>CAMTDV010000017.1:1314416-3714416 GCA_947069175.1 Scalesia atractyloides
ATACCATTCCAGCATGACCATAACTAATATTACTCCCTAAATAGGATATGGTGAAACATTTTATGAAGCTAATTAAATTTGTTGGCTACTAGCGGTTTAGGGACTTTGGGTGTGGGACTGGGTAATGAACCGCTTATTCATAAACTAGTATGGAACCGATATTTTTGAACCGGGTATGACTGTTAAAAAGAAACATGTTTTGAAACTAGTCCTGATGTAATGGCTTTATAGCTCCTTTCCTTTTACCATTTTGAAGCTTTTTGCCTTTTTGCCCAAATTGTTAGTATAAATGGATATTGGATGTGTTAGTTAAATCAAATCATTCGAAAACACTCTCTATTATACCTACTCTCAAAACACTATCAAATGGCTTTCGTAAGTAGGCAGTAGTTTGTGGCGACGATTATTGGTCAACTAGCTTAACCATTGTCGCGGTTAAAACTTCAAAGAGGACACTTGCTATTTGGCAACATTTTGGCCTATGTGATATGTTATTTGTCGAGGGAAGAGGTCGATGCAAGACATGTTGTGCGTTTTTAAAGACGGAGTCAAACTCGACTTTGAAAAAACACATTGAGATATATTGCAAGGTGTTAAAAAACACTCTCCCTCTAGGGAAAGAAACAATGCTAAATAAAGCATGACAAAAGATAAAGCATGTGATTGCGTTTGAGTTGTCCGGGTATACACATCCTGAAGATAATTTATTTCAATTTTTGTTTGTTTGATAACCTCATTTAAATTAGGAAACAAAGTTTTTCCTATATCGTTTGACAATACCTCAAATAATATTGTCGTAGTTATTAAAAGGTAAAATTAAATTAAAATATAAACGGATACATGTGTTCATAATTTATAGTTGTACACATCATTTGCTTGAACAAGAAATTTTAAGTTTTTAACTCATTTAGTTTCTGTTAGTATTTAACACTTTAACGTAAAACACACTATATGTTAAAAGAAATTGCTTTGCACTAGGGATGAGCTCGGTATTGGTATCGAAATTCTTCAAATATGGGTACCGGTATCGGTACCTAAAATGTTCGGTACAGGACCGTAAGATACCGATATTTGAAGGCAAAATTCGGTTAAATACCGGTAACGATACTGAAAACGCCAAAAAGTGGGTACCGATTCTGTACCGGAAAATAATATGGTACGGGAAATTCGACATTTGTACCAAATACTCATCCCTATTATATCTCTAATACAAAAACCAACTCCCACCTTTTCAAAAACATTCGAAATCAACTCCCACCTTTTCGTTTAATCGCCGCGACAGTTTAAATCATTTATTTATAATACATATATATATATATATATATATACCGCAACCTACTTACGAGAGCCTCTTTATTCTCCAACCCTATTCTTCTTCCCACATCCCAACCGCCCAAACTTACCATCCCCGTATTCCTCTATTCATACTCTGTTCACCCAAAACCATCCAACATTGAAATTACAGGCACATCGTGTTTAACGAAAAACTCCTTTGATGCACTGAACTTGATTCTTCAAAATTTCTCTCAATTTGAAATAAAAAAAAGGTTTTTTGTTTTTTGTTTTTGTTTCGGATCAAGGCGTTTAGTAATTTTAGGAAAACTTGATTTTTATTTCGCTAAATGATTTTGTTCGAAAACAGGGGGGGCTAAACACACTTTGATTTTTTGGACTTCAAAACAACAATTTGTGATTTGATTATGAGTATGTGATTAGAGATAGGGATTTAAACCCTTTATTATAAATTTTGTATAATAAGTCTCTGTTCTTCAAGTTCGCCGGAGTCTTGTCATAAAAATTCTCTTTTTTTTTTTTCTGGTCGGTTCTTAAGAAAAAGGGTACGGGCTTTAATCTGTTGATCCTTTGTGATCGGTTTGAAGATGGCAACGACTTATGAATCAATATTCATGTTCTCTTTTATCTGTTATGTTCCAATTCGTTTCTGAATTTGATTTTGCAAAACAAGGGGAACCACCAATGACTTGAATGTAAGTCGTTGGATTTTTGAAGTGATGTAAACAAGTATTTTTACTGTATAAGTAGTAAATCATGGCTTTTGACAATGCTAGATGTTATGTCAAATGACCAAAACAAGGAATTAATTGTATTAGACCCTTTAGTGATCGAGATGCAATCTTTGCGACAATATTAGTGTAAAATGATTTTTTTGCCAGGCATCTAATGTATTGTGTTTGTTTTTTTTTTTTTGTGACACAATTGTGATTATGAACGTTTACACATCGTTGTTATGACCGTTTACCCCATGTAAAATGGGGTAACACCCCAAAGATGTGGATTTCATCCATGGGCAATAAGGTGGGCATGAGGGTGGGGTGGGTTATGCACATAACGAGTGTGAGGTGGTGATGGTGTGTGTTCTTCTCGATTTTGGAACGGTATATTACAATTAAAAAAAAGATCTTCCATATTTGTTCTTCGTTTGATCTTCCATCTTTGTTTGTGAACCAGGAACCTAGCCATCTTTGACCTTCAAAATCAATGCCGTTGGATCTTCAAAGTTAGATTGTAGTTTTTAAGGCTTGAAATCTGTTTGGTTGCATAATGTTTTTTGGTTTATGGGGTTTTATGTCACTATGAGTTGATCTGTTCAAGTCATTAAATATTACTTTATACTCATATCCAAACGTCCATCAAGTAACAAAAGACTATATTGTTGTACCATTTTTAAACTTTAAAACCTTTCATAATTTGTAAGAATTATTTACGCAAACGATGAATTAAAAAAATCATTATTCATATGTTTCTATTATCTTTTATAAATTTAGAACACAGTGATATATAATACCACGGTTTAACGCAACAGGTGTGTTATAACATTTTACTAAATATAAAGATAAAGATAAATGGATTTGGCATCTATATTAGCTTATGACGTCAAATTCTTATAAAATAATAAAAGTATCATAGAATCAAAGAAATAAAAATTAGTTTGTGGGGACAATTTATGAGGAAAATTTGGCATAGTATTTTTTCTGTCTATACTACACGGTTGATTTTTTTTTCTTATTTTGAGTTAAAAAAATCATTTATGGTTAAAAATTAATTATATAAAAATCATCATATGTTTGCCTTTTGAAATAAAATGCTTTAATATAATGTTGGCATAGCAATTTAAAAAGTTTTGCATAAACTTAAAAAAATTCACATTTCATATAGCGATGCTATGTACATTCATACTCAACATCCCGCCGCAACGCGCGGGTTAACGTCGACTCGTTTTGCACAAATTCAAAACAACCCGCGCCAAAGATCCAAAACGAGTGATTCTACTCGATTTCATCAAGTTGTTACAAGCAACTTGGGCTCATCAACTTGATGTAGGCAGACCTAATTCGGGCCCGACAAACTTGCCGCCCCCCACCAATTGCAACCTAATTGGGCCCATCTCGGTGGCCTAAAGATAAAGTAAACACTTACGTTTACATATATTAAAAGTTGAAACAAACTCCTCCCAAATTCCCAATACAGCAATAATTGGGCCGTAAATAATGTTCACCGGCCCATTGTAAAAAGACATGCACCGGCCCGTATACTTTAACATGTTTCTTTAAACCATTTTACTAGCTTAGAACCCCGTGTTTTACACGGGTTGCATAAAATTAATTTTACACGATAAGTAATATAGTTATATCTTTAAAATACCTCGTGTATTACACGAGTTAAATAAAAATAATATAATCAATTAACATATACATGCGCCAAGATATGTATTTAAATAAGGAATTTGATGTAATATTCACTTATAAAAATTTTAATTAGTACGCAGAAAAAATACACGAAATAATAAATAAATAAATAAGAGAGGCCCGGAAATTTGTAATTTAATATTATTTTCTTATTTTTGTACCCTATTAAATATTAAATAATAATAATAAGAATATTAAAAAAATAATTTAACCAAAATGACTACAAAGATGGAGAAAATAAAAAATATAGATTATTATTATATTATTATATTAATACATTTGATAAAATTATTATTATTTATATTATTAATTATTATTATTATTATTATTATTATTTAATATAATCATAATAAAACAAACATTTATCCTTATCTAATATTTGGTTTAAAATTATTATTATTATTTAATATGAGAGATAAATTATTTAATATGATCATAATAAAAAAAACGTTTATCCTTATCATTTATTAGTATAGAAAGATTATTGAATAACCACCACTCCACCTCTAATTCTCTTAACCTTTTTTTCTCTGATCACTCCCAACGATTTCTTTTTAACAAATTAACATCATAGAATTTGTTATGTATAAAAGTTGTATATAAATACACACATTTACTTTTCGGAACAATTACAATTTAAGTATTTACATTAAACTTTCAGAGATGCCGTGGAGTGGTAAAGAGTGTTTTAAATATCATAGGTCTTGAGTTTGATACATGCTTCCACTGGTTCTCTGAAGGCCATCGACTCGGCGCTTGCGTCGCGCTTTACATGTTCCCTCAGTTAGTCGGATATTGGGGGACCCAGGGTTTTATCGGGTAAGCGTGTTCCCGTGGTTACAAAAAAGTGTTTGCATTACATGAAAGCTATAATATGAATAAAATTGCGAGATGCTTGTTTTAATGTACGGCTTGAAGAGAAAAAGGTTATGTAAATCTACTTGAAATCAATTTGGACACCACATGTTTGTCATAAAGAAGTAATACTTGTAAAGATGGCATGCAATCAATTCAGACGTGTGGATTGCTATAAAAAAAAGTACCACATGTGCCATTTTTGATTGATCATGCCATGACCATTGCGGGTGACATTTCATAAATCATAAATTGATAAAATAAATAACATAAATCTCATATTTCAAAAGGAATTTAATATGTTACTGACAGCATAAAGCAAAAGGGAAATCATAAATGGGTTTGTTGATAACAACATTGAGAAAATAAATTTTGAGGTTTTTATTCTTTTTTCAAATGGTTTCATCCAACAAAAACTTGTTGTCCCAAAAAAAAATATGTGCTTGTCAGTCAATCTGTACATGCCATTCGAACGTAATTTTCACTGTTTAGTTTGGTAACTTGACTTAAGGGTTTGCCGCGAGTGGAATGCGCCAGATCCGTCTCCGAAAATTACAATTTTTTGGGCCCTGTGTGAGATAAATTTTTTGGGCCCTATTCGCAAAATTTTCCATGTATTATAAACTCATCAATTATTTAATCACTAAAATTTATGTGCACGTAATTTAAATAGTTATTTTCTTCTAATTTTAGTTAATAATTTATTAATTAAAGGGAAATATGTAGTTGACAAAATTATGCATTAGATGCCGTATGCAACTAAAATTGAGAATTTGAAGACGTCGGGATTAGAACCTGCGTCTCCTTTTTGTTTAATCAAGGCAATAACCACCCAACAAGAGTTTGTTTGTGTCATCTTTCGATTATATATATCCTAGCTTATACAATGTAAATATTATACAAATTAAAAAACATTTGGGCCCCCGAAGGGCTTGGGTCATGTGTCGTCACCCACCCCACACCCCTCAAAGACGGCCTTAGAATGTGCCACCGTCTCTTTCACCGCATGGGGGAGGTGAGCGGTGATGATTCAATCGGTGACTACTCCCCGCATGCGGGAAGAGGTGGAGGAGGGGGTCAATGGTGGGCCCCAATCTCTTTCAACCAATCATACATTTATCCTTTTTTTAATGGGTTTTGATAAAACCACCCCTTGTGATTAAGTATTTAAGGGGAGTTAGAGAGAGGAATTGATATAACAATATATGATTGGGAGGGTAGAAAGTTTACCCCGTCACATAAAGGGTACACCCTTTTGGCACTTTCACACTAAAAGGAATTCTGGGTGATTGTTCTTAAAAGTTTCAAACTTACCTTTGAAAGTTTTTTTAGAGTTTATAAAATAACGAGGATTTATTCCGAAGAAGCTTATGTTTAAGGGATAAATATATGTATACGTTTACGTGTGCATATCTAGAGAATATCAGAATGTGGGATTAAACAAGTCCAATATGTAATAAATTCCCAAACACTTTTTACCAACTATAACTACCATGGAAAACAACCATCTTAAATACCTTACACCAAACACAAGCACTAAGCATCTCAAGTAGCCTATTCATGTTATTATATATTATGTAAAAGTTAATTTTTTCTACTAAAATAAAAACACACATCCTACCACTAAATTTGCATTTTTTTTCATCATGAGACTAGAACCCCAATGTAGTGGGAATAAACACATTTGCCACAAACATTAATATTGTAAGACTGCATTTGTCATACTCCTAAATCTACACATTTTGGGTGCAGGTTTTCTTCTCGGATATGGAGTTGGATGTGCAGATGGTGTGGTTTTCTCAATAATCCGCCTTCAAATCAGGGAAAATTCTACATTTCCAGGATAACATTGGGGGATCGAAGAAAGAATCTAAATTTTAGTCTTTAGGTTGCGTAATGTTATTCTGCAATTTGGGTTATATGGAAAACTTGGAATTCTTTGGTGTTTCATAGGGAGACCCGATCGGCTATGAAGACGGCGGATTATATCTTGCTTATGTCATTTAATTGGATTAGGCGCAAGGCTTTGTAATATATTATGTTCTTCAATTCAGATTGGGGCGTGTCAATACTCATAAACAATTTTCTAACGAAATACACATTACACTACTACGATAAAACAGGAGAGGTGAGCACTCCCGAACCCCTTAAAAGCTTTGACGATGAACAAAAGTAAAAAAATAGTATCATACTAGCTATATGAGTATCTAAATATAATATTTATGAGTATCTAAATATAATATTTATTTATAGATATAGTTACATAAAAGAAAAAAAAAACCCATTTTGTTACATACATACATACAAACTATACAATAAATTTACCAAAAAGAAAATCAAATCTTTCATTATTTAAAACAAAAACATCATAAACTTAGACAAAATAAAAAGTGTAACACAACACAAAACAAACATAAACCCAAACAAAACACCAAGACAAATCATCGAACCTGACCCCACTTCCGATACAATAACGGCGACGGTGGTTCCACGGCGGCTCTATTTTTTTCCAACTTCAATTCCTTATAAAAATTCTTAATAAACTCCTCCGCCTTCGCATCCACCTGCCGGCCACCCTCATCCTCCGTACCATTCACCGGAAACGGCGAGTCTGTCACACGGAGCCGCCGTACATTCGGGCTCATTCCAAGCCCAAGCAGCGTGAGTGGAGACTGAAAATTCTGAAAGGTCTTTTCAGTCTCTCCTGATGATGGTGACTCATAATTATTTTCATAATCATTTAAAATATCAAAAGCTTTTCTGACGTCACTAACGGTCATTTCATGGCTGTCACACGGCCTATAACTGTGTAAACCATTGTTACTGGCCGCGTAACGGTGACTGCTTTTTTTACGTTTGTGGTGGAACAAAGGGGTGTTGCTGCAGCTGAATTCGTATTCAACCGGGGTAATGAAGGTGGTGCGGATGTTGTTCGGGCGGCATGTGAGGGCAGAGGAGAGGGTTTGGTGGTCAACGAGGAGGTTTCCGATGGCTTTTCCGGCGAGTTTTGTTGATCTTTTTAGCATCATGTGGAATTCAAACCATGGTATGGTTTTTGATAAGTTTTTTTTCACCATGTAGAGAATTGCTCTTATTATTCCCCATAGCTTCTTGGCTATCATTGGTGTTCTTTGTTCAATATCCATTTGTGTTTGAGGGAGAGAGAGATAGAGAGAGAGAGAGGGGATGGTAGGACATAGATATAGAAGGGGTGGATATATAGATTTGTATAAGAGGAAAGAAACGGGTGAAATAATTTAATTATTTGATATGAATATTGTAAATGTGAACAATATTTTCGGGACTTGATAATTAAGGGGTATACACGTTTCGGTTCGGTTATTAGCATTAATAGTAACAATAATCAAAGTTATCGGTTAATCGGTTCGATTAATTTGTCGGTTTTCGGTTTGATTCAGTCAAATCAAACATAGGCTAAAATTTTTGTTTAGAAATATATGTAATTGACGTATAAATACATGAAATAGATGCATAAAAACATGAATTGGATGTACAAGTAAATGAAATAGAGGTATAAATAAATGAAATGGATTTATATATACATGAAATAAAATATAAAACATGAAATACGTAAAATGAAGTTATAAAAGCAAAAAATATAAATGGTTCGCTTCGGTTAATTTCGGTTAATCGATGGTACAAAAAATAACCGATAACCGACTTTCGGTTAATTCGGTTTCTGTTAATTTTGGTTCGGCTTCGTCGGTTTTTGGTTCGGTTTTGATTAACGATTCGATTATTGCACACCCCTACTTGATATAATGTTATTCCCACAAATCTTCTTAGTTGATATTAATAAAATATAGAGGCATGTTTATTATATAACTAATTTATACAAAAAATAATATATATAAATAGTTGTATTTTTTTAATTAAATCTTAGACCATCCGTACTCTACTCTATGGCATAGAGGAAGCCGATCCCACTACAACGTGGCATCACCTTTGGAGGCGTTTTATGGGAGGTCTCGTTGGCGGGCGTGGTTCTAACCACGGTTTAAGGGGGTGTTTGGAGGCTGGATTTCGACATGGCATGGATCCCACTCCCAAAACCTCAACCACAACCACTACATAAGACCAACCTTATGTGTAAAGAGGCTATGTAATCGTTTTTTTTTTTCTAACTCTCGTCATATTGAGTAAAAGATATAATTATATTGTCCAATTATTGTGATTTAATGCTTAAGAATACTAGTGAATATAATTAAATGTTTATATGACTAGTCACATAAACTAAATGAAAAAAAATAAAAATTCATATTCATATTTTATATTTAATGAACCTCAAGAATGGTAGTTTGGCGTTTAATCAAAATCAGAGAGTTTGGTACGTTTATTGATGATTTGATGATATATTCCAAACGCTTTTGAGTAATGAAGCCGTTACACTTGATAGTTGATAACTTGATATGATGGTAAATTTAGATTTAAAATAACGTTGGGTTTTTTAGAAAGTAATTAGGAGAAAATATACGTACATGACAAATCCATAATATTTTTTTTGCTGTTTGTAATTTGATGAATGCACTTCATATAAATACAAAACATGTTTGATTGAATTCTACGTAGAAACAAGAGACACCTTTTTCTTAATTTGCTATCCATAAAATATTATGAAGGTTTTTATTTTATAATGCTATTATTATATTGTATATTATATATTATAAACTATCATATTATGGTATAAACTTTTGTCAAATGAAATAGAAGTTGTGTATTAAGAACATTCTATGGTTGTAAAATTTTGATCCGCTCGCTTGTTGTGGTTTTCTTTAGTTGTTTTTAACGGCTAATTAACTCATATACACCCATTAAACTTACTCTTAAATCTATATCATATCACTGTCCATAATTCGATTAGAATTGTCAACCACTTACAAAGAACGCATGATACAATAGTTAGCTTGTAAGTATTTGTTGGAACTATGCTATTGGGTTTTTTTTCTTTTATTTATTTATTTATTTATTTTTTTTTTTTGAAACATAAACTTTCATACACAAACACAGCCCCTGTAGAACTATGCTATTTGGTTAAGAAATAGTGTTTGCTTTATGATAAATTGATAATTTCATCAAAGATACTCCACCTAATGCAAAGAAAAGGCATTTATGAAGATAGGAGGAAGGTCCATTCATATGACTTTATATAATATTTAAAAAAAAAGGATACAACTTATAATATTGAAAACATGGCCCCGGCCATGCTATAGAAAAGAGTTTTTTTTAATTGTATAAAATGCAAATAAAAAAATCTAAAGTAAATTACGGCTCATATGGGTTGCTTAAATAACATTGCTACTTATATTATTTATTTGACTTTTTTTTTAATCTTAGTGGTCTGGACGATCATAAAAGTAGCAAACACCGGCCAATCTCGTGGTGTACGGGGGCAGTGCACGGCCTGTAAAGATGCTTTTACCTTCAGATAATTTGTACACAAGTAAATGTATCAAATACTAACCATGATATTCCAAGGATAAAAAACCAATATCAAACAAATAAGTATAATAATCAAATAAATACGTATGTATTTCGTATGTAGTTTCTGTTAAAATATATGTGTATGTTATATATCCGTCTATTCCACTCTCTTTTTTCCTTTACAAAGCGCTATGTTGGGATGGAACCAAGGCTCACCTGGAAAGGGGTTTCTTCTACCGAGTCCTTGAATGATCGCAGGTGAATTTGATCTTATTGATGCTCATGTTGCTTTAGGATTGCAATAGAAATTAAATGAAAGTAGATTAAACTAGGGATATCAATCGTGTTGGGTTGATGAGTTGAATTTTCAACTGAACATGACCAATCATGTCAAAAAAACCTCTAACTAGCATGCACTTAAAAATCATATAACCTAACATGACCCGTTTAACTAGTAAATTCTAAAAGGGTCTAATGGGTTGGCTCCTTATCGGGCATTAATCAAGTGGTAAACATTTTAATTGAGTCAGTGGGTTAAAAAAACAAGTTAAAGAGTTCAAAACATGTTAGCAGTCGTCAGTCGCCATGTTTAACCAAACGGGTTTAAAAAATCAATCTCGCATGACCCTTTTAGTTTAAAAATGAGTGTGCACTAGATGTTACATTACTCATAATATAAGCTAAAAAAATTATATGTGTTGAAAAATAAATAAATTGGACTTAAGTTAGAATTTATGCATATTTTATTTTATATTACCTACACTTTTAGTTTTATAAGCACGAATGCTTTACTTTTAGTGATGGTTTTGCATATTTATTTTTCTCTAAAAAGTAAGAAACGTCACTTTGTCTCCTCTCTAAGCAAAACAATAAGATGCATTTCTTTGTCACAGTACCCACGCATTCTTTTTTTTTTTTCATGAAGTTGGATACTTAGAGTTAGGTTAACGTTAACATATATGATTTTGTAATTATTTATTAATATTTTTTATTTAACATTGCCTGCAGTAGAATTCTCGAATAGGGGATTAAAAGTTACGAGTTTAAATCCTGATATAAGTAAATGTACATGGTCATTGGCTATTTTGCAATATTATGGATAGAGGTTCGTTTGAATCCAAATGGTGCAAATTAGTCGAGCTACTTGTGAGCTACTCGAGATCAGCTTGAAAAAAAAAGCTCGAACGAGCCGAGCCTAAGAGACAAGTTCGTTTAATGAACGAGCCCGAGCCCGAGCTTTGTTTATCAAGCTCGAGCCGACTCGCGAGCCTAAAGGAGCCTAGTGTTTATATAAATTTGTATTAATAAATTAAATATATATTTAAATACTAATAATTAATATTAACGAGTTTTTAGGACCCGTGCGTTGCGACGGAACTATCAAATTGTACCAAAGATGAACGTAAAAATGTTGAACCACAACGCGCGTTGCGAAGTGTTAACTCGTCAACTTTAAACTGAAACGTAAATTACATTGTCGTAGAAAAAAATATTTTAGTCGAAACGATAACAAAACAAACCTAAGAAATTAATCAAATAGTACTAAAAATAAATAGATTTTGCTATATATTATACAGTTATAAAGAAAACATAGCATTGAATGTTAATTCATAGTTATCAACAATAAACGTTACATTTTATTATCATATTACATAATTTGGTAATATCAATGCGGTGATGGTCCATTGACAAAAAAAAACGTTTAAACACCTTTGTTTGGAATGAGAAGGTTTTTCTCATAGACGACCGGGTTTAAAAGAAATTTGTCTTCAAAAACATAGTAATGTTTCAATCACCACAATGATTCAATATACCGTATTATCCACAATAAAATTAATAAAATTGTATTTTTTTCAAGATAAAATAAAAAATCATTGTAAATTAGTTTATAAAATAATTAATTCTTTTTTCTTATGAGAAACCATATCTTCATTCAACCATACCCATGAACCATTCTAACTCACCTCACCCTATTTATTTAACCAATCATGACAAAGCAAAAAGGAATAGTAATAATATGAGTAGAAGTATTTTTAGTTAACTTCTATTTTTCTCCTTTGTGTTTGGTTGTTTTAATGGTTTTGTCTCATTAGTTTAAAAATAGTCATTTTACTCCCTGATCTTTTACATTTTCTCTAATCTACTCCCCGGTCCTAACTCCATCCAAAATGGTCATTAATCGGAAGGGTATTTCTGGAATTTTATGTATAATAAGTTAATTATTTATCATTTATTCCTTAAATCCGTTTTTCTTTCTTTTATAATTACTTATTATTAATAATATACATATATCAATATCAAACACAGACTTTAATCATTTCTCTTCCTCACCAACCACCACCTTGCCACCACCACTCACCACCACCATAACCAATAAAAAAACAAATTAAAGTTTCTATTTCTTTCTTCTGTGAACCTTTTTTTTATAATTTTTCATAAACTTCAACAAAAACAACCAGCATTGTCAATTGTCAGCACCAACAATTAAATCAAAACAATACAGCTTTTGAATTTGAATTTATTTGAAAGGCAAAATAGAACATAAACGAACAACTTTTTGGAACTATCCGATCTGAAACCAACTCGTCCCGAATGTCGGTGTATGATGGTGGGAACCCGATGTAGACGACGATGGTGGTGGTGGTTCCGATCTGGCGAGAGAGGAATAACCATGGGGCGGCGATGGTGGTGGTGAGTCGGAGGTCATGGAGGCTCCGATTTTCTGGTCGCCGAATGGTAGCGTGGTTGGCGAGAGGGTTCAGATCTTCAATGAAGATGATGCTGGGTGGCCGAAGGTGGTGGTTGTTGGTTTAGGGTTGAAGATGAAGATGGTCGTAGTTGGATGGGATGGAGATGGTGGTGGCGGGCTCCGACTTCAGGTGGTTTTGAACTCCAAGTTGTCGCCTGGTTGTAGCATTGTACTGTAGCGATGTTTTGAAGGGTGGCTGGTGGTTAGGGTTAGAAAATAGTGTGAATTAGTTATATATACTCAGATATTGTATGAGAAAAGACTTAAATATCCTTGCTTTTGTTTATAAAATTCCAGAAATACCCTTCCAGTTAATGACCATTTTGGATGGAGTTAGGACGGGAGTGGATTAGAGAAAAAGTACAAAGCTCAGAGAGTAAAATGGCTATTTTTAAACTATGGGACAAAACCATTAAAACACCAAACTACATGGAGCAAAATAGAAGTTAACTCAAGTATTTTTGTAAATTAACATAGGGGAAAATAAGTTTATGAAAAAAATACTCAATAATATATAAAATAATAATTATAACTAAGATAAATTAATTAGGAAATAATAAACGAGCCAAGCCCGAGCTTGAAAAATTATCTACGAGTCGAGCTCGAGCTTTCATAAATTAAACGAGCTCGGCTCATTTGCATCCTTACGAACCAACTATATAAACACGTGTGTTCATTGATTTAGTTGTGATATTTAGACGGTTATTTGACACTTGACAATAAAATCGTTTGTCATTTTCTTTTCCACTATATGTAATCAACACTACTTCATTATGTATTGATCAAAAGGAGAGACAATCACGATTAATGGAGTAATTAAAAAAGGCATAAGGTAGATATTTCAACCATCAATTGAAAAATGATGTAGTTAATTTGATTCCAAATTGTTTTATTTGTGCTCAAGTGAATATTCATATGTGTGTATATGATTTGTGACTATTGAATTGATAATAATCTTGAATTGAAATGTATAGATATGACCTTATCCTTAACTCATGTGTATGTTTTCTTGTTGTTGGAGTGAATTACAAGAGATTACCAAAAAATGAGACATGCATACAAAAATACTTGTGGGAAAGGTACTTGAAAAGGACCTTGAAAACTATTTCATTAGATAAACACATTTCCGTATGCTCACAAATTATTAAATACTTGCAACTTGGTTATAAGGTTTAAAAATCAAGCATCAACAAAATTTATCAATGAAAATATTTTGTAGTACTAGACAAAACATTATGATCCGAGATATTTTAGCTCTAATTCACAGGTGTGCATGGTTTGATTCGGTTATTAGCATTAACAGTATCCATAACTGAAGTCATTGGTTAGTTTGTCGGTTTTCAGATCGGTTCGGTTAATAATCAAATCAAACAAGGGCTAAAATTGTTGCTCAGAAATACATGTAATGGAGGTATAAATACATGAAATATATGTAAAAATACGTGAAATGGAGACATAAATACATGAATAGAGGTATAAATAAAGAAAATAAAAGTATAAACATGAAATACATGAAATTGAGATATAAAAGCTATAAATATATGAAAATATAAATGGTTCGATTCGGTTAATTTCAGTTAACCGATGGTACAAAAAAATAGCCGATAACCGACATTGGTTAATTCGATTTCGATTAATTTCAGTTTGGTTTCGATTAACGGTTAGATTATTGTTCACCCTACCAATTGGTATGTATGTATCAAAGTTTAAATATTACAAAAAGTGAAAAACAAGCCATCATGAAAAGCAAAGCAATTAATCAAAATCATTATGGTTAGGGGACATCATTCCGTTATTAATAATTTAAGACAGTGAAAGCTTTCTCTCCTTTTCAAGTATTTAACTAATCATTAAAGTTATAAATTGTTTTGTTTAATTTCTCACTGTATTTAAATTATTGTATTTTGGGTGCTCTTGTTTGTACTTTAATCTATGGATTGTTCTTTATTTTCTGTAAATAACTATATTTTTACACCAACAAAAGTTATTATTAAAACAAGTCACATTGACATGAAGGAATATACATTGACTTTATTTACTTTACGAAGATAAACTAATAGAAGTACCATATATGGTTTTGAAAATTAAGTGGATGAAAAATAAAAACCTAGTTTAGAGTAAGAGAAGAACTAAATATATTAGGTTTTGGTTCATGGTGTATAATATCTGATGGTCAGTATAAGGTTTTAAAAATTGTTTACATTTACTAAAAAAGATATAATAATTTAAATCCAAAATTTATGTAAATATCAATGTTTTAAACACTAGTTTTTAAATTGTACCAGATTAGGCTCAGAAATGATTCAACTAGTTAAACCGAGTTGTATCGGGCGACACAACCATGTTGACTAATTAACTCTATAAATCCATAAAATACAATTTCAACTCAAAAAATAATCTAAAATTACATCATTCCATAATAAAAAAAATATTCCAAAAGTTAACTCATGATAAAAAAAAATAACCCAATGATCGATGTGGATTGTGGATGAAGTTTGATCGATATAGATTGTGGGCGCTAGGTTTTACTTAGAAGGTAAATCGTCACTTTTTTGGCCCATAAAAGATTAAAAGTCCAAATTTTAACATTGGCCTGGTATCGGTATACCGGTATAACCCAATTCACCGGCGGTACAACTTCTTTACTGTTCTCTCAGTTTACCGATATGATTCGTGTCGTGCAAGCTTCTGGCATCTGATTAACCGGTTCAACCGACCAGTTTAAACCGGTTTTTAAAACATTGGTAAATGTAGGATTTGTAAAACAAAGAGAATGACAATCCAAGTATATAATTGGGGCGGGCGGGTCCGGCTGTCTTGGATTTTTTGGCAATCGTGTTCCTAATGTTTTAAAATCCGGTTTTATACCGTATCGGATTTAGCTCATAAACGGTTTACCGAGTGTATCAGGTGGTTCAACCAGGTGTCCGGGCGGTTTAACCGGTTCTACCGATACAACCGGCCGGTTTAAACAGGTTCTTAAAACACTGCGTGTTCCCTTGTATTAACATAAAGATAAGCCCAAAGTTGACGTAAGCCCAAACTTAAGAACAAACTAATAGAGTAACACTGTAACAGTGTGTGAAATATCACAAAAATGTTTTCTTGAAAAGACATTAATGGGCTGGGCCTCTACGATTATTTACTTCTGAGGTTGATCACTATCACTCATGCTCACATTTTCACTTAGCGATCTATAGATGAAAAATAAGTAGACAATTACTTGACCCAATTTAATAAAATGTATAAAAACGTCTTCTCGTTTGCTTTGCAAGTTCAAAAGGCGTATAATCAAGGTTTTAAAAACAGGTTTAAACCAGCCAGTTAAACCGGATGCCGGATGCTTGGTTAGCACGAATCATACCGGTAAATTGAGAAGCGGTGAAGAAGTTGTACGGCCAAAAAATTGGGTTATACGGTTTATACCGGGCCAAAGGTTATAAATTTGAACTTTTAACTTTTTATGAATCTAAAAAAGGTGACTATTTACCTTCTTAGTAAAAGTGTAAAACCTAGTGCCCACAATTGACAATCCACTTCGATCAAACTTCTTCCTCACTCAAGGATAAAAAATCATTAGGTTTTTCAAATTAAATTCTTCAACTGGTCATCCATGTTTACCTTTCTTTGACTTTTGTTCAACCATTCACGTTGTTAATTGTTTTAGTGCTTGCTAATGGGTAGTGAATTTCATCTTTTAATCGATCAGTGAATCTCATATTCTAAGCGATCGTGTTAACGGGATGCACATAACACCCCAATGGATTAACTTGATGAGGATGCATTGATAGTGAACTTTTGGATTATTTTTTTTATTATGGATTGACTTTTGGAATATTTGTTTATTATGCAATATCTAGAGCCATGAATTTAAATCACAAAACCTATGTTATTCACAAGCATTTTTATGAGCGTACCTATTTTCACATATGTTTCAGGTCTACTTATGTGATGATTGTCGCCATATGCTACACATAGGATGGACTTGGGCCTTAGTGACTTTAAAACTTGAAAGACAATTTGCTTGTATTTCATTTCCGTTAATTCCAAGACAATGTAATTCGATAATTCAATAAAACAAAACTTGAAGTTTGATGTGAAACAATTTGTAACGTGACTCACTAAGTGTTTCCGTCGCGTGTTGTTGTTGTTTTAGTACGCAATTTGGGGTGTTACATATTGGTGTAACACCCCAAATCGCGTACTAAAACAACAACACGCGGCGGAAACACTTGGGGATGATGTAGTTTTAGATTATTTTTTGAGTTGAAATTATATTCTATGGATTTATATGGTTAATTAGTTAACACAGTTGAACCGACCAGTATAAACCGGTTAAACCATTTATGAGTCTAATCCGATATGATTTAAAAACCAGTTTAAAACATTGCGTATCAGTATACATATTAAGAGTTTACAACATGTTAATCTTTTTATTTCTTAAATTATAACTATACTCAAAATATTATAAATTGTTAAACACCTTCGTGAAATATTATATAGGTAAGGGATCTTGTACAAGAGAAGAATTTTGTACGAAGTGTAGGAGACAATCATGACCACACATTTGTTTTTCTCAATTTAAGAAAGAGAAGGGTATGATGGTCTTTTCTCTCTTTAACTAGTTTCCACCTTGATTTTCAAACGGCTATAACTTTTTCATAAATATTTAAAAAAAAAATTACACCGTATTAACGAGCATTTCATTCTCTTTAATTTCGAGCAGCCTATTGTTATAGTATTCTTAAAAATAATTTATAGGACTTTAAATACCCATTACGTGATTACGTGATTTTGAATACCCAGTACCCATTACGTGATTTTTGAATACCAATTACGTGATTACACATTCAACATAAATCATTACGCATTCATTGTAAATTCATTACGTGATTACACATTTAATATGATTTGTTATAACTAATGTTAATACAATTATGCTTATTACGTGATTACACATTCAATAATAAAAACTTGATTGTTTATGCTTTATTTCGTGGTTTAAATCTATAATATATGACATTATGTTGCTATTATAGGTTGTTTTGGCTAATGTTTTGTATATAATTTATCCTTAATACGTGATTATACCTTAAATTTAGGTATTCCATATGAAATATTATGTGTTACGTTACGTAATCACCCAGTATAGTTTCACATAAATACTATAATGAAATCATGTAATCACGAAATGCGTATTTAAAATCACGTAGTCATGTAATTTACATAGTCAACTATTGTTACGTAATTATGTAACACTTAGCGTGATTTCACATAAAATACTACAATGAGATCAAGTAATCACGTAATAGGTATTTAAAATCACGTAGTCACTTACTGGGTATTCAAAATCACGTAATCACATAATATGGTTTCAAAATCCTTAAAAAAAATTAATATTAAAATATAGCAATAGGCTGCTCAATTAAAGAGAATGAAATGCTCGTTAATACGGTGTAATTTTTATAAAAAAATATTAACGTATGAAAAAGTTATAGCCATTTGAAAATCAAGGGGGAAGTGGGTTTATAAGTTAACAATATTGGATTTTCCTATTTTACCCTTTTCCCCACTTGTTCCTTGTTTCTTGTTATGTGAATTCTATATTTGGGGACCACTTAATCTCAACCATTGATCTTGCAAATTAAGGGTCAAACTTGTCTCCTAGACTTCGTAAAAATTCTTTCCAATTGTAGAATAACATCTCTCATATTATAAATTGTTAAACACCTTCCTTTTTTAAACATAACAATTATTGTATTCGCCAGTTTGCTTAGGTACTTTGGCATTTAGTTACTTGGCCCATCAACCTTAAATACGGGCTACAGAAATAAGAAACTTTGGCCCGTTTTTGACTGTTTCTTCTAAGCCCAGCCTTTCACATACATTATCCGCCAAATTGCCAAAATCATATATTTTCTTAGAAAAACCCTAATCGGTCAATGTATATAAAGAAGTAAACAACAGATGATGATGAGACCTGCCCTTCCTCCATTCCCTTATCCTTTATCAGTTATCATCAGATTATTTTCTTTGTTGAAAAACGCAGTTCACACCGTTTAATGGTACTCTGAGAGATGACCTATGTCAAAACATTACTGCAATAGCCAACGGCTAAGCTTGACCGAATGATGGGGTCAAAAACGTATATACCTAAAAATTTCTATAGAACCGGGATACAAAAACTACATATATATATAACAATACTGAGCGAAAAGTTGGGGGTTCGCCACTGGCAATAGCGACGAAGGTCGGCATCCGCTACACTGGAATCGTCTGTTGGTTGCGGGATTCTTCACAACAGCGGTGACGTGGCTCGAGATGACAGAGGACGAATACGAGGTTCGGTTGCCGTGGTGTTGTCGAAGCCAACATGGTTGACCAGAAGGGAAGTCATCTGGGTTTTGACTTTTGATGATTCTCCGAGTTCAGCTCAGCTCGCCCGGCTCAGTTACCTATTCAAAACCGAATTTGAGTGAGTTGTTTTGCCTTTTTAACGAGTAAAATGTCAAAATGAGGGTGTCTAGTCTACCTTTGCCACTTCAGTTAAAAAACGAATGAAACTTTTTTTTATATTGTCCGTTAAGGTTTCTATTTTATTGTTAGTATTTTCATTCAATTGGCTAATGGGTTAGAATTTAATTTTAATTTCTATTTTTTTTTAAAAAGAACAACAAAAGAGAAAGTAAACAGAAAGTTCTAATCCAATTTAATAATTGATAACAAGAAAATGAAACTTAATCTCCTAAACAACCATATTGGTATTTTACTCTCAAATTATAAATATCCTATTTCAAAAGCCAAGCCCAATTTTTAAATCCCATTTCCAAAGCCCAAGCCCGCTTGTTAAATCCCATTTCAAAAGCCCAAGCCCAATTGTTATAAAGGGAAGTGAACGACACATTCAAGTATTCAACACTTTCCACGTTCCAATTTGTAGCCTCCGACTCCATTGCAGCATTACGTCATTGTATCGCTTGCTCACGTCACTTTTTCCGTCTGCAATCTAAGCAAGCATAGGTTCGTTTTCATGTATCCTAACTCGTTTACGCCTTCTTATGACGAGCAATTCGATGTAACTTCTAATGCACGTTATTTTTTTCAGATATTGAACTTCAGTATGTTATGATTTTACTTTTAGGGTACGGATTTACTGAAAATTTTGTATATATTTGTTATAAGAATGATAAGATAAACCATAGTTTTACCAAGAGATTGTACAAATCGAACCAAAAACCTGTGAATTGTGACGATCAGGTGCAATTAGCCGATGCTGAAGCTATGGCATCTTGTTTTACAAATGTGTAGACATGTGGTTAAATAGTACGTACTTTTATAGACTTGGGAGTAGCGGATTTGGTAGGATTTGACAGACTTGCACCTCTTATAGGCATGGTCGATGATAGGTGTTTGTGGAGACGTCTTGGTTTAAAAAAACCGCGCCTAAATAGACGTAAGGCGCAAACCTTTGCGCCTTGTGTGACACAAGGCGCAGTTGAGGCGTGTCACGCGTGTGTCTTTTGTACATGGCTTGTTTTTGTGCAGCTGAGTGTTGTACAAGAGGCTTTTTATGCTGTACATTTATGTTATTTTTTTCATTTTAAAACATATATAAAGTTATAGCTAAATCATAGGTAGGGGATGCTAAAAAACTATTGGATATATAAAATAAATGATATATTCACTTTGCGCCTTGCGTACGAAAAGCTCACTGCTTTTGTGCTTTGCGCTCTGCGCCTAGGTTTTAGACCTCATCGCTTTTGTGCGCTCTGCGCTTTTTTAAACAAGAGAGACGTATGCTCATAGGTGTCAAAGGCGCAAGGGGTGTGCCTTCGGCCTCAATGCAAGGCGCTTAAAAAGCGAGGGCTTTTTTTAGATGAATCGTTTAGTATAACAATACACTTTTTAGGGATTTTAGACATGTTTTAGGCTTCTTTAGGGCTAGTTTAAGTTTTTAAGGTTGTTTCCAGGCTTGTTTAGGGTTCTTATAATTGTTTCAAACATGTTTTAACCTGTTCAGACGATTTTTGACCGGAATTTCGTTGGAATTTGGCCTGAAAATGCGCCTGAGGGTTTGAAATGGGGCTTTTAAAGCGAAGCTAGAAGGCTGGGCTGGGCCTGAAAAGTGGGCCTAGGCGCGCGCCTGGGTGAACCTTGACAACAGAGCGTATGATTAGGGTCAAGGACTTGGTATTGTTGGGTATTAGAGTTTTGTTGTAGGAGCTAAGCTTTTTAGTTTATTTTGGTGGCCTTCGCATGTTATCTTTTGCTTATGTGTCTTCATTATGATGTGTTATATGTTCTTTTTTATACGTTTTCACGTACTTCTTGTAGTGTAGCTTTAAAAAGGAATACTTTAGTACCCTGCATCTCACCCTCCCATACCTTACCAATAGCTTGGCTATGCCTATGGGTGAGAGTATACTGGATACGCTTGTTGTTATTGTTGTTGTACATGCTATATAGACAAGAAAACGTTAATATAGCAACCTGTCTTTTCTAAAGACATGCTCATTAAACATTTATGACTTTATTGTTTTTGTCTAAAAGTAACAGATATGAAGCAAGGGAGTGTGGTGACAATGTCCCAACCAACCAACCAACCTGTTGTAGGCGGCCCTCTCACTGGTAGAACTCGGCTTATTTGCAAGTTATTTCATAACTATACAAATGCTGTGACCATGAGGGTCGAGGACACGGACAAACAACTGAAGTTCGAAGTAAGGGCAACAGGTTTGCCTAAGGAGATGGAGCTGGTGGATGCAAATGGGAGCGTTATAGCTGTTTTTCTTCCAACGGTTATACAATATTCAATTCCCAGTTAGATCTTCTTAGCTTCACTCTTAAATCAATACTGAAATGAGTTTTTTTTTTTCCTTTTCTTCTCAGGAAGGGTCAATTCCTAGTCAAATGGCAGCCTTCAGCTCTAGCGGCCAAGCCAATGGGGCTGGAGAAAAGTTACTTACTCTAACCAAAACCCGAGTCGTCAACAGGCACACTGATTTGGATATGATGACAATGAAGGGATTGGAACAGCACAACTCTTTCGTGAAGCCACTTGTGCATGCTGGTGTTGCTTACAAGATGAAAGGGAGCTGGTCTGGCAGATCTATCGTTGTTCGTGAGGTCGGCACGATGACAGTCATAGCGGAAGTATGATATACTCTTTATTTTTTAATTGCTTTCGTATTACTGTTCTTGGTTTTAAAATGCGCACATCATATGATGCAGTGATGAGATCGCTTCGCATGTTGCGATTCCATGATGCTCCATGATGCGCACATCACATGATGTAGTCTAATGTGGCTCCTTATGGAGTTGACCGATATTTGAACAAATTAGTTCTTTAATTAAACAAATCTGACTATAGATGATGAGGTTCACAAGTTAAAATATTAGCTATAAATAATTTTTTAAGTATTTTTAATAAAGAACACCCTGCATATGTGATGTGTGCGCTTCGCACATGACGCATCAAGTTTTGGGACCAAAACGCATCGGATCGCTACACGCATTTTAAAACCAAGTTACTGTTTACCTGTTTCATGCTGTTGTTTATTGATTTGATTTCGTCACCATGGCATACGTTTGCAGATGTCTCCAGGAGCAGACAAAGACAGCTTTATTGTCGACGTTCATCCGAGCGCTAATACTGTTTTTGTAGTTACTCTCTTCGCTATTGCTAATGCAATGAAAGGCATTGGTATATTGAAGGGGCTTCTCCTTCTTTTGGTTTGGCTATAGCTGGACATATTGTTGTGGAGTTGCTTCCGATTTAATAGGAGGTTGCGTTGGCGATGCATGTGCTGAAGGGGGGTTGCATGCTGCTGCTGAAATCTATTTGTACATTCAATTCTGTCCTCTACTGCATAATCTGTTGTTTGTCTATCATTATTAATCACATGTTGACTGTGTGTTGTACTATCTGTGTTGTGCTTTTTAAGTTATGATGATTGGAAACTTGGTAATATTTTCGATTGTTTAGTTATGATAATTGGAAACTTGGTAATATTTTTTTTGTTTGTGTTAATGATTCCAATTAACAGGTTGCATAGAAGTAACTGCACATGTGTTGGTTATCTTTTTATTATGAAATTTAGTGAATATATTAGGTGATTCTTCTCTCTTGTGGCTCAATTTAGAGTCTTTTCATCTGCAGGCATATACAAACATAGGTGGTGTTTGCTTTTCTAAAAAAAATTGTACATGCCTTTTTTGTCTGGCCGTGCAGACCATGCACAGACATTGCTCTCTGTAGCCTGTTTGTCTTTCTGAAGACGTTTCATTAAAAAACGTTTGCACGAGCTTCTCTTGATGCAGACTTGGCCTAGTTAGTTTTAAGATCTTCTAAGGTCTGCAAAAGGTTAAACAACACACCACCACCACCGTCCACCAGCCGCCACCGTCCAACACTACCGTCTGTATACCACCACCAGTTTATTTTAGCAGTCTATATACATTAAGAAACAAACAACCTTCTTCTTGTAGACTGCAAAAGTTTGATCCACCTTTTCTTTTACAGATATCTGCAGATGTGGTTCGCAGACTGCAGACATTTTACCTCTTAAAAAACAAATTGTACCATAACCACCGCTGTTGTCTTAGATGGTTGAATTTTCAGCAAGTAAATGCCACTTCAGCCATCTCATGTTGTCAAATTATCATTTTGCTCTCTTTTTAATCACCAAGTTTTATTATTTTTAATCTTTTATTGTTGATGAAATCAGTTAGGAAGACTTTAAATTTAGAGATTTCACTACAATTATTAAGCTTTTTAATAAATGAATCAATCTGCTCAAAACAATCTACTCCATTTTTTATTGTTTTTGCTTCAAACATGAATCCTGATTCAAACATCAAATCCAACTTTTTTTAATTTGACCTATGTGATAAAAGTCAAAGTCATGCCCAGTTACAAATCCTGATTTCATTAAACTACAAAATCAATCAACATATACACCATTTAACTCCAAAAATAACCAAGAGGTTTTACCTACAAATAAAAAATCATGGATATTCCAGTCTCTTTCAAACAAGATCTATAAATAATTTCATATATTTTAACCAAACCACTTAAAAAAAGCACCTAATTTAATCATGATTGATTTCCCTTGTACTTAAAATGAAAGGTCAGCACTCAACCCATGGTCGGGGCGTCCTGTGAAAATGGTCGTGATATCGTGCTCACACTGCCGCAAGTGGTGTGATCACGGCAATGATAGTGATAGTGACAGGTGTCACGACCGTGATGTTTGGGTGTGGGTTGTTCCTTTTTTCAACGATTATGATGGGGTGTGGGTTTATATGTGGTGGGGTGATGAAATGTGATGGTGTGATAGGTGGTGTGATCACGGCAATGATAGTGATAGGTGTGATGTGTGTCACGACCGTGATGTTTGGGTGTGGGTTGTTACTTGTTTCAACTTTCAACTGTTATGATGGATGTGGGTTTATATGTGGTGGGGTGATGTAATGTGTGATGTGATGGATGTTTCAAGTGTTTTAGTGACGGTGTGATGAAATGTGATGGAATGATGTGTTAGATTATGATTGGTTGTGATCATGTGATGGATACGAAAATAAATAAAATATTTCCAATAAAACAAGGCAGGCGTGTACAAAGGTGTAAAAAAACCGGTTTTTTATTAAAGGGTTTCTTTTAAACAGCTTCCAACCTGAACCGAACCAACGGTTTATAGACCGGTTACTATTCTTGATCGTTGAAACCGGTTTAAACCATTTTTTCTTTTGCACAAACCGGTTTTGAACCAAACCAGTTAGTTCAGTTAAAAACTGGACCACCTTTATACACCTGTAGGCGTGTATCATTTTTCGTTTTCTATTTTACAAGTGTAATTATTCCAGTTCCCCTGTTTTCATACCTTCTAGGGTTTCTTAATGCAGTTGTAAATGGAACCAACACCAGCCAACAATCCAATGATCGGCGATAATACCGACGATGAATCCTCTCCGCTGACTACGCTTGATGCTTCCAGCTATCAGCTCCACGATCTCGACTCAATCGAGTTCCCACCGAGCCTCATCGAGATCGATTTAACCGCCAATCGATTAAACAAGCTGGATTCTCGTATTTCTAATTTACCTAATCTCAAAAAACTATCTCTTCGTCAGAATCTGTTCGATGATGCCGGTGTTGAACCGATTTCGCACTGGAACACCATTTCCGACCTCGAGGTATTATTAATTTTAATTTCGCATACTTTTTTTTATTAATTATTATACAGTAGAGTTATAAGTAGATATACGTGTAAGTTTTTTACTAGATATTTAAAATTTGTGAAATTTATCAATTTGATGTTATGTGTATATTATCATAAGTGGTTTTAGTATGGTAATACTTGAAAGAAAGAATCATCTGGTTTCGGTACAAATGAAATTAACCTACTAAATATAAAAAAACTCGATTAATTATTATTACTCTACATAGTTTTGAACTAGAGGAATTACAATAAAAAAAGAGGTAAGAGTAATAAATTAATAATAATTACTCGAGTTCAAAACTATAGAGTAACAATAATTACTGTAGTGTTAGCATAATTACTCTGGTTATTTGTATGCTTAGCATGTTAAGTCTGTTTGTATTTGATCCTAGGCTCCTAGCACATAATTTGAAACTATAGCTTTGTTAGTTTTGTTTATCAGTAGAGAAATGATAACTCCTGGAGTTGAAAAATTGTAGATTAACAAACTAATAATAATGACTCTAGTGTTAACATAATGAACGAAATCAGTATATTCATTCTAGTCATTAAAAAACCAAAGTAACAAATTACAAACAAGTGGCAGGTAAACGGGCAACACCGCCGCAACCCCCTTTTGAATTGCAAAACCAATCCTACTAAAGACGAAACGGCCCTTAAAGACGGAATGGCCCATAATTACTCTAGTTATTTGTATGTTTAGCAGTTAAGTAGGTTTGTATTTGATCCCAACACATAATATGAAGCTATAGCTTTGTTATTCAGATTATCTAACAATTTAAATTTTAATACGTTAATATGAGGCTTGATCAGATTATTACTTGTGTTGTTTGTGCAAGGAGTTAGTTCTAACACCAGAGTAATTATTGTTACTCTACAGTTTTAACCTCAAGTAATTACTATTACTCTACTTCATTTTTTGTAGTGTGATTACTTTAGTTCAAAACTGTAAAGTAATAATAATTACTCTAGTTATTTATATGCTTAGCATGTTAAATTTGTTTGTATATGATCCTAATACATTATATGAAACTATAGCTCTGTTTATTAGTTTATCCGACGGTTCAAGTTTATGTGTTAACTGTGGCTTGATTAGATTATCACTTGTGTTGTTTGTGAAGGAGTTAGTTCTCAGGGATAACCAACTGAAGAATATTCTGGATGTTAGCATATTTAAAAAGCTTTTGGTATTTGACGTTTCTTTTAATGAAATTTCATCAATGAGTGGATTATCCAAGGCATCAAACACACTCAAGGAACTCTATGTCTCTAAAAATGAAGTTGCCAAAATTGAGGAGATTGAGCACTTCCATGACCTGCAAATTCTTGAACTTGGTTCAAACAGATTACGGGTGATATTTTTGTTTTGAAGATTTATAATTAGATCCCAAATTTAGTTGTTTGATTGGCCAATTATCAGTAGCAAATTAGGATACTTTAATGTTTGGGACTACTAGCTAACGTTTTGCTTGTTTAGGTAATGGAGAATATGCAAAATTTGACAAACTTACAAGAGCTATGGTTAGGTCGCAATCGTATAAAATCCATCAACTTATGTGGATTAAAATGTATTAAGAAGCTCAGTTTGCAGAGCAATCGGCTAACTTCTATGAAAGGATTGGAGGTAACTTTTTTTAGCTTTGAATAAAACCTTTTATATGTTTTTGAGTAAAATTACATTTTTGTCCATGAGGTTTGGCCAGTTTAGGCGGCTTTCGTCCAAAGGTTTGTTTTTCCGCACCGCATCTGGATCCAAAAGGTTTGAAATCTTGCCATTTTCATCCGGCTCGTTAACCCCATCCATTTTTTCTCGGTTAAATCTGGGGTGTTTCCGTTTTTTTTGTTCACTTAAAGGGCAATTCGGTCTTTTTCACTTTATGTGCAAAAGCATTTAGCATAGGTACAAGTATTAAAAAAACCGAATTTCCCTTTAAGTTAACAAACAAGACAAAAATGCCCCTGACTTAACGGAGAAAAAATGGATGGAGTCAACGAGCTGGATGAAAATGGCAAGATTTCAAACCTTTTGGATCGAGATGCAAAAAAAACAAAACTTTGGATGAAAGTCGCAAAACTGGCCTAACCTAAGGGACGAAAATGACATTTTACTCTTATGTTTTTTTACTGGAATGACGAATGCTACTATTCATACTAAAGGCAACAATTGTGGCAATTTTATCCATTTACTACTATTCAAACCTCCATCTTGCTTCTTCTAATTTTTTTTAACTATATATAGGAATGTACATCTTTAGAAGAACTATACTTGAGCCATAATGGAATTGCAAAAATGGAAGGACTGTCAACCTTGGTCAACCTTAGGGTTTTGGATGTATCTTCAAATAAGCTAGCTGCAGTCGAGGACATTGAGAAACTCACATGGTATGCATACGTGAATTATTTGACTAGATTATCATATTATTTATTTTTGTTTAAATTATATACTTTCTTATTTTATTGTAGCTTAGAAGATCTATGGTTCAATGACAACCAACTAGCATCATTAGATGGCATTTCTGAGGCGGTTTCTGGCTCTAGAGAGAAGCTCACCACCATCTACCTTGAACACAATCCATGTGTAAGCACATCTTATCTTATGTACTTCAAAGTTAGGGTTTCTAAATAAAACGTTGCTTTTTAATAACATATTGAATATGATTTTGAAATGATAAATCGTGATATTATCTGGTCTTTTTAATCTAAGAGTACACACGTGTTCTTTTTGTTGAAAGCACAAGTGCTCAACATGCGCTCCAAAGTTACGAGAAAAGCTATATTAGTTGAATTACATATATATCTGTGTGTATAGAGAGAGAACTGCGAGAACCTCACAAGACCTGGTAGCTATTTTTTTAACGACTTGAGGATTTGTATGGTATCTCCAACAACTGTTTCTTTTGGCTGACAAAACATAAAACCATTAAGCAAAACACATGATAATTGGGCCAAGTAAACAAGTTTTTGCTGGCGTTCTCAACTCGTTTACATATAAATTTGGTTGTGTTAAATGAAACCGAAGAAATGAGTTGAAAGTCATTACCTATTCAACTGCATAACGCATGAATGATCAAACCTTCTATAGGAACCACAAGTGTGAATGTCTTCGTTTTATATAAATACTTTTGACTCTTTTTATACATATTTTGCAGGCCAAGTTATCAGACTACGTGACTACTCTGAGACAAATCTTCCCAAATATTGAGCAAATCGATTAGGAAATGTTCGCTTAAAGATTAGAAGCTTTCAGGAACAAGATTACCATGCTGAAAGTTTTCGTTGAAATCCTTTGGAAACTTGTTGACTTTTGATTAATGATTTCCCCTGATCAGTTTGTATAATTCGTGTGGAATCATACATAGAAAAGTGCAATGGCGTCATCTTTTTATAAATTAAACAAACTGTTAAGTTTGATCCAACCACTTTTCAAACAATTGTCACTGGATACCAGGTCTATTTGCAGCAAACCAATTTTGTGCTTATGAAACTTTAGTGAGTTTTGGTCTTCATTGTTTCGAAAAACATTAATATTGTATCACAAAGAATATTATGATTTGTATTTGGCACTGTTATATTTCATATTCATCGTGCCTAGTGTTTCGACCCATTTTATATCGTCATTGTTTTTGTTCTAAAAAAAATACAATAATGCTTTCCCAAAAAAGTGACAGTTTTGAGTGGTTTACTTTTTACCAATAAAATCCATAGTCAAGTAAAAAACACATCAGAGTATTTCAGTAGCTAACACTCAGGAAACCCAATAACCAACACATGAGAACCACTTGACTTTATCAACTCTCCTTTTCGAACCCAATACGAGTCCTACCAGACCCTTCACACCCATCTCGCGACCTGCCACCGCTCGCTCTCATGGTCCCCCCACTTCCAACTATATTAAGTGGCTTCTTCCCTCCCTTAACCTGTGTTATAAACTGATCCAGACCAAATGGATCAGCGTCTTCAGCCACTTCCCTCTCAAACTCAACCGGTCCATCTCTAGGACCACTCTTCTCACCCGCACCCGTGAACCCCTTATCGGGCTTGAACCGGAACCGTTTAGTCTTCCTAATCTTCTCGAGCTGCTCATCGGCCCCACCATACATCTCATCATCAGCATCCTTCTTTGGTCTGTATAAGGTGGACAAAGTTGGTTGCGCAGTAAACAAACGCTTGTCGTAAACATTATACCGATCATCGTTTGCAAAACCCGAGTCCATACCCTTTTCTTGATTGAATAACCGTTGGTCATACATGACTTCACCCCTATGGGTTGACCCAACCGATGCCATACCCAAAGCAACTTTTTCACTCATGTCACGGTCCATGTCGCGGGTGATCTTGCTCTTTTTCCGCATGGTTGCATCTTTAGCTTCCAACCGTCTTTCTCTCTCCCGTTCGTTACGTCTTTCTTCCCGGATTTTCTCTCTCTGGATCGGCTCTTCTCTCTCCTCTTTCGTCTCTCTCCGTGGGTCCAGGTCCCTATCATTATATTCGGGTCTCATTAACTCATCGGTGTCCATCATATTTACAGTGGGCCCGGTACCAGTTCTTTCAGACCGGGCTTTTTGAGCCAACGAGCGTAACTCTTGCTCTTTTCTTTCTTTTTCTTTCATCAACATTTCCTTGTGAACTTTCTCCCTCATGGAAATAGCTTCCCTCGCCTGTTGTTCCGCTACATACAAAGCTTCGTAAAACTTTGCAAAACTATCATTAATTTGAACCTCTTGAAGCCCTCTACCGTCGGCAGCCAAACGTTTATCAAGTGGGATCGTGTACCCTTTCGGATTTTTCCAGTTAGAAATACACGGCAGGATTTTCCAATCTCGTTGGTCCTTAACCGTCACTGGTCGTGGCGGCGAGTGCATAACTGGGACAGGTGGCGACCCGTTAGCTTTCGGGACCGCTTGTGTTTAAACTTTGGAGGCTCTAACGGGTCAATCCGCATTTCCACCATTCTAACAATTCTCTCTTTCGCACCTGAATTAAAAGCAGCCGATTGTTCTGATGGTTTGTACTTTATAAATTCCTTATCTCCAGACGGAATATGAACGTTTATTCTCGTGTTCACAATCTTTTCAAACGCCTCTTTCGTCTGTTGTGTGGTTTTTTCAATCTCTTTTTGCTTCTCATCATCATCTTCATCTTCATGTTCTTCTTCGTCATCTTTCAGAATCTTTGGAATGAGATCTCGGTGATGTGAATAAACGATCTTTTTGGCATTTTCGTTCTGTTTCACAACAGCATCAAATGTTAAAAAACCATGATCATCAACCGTCACAGGTAATGTTTTTGGGCTATAACTTGTATCTTTTATCCTACCCATATCAAGTGGATATTGCGCATAGTGAATCTCGGGTAATGCTCCACCGTCACCAAAATCTTGCGGTTTTGATGGTCCGTATTTCAATCTTTCCGGTGTGTTTATAAACGGACAGGACTGATTATAATAACATCTGCCTTTTAGTCTTCTGTTGAGTCACTGTATCGTTGCTTAAACCATGGATCGTGTTAGTGATCATAGAAGGTTGTAGCATATGATTTCGCAGGTGGCAAAAACTCCTTCAAAACTGTCATCTTGATAGAAACCTACAAAGACAAACATTGAAACAAAATAATAAATATTCTGTACTATACTACCACACTACCACAAAAAAATATATATGTATAGGTTAGAACAGATTTTTAAGATTATACCATTACTTGAAAGGTTAAATCCATGCAGCTAATATATAACTAACTAGGTTAGTTACCCGTGTGCTACACGGGGGCTGAACTAATATGTTATGTAAATAGATGTTTTAAAAATATTATTCTAATTTCCATGCAGCTAATATATAACAAATGATGGAAGCAAATCAGCAATCAATCAACTTAAGTTGTAACAATTTAATTACGTTTTTCGTCTATATGGTGTGTCAAAAATCATTATTTCAGTCCACTAGTTTAATAATTGTCATTTCAGTCCCTATAGTTTCACTTTGTAACTGTTTCAATCCATTGTTCGTCAAAAATTTCTATTTCAGTCCATTAGTTTGCAATATAGTGTCAGAATAATTGGATGGATTTAACAAAGGTGGATTGAAATAGTTACAGAACTGAAACCACAGAAATGACAATTTTTAAACTAATGGACTAAAATAGTGATTTTTGACAAACCATAGGGACGAAAAACGTAATTAACTCTTTTCTGTATATAATAATGTAATAGTCAATTACACAAACGGTCTATGTGGTTTGATCCAAGTAACCGTAAGTACCTATGGGTGGCTCTATGTGGTGAGTTTTTAGGCTCGGGTCAAGGGCCTCAAATTTGGGGCCCGGTTTTTCCTAAAAACCTATTTTCCACATAGTTCAATCCACTTTTTTTTCTTTTTTTTGTGGGTCTAAAAGTATTCAATCTTAATCCAATCTCACTTTAACAAAAACAATTTGAGCCTTATACACATAGTCCAATCCTACTTTGACGAATCCGTTTTTCAATCCCCGTACACAAAATTTTAGGATTTGTCATTGTTTATAACTGTGTTGTCAAGGCTCACTCAGGCGCGCCCAGGCCCACTTTTCAGGCCCATCCCAGCCTTCTCGCTTCGCTTCAAAAAAATCCATTGAAATTCCGGTCAAAAATTGGTTGAACAAGTTTGAAACACTTATAAGAACCCTAAACAAACCTGGAAACAACCTAAAAGAACTTAAACTAGCTCTAAAGAAGCCTAAAACATGTCTAAGATCTCTAAAACAGTATTTTTACACTAAACGACTCGCCTATAAAAGCCTCCCTTTTTAAGGCCTTGCATTGAGGCCCAAGGCTCACCATTTACGCTTGAGTGCGCCTTGCGCTTTAACAACTATGGTTTATCAAGATAACATTTGAAAAAGGGTCTAGAGTCTTTATTTCGCCGTGGCCCCAAAATGGTTGAGCCGCCCTTTAACCCCAATCCCAACTCCGGCAGCCGCCATTCCACGTAAATTGTTTTTTTTTCCAATAGCCTCCCTAACCATCACATAATCAAGATTCAGAACCTCTAGAAACTAGTTATATATACCACTTGAAAACACAATAAGATAATATTAATAATTGCATTCAATTAATTATTGATAAAAAGAAACAGTAGAACTCACAATTTCACCATACGATGATCATCAGTTCAAACATCAGAGCGAATTCATTTAAAAAGGTTCATCAATATCCGATGGGGAAGACCAATATATAATATATAGGAAAGGCAATACAAGAAAACAAGGAAACTATTAGCAAACTTCTAACAATAAGTTAGAAAATCACGGTTTGCTTTACGATAATCATGCAAGGGGAAGAGAGTTTTAGTTTCAGTTTTGAGTAATTTACTTATTCAGTCCCTTCACTTTAAGGTTTTTTTCTTTTTTTTTCTTATCCTTTTTTAACTAAAGGCTTATGAATGTTAAATAATCGAATCGTTAACCAAAATCAAATTGAAACTGAATTAACCGAAAATCGGTTAACGGATAATTTTTCTACCATCGGTTAACCAAAATTAATCGAACCGAACCGAATCATTTAAATCTCCATGGCATGTTTTATACTTCTATTTCATGAGTTTATACCTCTATTTTATTTATTTATACATTCAATTCATATATTTATATATCTATTTCATGTATTTGTACCTTCAATTAATGTACTTATAAATGAAAAAATTTAGCCAGTGTTTGGTTTGGTTATTAACCGAAATTAACCGAACCAAAAACCAACAAATTAACCGAATAAACCGAACCGATTAACCGATAGTGCTAATAACCGAATCGAACCATGCAACCCCTCTTATGTTATAATGTTCACCAATTTAATCATGTTTAATAGAAAAATCTAACAAAAGTTAGTCTTAACCCTAAAAATTCAAACTCATAACATTTAAAAGTTAGCGAATTAATTGCTTGGTTGGGCTCGGTGCTTTGCAAGTATTATACAGTTGAACCTCAACGTTTAATAATTACACAATGACAACCTACTATAACACCCCCAATCTTGCAATACAATATACTCGAATATGAGTTGATTACGATATTTCTTTTTGGTATTTTTGCACTACAACACCAAATCAATACGTAACCTTGTTGTTTTGTGTATGTATACGAATTTCTGCCACAACGTGATAGAGAACACCAATGGTTATTTCTTTTTTTTTTCAAATGAAAAACATAAATAAATAGCATGACTAAAACATCTTCTACCTATATATAATAAATATATAACATGTTTGCGTCACGTGTTACAGTTTTGTGAGTCAAACATTTTTTAGATTATTTTATTTCACCATTGGTATTCAAATTCTTAACTATAAAAAGCCTAACAATATAAAATGTAATATATTAAGTTATTTATTTAATAATAAAAATGATAATAACTTAGTTTTGTAAATGAAATTACCTCGAGATATAAGATAAACGGGCAACAAGTTGCGCCGCTACCTCTTTTTAAATAACAAAACCAAGTTTTTTAAAAACTATATCCATAGATCTCGGGGTCATAACGTTACCTTGCATGATCCTTTGAACCCAGCTAAGTAGGGTCCACAACCTTTGGCGCAAGGAAGCAAAAAAGTATCTAAAGTAAATGTGATAAACACGTGTTGGTTGTGTCACACCCCTAATTTCCACGTGCAACCTGGTGGGCCCGGTTGGGGAATATCGTGACGTAAGTTGATATCATCATTACCACACAATACAATATAACACAGCGGAAGTCTGGATAATTACTATTACAAACGTTTGAATGTTCAAAGTTCAAAATAATAAATACAACGCTTGCAACTAGATCCACAGGCGGATCGAAATGTGAATACAACGGAAACTTGACAGACTAAGACCTTCTAAGCAAAGGGTTGCTATTTCTCTTAAGCTTCGCCGATCACTTCCAGCCTAATTACGTATACTTGTCACATGCGCTTAGTCTTTTAAAAATACGTCAGTTTTCCTGGTAAATACATTTAACCGACTCATTTTGAAAATATTTTGAAAACATTTAGTGTACGCAATGGTACTTAGTTTTAATAAATAACTTGGGATAAATAATTTTCATGTTATCAGTTTTTACATGCTAATAATACATTTAGAGCCCGAAAACTATGCCGGGATCATGATTAATCGACACACTACTTTAACACCTTTAATAGGTGCACCCCTAATGGGTCATAATTTTAATTCAGCATTGACGGTGTATGCCTACACCCCGTGCTTAGGTCGTGGCCATTTGCAATAAATGAGTCGTGGATATCCAGGACACGGTCGTTTTAACCCCCAAATGTTTAATATTAAGCAATACGATTAAAATGGATTATTTGAATTCCCGACTCATTGGTCTTTGATCCCATATCCAACCATGCAGGTATTAGTATACCGTATCCCAAGCCCGTATAAGGGAAAATAAGTTAAAGTATATACATGGCTTGCAATGTCCTTAGTAATAAGAAAATAAGCAAAGCACAGCTGTAATCAAAATAAACTAGCTTGGCGACAATCTACGGAAGTCTCTAGGCTGGAATGGAGGGTTTTATTAACCGATTAGTTAGCTAGCGGTCTTTATTTGGTCATTGACCTAGACCGGCTAACTTAAAATAAAGATAATGGTACAAAGCGCTAGATTAAACGTGACTGAAAATAATGTATTTTGACCGACAAGTACTAAGACTTGTATAATATGGGTTACCTTTTTACATTCTGGAATATGAGAAACATTTTGATATGGTTAAACCCTTTCGGTTAAATTGCGTAAACTAGTCACGTAGGCTTAACCGTACGCATATAAGCGAAACCGGGTAACCGGGTGAGTCCTATACAAGTTCCATATGCCATTATGTTTAAAATATTTATTATAACAATAGGTTATTGATATGATGGCCCGTTGTGGTTTTAAAAGTAAATTGTGCCTTTAAAGGGCAATTTCGTCATTTAAAATATAATAAAACAAGCTTATATGTAAACTGATGTTATTAACACAAATATTCTGTAAAAATACTTATTTTATGATAGTTTATTAATAGGACATCAATTATATGCGTGGTTTATAGTTTAAGACCAAACTATGTCCCGAAAGGGTAATTTGGTCTTTCACATATAATTGATAACTTTATTTTGGGAATCTGAGTTTGGGACATGTACCATGTTAATAGGTTGAAAATATGTTTTGAAATCAGTAGGTATCAAGTCTTTATACTCTAATATGGTTTTAAACCATATTATGCGCAAAGGTGGCGATTAAGTCGCTAAATGACGATTTAAACGGTATTTTAAGTGAAACTGTTGTTGTGACCAGGTTTGAATGACCAAAATATGTTAAGATATATACTATATCAGTAGGTACAAGGTTTTGGTTTATTTGAATGTCTAAAACTTATTTTGAGTGTCGAAAGGGTAACATCGTCATTTAAGGACATAATGTGCAAACTATAGCTTAAACTTAGTTTGCAACCTGAATTAATATCTCAAATAGTCCTAATAATGATATTACATCAGTAGTTATTGAGTTTTGATGTCAAAATTATGTTTAACCCATTTTATGTGTTAAAAGGGCGTTTTAGGCATATTTAACGGATACTTGTGTAAAAACTCGGATTACTACATGGCCATGGCCTATAACTCAGAGGGTTATAGTATACTATATCATGGTCATAATGCAACTTAGGGACAATAGGTAATGTTGCTAAATCGGGTCAGAACTGAAAGTCAACGCAGAAGTCAAACTTTGCGACTTTCGGTTGCGAACCGACCTTAGACCTGGAATTGACGAGCCGAACATGTTCCTACATGTTCTTATGATTATTACCAAGTTATTAGAGTGTCAAAACAGGTTTTATAACATCTACATTGCTAATTATGATTTTATTTCAAAACTGACCCGTTTGACTTTTTATTAACATAACTTTGACCCGTCAATTGACCAAGCAAACATGGTAATCAGGAGGTGCCCTCTTGAGGGATTAACACCTACCTTATTACGATCACGTAGCCATGTTCGTTACAAGCATTGGCTGGACCATAATGGTCTTAGCACACAGTCAAAGCGTTTTTACGTTAACGCTTTGACATTGGCTTAAAACTTAATAAAACTAAAAGGAGAGGGTTGAAACACTTACTAGTGAACCAAAGATGACTAAGAGACTCAGAGGAAGTACCAAAGAGCTCATGAACCTCCAAGTGAGCAATAGAGAGAAGAAGGGAATGATGAGCAAGTTGGGAGCTCACCCAAGGTTGCTATTTATAGCAATGGGAAAGGCATGAGGCCATGACAACTGGCCAGGAGTGTTACAAGAGGTCTCCAGGTGGTTTTGGACGTGTCACAACCAGCCAAGAGAGTGGCATTCGCGAGATAGGTGGCAGGGCAGCAAGCTGCCAAGCATTCTGTCACTGGCGACCACTTACGGACCGTAAGGGTCATGCCTTGCGGTCCGTAAGGACCTTGGCGCCCACAGATTTTGAATGGTTACGGACCGTAACCATAAAGGCTTGCGGTCTGTAACCGCCTTACTGAAACCATAGCTTTGGTTTCCTTACGGTCCGTAACAACAATGTTTACGGTCGTAAGGACCTCTCAGAAGGTAAACTTTTGGCATTTTTCCACTTTTGATTTTCTGACTTTCTCGATGCTCGTTTAGAGGTTATCAATATAACATGACGGCGTCGTTGGTCTCTCTCGGCTACACGTGGCAACCAAGAATTTTCGGGACATGTGTGTCGATTTTTATTGGACGAAATTTTCGAGGTGTCACAGGTTGTCAAGTCACGTTTTCTCGTGATTGGTCACTTTGCCCGAAGCAATTTTTAAAGCACCCTTACCCACCATGAAAACACTACCTTAAACCCACAAGGAGAACCCTGTTATCAACACAGAGGTGTTTTCCTCATATCCATCTGAAGACCAAAAAGTCGGATTGTCTAAGGGTAGATCTTCCTCGAATTGATCAATTAAGAAATTCACGGGTGCCTCTTTCGCCTCTTTCTTAGCTAAATCAGTCGGTACTTGAAACCCGGGAGCTCTCTACAATGAACTGCATGCTCTCCAAAAGACTCCAAACACGCCTTATGACAAACATGACATATCTCATCAACTGGAAATAAAGGAATCATGAGACGATACTTAAGGATAACTGTACTCCACCGTCGATATATGTTGGCCTAACCCATCTATATGTATAGCAAGAAGAAAATCTTGGACATGTATGCTCCTAGACACTTAAAAACGGCTCTTTGTCTAACGGTTTTAGACCAATTTGACTTTATTTAACCTGATGTTAGACCAATTTCTAAGTAGGGATGGAATTTGTATTAGACTAATTTCTATCAAGTATCGAAAATGCCTATTGGTATGGTACCACAATAGTCGTTAAAAAATTACGGAAACATGGATACTGAATCCGGTTTAGTTCATAATGATAAATATAGAGTTTCTATTCTAACCTACCATTACTATTTCTTGATATTTATCTCGACTAGAAAGTAGAAAAGTAACAGCATCCACGTCAAACCAATTCACGTAGCCCAACCAATAACATCACTCCACGTGTACCAAAAATTGTTTCATCCACCAATCACACACCTCCAACTGTACAAAACACACAAAGGGTAAATCAGTAACAAACTCACTCATCATACCTTCATCACTCTCTCTGGCTCTCTGCAGCCAAAGTCTCCTCTTCGTTAGTCTCGATTTGACTCCAAATCTGAGGTCGTTAATGGCGGTTCCCGTAGATAGTCTCGCAAAACCACCGCCTGCATCGTCAACTCTACGGTTCGCGTTTGGAAATGTTCTCGCGTTCTTCATTCTGTTGTTGATCGGAGTGCTTGCGTTCTCGATCCGTCTTTTTTCGGTAAATTCACTGGATCTGAACATCGGTTGATGTGTATATGATGATATAGTTTCGATTTGTGTATACTGATCTGTTTTTGTATGTTTTTGTTGCAGGTTATTAAGTATGAGAGTGTGATTCATGAATTCGATCCGTATTTCAATTACAGAGTCACTCAGGTATTGATTATAAGTTTTGATTTTTACGATTTGTTGATTTGGTTGAGTTTACTGGATTTGAGCATTATAGGATGTGTAATTTTACATGCAGGATGATTTTTTGTTCGTTTATTGTTTTAGTTTAATAATTTAGGGCAGTAGTATATATTTCGATCACGGCATGTCGTTGTTGTATTATCAGTTAGATGAGGATTTGAATTATACTCAAATGCAGAGATAATGACTGTAAAATAAGAATAGATTTATAGATTGATTTAGCTAGGAAATACATGAAGAAGCTAATCATAGGTTTCTTAATGACCTTACTAGTTGAATCTTGTATGTTATCAGTTATATGAGGCCGTTCAAAAAAGAAAAAGAAATCAGTTAAATGAGAATTTGAACCATACTTAATTGTATAGACAATTACTGTAAAACAATAATAGCTAGATTTGGTTGCAGAGACAATTACTGTAAAACAATAATAGCTAGATTTGGTTAGGAAATTTATGGAGAAGGTAATCATAGGTTTCTTAGTGACTACACTAGTTGAATTTTGTATATTATCAGTTAAATGGGAATTTGAATCATACTTAATTGCAGAGACATGGCTGTAAAACAAGAATAGATTGATTTGGTTAGGAAACTCATGGAGAAGGTAATCATAGGTTTCTTAATGACTACACTAGTTGAATTTGAATTTTGTAGTGCAAATGAGAGTAAGTGGTGGAGTTTATTTAGTTGAGTTAACTTAGTTTGACTGTTTGAGTGGTTTTCTCTTTCTTCATGTTTCTCCATTGGTACTTCTTGTAGTCATCTCAACGCATCCGTGTTAAAGGTTTTATCGAATTTAAGAACATTACTATGTAATGTGTGTATTAGAAGCTTCTTTATTTGGGTTTGTATAGAGCCACAAATTGATGTGATTTTGGAAACCAAGATTCTGATGTTTCAATCTATATGATCCTGGAAGTTATGTTGATACGGTGTGACACAATGACTGACCTGATTATTGTAATACACTAATACTTGTATCCTCTCAAAAAAACTAAAAAATGGCTACACTGAAATGGTTTGTTCATGTGCAGTGATAGACTTTGATAATCATCTTCCATGACTTCTGAATTTTCTTTTCAAACTACTCAGCGTTTGTGTATATGATGTATTTTTTTTGTGTGTTGTTTATGTCTATCTTTTGATTCCAGTTCCTTACAAAGAATGGGATATATGACTTCTGGAATTGGTTTGATGATCGTACCTGGTATGTGGATATATTTCTGTTTCCTTTGACAATTGAGTTATTACTCAAATAGGCAAACATGACACGTTATCTTTTACTTACTTTTAAGGTATCCTCTTGGACGAGTCATTGGTGGAACCGTTTACCCTGGGTTGACTTTGACTGCTGGAACAATATGGAAGTGCGTATTTGCAAACTATTTTTTTAGTTTATCAATATTGCAGTTAATTTAGTAACAGTTTTTAAATTCAGGGTGCTTCAATCCTTGAATATTCCCCTGTCTGTGGAAACTGTGTGTGTATTTACTGCCCCAGTATTCTCTGCCTTTGCTGCATGGGCTGCATATCTTTTGACCAAGGTTTTTTTTTATATTACTACTAGTTTGTTTTTATGTAAAAGTAGTTGTTCAAGATTCTTTGTTGATGTAAAATAATACTGAAATCCCTGAATCATTTATTCTTTCTTTCTTTTATACAGGAGGTTAAGGGAACAGGTGCTGGACTGACTGCTGCGGTTCTTCTGGCCATGGTAATCATATAATGAGTATTTGAGATAGATTATTTGTTATTTTGTATGAATTTAATGCGCATTGCTGGATGCTATAAGCTACATTTACTGCCTTGTATAGAAGTTTAGGACAAAATCCCCATAATTCTGTTCCTTTTTTCTGCTATGCTTTCTGGATGATAATCTTGTTTCTTTCCAACCCTATTTTCTTTTCTGTTTTTCTTTCTTTCTTTTTTTAATCCCGGTAAAAAACGAATCCACTCCTGTCAATTGTTACTGGGATTTACCATGTAAAATGTAGCCCAAAGTAGCATTGCTCGATGTTCTTTTCCTTGAGTTTGCTTTATCTCATACAACCATATACTTACTTCCTTAAGGCGTACATTTATTTAGAAATACTTGCTTAGACTTATATATAAAGCTGCAAGGCTCGCAACGGAAGTAAGATTATAAATTATAAAGTCTTTTAATATTCAGCAAAGTTACTATTGAAAACACATTATTTAAACAATATCAATCGAAGGTTGATATCCAACTATTGCTGTGACCCTGGGAATGTACATAATGAGTAAGCCTAATAGCTTAGTGAGCTTGTGTGTAACCGTGTTTAAAAATATCAACCACAAGGATGAACATGCTCAATTAATGATTCAACATTATATGTCAGTTTTGGGGATCCCAATTATTGTGTTACAGATCGTTTAACAACTTAGCGTTGCTAGTCTTATTGTGTAATTTGGCAAGTTTAAATCACTAAGAAAGCTTCCAACACTTTTATAAATTGGTACCAAAGTTCCTATCATCTGCACGTTAAATATTTAATTAAATCTCGTAATCAAAATAAGTGCAATGCCACATCACTATGCAAATGCACTTGACATACAAATAGTTCAGTAGTTCACGTATGATGCAACAACCAAACACAACACACAGCTTACATTTCCAGTTTTGAAGCACGAGTACTTACCTCAGTCCAACTCTAGTGGTGATTTCCAACTTTGATTTTCTTTTCTAGAATCAAGGATATACTTTAATATTTATGAATTCTAAGTTATATGTATGTACACTTTAAAATAAGTTATAGTTTGATGTTAGAATGTATATAATTCAATTTCAATACATTACCCATACATGTTAATTCTATTAATTTAAAATAAAGATTTACTGCAGTGATTCAGTGACAGATAAAATTTTACAGTGTCACCAAATCAGTTAATAATACCCACTAAAATTCCACAATAGCTTACAGTGTCACTACAGCTGTCACTAAAAGTATCAGAAATCTTTTTTTTTTGCCATTCGTTGTAAAAACAGTTTAAATACAGCTGCTAAAAACAGGAACTAAAAACTCCGCATGCATTCAACTAAAATTTATGGTTTTGGCCATTTTTATTAAACTAATCACTTGTAAAACTGCCATACAATGTCCTTAAAGTATGTTTAAACCATACTGTAGCAAAACATGGAACAAACCATTAATTTTAGTATTTTTATAACAATTTTGTTAAGGCCATTTTTTTTGTTTAATTCTGAATTTTCCAGGTGCCATCCTACATATCTCGATCAGTAGCTGGGAGCTATGACAATGAAGCTGTTGCTATCTTTGCTTTATCTTTACCTTCTACCTCTATGTCAAGGTTGGTTATTAATACAAGTTGCCAACTTCACATTTTCTTCTGTAATAAAAAAAGGAGTGTTGACAGTTTTAGCACCTGGGTATTGTTCATGCTACTTGAATACAATATGAACACATTGATTTGTATGTTAATCTCTTTCCTGACAACTAACTTTATTTGCAGACTTTGAACACAGGATCCCTATTCTATGCAACATTAAACTCCATTGCATACTTCTACATGGTAGGCTAAGTTTGATATGCTTTTCGATTATCCTATTTATAATTTTTATTTCTGCATATTATCATATTAGACTCATCTTTCATTCAGGTCTGCTCTTGGGGAGGGTATACTTTTATCATTAATCTCATACCGATGCATGTGCTTCTTTGCATTGTGACTGGTCGCTATTCTTCTCGGTTATACATTGCCTATGCTCCGCTTGTAAGTTTTATGATAATTGGATCATGAATCCGTAAAGAAATGAAAAACAAGAGATTATTTTTTTAAATAGAGAGGATCTTTTATTTGTGCACAATAACATTTATGCATAATTATTCATCTCTTGTTTTCTTTTTGTTGTCAAAGTTGTTTTTGTTGCGTGAACATTTTTGCTGTTATGCAGGTTGTCTTGGGAACATTATTGGCAGCGTTGGTGCCTGTTGTTGGTTTTAATGCGGTCATGACATCTGAACATTTTGCATCATTCTTGGTGAGTATTAATGTAGTGCTGTTTGTGTTTTGTCTACATTCATATTGTCTCGATATGAATGAAATGTGCCTTGTGTCTGTATAGCTTATCATCTATGGTCATATTATCCTTTCTAATTTGATTTAGTTACATATGTATTTTAAGTCTAATGATTTCGTTGTAGGTTTTCATTATTATCCATGTGGTGGCTCTTGCGTATTATATCAAAGGGATACTCTCACCAAAGATGTTTAAAGTAGCTGCTACACTTGTAGTATCTGTTGGCCTGTAAGCTTTAATCATTTCTTGCTGCACATAATTATAGCAATTTCCATCAAAGTAAAAAAGATTCATCAATTCCTGTTTGCTCGCAACACCTCCAATTTCAACCTTTATTAGCACAACAAACCAAAAATTTCATTTCTTGAATTCTTCTGGTTTAAAATATTGTTGTCATTCCACTTATCTAGAAATTAACATGTGCTCCAAGCTTTGGAAACTAAAATTTCCTCTACAGTATATTTGTATCTTTTTTCATATCTCAGGGTTGTAGGCTGTGCTGTTGTAGCCGTACTAGTAGCAGTAGTTGCATCTAGTCCTACAAAGGGATGGAGTGGACGAAGTTTGAGTCTTCTTGATCCGTAAGTTTCTCGTCTCTCCATATTAGACAATACACTATTGTTGTTATATTATTGTAATTGTAATTGTAATTGTTATTGTATTGTTATTGTTATTGTTATTGTTATTGTTATTGTTATTGTTATTGTTATTGTTATTGTTATTGTTATTGTTATGTTATGATCTTGATTGATTTGGTCTCATTTCCTCCCTTGATATAAATTAATGAAATCAGTTTTCTATTCACATGTGCTACTTTATGTTCCTCTACTAGTATTTCATTCTCAACCAGTAGTCAAAGGCGCAAGGCTCACTTAAAGCGCAAAGGGCTAGCCGGTCGCCACCTTGTTACATGTTGCAAATCAATAATTTAATATATACTTTAGGTATTGAAAATCAATAATTTAATTATCTTCTACAAATATAAAAAACCTAGTATAGTTACTTTACTTTCAAATCAAAGTCCAAAAAGAAAAGAAATTTGATTGTTTCATCATATACTGCTTCATGTAAAGAAATTTGGCAAGGGATATGGCTATAAGTGGCTAAGAGAACAAGGGTTGGCCTAGTTCAATTTTGTACCACCTGTTTCAGTCTGGTTTGAGCGCTTAGATGGAACCAAGCGCTAGCCTCGCTTGCGCCTGGACAGAGGCACTCGCATCACTTGCACCAGCCTTTGACTACAAGTCTCTTAAGACCTAGCTGTCAAAAAGTTTCATGATTCCTTTGTGATCTGTTTGTTTTATGTTGCTTCATATCTTCCTGATGGATTTTTGATCAGTTGATCCTCTTTTTATTGGGTCAGAACTTATGCAAGCAAGTACATACCAATCATTGCAAGTGTTAGTGAACATCAACCACCTACATGGCCTTCTTACTTTATGGATCTTAATGTTTTAGCATTCTTGGTCCCTGCGGGAATTATCGTAAGTTGACTATGTTCATCTGAATTTATGCTCCTTAGTTGACTTTCAAATCATTCTTATCTACTTAACTAAACTAATTGGAATCCCTCAGGCATGCTTTAGCCCACTATCTGATGCAAGCTCCTTTGTAATCCTGTACTTAGTAATGTCAGTTTATTTCTCTGGTGTCATGGTGAGTATTTTCAACCCAAAAGTATTCACATATCTACTATATCAACTATATATATTTATATCACATCACATACCCATTATTCTTTATACAAATGGCATGACAGGTACGGTTAATGCTTGTGCTTGCTCCCGCTGCATGCATAATGTCTGGAATTGCACTTTCTGAAGCTTTTGATGTTTTCACAAGATCCATTAAATTTTACATAACTAACCTATCCGAGTCCCTCCAGATTGATGTAAGTACTTAATGTGATTAAGTGTATCACCAATGTATGCACCAAACTTTTCAACATCGTTTATTTTACATCGTAAGTTATATACAGAATTAATATCTTTATACATGTACACCTTGAATTATACAACTAACAAACTAATGTAATTATAAAACTATTAGTAATAGAAAATCTCAATGAGACTGTTTTAAGAATATATTTGTGTCGATTAGTTTTATTTTCTATGTTGAATAAATAAGAAGTATCTTAGTTAATAGATATATGATAAAGAGTGTTAAATAAAAAGTAATAATCCATTTCTTTTGTACTCTCCAACAAGGCAGGGGATGCTGTACCTGGTAATGGTGTTTCACCGCAAAACGATGTGTTGAAAAATGACAAAAAAGAAGACACGTTGAAAGAACGACCTTCTAGAAAAAACAAGAAGAAAGAAAAAGAGACTATAGAAAAGCCATCTGTCAAGTCAAAAACTGAAAAAAAGCCACTGGTTTTGCCTGTCGAAGCATCCTTCTTTGCTCTTTTTTTGACCGTGTTGTTGGGCGGGTTCTATGTGGTAAGCATACTTTCTTAATTGTTTCTCCTTTCTCATACATTCACAATACTGTGCATTTTCCAAATTTGTCTTTTTTTTAATCAGAATTGTTGTTTTTGAATTTTAATATGTGCATATATATTTGTTCTTACAGGTCCATAGTGTTTGGGCTGCTGCAGAGGCATATTCAGCTCCTTCAATCGTGCTTACTTCTCATTCCCATGACGGACTTCATGTTTTTGATGATTTTAGAGAGGCCTATGCATGGTTAAGTCATAACACTGAAGTAGATGACAAAGTACGTTGGTGTAATTTGTATTCTAGTATCTTTTTATGCAACTTTTTGAATATGGTCAACACAACAAGATGATACCTTGGTATACGGTTTAGTTAAAATATTTTTTAATTTTTCAGAAACCAACTAAAAGTTATATTTTTTGTATTATAATCTTATTTATCTTATCTGATGGTTTCACAACATTTTTTAATTAAAATATTTATTTTGAGAATATATATTTGGTATCCTTGGTTTTAATTAGATAGTAACCAGATGCAATTGATCATTCATTCCATTACACTTATATTGAAATTAATTAATTATCTTCAGGTTGCATCTTGGTGGGACTACGGTTACCAAACAACTGCAATGGCCAACCGTACAGTCATTGTTGACAATAACACATGGAACAACACACATATTGCTACCGTTGGTACCGCCATGTCATCGCCTGAAAAGGCTGCTTGGGAAATTTTCAACTCCTTGGATGTGAAATACGTTCTTGTCGTGTTTGGAGGTTGGTTTTCTTCATTAGTAAAATCAAACAAAACTTGTTCAACGGAAAAAAAACGGAATTTTTAATATTCTTAATATTCTCATTTTCAGGTCTTGTGGGCTACCCAAGTGATGACATAAATAAATTTTTATGGATGGTGCGTATTGGAGGTGGTGTGTTCCCGCATATCAAGGAACCTGATTATTTGGTAAGTCTACTCATGTAAAAGTTAAAACACCATACACATCAATATCCTATTAGTATACTAATTTTTTCGAATGTGTAACTTATATTATAGCAAACCTTGTATAGTGATGTAGAAGGCGTAATTGATATTTCACATTTTAAATAATTGTATTCTTTTTGAAAATGTTCTTTATAGTATAAAGTACTTGTTATTTTCTTGCTATAATCAAATGAGACTCATATGGCTAAAGTCAACTTCAGACATTAGCGCATGTTGACTCATGTCACACTCAGAAAATTAAATCTAAGTAGAATTAGTCCCTCTCTATTTGTTGAACAAAATATTTCTTTGTTGCATAATTACACTTGAAAGTCATGCTCATCAATCTCAATAAGCTAGCTTGGTTTGACAATACTGCTAAAATTTCACTTTAATTTATTAAATATCATGGTAATATTCTTTATTTTTGTTCTTCTTATAGAGAGACGGTCAATACCGAATTGACTCTCAGGCCACTCCAACCATGCTTAACAGTCTCATGTATAAACTATCCTATTTCAGGTATGCTGTTTTCAAAACTTTCAAGAATTAATATTCAATTTCTTATGTATCCCTCATTAATATCAAAATCTCATAACTGCCCTAGGTTTCATAGTATCATATTTACTCTTTCAAAACACTAAATATATCGTATTTACATTATATAGTAAATAAAATCAGTTACTTATAAGTTATTAACAGTGCTTTAAAAGGATAAATATGATATTAAGAGGTTTTTAACTTTTAGAAGGATATATATAACATTGCTCGTTTCTATTTTCTTACTTGAGTTTCTTTTGTAATCTAGGTTTGTAGAAACTGATGGCGGTAAGGGATACGATCGAGTAAGAAGGACCGAAATCGGAAAGAAACATTTTAAATTAACTCATTTTGAGGAGGTAAGTTGAAAGAACCATCAAAAGTTGATTTTTTCTTCTTCTATATATTGGTGCATCAAGGTTATTTCCATTTTGATGATTTCTACTCACCTTCTAGTGGGACCCCATCTGGATTTATGATCATATCATCGAAATGGGACACGACTAAAGGCTTTTTGCGTAAAATAGCAAAGACCCTATTCCTTAACTCCTAATTCTAATAACCAAAAATTACCAGAAATAGTAATAAACCTTCCATTTTTTTTGTACAAACAGAAAACTTTTACCTAACTACTGGTGTATGGGGTTATTTTTTGTGATAGTTTTTAATTTCTGGTAGTAACGAAAATGAAGTTTACTAAGAAAAACCCATAGTAATAGACAAATGACCGACTAAAGCGGTAATCAGGTAAATAGTGCTTTTTTGCATAAAAATCGAAATTTGGTAGTTATATCTTGTAATTTTGGTAGTTGGTTACTTGATTGGTGCATGGTATGATGTTATTTGATGGTAAAGACTCTACATTGAGCGGTTAACCAAAAGAATTCCTACGCGATTTTTGTTACTAGTTTTCACCCGCGTGTAGGTATTCACAACTCACCATTGGATGGTCCGGATTTATAAATTAAAACCTCAAAAGAACAGGATCAGAGGGAAGACAAAGAAGTCCAAATCGGTACAATATGTTTCAAGTGTTATCTATATAATTTGTCTCATATAATTTATTTATTTTTAATTTTTTCACCCTGGATTTTTACTGACCATCAACTTATCTGGTATAAAAAATTACTGCAGAAAACGAGCTCCACCACCACACCCAGAAGTGGAACAACGAAGAAAAATCCATGGCACTAGAACTTAATGTTAGATGTAATACAGTTATTATTTGTAGAAACGACTGCGAGCAACAAAAGATTTTGTAGCGTATTATAATCGTGGCAGGATTTTTTTTCAAAACCACAGTAAAAGAAATGTGTAGCTCAGACATTTTCTATTTCTTTAACATGATATCACCCTTCTCTCTCTTTTTTTTTTTCTCCAAAAAAAAAGATTTTTTTTAATAATAAATAAAGTTGCAGTCTTGCAGGCCAAAAACCAGAATCCAGAAAATTTGGCCAGTGAAGATGCCAAAATGTCATTATGGATTTGGCTGGCAAATGTGAGACCGGTTGGTAATGAATATGTATACAGTATACTTTACAGTTTACATGGTTAACTTTTGGTATCGATAAAAAGTTGTTAAACTGTTTTTATTGTGTGAATGATTTCAAATATCTTTTTATAGCCTGTGCCCTGAGCTCAACCCTATCTCCAGCCCAGTGGGCCTGGTCTCTTGATTCCACCCCAGTTTCCTGATCCTGATTTTGTACTCACACCGAACCGCTTCCATCATAAACCGGTTTTGACTATCGTTGACCTGAAACCGAATTAGAACCAGTTCTAACCCCAACTGGTTCGGAAAAATACCCCATTTGTGCACCTCGTAAGTCTGGGAATTCAGATCCTCTTGCTCGGATTGTGGGTATGTTTTATACAATGATTATGATACAATGTAAAATATATTTATATACATTTGATACAGTCAACCAATATAAATTATAAATAATAATTCTAACTTTAGTATCAAATTCGCAACTTTGTTGACCGTCCATTGGATTAATTTCTATTAATAGAAGTATCAGTTAGATAAACTTTCTTATAGTTGATTCTCAAATTAACATGCACTAGTAATCGTGGAACAAAATGGAACACAAATTTTCTATTATCTTATTAAAAACATATTGTTTTTTTTAATAATATATGTTTGACTAAAATGCCATTTCATCGCTGGCGTTTGGCTCATGTTGCGACTTTCGTCCAAAGTTTTGTTCTTCTGCATCTGGATCCAAAATGTTTAAAATATTGTCATTTTCATTCGGCTCGCTAACTCCGTCCATTTTTTTGTTAGGTTAGAGGTATTTCCGTCTTTTTTGCTAACTTAAAGGACAATTCGGTCATTTTCACATTATATAAAAAAGATTGAATACTTCTGAAAAAGACCAATTTGCCCTTTAAGTCAACAAATAAAGACGAAAATTAAAATAGCCCTGACTTTAACCCAGAAAAATTCATGGAGTTAACCTGCCGGATGAAAATGACAAGATTTCAAACATTTTGAATTTAGATGCGAAAATACAAACCTATGGACGAAAGTCGTAAAACTAGCCAAACCTCAGGGACGAAAATGACATTTTACTCTATAATCTATATATTTGCTCGTACATTCAAGTGTGGGTCTTATGCTAGATCTTTGGAGCTTTCATGATGATTCTACATGTCGTATTTTTGTCCATTGTGTTTATTAATTTCAAACCCAATATTGGTAGCATTTCTCCATCACAAAATTAGTCATATGAAACAGCTGGACTTTTGTATAATAGAAAAATACTCAATAAAAAAAACATATATGTCATCATTCATTTATTGGTTATTATTATTATTATTATTATTATTATAATATCATAACAATAATAATAATAATGTATAAGTTTGATGAATATCTTTTTAAAAGTTAGTTGTAGGGTCGGATTTTGTATATGATGTGTTACAATGATTATATATCTACTCTTTCATACATCATACTGTTTGACAATTTTTTTTGCACAGATCGTATTTTGGGAATCGAAATTTGATAGCAAATAATAAGTGATGTTTTTGTCTTTTTGGCCATCTTATATCATGAACATCTTATCTTTATTTGTTTTTATATCTCATTAGTTTGGTAGACAATAATCATTTTGTAATTTATAAGGCATTCTTTGTGAATTATTAGATTTCCAACCACGATACTTATATCTTAAAAAAAAATTGATTTGATTTAGGTTTAAAGTATATGAAATTTTCCCAAACATGATTGCGTTCATAGTTTACATTTTACATATAGATGTAATGTAGTTCTCGCTTGACACACTGTGCGAAGTCATGTCTGCGTAATGGTGCCACACACATAGTTTAGCAAACCCATGAAATTTGCCCAAGCAAAATGTGACTTGCACGACATAACCTATCCACGTGAGGTTAGAGGATGTGCATATTTGGGAAAGTAACGTAAAGGGTAGCATGTAGGTTAAAGTATGACAATTAATGAAATGGATGTGTTATGAAATGAATGCTTTTGACTACTAGCCCGAATGTTATCAGAAACCGTTTTCGATTAATTAATGTAATGTTTTAAAATGATAGTTTATTAGAAGACAACTTGATATAGATATGACTGAATGAAAGTTAAATAAATGAAAGATAAAACTAAAGTAAACATTCACGTGGTCCATGGTCGTGAACTTGGCATGTGGGGAGCACTTGATAGACGGTTACCTACGTGGCTACAAGTAAGAAGGTCGTAAGCTACGAGGCTGCAAGATAAAAGTGCCTACTGCTAAAATAGCTTACAGATATGATAGCAGCGATAATGATCGCTTATGGTGAATGTACTTATCTAAAGATAAATGTTAAAGATTAATGCAAAGGTATGTTAAAAGAATGTTTTACTAGAGTTTACTGTTTTTTTTAATCATAACTTACTTAGCGTAGCTGACTTTTAGTATGCACATCAGGTTTAAGATTGGATAGCTGAGAGCTTCCGGTGATGGCAGTGACACTCACACCTACAAAGTCTACCCGACGAGAAACTAGCATCCCATGTTAATTATCTTTTCAACTTGAGATTTTTAGGCTGTGGTTGTGCATGATTCGAATGTTTGAATTGTATGAACTTCCACTACGTATACTTTAAATTATTAGTTTAACACTTAATTGCTAGAGAGTATTTTCAAGTGAAATGTTTAATGTTTTTTCCGTAGTATATCTTATATAGTTTTTTAAAAATATTTAAAATTATTTGAGTTTTGGATATTTTTAGGCTTCTAAAATCGTCAAGTCTATTAGAGACTCGGTTTAATAGCAAAGTCATTAGAGTTAATAGTGCGAAGTTAACGGTTCGAATCTTGATAAAATCGTCTTTAGAACAAATAAAAAATAAAAATAAATAAAACAAAATTCGTCAAGTCTCATTAATTTGCCTATCTAATCAAATCTAATCATCCTTTATAATCTTTAAAATCAAAATATTAAAACACTTGTTTTGATTTAACACCATCCTCCAACAACTTAATAAATCCTTACCGGAGACCAACCTCCGGCGACCACCGTAAGTTGTTAAGAAACAAGACGAATTCCATCTGCACGTGCAGGTTGTCATTTGAAAATAGATACATGAATGTGGTCTATATTTGGCGGTAAAGCTTCGCCGGAAAACGCCAAGTGGTGGCGGACCCAACACTGTTCCCTACCGACAACTACCGCCTGCCACCACTACTCTCATTATCTTTGACTTTTTGGGTCAAAATTGTTCCATTTCATTTCATTGTCACCACCTCTCCTAACTCAAAAAGTTATTCATTGGAAATTAGTGCAAACAAGATCATGATCATATCTCCACCATTCAAAACAATAAGTGAAAGTTAAGTCGGTTTGACCAACTTTTAGTAGTTTGCGACGGTAACTTAAAAAAAAAACAGTATATTTTTCGGTCGGTATTGATTCAATAGCTTAAAGAATATTGACGCGTGTTTAAATGGTTCGAAACCATAAAAACAAAATTGATACCGATGCGAATCTTGTTTGGTTTATATGGTTTTTTTTCGTTACACTAGAAGTATAAGGTATAGAAAAAAAGGGGACGGTTAAAATAGGATTCACATCTTCATGCAAGAACTCGAGAACATTTTGATACAAAACTTTTTTGAAATTTTTTTTTGGAAGAAAGTATTATTTTTTGTCACTTTTTCAATAAAATAAAAAAGCATGAATGTGACTTCTTACGGTGGTGTAAATCAGATTTACATTGTCGTAACGTTCTGGGGCTGCTGTCATCATCAGTCATCTACACCGGTGTAAATGAAACTTACATGTCAAATAAGTGTTGGCTTGTAAATTTTTTTCCCCAGTTTTTTTTCACAAATCTCTTAGTTAGATGTTAATCTGCCTTTGTGCAAAATTTGGTTGAAAAGATCACACAGGAAGTAGGAGTTCTCACGGTTCTTGCAATTTTAGAGGGTGCTTACATGAACCTATCCCTAGAAAAAAATAAACACAACTACGTATTTTGTTTTCTTTTCTATAAAGGTTATCAAACATAAGTTTGAGATAAAAATAAATTATTCTCTATATAATTTTTTTGGTTCGGTTCGATACGGTGTAACAATGTTATGGTGTCAGTTTAGCGAAATGAAAACAGGTACTATTACCAATGTTGTTTGATCGTTTTTTTCGTTCGGTATTGTAGCAATACGGTATCAATTCTTTACAAAATTTACCGAAAATCATAAAAAATGAATATTGGTAATGATACCAATGTTGTTTGATCAGGAAAAAGTAAATTGCAAATGAAAAATAAAAATATAAATAAAAAAATAAAAGAAATACTTTAAAAAAAATTCGTATTTATGACACTTCCCAAATTATATATATATATATATGGGGCCGCTAGAATGAAAACTACCACGAGTTGAGAAAACCATGAGAACCACATCTTACGGCGCGAGTTTGGCCAAAAAAAATTTCGTAGTCCAAGACGAATATATTTTAAACACATATGTAAAAAAAATTAAAAAAAAAATTGTCGTGTGTGTTGTTTTTACCACCCCAAGTTTAGTGTAAAAATTTTAAATTTAATTTTTACACTAAACTTGGAGTGGTAAAAACAACACACACGACAATTTTTTTTGAATTTTTTTTTACAAATGTGTTTAAAATATTTTCCTCTACGTTTATGAAAATTTTTTTGGCCCAACTCGCGCTGTATGGTTCTCACGATTTTCTTAACTCGTGGTGGTTTTCATTCTAGCGGTCCCATATATATTGTTCGTTATTCCTACGCGATGCAAGTGGAAACATGTGTTTTTTTCACAAAATAAAATGTTGTTTTTTTTCTTCTAATGATATAAGGTTTAATACACAAAAGTTATCTCATGTGAAAAAAATCACAAAATCCCAATAAATGAGTTTTATATCAATCGAGTACAATAAAAATGAATATCGTTACCGATATTGTTTGGTCTGCATCAATTATACTTTATGATATCAAAAATACTTTATTGTATATACAACCTTGTTTTCAATATTAAAAAAAATTTGTTTGAATATTAACAAAAAATATTATTTGACACCCGTATCGAAAATGCCAAAACCAAAAATGAGAACAAACACAAACCGAACATGTTAAAGAAGACAAGCTATTAGATATAAAGCACGTACATGATAAATGAAATATTATCGAAATTGAAAACTGTAAATATAAAAAATAATGTGGGTAGCGATATAGTTTGATCAGTATTGATACTTTATGATATCAAAAATACTTTATTGTATATATAACCTTGTTTTCAATATTAAAAAAAAATTGTTTGAATATTAACAAAAAATATTATTTGACACCCGTATCGAAAATGCCGAAACCAAAAATGAGAAAAAACACAAATCGAACATGTTAAAGAAGACAAGCTATTAGATATAAAGCACGTACATGATAAATGAAATATTATCGAAATTGAAAACTGTAAATATAAAAAATAATGCGGGTAGCGATATAGTTTGATCAGTATTGATACCGATACTCGGTATATTCAAGATAAAATAGTTTATTTTGAACATAACTCTATTTTTAATTAAAAATATATACTAGAATGTTGGACACAAAAAAAAATTACAATTGCACGTTTAAAAATAGGGGCAATTAGATATACCAAACTTAGGAAATTACATATTTATCTAGCTAAAAATTAAATTACCTATTTTCCCATCCTAAAAAGTTGAAAATATCAAATATACTCGTTTCATAATAAATATATCATAAAATAACTATTTTACCTTTTTTAATTAAACCATAAAAATTAGATATTTACTATTATTTTTCTTTTTATCATTTTCTTGTATTATTTCCCCGTTTTGAAGCTTTTTTTTTTCTTCTTTCATTATACCTTTTGTTATTAGTTTACAAGTTTACATATTGTTGTAAATACGAACGAATTATGAACACAATTGAATATGAGTTATCAAATAAAGAAAAAATAGTTGGTCTTATTTAGGGTTAACTCAGTGGTGGACATGAATTATTTTCTAGAGGTGTGAACAAGGGGCTAAACAAAAATTTCAAAAGATGCGATAGGGATTTTAATCTATAAAGTATACTAAAAATCTTTTTAAGGGGGACACCCACCCACCTACACACTTATGTCTGCCCCTGGTTTAACGAAAAGTTATGAATAAAAGAAACAATAATAATCCCAAATTTTAAATAGCAACAATGGCCATATGAGAGGAATTGTTAATTGCAGCCTGAGCTTAAAACACTTGATCCTGTAACGCAAGTAGCATATTCGATAACAAGAACCTAATAAATTCCTCCATATTTGATATCCATTGATGTCCCAAGAAAACAAACAAATGCAAGGTCGACGACAAAATACAACGCTCCTGATTTCCAAAAAAATGGGGTGGTGCGTTGTCGGAGTGCATCTCGGTGTGCATCTCCGGCGGTGTGTCGCCGGTGGTGCGTTCGCCGGTTTAGAGTTGTCCAGGGAAGAGGAGTGGTAGTGGGAGGGGTGATAGAATGAAACCGTCCGAAGTTTTTTTTTTTTTAATATTTGAAAGAGTATTTGTGTCATTTTGCTACAAGGAGCGGATATTTATAATTAGCGTTTTAATTAATGAAAACAAAGTATTAAAGAATATTCAAATTAAATCATTGATAGAATTAAAAAGTAAACGTAATTAATGAAAACAAAGTATTAAAGAACATTCAAATTAAATCATTGATAGAATTAAAAAGTAAACGTAAAATTTATTTACATGTGAAGGAAGTTCAATGAAATTATAATTATAAAATATATTAAAATACATCATATTAGCTACATGGATTTTTTATTTTTGTTTTTAGCCACAAACTTTTTTTACTTTTTTGATTTATCACTAAACTTTATCAATTTTACTTTTAAGGACATCCATATTACATAATAAACTACACTTCAATAGCTAGAGTAGGTTTGTTTGTTTGTTTGTTGTTTTTTTAATTTTAATTTAACCTTTTACACTATAAATAATATACGTCTTTAATCAAATAGTTTTTTTTGTCTCTTATAACTTTTGTTCGTTAGTTTTGTTTATAAAAGCTAAATACGAGATATAGTTTATTTTGAAACGAACCAACCCGGTACCCATTGATTTTTTTATTACAAAAACTAGATATGTTTCCATTTATTTTTTTTAAATCGGGTCGGCCCCCGACGCTATAATAGTTAATATTAAAACATAACTTCATGTTTAACGAACCACACCGGCCACAAACGCGAGTTGCGGTGATGGTGGCTATTGCAAGTTGGTAATCTTCGACATATAGGGTTGCAACCGGTAACACCACATCATAAGTACTGGTACCATATCATCTTTTTTTCTTGCATTTGTTGCAGTTTATTTTATTTTTTAGTTGTTCTGCACATTTATATTTTGTAGTTTCATACTGTTTTTACCGTTTGGTTCGTATGCAGATTCTCCGCCGCAACGCGCGGTTGGAAAATCCTAGTACTATATTAAATTACATCCTTAGCTACAGTACTCACTATACCCTTACCTTTTCTTTTAATTACAAGATTGCCATCAACTCATCCACTTAACTTTTCCTTATTCATGGCATTTTTGTAATCAACTCCTCTTTGAGTGGCATTTGTAACTATCTCATAACACTTCTTTTTATTTTTATGTTTTAACCACATAGGTTTTGGTTCTTACCATTTTTACCTCCTCAACTTTTGTTAGTATTTTTTAAAAATAACTTACATTCCTACCCCTTAAATTTTAACTAATTTATTAAGTACCTTCTCAACTTTTGTTAGTTTTTTTTAAACAACTTACATTCCTACCCCTTGAAGTTTAACTAAATTTATTAAGTGTTCCCTCAACTTTTTTTAGTTTTTTTTTAAAACAACTTACATTCCGACCCCTTGAATTTTAACTAAATTTCTTAAGTGTCACCTGAACATTAATAAAGTTATTATTACCCCTTTTACATATTGTGCTACAATATTTTTTTAAGTTTCAAATTAATCTCTTACACTTTAAATAATGTAGGTATTTAACGCAATAGTTTTATTTTCCTCTTATAACTTTCGTTCATTATTTGTTTTACAACTTAATTCGCGATAAAATATTTTCGAAAACATACCAATCCGGTATCCACCGGAAAAATTTATATACTTACTTTTACGTTATCTAGAATTGATGTTTTGAACGATCATTATTAATTAGAACAAGTTAGTTTTGAATATATATTGTAATGTAATATAACTGCTTTAAAACTGATTTTTACCATTTGATTCGTACAAAGATTTTTGGCCGCAACGCGCGTGAGGGAACCTAGTATACACTATTTTAAAGCCTTGTCGTTCTTCTATGGAAGCTTTTCTAATAACTTTGTACCTAACCATAAAATATGTACATTTTTTTCTTTCTTTCTAAAACTAACATGTGGCAAACATATTAATTATGAATTTGACTATAATCTCATCAAATCACCACAGTAAATCACAGTGTTAAAGTACATGAACACACGTAATCTTTCACATCAAACCCATCTCTTAGTTACTTAACAACATGTTTTTAACGACCAAACATCTTAATCAACCAAATGATGAACTTACAAAACAACGTTTTGTCGTTGCTCGGTGTCTATCAATTCATTTCCGTTACTCGTGTCTATCATTCTATTTCCGTTACTCGGTGTCTATCATTCATTTCCGCCTTCTAACGTCTCGTGTAAACAATAAAATTTTAAGATAAATGATAATAGTAGTAGTAATAGTAACAATAACAAAAACAAGAACGGCGATGACACTAGTAATATTAATAAATAGGATTTTTTTGTAGGTGGTGAGTTTAATATTTGTTAATACACATATACACACATATATATATATAGGCTATTATGAACTTTAATGTTTTCCAAAAAAAAAACAAACAGGTACATTTTCATTGAAAAGAATGCTCTAATGGTATCAAAACAAAAGTTAAAAGAACAATCACATCGGTTCGCCAAGCTTTCTCAACAATCTGTGGTTAATATCTTCGTTCGCTTCTCGTTTTGGCTTTGAATCATGTTAGAATCGGTCAGAATAACCTCCAAATAGTCCTCTTAGTCGCCTATGACTTCCCTCATTCATCTCATTTGGTTTTGCAGCCGTCATGGTCTTTTTATACTTAATTTTGGGTTTTCGCGCTTGGTTACGACTCGTACCCTTTTAGTGAGTACGGCTCGTACGTATCAATAATGGGCCGCTATTTGGGTTTTGAGTTGTTTATTTGCCGGCTCATAATACGAACTGTATCGCATTACTAGGTACGGGTCGTACCAGATCAGAAATTTTTAAATTTTCCTTTTCTCTTCAACTGAATCTTTAGATTTCACTTGGAATCACTCATTTTTAGAGATTTACATGCAACTCATCAACATACCAAACATTAATCTATTCTAGCAGGATTTATAGGTAAAGTAGTACCAAAATACGAGTCTTTTACATTATAAAACATGTTGTTTTTCAGTCACATCAAATATCACCACACTTAAGCATTGTTTGTCCCTAAGCAATCTCATATTGTAAAGCACCAAAAACTAATTAACACAAAAGCATATGATTTTAAACTGATGCTATTTCAAAATCCTATAATCAAAAAGTTTACCCCCAGGACTTACAAGGGCAAGAGATTAACAACCTAAGAAAGTTTAATGGTGTTGCATTTTAAAAATAAGAATCCACTGACTTAGTGCAATTCACTTTCAATATAAATTTGTAATTCACACCCCTCGCAATGTTCTCTCCTCTTAATTGTTTCTGATTGCTAGCAAGAGACGTGCTAAATTACTATATAAGCTCACCACCAAATCACAACTATCATTATCTGAGGCTTGTATAGAAATCAAGATCTTCCCAACTTAAACATATTATACATAGATCATAAGGACTTTTAATTAGATTTTGGCTTCGGGTAAAAAGTGGCTAAATATGTTATGCTCCTTTATTAAACAAATATTATAATAGTGTAAACAGGATCATTGATCTTCACACTTATTTCTTTTGTATTTTTCATTCTTCTTTTTTCTTATATTTTTTTCTTTTAACATAGATTGATCCAATAACAAATGGTTTTACAAGTTTTCAAAGGTTATGGGTTGTCATATTTCAGCTTTTATCGAATGAAATGGATAAGGCTCAAATGGTACATTAGGAGTTATTTTTTAGGTAGGAAAAACAACTGATTTTTTTAACAAGGGTTTAGTTCCTAATGCCTTAATCAATTTTGGTAACACTAGATATGGGTCTAGATCACGTTTAACATGTACAAGTTTTGCAATGATAAATCATGATGGCATCTCTCAACAAACGAAAAGATATAAACATATAAAAGGCTCAAATAACTCACCTAAATCGAATGAATAAAGAGTTACCAAAATGAGTTACACAATCTAAAATTTCTAGATTCTATTACTTGTTTAGTAGGACCATTCATTTTTATCGAAAACTCGAAACCCGACCCGAATTTAAAGCCACCTGAACCCGAATTACTGGATATTGGAAAAACCCGAACCCTACTAACCCGAACTTTAAATGATTCGGTTATCGGGTCACTTTTTCCGCTAAAAACCCGAATAACCCGAAACCCAAAAAAACCCGAATATTTATTGTTTTTTTTTTTCTTATAGAAGTATTTTGTTTTAAAGTCTTTAGTATATAGAACATTAAGTTTTGGGACTTTAAACATTATAATAGCATATTGTCAAATAATGTTTGAACTTTGATTATAACTTTAAAGTAGAAATATGAATTTTGATGATATTCTGTAAAAAAAAATATTTATTCTCATTTTACATACAAACCTGAAAACTAAACCAACCCGAACCCGAATAACCCAAATCTGAAAAACCCAAACTTTAAATGGGTGGGTTATCGGGTCATTTTTTCCCAAAGAATAACCCGAACAACCCGACCCAAAAAACTCGAAACTCAAAGAAAAACCCGATGAACACCCTTATTCTTTAGGTATTCTTTCTAAAGATTTTGAAAAAAAAAACAACTTGCATAGGAATACTATATCCTAAAACTTATAATCGAGGATTCCTTCTTTCAGTAGCGATTCATACATCGATGAGGTTGAAAATTTTCAGCTATGACTAACATATAATCAGTTGAATGAGAGCTTTCTTTTGCAAGTTTCAAATTTTAAACTTTAGGTTTACAATTCCGCGTCCCCACACTTAAATTGTACATTATCCCTAACATAATTAAAAAGGTAATAAACAAAGGAAATAAAGGAATTGGTAAATTCAACCATTCAACACAAACCATGTTTTCAAACAAACAAATATAAGGTATAAACAAAACAATAAGACTAAATCATCCCCAAAATCATCCAAATAGAAAACTAAATCATCGACTCATTTAAAACTTCGAAGTAGTGAGCTTCATAGTTGTCTTCATCTTCCTTCCACGAGTAATCATTTTTTTTAAATCTTCCACATAGTGACACTCTTAAGGTCCCTCGTACTTTTCTGTTGCTTCCTCATCTTTTTACTGAACCTTTTTGGCTTCCTTTACTAAGTCATAACGATAGATTCACATCTTGTTCACCACGGCCGGTTGCATGAAATAATGCGGACCAAAATTCTCAAGAGACGACTTTGGTAGGTCCTCCACTAGCATCCTTATGGCTATCCACCTAGCCTTTTGTAACAACTCCAATTTTCGTTGTTAATTATTTTTCTTTTGAACCGTTGTATCTATCAAATTGTACTCCGAGATTCGGTTATGAAAAAGTTTGTGTTAATTAGATTAGGTTTGTTACAGCTATATCGCATCTAACCACTTATTAAACGCATCGCTAATCTAATTGCAATCACAAGTAGTTATGCTACTATACGAGCCGAGTGGGTTATTGTTTAATAAACACTTGTGCCATCGCATCGCTTATCTCATCGCATCACAAATCACAGTTAATTATGTGGAATTATGTTTTATATGTGTTATATTTGTTTATGTTATGGTTATAATCGCTATCGCAACGCTCTCACTTGCACGAATCGCTAAATCGCACTATTATATCAATTATAACGCTTAATACAACCATCTAATACGAACCGAATCACCGAACGAACTCGTAACGCAAAATAATCGAACATAACTTGGCCATTAGGTCAAGTTCGGCCGAACTTGTACAGCACAAGTTCGCCCGAACTTGCCTAACCTTCAAAGACTCTTCAAGACTGACAAGTCCGCCCGGACTTGTCTGGAAATTCAAGAGAAACAACACGTTCGCTCGAACTTGTGGCAAGTTCGCCCGAACTTGCTGTCTCATCACCCATTCTCACCTCCACCTATAAATACTCAGCTCCATTCTCCCATTTTAACTTTCTGCAAGTTCGCCTGGAGCTCTCAAACCCGAAACACTTTGTTTTCTAAGTAAGATTCAACCCGTTTTCAACTACCACAACGTTCAACAACGTTTTACAACGATTTTGCACAAGGCTTTGCCTTCGTTTTCATCAAATCTCTTATGTTTACGAAATCTTCATCTTTTTCCATAAAACTTCTCTTTTTCACTCAGATCTATTCTTAGATCTAAGTAAAACCTTTAAAATATCGATTTTTACACAAATTTCGGACTAAACGACGTATGTTTCGTTCACTTTGAAGTGGAACGAGACGTTGTCAAGCAAGATCTCAGATCCGGAAGCACAAGGACGAAATCGTCACTTTACACAAGCTGACTAACCCGTACGAACCATCAAGTTCGCCCGGATTAGTCCGAGTTTTTGTTAAATGGCTAAACTCGCTCCAAAAGACCTCTCCAGCCTAAGTTTTACTCAGTGGCTTAAGTTTGGTGGGATGAACACTCGATTTCCCCAGCAAACGACGCAAAAACGCACGATTTGGATGCCAAAACGATCAAGTTCGCTCGGATTACATCAAGTTCGCTCGAACTTGTCACCAGAGTGGTGATCAACTTCGCCCGAACTTGACCAAACTTAAAAAATGGCACAAGTTCGCCCGAACTCTGTCCAATTCTCAAGAGAATCAGACAAGTTCGCCCGAACTTGTACCATCCCTCAACAACCAGTACAAGTTCGCCCGAACTTGTCTAGTTTCTCAGGAAACATGACAAGTTCGCCCGAACTTGTACCCACAGTAAGTTCAGGCATACAAATTCGCCCGAACTTGTCTATTGTTCTCTCACCCGTTAACCGTTTCAGCATTTCGGAAGACTGATGCACTTCTGTTCGCTTACAGGCTGATCCGGCGCTCTCCTCGACTCAACTCAGATCCCGCCCTTCTCCCAAAACGCATCCACAGTGAGTATACTTGAATCCTTTTTACGCTTAAACGCACTTTTTGTCACACCCAGACCCGCAGTGGAATAAAAGTCGGGGCATAATTGGGTTATTACCAAAGCTAATGATATTTACTAAGATGTTTCATATTTATTAAATTCAAATTACAAACTTAAATATCCAAACAAAATTCATACAATTACAAAGAAAATGAAACTACATAATTATTCCAAGCATAAACTTGTTTATTCTTCTAGGCCCTTCTAAGGTTTCCTGTCTCAGCTGGATCACCTGTATCATGTGTAAATGGGGAGATTTTGGGTCAACAAAAGTTGACGAGTGAACCTTGATAAAACATTTTAACTGATTTCTTGTTTTATTAATAAGGAAAATTCGTGCATTAATCACATGTGAGCAAACATATATGTAAACAATCACAAACCACTTTGGATGAGTATATGACATGAAATGATGATGTATTTGAGATCAAGGCTCAATCAAACGGAGCCGATCTAATGAGGCTCCTGATGCTCAACCCGTATCCCACGGGGAACTGATGGGCCTAATGAAATGCGTGCACTGAAATGATGATATTCAATCTACATATAATTCACACAATAATTGATACACATTTGATCACGGATATGATGTATGCACAAGTGTTTAAATAAAATAAAAGAATAGTACGACACATGATACACCCCAAAATATGATTAAAACGGGGAATTGGTAGAGGTTCACTCACAGTGGATGCGTTTCTTGATGAAGATGAATGCGCACGAATATTATGATTCAACCGACGAGGGAAAACTAACCTAAATAATGACGACATGATTCGATTAAATAAATAGATTTTATTTGAGATTATTATTTTTAATTAGTGCTCTTTAATGAGATTTTTAGATTTATTTTTGTGGGTTTAATGAAATTTTCTAACTTTAAAAATCTTATTTTTAAGTATTTTTAATTAATTTGTCAATTACATAAATAAATAAAAATGAAACAAAAAATATAAAAATTTGGGTTGACTTGTCAGGTCTGACCGGGTCTGACCGGTCGGACAGTTTATTATTCAGGCAGCGTGTGGGATCGAACCCGCGACCTATCGTTTGTGTGCACGCAGCCCGACCAACTGGGCTGCGTGTCTAACCTGAAGAATAACTGATTTTAATTATACTTATACACTTATTACAGGAGTCTGATTACCTTCATTTAAAAAGAACAATGATATTACAGCGGTCCGGTGTAACATGCGCGGTTCGAACCTGAGACCGTTGGCTTCGTGTGCACCCAACCCAACCAACTGGGCTGTGTGACTAACCCATTCAATATCCGATTTCTATTTCTTTTATACACTTACTGCTGAGTTTCATAATTTGGTTTTATAAAAAGGGTGTGATATTTCAGAGAATTTGAGTGGTACAAGACTCGAACTCGGGATCTGTGGTTCGGGTGCACACAGCCCAACCAGTTGGGCTGTGTGTCTAATCTGTATAAACACTGGATTATGTAAATTTTATACACATGCTGTGAATTGATCTAAATAAGTTTAAAAATGTTGGTTTTATTTCTGAAAGTCGGAAACAGGCGCGATTCGAACTCGGGACTTGTGTTTTGTAATTGCACACAGTCCACCACTGGACTGTGTCTAACCCGGTTAAATATCCGATTTTAGTTATATTTGTACACATATTAACTTCATCTTCTTCGCTTTAAAAACACAGAACATATAATCTGACCGAAAATGGTTTGAAACAGAATCTGGTTGACTGATTTAGACTTATACATGCTGAATAATGGATTATCAAAAAGAGTTGAGAATCATACCGATTAGGAGTAAAGCTTCGGTTTTCCGGTGATATTCCGGCGAGTGCGAAAATGTAACATTTGTCAAAAACGGGTTTCCAAAACCCGCTCCGTTTTGTAATCGAATATCAAGTTATAAAAATCACGTTGAATATTTATGATTATTTTGACTTAAAATGATACATAATTAATAGATAAACTAAACTATAAAAAGTATATTTGATAAAAGGTTAAAACAAAATAAATAAAAAATATTGATGCTGCCGGGACTCGAACCCGGGTCAGCCAGAAATCAACTTCAGCGACTTAACACACACTCACAAGACCACTCCGCCACATTGTGTTTTCTGTTATCTCTAGGAACACAAATGAGATTTATACACAAACCCAGTTAAACCGGTTGCGCCAACTGAAAAACGGTAATCGGCAAATCAATCATCAATTCGTTTGTTTATTCGCACATTCAGTTCATAACCGATGCACCGATGATAATCAAGTCGGAATTGATTAACCATAAAGCCTCATCATTGTCGGTTTTTATAACCGAAAAATCATATAGTCCAGATTTCTTCAACTTCAGACCCTTCCTGCGACTCAAAACACTCTGCGAGACTTTCAATTTCATTTCCGCAACCTTACAGTCCACCGGAGAAGCTTAAATCAGCTCGCCGGAATTTTCTGCAAAAGTCGCCGGAAAACCGTATTCAACTCAAACCGGTAAAATACCTCGACTTTACTGTTTCAATCGATTGTTAGAACTTTACTAACATTAACCCATCGCTCATACTCAACCACAGACGACATTGCTGGACTTTCTGTTCTCACCGGAAAAACTCCTGGATTTGTCGGAAACTCGTTGATTACCGGTATGATCATTCAAACATGCTGATAATCAATACTTACTAGTTCAATTTCACATCTAAACTCTTAAACCTGTTAATTGATTCTCACAGCCAAAGGTTCCAAAACAGAGCCGACGAGCTTCGCCGGAGTCTCTGAAGAAGACGATCTGTTCGGTATTTTCTTTCCCCAAACGTTTCGGTTCAATGCTTTCAAATTGATCATCTTGTTCATTAACTAAATTAACCACGTATCAGTTCCTTTGATTGATGTCTGTGTTTGAAATGAAGAAGACGAGTTCAGAGATGACATAAGATTAATTAAAATCGGAATTATAAACGGGTTAGACACACAGTCCAGCGGTGGACTGTGTGCAAACAAAAATCATACACGTCCCGAGTTCGATCCCTGCTACACGCACTCCATATGTAATAAAATGCCTTTTTGTTTAAAAACTAAACCGGGTTAACTCAGTTAGTTGTTAAGTATAATAAAAACCGAGATAATAACCAGGTTAGACACACAGTCCAGCGGTGGACTGTGTGCAACACTGAATCGCACGTCACGAGTTTGAAACCCATCACAGGCACCGGTCCGTTGAATTAAAATGTTTTTGCAATTAAAAGGAATTCGGTTTAAACTGAATAAGTGTATAAATATAATTAAAAACAAGATTATTTCGGGTTAGACACGTAGCTCAGTTGGTAGAGCTGCATGCACGCGTACGGGAGGTCTCGTGTTCGAGCCTCACCCGGCGCAAACTAATTCGCTGACCGAACCGATGAACAGGTCAACGGTCAACGGTCAACGCTAAATAAACAATTTTTTTTAATATTTTTATTTATTTAATTTAATTTAAAAATCAATTAAAAATACTTAAAAATAACATTTTTAAAGATAGAAAATAGCCTTGAACTCACAAAAATATATCTAAAAATTTCATTAAAACCCTTAATAAAATCCACTCATTTAATATATTTTTCCGTTATTATTTAGGTTAGTATTTCTCGTTGTTCCGCTCATCTAATTCGTGCGCATCTCACCATCTCCAATCCAACGCACCCAATGTGAGTGAATCTTTACAAATTTCCCGTTTTAATCACATTTTGGGGTGTATCATGTGTCTTGATATATATATTATACTTAAACCATTGTGCATACATCATATCATGAACTAGTGTATTCAGTTTGTTTCTGTTATGTAGTTATTGTTGGATGCAAGTTTATTATTTTCAGTACATGCAATTTCATAGGCTGCCGCTCCCCATTACATTATGAGCGTTGAGCATGTTCCCCATTTCATTATGAGGTTGAACCCGGCGTGCCCAGATACGATCGGCTCCGTTTGATTGAGCCTTGATCGCACAGACATTTTACATTTTCAGTACATGCAATACGATCGGCTCCGTTTGATTGAGCCTTGATCGCACAGACAATTTACATTTTCAGTACATGCAATACGATCGGCTCCGTTTGATTGAGCCTTGATCGCACAGACATTTTACATTTTCAGTACATGCAATACGATCGGCTCCGTTTGATTGAGCCTTGATCGCACAGTTCATTTATGTTATTTATCGTATGTTGTTGGTATGTTAATGTATGCTATCATATGTTGTTGTATGTTATAGTTGTGTTTGCTATTTGCCACTGCTTGATTATTTACATTTGCTCATTTATGATTATGCACAATTTTTCATTGATAAACTAACAAGTAATTCATTAATAAATAATAAGGTTCACTCGCCAACTTATGTTGACCCAAAAACCCCCATTTTTACACATGATACAGGTGAATCAGCAGCAGCTAGGAACACATAGGATTGGACTAGAAGAATAAAATGATTTAGAGTTGGGATTGTTATGATCGGTTTATTTTCTTTGTATTGTATGAACATGTTTGGATATTTGGAAATGTAACTTTAATTTTATTAAATATGAAACATATTAGTAAATGTCATGAGCTTTGGTGATAACCCAATTATGCCCCGACTCTTATTCCGCTGCGGGTCGGGGTGTGACAGAAAACCTCCGGCGACGTGCTCTGAAAGGACTAAAGCTTCAGGAAGTGAGTGTGATTCTGAGCAAAATGTTTACAAGGAGTTTGGATGGGTATTTATAGGGGAAACAGGCCAATTGGTTCGAATTAGAGGCCATGATTTCGCGGTCAAGATTTCAATCTTCAAGGGTAACGGTTTTGACCAAATTGAGTGTTATGTAACGGTTATAACTGATGTCGAAATCAGTTTACGGGTTTCAGTCAAGGGGAAATGGCAACATTTGCGGAGTTTCGGTTTTTTTCCGGCGATTTCGCGTTCTGGGTGCGCGGTCTTACAGATTTTGACTTTCGGCTTTTACTATAACTGTTATTTGTTTCATTAATTGAACACAAACATGTGTGTGGTGGAGTGGTGTGGTATGTGTGTGTCTTCGTGGGAGACCCGGGTTCGAAACCCGGCTACCCTATTTTATTTATTTTTTTACTTATTATTATTATTTATTAATTATGGCTTTTAAATTCTAAAATATTTATTAATTATATATCATTTAAAATAATCTGAACAATAAATACGCAACGAACTTATAACTGAATATTTGATTATTAAACGAAGCGGGTTTTTGAAACCCGTTATTCGACGAATGTTACACTTTTGGGTGTCACATATGTTCGTATATCAAAATCACATCACACAAACTCTCAAACGCTTATTCGCAACCCGCTGTTACATGATTATACGTGAAATCTGCTGAATTGTATGTATTGCTTGATTGCTTGTACACCACCCTTAACGTGATAGTATACTAGAGGTTGACCCGCCACCCGGAGGCCCGGGGTTGTTAAGGCTCGCATTTTTATTTCGCATTTATTTTCTCTTTTAGGATGTGAACGCTTGTGCGCATGCCTTGATCAATCGCGCTTTGTTGGTTTGCATGAATCAAACTAGTTACATAGTTCACATCTCTTACGTATGTCATGCGGTGTATGCTAAACGCTTTTATATCTACTATGTACGCAAAACCTGTATGCTCACCTTTACTTAATTGTATTGACGTTTTATTTTAACATATGTGGCATGTTGAGGATTTTAGCTTTGGATGCTTAGTTTAGTTTTTTTCTTAGAAAATCATGTAATAAATTTAGGGAAGACCGAATCGGATGTTATGTTTAAGAGGTTGTTTGATATGTATTGGTTGTTTTGAAGATTTTATGAGTTTGATAGTATGGGATGTTGAATGTTGATTAATGTCTTTTAAATAATCGTTATGGAATCACTTGATCAATCTGATTCGCCTAGTGCCACTACCGCGATGTTTCCGCCATCGGTTGGGGTGTGACAGATTGGTATCCGAGCCATAACTATAGGGAATTAGGTAGAATTGCCATGCTTTGCCTTAGACTATAGTTAGGATACCAAATCAGACCGATACGCATCGATTAATGCTGAAAACTTATACGAACAGACTAGTCCGCCCGAACTTGGGGTGACAAGTTCACTCGAAATTGATCAAGTTCGCCCGGACTTGATCAAGTTCGCCCGGACTTGACCAGGTTCGCTCGAACTTGCCTGTCCCCTCAAACATCAAACAAGTTCGCTTGATAATGATCGAATCCGCTCGAACTTGACATCAGACAGATGCCAAGTTCGCCCGAACTTGACCAGAATCCTTCGATACGAACTTTTAAACATTGCTTTTCCTAAAGCAACCACAATACACGTGAAGAACGCTCGTATCACACAAAACGAGTGATCAAGTCGATAATAGGTGGGAAAACCGAGAACTCTCGATAATATCATTCACTCCGCGTATTCTCTAACGCACGAGATACCTTCGTTGAGTTAGGAGTGATATCCAAACCTCGACGAAAATCTCCATTTCTATTTAGTGGAACTCCCGACTCGATCGGTGAGTGTAACCACAACTAGGAATGAAGTTGTTAAGTTAGGGGTGAAACCCGCATCTTAATAACTAGTTCCACTCCTCGATTTTCAATCTCACCAAAGTCTCGATTATTTCGATGACTCGGAACACGACGTAACTGGAAGGATAAATGCCGTTAACCGTTGTACGGCGAGAGCATTTGTCTATTAGGCCAAATCGTGTGTCCGAACTCGGAGAATTTTCGAATCACTTTGGGTAGTCAACGTCTCAAAACCCAGGACGCTCCCTATTGATTTAAGCCTATAATCGTCGATTTCACACATCATCGAGTTTATTTACTACTTATATGTTTAAGTTTTTGGATTTTACGCTTTATTCGATTTCTCGCTTTATCAATTTCTCGATTTATCGCTTTTACGCTCCATCGAAATATGCACTACCTGACGTGATGTCGAAGTCTCACGCAAATTTAATCCAATTACAACTAAACAGCTAGCGGCAAGTGGGTATCGAACTCAGGGAGTTTGTGGAAAATGTGTTTACTATGTAGCCTTCTAGTTAACTAATTAAATTAAACTAAGTTGCAGAAAAGTAATTTCAGAGATTTTGATTGTTTGGTTTTTTAAACTAAAATTAACTAAGTAATTTTGCAAAAGAAATATTTGATTTGTAAACAATTTAGAGACAAATAACCATCCTAGATATCCGGTTTTAATTGACATTCATGCTCAAATCCCACTAGAAAGAATCACATAGACATGATTCATGTGTTGTTACTTGTTGTGATGAAAGGGAACTAAGTACTCAGATTAAACTAGTGCGAGGTTGTTACCCGATGATCAATTAATCAATATCCAACCCTAACCCCTCCCGTGATATCTCGATTTTCAACGACACCAAGAACGTATGGTTTAGGTTATGATCAAACACATCAATTAACAAATTACAAACAAATATATCAAACACATCAATTAACAAATTACAAACAAATATCAACACACCATAATAAACCAACAAAGATTGCAAGTCTATTATTCTAGAAATAAAAGCAAGAACATAAATGTCTCAAACAAACCTTCAACCTAGGATGATCACCAAAAAGTTAGCTACTCATGACTTGGACAATCATCATCACACACATATTAATGTTCATAGGAATTAAAAACACTAATCCAAATGTTTAGAAATTGTTCCAAGCTTGTCAGAACACCAAAAATTCGTCTCTAGACTACTGGTAACCGAAAGGGGATGATTGGAGATGAAAAGACAACATAAAAACGCAATAATTTGGCAGTTACAAAACTTCATCGCTGACGCCGCCGTAAGCTACGGTGCCACCGTAGCTTACGGTGGCCACCAAAAAGCTTTACAGCACCGAGAACCTGGATTACGGCGACCTGTTCATCCCCAGCTTCCACCGTAAGCTACGGCGGCGCCGTAAGCTATGGTGGCTGCTGAAAATTTCTCCTTTGTTTGTTTAATGCACTTTTACGTCTCCGGTCCGACTCTAACACGTACGAGCATCCATCCCATCATCATAAAGACTCGTTTTTATGCCCATTATACCTGCAGAGTCAAACATCCCATAGTTATCTGATTCAAATAATAAACTCGATTAAATGTGCAAAAGTATATGATGTTAACACACTTAAGGGTCCTCCACGAGACTACCCGTCACATCCCCACACTTAACCGTTGCTTGTCCCAAGCAACACATCAAACCCATTCCAAATTCATGAACAATTTCAAACCGAACACTTAGGTGTCATCTGTTTACTAACTTACTTCATACCACTTACACACCCCTCACAATCAACTCTCCTCTCGGTGACAACAAAGAAGCTAGTGACATTTATGCTAGCACCCTCAATGAAAATATGTTAATGTGCGACAATATGCTTTTGTGTAGATCAAATCTCCGCCAAAAACATGCATAGCTTGCTTGTAAATCAAAAGGACTTAACGGTTGTAACTGGGCTAGGTGAAAGGTAAGAATGAGAAGTATATGCAAGTAGCTCATTGATTCGATTCGGTGATACTATTACAATAAAGATAAAAACAATACAAACATTGACTATATAAACAACTACCTTCCATCTTTCTTTTCTTTTCCATTTCTTCCACTAACTAACATCATTACTCTTTCTTTTTGGACTTTTCAGTTTTTTTTTAACTAAGATTGCAACAAAGCACTACTAAATAACACTACTACACCGAATCAAATCAATGGGTAAATATATAAGGAGTTAGGCATGGGTCACAAACGAATGGCCAAAAGCTCAAACATGGTTACTATGGACCAAACCCCCACCCCTCACATCACCAAGCTCATATATATAACTTATGAGGCCCAACCTCCCAATTCCACACTCTCACACATCCAGACGAGGCCACCTAAATGCCTCTATCATTTCTACAAGCAAACAAGCTAAGGCCTCGAAATGCATCTACCAACAAGTTCTATTTACACAATAAACACTTTGCCACTCAAACAAAAGAAAATTTCGATTCAATACATGTGTGTGGCACAAATACTCACCAAGAAAGAAGGTATCATAGGTTACCGATGTGTAAGATGGATAGATGACAAGTTTTCAAATTTTGACACTCTTATGCGTGGATGAAAATTTTCAAAATTTTTCCCCATCCCCACACTTGGGATACATTGTCCCAATGTATGGTTTTGGAGGATCTCCTCACTTAACAACCACAATTCACTTTTGGTTTTCCTCTCAAATCCCAAATTTCTTTTTGTATTTTTTTAGATAAAACTCCACCAACTAGCGTATCCCATAAAACACAACAAGCAACTAAACACCACCCAACCTCCATCCAAAACATCAACATAAACGCAAATATTTACACAAATATACAAATTAAGAAAGAACACCACCTGATCAACAACAGCGAGGTTGGGGCGCCCCAAAGTTTGATGTCATCATATCCGAGAACTCACCGAACCCAAAAGCTCCACTACCGCTTCCACCTTGATCATCACCTTGTGCGGACTGCTGGCTCCCCATACCCGTATGTGGATCCACCCATTGTGAATGATGCAATGGTGGGGTAGGATACGACATACTTCCATCATATGGTAGAAAAGCAGAATAGTCAACAATCGGTGGATCAGAGACAACTGGCTGACCCGCATGCCAAGCGTCGTGCATTCGTCGATTCCGATCATCCATGTAACGATTTTTTATCTCCTCCTCATGAGCATACATATGAGCTCTATTCCACTGCTCCTGTCGGTCATAATTTCTCTTTAATGATCGCTCAATACTCGCTCCCATGAAGGTTTGGTGATCAAACGCCAATTGATCCGAATCAGAAAAATCCTAAAAAATAGGTGGCCGCATCCTCTCCACAACCTGCTCCATCGATCCACCATATGCCTAATCTGCACCATATGACATCTGTGCATAGTCAAATGCACTCCCAACATAACCTGATTGAGTACCACCTCTACTACCACTAGGTCCTCCCCTATCAATCTCCATGTGTTCCAAATTAGGATCATCCATATAATCCTCATCACCACTAGGTTCCTCCTCCTCACTTTCGGGGTCATCAGTTTCCCCCGGTTGTAACGGCCTCGCATCAGCTTTTAACACTCTCCATCTTTTACCTTCATTCTTCAACTTATGATACCTTTCTGACTCAGAATACAACCAGCCAGGCCCCAACTGTTTAAGCTCAAAGGGTTTGAATTTCTTATACGACCCTTTGTCATTTGTCGTGATCACCCCGTACATCTTGAGCAATGCGGTAATTAGTCGGCAATGTGGAATAATCTTTCGTTGATCGCTATTTCGACTTATCCACACATTGTTTAACACCAAAAACCGGAAAGGAATCAAAGGAGCTCCTCTCAACAACGGATACAAGATGGGAACTTCCGAATATCTCACCTCGGCCTTATCACCCCTCCGCGGAATTACATTTTGCGTGCAAATCACCAACAGTAACCTTGCTTCTATTGTCAAATTCTTCCGATATAGCTTCCCATGTGTAGTACCCGGTAAGAATAAATAATCCAACATATTTTGCCATCTCGGGTGCTTCTCAGGTGAGATATACAAATCTTTCAATGAAGGTGTCATGTACTGAGTTGTAGGTTTACTGTCAAACTTTGCCACCCTTCTCAACGAATCAAAGGACATCTCAACATCAACCCCGTTCACTGTCCCAATTAACTTCATTTTTGTTGCCCCTTTGAGCGGAGGGCATCGTAGAGTGGCCATCCACTCTTGAATTTCTTCAATGTACAAACTGTTCCCTGCCTTATCATAACACTTCAACGCCCCCTCCCAATTAAGTGCTCGAAATTTATCAGTGATCCCAAATGGCCCAAAATCCACCTCACGGACCTCCTTTTCATAGATAAAAGCTTCCTTGCGTTGAGCCAAGGCATTCATTTGATTATGAAACAACACGGCTTGCCATTCAGACGGCTGATTGTGCAATGGACCAGATGTCCATTGCGGCTTTGGCTCTCTCAGTTTCTCCTCTTCTTCACTTTCTTCCCGATCCTGTTGCAAAACTAATCTTCTTTTCCTTCCCGGATTCTCAACTGGATCACTCGATGATCCCACTGGTTCTTTGTAACATCCGTCAAAAACGGATTTACCAAACCCGCTCCGTTTATCAACCGAATAGTCAGTTAAAATTTTCGTTGCGAATTAAATGCCCAAAATAATTTTAAACGATACATAATCAATTATTATACGGGAATATATAATTAGTTTTTGAAAAACTGTTAAAAATCGCAAAATAAAAATAAATTGTTCCTGCCGGGTTTCGAACCCGGGTCAGTACCGATCCAGCAAACAAACTTAACACACACACACAAACCACTGCGCCACTTGTTTTGTTTGTTAAATATTGAAATCATTTAATTGATATCATGACGTTACGAATTCAAAACCGGCGCCCAATAGTTCAGTCGTCGGAAATCCCGGCAATCTCGCGAGTATTTAACGACAACTTCCGTTATAACGTAAACCATTACTAAGACATCGGTTATAACCGACGTCTGGGTCCGCAACCAAAGTTATAACCGCCGGAGTTTTCATAACCGATGAATCCAGTTGGAAATCGGGCCAAATACATCTCGGTTTCTCCCTATAAATTCACCCACAACCCACTGCAAACCTTTTCGCTCAAAACCACACCTTTACCGGACGTAATTCCACTCGCCGGAATTATTCTGTTCGTCGCCGGAAAACCGGTTTCCTCATTTCTGATCCTTACTAAACCATTTGAACTTATACCGAAGTCACCCACATATTTTGTAAGCTTTCTGAAGTTTCTCTGCTGCAAGACACTCGTCGCCGGAAGGTTTTACTGTCGCCGGAGTTCCGCCGGAAAACAGAGGAAGATAGTCGGTATACCTCTCCGCCTAATTTCTTTTTCTTTTCACTTATATCTCACCGTAATGAACTGAAACACGTTAAGAAACCGATTAAAAACTTGAACCAGTCAGTTATCGATTTTGGTTAACACTCAACGAAGAAGATGAAGTTCGGTAATCTTATAAGTTTAATTTAAATCCAGAAATTACTCGGGTTAGACACACAGTCTAGCGGTGGACTGTGTGCATATTAAACACTAACGTCTCGAGTTCGAATCCTGTTTCACACACGCTGCTTCAATAAAAATCATTTTTTTGTTAAACTGAACCGGAGTCATACTGATATATGTTAAGTATATTAATAACCAGAAAGATAACCAAGTTAGACACACAGTCCAGTGGTGGACTGTGTGTATGTTTATATCACAGGTCACGAGTTCGAGTCCGGGCTACTGCACCGACTCGGACAATTATCTATTTTTTTTAATGAAGACAGAAAAGGAAATAACTAATTTGTGTTTAAGTATAATAAAAATCAGTAAAGTTAACAAGTTGCAGACACAGTCCAGCGGTGGACTGTGTGTTAGTTTAAGCCACAGGTCCCGGGTTCGAGACCTGTGGAGCGCACCGTTTCATTGATTTAAATCGTTTTTAAAAATAAAGGATTTCTGTTTAACATAATTAATATATATATATAATTAAAATCGGATATATGACGGGTTAGACACGTAGCTCAGTTGGTAGAGCTGCGTGCACGCGTACGGGAGGTCTCGGGTTCGAGCCTCACTCAGCGCACAACAATACGCATACGAACCGGTCAACGGTCAGGTCAACGGTCAGAAAAAGTCAAATTTTTTATTATTTTATTTAATTATTTTAATTAAAAATCAATTAAAAATACTTAAAAATAACATTTTTAAGGTTAGAAAATAGCCTCAAACTCACAAAAATATACCCAACAATCCTACTAAAATAGATTAAAAAAATCCGTTTACTTACCAAACCATAATGCGATTTATCTAGGTTAATCTCACTCGTGGTTAAAACCACTTCGCGTGCATTCAACATCATCAACCGAACGCACCCACTGTGAGTGAATCTTACAACTCCCCCTTTTAAATTACACGTTTTGGGGTGTGTCATGTGTTATAAAAATAATTAACTTGTTTATTTAAACTTGTGCCATACCACATCATGATCTAAACTTAGATTGTTATATCGTTGTGATTACTTATTTCCTTTTGTCAAATTATATGAAACTCATTCATTAAGCCCATCAGTTCCTCGTGGGAGACGAGTTGAACAACGCGTGCCTCAAATCAAATTCATTATTGTTCATGTGTGTATCATTGAGTTTATATTGTTTGTAGTTGTGTCATTCATATTATCATGTTTATGCAATTCATTCATTAGGCCCCTCAGTTCCTCGTGAGAGACGAGTTGAGCATCGCGTGCCTCTAAATGTTCCATTATTGTTCATGTGTGTTTTATTTAATATCTTATGATTGTTGAATAAGTTTACATCTATTTTTACTCATGTTTGGTTGTGCACATATTTCATAATCAATTTAAATAAACTTGTTCAAATGTTTTCCATAGGATTCACTCGCCAACTTTATGTTGATCCAAAACCTTTTTACACATGATACAGGTGAACAGGTTGAAGCAAAGAAAACATAGGAAATGCCTTAGAAGAGAACAAAGATGCTTAGATTGATAGCTAGAACATATTGTAACATTTATTGTAAATTTCCATTAAATTGTATTTAATGAATATGAAACGCATAATAAATGTCATGAGCTTTGATGATAACCCAATCATGCCCCGATCACCTTTTCCGCTGCGGGTCGGGGTGTGACATTCTTTGCCTTTACGCCCCATAATCCTGCACATCACAATCAAAACACACAAACTTTATATCAAATTCTTATCATTCTTCTTCCCACACTTGCTTATCACCATAATTGTAGATGCAAAACACAAGCTTTTAAATTTTTACAAAATTTGGGCATGATGCCTCTACATGCTAAGAATTTCCCAAAACATAGAACAAAAACCTTGGCATCACCCCCATCTACAACCATAGCCTTAACCAACCCACAAGTTCATATTAACTAATCTCTATAAGCAAGTGTGTAAACAAAAACAACTTTTAAAACTTACAATTCTGCACTGTACCTCAAACAATGAACACAAATTGCATACCTTTGCTTTGTAGACGATGATAATAACAAGAACTTCAACCTAAACACCAACCCACAAACCCCCAAAATTTCGGACCCAAAATGCCCAAAATCGACCACCAAAACAAATGAATCTTGGAACAACACTCACAAATATGAACTCCTTGCGAAATTTTAGCCAAGATTGACCCAAAAATTTCTTGATTTGGTGAAGATTTGAGAAAAAAAATGTGTGACAAAGCTAGGGTTTATGTTTGGAAAATGAATGAGGGAAAGGATGAAGATTGGTGATGAAAAAGGGTAAATCCCGTATGTGTGGTGATGATTAAAAGTGTTTTTTCGTTTTTTTATTAAAACGGAACCCCAAACGCCCAGCGACCGCCGTAGCTTACGGCGCCACCGTAAGCTACGGTGGTCTGAATCCAAAAATTTTTCATCGTAATCTAGATTCTGGCCACCGTAATGACTTTGATGGCCACTGTAAGCTACGGTGCCACCGTAGCCTACGGTGGCATCTGGGCATTTTGATTTCGCAATTTTTTTTAAATTTTGTAATTTTTATGATTTTTTATATTTTTTAAAAAGCATGAAAATTACCCTACCCCCATTAAAACCCGTGTTTTCCTCAACACTATGTTAGAGAAATTCGGCAGAATATCCCCACACTTGTTTCGAACGCCGGCTCAATCATAAGAACGGTAAAATAACTTAAACTAAACTAAATTAAACTACATATTTACACCACCTTATCAACCTCTAGATTCTTGATGTCATTTCCTTCCAAATACGGTTTTAGCCGATGCCCATTTACCGTTTGCTTTTTGTTAGTGCCCACATCTAAGATATCTACATCGCTAAACCGACCCACTCGCGTGATCTAATATGGACTCATCCATTTACTCTTCAATTTGCCCGCAAACATCTTCAACCGCGAGTTGTACAACCACACCTTTTGACCCACTTCAAACACCTTTTTCTTAATTTTTGCATCGTGAACTTTCTTCAATTTGTCTTTGTACGCGGATGCACATTCACACGCCTCGTCTCGGATTTCCTCTATCTCACTCAATTGCAATTTTCGAATTCTCCCCGCTTCATCATAATCTACATTTACTGTTTTAATTGCCCAATGTGCCCGATGAGCCAACTCCATCGGCAAGTGACATCCTTTACCATAAACCAGCCGGTAAGGAGTTGTGCCAATCGGAGTTTTGTAAGGCGTCCGATATGCCCATAACTCATCATCTAACTTACTCGACCAATCCTTCCGATCCGTTCGTACAGTCTTCATGAGAATTTCCTTTATTTGACGGTTGGACACTTCAACTTGTCCACTTGTTTGCGGATGGTATGGCGTAGCAATTCGGTGATTCACACTATACCTCTTCAATAATTTTGCGAAATTAAATTTCTTGAAATGTGAACCCCCATCACTAATTATCACTCTTGGGATTCCGAAGCGAGCAAAAATGTTAGATTGCACAAACTTACAAACAACCGAATGGTCATTTGTTCTTGTAGGAATAGCTTCAATCCACTTTGATACGTAATCTACCGCCACCAAAATATACAAGAAACCATTCAAACTCGGGAAAGGGCCCATAAAATATATACCCCAAACGTCAAATACCTCAACCACCAAAATCGGTTGTAGAGGCATTTCATCCTGCTTTGAGATACTTCCCATTTGTTGACATCTTGTACATTGACGAGCATATTCGCATGCATCCTTGAAAATTGTAGGCCAATAGAACTCACACGTAAGTACCCGATAACCCGTCTTTTAACCACTAAAATGACCCCCACAAGCAGATGAATGAGCATGGGTCAAATTCTAACACCTCCGTCTCGGGTACACATCTCTGAATAACTTGATCGGGCCCAATCTTGAAGAGATCCGGTTCATCCCATATTTACTGTTTATCTTGAACCATAAATTGTTGGTTTCGTTTCTTAGTCTAATGATCCGGAATAGCACCTGTGGCCAAATAGTTTACGTAATGGGCATACCATGGTGCAACAAAAGTAGAAACGGCCAAGAGTTGCTCATCGGGAAATCGTTCATTGATCTCGCTCATATCATCGACACATTCTAATGGAATCCGGGACAAGTGATCCGCTACAACATTTTCACATCCCCTTTTGTCCCGGATCTACAAATCAAACTCTTATAGTAGTAATACCCAACGGATCAATCGGGGCTTCGCGTCTTTTTTCTCCATCAAGTATCGAACCGCGCTATGGTCCGAATACACAACCACTTTGTTCCCCCAATATATGAGCGAAACTTGTCCAAGGCATACACCACCGCTAATAATTCTTTTTCAGTTGTGGTGCAATTCAATTGCGCCTCGGACAAAGTCTTACTTGCATAATAAATTACCACCAGCTTCTTATCGACCCGTTGACCCAAAACTACCCCAATAGTTGTGTCACTTGCATCACACATTATCTCGAATGGCTTTGACCAATCCGGCGGTTTGCAAAATAGGAGCCTTCACCAACTGTTCCTTCAAAACATTGAAAGCTTGCTAACATTCGTTAGTAAACTCAAAAGGGACATCTTTCAATAACAAACTACATAAAGGTTTAGTAATAACACTAAAACCTTTAATAAATCCTTTATAAAATCCCGCACGTCCCAAAAATAATCTTACCCCTTTTACATTTTTCGGTGGAGGCAAAGATGATATTACCCGAATTTTTGCCTTATCCACCTCCATCCTTTTTTTCGAAATCACATGACCCAACACAATCCCCTCTTGGACCATGAAATGACTTTTTTCCCAACTTAGCACTAAATTTTTTTCGACACATCTTTTTAAAACTTTTTGCAACTCATCGAGACAAGATTCAAAACTAGTGCCAAAAATGGAAAAATCATCCATAAACACCTCAAGCGACTCCCCAACCATGTCCGAGAAAATACTCATCATACATCGTTGAAAAGTTGTCGGGGCGTTACACAAGCCAAAGAACATTCGCCTAAAGGCAAAAGTGCCATAAGGACAAGTAAAAGTGGTTTTGTGTTGATCATCGGGATGAATGGAGATTTGGTTATAACCCGATTACCCATCTAAAAAACAATAAAAAATTTTACCCGATAATTTTTCAATAATTTGGTCGATAAAAGGTAATGAAAAATGGTCTTTAGAAGTAGCGGTGTTTAGCTTCCGATAATCAATACAAACTCGCCACCCGGTGACCGGTCGGGTGGCTATTTGTGCACCACTCTCATCTTTGATAATTTGGATGCTGACTTTTTTAGGAACCACTTGGGTAGGACTTACCCAATCACTATCCGAAATCGGATAGATTATTCCGGCATCCAACCATTTAATTACCTCTTTCTTTACCACTTCCCGCAGGTTCAAGTTCAATCGCCTTTGAGCTTCCCTCGTTGGTTTTGCATCTTCGGTTGTTATGATCTTATGCATCACAATGGATGGACTAATTCCTTTCAAATCAGCAATCGTCCACCTAATAGCCGCCTTATTCTCTTTCAACACCTTCAACAACGCTTGTTCTTGAATGTTCTCCAAATTAAAGACAATGATGACCGGCAAAGTGTCGTCATCCCTTAAAAATGCGTACTTCAAGTGACTTGGCAATTCTTTCAACTCCAACTTCAGTGGCTCTTCTAATGATGGCTTCATCCCCGAGCTAATTTCCACCGGTAGACTCTCAAACTGATGGGTCCATGGCGGACGACCCTCTTTGACTGCTAGAGCATCCAACTTTTGCTCCTCTATCCTCAACGCACAAGCATGTACCTGTTCAGAAAAATCATAAACACAAGTTTCCATGCTATCCTCCTCATACTCGTGCGGTTCACATCCGTCTACCAAATCTGCCATAAAACACTCATCAACACCAATAGAATTAGAAGTGTTAGTGAAAACATTCAATCGCATTTTTCTATTTCCAAAGGTCATGTCAACAGTACCAAACCGACAATCCATCACAGCATTAGCGGTACTAAAAAATGGACGACCCAAAATAACATTTTGTGGTTGTTTTGGGTCCGCGGATGAGTAGTCTAATACAAGAAAATCTACCGGATAGTAGAACTCATCAACCTTAACAATTATATCTTGCACCATTCCCGAGGAAGTTTATGAGATAAATCGGCCAAAACAATTGTTGTCTCAACCCTTGCCAATGCACCAAAATCATATTGGTCATATAAACCTCCCGGTAAAATACTCACTCCCGGCTCTAAGATCTAACAACGCCCTTGACATTTTAAAATTTTCAACTTGAATATTTATTAATGGCGTCCCCAGATCTTGGAGCTTAGGAGGAAGCTCCCCATTAAGAACCGCACTAACATGACCCGTCAAGTCAACCCGCTTAGGCATTTTCTTCTTTTGTTGCCTTTTTGGAGTGCATAATTCTTTCAAAAATTTTGCATAAGCGGGTACTTGTTTTATTACATCAAGTAAAGGAAGATTCACTTTTACTTGTTTAAAAACATCCAACATTTCCTCTTTTTGAGGACCCCTAGTTGAAATAAAAATTTTCTTACCCGGGTCAAGTAAAGCCGAAGGAAATGGAACTTGACTAGGTCCCCCTTCCTCATTTTTATCTTGTAGAATTTCACCCAACCCCGGTTTTCCGCTTACTTTTTCAACATTAGGATCCTTCGACACAATTGAGGGTGACCCCTCATCCTCATCACTTTCATTACCCATAATATCCTCAACCACCCCATCAACCAAACCCGGTGACAAATAAGCTTTAAATTCTTTACCACTTCTCAAGACACTAACATGGTTAATAGGAATATTACGTGAATTATTATGAGAAGGATTTACCTTGGTGTCACTAGGAAGTTGCCCTTTACCTTTTTTCAATTCCGCTACCTCGGACGCGAGTTGACCCATTTGAGTAGTCAACGCTTGGATGCTTTTATCACGAACCTTATCTTTTTGCATCCGGACCTCATCAAGTTGGTTCGTTTTTTGCATGTCTTGTTGCATCACCTTAAGCATGTCCATAACTTCGTTTCCACTCGACAAAGATTGACCCGAAAAACCACTTTGACCACCACCCGGTTGTTGATATTGACCTTGGTACCCTTGATTGTTTCCGCTTCTAAAATTACCTTGATTGTATTGTTGACGCGGAACAAAATTTCCTTGAGTCCCTTGGAAATTTGGGTTAACTTGATTCACCGGGTTCCCGTAACGAAGGTTTGGATGGTTCCTCAACCCGGGGTGATATGTGTTCGAATTCATGCCAAAATTTCTACCACCCCCTTGAATAACGTTCACCTTCTCCGCTTGACCTTCAACACATGCCGCCACACAAACATCTGTCGTATCCCTATTTCATTGCAATTAGTGCACACATTATAAACTTGGTTAGTTGTATGTACCTCTACATCCTCCACGGCGTTTACTTGTGGTCTCGTAACCACATATTTCTTATTTCTTGATGTCACACCCCGACCCGCAGCGGAAAAGGTGATCGGGGCATGATTGGGTTATCATCAAAGCTCATGACATTTATTAAGCGTTTCATATTCATTAATACAAATTAAATGGAATTTTACAATAAATGTTACAACATGATCTAACTAACAATCTAAACTTCTTTGTTCTCTTCTAAGGCATATCCTATGTTTTCCTTGCTTCAACCTGTTCACCTGTATCATGTGTAAAAAGGTTTTTTTGGATCAACATAATGTTGGCGAGTGAATCCTATGGAAAACATTTGAACAAATTTATTTAAATTGATTATGAAATATGTGCACAACCAAACATGAGTAAAAATAGATGTAACTTAATCAACAATCATAAGATATTGAATGAAACACTCATGAATAATAATGGAACAATTAGAGGCACGCGATGCTCAACTCGTCTCTCACGAGGAACTGAGGGGCCTGATGATTGAATTGCATAAACATGATAATATGAATGACACAACTACAAACAATATAAACTCAAGGATACACACATGAACAATAATGAATTTGATTTGAAGCACGCGATGTTCTACTCGTCTCCCACGAGGAACTGATGGGCTTAATGTATGAGTTTCATATAATTTGACAAAAGGAAATAAATAAGTCACAACAATAAAAACAATCTAAGTTTAGGTCATGATGTGGTATGGCACAAGTTTAAATAAATAAATTAATTATTTTCATAACACATGACACACCCCAAAACGTGTAATTTAAAAGGGGGAGTTGTAAGATTCACTCACAGTGGGTGCGTCCAGTTGATGACGTTGAATGCACGCGAAGTGGTTTTAACCACGAGTGAAATTAACCTAGATAAATCGCATTATGCTTTGGTAATTAAACGGATTTTATTAATCTATTTTAGTAGGATTGTTGGGTGTATTTTTGTGAGTTTGAGGCTATTTTCTAACCTTAAAAATGTTATTTTTAAGTACTTTTAATTGATTTTTAATTAAAATAATTAAATAAAAAATAATAAAAAAATTGATTTTTTTCTGACCGTTGACCGTTTGACTGACCGTTGACCTGACCGTTGACCGGTTCTATTCGGAATACAAGTGCGTTGAGTGAGGCTCGAACCCGAGACCTCCCGTACGCGTGCACGCAGCTCTACCAACTGAGCTACGTGTCTAACCCGTTATATATCTGATTTTAATTATATATATATATTAATTAGTTTAAACCGAAAATCGTTTTATTTTAAAAACAGTTTTTAAGCGAACCGGACGTGCACTCCACAGGTCTCGAACCCGGGACCTGTGGTTTAATCTAACACACAGTCCACCGCTGGACTGTGTGTTTAACATGTTATATAATTTGATTTTTATTATACTTAAATACAAATTAGATATTTCCTTTTCTGCCTTATTTAAAAAGAAGAGATAATTGTCCGAGTCGGTGCAGAAGACCGGACTCGAACTCGTGACCAGTGATATAAACAAACACACAGTCCACCGCTGGACTGTGTGTCTAACTTGGTTATTATTTCGGTTATCAATATACTTAACATATACCAGTGACGACTCCGGTTCAGTTTAACAAAAAAAAGATTTTTATTAAGGCATCGTGTGTGAGACGGGATTCGAACTCGAGACCTTTGCTTTTTATGTGCACACAGTCCACCGCTGGACTGTGTGTCTAACCCGAGTAATATCCTGATTTTAATTATACTTATACGTTATAGCGGTCATCGTCTTCCTCGTCAAGTTAGAACCAGAAATCGGAAATCGACTGGTTCAAAGTCTTAATCGGTTTCTTAGCGTCTTACAGTTCATTAAGGTGAGATATGAGTGAAAAGAAAAAGAATTTAGGCGAAGAGGTATACCGACTGGACTCTCTGTTTTCCGGCAGAAACTCCGGCGACAGCAATCACTTCCGGCGACGTGTTCCTTGTAGCAGCGAGGCTCCAGGAAGCTTACAAAGGGTGTGGGTATCTCCGGTATAAGTTCAGAGGCTCAGTGAGGTTCAGAAATGAGGAAACCGGTTTTTCGGCGATGAGCAGAGAAATTCCGGCGAGTGGAATTACGCCGAGAAAAGGTGTGGTTTTGAGCGAAAAGGTTTGCAGTGGGTTGTGGGTGAATTTATAGTGCAAATCGTCAAAGCACTTGGTCTGATTTCCGACTGTATTCATCGATTTAAATTTTCCGGCGGTTATGGTTTGGTCGCGGACTTCAAACATCGGTTATAACCGATGTCTTAATACTAGTTTACGTTATAACTGAAAGTGGTGTTAAAAGTTCGCGAGATTACCGGGATTCTGACGACTGAACTATTGGGCGCCGGTTTGAATTCGTAACGTCATTATATCAATTAAATGATTTCAATATATAACAAACAAAATCCGTGGCGCAGTGGTTTGTGTGTGTGTGTTAAGACATGTTTCCGGAATCGGTACAGACCCGGGTTCGAAACCCGGCAGAGGTATAATATTTTTATTTTGCGATTTTTGACAGTTTTTCAAAAACTAATTATATATTCTTGTATAATAATTGATTACGTATCGTTTAAAATTATTTTGGGCATTTAATTCGCAACGAAAATTTTGACTGACTGTTCGGTTGATAAACGGAGCGGGTTTGGTAAATCCGTTTTTGACGGATGTTACAGTATCCCCTGCTTTTTAGAAATTTCGTCCCGAAATTTAAATAATGATATATTTTGACTAAAAAGGATGATGATGTTTAGTTTGACAGTTGTATGCTTAGAAAAATAAGGGTTTAAGTTTTTTTGTTCGAGGCGGGTAACGTTCCTTGTAAGGGTTAAGTACCCTATTCAGGAATCGCTTTTTGTTGCCTACTGTATAAGTATTGATAAACAGAAATGATTTGCTAAAAATGATATCATGCATAAGAATTTAGCTACGTTTGGGAAAGTATGGTTATATCCTAAGGCAAAACTTCTAACACTACAACCTATATGGAACATAAATAAAAACACAACAACTGATATTTGAACATAAGTAAACACAACAGCTAATATTCGAACATGAATAAACACATCAGCAAATATTTGAACATGAATAAACACATCAGCAAATATTTGAACGTGAATAAACACAACAGCAAATATTTGAATCCACATTCTGATAGCATATATGTTGGAATGATGGAAGTTCCTCTCTCGTTTGTTATGATGGAGAGGTTAGTTTATGTAGAAATGGATCACAATCCAATCTCTTTAAATAACATGATGATATAAATGTAACACAAATTCCAACCAAGGCAATACTAAATCCTATATGGAACTTCTCATAACCGCCTGATAATGCCTCTGATCCTTTGGCAAGAATACTTATATATAGGAAGTACCAGCGGCGTATCCACCATATTCTTGCCAAATTTTCATTAGTTTTATCCACAAGTTATGATTGGTTACCAAGAAACTAATAAATCCTACATAGAACTTCTCATAGCCGTCCGATAATGCCTCTAATCCTTTGACAAGAATACTTATATATAGGAAGTACCAGCGGCGTATCCACCATATTCTTGTCAAATTTTCATTGGTTTTATCAGTGAATTATGATTAGTCCTATAACTCTACAACCAATACAACAAACATAAAATACTGGAATGAAATATATCTGTGCGATCAAGGCTCAATCGAACGGAGCCGATCGTATTGCATGTACTGAAAATGAAATGGATGTGCGCTCAAGGCTCAATCAAACGGAGCCGAACGTATTGAATGTACTGAAATTGAAATTGTGTGCTCAAGGCTCAATCAAACGGAGCCGAGCGTATTGCATGTACTGAAAATGAATAACTTAACCACACAAACAGCCTATGCATGGAACCTCTCATAACCGCCTGATAATGCCTCCGATCATTTGACAAGAATACTTATATATAGGAAGTACCAGCGGCGTATCCACCATATCCTTGTCAAATTTTCATTGACTTTATCCGCAAGTTATGGTTAGTTCGATGCGACTCTACTACAAACACCACAACCACAAGATACTGATAATGAAATTGTCTGTGCGCTCAAGGCTCAATCAAACGGAGCCGAACGTATTGAATGAAATTGTATGTGCGCTCAAGGCTCAATCAAACGGAGCCGAACGTATTGAATGTACTGAATTTGAACAACTTAATCTAAACAACCACCACACAATCAGCCTATGCATGGAACCTCTCATAACCGCCTGATAATGCCTCCGATCATTTGACAAGAATACTTATATATAGGAAGTACCAGCGGCGTATCCACCATATCCTTGTCAAATTTTCATTGACTTTATCCGCAAGTTATGGTTAGTTCGATGCGACTCTACTACAAACACCACAACCACAAGATACTGATAATGAAATTGTCTGTGCGCTCAAGGCTCAATCAAACGGAGCCGAACGTATTGCATGAACTGGAAATGTAATTTGAAATGTGCGCTCAAGGCTCAATCAAACGGAGCCGAGCGTATTTCATGTATTGAAATGTAAAATGAAATGACCGATCAAGGCTCAAACAACGGAGCCGATCGTGCGGGCACGCCCTGATCAACCGCATAATAAAATGGGGATCAAACTCAACCTCGATGGATGGGGAGCTGCGGCCTCGGCAAAAGCATATACTGAAAACAATATATAATATATAATATACCATAATTATTCTAACAGTCTACACATGTGATAAAGAAAAACATAAAACTAAACGATAGAAGTTGAATCTGGATCTTCGGCGAAGAGGACTAGTTGAGTATCTTCGTTTGGGCCGTCATTATCTTCGACAGGATTGGCGTTGATATTGAAGACTCTTCCTCTTGCTGGTGGCATAGTGGTTGGGTTTTCTTGGTTTACTTGGTTAACTGGGTTTGATTGGGCTTGAGTGTTGATAACATTAACCAATTGGGGGCATGTGTTTCTAAAGTGGGTAGGGTCGCCACAATTGAAACAAGCTCGAGCATATGGGAACATGGGGTATTGGGGTTGGTGATAAGTTTCGGCCATGTTTTGAGTAGGGGAAAAGGTTTGGTTTTGAAAGGTGCGACAAACATTGCTCAAATGACCATAGCGTCCACAAGTTGCACATAGACGGCAAGGTAGGGTATGGGGATGGTGATAAAAACAGTTGTTGCATCGAGGGTGAGGTCCAAGATATGGTTTCTTATCTGGGTAAGCTGGGTTGGGTGCCACTTGGGTGATTGGGATAGCTCGGATGGGTATGGCGTGTAAAACTGGTGGATTTCATTGGGTAGCAGCGAAAAGTCGCCCGACTCTTCTTCTCTTAGGATTGGGTTGAGAAGGGGATTCAGTTTGAGTGGAGTCGGAGGTTTCAGTCGATTCTTTATCCTTCTTCTTCTCCTCCTTGAAGTCCTTGTTTCGGATTCGGTTCTCGGTGAGCTCTGTTGCTAGCTCCATTGCTGCTTCCAAAGTTGCAGGCTTGGCACTTATTACAGGGTCTTGAATCTTTGACGGAAGACCACGAATGTAGTGCTCGATCAAACGGTAGAGGGGAGTGAACATGTTGGGAACCATTTGATATAACTCGAGGAATCTTTTGTTGTAGGTGATGTGGTCTCCTTCCACTTGCTTCAATGAGTAGAATTCATCTTCTAACTTCTTGATTTCGCTTCTTGGGCAAAATCGTCTGGTCATGATTTCCTTCAATTCGTTCCAAGTTAAGGACATAGCATCTTCAACACATCGTTTGGCCTTCTCTGTGTTCCACCAAGTAAGTGCTACCCCATATAATCGACCGGTAGCATATCGCACTTTGCGATCGTCAGGGCAATCGCAATTTAGAAATGTGTTCTTCATTTCTTCAAACCAATGGAGGAGAGCGGTGACGCCTTCAGTCCCTTTGTATTTCGGAGGGTCGCATGATTTGAAGTGCTTGTAGGTGCATTTAGTGGTATTTGGGGAAGAGTTGAAAATGTTTTGGTTTGCTTGATTGATAGGATTAACGGTAAGTGCTTGCTGAACTTGGATTACAATATTGGGTATTACGGCTGCCATTTGTTGAGCGATTAAGGCAGCCATGCGTTCGCGGGCTTTTCTTGCTCTCGTCTTCCTATGGGCGAGGTTAGAAGACATCTACAAGGAATACATGACAAGAGTATGAGTTAGATGCTTTCGGGTTCATGGGTCGTATTCAAGAACGAACATTCATAAAATAATTATAGAAAATAAATTACTACATCCATGGGATGTCTTGGGTTTGCTCGCTGTTAGGCCCTACATGCCGCCATACTTTACCTGTGTAATCATGTGGGCCCCCATGAATACCGGTTTTTCATATGGTTCGCACGGGTTTACCAGGTTGCGTACACAAGACCCAGAGAAAATCGAGAAATATGTATACAACGTGTGATGTTCGGAATGTGTCCAGGTGTAGACACGGTGACAACTCAAAGTAGGGTTAGTTCGAACGACGTTTGGTGTGGCATGCTTTGGCCTAATAGGTCCTTCGTACTCTCATCGTTGGTCCCCAGGTAGGCAAACTGGTCCGTTATATTGGATTTATACGAATGCCAGCCTAGACAGGACGTTCCGACTACCGGTACTTGTACCCTTCCAGTTACTACATGCCCGTCGCAGAACTTACTTTGATGAGATTTGAAAATTGCACAAAATCTTTGGATAATGAGAATATGAAAATAAATTGAATACATGAACATCGATATATGTATAATGAATATGTATATATGTATAATGAATATGTATATAAGCATGTATGTTTGACTGTAAATGTAAACAAATATGAAACAAATAAATATCACAAGTTTGTATGTAACCACCTAATCAATTAAAATTTAGGCAGACTATAGTATAGGCTCTAAGGGTCTAATAACCTATCCTATATCCCTATAGTCATGGCTCTGATACCAATCTGTCACACCCCGACCCGCAGCGGAAAAGGTGATCGGGGCATGATTGGGTTATCATCAAAGCTCATGACATTTATTAAGCGTTTCATATTCATTAATACAAATTAAATGGAATTTTACAATAAATGTTACAACATGATCTAACTAACAATCTAAACTTCTTTGTTCTCTTCTAAGGCATATCATATGTTTTCCTTGCTTCAACCTGTTCACCTGTATCATGTGTAAAAAGGTTTTTTTGGATCAACATAATGTTGGCGAGTGAATCCTATGGAAAACATTTGAACAAATTTATTTAAATTGATTATGAAATATGTGCACAACCAAACATGAGTAAAAATAGATGTAACTTAATCAACAATCATAAGATATTGAATGAAACACTCATGAATAATAATGGAACAATTAGAGGCACGCGATGCTCAACTCGTCTCTCACGAGGAACTGAGGGGCCTGATGATTGAATTGCATAAACATGATAATATGAATGACACAACTACAAACAATATAAACTCAAGGATACACACATGAACAATAATGAATTTGATTTGAAGCACGCGATGTTCTACTCGTCTCCCACGAGGAACTGATGGGCTTAATGTATGAGTTTCATATAATTTGACAAAAGGAAATAAATAAGTCACAACAATAAAAACAATCTAAGTTTAGGTCATGATGTGGTATGGCACAAGTTTAAATAAATAAATTAATTATTTTCATAACACATGACACACCCCAAAACGTGTAATTTAAAAGGGGGAGTTGTAAGATTCACTCACAGTGGGTGCGTCCAGTTGATGACGTTGAATGCACGCGAAGTGGTTTTAACCACGAGTGAAATTAACCTAGATAAATCGCATTATGGTTTGGTAAGTAAACGGATTTTATTAATCTATTTTAGTAGGATTGTTGGGTGTATTTTTGTGAGTTTGAGGCTATTTTCTAACCTTAAAAATGTTATTTTTAAGTATTTTTAATTGATTTTTAATTAAAATAATTAAATAAAAAATAATAAAAAAATTGATTTTTTCTGACCGTTGACCGTTTGACTGACCGTTGACCTGACCGTTGACCGGTTCTATTCGGAATACAAGTGCGCTGAGTGAGGCTCGAACCCGAGACCTCCCGTACGCGTGCACGCAGCTCTACCAACTGAGCTACGTGTCTAACCCGTTATATATCTGATTTTAATTATATATATATATTAATTAGTTTAAACCGAAAATCGTTTTATTTTAAAAACAGTTTTTAAGCGAACCGGACGTGCACTCCACAGGTCTCGAACCCGGGACCTGTGGTTTAATCTAACACACAGTCCACCGCTGGACTGTGTGTTTAACATGTTATATAATTTGATTTTTATTATACTTAAATACAAATTAGATATTTCCTTTTCTACCTTATTTAAAAAGAAGAGATAATTGTCCGAGTCGGTGCAGAAGACCGGACTCGAACTCGTGACCAGTGATATAAACAAACACACAGTCCACCAAAATCGGTTGTAGAGGCATTTCATCCTGCTTTGAGATACTTCCCATTTGTTGACATCTTGTACATTGACGAGCATATTCGCATGCATCCTTGAAAATTGTAGGCCAATAGAACTCACACGTAAGTACCCGATAACCCGTCTTTTAACCACTAAAATGACCCCCACAAGCAGATGAATGAGCATGGGTCAAATTCTAACACCTCCGTCTCGGGTACACATCTCTGAATAACTTGATCGGGCCCAATCTTGAAGAGATCCGGTTCATCCCATATTTACTGTTTATCTTGAACCATAAATTGTTGGTTTCGTTTCTTAGTCCAATGATCCGGAATAGCACCTGTGGCCAAATAGTTTACGTAATGGGCATACCATGGTGCAACAAAAGTAGAAACGGCCAAGAGTTGCTCATCGGGAAATCGTTCATTGATCTCGCTCATATCATCGACACATTCTAATGGAATCCGGGACAAGTGATCCGCTACAACATTTTCACATCCCCTTTTGTCCCGGATCTACAAATCAAACTCTTATAGTAGTAATACCCAACGGATCAATCGGGGCTTCGCGTCTTTTTTCTCCATCAAGTATCGAACCGCGCTATGGTCCGAATACACAACCACTTTGTTCCCCCAAATATATGAGCGAAACTTGTCCAAGGCATACACCACCGCTAATAATTCTTTTTCAGTTGTGGTGCAATTCAATTGCGCCTCGGACAAAGTCTTACTTGCATAATAAATTACCACCAGCTTCTTATCGACCCGTTGACCCAAAACTACCCCAATAGTTGTGTCACTTGCATCACACATTATCTCGAATGGCTTTGACCAATCCGGCGGTTTGCAAAATAGGAGCCTTCACCAACTGTTCCTTCAAAACATTGAAAGCTTGCTAACATTCGTTAGTAAACTCAAAAGGGACATCTTTCAATAACAAACTACATAAAGGTTTAGTAATAACACTAAAACCTTTAATAAATCCTTTATAAAATCCCGCACGTCCCAAAAATAATCTTACCCCTTTTACATTTTTCGGTGGAGGCAAAGATGATATTACCCGAATTTTTGCCTTATCCACCTCCATCCTTTTTTTCGAAATCACATGACCCAACACAATCCCCTCTTGGACCATGAAATGACTTTTTTCCCAACTTAGCACTAAATTTTTTTCGACACATCTTTTTAAAACTTTTTGCAACTCATCGAGACAAGATTCAAAACTAGTGCCAAAAATGGAAAAATCATCCATAAACACCTCAAGCGACTCCCCAACCATGTCCGAGAAAATACTCATCATACATCGTTGAAAAGTTGTCGGGGCGTTACACAAGCCAAAGAACATTCGCCTAAAGGCAAAAGTGCCATAAGGACAAGTAAAAGTGGTTTTGTGTTGATCATCGGGATGAATGGAGATTTGGTTATAACCCGATTACCCATCTAAAAAACAATAAAAAATTTTACCCGATAATTTTTCAATAATTTGGTCGATAAAAGGTAATGAAAAATGGTCTTTAGAAGTAGCGGTGTTTAGCTTCCGATAATCAATACAAACTCGCCACCCGGTGACCGGTCGGGTGGCTATTTGTGCACCACTCTCATCTTTGATAATTTGGATGCTGACTTTTTTAGGAACCACTTGGGTAGGACTTACCCAATCACTATCCGAAATCGGATAGATTATTCCGGCATCCAACCATTTAATTACCTCTTTCTTTACCACTTCCCGCAGGTTCAAGTTCAATCGCCTTTGAGCTTCCCTCGTTGGTTTTGCATCTTCGGTTGTTATGATCTTATGCATCACAATGGATGGACTAATTCCTTTCAAATCAGCAATCGTCCACCTAATAGCCGCCTTATTCTCTTTCAACACCTTCAACAACGCTTGTTCTTGAATGTTCTCCAAATTAAAGACAATGATGACCGGCAAAGTGTCGTCATCCCTTAAAAATGCGTACTTCAAGTGACTTGGCAATTCTTTCAACTCCAACTTCAGTGGCTCTTCTAATGATGGCTTCATCCCCGAGCTAATTTCCACCGGTAGACTCTCAAACTGATGGGTCCATGGCGGACGACCCTCTTTGACTGCTAGAGCATCCAACTTTTGCTCCTCTATCCTCAACGCACAAGCATGTACCTGTTCAGAAAAATCATAACACAAGTTTCCATGCTATCCTCCTCATACTCGTGCGGTTCACATCCGTCTACCAAATCTGCCATAAAACACTCATCAACACCAATAGAATTAGAAGTGTTAGTGAAAACATTCAATCGCATTTTTCTATTTCCAAAGGTCATGTCAACAGTACCAAACCGACAATCCATCACAGCATTAGCGGTACTAAAAAATGGACGACCCAAAATAACATTTTGTGGTTGTTTTGGGTCCGCGGATGAGTAGTCTAATACAAGAAAATCTACCGGATAGTAGAACTCATCAACCTTAACAATTATATCTTGCACCATTCCCCGAGGAAGTTTATGAGATAAATCGGCCAAAACAATTGTTGTCTCAACCCTTGCCAATGCACCAAAATCATATTGGTCATATAAACCTCCCGGTAAAATACTCACTCCCGGCTCTAAGATCTAACAACGCCCTTGACATTTTAAAATTTTCAACTTGAATATTTATTAATGGCGTCCCCAGATCTTGGAGCTTAGGAGGAAGCTCCCCATTAAGAACCGCACTAACATGACCCGTCAAGTCAACCCGCTTAGGCATTTTCTTCTTTTGTTGCCTTTTTGGAGTGCATAATTCTTTCAAAAATTTTGCATAAGCGGGTACTTGTTTTATTACATCAAGTAAAGGAAGATTCACTTTTACTTGTTTAAAAACATCCAACATTTCCTCTTTTTGAGGACCCTAGTTGAAATAAAAATTTTCTTACCCGGGTCAAGTAAAGCCGAAGGAAATGGAACTTGACTAGGTCCCCCTTCCTCATTTTTATCTTGTAGAATTTCACCCAACCCCGGTTTTCCGCTTACTTTTTCAACATTAGGATCCTTCGACACAATTGAGGGTGACCCCTCATCCTCATCACTTTCATTACCCATAATATCCTCAACCACCCCATCAACCAAACCCGGTGACAAATAAGCTTTAAATTCTTTACCACTTCTCAAGACACTAACATGGTTAATAGGAATATTACGTGAATTATTATGAGAAGGATTTACCTTGGTGTCACTAGGAAGTTGCCCTTTACCTTTTTTCAATTCCGCTACCTCGGACGCGAGTTGACCCATTTGAGTAGTCAACGCTTGGATGCTTTTATCACGAACCTTATCTTTTTGCATCCGGACCTCATCAAGTTGGTTCGTTTTTTGCATGTCTTGTTGCATCACCTTAAGCATGTCCATAACTTCGTTTCCACTCGACAAAGATTGACCCGAAAAACCACTTTGACCACCACCCGGTTGTTGATATTGACCTTGGTACCCTTGATTGTTTCCGCTTCTAAAATTACCTTGATTGTATTGTTGACGCGGAACAAAATTTCCTTGAGTCCCTTGGAAATTTGGGTTAACTTGATTCACCGGGTTCCCGTAACGAAGGTTTGGATGGTTCCTCAACCCGGGGTGATATGTGTTCGAATTCATGCCAAAATTTCTACCACCCCCTTGAATAACGTTCACCTTCTCCGCTTGACCTTCAACACATGCCGCCACACAAACATCTGTCGTATCCCTATTTCATTGCAATTAGTGCACACATTATAAACTTGGTTAGTTGTATGTACCTCTACATCCTCCACGGCGTTTACTTGTGGTCTCGTAACCACATATTTCTTATTTCTTGATGTCACACCCCGACCCGCAGCGGAAAAGGTGATCGGGGCATGATTGGGTTATCATCAAAGCTCATGACATTTATTAAGCGTTTCATATTCATTAATACAAATTAAATGGAATTTTACAATAAATGTTACAACATGATCTAACTAACAATCTAAACTTCTTTGTTCTCTTCTAAGGCATATCCTATGTTTTCCTTGCTTCAACCTGTTCACCTGTATCATGTGTAAAAAGGTTTTTTTGGATCAACATAATGTTGGCGAGTGAATCCTATGGAAAACATTTGAACAAATTTATTTAAATTGATTATGAAATATGTGCACAACCAAACATGAGTAAAAATAGATGTAACTTAATCAACAATCATAAGATATTGAATGAAACACTCATGAATAATAATGGAACAATTAGAGGCACGCGATGCTCAACTCGTCTCTCACGAGGAACTGAGGGGCCTGATGATTGAATTGCATAAACATGATAATATGAATGACACAACTACAAACAATATAAACTCAAGGATACACACATGAACAATAATGAATTTGATTTGAAGCACGCGATGTTCTACTCGTCTCCCACGAGGAACTGATGGGCTTAATGTATGAGTTTCATATAATTTGACAAAAGGAAATAAATAAGTCACAACAATAAAAACAATCTAAGTTTAGGTCATGATGTGGTATGGCACAAGTTTAAATAAATAAATTAATTATTTTCATAACACATAACACACCCCAAAACGTGTAATTTAAAAGGGGGAGTTGTAAGATTCACTCACAGTGGGTGCGTCCAGTTGATGACGTTGAATGCACGCGAAGTGGTTTTAACCACGAGTGAAATTAACCTAGATAAATCGCATTATGCTTTGGTAAGTAAACGGATTTTATTAATCTATTTTAGTAGGATTGTTGGGTGTATTTTTGTGAGTTTGAGGCTATTTTCTAACCTTAAAAATGTTATTTTTAAGTACTTTTAATTGATTTTTAATTAAAATAATTAAATAAAAAATAATAAAAAAATTGATTTTTTTCTGACCGTTGACCGTTTGACTGACCGTTGACCTGACCGTTGACCGGTTCTATTCGGAATACAAGTGCGTTGAGTGAGGCTCGAACCCGAGACCTCCCGTACGCGTGCACGCAGCTCTACCAACTGAGCTACGTGTCTAACCCGTTATATATCTGATTTTAATTATATATATATATTAATTAGTTTAAACCGAAAATCGTTTTATTTTAAAAACAGTTTTTAAGCGAACCGGACGTGCACTCCACAGGTCTCGAACCCGGGACCTGTGGTTTAATCTAACACACAGTCCACCGCTGGACTGTGTGTTTAACATGTTATATAATTTGATTTTTATTATACTTAAATACAAATTAGATATTTCCTTTTCTGCCTTATTTAAAAAGAAGAGATAATTGTCCGAGTCGGTGCAGAAGACCGGACTCGAACTCGTGACCAGTGATATAAAACAAACACACAGTCCACCGCTGGACTGTGTGTCTAACTTGGTTATTATTTCGGTTATCAATATACTTAACATATACCAGTGACGACTCCGGTTCAGTTTAACAAAAAAAAGATTTTTATTAAGGCATCGTGTGTGAGACGGGATTCGAACTCGAGACCTTTGCTTTTTATGTGCACACAGTCCACCGCTGGACTGTGTGTCTAACCCGAGTAATATCCTGATTTTAATTATACTTATACGTTATAGCGGTCATCGTCTTCCTCGTCAAGTTAGAACCAGAAATCGGAAATCGACTGGTTCAAAGTCTTAATCGGTTTCTTAGCGTCTTACAGTTCATTAAGGTGAGATATGAGTGAAAAGAAAAAGAATTTAGGCGAAGAGGTATACCGACTGGACTCTCTGTTTTCCGGCAGAAACTCCGGCGACAGCAATCACTTCCGGCGACGTGTTCCTTGTAGCAGCGAGGCTCCAGGAAGCTTACAAAGGGTGTGGGTATCTCCGGTATAAGTTCAGAGGCTCAGTGAGGTTCAGAAATGAGGAAACCGGTTTTTCGGCGATGAGCAGAGAAATTCCGGCGAGTGGAATTACGCCGAGAAAAGGTGTGGTTTTGAGCGAAAAGGTTTGCAGTGGGTTGTGGGTGAATTTATAGTGCAAATCGTCAAAGCACTTGGTCTGATTTCCGACTGTATTCATCGATTTAAATTTTCCGGCGGTTATGGTTTGGTCGCGGACTTCAAACATCGGTTATAACCGATGTCTTAATACTAGTTTACGTTATAACTGAAAGTGGTGTTAAAAGTTCGCGAGATTACCGGGATTCTGACGACTGAACTATTGGGCGCCGGTTTGAATTCGTAACGTCATTATATCAATTAAATGATTTCAATATATAACAAACAAAATCCGTGGCGCAGTGGTTTGTGTGTGTGTGTTAAGACATGTTTCCGGAATCGGTACAGACCCGGGTTCGAAACCCGGCAGAGGTATAATATTTTTATTTTGCGATTTTTGACAGTTTTTCAAAAAATAATTATATATTCTTGTATAATAATTGATTACGTATCGTTTAAAATTATTTTGGGCATTTAATTCGCAACGAAAATTTTGACTGACTGTTCGGTTGATAAACGGAGCGGGTTTGGTAAATCCGTTTTTGACGGATGTTACAGTATCCCCTGCTTTTTAGAAATTTCGTCCCGAAATTTAAATAATGATATATTTTGACTAAAAAGGATGATGATGTTTAGTTTGACAGTTGTATGCTTAGAAAAATAAGGGTTTAAGTTTTTTTGTTCGAGGCGGTAACGTTCCTTGTAAGGGTTAAGTACCCTATTCAGGAATCGCTTTTTGTTGCCTACTGTATAAGTATTGATAAACAGAAATGATTTGCTAAAAATGATATCATGCATAAGAATTTAGCTACGTTTGGGAAAGTATGGTTATATCCTAAGGCAAAACTTCTAACACTACAACCTATATGGAACATAAATAAAAACACAACAACTGATATTTGAACATAAGTAAACACAACAGCTAATATTCGAACATGAATAAACACATCAGCAAATATTTGAACATGAATAAACACATCAGCAAATATTTGAACGTGAATAAACACAACAGCAAATATTTGAATCCACATTCTGATAGCATATATGTTGGAATGATGGAAGTTCCTCTCTCGTTTGTTATGATGGAGAGGTTAGTTTATGTAGAAATGGATCACAATCCAATCTCTTTAAATAACATGATGATATAAATGTAACACAAATTCCAACCAAGGCAATACTAAATCCTATATGGAACTTCTCATAACCGCCTGATAATGCCTCTGATCCTTTGGCAAGAATACTTATATATAGGAAGTACCAGCGGCGTATCCACCATATTCTTGCCAAATTTTCATTAGTTTTATCCACAAGTTATGATTGGTTACCAAGAAACTAATAAATCCTACATAGAACTTCTCATAGCCGTCCGATAATGCCTCTAATCCTTTGACAAGAATACTTATATATAGGAAGTACCAGCGGCGTATCCACCATATTCTTGTCAAATTTTCATTGGTTTTATCAGTGAATTATGATTAGTCCTATAACTCTACAACCAATACAACAAACATAAAATACTGGAATGAAATATATCTGTGCGATCAAGGCTCAATCGAACGGAGCCGATCGTATTGCATGTACTGAAAATGAAATGGATGTGCGCTCAAGGCTCAATCAAACGGAGCCGAACGTATTGAATGTACTGAAATTGAAATTGTGTGCTCAAGGCTCAATCAAACGGAGCCGAGCGTATTGCATGTACTGAAAATGAATAACTTAACCACACAAACAGCCTATGCATGGAACCTCTCATAACCGCCTGATAATGCCTCCGATCATTTGACAAGAATACTTATATATAGGAAGTACCAGCGGCGTATCCACCATATCCTTGTCAAATTTTCATTGACTTTATCCGCAAGTTATGGTTAGTTCGATGCGACTCTACTACAAACACCACAACCACAAGATACTGATAATGAAATTGTCTGTGCGCTCAAGGCTCAATCAAACGGAGCCGAACGTATTGAATGAAATTGTATGTGCGCTCAAGGCTCAATCAAACGGAGCCGAACGTATTGAATGTACTGAATTTGAACAACTTAATCTAAACAACCACCACACAATCAGCCTATGCATGGAACCTCTCATAACCGCCTGATAATGCCTCCGATCATTTGACAAGAATACTTATATATAGGAAGTACCAGCGGCGTATCCACCATATCCTTGTCAAATTTTCATTGACTTTATCCGCAAGTTATGGTTAGTTCGATGCGACTCTACTACAAACACCACAACCACAAGATACTGATAATGAAATTGTCTGTGCGCTCAAGGCTCAATCAAACGGAGCCGAACGTATTGCATGAACTGGAAATGTAATTTGAAATGTGCGCTCAAGGCTCAATCAAACGGAGCCGAGCGTATTTCATGTATTGAAATGTAAAATGAAATGACCGATCAAGGCTCAAACAACGGAGCCGATCGTGCGGGCACGCCCTGATCAACCGCATAATAAAATGGGGATCAAACTCAACCTCGATGGATGGGGAGCTGCGGCCTCGGCAAAAGCATATACTGAAAACAATATATAATATATAATATACCATAATTATTCTAACAGTCTACACATGTGATAAAGAAAAACATAAAACTAAACGATAGAAGTTGAATCTGGATCTTCGGCGAAGAGGACTAGTTGAGTATCTTCGTTTGGGCCGTCATTATCTTCGACAGGATTGGCGTTGATATTGAAGACTCTTCCTCTTGCTGGTGGCATAGTGGTTGGGTTTTCTTGGTTTACTTGGTTAACTGGGTTTGATTGGGCTTGAGTGTTGATAACATTAACCAATTGGGGGCATGTGTTTCTAAAGTGGGTAGGGTCGCCACAATTGAAACAAGCTCGAGCATATGGGAACATGGGGTATTGGGGTTGGTGATAAGTTTCGGCCATGTTTTGAGTAGGGGAAAAGGTTTGGTTTTGAAAGGTGCGACAAACATTGCTCAAATGACCATAGCGTCCACAAGTTGCACATAGACGGCAAGGTAGGGTATGGGGATGGTGATAAAAACAGTTGTTGCATCGAGGGTGAGGTCCAAGATATGGTTTCTTATCTGGGTAAGCTGGGTTGGGTGCCACTTGGGTGATTGGGATAGCTCGGATGGGTATGGCGTGTAAAACTGGTGGATTTCATTGGGTAGCAGCGAAAAGTCGCCCGACTCTTCTTCTCTTAGGATTGGGTTGAGAAGGGGGATTCAGTTTGAGTGGAGTCGGAGGTTTCAGTCGATTCTTTATCCTTCTTCTTCTCCTCCTTGAAGTCCTTGTTTCGGATTCGGTTCTCGGTGAGCTCTGTTGCTAGCTCCATTGCTGCTTCCAAAGTTGCAGGCTTGGCACTTATTACAGGGTCTTGAATCTTTGACGGAAGACCACGAATGTAGTGCTCGATCAAACGGTAGAGGGGAGTGAACATGTTGGGAACCATTTGATATAACTCGAGGAATCTTTTGTTGTAGGTGATGTGGTCTCCTTCCACTTGCTTCAATGAGTAGAATTCATCTTCTAACTTCTTGATTTCGCTTCTTGGGCAAAATCGTCTGGTCATGATTTCCTTCAATTCGTTCCAAGTTAAGGACATAGCATCTTCAACACATCGTTTGGCCTTCTCTGTGTTCCACCAAGTAAGTGCTACCCCATATAATCGACCGGTAGCATATCGCACTTTGCGATCGTCAGGGCAATCGCAATTTAGAAATGTGTTCTTCATTTCTTCAAACCAATGGAGGAGAGCGGTGACGCCTTCAGTCCCTTTGTATTTCGGAGGGTCGCATGATTTGAAGTGCTTGTAGGTGCATTTAGTGGTATTTGGGGAAGAGTTGAAAATGTTTTGGTTTGCTTGATTGATAGGATTAACGGTAAGTGCTTGCTGAACTTGGATTACAATATTGGGTATTACGGCTGCCATTTGTTGAGCGATTAAGGCAGCCATGCGTTCGCGGGCTTTTCTTGCTCTCGTCTTCCTATGGGCGAGGTTAGAAGACATCTACAAGGAATACATGACAAGAGTATGAGTTAGATGCTTTCGGGTTCATGGGTCGTATTCAAGAACGAACATTCATAAAATAATTATAGAAAATAAATTACTACATCCATGGGATGTCTTGGGTTTGCTCGCTGTTAGGCCCTACATGCCGCCATACTTTACCTGTGTAATCATGTGGGCCCCCATGAATACCGGTTTTTCATATGGTTCGCACGGGTTTACCAGGTTGCGTACACAAGACCCAGAGAAAATCGAGAAATATGTATACAACGTGTGATGTTCGGAATGTGTCCAGGTGTAGACACGGTGACAACTCAAAGTAGGGTTAGTTCGAACGACGTTTGGTGTGGCATGCTTTGGCCTAATAGGTCCTTCGTACTCTCATCGTTGGTCCCCAGGTAGGCAAACTGGTCCGTTATATTGGATTTATACGAATGCCAGCCTAGACAGGACGTTCCGACTACCGGTACTTGTACCCTTCCAGTTACTACATGCCCGTCGCAGAACTTACTTTGATGAGATTTGAAAATTGCACAAAATCTTTGGATAATGAGAATATGAAAATAAATTGAATACATGAACATCGATATATGTATAATGAATATGTATATATGTATAATGAATATGTATATAAGCATGTATGTTTGACTGTAAATGTAAACAAATATGAAACAAATAAATATCACAAGTTTGTATGTAACCACCTAATCAATTAAAATTTAGGCAGACTATAGTATAGGCTCTAAGGGTCTAATAACCTATCCTATATCCCTATAGTCATGGCTCTGATACCAATCTGTCACACCCCGACCCGCAGCGGAAAAGGTGATCGGGGCATGATTGGGTTATCATCAAAGCTCATGACATTTATTAAGCGTTTCATATTCATTAATACAAATTAAATGGAATTTTACAATAAATGTTACAACATGATCTAACTAACAATCTAAACTTCTTTGTTCTCTTCTAAGGCATATCATATGTTTTCCTTGCTTCAACCTGTTCACCTGTATCATGTGTAAAAAGGTTTTTTTGGATCAACATAATGTTGGCGAGTGAATCCTATGGAAAACATTTGAACAAATTTATTTAAATTGATTATGAAATATGTGCACAACCAAACATGAGTAAAAATAGATGTAACTTAATCAACAATCATAAGATATTGAATGAAACACTCATGAATAATAATGGAACAATTAGAGGCACGCGATGCTCAACTCGTCTCTCACGAGGAACTGAGGGGCCTGATGATTGAATTGCATAAACATGATAATATGAATGACACAACTACAAACAATATAAACTCAAGGATACACACATGAACAATAATGAATTTGATTTGAAGCACGCGATGTTCTACTCGTCTCCCACGAGGAACTGATGGGCTTAATGTATGAGTTTCATATAATTTGACAAAAGGAAATAAATAAGTCACAACAATAAAAACAATCTAAGTTTAGGTCATGATGTGGTATGGCACAAGTTTAAATAAATAAATTAATTATTTTCATAACACATGACACACCCCAAAACGTGTAATTTAAAAGGGGGAGTTGTAAGATTCACTCACAGTGGGTGCGTCCAGTTGATGACGTTGAATGCACGCGAAGTGGTTTTAACCACGAGTGAAATTAACCTAGATAAATCGCATTATGGTTTGGTAAGTAAACGGATTTTATTAATCTATTTTAGTAGGATTGTTGGGTGTATTTTTGTGAGTTTGAGGCTATTTTCTAACCTTAAAAATGTTATTTTTAAGTATTTTTAATTGATTTTTAATTAAAATAATTAAATAAAAAATAATAAAAAAATTGATTTTTTCTGACCGTTGACCGTTTGACTGACCGTTGACCTGACCGTTGACCGGTTCTATTCGGAATACAAGTGCGCTGAGTGAGGCTCGAACCCGAGACCTCCCGTACGCGTGCACGCAGCTCTACCAACTGAGCTACGTGTCTAACCCGTTATATATCTGATTTTAATTATATATATATATTAATTAGTTTAAACCGAAAATCGTTTTATTTTAAAAACAGTTTTTAAGCGAACCGGACGTGCACTCCACAGGTCTCGAACCCGGGACCTGTGGTTTAATCTAACACACAGTCCACCGCTGGACTGTGTGTTTAACATGTTATATAATTTGATTTTTATTATACTTAAATACAAATTAGATATTTCCTTTTCTGCCTTATTTAAAAAGAAGAGATAATTGTCCGAGTCGGTGCAGAAGACCGGACTCGAACTCGTGACCAGTGATATAAACAAACACACAGTCCACCAAAATCGGTTGTAGAGGCATTTCATCCTGCTTTGAGATACTTCCCATTTGTTGACATCTTGTACATTGACGAGCATATTCGCATGCATCCTTGAAAATTGTAGGCCAATAGAACTCACACGTAAGTACCCGATAACCCGTCTTTTAACCACTAAAATGACCCCCACAAGCAGATGAATGAGCATGGGTCAAATTCTAACACCTCCGTCTCGGGTACACATCTCTGAATAACTTGATCGGGCCCAATCTTGAAGAGATCCGGTTCATCCCATATTTACTGTTTATCTTGAACCATAAATTGTTGGTTTCGTTTCTTAGTCCAATGATCCGGAATAGCACCTGTGGCCAAATAGTTTACGTAATGGGCATACCATGGTGCAACAAAAGTAGAAACGGCCAAGAGTTGCTCATCGGGAAATCGTTCATTGATCTCGCTCATATCATCGACACATTCTAATGGAATCCGGACAAGTGATCCGCTACAACATTTTCACATCCCCTTTTGTCCCGGATCTACAAATCAAACTCTTATAGTAGTAATACCCAACGGATCAATCGGGGCTTCGCGTCTTTTTTCTCCATCAAGTATCGAACCGCGCTATGGTCCGAATACACAACCACTTTGTTCCCCCAAATATATGAGCGAAACTTGTCCAAGGCATACACCACCGCTAATAATTCTTTTTCAGTTGTGGTGCAATTCAATTGCGCCTCGGACAAAGTCTTACTTGCATAATAAATTACCACCAGCTTCTTATCGACCCGTTGACCCAAAACTACCCCAATAGTTGTGTCACTTGCATCACACATTATCTCGAATGGCTTTGACCAATCCGGCGGTTTGCAAAATAGGAGCCTTCACCAACTGTTCCTTCAAAACATTGAAAGCTTGCTAACATTCGTTAGTAAACTCAAAAGGGACATCTTTCAATAACAAACTACATAAAGGTTTAGTAATAACACTAAAACCTTTAATAAATCCTTTATAAAATCCCGCACGTCCCAAAAATAATCTTACCCCTTTTACATTTTTCGGTGGAGGCAAAGATGATATTACCCGAATTTTTGCCTTATCCACCTCCATCCTTTTTTCGAAATCACATGACCCAACACAATCCCCTCTTGGACCATGAAATGACTTTTTTCCCAACTTAGCACTAAATTTTTTTCGACACATCTTTTTAAAACTTTTTGCAACTCATCGAGACAAGATTCAAAACTAGTGCCAAAAATGGAAAAATCATCCATAAACACCTCAAGCGACTCCCCAACCATGTCCGAGAAAATACTCATCATACATCGTTGAAAAGTTGTCGGGGCGTTACACAAGCCAAAGAACATTCGCCTAAAGGCAAAAGTGCCATAAGGACAAGTAAAAGTGGTTTTGTGTTGATCATCGGGATGAATGGAGATTTGGTTATAACCCGATTACCCATCTAAAAAACAATAAAAAATTTTACCCGATAATTTTTCAATAATTTGGTCGATAAAAGGTAATGAAAAATGGTCTTTAGAAGTAGCGGTGTTTAGCTTCCGATAATCAATACAAACTCGCCACCCGGTGACCGGTCGGGTGGCTATTTGTGCACCACTCTCATCTTTGATAATTTGGATGCTGACTTTTTTAGGAACCACTTGGGTAGGACTTACCCAATCACTATCCGAAATCGGATAGATTATTCCGGCATCCAACCATTTAATTACCTCTTTCTTTACCACTTCCCGCAGGTTCAAGTTCAATCGCCTTTGAGCTTCCCTCGTTGGTTTTGCATCTTCGGTTGTTATGATCTTATGCATCACAATGGATGGACTAATTCCTTTCAAATCAGCAATCGTCCACCTAATAGCCGCCTTATTCTCTTTCAACACCTTCAACAACGCTTGTTCTTGAATGTTCTCCAAATTAAAGACAATGATGACCGGCAAAGTGTCGTCATCCCTTAAAAATGCGTACTTCAAGTGACTTGGCAATTCTTTCAACTCCAACTTCAGTGGCTCTTCTAATGATGGCTTCATCCCCGAGCTAATTTCCACCGGTAGACTCTCAAACTGATGGGTCCATGGCGGACGACCCTCTTTGACTGCTAGAGCATCCAACTTTTGCTCCTCTATCCTCAACGCACAAGCATGTACCTGTTCAGAAAAATCATAAACACAAGTTTCCATGCTATCCTCCTCATACTCGTGCGGTTCACATCCGTCTACCAAATCTGCCATAAAACACTCATCAACACCAATAGAATTAGAAGTGTTAGTGAAAACATTCAATCGCATTTTTCTATTTCCAAAGGTCATGTCAACAGTACCAAACCGACAATCCATCACAGCATTAGCGGTACTAAAAAATGGACGACCCAAAATAACATTTTGTGGTTGTTTTGGGTCCGCGGATGAGTAGTCTAATACAAGAAAATCTACCGGATAGTAGAACTCATCAACCTTAACAATTATATCTTGCACCATTCCCCGAGGAAGTTTATGAGATAAATCGGCCAAAACAATTGTTGTCTCAACCCTTGCCAATGCACCAAAATCATATTGGTCATATAAACCTCCCGGTAAAATACTCACTCCCGGCTCTAAGATCTAACAACGCCCTTGACATTTTAAAATTTTCAACTTGAATATTTATTAATGGCGTCCCCAGATCTTGGAGCTTAGGAGGAAGCTCCCCATTAAGAACCGCACTAACATGACCCGTCAAGTCAACCCGCTTAGGCATTTTCTTCTTTTGTTGCCTTTTTGGAGTGCATAATTCTTTCAAAAATTTTGCATAAGCGGGTACTTGTTTTATTACATCAAGTAAAGGAAGATTCACTTTTACTTGTTTAAAAACATCCAACATTTCCTCTTTTTGAGGACCCCTAGTTGAAATAAAAATTTTCTTACCCGGGTCAAGTAAAGCCGAAGGAAATGGAACTTGACTAGGTCCCCCTTCCTCATTTTTATCTTGTAGAATTTCACCCAACCCCGGTTTTCCGCTTACTTTTTCAACATTAGGATCCTTCGACACAATTGAGGGTGACCCCTCATCCTCATCACTTTCATTACCCATAATATCCTCAACCACCCCATCAACCAAACCCGGTGACAAATAAGCTTTAAATTCTTTACCACTTCTCAAGACACTAACATGGTTAATAGGAATATTACGTGAATTATTATGAGAAGGATTTACCTTGGTGTCACTAGGAAGTTGCCCTTTACCTTTTTTCAATTCCGCTACCTCGGACGCGAGTTGACCCATTTGAGTAGTCAACGCTTGGATGCTTTTATCACGAACCTTATCTTTTTGCATCCGGACCTCATCAAGTTGGTTCGTTTTTTGCATGTCTTGTTGCATCACCTTAAGCATGTCCATAACTTCGTTTCCACTCGACAAAGATTGACCCGAAAAACCACTTTGACCACCACCCGGTTGTTGATATTGACCTTGGTACCCTTGATTGTTTCCGCTTCTAAAATTACCTTGATTGTATTGTTGACGCGGAACAAAATTTCCTTGAGTCCCTTGGAAATTTGGGTTAACTTGATTCACCGGGTTCCCGTAACGAAGGTTTGGATGGTTCCTCAACCCGGGTGATATGTGTTCGAATTCATGCCAAAATTTCTACCACCCCCTTGAATAACGTTCACCTTCTCCGCTTGACCTTCAACACATGCCGCCACACAAACATCTGTCGTATCCCTATTTCATTGCAATTAGTGCACACATTATAAACTTGGTTAGTTGTATGTACCTCTACATCCTCCACGGCGTTTACTTGTGGTCTCGTAACCACATATTTCTTATTTCTTGATGTCACACCCCGACCCGCAGCGGAAAAGGTGATCGGGGCATGATTGGGTTATCATCAAAGCTCATGACATTTATTAAGCGTTTCATATTCATTAATACAAATTAAATGGAATTTTACAATAAATGTTACAACATGATCTAACTAACAATCTAAACTTCTTTGTTCTCTTCTAAGGCATATCCTATGTTTTCCTTGCTTCAACCTGTTCACCTGTATCATGTGTAAAAAGGTTTTTTTGGATCAACATAATGTTGGCGAGTGAATCCTATGGAAAACATTTGAACAAATTTATTTAAATTGATTATGAAATATGTGCACAACCAAACATGAGTAAAAATAGATGTAACTTAATCAACAATCATAAGATATTGAATGAAACACTCATGAATAATAATGGAACAATTAGAGGCACGCGATGCTCAACTCGTCTCTCACGAGGAACTGAGGGGCCTGATGATTGAATTGCATAAACATGATAATATGAATGACACAACTACAAACAATATAAACTCAAGGATACACACATGAACAATAATGAATTTGATTTGAAGCACGCGATGTTCTACTCGTCTCCCACGAGGAACTGATGGGCTTAATGTATGAGTTTCATATAATTTGACAAAAGGAAATAAATAAGTCACAACAATAAAAACAATCTAAGTTTAGGTCATGATGTGGTATGGCACAAGTTTAAATAAATAAATTAATTATTTTCATAACACATAACACACCCCAAAACGTGTAATTTAAAAGGGGGAGTTGTAAGATTCACTCACAGTGGGTGCGTCCAGTTGATGACGTTGAATGCACGCGAAGTGGTTTTAACCACGAGTGAAATTAACCTAGATAAATCGCATTATGCTTTGGTAATTAAACGGATTTTATTAATCTATTTTAGTAGGATTGTTGGGTGTATTTTTGTGAGTTTGAGGCTATTTTCTAACCTTAAAAATGTTATTTTTAAGTACTTTTAATTGATTTTTAATTAAAATAATTAAATAAAAAATAATAAAAAAATTGATTTTTTTCTGACCGTTGACCGTTTGACTGACCGTTGACCTGACCGTTGACCGGTTCTATTCGGAATACAAGTGCGTTGAGTGAGGCTCGAACCCGAGACCTCCCGTACGCGTGCACGCAGCTCTACCAACTGAGCTACGTGTCTAACCCGTTATATATCTGATTTTAATTATATATATATATTAATTAGTTTAAACCGAAAATCGTTTTATTTTAAAAACAGTTTTTAAGCGAACCGGACGTGCACTCCACAGGTCTCGAACCCGGGACCTGTGGTTTAATCTAACACACAGTCCACCGCTGGACTGTGTGTTTAACATGTTATATAATTTGATTTTTATTATACTTAAATACAAATTAGATATTTCCTTTTCTGCCTTATTTAAAAAGAAGAGATAATTGTCCGAGTCGGTGCAGAAGACCGGACTCGAACTCGTGACCAGTGATATAAACAAACACACAGTCCACCGCTGGACTGTGTGTCTAACTTGGTTATTATTTCGGTTATCAATATACTTAACATATACCAGTGACGACTCCGGTTCAGTTTAACAAAAAAAAGATTTTTATTAAGGCATCGTGTGTGAGACGGGATTCGAACTCGAGACCTTTGCTTTTTATGTGCACACAGTCCACCGCTGGACTGTGTGTCTAACCCGAGTAATATCCTGATTTTAATTATACTTATACGTTATAGCGGTCATCGTCTTCCTCGTCAAGTTAGAACCAGAAATCGGAAATCGACTGGTTCAAAGTCTTAATCGGTTTCTTAGCGTCTTACAGTTCATTAAGGTGAGATATGAGTGAAAAGAAAAAGAATTTAGGCGAAGAGGTATACCGACTGGACTCTCTGTTTTCCGGCAGAAACTCCGGCGACAGCAATCACTTCCGGCGACGTGTTCCTTGTAGCAGCGAGGCTCCAGGAAGCTTACAAAGGGTGTGGGTATCTCCGGTATAAGTTCAGAGGCTCAGTGAGGTTCAGAAATGAGGAAACCGGTTTTTTCGGCGATGAGCAGAGAAATTCCGGCGAGTGGAATTACGCCGAGAAAAGGTGTGGTTTTGAGCGAAAAGGTTTGCAGTGGGTTGTGGGTGAATTTATAGTGCAAATCGTCAAAGCACTTGGTCTGATTTCCGACTGTATTCATCGATTTAAATTTTCCGGCGGTTATGGTTTGGTCGCGGACTTCAAACATCGGTTATAACCGATGTCTTAATACTAGTTTACGTTATAACTGAAAGTGGTGTTAAAAGTTCGCGAGATTACCGGGATTCTGACGACTGAACTATTGGGCGCCGGTTTGAATTCGTAACGTCATTATATCAATTAAATGATTTCAATATATAACAAACAAAATCCGTGGCGCAGTGGTTTGTGTGTGTGTGTTAAGACATGTTTCCGGAATCGGTACAGACCCGGGTTCGAAACCCGGCAGAGGTATAATATTTTTATTTTGCGATTTTTGACAGTTTTTCAAAAACTAATTATATATTCTTGTATAATAATTGATTACGTATCGTTTAAAATTATTTTGGGCATTTAATTCGCAACGAAAATTTTGACTGACTGTTCGGTTGATAAACGGAGCGGGTTTGGTAAATCCGTTTTTGACGGATGTTACAGTATCCCCTGCTTTTTAGAAATTTCGTCCCGAAATTTAAATAATGATATATTTTGACTAAAAAGGATGATGATGTTTAGTTTGACAGTTGTATGCTTAGAAAAATAAGGGTTTAAGTTTTTTTGTTCGAGGCGGTAACGTTCCTTGTAAGGGTTAAGTACCCTATTCAGGAATCGCTTTTTGTTGCCTACTGTATAAGTATTGATAAACAGAAATGATTTGCTAAAAATGATATCATGCATAAGAATTTAGCTACGTTTGGGAAAGTATGGTTATATCCTAAGGCAAAACTTCTAACACTACAACCTATATGGAACATAAATAAAAACACAACAACTGATATTTGAACATAAGTAAACACAACAGCTAATATTCGAACATGAATAAACACATCAGCAAATATTTGAACATGAATAAACACATCAGCAAATATTTGAACGTGAATAAACACAACAGCAAATATTTGAATCCACATTCTGATAGCATATATGTTGGAATGATGGAAGTTCCTCTCTCGTTTGTTATGATGGAGAGGTTAGTTTATGTAGAAATGGATCACAATCCAATCTCTTTAAATAACATGATGATATAAATGTAACACAAATTCCAACCAAGGCAATACTAAATCCTATATGGAACTTCTCATAACCGCCTGATAATGCCTCTGATCCTTTGGCAAGAATACTTATATATAGGAAGTACCAGCGGCGTATCCACCATATTCTTGCCAAATTTTCATTAGTTTTATCCACAAGTTATGATTGGTTACCAAGAAACTAATAAATCCTACATAGAACTTCTCATAGCCGTCCGATAATGCCTCTAATCCTTTGACAAGAATACTTATATATAGGAAGTACCAGCGGCGTATCCACCATATTCTTGTCAAATTTTCATTGGTTTTATCAGTGAATTATGATTAGTCCTATAACTCTACAACCAATACAACAAACATAAAATACTGGAATGAAATATATCTGTGCGATCAAGGCTCAATCGAACGGAGCCGATCGTATTGCATGTACTGAAAATGAAATGGATGTGCGCTCAAGGCTCAATCAAACGGAGCCGAACGTATTGAATGTACTGAAATTGAAATTGTGTGCTCAAGGCTCAATCAAACGGAGCCGAGCGTATTGCATGTACTGAAAATGAATAACTTAACCACACAAACAGCCTATGCATGGAACCTCTCATAACCGCCTGATAATGCCTCCGATCATTTGACAAGAATACTTATATATAGGAAGTACCAGCGGCGTATCCACCATATCCTTGTCAAATTTTCATTGACTTTATCCGCAAGTTATGGTTAGTTCGATGCGACTCTACTACAAACACCACAACCACAAGATACTGATAATGAAATTGTCTGTGCGCTCAAGGCTCAATCAAACGGAGCCGAACGTATTGAATGAAATTGTATGTGCGCTCAAGGCTCAATCAAACGGAGCCGAACGTATTGAATGTACTGAATTTGAACAACTTAATCTAAACAACCACCACACAATCAGCCTATGCATGGAACCTCTCATAACCGCCTGATAATGCCTCCGATCATTTGACAAGAATACTTATATATAGGAAGTACCAGCGGCGTATCCACCATATCCTTGTCAAATTTTCATTGACTTTATCCGCAAGTTATGGTTAGTTCGATGCGACTCTACTACAAACACCACAACCACAAGATACTGATAATGAAATTGTCTGTGCGCTCAAGGCTCAATCAAACGGAGCCGAACGTATTGCATGAACTGGAAATGTAATTTGAAATGTGCGCTCAAGGCTCAATCAAACGGAGCCGAGCGTATTTCATGTATTGAAATGTAAAATGAAATGACCGATCAAGGCTCAAACAACGGAGCCGATCGTGCGGGCACGCCCTGATCAACCGCATAATAAAATGGGGATCAAACTCAACCTCGATGGATGGGGAGCTGCGGCCTCGGCAAAAGCATATACTGAAAACAATATATAATATATAATATACCATAATTATTCTAACAGTCTACACATGTGATAAAGAAAAACATAAAACTAAACGATAGAAGTTGAATCTGGATCTTCGGCGAAGAGGACTAGTTGAGTATCTTCGTTTGGGCCGTCATTATCTTCGACAGGATTGGCGTTGATATTGAAGACTCTTCCTCTTGCTGGTGGCATAGTGGTTGGGTTTTCTTGGTTTACTTGGTTAACTGGGTTTGATTGGGCTTGAGTGTTGATAACATTAACCAATTGGGGGCATGTGTTTCTAAAGTGGGTAGGGTCGCCACAATTGAAACAAGCTCGAGCATATGGGAACATGGGGTATTGGGGTTGGTGATAAGTTTCGGCCATGTTTTGAGTAGGGGAAAAGGTTTGGTTTTGAAAGGTGCGACAAACATTGCTCAAATGACCATAGCGTCCACAAGTTGCACATAGACGGCAAGGTAGGGTATGGGGATGGTGATAAAAACAGTTGTTGCATCGAGGGTGAGGTCCAAGATATGGTTTCTTATCTGGGTAAGCTGGGTTGGGTGCCACTTGGGTGATTGGGATAGCTCGGATGGGTATGGCGTGTAAAACTGGTGGATTTCATTGGGTAGCAGCGAAAAGTCGCCCGACTCTTCTTCTCTTAGGATTGGGTTGAGAAGGGGATTCAGTTTGAGTGGAGTCGGAGGTTTCAGTCGATTCTTTATCCTTCTTCTTCTCCTCCTTGAAGTCCTTGTTTCGGATTCGGTTCTCGGTGAGCTCTGTTGCTAGCTCCATTGCTGCTTCCAAAGTTGCAGGCTTGGCACTTATTACAGGGTCTTGAATCTTTGACGGAAGACCACGAATGTAGTGCTCGATCAAACGGTAGAGGGGAGTGAACATGTTGGGAACCATTTGATATAACTCGAGGAATCTTTTGTTGTAGGTGATGTGGTCTCCTTCCACTTGCTTCAATGAGTAGAATTCATCTTCTAACTTCTTGATTTCGCTTCTTGGGCAAAATCGTCTGGTCATGATTTCCTTCAATTCGTTCCAAGTTAAGGACATAGCATCTTCAACACATCGTTTGGCCTTCTCTGTGTTCCACCAAGTAAGTGCTACCCCATATAATCGACCGGTAGCATATCGCACTTTGCGATCGTCAGGGCAATCGCAATTTAGAAATGTGTTCTTCATTTCTTCAAACCAATGGAGGAGAGCGGTGACGCCTTCAGTCCCTTTGTATTTCGGAGGGTCGCATGATTTGAAGTGCTTGTAGGTGCATTTAGTGGTATTTGGGGAAGAGTTGAAAATGTTTTGGTTTGCTTGATTGATAGGATTAACGGTAAGTGCTTGCTGAACTTGGATTACAATATTGGGTATTACGGCTGCCATTTGTTGAGCGATTAAGGCAGCCATGCGTTCGCGGGCTTTTCTTGCTCTCGTCTTCCTATGGGCGAGGTTAGAAAACATCTACAAGGAATACATGACAAGAGTATGAGTTAGATGCTTTCGGGTTCATGGGTCGTATTCAAGAACGAACATTCATAAAATAATTATAGAAAATAAATTACTACATCCATGGGATGTCTTGGGTTTGCTCGCTGTTAGGCCCTACATGCCGCCATACTTTACCTGTGTAATCATGTGGGCCCCCATGAATACCGGTTTTTCATATGGTTCGCACGGGTTTACCAGGTTGCGTACACAAGACCCAGAGAAAATCGAGAAATATGTATACAACGTGTGATGTTCGGAATGTGTCCAGGTGTAGACACGGTGACAACTCAAAGTAGGGTTAGTTCGAACGACGTTTGGTGTGGCATGCTTTGGCCTAATAGGTCCTTCGTACTCTCATCGTTGGTCCCCAGGTAGGCAAACTGGTCCGTTATATTGGATTTATACGAATGCCAGCCTAGACAGGACGTTCCGACTACCGGTACTTGTACCCTTCCAGTTACTACATGCCCGTCGCAGAACTTACTTTGATGAGATTTGAAAATTGCACAAAATCTTTGGATAATGAGAATATGAAAATAAATTGAATACATGAACATCGATATATGTATAATGAATATGTATATATGTATAATGAATATGTATATAAGCATGTATGTTTGACTGTAAATGTAAACAAATATGAAACAAATAAATATCACAAGTTTGTATGTAACCACCTAATCAATTAAAATTTAGGCAGACTATAGTATAGGCTCTAAGGGTCTAATAACCTATCCTATATCCCTATAGTCATGGCTCTGATACCAATCTGTCACACCCCGACCCGCAGCGGAAAAGGTGATCGGGGCATGATTGGGTTATCATCAAAGCTCATGACATTTATTAAGCGTTTCATATTCATTAATACAAATTAAATGGAATTTTACAATAAATGTTACAACATGATCTAACTAACAATCTAAACTTCTTTGTTCTCTTCTAAGGCATATCATATGTTTTCCTTGCTTCAACCTGTTCACCTGTATCATGTGTAAAAAGGTTTTTTTGGATCAACATAATGTTGGCGAGTGAATCCTATGGAAAACATTTGAACAAATTTATTTAAATTGATTATGAAATATGTGCACAACCAAACATGAGTAAAAATAGATGTAACTTAATCAACAATCATAAGATATTGAATGAAACACTCATGAATAATAATGGAACAATTAGAGGCACGCGATGCTCAACTCGTCTCTCACGAGGAACTGAGGGGCCTGATGATTGAATTGCATAAACATGATAATATGAATGACACAACTACAAACAATATAAACTCAAGGATACACACATGAACAATAATGAATTTGATTTGAAGCACGCGATGTTCTACTCGTCTCCCACGAGGAACTGATGGGCTTAATGTATGAGTTTCATATAATTTGACAAAAGGAAATAAATAAGTCACAACAATAAAAACAATCTAAGTTTAGGTCATGATGTGGTATGGCACAAGTTTAAATAAATAAATTAATTATTTTCATAACACATGACACACCCCAAAACGTGTAATTTAAAAGGGGGAGTTGTAAGATTCACTCACAGTGGGTGCGTCCAGTTGATGACGTTGAATGCACGCGAAGTGGTTTTAACCACGAGTGAAATTAACCTAGATAAATCGCATTATGGTTTGGTAAGTAAACGGATTTTATTAATCTATTTTAGTAGGATTGTTGGGTGTATTTTTGTGAGTTTGAGGCTATTTTCTAACCTTAAAAATGTTATTTTTAAGTATTTTTAATTGATTTTTAATTAAAATAATTAAATAAAAAATAATAAAAAAATTGATTTTTTCTGACCGTTGACCGTTTGACTGACCGTTGACCTGACCGTTGACCGGTTCTATTCGGAATACAAGTGCGCTGAGTGAGGCTCGAACCCGAGACCTCCCGTACGCGTGCACGCAGCTCTACCAACTGAGCTACGTGTCTAACCCGTTATATATCTGATTTTAATTATATATATATATTAATTAGTTTAAACCGAAAATCGTTTTATTTTAAAAACAGTTTTTAAGCGAACCGGACGTGCACTCCACAGGTCTCGAACCCGGGACCTGTGGTTTAATCTAACACACAGTCCACCGCTGGACTGTGTGTTTAACATGTTATATAATTTGATTTTTATTATACTTAAATACAAATTAGATATTTCCTTTTCTGCCTTATTTAAAAAGAAGAGATAATTGTCCGAGTCGGTGCAGAAGACCGGACTCGAACTCGTGACCAGTGATATAAACAAACACACAGTCCACCGCTGGACTGTGTGTCTAACTTGGTTATTATTTCGGTTATCAATATACTTAACATATACCAGTGACGACTCCGGTTCAGTTTAACAAAAAAAAGATTTTTATTAAGGCATCGTGTGTGAGACGGGATTCGAACTCGAGACCTTTGCTTTTTATGTGCACACAGTCCACCGCTGGACTGTGTGTCTAACCCGAGTAATATCCTGATTTTAATTATACTTATACGTTATAGCGGTCATCGTCTTCCTCGTCAAGTTAGAACCAGAAATCGGAAATCGACTGGTTCAAAGTCTTAATCGGTTTCTTAGCGTCTTACAGTTCATTAAGGTGAGATATGAGTGAAAAGAAAAAGAATTTAGGCGAAGAGGTATACCGACTGGACTCTCTGTTTTCCGGCAGAAACTCCGGCGACAGCAATCACTTCCGGCGACGTGTTCCTTGTAGCAGCGAGGCTCCAGGAAGCTTACAAAGGGTGTGGGTATCTCCGGTATAAGTTCAGAGGCTCAGTGAGGTTCATAAATGAGGAAACCGGTTTTCCGGCGATGAGCAGAGAAATTCCGGCGAGTGGAATTACGCCGAGAAAAGGTGTGGTTTTGAGCGAAAAGGTTTGCAGTGGGTTGTGGGTGAATTTATAGTGCAAATCGTCAAAGCACTTGGTCTGATTTCCGACTGTATTCATCGATTTAAATTTTCCGGCGGTTATGGTTTGGTCGCGGACTTCAAACATCGGTTATAACCGATGTCTTAATACTAGTTTACGTTATAACTGAAAGTGGTGTTAAAAGTTCGCGAGATTACCGGGATTCCGACGACTGAACTATTGGGCGCCGGTTTGAATTCGTAACGTCATTATATCAATTAAATGATTTCAATATATAACAAACAAAATCCGTGGCGCAGTGGTTTGTGTGTGTGTGTTAAGACATGTTTCCGGAATCGGTACAGACCCGGGTTCGAAACCCGGCAGAGGTATAATATTTTTATTTTGCGATTTTTGACAGTTTTTCAAAAACTAATTATATATTCTTGTATAATAATTGATTACGTATCGTTTAAAATTATTTTGGGCATTTAATTCGCAACGAAAATTTTGACTGACTGTTCGGTTGATAAACGGAGCGGGTTTGGTAAATCCGTTTTTGACGGATGTTACAATTGATGCTTGTGCCTGTCGTTTAGAATTGAACGACATTTGTCCCAAGAATGCCCAATCGTCTTGCTCGTAATTTGTGCCAAATGTACCATTAGAAACCGACACTAAATCGTGAGCATCACCATCACTCAACCCCTCATGAAAAGCATGTAAAAGCTCCCAAAGGGCAATCCATGATGTGGACAACTTTTAAGCATCATGTTGAACCTATCAAACACTTCATGAAACATCTGACCCACTTGTTGCCGAAATTCCCGAGTACTTTTTCGAGCATCATTCGTCTTTGAGCGGTGAAAAATTCTTCTAAAAACCTTTGTTGCATTTCCGCTCATGTGTAGATCGATGCGGAAGGTAACGTATAGAACCACCTCTTTGCCTTGTCTTCCAACAAAAATTGGAAAAGCACTAACTTAACTTCATCGGATGAAAATCCTTGACCTCCAATGGTGTTGCAAATGGAATCATAGGCTTCTAAATGAAAATAAGGTTCTTCCGATGCTAACTCTTTATATTTAGGCAAACTTTGGAGCGCATTGGTTCTTATCTCAAAGGTTCTTCCATCCGGATGATGAGGAATTACCACCGGCGAAGGATTGTTTGTGATAACCGGTCGGAAATGGGCTTCAATTCCTCTTACCACTTCTCTATGGTATCTTCGTGGAGCGCCTAACGGTACTCTTGGACGACCCATTTGGGGCGCAAATTGTTGTTGATATTGAGGTTGTTGCACCGCCGGTTGTTGCACCGGTCTTTGAACTTGTGCAGGTTATTGAAACTGTGGTTGTTGATATGGAGGACGCACTTGTTGCAAAGGCATAGGCCGTTGAAACTGTGGCCCATGCGGACGAATTTGTTGTACCCCCCGTTGGTTGCCTAACCACTTCATGAATTTGTTCAACTTGTTGCCCTTGGTACATCATACCTCCTTGAGGTCCCAAATTACCTCCTTCTCCCACATAATAATATCCCTCTTCTTCGTATCCTCTAAACTCATCATCATACACCATCATAAAAGCCTTCTCCTCCAACACCCGAAGATTGCACGTATTGAGACTATGGTTAATAAAAACCCGTTTGATGTGAAGGTTGGAAAGTGGATGTAGTATGAATGATGGTTGAACTAGGTCGGAATTGGTTTGGTGGTATTTGTTGGGGGGAAGATGATTGACCGGTTGATGGGAAAAAGGATGAAAATGGTGGAACCATGGTTGACGGGTTAAAGGTGAGAGCGGGTGCGGGTTGAGTGATTGCGGGTTATGTGGTGTTAGTGGATTGTACTTCCAATGTTGAAGTAGGATTTGTAGTAGGATTTGGTGAAGGTGTGGATGGTGATGTTTGACCCGCAGTGGGAGTTGGTTTTGTTTTCTCGAAGTAAAATTCGGTTTTGTCGTTAGGTTCGCTCAATTTCAGGATCAAATGCTAGCAGTGATGACTTGTGAGAGCCCCTAGTATGCATACACTTGTAAGAAGTACCTGCACACTAAACACAATCAGCGTAAACCCGAAAATAACAAACAAAAGCTGCTAAATTAACACACGTTGCGCACTACTCCTCGGCAACGGCGCCAAAATTTGACGTGATGTCGAAGTCTCACGCAAATTTAATCCAGTTACAACTAAATAGCTAGTGGCAAGTGGGTATCGAACTCAGGGAGTTTGTGGAAAATGTGTTTACTATGTAGCCTTCTAGTTAACTAATGAAATTAAACTAAGTTGCAGAAAAGTAATTTCAGAGATTTTGATTGTTTGGTTTTTAAAATTAAAATTAACTAAGTAATTTTGCAAAAGAAAGATTTGATTTGTAAATAATTCAGAGACAAATGACCATCCTAGATATCCGGTTTCAATTGTCATTCATGCTCAAATCCCACTAGAAAGAATCACATAGACATGATTCATGTGTTGTTACTTGTTGTGATGAAAGGGAACTAAGTACTCGGATTAAACTAATGCGAGGTTGTTACCCGATGATCAATTAATCAATATCCAACCCTAACCCCTCCCGTGATATCTCGATTGTCAACGACACCAAGAACGTACGGTTTAGGTTATGATCAAACACATCAATTAACAAATTACAAACAAATATCAACAAACCATAATAAACCAACAAAGATTGCAAGTCTATTATTCTAGAAATAAAAGCAAGAACATGAATGTCTTAAACAAACCTTCAACCTAGGATGATCACCAAAAAGTTAGCCACTCATGACTTGGACAATCATCATCACACCCATATTAATGTTCATAGGAAGTAAAGCATTAATCCAAATGTTTAGAAATTGTTCCAAGCTTGCCAGAACACCCAAAATTCGTCTCTAGACTGCTGGTAACCGAATGGGGATGATTGGAGATGAAAAGACATCATAAAAATTTGACAGTTACAAAACTTCATCGCTGACGCCGCATTAAGCTACGGTGCCATCGTAGCTTACGGCGACCACCAAAAAGCTTTACGGCACCGAGAACCTGGATTACGGCGACCTGTTTATCCCCAGCTTCCACCGTAAGCTACGGTGGCGCCGTAAGCTACAGTGGCTGCTGAAAATTTCTCCTTTGTTTGTTTAATGCACTTTTACGTCTTCAGTCCGACTCTAACACGTACGAGCATCCATCCCATCATCATAAAGCCTCATTTTTATGCCCATTATACCTGCAGAGTCAAATATCCCATAGTTATCTAATTCAAATAATAAACTCGATTAAATGTGCGAAAGTATATGATGTTAACACACTTAAGGGTCGTCCATAAGACTACCCGTCACTACCGCACAGCTCTCGTAATCTAAAACACTTGACCAACAAAACTAATCGCTCAACTCGCTTACGCCTATGAGGGCATGTGTGCCTCATGCGCAGTATTACTCGCTTATATATCGCATCCCGAACGTGCTACGCTGTACTTATAAGAAGGTGAATACGTGCAAAGTGTATGCTTAGGTGAATTATGTGCTTACGTGCTACGTGTTTACTTGCCTACGTGTTTGCCTGCCTACGTGTTTACTTGCCTATGTGTTTATGTGATTTTGTGCCTTGTATGAATAATAATAATAATAAATACTTTAAACATAAACCTATTATAATCGAATCCTTCAATGTAGATGTCTTCAATGGGATCACACACCAGAAGGAACTATCAGCGCAGCCAAGCTGACAAGCGCATCGCATCACTAATGGCCAAGGAAATGGCCAAAGTGATCCCTCAACCATGTATCTTGCAACACTGAGCTCAACTCCATGAATATTCCATCCTAATTTCCGACTTCTAAAACTATGGCTTGATGTTCAGGAATAGTCATTAGGGAATTATGTGCCTCTTTTATGGAATAGTACAAAAGATGATCCCTAGGTCTAGATAGATTAGCATTAGCATCGAAAAATTAACGAACAATTTTTTTGAACCAGTACGATCCGTACTAAGGTTTAAGGTATGAGTGTTACTCAATAATTGTAACGGGTCATACTCAAGTTGATATGGACAAAACAGGTTCAAACTCTATTTACAACTTTGATTTCATTATGTATTATGTTTTGTAATGGATTAACAATTGAAACAAAAAAAAATGGACTTCTAATCTCTTCAAAGAAAATATGAATGGAAATCACGGTGAATAACAACAAAAACACTTGAAGAATCTCGAAAACCGACGTTTTGAAAAGAATGTGATGGTGAAAGTAGGATCTTACAAACCGCGTTTATAAAGAAATGAATCGGGCATGCGTTGGGTCGGGTACGATCCATACTAGGGTTAGGGTATGGGTTGTACCACTATCCGACAAACAGATTTTAAAAGATTTAAGATTATTATGTAATAAAACCTGGTACGGGCCATGCTCTCTTCATGGGTACTGGTCGTACTCAAGACTAGCTCGACAACCGCTAAGTTCTTTTACTAGAGTCTACAACCAGACTCATCAGATATTATTATTCAATTACAATCTGGGAGGGGGCCAATTACCTCCACCTTTCAGGTGTCAATGGGACCTTCAACATACTTCTTTATTCTGTGTCCATTAACTTTGAATACCTGACCTTCAAGTTTTCAATATCAACCGTAGCGTATGGATATACATGTTTTAATGTGTGCAGACCCATCCAACGGGATTCCAACTTCCTGGGACCCGAACGTAACCTTGAATTATAACGAAGAACACGATCCGCACACTTAAACTCTTTCTTACCTATAAAGTGACGGTCGTAGATGTTTTTGACCTTGCTTTGTAAATTCAGGAATTTGTATACGTTTGATCTCTCAACTCTTACAACTCATTTATCATAATAAATGAACACAAACTATTAAAGAAAATCAAATTACATTGTTGATAAATTAAATAGAGTAAAGTTCTATTTTGCTCTCTGTGGTTTGGTCCAGATATCTATTTTGCTCCAATAATTTCAATTTGATTTTTTTGCTCCTTATGGTTTCTTAATTGTTTCAATCTTTTCCCTTACACTCACACACCCTTAAAATTATACTTTTTTTATAAGGACAAACAAGTCTTTTTGCGTAGGGTGTATGGTGTATGTTTAAATTACTTAATTATATTAGTTAATTTTTCATAAACTCTAATTACATATTCAATTTGTATACGTAAAAACGGGGTATACCCATTTACCTAATCTAATTTCCAATTAAAATATGCAAATTTAAGTATGTAAATCTTTTTATACGCATATTTAGCGCTAAGTGTCCTATTGAATAGATTTTATGGTAAATGTGTACTCATTTTCCTTTATCTAAATTCCTTTTAAGATATGCAAATTTAAATATGTAAATATTTTATATACTTTTTATATGGAAAATCTATTTGATACAAATTTATATAACAATGTGTAGGTGGTACTAGCTGAAAAGGTGATATGTACTCAATAAAATATTTTTCACATTATAAAATCTAATAACAAATAAGAGTTATATTATACATTAACATACAATAATTAATGTGTTTTTTGGTGTATATGATTGTTTTATCCACAACTTCATATATGAAGAAATAAATTCATATACACCAAATAACACATTAGTTATTGTATGTTAATACATATAATTCACCTTTTCTGCTAGTATCAACAATACACTGTCATATAAATTTGTATCAAATAGATTTGCCATATAAAAATTACATAAAAAGATTTACGTATTTAAATTCCATATCTTAAAAAAAATTAGATAAAGGAAAATGGTTACTCATTTACCATAAAAATCTATTTAATATGACACTTTACGCTAAATATGTGTATAAAAAGATTTACATACTTAACTTTGCATATTTTTATAGGAAATTAGATTAAGTAAAAGGGTATACCCCGTTTTTACGTATACAAATTGTATATGTAATTAGAGTTTATGAAAAAATAACTAATATAATTAAGTAATTTAAACCTACACCATACACCCTACGCAAAAAGACTTGTTTGCCCTTATAAAAAATAATTTTAAGGGTGTGAGTGTAAGGGAAAATATTGAACCAATTAAGAAATCACAAAGAGCAAAAAAAAATCAAATTGAAACTATTGAAACAAAATAGATATCTGGACCAAACCACAGGAAACAAAATAAAACTTTACTCAATTAAATAATAAGCGTAACATTTTTTACTGAAGTTGAATGAGATTAACAACATTTAAAAGCCTTACCTTTCCCTATGGTAGCTTTTCTAATAACTTTGTACCTAACCATAAAATATGTACATGTTTTTCTTTCTTTCTAAAACTAACATGTGGCAAACATATTAATTATGAATTTGACTATAATCTCATCAAATCACACACAGTAAATCACCGTGTTAAAGTACATGAACACACGTAATCTTTCACATCAAACCCATCTCTTAGTTACTTAACAACATGTTTTTAACAACTAAACATCTTAAACATCTTAATCATTCAAATGATGAACTTATAAAACAACGTTTTGTCGTCACGTAGTCCTATCAGTTCATTCCCGACTTCCATTAGTCCGTTTGTTAATTTGTTACTAGTATCCTAAAATCTCGTCAAAAATCCTGTAAACAATAATTTATTGAAATAAAATGAAGATAGTATTCGTAATAATAATAATAATTTGTTAATAAATAATAGATTTTTATAGGTGGATAGTTTAACATTTGTTTATACGTATGGTAAGAAAATTAATGTTTTTTTTTTCAAAAAGGAAGTATCTACGTTCTCACTTTTAAGAATGTCCATCTTTTTCTTACATGTAGTGTAAAAGTTCATGTTTTTATTAAAAAATTACATTTTCCTAATAAACTTTTATGATAACCGATATATCCAACTCAAATTTAACTAAAAAGTAGCAGATTTTGATCATCGAAGGGTCAACGAACCCTTTAACCATCCTTTGGTTCCACAAGCTGAAAGGTGTGGGGGTATGGGTTGGGTCATCAATCGCCACGTACGATCACTAATGGATTGTTACACCACCCTTTGCATCATCCACCATGGTTTGCATAAATTAAACCATGATAACAATGTGCCTCCTTTCCTTTTTCAATATTTTCTTTTTCCCTTTCACAAAAATAAATTAAAATAAGAAAATAGTGGTTTTGGTCATGACCACACCCTTAGGGTAGTGGTTTTGAATGATGGATTAAAAGTAGGTGACACAGCACTGATGTGAAGGATCATGGTGACCATAAGGCTCATTATCACACCCAATAGCCAATAAAACACTTTATACGTTTAATATGTATTAACTTATATGGTCCATAAAAATTATATTTTCATACTCTTTTAAAAATAAGAGAATACAATTAACAACAAAACACTTTATACGCTTAAAATGTATTAACTTATATGGTCCATAAAAATTAATATTTCATATTCTTTTAAAAAGGAGAAAATAATACCTAACAACTAATATAGTCGGCAAAAGAGTGGTAGAAGTGTCTATCTCGTTTAGAAGCAGACGTTGAGTATCCACATCACATGTTCATTTATTACCTTTCATTTGTCAATTATATAGGAGAAATTTTCAAAAAAGGTATTTTATGTATAATTATATAGTTTGACTTTGCCATTGGTCAATTGCTTTTTATCATCTCTAATGGTTGTTTATTCATTCAACTTTTTGCATACACATAATGTGTCCAAAAGGGTATCAAAATAGTCATCGTATCCATCATAAACAATACCTTTTTAACAAAATTTTCAAAACAAATAAAGTTAAAATCTTTTTTCATACAAAATGAAGATAATATTACTGTTGTAAATTAAAGTAACGCTAGTTGCATATATAGGCAACGAAGATGTCGGATTAGTGATGGTGATGGTTGAGAAAGTGAGTGGTAATGATGGATTGAAGAAAAAAAGGTATTTTTTTCTTCTAAAAAAGGGTTATTTTCATAGTTAATAAAGTATTTCTAAATACATAGACTTATGATGTAAATGTAAATAGTATCGTATTGAAAATTTAATGATTTGATTTGACATATTTAATTGATGAACCTGAATATGCAAAAACCTATCAAATGTATCCGATACGTTTAAAATCAATGTAATATGTATCTGGTATACATTTAAAATCATGTTATATGTATTTGGCATACGTAACTCATTGATTATATTAATTCTGATTTTGAATAGGCTGACAGGTCGAAGTGTTCATTACAGTTTAGTCTTAATACAACACGTTTGTCAAAGAAGCTAGACAGAAGACGTTAAGACAAACCCAAAACTTATTACTTTATAATAGGTTTCTTGTAATCTTGTCATCTCAAAATTTACCACCCCACCTAGATGACCCCATTTAGTACTTATCCTTGTAAACTTATGTTGAAGGAGGGTTACATAGGAGATTCTTAGATATTGAGAAAATCTAAGAAACTCTAACCTTTCAATTAAAAAAAAGAGTACATATGTAATATACATGTATTTAAAGGTTTTGAGCAAAAAAGAAAAATCGAAAAAGCGCCGACCAAATTTAAAAAAAATAAATAATTAAGTTTTTGTGTAACATATGTAACAGTCATGTGTAACATATGTTACAGTCGTGTTGCGCAAAACTTGTTTTTTTTTTAATATCCTCTCGGCCCTTTTTTGCTAAAAACTCTTAAAAACATATATATTACATGTATTATTTTTTAAAAGAAAAAAAATAGAATGTTAGAGTTTTCTAGGTTTTCTCGATAACTACAAATTTTCTGTAAATACTTACACAGTATGTTGTGATTAAAGTTTGCTTTTGAATAATAAAAAGAATAATTTATTAAATCACAACACTTGCTATTGCAATAATCTCAATTTTACATACCATTAAAAGAAAATATTGCGTTACCCTACTAATTAATAAATGAATGTCATGCATGCTGTCATATATTATGGCATTATTTGTAAAGAGAAATGGGTCTACTTTTTAATATCAAGTCGGTGTGGTTTTTATTTATTTGTTTATTTTTTTTTTCATTTTTCTTGCGTAAACAAGAATGGTGCATTGTATATAGAAGTTTTATGTTCTATTAATGTAGGGGAAGTCCATTAATTTGCTCCATGTTTTATTTCATATAAACTACTTTTAATTTAATAGTTTATGTATACACACATACAAATATATCTCCTATTATATATTCATTCAAAATATCTCAATTATTCTATATTAAGTAATAACATAAGAGTTCGTAATTTCTAAGTTTTATAATTATAATTCTTTAATCGTTAACCATCAAGGTGTGATATATATTATGATGAGAAAACAAAAAATCTTATAAATATAGGGTGGGGTTCGACTACAAAGTCCATTTTTCCTACAAAGTGTACAAAGTCATAAAACAACAATTTCAGTCATAAAACACACTCAAACCCCACAAATAACAGAGTGAAGATCACTAAAACACAATATCTAAACCCTAACAGTTCATAAAAAACTTCAAACAAACCATTGTAGAACTATAAATATAAAACACAACATGATAATCAACATAAAACAAACTAATGTTAGGCATTTGATAATCAAAGCCTTATAATTCAAAACACAACACAAAACCCACAAATATGGCGTTTTAGTAATCTTCACTTTGCTATTTGTGGGTTTTGAGTGTGTTTTATGGTTGATATTATGGTGTTTTATAACTTTTTATACTTTGTAGAAGAAATGGACTTTGTAGCCAACTTTCATCCTATAAATATAATAAGCTATATATATATGGTATGTATTAGTATATAGGGTTAGGGTAAAATATAAACTCATACGAGTTGTGAAAACTTAGAGAACTCGGCCTTACGGAATGTTTTTTCAAAAAATTTTTTACCAAAAATCCTAAAAAAATCAACTTTTCCAAAAAAAAATTTGTTTTTTTTCATTTATGGCTGCCGTAAATGCTAAAAAGGTGATGTCATACTTATGTCATCACCTTTTTACAGCCACCGTAAGGGGGCGAAAAACACTACTTCGATTTTATTTTTTTTATTTTTTTTTTCACGGCAATCTTTTCTAACATTTAAATCTAGGGGTGTGAAAAAATGAGGTCGAAAATCGCACGGGAAGGCCGAGTTCTCTAAGTTCTCACAACTCGTAAGGATTTTCCCTTGATCCTAATCCTATCAGTAATTTGTGATAAACTATATATGAAACAATTTATCAGTGATTTACCTTTAAAAATTAGTTTCTTAAGAATTCATTTACTTTTATTTTTGTAATGAATAAGAACAAAATGGATTTTACAGATAGATTATGTTTCAGTTACACAACATAAGAAGAATGGTCATTAAATTATAAGATGACTATACATATATATATCTTGACTTCATATTTAAGCATTTATTAAAATAGTTTATGTTGGGATGTAGAGTATAAAGGATTCAATGAAGCTCCATGACGAAGTTAAGAAGACGAAGCTATACATCTAACGTGGCAGTTCCACCGGCGTAGGGTGGTGGAGCCGACCACTGTGTAAATATGTACTGTAACTTTGCATGTAGCCATACTTGAATTTAAACCACATATCAAAAGGTCCTCATGTCTCTTTGTCGTAGGTAAAATCATATTTTATATTTTTTATTATATATATTTGATCAAAAAGTTTATTAATTAGGCCGATCGTTGTGGTTTGGCGCCCACGCCAGGCCACCACGTGGGTTGGTAACGGCGTCAAGCCCCGCCCTGGAAGCATTAAACTCATGCGCAATTGTTACGTTTGTTAAGCCCTCAATGGGTGTGAGAGACAGAGAGGGAGAAAAAGGCGAGGCGCATGTGCATTGCACCATCATGAATGTTTTTTCCTTTGTTTTGTAGTTATTAGTTAAGTTACAACGTGATAGTTAAAGGGTAAGTTAGTTAAAACTTAATTGTAAGTCGTGGGTAAAGTTATTCTACAAAGTCTCATTTATTTGGGAATAGTACAAAGACACAATGAATTGCAACATATAACACAATTGATTGCAAAATATAACACACTGCCGAGAAATATAACTCAATGTCAAGGAAAAATGACACAATTCGCAAATAAACAAAGAACACAATGCTAAATAAAAAAGACACAATGATCTAAACAAAACTTATAATATCTATAAGCTAAACATCGCAAATAAACAAAGAACACAATGCCGCTTGAATGAGTTCGATCGAAATCCGTTTGATAACCTTCTCACGATTTCCTATTTTTAGAAAACTATGTATTTAAACCTTACCATGTGAGGCATTACGTTAAAGTACAAAGAATGGCCTTACATGTACTTTTTTTTATAATCTATGTTATTTTTATTGAACTTTTCCGCACACTAATTATTTTTCTAAATAAAGTCTTAAATATACATGTCCATCATACTTTACTTCACTAGTTTTTTTCTCAAATTCCTCAGTAATCCTAAATAAAGAAATGTTTAACAAAGTAAGAAAGAGTAACTTAATCCTATTTTATTATTATTTTAACCCATTTGTGACAATAAATTAATTATGAATTATAAAAATATTTTAGTCATCATGTATAAACTGTTAATTTAGATCATAATTTTAATAACAACTAGTAGTTAAATCTACATAACAATTATTGAGATGAGTAACAAATCTAACTTATAACATACCAATAAAATTATATTCATGTCGTTCAAAAAAAATTATTTTTATTTACTTTAAATAAAAGTTATATTTAGATAATACACTATAATTGTATATTACATATGTATTTTAAATTTTAAGTATTAACCTGAATTATGCACGGACATGTTCATTGAAATTTTAAGTATTCAACCTGAATTATGCACGGACTATTATGTTATTTCAGTGTTACTAATTAACATAGGTAGGTTCATATGATAAAATTCAAGTTAGTTGTGTCAACTGTCATATATTAAGTTATATGAAGTTTTATAACATACCAATAAAAATATATCAAGTATGTGAAGTTTTTTTTTTATAAATTATATGATTATATCGGTACTATTCTACAATCTTGTGCAATACACGAGTCTATAACCTAGTGTGAAATAATTTTATTATTTTGTGAAACCAAATATATTATATATATAAAGGTCATGCCCCACATCCAAACACAAAGTCATGCCCCCATTCAAACACTATTGTATTTCCCATATCGACTCTTTCTGTACGTTTTAGGTAAATTGATTTCGTGTACCCCAATTATTGTAGAAATGAATGAATATCGACAAGTGTTTTTAATATTCACATATATTTTTATTTAGCAAACATATATATTAATTTAATATGTGAGTCTGTATGATTTGATCGAACAATCATGAAGTATCTTCTAAAACGCGAAGGCACCAAAGGACATGCAACCAAATAGTACTAAGGTGTTTAATAGTGAAATAGTGTCCAATTTAAGTGACGAAGGTTCAATTTCTATTACAGACAAACCATATATATTCCGGTTGCTGTTCACACCCCCCCCCCCCCACCCAACGCGCGAAGAGGTGCTGCTCGGCCACCCCAACTAGTCCTTGAGATCCTATTAACCATGTACCAAAATCTAAACATTGAATTGGATTGTTATAAAGCTCACATGAAAGGGTCTAACACACATCGACACTAATTACTACGCGAAAATATAGAATATCAATCTCTAGAGCTAAAATGTACTCAAAGTAGTCTCAAACAACCACCAAGATATATGTATAGGAATTCAAAAGGAGTATATCATTATATCATTGTGGTTATATAGACATCATTTATGTTAACATGCCGTGTCCAAATGTCATATATGATATACCCCAACCACTATCTTTTATATTTGTATGTGTGTGTTTTGGTTTAGATACAAAGAATATTGAGATTAGAAAGAAAAAAGAAATGTAGTTGTGACATATATCAAACTCATATTTCTATCTCTTATTCCCCTCCATGTAAAATGTTATTTTTAGACATCTTACTCTGCTACTCCGAGTAAGTGATATAAGTAGAAGATTTATATAATTTTATTTTTGTTTACATCTACTTTTTATTAAGTTTTGGTATAAACATATTTAAAATAGACTTATTCTAGTTTATTTTTTTTATTTCCAGGACAAAACGAACCTAAATTGACGAAAGAAAAGCAATAACGGACAAATATATGAAGAAATGAAGAAAAGTTGTCCAGACACGCCCCATGTCTCCGAACTACAGACCGCTCAGAAGATCACAGAGCGAAGCCTAGACACGCCCCATGTCTAGGCACAAACCGACAAAAGGTGACTTCTGAAAGATTTAGAAGATCTAGGGGATCCCACAAGAGTTGACCACGACCGTGTCTCGCAGACACGGGCCGTGCCTCGCTAGACTGGCTACATCAGGTCAACATGCCAGATACGCCCCGTGCCTGGCCCCTAACAGCCTATAAATAAAAGGCAAAATCCATCATTTTCACTTGCTCATTCTTTCACATCTTCTCCACAGCACATTTCTCTTTTACCCATAATCTCTAACCATTGTAATCATTAAGAAAACATGAGAATCATTAGTGTGTTCAAGCTTTTTCTAATTAATATAAAATTTTCAAGTTTGGTGAAAACTAGTTCTATGGACATTAATGGCTAGACTTTCTTGAGGGCGATTAGGGGAAACTTACCCCTTGATCGACTGTTCACTAAAGCAACCTATGGGTGAATAATGGGTATGTGCTGTGTGTGTGTTAATGACTTTAGCTAATTAGGAGTTTATTGAAAGTGAGTGAAATATTAATGTTGCCATTAACTTGGGTCGTTCATGTTTTCTAAGTCTATATTGAGTTAAAACATGTTGATGCTCCGAATCTATGAGAGTAGGTTCTCGACGAACCGGGTTCCGATGCGGAGTCAAAGGAGGTTAAAGGTTTTGGAATGGGACTACAGGTTGGTAATCTTTCTGATGCGTGGTGATACGATCAAAGCAGCAAGGACTTGGTTTTTATAAAAATAACTACCTTAGAAATTGACAACTCACTGAGGGAACCATAGTCACAACTCACAAGTAATTTAAACCTAGTAAACAATCTAATTTACTAATACTAAATCATATCGATATATACTTTCCTTGCTGATTAGGCGGTAAATATATACAAATAATGTTTTTGCGAGTTTCGAGAGTAAGAGAATTATATCAGCGTACGATCCTGCCAAAACACACTTGTTGTTAGTTTAATTATCAATTTAAGATTCTATAACAATTATTGGTATTGTTGTCCACATAAACTCAACAATTAAATCTAATCATATGGATTGAGGGTACACTTACTTGATGATTTATACTTATCAACCGATGTTCATTCGCTCACGACACATTCTCGTATCAAGGTATGCGCGAGAGTTCATCTAACTTGTGAGTATGCAGTTTATCATCTATTTCATGTATAAGTTGTGAGAAACTCACTTATCGGAAGGACAAAAACAAGCCCTACGTAAGAAAATCACTTATTTATGAGGAACTTGGTTTTTGGATGCATACAGTGAGAGCAAGTCTGTAAACAGGTTAGTACCATCCCACCGAGAAAGAGACGCACTTGATTATCGGATGATAGATGTGTGCAATGAGAATAAGAATCACTTATTCATGAGATGGATGTGATTTAAATATCAATTATTGATGGACGTATGCAGTATGTACACATATGTATAGCATCATTTAAGTTTTAGACTTGGGTCCCCGTTTTCCGGTGAAAAAACAACCATGAGCCCATGTGATAAGCAACATAAAGACCACGTATCTTTGAACCTCGACAATTTATCAAATGAAATTTCGGTACCAAGACCATATGCCAATAAGCAGTTCACATAAAATCTTCAGTCTGTTATGTTTATGTCGCCCTGCACACTTAAAATGATTATGAGCCTATCGATACAACGTTAATAGAGCTACTTATCGTTATGGTTTGATCCGAACTAACCCACGCTTCAACAGATATGGGTTGGACAAGCACGATGTAGAGAATGGTTTTCAACGCTTGAGAGAATGCCAAACCGCACCACGAGGGATGCTCTTGACGGTGACTATAGGTTCTTTAAAGGCACGATCAAGTAGAACAACATCCAACATGAATGACTCAATGCACATATACTCATACACTTCCCACACATCCATTTGAAATCACCGGTCCCGAAATGGTGGTAAGGTATCTTTATCCAAGAGATGGGGGTGCGAATCTGCAAGGTGAAGATATAAAAGTATCTAGAAGTAGGTTAGTTTGTCGTTCAAAACAACTTAGCAGATATAAAAGTATGTAAGTTTATCATTCAAAAAACAACAATAATACTTGAGTTAATCGTGTTAAACGGTAGTTTATGAAAGTTGATTTACTATCTAAACACATACACTATAGTTTTTCAAACTTATAATAGTTACTCTTAAATTAATTTTCTTTTTAAACAATTTTATACTTTTTTGCACGAAGTAGCAAACATGTTCCTGTGATCGACTATCAGAGGATCTTCATCACATAAGCGAATTGCGGGTAACAAATTCCTAGTTCGTCATAAGTCCCTTTTTTTAATACAAAACCACAATCATTGACCTATTTTTAGCCTTTTTTGTAATATATTTTACCAACCCACATTAGAAGATTGGGTTAAGACCTTTTCACCGAGCCGCACTATAGGTTAGGTTTAACTGAGGATGTTCAAAAAGCTTGCGGCTCTCTCGGTAAAGCTCGGCTCGAAAATAGCCCGGTTGTAAACGAGCTTGCACGACTCGACTGGATTTATAAACGAGCCGAGCTTAAGCTAGATATAATACTTTTAATATACCTTTTTGTCTTTAAGAAATTATAAATTATAAAAATATTACATATAGATATATGTATTATTGAATAAAAAATGCTACATATAATACTTTTAATATACCTTTCTGTCTTTAAAAAATTAGAAAAATTGAATAAAAAATGCTACATGTAACACTTTTAATATACCTTCTGTCTTTAAAAAATTATAAATATAATACATATAGATATATGTGTTATTTTGTTTCTATTTTTTTTTTTTATGTTATGAATATTTGTAAAAAAATTACAAAAAAAAATAAAAAAAATTAACGAGGCGGCTCGATTTGGCTCGAGCTGCCTCAAACATTTTACGAGCTCGAGCTCAACTTAATAGCTCAATAAAAATAAACGAGTTGAGCTCGAGCTCGACTTTTTACCTCGATAAAAATAAACGAGCCGGGCCGAACTGACTCGTTTAAGCTGGAGCTCGAGCTCAACTTGACTCGGCTCGATTACAACCCTAGGTTTGACATTTCTTAAAGTTATAAGGCTACTTAATCCGAGAACAACCCTATTTACACATGATATGCCAATTTATGTGGCTAAACATGTAAGCAACTAGCTTGACAATCATATACTATGGAAGTGGTACCAACTAATACTGAAGAAAAAAAACAAATGTGAAAGCATTAATAAGAGAAATGAAACAATATCACCTCTTACAAAATCTCTTTATATAAAGATATTACTACCACATAATTATGAAAGTAAATATATAAATAATGATTCAATCATATCTTAATGTTTCTCTAATAAGACCAAAAACCATGCATAAGCGAGCACAATTATGATATTCTTTGTGATGGTTATGGAGAATACGACATTATTGGTGTCACACATTTAAATTAATTTCTTTTAATTGCCTTTTCAATAACCATATATAAGATAACAAATCGTAAATCTTAACCAAATAAACCGTATTTCTATAGTGAAATGTGTATATCAATTATATACCAAAGTAACACATTACAAACAAGTGGCAGGTAAACGGGCAACAAGCTGCGCCGCAACCCCCTTTTGAATTGCAAAACCAATCCTACTAAAGACGAAACGGCTCTTAAGGGTTGAAAGATTACTATTCACAAACTGTTGGACCATATTTAGAAATTCCACAGCCTCTGGGGCTAGGGACCCAAATGTATCAAAAGCGAATGGGATAAACACGTGTTGATTCTCTAAACATTGGGTCCATCTTTTTTAGGTGGAACTGAATATTTCTAAGAACATTTGGTCCATCTTTTTTAGGTAATAATGCTATACCACAACTTCAACCCATCCTTTTCTTTTGCCGTTTCAAGAAACCCTAATTTTCTAAATAAACTAGCAATAGTGTCAAGAAAAGTCCAAATAAAGTTTGTACCACATTGTTTAATTCTTTGAAGGGTATCTATCTCTTTAAGGTATGGGTAGTGAGTAGTGGTGAGAAGGTATTGTAAGTAATGCATTAGAAGTGTTTATGGGTAACATTCGATTGCATTTAATATCCGTTGGTGATGTGTCTGAGGGATTGGGTGAGAGAGTTACATAATAGTCACACTTTTCTGGTCCCCTGGCGGTGGTGGTGATCAATTGATAAGTGGTTGTCGTCAACCATTGTTAGCCATCGAATGCTACTACTATTGCGATGACGGAAATTTGATGGGTCACATTCCAAAATTTTTACGCTTTCGTGTAACTTTTGAAAAAATCACATGGATTAAACGTGTAATTAACTTTAAATCAAATGTATATGTGTGTGTATATAGACATAAATGTAAGCATTTACGTATGAACGAACACATTTGTCTTGATCGCTCATCTTAACTATTTTTTTCAGCATCAATTCCTAAATTTCCTAGGATAAACACATCACAACAAGCATCCTGCATGATTTCTAATTTAAAAAAAAATATATTTCTACACGAAATAGCCTTTGTCAATAAATACATTTTATACACGATTACACCTTATATAAGTCTATTTTAACTCTGTTAAATCCATTCTTCCAAAATAAAAATATAAGTTTTTAGTACACCTATAGATAAAAACGTATAATATACAAACTCACTACATGTGATTTTTAAACAACTAATAGAATATTTATGTGTTATCAATTGATAGTGTTTTTTTTTTGTTCTCTAGCCACTTGCTAGTTTTTTTTAAGCTATTGGTAGTTATAAACCAAACATGTGTTTATTTGATTAAAAAAATTGGCACGAGATCCTATGCTTGTCAAAATAAACTTACCAAACTATTCATGATTCATATAATATGACTTATATTATATACAGAATAAACTTACCAAACTATTCATGATTCATATAATATGACTTATATTATATACAGAATAAACTTACCAAACTATTCATGATTCATATAATATGACTTATATTATATACAGAAGAAATCCATTTACTTGACTATATTGGTATCTAAATATATAGTTGCTCTTACAATATGACTTATATTATATACATAAATCCTTTTATTTGACTATATTGGTGTCTAAATATATAACTGCGCTTATTTAGGGACTAATCATAGTTTAACTGCATGCCTTATTTCACATGTTTGTTTTCTGTTAGTCAAAACCTTAATTTTTGGTTTTCTTGGGGATTCTCAAAATTGGGAACTGCAAACTTATATTTCACTTCTTCCTGAGTATGTTCACATTAGGCTACATTTGTTAGTCATTATATCAAACTTATTGCCCATCGAATTATAGTCTAGTGGTATTCTAAGATGTGATAAGGCTTATAACTATTAGGTCCTGAGTTCGATTCTCACAATGAAGGTTTTTCTTAAATTTATTATGTTTCCTTTTAATTGGTGTATGGTAGGGATGAACATTTGGTACCGTGTCCATCCCTAGTGTATGGACATTAGACCAACCGGTATGGGGGCCCGCCCATGCCTGGCGCGGACCCCAACACCCGCCCCCCTATGACCGACCCCAGCACACCCGGCTCCCATGTGACACCCCAGCCGGTCCATTTTTTCACAAATTTCAATAAAGCCCGTTGGGCAACGGCTCTTTTATAAAAAAATGTTTTTTTTTAACTTTAAATACAATTCAACCTCCCATTTTTTATACCACATCCAAAACCCACCCACTCTTCTCTTCAACTTTATAAATTTCTTTTCTTTTTTATAAAAAAACATGAATCCTTTCAACCCGAACAACCTGAACCCGAACCCCGTTCAACCCGAACAACCCAAACAACCCGAACCCGAATCCTTTTTCCACGCCGGTTACACACCGGCTATCGACCCCTCTTGGGCGACACCGCAATTCACCTTTTCGGGATTCCAACAAACACCGAACACCTTCCATTCCATGTCTCAAGTCCAACAAATGCATCAATATCAAGCTCTTCAACAAATGATGCTCCGAAACCCGTTAGAATCTCAACCACCGTTCGAATCTCAACCTCGATCATCTCCGGTTCGACTCGACGATGACGTCGAAGTCGTCCCCGAATCCCCACCGCAAAGGAAAGGACGCAAAAAAACAAGGGGAAAGCGGCTCAAGACGATTCGAGCTCCAAACCAAAGCAAAGACCTTGGTCTAAAAGGAGGAGGAAGGGCTAGGCGTGGGTCAAGTCGTCTACTAACCCGGTTGTCGGTATGAACATAATACTCTATTTTTAATTTAAAATTTAAAAAGATTTTATTTTTATTTAGTAATGTTATTTTTTTAAATTTAGGGAACAACCAATCGAGTAATAGCTTTTGGAGGAAAATAACGGATGCTTTTAACAAGATTATGGAGCACCCCGACCCACGCGATCACGAGTGCGTCTCTTCCAAGTGGCGGAAAATGAGCACTAAAATCAACCGCTTTAGCGAAATTTACAACCGCTATTACACTAATCCTCCTAGCGGTGCAAACGAAGTCACCATCCTCAACCTTGATTTGGAAAATTGGGATCCGAAGGGTAGAACCACGTTCCCACATCTTCAAGCTTGGGAAATTTTGAAGAAAGAAAACAAATGAAAACCGATTCCGAACGAAGTGGCGTCCGTCAAATGGAGTAAAACTTCCGAGTCCGGAAGTTATAGCCCGGAAGGCTCCACCGCTCGTTGTCAAATAGACATAAACAACGAGCCTGAGGAGTTTGACGAGGTGGAGGTTGAGGTGCAAGAGGTTGGAACGTCCCGTTGGAAGGGATAAGGTGAAAAAGCGGCGGCGGCCGAAAAGAAAAAACGGCGTATTCCGGGAGCGATTCGAAAATGAATGAGTTGATAAACGAGATGCGTTCGTTCCGAGAGATCACGGAGAAAAAAAATGAATATAAGAAAGATTTGTCGGCCGACTTCGTTCGAGCGAGTGATTTTAAAATTCTATACTTGGATCTCGATACCGTACCGGAGGATGAACGGGAGGTTTACCGGAGGATGAATGAGGGCGTTAAAAGAAAGTGGACCTCGTAGTTTTATTTTTAGGATCGTAATTTTTATTTTTAGGATTCGAAAATTTTATTTTTTAGGAATCGTAATTTTTATTTTTTAGGAATCGTAGTTTATATTTTTTAGGAATCTAATTAGCTTGTTTCATGTTTTCTTTTTATTTAATATATGTAGTGTTTTTATAAAACTAAATTAATAAAAACTAAAAATTAATTTAATATTAAAGTGGGGTATGTCCATCCTCCACCCCCTTCATTTTGGTGGGAGGTCCATCCTTTTGATGGGGATGTGGCGCTGACGTTGCTGTCCATCCCCATGAGGATGGGCCTCTCCATACCCTATAGTCTTATTGCCTAATGGAGATGGATATGATTGGGTGTAGTGGCGGAGCTTGACCAAAGTTCCGAGGGGACGGAAAGTCTTGGACCCAATTTATATATTGTATAAATTTTTAGGCAAAATAATTGGGGGGACGGTCCTATATAATTTTAAAATTTTCGGACAAAAAATCGAAAATTTTACACTTTTAACCGAAACATTGGGGGGGGGGGGGGCGCACCCCCCACTTCCCACTAAGCTTCGCCAGTGATTGGGTGGTTCCGTTGGTAGCACGATCATGAATTAGTGTATGGGCATTAATGCCTAATGGCGATGGATATGATCGGGTGATTATACTGGTGACGCGATGATACTTCAGTGCTCCGTGTTTATAATTAAACCGAGAATCCTCCTTTTTACTTACAATAACAACGGTGTTCTATTAGTTTTCTCATAATTAAATTCGTTTCGCTAACTACAACCATGTCAGTTACTTTCTCGAGCACGTCAAGATGTTATACATGTTTTTTTTGTTTATATAATCGGATTATATTAAGATACACTTATCTACATTTTATATTAGTATCATGTATAAATAAATTTTAAGGGCTCTTAAATCATCTGAATAACGTGACAACCTACAAACCCTTTGGTGTGAAATATAATATAACTAGAATGAACTTGTAGTTAAATAGTCTGGCTCACAAATTTGGAGGAAAATGGTGAATTAAGTATGCAATTGCCTTTCAAAAATAAAAAATTAAGCATGCGATTCCCTATTAATTCCTTCTTGTGATCAAAACTGGAGAAGGTCAACTTCATAATTAATGTCCACGTGTGAATTCTCCTTGTGCTAAATAAAAATATTAGTTTAGTTTCTTTTTAATTATTGTAAACAAACTAGAACTTTCTTTTTATTAAGTCCGTCAACCGTTAGTTTCTTTTTAATTATTGTAAACAAACTAGAACTTTCTTTTTGTTAAGTCCGTCAACCGTCAGGCAAGAAAAATATCTTGTTAATATAGTATCATAGGACTATGGTTTAAATCATGACATATGATATACTGAGTAGAGATAATGTAATCTTTGTCGTTAGAAGTAGAGATAATGTAATCTTTGTCGTTAGGAGTAGAAATAATGTAATATTCTCACTAAAAAAAGGTATCTTAATGTTTATATTTCATTTTTAGTTTGAACTATGAATATCTTTCGGGATGCATCGGGGAAGTCGTATATTAGATAATAAAAAAGTTTAATTACAATAATATTCGTTTTACTTACACAAAATGTGTCTTCGGGTAGCTAAAACATAAAGTCGATGGTAATTATGTATGTTATTATAAAACTTGGTGTGGAATATGCCATTTATTGACCCGTGAAAGATAGTATGGGCTTTTGGTTTTTAGTGTGATCCTTGTCTTAATACGAGAAACAAAAAATAAAAGTAAGAATAATGAAAATAACCATTGCTCACTACAAGATTAGAACTCTTGACCTAATGAGAAGGAACACTATTTTACACATCATAATATCCTTTGGTCCACCCGAAATAACTACTATTATGTGTGAAAAATGATTATATAATTAAGATAGACTTTTTGTTTAAAGTTTGTTATGATGTACCTTTTGAAAGAAATGAGAATTCCTCTAATAGATAAAGACATTTATGCTTCCTACCCAATATTAACCAGTTACATACAGATCAAACATCCCCAAATCTCCTCTTCTTTTAATATCAAGGCAAGATGTATGTATAAGAGTCTCGTATTACAAACTTAAATAACGGTCGTAATTATTTAAGTAAAGTACAATTTCAGTGTTTGTAGTTTATATCTATACAGACCCTACGTGGAAAAAAGACGATCATTCTAGTCCATGTGATTGTCAATTGAAATTAGTAATGTTCTTCTGGTAACTGAGTGTTAGTTGACCGTCCAAATAGATAACGTTGACAGGGGCGAACTTGTAATTTTACCTAAACTAACCCCAAATAGTAAAAGGTTGGATTATTTTTAAGGGGTGGAAAACTTTTTTTGAATGACATTTTTTTTTATTTAGTAACAACAATTTTAGCGTCTGGCAAAGGCTCCAAACAACAACAATGACCGTAATCACCATCACGTCCATCACTATCACTAACGTGATCATACACTTGCGATTATGCGATCACGATGACCACAATGCCCATCACGGTGCACCCGTCCGGCATAAGTGTGAATCCCTTATCTCTTATATATTTTAAAACAATAGTAAATAATAAAGCTTAACGTTTTTACAAGACAAAATGAAGTATTTTTTTGTTTCCTCTTTTGGTAGTAACAAAGAACGAACTTCGAAGACGTGTGGGTTTTTAGCTATCTGACAAAAATAGGCTTCAGTATTTTTCCTGTTTCTGAAAGGCAACAAAAAACAGTCTTTAGGTGTGTGGTTCCTAAAAGAAATTGTTTCTTCATTAAAAATAAAAAATAAAGGTTGCGATGGATATTTCCTGTATTAGGAATGGTGTCTTTCATATGGACCATGATCTGATGATCATGACACAAAAGAAAAAAAAAACCCTATGAAGCTTAAAATCTTGAGATATATGTCTATATGTCATACCAATAAATAAATTACACTTGTTTTCACTGACTTCATATATTAAAGCCTCAGGTCAAATGTTTAACGGAATCTCATTGATTAAGAAAGTAATTTTTATGATTACATAAGATTTTCAGTAATAATTTTTTACCATAAAATAAACTAGAGCCAACCACTAAAATAATTATGTTAACTAACGATTTTTTAAACGACAAATTTAGATCGTTAACGAACTACTGCAGTATTCTCGTGCCACCAGCGGAATCGCACTATCATATCTATCTCCACTAAGCAATAATGTCTATACACCCAATGATTCGTAAAGAAACTCAATTAATTTGCGAAAACCACCATATGAGAATCGAACTCAAGATCTAATGATCCCTAGGCCAACCAAATATTATTATGGTGTGGAGGATAGAGATAGTAGTTCGAATACTCATAAGAACCAGTTTTCTTTTGTTCGGGGAGGTTAGGAGCCAACGTACTTAAACAAGTATGGTGTATTGCCTGATGGATTGCGTGTGTTACATGTAGAAGGTGCATAGTTGTGAACCCAAGAATCTTTTATGAGGGTGTGGATAAGGGGTTTGATCATATTTTTAAAGGGTATGATCGAGGTTTTTACCTAAAAAACAATAAAAAAAATATGCAAAAGGTGCGTCCACCCACCCATTAATCAACAGGTGCGAGTTTCAGGTCCGACAACCCCCCAATTTTACTTTTTTTCTCCTTTTTTACCTTTTGAAAATCAACTAAATATTTCCATATTTAACTCTTGGATTGGACAATACCTCATGTGTCGGAGCAACCAGGCCCAGGCCGGCTAACAACAACAGCGATGTCCATTTTTTATCAAAGAACTCTTAACACTTTTTTGTCTTATGATATGATGATCTAAAATACACAAAATATAACAAGACAATGTTTTAAACACAATCATTAATATATACACCTCAAATTAGTTTAGAAGATAAAAAAAAAAAAAAAAAAAAATGGACCATCAACAACTTGAAATAAAACAAAAAAAAAGTATTATATTGAACAAAACAGGAAACGCCCAAACAAAATCCAAAAAAAAAAAAAAAAGCACACAAACCATCTTTTCTTTTTTTTTTTTCTTTTTTAAATTTTATTCATGTTGCCATAATAACGCATCAAAGAAGAAGCCAACATTAGCCGGCGGCTCGCCGCCGAAATACCCTACGTCATAATCCGACGGCCACGGTGGCGACGAGTAGTAGTCCCAAACCGAGTCAACAAACACAAAATCATCCCTCGACTCAGCCGAGTCATAACTCGTTCCCAAACTCGGCAATTCCACTATCTCACTGAGCTCCTCAGCCGGTCCCGTCGGCGCGCCAGTCGACGCTTCATCCGACATAACCAACGACGTCGTAGAACTCGACGATGTCAACGTGGACGCTGCCGAGTACGAGGACGTGGATGACGTGGACGGCGTTGACGGCGGAGTTGTCGTTGTTGTTGTTGTGGTTGTTACATTTAGGTGGTCCATTGAAGCGGCTTTAGTGGCGGCGGCTTGAATGTCACGTGGCGTGCATGATTCGGGTCGGGGCAAAAGATGTTTAAGTTCTGGAAAATTAAGGATCGCCGACTTTCCTTTGATGGAAAGTGCGGCGACGTCGTGTGCACGTGCGGCCATTTCCGGGTTAGCGAAAGTACCGAGCCAGATCCGGGACTTTTTCTTGGGTTCTCGGATCTCGGATACCCATTTGCCCCATGCCCGCATCCGAACCCCTCTATAAACCGGATGCTTACCATTGTTGTTTGAGTTTTTACAAGTATTTGAGCTTCCGTCTTCATCCGGATCATCTAGATCCCGCTTCAACCTTTTCGGGTTGGGTTCGAGTGACTCAGGTTGTTTGGGAAATGGGTCGGGTAATGCAGTAGTGCTTGACTCCGCCATCGTGAGTCAGACTTGTTATGATATGATACGAGATCGTAAAAAGCGTGATCCGACCCAACTCGACCCGAATTGGTAAAGAAGAGAGGGGGGAGGGGGTATGGAATATTAATGCAAGAATGCAACCACAAGTTTTAGAGTGTTTGGTGTGAGGGGAGTGTTTTATATATAGGGCATAGGTGTGATATACGTGTATATATAGATATAGTGAGAGAAAGAGAGGAGAGATCTTTTGAGAGAGAAAGGGTAGCAATCAAAAACAGACCGGGTTAGGGGTAGGGGAACCCATAGAATAATGAAAATAAAAGGGGTAGTAGCACAAAAATAGAGGCATGTGAAAAGGAATTAAAAGGAAACTATAGAAACAAGAGGATATATATATTGCACAAAAATATTTGAAATGTGGGCATTAAAATAATATGATTGGAGAGAAAAGAATATATATAAGATAAATTGTCAAATATTTTGTTGAGTTAAAAGATTACGGTTTGAAAAAATTACAACATTTTTTTTTTAAGCATATCTATCTAATATTGGACAATATTTTACTTGTGAAATATAAATGGATTTCATTATATCCAATTTACATTAGTGTATTATCAAAAAGAGTTTGGTTTATAAAAAATATCATGAGACACTTATGAAAAGTGTGAGGGATAATCTGGATTATTGATAAAGTCATGTGAATGACTAAGCATTCTCAGCCAATTTCCTGTTTTCATTTATAATTTTACTAGAAACATAATTTTCTTTAAAAATAAATTATTGTTTAGAAACGACTCATGTATCTCTACTTTACTCGCAAACACTTATTTTATTGTTTTTTATTGCTTTTATTTACTCATAATAATATATAGAATGGTAAACCACTAAATATAAAAGTTCACTTCATTTTTCTATAGAATTTTCTCTATTTTAGAAGCTCCAATGTGTTAAGTTTTGATTTTTTTTTCTGTTTTTCCTCTATATTTATAGAGAAAGTAGGATTTAAACACTTCGATATGAATTATGGTCGGAGAAAAAAATGGTTAGAGCCACGATTGCTTATTTTTATATAATTTTACTTTTTTTAATTGCTAATAACTTTTTCATACTTTACAAATTTTGTAAAAAATGGCATAAAATAAATGTTTTATTTATTCTCTTTAGTTTAAGTATAACATTATTATATTTTTATGTATTTTTAACGTGCTAATGAATTGGTACATACAATACTACGCCATGAACCATTTATACGATTGGTATGTTTGGTAAAAGTAGCTGGTGGCTGGAAGCTGATTGCTAAAGGCTGGAAGGTGGTAGCTGATAGCTGTAGCTTTTTAGAATATTTAGGTGTTTGCAAAGTAGCTGGAGGTTTTAATAAAATGTATAAAATGACTAAAATGGACATTAAAAAGTTGGTACATTAAAAAGTTTATTATCTTTAGAGATTAAAATAGTCAATTTTTACATAAAAGCTTGTAGCTCCTTCTAAACGTTACTAGTAGGAGCGTTTAACCAAAAGCTTCAAGCTTCTAACATAAAAGCTTCAAGCTTCTTCAACCAAACAATATTTTTTATTGATTATGATTTTTTTCTTATAAGCTAAAAGGTAGAAGCTTCTTACCAAACATACCCGATGTGTCAGACACTTACATTGAATCTAAACCACACAACGGTGCATCGGACAAACATGTCTTCTTTGACTAAATTTTATGTTTTTATGCTTGTTTACCCTCATATAAATGTGTCGCTTTATGGTGATTATTCATGGGTTTTTTTTATCGTTTTAACCATTTATTTGTGAGTTTCCCTTATAACATATAGGGTGATCATATTTTTTTTGTTCTATTTATTTTATTTGATCTTAGTTTTCTTCAAGTATTTATTTTTAGTTCCCAAAATACAAACCAAATTGACAATAATATTTATTTATATCTCAGTCGTTATCGTAGATGGTTCTATTATTATTAGTAAAATTTTGGACCATATATGGCCCAATAATTGAAGTCAAATTATCGGACCCACGTAAAAGTAAAATTTTGACTATTGCAATAAAATTCAGATTTTTTTCTACTTTTGTGTTTGTTTAAAAATTACATCATATAATTGTTCGTAAAACCCACGTAAAAGTAAAATTTTGACTATTACAATAAAATTCAGATTTTTTTTCTAGTTTTGTGTTTGTTTAAAAATTACATCATATAATGGTTCGTGAAATGATTTACTTCTAATCTACATGTTTCTTATATTTATTAATAAATAAATGTTTTAGATATTCCATTTACTGTGAAATATATATTATTTTATGTGGTAAAGATCAAATAGAAAGATAATTATGCTAGGAAGTCTAAGAAGGCATTTTAGCCTTACACGTGTCAAAATAGAAAAACAAGAGGGAAGGTATTTTGGTCAGCCACTAACAATCTTCTTCATCTAACCCGATCTTCAGGAGCAACAACTCCCGTCACACACACCCCTCATCACCACCATCGCCGCCATCACCACCACCACCACCACGACTACCACCACCGCCGCTGCCAACCGCCACCACTCCATCACCCACTGCCACCATAATCCTCTCCAAGGTTCTCTATACTCATGAATAAGTTGAAGATAAAGCAATAATGATAACTTACCAGAAATTTAAGAATTAATAGAAAAAAAGGCAAAGATGGCACGCATGTAAAAACCCTGCAACTAAAGATCCAACAGGTAAGGAAACATTTTAACTTCATTTACTACATTAATCAAAATACATACATAGTATGTATAGGCTTGTTGCAGCTTTTTAAAATGGATTTGCTTTATTATATTTTTATTTTACACTTTTTGTTATTTAATTTATTACATGTTGCGTTTACATGTATTCGATTCTATATTAATTCTTTGTCTAAATATTCAAATAGCATTTCTTATAAAACGCAATAAACATGAAACATAGAATTATTGAATTATGCTTTATAATAAATTTGAAGTTTTATCCATTCGTTTGATATATTTTTTCATCATTGCGTTTTAAGCAATTTTAGATTCTTTTTTTCACTTCATTTTAAATTCTTTGTCTAAATATTCAAATAGCATTTCTTATAAAACGCAATAAACATGAAACATGAAATTATTAAATTATGCTTTATAATAAATTTGAAGTTTTATCCATTCGCTTGATATATTTTTTCATCATTGCGTTTTAAGCAATTTTAGATTCTTTTTTTACTTCATTTTAAATGTAAGATTTTCTATCATCGAGATTTATAACACAATCAGAAAACACATTTTTATTGTTTTTTAATCGGTTGCATTTAAAAAAAACATTTTTTTTTGTTTTGTACAATGACTTTTAGAACATACACTTTTGTGTTTTTAATCAATTGCGTTTTAGAAAAAAAAAAAAAAACACTTTCTTTTGTGTTTTTAGCCCATTGCGTTTTAGAAAAGACAAATTTTTGTGTTTTAGCCCATTGCGTTTTAGAAAATACACTTTCCATTGTGTTTTACAAAAGAATGAAAAACACAGTTTTTTGGTGTTTTTTGGTCCATTGCTTTTACAAAATCATGAAAAAACACAGTTTTTATAAATTGCGTTTTACAAAAAAATAAAAAAACACACTTTTTGGATTTTTTTGGTCCATTGCGTTTTACAAAACAATGAAAAAACACAGTTTTTATCCATTGCGTTTTAGAAATAACACCTTATTTTATGTTTTTTAGTGCATTGTGTTTTATTTTGGTTTGTTGAACTTAAAATGAAACTATATGATAATAATGTTGGAAATTAAGTGTGTTTGAATGGATGTCCCAAAATGGTAAACCACTTGTCCCACATTGGTGTGGAGACAAAGTAAAAGGTTATTTATAAGGTGAAACCTTTACCTAACCAACATAACTTTATGACATGTTTTACCATAAGTCCTACGCCCGGGTGCACATTGGGGGTGCAAATTGGAACCGGAATTTAGTTGAACTCGTGTGCACCCGTACGTCCTGCGGACACGAGTGCAGTTCCGAAAACCGGGCTCGAGTTTTGTTGGTTTTTACAATTATGCGCATTGTTTTTTTTAACAGTTCACTGCGTTTTACGTTACGTTTCTTTTTTTATTGCGTTTTACGTTACAGCTGTTGCGTTTTTAACAGTCCACTGCTTTTTTAGACTGCTGTTGCGTTGTACCTTACAGTCCTGCTGTCAGTTTTTTACTGTTGTTGCGTTCTGTTACGTCTGCAGGTCTTTTTAACTGCGGTGCGTTTTACAATCAGTTGTTGCTGTCAGTTTTTTACCTGCAGTTGGTTCGTTTTTTAACTGCAGTGCGTTTTACAATTAGTTGATGATGTTGCGTTTTTTTACTGCAGTTTGGTTCAGGTTCACTGCTTTGCGATGGTTTGGTTCAAGTTCACTGCTTTGCGATGGTTTGGTTCAGGTTCACTGCCTTGCGCTGTAGACTGTAGTTAATGGCGCCTCACAAAAAAAAATTGGCTTTTTTCATTGCGTTTTACGTTACTGGGTTTTCGAAATTATTTTTTCGAAATATAGCAATAGCATACTCGTTTTAAAGATAAAAAACGCTTGTTTTTTGGTGCAATTTTTATAAAAAAATAATGTCGTATGAAAGAGTTATTAACGTTTAAAAAATGAGGGGAATTGGAGGAGAGAGAAACTATTACCTTGGGTTGACTAGAATGCTCTCAACAAACTCACGCGCCTCTTTTTCTTCTTTAATTTCACCAAATTAATCTTAGCCCTTGATTCATAAATAGATGGTCAAGATTACTTACTAGCCTTCCTACCTATACAAACTTCCTATTATATACTAACCTTGTTTTATGTATCAAAATTCTGTACTATTTGTACACACAACATAACCTGTTTTAGCTCCATAAACCATTAAACTACTATTGATCTAACCTCTTACAAATTAAATTACTTGTTTTATAAAACGAGAACATTTTCCCCTAACTAAATTCCTTCTTACTTACGACTTCTTTTTATTCAAAAAGTGAAAAGGTGAAAAGTTTAAATCCAATAAGCTATAGGAGTATTTAAAAGTAACTTAATTTGTCGTTAAAAATATTAAAGTAATAACAAGATTAACTTATAAATAATATTACAGTAAATATTTTCTACATATTAATCGACAATGATATAATTAACTTACAAATAATGTCAGAGTAATGATTTTTAGGATACAACATCTTAACTAATAAGGTTTCGGCAGACGTGTAATATAAAAGATGAAAAAGTGAAACCGCGGTTTACATTCAACTTTTCGAAACATCTAGCCAAATTTGGAAACATTTAAATTTCCCTCTTAAAATATCGATTTTTGTGTATTCCTCACAATATGGTGATGATCGAGATCTCTAGGCATAATGAATGGTGGTGCATGAGACATTAAATTACAATTACGGTTTGTACCGACCATGCTTGGGTTATAAATGAGACTGGCTCACCCATTTTATTTTTATTTATTTATTTTTATACCTAACAAAAGAAACTTCAACGATATAACCAAAATATATAATATAATATAGTTTTGCTCTATCTATGTGCCAAATTTCTGAGTTATATTCACCAAAATTAATTATTAAACATAAGACTCATGAATGCTCAAATTTATGTATTTGTATTTGGATGCATGTTTGACTTCTCATTTTATATGTTTCCTATGTTCCTTCTTTTTAAAAAAAAATTACTTCTCCCTATATTTCTATGAATTAAAAAATATTTTATCTGAATCTGCGTATTTTTATTAATTTATAATGTACTAAAATATAACTTCAAAACTGCAAAAATCTGACAGTTTATTTATATCTCGTACCTTAAATACTTATAATGTACTAAAAAACTTCAAAAGTGTAAAAATGTGACAGTTTATTTATATCTCATACCTTAAATACCAAAAACCGTGTTATCGAGCCAGTTGTCTCACTGAAAAACAACCTCTCTATTCCTACGAGATAAAAGAAAGGCTGTCTACATCTTACCATTCTCAGACCCTACCTTGGCTTTCCTATTGATGGGATTTACTGAGTATAATGATAATGATGATGACCTTAAATACCAATTTGTTGAATCAATTATATGAATTTGAAATTTGTTATTTTTTATTATAAAACTTTGAGTTTAATTGATTAAATGCAATACATGTAAATTTTTGTTTTACTATTTTAGTATTCATAAAGATTAAAATTTTTGTCATATTTTTTCATAAGGATTCTACCGTAGAATCCTTACGAGAAAATATGACAAAATTTATACGCTTGATGAACCGTAATAACTAGTTTTGAATTATTGGATTCTTGGCATGATGGTCGAGTGGTTTGATTAGAGTCGGTGGGCAATAACCGTGACTATGATGGTGCAAGTACTTGGTCCGACTGCTTGTCACTATACCAATCGAATGGAATCATATAAAATGTTTGTATACCGAGCTTTGGTTCACTGTCTCGACTTACAAATATTTATCTTGTTTCCGATGTATTTTGTAACATGATATACATTACAGTGTTGTTCACTTGGCCGGTGGAAAGTGAATCGCTGAAGGAAAGTATGGCCGGTCGAGAATCTTTGAATTTTGTGCAAATTACTAGATACAACTATTATGGTTATTGACATTGTTGTATGGTCTAAGACGACCATTGCTTCTTCCAATTATTTATCCTAGATCTTTGTCAACATACTTGTCACACATTCATTTACTTTATATTTTAGTAGGTTAACAAAAATTTTATGTTTCTAATAACTAAGAGTATTAAATTTTGCCATATGAGTGCATGTATCATATTTGTAAAAATAAATAAATATACATTACTATTTAACGTTAACTCATTTTTGTCTCTTAATTAATTAATTGCTAATCCAGAAAAATTATTCAAAGCAAACTTTCCAGTATATAAAGTAAAAACCAAAATCATAAAAAGAAACTTTTGTTAGCAGCAAGACAGTGACAGTGCCATACTGTCACAAAAGCAAAAGAACAACAGTTTCAATAAAAGTAAATAATAGTGATTTTTGAGTCACATTTTGAATAGAATCACATCTTAAATTTAAAGTATGGTTAGACTATACATTTAAATGGGTTAGGGTTAGGGTTACCCCAAAAGCACCACAACCAGGGACTGATGTAACAACGCTCCGCCGGTAGTGTAATTTTTTCTTTTGAAAATTTGACGTCTTTACGATTTTGTTACCCATATAGAATTTTTTGTTTGAAACATTGCCTCTATAATATTTTCTAAATGCGTCACTGACCACAACTTCCTCCCTATTTACGTCTTACAATCATTTTCTCCTCAACTTGTTACATCATTAATAAAATATTTTTTTCACATTAAAAGACAAGAAAAAAAACTTTGATTTGATAAAATTTATAGTAAGATACATTTAGCCAACCTCAATTAATACCCATTTAGCGAAACCAAATCTTCATAATTTTTGTTATAAAATTCGTGGCATTTGACCTGTGTAAACCATCGATTTCCATAATACTAATAACAGTAGCAGTTGTAGTAATGCTAATTTTGTTTATAAAAAGAAAAAATATATAATTTATATAAATTATATAAGTAAAGGGCGAAAACCATTATTATTAAACTAATTTTCATCATATTATCAAATCTTGTGGTAGCACAACGGGCTGCCAAATGGCAGTTGGCGGCATGGTTTCTCGGAGAACGTCCAAGTCAAACTCTGAAGCCAGTCTGGGCCCGATTAAGACAACATAGTCTGGCCGAAGTGGAGCAAATGACTGTTAAATTTGAGAATTGCGGTAGCGTAAAAGAAGAAAATCGCCGTGAAAAAAAACTGAAAGTAAATCAAGAATAAGGGTAGATGATGAAATAAATAAAGCAATATCTGTGTATTTGACTGTAGTAACTAATAAGCAACTTACTTATTATGTATGTACTGGGTCAAGAGCTATACTGGGCTCGCAACTTGGGTCCACTCGTATACCAAATATGAAATTAAACATTAAATGAATTGGGTCCAGTTTATCTTTCATTAAAGGACTCGGTTGAATTCTATCATGACTCTTGAGTAGAGATGGCATAATAACCGGTTCCAAACCTGACCCGGTGGAACTTACCTGGGACCGGTTCCGGTTCCTACCTGACATATAGTAGAACCGGTTCCGGGTTCAAAATACCCGATGGTTTCTACCCGGTTCCACATTTTTGGAAAAAAATAAGTTCCGGAACCGGTTCCAACCCGTACCCGGGTTGTACCCGTAACCGGTTCTTATCATACCTGGTTCCTATGGTAACCTTCCAGACCCGGCGTCAATATATTTTTAATGTGAGTTTTTTTATAAGTCTTTGCTAGAAACAAGTACCCGGTTACACAAACAACCTAAACAAGAAACGTTAAACAAAACATATAAAACACTAAACATACTAATCATAAAACACAAATGGGTTTACAATACATAAAACAAACTAAACTTTCGATGACCCGGTCCCGGATGCTTCACCCTTTTCATTGTTTTTCGCCTTTGTCACCGGACAATGGTGGTCGGTGTGTTTCTTGAGCGTCGAGTTGGCCGACGCCTTCATGAACTTCCCGCACCCCTTGCATCTAGCCATTTCATGGCTATCCGACATCAAGCACAAGTCAAAGTGCTTCCAAATAGCGGGGTTTCTTTTGGTTTCCAAAACAACCACGACCTCATCGTTGCAAGCCATCGTTATCTCTTTGATAGTATTAGATTTGAAGTGTAAAGTGTTAAGTTTATATAGAAAAACCGATTCTGTAAAGTGTAAAGTGTAAAGGGGTTTATATAGAAAAACCGATTCTGTAATCAGGAACCGGTTCCAACGGTAACATTTATCAGGAACTGGTTCCAACGGTAACATTTTATCAGGAACCGGTTCTGAACAGTGAATGGCAGGTTTGACTGTCAGGAACCGGTTCCCAATAGTGAAATGGCAGGTTTGACTGAACAGGTTTGACTGCCAGGAACCGGTTCCGCACCATACCCGGTTCCACACCATACCCGGTTCCATAATACCCGTACCCGGTTCTACACGGTTCCATATTCTTGGGTGTGAACCCGGGTAGGAACTGGACCTGGTTCCACACCATACCCGGTTCCAATGACATCCAAGCAGAACCGGGTCCGGGTTGGAACCGGTTCCAGGTAATAATAAAACCCGATTATGCCCATCTCTACTCTTGAGTCATGCCACCCTTAAAAAAATCTTGTGGCAGAATTTTGAATTGGCAAAACTATAGGGACATATGTGAAATTAAAAAAATAAGAAAAGGTAGCTTAAAATATAGGATTAATTTCATATATACGCTTGCAAACTTGAAAATTTTTAAATATACCCAACAAAAACTAAAAATATCATATATGCATTTACAAAATAGTTAAAATATCAAATATACCCAATTTATTAAAATAATCTAACAAATAATCATTTTACCCTTATTTAAGTTTTCATATATGCTTATCTTTTAACTTCGTATTTATATAACACATTTTAACTTTAAATTTATTTTACACATTTTTATATTATTATTTCCAAAATCATAGTATTCTTTATATTTAATATTTAATCTAAATAAATTAAGCTAGAAATGAGTAAATATAATATTTAAAGTTAAAGTTCATATATATATGAGATCCCAATTTTCTAGAAAATTAAGGGTAAAATTGTCATTATTAAATTGTTTTTGATGAATTGGGTATATATAATAGGGTTTTTTTACATATTTCCCCCTACTAAGCTAGCTTATTACATATTTCTCCAAACAAAAAAACAATTACATATTTCCCCTCCCTAACCCATATATATTACATATTTTCCCTTTTCATTAAAATTACTCTCAGAACTACTATTTTATCCTTAATGAACTATTAAATAAATATATACATATTTTCCATTTTCTAATATCATAAATCAATTACATATTTCCGCAATGTAGTATTGCTTCAATTCTTTTACTTGTTACTCTTGTCAAAGAGTACAAACAAAACCAAAATACTCATTATACAAATAAACGTATTCGGTTCAAACATTCATTCAATTTATCACTTAAACACTGTAGATTCAAACCTGGGTAGTTACAGTATTCACATTTTAATATACACAACTGTGAGTTAATTATGAAAAGGCTATAATGTAGAGTTTTAAAATTAAGGACGATTTTTGTTTCTGTAAGTTTAAGTGTAATTTTGAAATTATTTCAGATGCTTTCATGAGCATATAAATAAACAAAAATATTATTTTTGAATCGTTTTAAGTGGAATTAAAATATTTAGTTAATTAATGAATTAACTTTTACAGTATATAAGCGATTAAATTTTGTTGGATCGTTTTAAGTGGAATTAAATATTTAGTTAATTAAGAAATTAACTTTTACAGTATATAAGCGATTAGATTTTGTTTTTGATTTTTTATAAATCTTATAACATCCAGAAAAATAGTAAAAGTGGCAAAATGAAATAAAGTATTATATATGAAATTAATGAAAACAATATGGGGTGAAGAAGTTTTACGAGGTATACAAAACCATGTATGTAACAAAAGAGTAAATTACTATTTTACGAGCTATACAACACCTTGTGTGTAACAAAATATATATATGTATAATTATAAAAATAACATCTTTTTATTATGAGTATTATGGTTTGTTTGTACTCTTTGACAAGAGTAATAAGTAAAAGAATTGAAGAAATAATACATGATCTAGGAAAATATGTAATTAATTCATGATATTAGAAAAGATAAATCTATATGTTTAATAAAAGAAACCATTGGGGACACATGTCACCCTCTGGTTTCACCACAGATGGTTTTTCCCGCCTAAATCTAACCCAACCCGAATTGATAATGTGGGTCAACTATACTTAGGTTTACACGGGATCCGTTTTATTCTTATAACCCGGAATATTAAAAGCGTGAGTTAAATGCTTGGTTGGTCCATGTGGTTTGCAAATATTGCAGACTTGGTCCTAGTGATTTAATAATTACACAGTTAGTCCTAGTGGTTGTAATTTTTTCACTCGTGTGGTCCTTATTACTAACTTATATTAAGTTTCTCAGTTAAATATTATTAAATGACTATAATACCCTCAATTATTAATAAAAACAAAAATAAAAAATAAATAATATCTCTTCTTGTACCCAATCACCTCTTCTTATTCTTTTACCCAAAAACCACCACCACTGAAACAATTACCATCTATCCTCCAACACCGCTAAACACCCACCACCACCATCTTCCCTCCTCCACCACTGAACACCCACTCCGCTGTCTCCCCTCCACCACCATCTCACCATCACCACCACCACTAACACCCACATATGCGAGGATGTTTCGTTGGATCCATTTGTTAGCGACAGGTTATCACTAATGCAAAAACACCACCACTAAACACCTCTACTTTTTCAAGTTTATGTATATAAATCATCCGGTTTTCAAAGTTGTTGGATCGACAGGCTAAAAGTGGTCAAATGAAGAGTATAATGAATTTTTTTTATTTATAGTGGTAGATCAAAATTTAACAAGGGGTCCCAGATTTATTTCGTTGTCATGTATTAATTTTTAATTCACTTTACATAAAGATGGAACGAAAGTTTTGACTTTCAATTGCACATGGATCTGTTTTTTCTTGAGCAGGTTTTTTTATTACCAAACAGAGCTAAACATCAATATGTTTGGTTGACATATAATATCTCATCATTATGTTTTGTTTTATGTTGTTCCTCTTCTAAACATCGATCTGCATAGAGAAATGATTAAAAATGGTTTTGGAGATTGAGATTTATGGATTATGGTTTTGGAGTGTGGGGTTAGAAGATTACAGTAATTTAAATGTGTCTGCAAATCCCAATTTTTATGAACATGGTTTTGATTTTTTTTTTGTTTTTTTTAAACCTTAGGGGTAGAATAGACATTTATACACACTTAACTGAGATAATTAACATAGGTTAGTGATAAGACCACATGATTGTAAAAATTACAACAACTAGCATCAATTTGTAATTATTAAATCATTAGAACCAAATCTGCAATATTTGCAAACCACATAGAACAACCAATCATTTAACTCTAAAAACGTCCATTCCTCAAATCCATCAAAATCGTTTTCTGCAAACCCTAAAAATCTCTCTAGCCGCTCTTTATACCTTTACAGAAGAGTTCTTTCTTCTCCTCCTGCCATTGATTTCGTTTCTTCTGAAGGAAAGGTGAACTCTTTACCCTCAATTTCTACTATGCTTTTCAATTTAGGTTTTTCATCTCTTTGATTTTAAACCGTAACTTTTCTTCTCCCTCTTTACACTGATTTCTTCTTCTGACGAACTTCCACTGTAGGCGTTTCAGATCAACCAGGTTTTTTTTCATTTTGTTTTTGTCTTCATTATCCAGTGGTTGTTGATGCCGATCTGATTGGTGATGTTGCTTAACTCCGCGACAGGGATGATGCATAGGTATTTTAATGTTAAAATTATTGGATTGAAAGGTTTCATTAGGGTTTCAGATATTATGCTCATGCAATTGAAGAAGACTATGTATTTGTTTTGATTGTTTCCCCCTTTTGTCTAGGGTTGTCTGTTTTCTATGATGCAATCAATTTTGGATTTATAAGTTGATTACACCATTGTGAGAATGTTTTGTTCATGCGGTTGTTTCTCGATTGATTTTTTTATACTGCAGGTAGCTTCACTTGAAGTTTTTAATAATCGTTTACTATGTGTTTCGCGAACGAAGAAGTTTTTTACACGTCACTGCATATTCGTTTAAGGCTTTCTCTATTGTAAATTTTGTGGCACATATCAACCTTTTATGTCATGTGTTGAAATTGTTTGTTGTTGCCGGTATCATTTGTACAATGTTTTTGTTTGAGGTTCCTTGTGTTTTAGTAGCACACAAGTTTTGAAAGTATCCAGGATGGAACACACATCACAATGAATGGGAATTGGTTAAGGGAATGAAGTTGGATAGGTCACTACAAGCACGTTGTCCAGGTTCTATTCTGGTCCTTAGTTACATAACTTGATATCTTATTTTAATTCATAAGGTATTTGATTTCATATTACATTCATCATTGCTTTGACAAGTTTGACTTCTTTGTTCATGATTCTTATTATCGCAACTCTTAATGATAGTGAGTTTTCTAATAATATAGTAACGATCTTTAAGGTTGTCTTCATATAGTTTCAGTAGGTGAGGCAACTAATTAATGTCGATGTTAATATGTTTCAGCAACATGCATAGGTATTGTTGTTATGCTTGGTTCATCATATAGTTTTTATTATTTTTTACCCTCATCTCACTATTTAAAGTTGTCAAAAATGTAAACTTGAACCACTTATTTGTATACCTACTTGAGAGAGAACTTGCGCATAAGTATTAGGAAGATATGACACTTTTATGGTGGTCCCTGCATTCAAATTTCCTACTCGTGCTCCTAGAGGGGACAAGCTCAACCTGTCCTTTTTTAGAGAATTTTTTGTGTCTAATGTATCAAATGAGTAGAGTTCAAGTTTTAGCTAAAAAGGAGATAGTCAAATGGGTCAGTCTGCGTGAAGTGTTTAAATCTTTCCAAAATGGTTTTAAAAAATTAGATCTTTTATCTAGATTTGTAATCATATTTAATATATATTAATTATTTATGAACTTGAAAAAAGAAAAAAAAAGACCAAGAAACATATGAGCGGTCAATCCCTCCCGATTGATCCACCTCTAACTTTTCAACCGAAACCCGTATTGACCCACTACCCAACGAGACCGACCCGTTCATTTTAAATTTTTTACTTTTTTATTTGTAGGCTCAACTTGGTTCCAATGCTATGCTCGATGTTTTGGAATAGAGTATGACAATGGTCACTGCTAACAGAACGAAAACAAGTAATGTAAGTGCTTATTCATCTTGGTAACTGTTTGTGGACGAAAACAAGTAATGTAAGTGCTATACATTATAATCTGCCTAGGCATGCTATTGTCAGTTTACTAATTTCCACGTCCAATGATTCTGCATTTGCTATCAAGGTTGAATACTTTTCAAGAATATGAATTCGGTCTTTAATGAATATCTCATGCTGCTAAATGCTTACTTATTTGGTCAGGTTGCAGCCTGTCAACGGAGAAATATCATGATAACAAAATGCTTAGAACCCATGAATTTGTGGATGGAGAGGTATAATGGCACATGTTATGCATGATAATATGCTAAATCTTTGTGTTTCAATTGAGCATCTTTGTAAATTTGCAGCATCGAATGTATGAGTGGTTTACTTGACAAAGTGATCAAGGCTAAGAATGTTATTTGAGTTTGTGGAGTTGAGTCACTAAGTGTTCTTATCATGACTACGGGCTTGCTGTATGGAAAGGCAACAAACTTTGTTTACATAATAAATGCAAGATGGGCTATGCATTCATCCACATGATGTCTCCTTCAGATATTACATTTATAGATGAGTTTTTAATATTCTATCATGGATTATTGTATGATATTTGCTTATTTGTATTTGAATTAACTGTAATTTATTATTTACATATTTAATGGAAAGCATTGGCCTTGGGGATCAATTGAAGAAGAAGAACATTGGTTTGTTGTTTGCACACCACAGACCCCACTTCGGTCTTCAAATGAGCTTCAAATCAGGTTCGTTATTTTTTTCGATTTTTGAACTAATTAGGCTATTTTAACTGGTGCCCTAATTTTACTTCTAAGGTTTGCAATACTACATTGTAGTTGCCAGGCTGATGAATGATATCTAGATTTTTGAATTTCTAAGTTCAAGTCTGAAACACCTTATTTGATTTTTACTTCTATGAAATTTGCCTACCATATTTATTTAAGATAAGTTGCTCCATAGTTCTTAGAACATGTAATATATACACAGATGATCTATTTATGGTGGTTTGAGTTGATTTTTAGTGGGTTCTATTTCTATTTGTAAGTTGGAACATACTTAATCCTTTAGCCCAATTCATGTTCAAATTATATGTATGCATACTATAAGAAAATGGAGAACATCAGTGTTAGAAAGAAATTCCAACGAACTAACGTGACTGATTTTATTTTCATTCAAATGAATGTGTGACCCGAAAGAAATTCCAAACTAAGTCATTGTTTAACTTCTATACATCGAATTCACCAGCAATTCGTACATACACATGAACTTTTAATTTTTTTGACATAAGCCAATTATACCATATTAAAAAAAACATTTACTGAATGAATATTAATTTGTGCTATGACAAAAGCATTAGTCTTAAAATATGTTTGTTCAACAGTATCCCCAAGCAATGAAGTCTAGATAAAATGCTTTAGTTTTACCGGATTTAAAGGAAAACATGTTTTTGATCTAATTAATACATGTAGCTGATTTTAGTTATTTTTTCTTCGTCTTTTCCTCCTATAATTAAAGTAACAAGGAATACCTACTTTTTTTTTGTATATCTATCATTTATTTAACTATATCCATATAGGTTGGCCAATTGTAGTTAGATAATGCTCACTATGACCATGCAACTGAAATTTTGTAGGTTTCTTATTTATAAAAAAGGTATGGGTTAAAATATCCTTGGACAAACAATAGTAATGGTATTTGTGCATTCATATCGTTACTTTTAACCGTGTTGACGATTCCTATTATAAAGATTTGTATATCTCAAGGTGCTGCTGCGAATTGACATCCGTGTAGCCAGAGCAAAAAGGGTACAACAGAAGAGGACAATGGAGAGAGTCACTAGAGACTGCTCACTTTGTCAAAGATGGGCGCGGGTGCACAACAAATTTAAGCCGGAAGTAGTGGTGAAGAGAAGTGTACACGTGAGGTATGTAATATTTTACATACAAGTGGATCCTTGTAAAAATACGTCACATTTATATTTTCTTTAATATGTTTTCAACTTTTAGTTTAGACATTTAGTAAAAAATTTCATTTTGAAAAACTTTGGGAATTGCTTGTGATGCAAGATATGTAGGGCTAAGGAACCAAACCTTTTATATTATTCGTCAAATTACCATAAATGTATCACTTGAACTTATATTGATATGCATTATATAATGTTTTTTCTATAAGCTTCTATAATAATAAATAATACTTTAAGTGAAATTTGGCGTTTTATTTTTTCGCTTAATTTTAATATTACAGGAAAAGTGTATGGGGTTCATTAACTTTATATACTCATATTTGCTCTCGCCCTCTTTCATGTTATTTATGGTGGTGTTACTATAGGATAAGGACAAGCTAAGGTAAATTCATATTATCGGTTTCATTGTTGAACAATTTATACCGTAACAAAATGTTTTAAAAAATATTTTTTGATGATTTGTTAATGTTATACACACACATCTATTCGTGGGGTAGAAGCTTTTGAGAATCAATATATAAATGATGATGTTTCATTCATTCTCTAATGCATTTAGTTATAATATATTTGGTTATTCATGTACCCATATACATCCGAAGAGGTTTAAATTTGCAAGAGACACCGTTCTTTAGAAGACACATGAACTATTGAAACAAATCTCCAATCTACTATGGGTGGACACATAAACTATTGAAACAAATCTCCCAATCTACAATGGGTTGTAAGTCTTTTCAAAATGGATTGTTTTTGGTTTATCTTATAGTTTTGTCTCTAAGTTTGAACCAAGAACATATAAGTATGATTGTGTGAATCTTAATGTAATATGAAATTTCATTTTTTGTTTTATTATAATTTGTATTTATAGATCAGTTTGACGCCATCAGATAAAAGAATTCCTATCAAGTTTCAACGACGCCAATTCCCCTTATATGTATGTTTCACAACGACGATAAACAAAAGTCAAGGACAATCTCTATCATAAGTTTGATTGTATCTTAAATATCCAGTTTTCTCACATGGTCAACTTTATGTTGCATTGTCAAGAGTAAAAAGCAAAGCCGGTGTCAAGTTTTGCTTATACTAGATAAAGATGGTAATGTTACAAATAAAAAAGCGAATGTGGTGTACATGGATGTTTTTACTGGAATTTGAGTATATGTTATGTGTTTTTCTAACGTATGTGTTTTTATACGATATTAAATTTCAACATAAATAATTTGTTTTCTTTTCTGAAACCGTGTTTAACGCGGACATTAGTCTAGTCTATTATATATAATAAACATGAAAGATATTGGGTGACGTGTTATTATTAGAGCTCCTAAGTTCCATTTTCCCGCTCGTAATTTTGGGTTAAAATTCTTGGCAGTGAAGCCACGAATACCCTAACCCGACCCAACCAAAAATCTGGATCCATATAAAACCCGCCTAAACCTTGATGAAACCCTAATTCTGCATCTTCTCCTCCACGTCGCCTCTCAATCTTCTTCTCCTATTCTACCATCTACATTGATAAACGATTTTGAATCAGGTATACCACCCTACCAGCGGATGAAGACGATGAGTGGAATAGTTGGTTGTGCTTCGGCTAGGGTTCCGCTGGGAACCTGACGGAGATGATCGGAGGCTTTCGGCTCTGCGGCCTGCTCTTCTCCTGGTTCTTAAACTTTTGGTCAGGTTTGATGTTCGATTTTGAGTTTCACATATCTGATTTTGATTTTATTGTTGGTTTCTATATGATTTTGAGGTCGATGGAATGGTTATCCTGTAATGGATTTGTAGTTCTGTGTGAGTTGAATGCGAAGTGTTTTGACTTTTCAGTCAAATTGGTCAGCTGTATTAATATAATTTTTTTGTAATCCTTTGTTTTATCAATTTCTTGGCTTTATTTGTTTTAACACTATAATTTTGTAATTTTTTTTTCCTCTTCATTCATCACTGTTTATGTTTGTGCAATTATATCTGATAGAATACGTGATGTAAAATATCAAACAACCTGTTTTATTTGTTTGTATTCTAATAGTGTGGACTATTATTCAAATATAAAATAGCAGGTAATAATCCCGTCCATCAATTTATCTTTTTACAGATTATGTTTTCAAGTACTTTGTGTATGTGTTTGCCTTTATCAAACTCCATTTTCCTTCTTTTTCATATTTGTAATATGTTATTTAAGTGAATGCCATGTCATGTTTTTTCTGGTGATGATATATTGTAATGCTTGAAATGGTAGTTGTTTTAAAGTTTTGTATAAGCTTTGTTTATGTCTTATTTGATCAGTATTGCGTTTCCCATATATATGTTGTTTGCTGGGATGACTTTGATTAGGAATATATTATATGTTTGTAATTCCCTTTGTGTTCATATTCAGGTTAGGGGTAGGGATGAGCTCGGTATCGACCGGTACCGAAAGAACCGGCACAAAAATCCCCAAAAGTGGGTATCGGTACCGAATATACCCGGTATGGTATGGTTCGGTACCGGTATTTGAGGGTAAAAACCGTTTGAATCGGTTTATTTGTAGTCTGTTTCTTTCTTTTTTGCAATGATTATGTTAAGAAATTTATATGGTTTCTAATAATATGGGGGTAAAATTGTCAAATCGAAACAGGTGAGTAGAAAGAAGAGGCTAACAACACTACTTAAGCAGGTTGTACAACACCGGACGAGGTGGTCACGTGGTGGTTTCCGGTGAGATCAACTTATTGCAGAATTTATGAGCTAATATGCATAGAACCGAATTTAATTTGGGCCTAGATGGTATTGTTTTGCATGTCTCAATTTTTAAATGCCATGAAATCATTTTCTATAGGGTCGGATTTGGTCTCCAAAATTCCGATAATGTGTACTTTATCATTAAGAAATATGTACAATGCTAATCGCATAAAATTTCTCGATTTAACTCAAGCTAAAAGCCTAAAAACGACTTTCAGCTATATTTCTGATGTTGTCAATGGAACTTTTTGTTGAACAGTGCAATGGGAATAATCTTTTGGCAACATAAGGCAAGACTTATTATTGAAACTATGGAATGTAAGTATTTTCCGCACCCCATGGTAATGGCCCGTATAGAGCAATAGATTTTCGGTCTTCCTGAGATTCGAGTTAGTCTTAATTATAGGTACTTCACTTTATTTAGAATTGTGTTATATTATGTTGTATTTATTAATTTATCTGGTGATGGTTGTAAATGAGGAGTAATATATGCAAAAATGGAATGGGTTCACTTTCTAGAAGGGAAGCATTGGTGTATTATGTCTCTGTTTTTACTTCTGGATGTTGTCAACTCCTGTCGTGTTAGTCGTATTTGGAAGCTATTTGTATAAACTGGCTTCATTTGCATTTTGATCAAACATTGTCATTCACGGGTTTTCTGTTTGGTGTTCTTGGAGATTAATGGGGCACGTTGGTTGCCAATGGCGCTGTAGCGGGTGGTCGTTAACTAACCATTTTTCTTATCCTTAATACATGTCCATTTAGACTATATACTTCATATTTTATATATGCCTATTTTATTAATGACAACTGTTGTACTATTCTTTCATAAAACCCTCCAGCATACAACCTGGGCATGGGCGTGGAAGAGCCACGCTGGCTCGCTGTCACAATCAATATACGGACGTTGACATAACCATATTTGAATATATGCTTATTGTAATTCAGTGTAGTTGGCTCATTGTATGATTTTAAACTAATTTGTTTACTTCACAAAGTGTTCGGTTGTGATTATGTAGTCGAGTCTGAGCTACAAGAAGCTTTGAGCCTTGGCTTGCAGAGATGAGGTGAGTTTATAAACAAAATGCTAATAAAGTTCTTTTTATGTATTTTTGATGCTGTGTAAATTTAGATGTGTCAACATCTTAAATCGGTTTTATTTAATATCCAGATGGTTATTGTTTTCTAATCATAATTAGCACTATAATCACTTATAAAAAATAGATGGAAAAAGTTTGTGCGTGCCAATGTTATCATTGTCTTTTTTTTACTTCTTTTTTTAGATTACCAGTGCCGACTTTAACATGAACTTTCTTATGTAGCTATATTATTCATACAATTATTTAAGCCTTCAGATTACCAGTGTCGACCACATCTTGGGGACTTGCAGGGTGATTTTAGTTTGATGCATTTATTCAGGTAAGCATAGTTGAGTTGAGTTTAGTTTGTTATATTCTTTTGTAGAAGAAATGGTTGGTTCATAATTTAGTTCCACAGTTGTGGCCTCTCCTAAAGCATATGAGGTTTACAATTGCTGGCATGGAGGACATGAAAGAGGCTTTGGTTGCAAAAAGCATGCTTCAATGTATAAGGTACTTAATTTGTGGATTTAGCTTATGATGATGTAAAAGCTACAATCATGTATGTCAATGTCACTATCTTATGTTTATTTAATTTAGTAAACATAACCCATTTATTACTTGTATATGGGTTGGTTCGGGTAATGGTTGTATCAAACTCTCTGGTTTATAAAAATAGCAGAAAGACAAATTGATGAAATGGGTTGGAAGTTGCAAAAAAGAACACCTGTATCGACAACACTACTAAATCATCGATATGAATGCTGCAATTTGTACTTATTTGCATGTCTTTTTTTTAATTTATAGTTTTATTATTGAAGCTTTAACACAAGGCATGCTGGTATTTTGGGAGATGGAAGAGGCAAGATGGCTAAAAAGTGCGCATATAAATGCGACGCCGGATTCCCTTTGATTATTGCTCAGAAAAATGCGTTTATAAGTGTATTTTAACATAATTTGTTAGCTATGAATTTGTAAGTTTGTATGGGTTTCATCCGTTTTTTCTTCTAGGGTTTGTTTGTAAGTTATAATATCAATTGTGTTTGTTTGTTTGTTTGTTTTATTGGAAGCTAGATTGATAGATGGAAAACTGGATTAGATTTGATGTTGCGTCATTACATGTAATTGTTTGGTTTTAGTTTATTTGGCTTTTTCCACAAAAGATCTCATTTATAAATTTTATTTTTATATTTTGTTTTCTTGCTTCTCTGGCTAAGAAACCAACAGTTTCTAAGGTCACATCCAGTTTCTCTAGATAGGTGTGATGTCATAACTCTTCATGATCGTGGTCTCAATTATAGGTGTATCTGTATTGACGTATTATACTGATTGAAAATCGATCGCGGAAAACTTGCAATTTCTTAGGCAGCGTTACTATAATTCAACATGGAAAACTGATGAAACAAGGTACATGATGTTAATTAGTGTGGATGGACATGTGATTTTTGATTCATTATACGAATTTTTTGTTTCCCTCATATCATTTCGAAAGTAAAAAACGCTCTCTTCATTTTTTTTTGTATGTAACCAGATCCCATTCAGAATACTGAGTTCAAGATGGTCAGAGTAGGAAAGCAAGAGACAATAAGCCAAAGAAAGGCAAAAAAAAAAAAGATGCTATGCAGAGAAGAATAGAGTTAATGACGTCATCGAGATGGTCACAAGACTCGATGATTTGAGCTTCTCTTACAAAGCATTTACAGTCGATAAGATCAAAGCAGGCTACTATAGAATAACATGTTCTTGTGATTTCATAAATGTGTATACGACTCAAATCAACCACACCGTAGTAGTAGTAGTTGTTGTCAAGTTTTATGGTTTTGTACACGGCTTATAAAGAAAACTTCATACCTAATGATACAATTCACTTTCTTACTAATTTATGTAATGTCACTTTATTTGCATTACCTTTATTGATACACTTATGATTAATGTAATTTAAATTTTCCTACCCGGGTGATAACCTAGTATGTATATATTCATTTAATAGTTCATTAAGAGTAAAATAGTCATTCTAAGAGTAATTTTAATGAAAAGGGGAAATATGTAATATATATGGGTTAGGAAGGAGAAATATGTAATTGTTTTTTTGTTTGGGGAAATACGTAATAAGCCAGTTTAGCAGGGAGAAATATGTAAAAATCCCTATATAATATTTAACTACTTTCTAAGAGTATGTATGATATTTATAACTTTGCAAGAGTATATATATGATATTTTCCAAGTTTGTAGGGGTATATATGAAATTGCCCTAAAATATAAAAGGAATTTTGCAGTCAAGGACCTTAACTATGATGCAGCTGCTAATCTGGTCCTTCAAATTTGTAAACTATAGACTGGTGATGGGCTGCAAAACGATACCATTAAGAGTAAATTGCACAAAACATCCTTTATGTTTTCTTAAACTTGCAGGTTCCAGCCTTAATGTTTAAAAGTTGCTAAAAACAACCTTTAAGTTTATTTTTGTTGCGGGTTCAATCCTTTACAGCTAACCACGTTATTTTCTTCAGTTAAGTTCCCTCACATGATCAACCACAATGACGAATATACCCTCACATGTTATGCATGTGAGGAACTTAACTGAAGAAAATAACGTGTTAGCTGTAAAGGATTGAACCCGCAACAAAAATAAACTTAAAGGCTGTTTTTAGCAACTTTTAAACATTAAGGCTGGAACCTGCAAGTTTGAGGAAACATAAAGGATATTTTGTGCAATTTACTCTACCATTAATTGCAAACGGGCCCATTGTTTTATAACTTTATTCAATAATAAATTTTCTTGTTTACATAGTTACCGAAACTTCGTTGGCCCAAATGATTTATTTGTGATGTGACATGTGTATGGGGCAAAGCCCGTCAGCCCCATAAAGCATATTCGAGAAATGGAACTTAATTTAATACACATCTATTTTTTTAGAATAATGTAAAATGGTCGTTGTGTTTAGATCACTTTTACCATTTTAGTTCAAAAATAAAACATTAATTTAAGTCCCAGATATTTCATATTTGCTGTCATTTTCATCTGATTGGCAAACCGAGTTAAAAAAATTTTGTTAGCTTTTCCCCTTTTTGTCGTTTTCCTCATGTAATTAAATATATTATGGCATAAAATGAAGATTATACCCTTCATTCAAATGATGAAACTGAAGGGGAAGAAGTTAACGGAAAATTCTACCCCAGTTTGCCAGTTGGATGAAAATGGCAACAAAAATGAAACCTTAAGGACCCGGATGCAAGAAACTAAAGTGACAAAAATGGTCTAAACTCAAGGACCATTTTGACATTTTACTCTTTTTTTTTACTAAAATTTATCTGAAAAAAACAATATATTTAGTTTATAAGCAATGCAACATATTGAAGCCAAACACACTGTCAACATCATTGGACTACCACCTAGTAATTGTACCACCATCCATTCATGGTGTCGTTACTGCTATCGCCATCATCACACTTGTCTATACATGTGATTATTTTGATGTATAGGGTCTTTTATTGCAGTAGATTTTGATGTCTTATGTTTTCGATTGTGTTGGTGTTGTAGGACCAATTTAGGGCGTATAATCTTTATGCGTTGTTATGGATCAATTTGGGTGGTTCCCGGAGCTTTGGATGATGATATTTTGTTTCTTATCTCAATATAACTTACCCTACATGCCTATACAATCAACTATTCATGTTTACCCTTTCTTCAATTAAAATTATAACAATTGTGACACAAATATATGGTTGTGAAGTGCTTATGGTGGTAGGGGTTGTGATGATGTGAAGTGGTATGGTCACAACTCACGTTTTAGTAAACACAATTTTAATTTGATTATAATAATGATAAGACATAGTAAAAATTTTATTATAAAGAGTAAAATTATATTAGTAAAAGACCATATTGTTTTTTCTTGTTAGCGGTCTGTACACTGTCATATTTTTTATATTATTTTTTACATATTCAGGCGCGCTGGTATTTCTGATAAGAAAAAGGCACCCGTTAATTTCTTAACGAGCCCATTTGAAGGGAGATCTACATTTAGACCAGCCGACATTTTGGTCTTTGAATGGGTAGGAGGAAAACATGCATGTTGTGGATATAACAGGGGTTTCCCCGTTTGTGGGCTTAGGGGGTAGTGCTTTCACGGCGGGTCAGACTGCTTTAGGCAAAGTAACCAAACACGAGAAAACGTGCCTTGACAACCATCACGTGTTTATCCCATTTGATTTTGATACTTTTGGTTTACTAGTGCCAGAGGCTATGTACCTATTTAATCGAGTTCAAAGGGTCATGCATAGTAAGGTTATGATCTATGAACGTAGTTTTTAAAAAAAATAGTTTTGCTATTAAAAATAAATAAATTAAAATGTGATGACATGACACAATTTCATTATGTGTAAACTTATGTGGTTGTCAAAAAAGTTATTCGAAAATAATAAAAATTACTACTTACATTATTGGTTGTCAAACTAAGTCATTGTTTAACTTCTATACATCGAATTCACCAGCAATTCGTACATACACATGAATTTTTATTTTTTTGACATAAGCCAGTTATACCATATTAAAAAAAACATTTACTGAATGAATATTAATTTGTGCTATGACAAAAGCATTAGTCTTAAAATATGTTTGTTCAACAGTATCCCCAAGCAATGAAGTCTAGATAAAATGCTTTAGTTTTACCGGATTTAAAGGAAAACATGTTTTTGATCTAATTAATACATGTAGCTGATTTTAGTTATTTTTTCTTCGTCTTTTCCTCCTATAATTAAAGTAACAAGGAATATATACTTTTTTTTTTGTATATCTATCATTTATTTAACTATATCCATATAAGTTGGCCAATTGTAGTTAGATAATGCTCACTATGACCATGCAACTGAAATTTTGTAGGTTTCTTATTTATAAAAAAAGGTATGGGTTAAAATATCCTTGGACAAACAATAGTAATGGTATTTGTGCATTCATATCGTTACTTTTAACCGTGTTGACGATTCCTATTATAAAGATTTGTATATCTCAAGGTGCTGCTGCGAATTGACATCCGTGCAGCCAGAGCAAAAAGGGTACAACAGAAGAGGACAATGGAGAGAGTCACTAGAGACTGCTCACTTTGTCAAAGATGGGCGTGGGTGCACAACAAATTTAAGCCGGAAGTAGTGGTGAAGAGAAGTGTACACGTGAGGTATGTAATATTTTACATACAAGTGGATCCTTGTAAAAATACGTCACATTTATATTTTCTTTAATATGTTTTCAACTTTTAGTTTAGACATTTAGTAAAAAATTTCATTTTGAAAAACTTTGGGAATTGCTTGTGATGCAAGATATGTAGGGCTAAGGAACCAAACCTTTTATATTATTCGTCAAATTACCATAAATGTATCACTTGAACTTATATTGATATGCATTATATAATGTTTTTTCTATAAGCTTCTATAATAATAAATAATACTTTAAGTGAAATTTGGCGTTTTATTTTTTCGCTTAATTTTAATATTACAGGAAAAGTGTATGGGGTTCATTAACTTTATATACTCATATTTGCTCTCGCCCTCTTTCATGTTATTTATGGTGGTGTTACTATAGGATAAGGACAAGCTAAGGTAAATTCATATTATCGGTTTCATTGTTGAACAATTTATACCGTAACAAAATGTTTTAAAAAATATTTTTTGATGATTTGTTAATGTTATACACACACATCTATTCGTGGGGTAGAAGCTTTTGAGAATCAATATATAAATGATGATGTTTCATTCATTCTCTAATGCATTTAGTTATAATATATTTGGTTATTCATGTACCCATATACATCCGAAGAGGTTTAAATTTGCAAGAGACACCGTTCTTTAGAAGACACATGAACTATTGAAACAAATCTCCAATCTACTATGGGTGGACACATAAACTATTGAAACAAATCTCCCAATCTACAATGGGTTGTAAGTCTTTTCAAAATGGATTGTTTTTGGTTTATCTTATAGTTTTGTCTCTAAGTTTGAACCAAGAACATATAAGTATGATTGTGTGAATCTTAATGTAATATGAAATTTCATTTTTTGTTTTATTATAATTTGTATTTATAGATCAGTTTGACGCCATCAGATAAAAGAATTCCTATCAAGTTTCAACGACGCCAATTCCCCTTATATGTATGTTTCACAACGACGATAAACAAAAGTCAAGGACAATCTCTATCATAAGTTTGATTGTATCTTAAATATCCAGTTTTCTCACATGGTCAACTTTATGTTGCATTGTCAAGAGTAAAAAGCAAAGCCGGTGTCAAGTTTTGCTTATACTAGATAAAGATGGTAATGTTACAAATAAAAAAGCGAATGTGGTGTACATGGATGTTTTTACTGGAATTTGAGTATATGTTATGTGTTTTTCTAACGTATGTGTTTTTATACGATATTAAATTTCAACATAAATAATTTGTTTTCTTTTCTGAAACCGTGTTTAACGCGGACATTAGTCTAGTCTATTATATATAATAAACATGAAAGATATTGGGTGACGTGTTATTATTAGAGCTCCTAAGTTCCATTTTCCCGCTCGTAATTTTGGGTTAAAATTCTTGGCAGTGAAGCCACGAATACCCTAACCCGACCCAACCAAAAATCTGGATCCATATAAAACCCGCCTAAACCTTGATGAAACCCTAATTCTGCATCTTCTCCTCCACGTCGCCTCTCAATCTTCTTCTCCTATTCTACCATCTACATTGATAAACGATTTTGAATCAGGTATACCACCCTACCAGCGGATGAAGACGATGAGTGGAATAGTTGGTTGTGCTTCGGCTAGGGTTCCGCTGGGAACCTGACGGAGATGATCGGAGGCTTTCGGCTCTGCGGCCTGCTCTTCTCCTGGTTCTTAAACTTTTGGTCAGGTTTGATGTTCGATTTTGAGTTTCACATATCTGATTTTGATTTTATTGTTGGTTTCTATATGATTTTGAGGTCGATGGAATGGTTATCCTGTAATGGATTTGTAGTTCTGTGTGAGTTGAATGCGAAGTGTTTTGACTTTTCAGTCAAATTGGTCAGCTGTATTAATATAATTTTTTTGTAATCCTTTGTTTTATCAATTTCTTGGCTTTATTTGTTTTAACACTATAATTTTGTAATTTTTTTTTCCTCTTCATTCATCACTGTTTATGTTTGTGCAATTATATCTGATAGAATACGTGATGTAAAATATCAAACAACCTGTTTTATTTGTTTGTATTCTAATAGTGTGGACTATTATTCAAATATAAAATAGCAGGTAATAATCCCGTCCATCAATTTATCTTTTTACAGATTATGTTTTCAAGTACTTTGTGTATGTGTTTGCCTTTATCAAACTCCATTTTCCTTCTTTTTCATATTTGTAATATGTTATTTAAAGTGAATGCCATGTCATGTTTTTTCTGGTGATGATATATTGTAATGCTTGAAATGGTAGTTGTTTTAAAGTTTTGTATAAGCTTTGTTTATGTCTTATTTGATCAGTATTGCGTTTCCCATATATATGTTGTTTGCTGGGATGACTTTGATTAGGAATATATTATATGTTTGTAATTCCCTTTGTGTTCATATTCAGGTTAGGGGTAGGGATGAGCTCGGTATCGACCGGTACCGAAAGAACCGGCACAAAAATCCCCAAAAGTGGGTATCGGTACCGAATATACCCGGTATGGTATGGTTCGGTACCGGTATTTGAGGGTAAAAACCGTTTGAATCGGTTTATTTGTAGTCTGTTTCTTTCTTTTTTGCAATGATTATGTTAAGAAATTTATATGGTTTCTAATAATATGGGGGTAAAATTGTCAAATCGAAACAGGTGAGTAGAAAGAAGAGGCTAACAACACTACTTAAGCAGGTTGTACAACACCGGACGAGGTGGTCACGTGGTGGTTTCCGGTGAGATCAACTTATTGCAGAATTTATGAGCTAAGATGCATAGAACCGAATTTAATTTGGGCCTAGATGGTATTGTTTTGCATGTCTCAATTTTTAAATGCCATGAAATCATTTTCTATAGGGTCGGATTTGGTCTCCAAAATTCCGATAATGTGTACTTTATCATTAAGAAATATGTACAATGGTAATCGCATAAAATTTCTTGATTTAACTCAAGCTAAAAGCCTAAAAACGACTTTCAGCTATATTTCTGATGTTGTCAATGGAACTTTTTGTTGAACAGTGCAATGGGAATAATCTTTTGGCAACATAAGGCAAGACTTATTATCGAAACTATGGAATGTAAGTATTTTCCGCACCCCATGGTAATGGCCCGTATAGAGCAATAGATTTTCGGTCTTTCTGAGATTCAAGTTAGTCTTAATTATAGGTACTTCACTTTATTTAGAATTGTGTTATATTATGTTGTATTTATTAATTTATCTGGTGATGGTTGTAAATGAGGAGTAATATATGCAAAAATGGAATGGGTTCACTTTCTAGAAGGGAAGCATTGGTGTATTATGTCTCTGTTTTTACTTCTGGATGCTGTCAACTCCTGTCGTGTTAGTCGTATTTGGAAGCTATTTGTATAAACTGGCTTCATTTGCATTTTGATCAAACATTGTCATTCACGGGTTTTCTGTTTGGTGTTCTTGGAGATTAATGGGGCACGTTGGTTGCCAATGGCGCTGTAGCGGGTGGTCGTTAACTAACCATTTTTCTTATCCTTAATACATGTCCATTTAGACTATATACTTCATATTTTATATATGCCTATTTTATTAATGACAACTGTTGTACTATTCTTTCATAAAACCCTCCAGCATACAACCTGGGCATGGGCGTGGAAGAGCCACGCTGGCTCGCTGTCACAATCAATATACGGACGTTGACATAACCATATTTGAATATATGCTTATTGTAATTCAGTGTAGTTGGCTCATTGTATGATTTTAAACTAATTTGTTAACTTCACCAAGTGTTCGGTTGTGATTATGTAGTCGAGTCTGAGCTACAAGAAGCTTTGAGCCTTGGCTTGCAGGGATGAGGTGAGTTTATAAACAAAATGCTAATAAAGTTCTTTTTATGTATTTTTGATGCTGTGTAAATTTAGATGTGTCAACATCTTAAATCGGTTTTATTTAATATCCAGATGGTTATTGTTTTCTAATCATAATTAGCACTATAATCACTTATAAAAAATAGATGGAAAAAGTTTGTGCGTGCCAATGTTATCATTGTCTTTTTTTTTACTTCATTTTTTAGATTACCAGTGCCGACTTTAATATGAACTTTCTTATGTAGCTATATTATTCATACAATTATTTAAGCTTTCAGATTACCAGTGTCGACCACATCTTGGGGACTTGCAGGGTGATTTTAGTTTGATGCATTTATTCAGGTATGCATAGTTGAGTTGAGTTTGGTTTGTTATATTCTTTTGTAGAAGAAATGGTTGGTTCATAATTTAGTTCCACAGTTGTGGCCTCTCCTAAAGCATATGAGGTTTACAATTGCTGGCATGGAGGACATGAAAGAGGCTTTGGTTGCAAAAAGCATGCTTCAATGTATAAGGTACTTAATCTGTGGATTTAGCTTATGATGATGTAAAAGCTACAATCATGTATGTCAATGTCACTATCTTATGTTTATTTAATTTAGTAAACATAACCCATTTATTACTTGTATATGGGTTGGTTCGGGTAATGGTTGTATCAAACTCTCTGGTTTATAAAAATAGCAGAAAGACAATTTGATGAAATGGGTTGGAAGTTGCAAAAAAGAACACCTGTATTGACAACACTACTAAGTCATCGATATGAATGCTGCAATTTGTACTTATTTTCATGTCTTTTTTTTAATATATAGTTTTATTATTAAAGCTTTAACATAAGGCATGCTGGTATTTTGGGAGATGGAAGAGGCAAGATAGCTAAAAAGTGCGCTTATAAATGCGACGCCGGATTCCCTTTGATTATTGCTCAGAAAAATGCGTTTATAAGTGTATTTTAACATAATTTGTTAGCTATGAATTTGTAAGTTTGTATGGGTTTCATCCGTTTTTTTCTTCTAGGGTTTGTTTGTAAGTTATAATATCAATTGTGTTTGTTTGTTTGTTTTATTGGAAGCTAGATTGATAGATGGAAAACTGGATTAGATTTGATGTTGCGTCATTACATGTAATTGTTTGGTTTTAGTTTATTTGGCTTTTTCCACAAAAGATCTCATTTATAAATTATATTTTTATATTTTTGTTTTCTTGCTTCTCTGGCTAAGAAACCAACAGTTTCTAAGGTCACATCCAGTTTCTCTAGATAGGTGTGATGTCATAACTCTTCATGATCGTGGTCTCAATTATAGGTGTATCTGTATTGACGTATTATACTGATTGAAAATCGATCGCGGAAAACTTGCAATTTCTTAGGCAGCGTTACTATAATTCAACATGGAAAACTGATAAAACAAGGTACATGATGTTAATTAGTGTGGATGGACATGTGATTTTTGATTCATTATACGAATTTTTTGTTTCCCTCATATCATTTCGAAAGTAAAAAACGCTCTCTTCATTTTTTTTGTATGTAACCAGATCCCATTCAGAATACCGAGTTCAAGATGGTCAGAATAGGAGAAGCAAGCGACAATAAGCCAAAGAAAGGCAAAAAAAAAAAAAGATGCTATGCAGAGAAGAATAGAGTTAATGACGTCATCGAGATGGTCACAAGACTCGATGATTGAGCTTCTCTTACAAAGCATTTACAGTCGATAAGATCAAAGCAGGCTACTATAGAATAACATGTTCTTGTGATTTCATAAATGTTTATATGACTCAAATCAACCACACCGTAGTAGTAGTAGTTGTTGTCAAGTTTTATGGTTTTGTACACGGCTTATAAAGAAAACTTCATACCTAATGATACAATTCACTTTCTTACAAATTTATGTAATGTCACTTTATTTGCATTACTTTTATTGATGCACTTATGATTAATGTAATTTAAATTTTCCTACCCGGGTGATAACCTAGTATGTATATATTCATTTAATAGTTCATTAAGGGTAAAATAGTCATTATAAGAGTAATTTTAATTAAAAGGGGAAATATGTAATATATATGGGTTAGGAAGGAGAAATATGTAATTGTTTTTTTTGTTTGGGGAAATACGTAATAAGCCAGCTTAGCAGGGAGAAATATGTAAAAATCCCTATATAATATTTAACTACTTTCTAAGAGTATGTATGATATTTATAACTTTGCAAGAGTATATATGATATTTTCCAAGTTTGTAGGGGTATATATGAAATTGCCCTAAAATATAAAAGGAATTTTGCAGTCAAGGACCTTAACTATGATGCAGCTGCTAATCTGGTCCTTCAAATTTGTAAAGTATAGACTGGTGATGGGCTGCAAAACGATACCATTAATTGCAAATGGGCCCATTGTTTTATAACTTTATTCAATAATAAATTTTCTTGTTTACATAGTTACCGAAACTTCGTTGGCCCAAATGATTTATTTGTGATGTGACATGTGTATGGGGCAAAGCCCGTCAGCCCCATAAAGCATATTCGAGAAATGGAACTTAATTTAATACACATCTATTTTTTTAGAATAATGAAAATGGTCGTTGTGTTTAGATCACTTTTACCACTTTAGTTCAAAAATAAAATATTAATTTTAGTCCCAGATATTTCATATTTGCTGTCATTTTCATCTGATTGGCAAACCGAGTTAAAAAAAATTTGTTAGCTTTTCCCCTTTTGTCGTTTTCCTCATGTAATTAAATATATTATGGCATAAAATGAAGATTATACCCTTCATTCAAATGATGAAACTGAAGGGGAAGAAGTTAACGGAAAATTCTACCCCAGTTTGCCAGTTGGATGAAAATGGCAACAAAGATGAAACCTTAAGGACCCAGATGCAAGAAACTAAAGTGACAAAAATGGTCTAAACTCAAGGACCATTTTGACATTTTACTCTTTTTTTTTTACTAAAATTTATCTGAAAAAAAACAATATATTTAGTTTATAAGCAATGCAACATATTGAAGCCAAACACACTGTCAACATCATTGGACTACCACCTAGTAATTGTACCACCATCCATTCATGGTGTCGTTACTGCTATCGCCATCATCACACTTGTCTATACATGTGATTATTTTGATGTATAGGGTCTTTTATTGCAGTAGATTTTGATGTCTTATGTTTTCGATTGTGTTGGTGTTGTAGGACCAATTTAGGGCGTATAATCTTTATGCGTTGTTATGGATCAATTTGGGTGGTTCCCGGAGCTTTGGATGATGATATTTTGTTTCTTATCTCAATATAACTTACCCTACATGCCTATACAATCAACTATTCATGTTTACCCTTTCTTCAATTAAAATTATAACAATTGACACAAATATATGGTTGTGAAGTGCTTATGGTGGTAGGGGTTGTGATGATGTGAAGTGGTATGGTTACAACTCACGTTTTAGTAAACACACTTTTAATTTGATTATAATAATGATAAGAAATAGTAAACATTTTATTATAAAGAGTAAAATTATATTAGTAAAAGACCATATTGTTTTTTCTTGTTAGCGGTCTGTACACTGTCATATTTTTTATATTATTTTTTACATATTCAGGCGCGCTGGTATTTCTGATAAGAAAAAGGCACCCGTTAATTTCTTAACGAGCCCATTTGAAGGGAGATCTACCTTTAGACCAGCTGACATTTTGGTCTTTGGATGGGTAGGAGTAGAGATGGGCATAATCGGGTTTTATTATTACCCGGAACCGGTTCCAACCCGGAACCGGTTCTGCTTGGATGTCATTGGAACCGGGTATGGTGTGGAACCGGGTCCGGTTCCTACCCGGGTTCACAGCCAAGAATATGGAACCGTGTAGAACCGGGTACGGGTATTATGGAACCGGGTATGGTGTGGAACCGGGTATGGTGCGGAACCGGTTCCTGATAGTGTTCAGAACCGGTTCTTGACAGTAAAAAGCTGACTTTTACTGTTCAGAACCGGTTCTGAACAGTAAAAACCTGACTTTTACTGTTCAGAACCGGTTCCTGACAGTAAAAGCTGACTTTTACTGTTCAGAACCGGTTCCTGATAAAATGTTACCGGTGGAACCGGTTCCTGATTAAAAAATCGTTTTTTTTTTGTATATAAACCCCTTCCTACTTACCGGTTCCTGATAAATGTTATCGTTGGTGTTTTAATAAAGTTTGTGTAATGTTTCTTTCTATTGTGTTTGTTATGTTTGATTTTTATTATTAGTTACATTGATAAATAAAAATAGTAACAATAATCGATTAAAATTAAAAAACAAATTAATCGGTTACAATATATAAAAAAAATTAACCGGTTACAAAAAAAAATAAAAAATTACTCAGAACCGGTTCTAGTAAGATTTTATTTCTTTGATCGTTTACTAGCGGCAGGTGCAACACTTTCCGACGAGTTTCTCTTAGGTGCGGGTACCTCGGTACAATCGTCGTCCGAATCGTTAGTCTCCACTTCTTCGTCCTCCTCTTCGTCAACAATTTTATGCTCTAACTCAACTTCATCTTCTAGACTAGTTTTATGTTGAACACGATCAACGGCATCCAAATGGTCCTTTAAGCATATTGCCATCTCTAGCGATTCCGGAGTTAGTCTTGTTCTTCTAATTGACAAAACCCTGCCACTAAGAGAAAACACACTTTCCGAAGCTACCGTGGAAGCTTGGACCGTTAGTATATCACGAGCCATGGTGGCTAGAATCGGGTATTCGGATTCTTTCGATTTCCACCATGCCAAAACATCAAATTTCATATACTCCTCGGTGGTCATAGTAAGCGAATACTGATTTTTTTTATATCTCCCAAGTTCACTTGTTGGTTCACTACCCCTTTGTTGTCTAGCGGTCTCGTCTCTAACGACATTCAACATGGTTATAAGTGGATCCCCGCTTGTTTCATCGTTAGAGGCCGTGGACCGAGACTCAAACAAATTTGTATGATTTTTTTCACCATATTTTTTTAAATAATGATCATAAAATTTGGCCATACACTCATTGAATATTTTTTTTGTTTTTGCTTTTAAAGTTGGATCCTCCTCATGCATATCCAACTTGTCATAAATTTCATCAATTAAAACTTCAACACCCGGTACGTTTAAAGCTAGATTTAAAGCAGCGGCACATAGAAAAACGGGTGGTAGTTCTAAAAAATATTTTTAAAATTTTTGAATCAGTGGTCTCGTCATATTCCTTAACATGTCACTAGAATTTTCAAACATTTTAAAATTAGTTGTTATCAAATACAATTGGTCCACAACTTTAGAACTAGTAGGATAATAAACACCGGAAATCAAAGTCGTTGTAGTTTTAAAAACTTGTAAAAAAGTACTTAGGTTATTAATATTTTCCCAAGCCGTGTCGGGAAAGGGGACGACAAGGTACTCATCACTTAAAGTTGTATGAAAAGATTTTAAAGTGCCCATTTGCTTTATAGCCATTTCAAACATATGACAAGTTGAATTCCAACAAGTCGGTATATCCCAATTCGGTCCAATAATTTTTTGGTTGACATCTTTACAAAGTTTTTTATATTCTTGATATCTTTCTTTTCCACTTTTGAAAACATCTTGGAGCATAGCTCTAAATGCTATAATAAAATCCGATATATATTGATCTTTTAAACCGGTTTGCACTACTAAGTTAATAATATGTGCAACACATCGTGTGTGAAAAAAAACACCATCAAGTATTGGTTTGTACTTCAACTTTAATTTTTCAATCGTCGTTGTGTTGTTTGAAGCGTTATCAAATGATATTGAAAAAATTTTATCTTTTACACCATATTTAATTATTGTGCCATTTATTATTTTATAAATATTTTCTCCCGTATGAGGAGAAGGAAACTCGTCAAACGCAATCGTACACTTCATCATTTGCCATGTATCGGGATCAACCCAATGAGCGGTGACACATATGTACGATTCCGGTAAACCATGTGGAGCCGACCACACATCACTAGTTAGGTTTACACTAGTTTTTAAATTCTTAAAAAAAACAATTAAATCTTTTTTTGCATTTTCCCATAAACTTAAACAAAGACGTTTTAAAGTGCGACGACTTACATGTTTATAGCGAGGTTGTAGAGTCTCCCGAATAAGATTTGTAAGATCGGGGTCGTCGAAGTGTCCAAACGGCAACGCTTTTGTATCACCAACTTCGCCATCCGATCGCGAGCTAACTTTTGCTCATAACGAAAAATGGTACCATCTTTGGATAGTGGAACTTGACCGGATGTCATTTCCTTTAAAACTTTGCAATACTTATTAATATGCTTCGTTAACGTTGAGTTTGATTCCTTGGCTAATAACGATCCACAATGTTTACATTGAGCTTTTTGCGAGCCGTCACTCATCTCGACCAACTCCCAATTGCTCCAAACTTCCTTACTGCGATTATGAGACAATGTTCCAACCACATATGGAACCGATTGATCTTGAGGAACATTGTTAACGGATTGGGAATTTGCGTTTTTGGAACTCTTTGAGGCCATTTGTTGATTAGAATGTGAAAAAGAACAAGAAAGAAATATAACAAGAAGAATAGATATGAGAAATTGTGTGCTAAACAATAGATTTCAAAAAAATATATATAGAATCGGTTCTAACGGTCAGGAACCGGTTCCAACGCTAACATTTTTAACGGCTATAACCGGTTCCAACGGTAACATTTTTAACGGCTATAACCGGTTCCAACGGTAATATTATAACGGTCAGGAACCGGTTCCACGTAGGAACCGGGTACGGGTAGGAACCGGGTACGGTTAGGAACCGGTTCCTACCCGATTCAAATGGTAAAATTGTGGAACCGGGTTGGAACCAACGGGTATTTTGAACCCGGAACCGGTTCTACTTACTGTCGGGTAGGAACTGGAACCGGTTCCAGTTCGGTTCCACCGGTTCGGGTTCGGAACCGGTTTTTATGCCCATCTCTAGGTAGGAGGAAAACATGCACGTTGTGGATATAACAGGGGTTTCCCCGCTTGTGGGCTTAGGGGGTAGTGCTTTCACGGCGGGTCAGACTGCTTTAGGCAAAGTAACCAAACACGAGAAAACGTGCCTTGACAACCAGCACGTGTTTATCCCATTTGATTTTGATACTTTTGGTTTACTAGTGCCAGAGGCTATGGACCTATTTAATCGAGTTCAAAGGGTCATGCATAGTAAGGTTATGATCTATGGACGTAGTTTAAAAAAAAATAGTTTTGCTATTAAAAATAAATAAATTAAAATGTGATGACATGACACAATTTCATTATGTGTAAACTTATGTGGTTGTCAAAAAAGTTATTCGAAAATAATAAAAATTACTACTTACATTATTGGTTGTCAAAAAAATTATTCGAAAATAATAAAAATTACTACTTAATTATTATATCTGTTACCTTCAACCTTAAATGATAACATACCGAAAATTTGTTACTTCATAAGTTTATTTTTTTTACGACGTTACATACAATGATAAATGTTGTATATACATAAACAAACCATGATACTAGAAGTACATTGTCTACAATTTATGGATAAGTTATTTAAAGTTTAAACTAATCCGATCCGGTTGTTTTTAGTCAATAATAAGACTTCAGGTGTGGGCGGGAGTTTGGGCGTGGGTTGGAGGACAACACCAGCTTTTCCACCCCTGGTTGGCGTGGGGGCTAGGTTGCCCCTTTGGCGGTGGAATTATGCATGGCGGTGGGGGGTGACATGGCTGGTTTTCGTTGACTGGGTGAAATTTTAAATAGTTTAAAAAAAACCACATGGCTGGCCACGCCACCCCACACCCAAAGTTTTCAAAAATTGTATCATAGTCCCCACCTCCGATTCGGGTTATTATAATCCAATTTGCCCAACAAATTCTATTCATGGTAGATTATATGGGGCTCAGTTAAATAAATTCAGGGCTCATAATGTGACCTCACCCGGCCCAATAAGAGGCCCTGCATTAGTTGGTGTAGGGTTCATTTTAATAGGTATGGTTGATCTCTAGAATAATACCACCAAATTAGTTTGCAATATAATTCTAAGTCTAATCATATAATACACATAATAGTTCTATTGATGATGTGTCCACTCGTAAAATTATCAGCCATTAGAATTTGACGAGTGACAGACCCACCCACCTCATAGATTTACTTGTATGAGGACAGGTTTCATAGCTTAGGGCTCGATGATACGGGCCAAGCCGACATGTGACAATGTATTAAATTGTTGTGGGGTTCAATTGTATGAGACCCATTGTTGTTTCCAATATATCGACTGTTTACTCGTCGAACCTAAGAAATATAGATTAGTATAGCCAAATACGAGTTGAAAGCTAACAATCTTTCGAATTCCATCTTGTGTAAAATGTTGTTTGCGTGATCATATCGAAAACTATTTATTAGTAATCTTAAAATGTAGAAAACATGTCTTCGAGTCACCTAAACCGTGTAGTTAAAATTAACTCGTTTTAACCCGTTACCTAAACCACTCTTCCACTTGCCACCTATAATTTTGATGGTAACTTGTCAAGTGTAGAGGAGGTTTTGGTATATAAGATTATAGGCAGTAGGCTGTCCAATCTTTTATCTTCCAGAAGCCAAATGGGTTTAGACCTCTAGAAGTCTAGATCAGCTTAATTATTGGCACAAGAGTTTAATCAAACAAATCTGCATACCTGTTTTAATAGAGAAACCAAGGTTAAGGGAGTCACTACATCGTCGATGAATGTTGGTCGTTAGACATATATTTTTGTGAGAAAAGTAGAGAGATCATATGACTAGCTAGTAGGGAAGGAGAGTGCATATAGTAAAACAATAGGAGAGTCCTAAATAGATTATAAAAAAACATTGAAACATGATATATATTATAAGGAAATCACAAAAAACAAACATTGACAAAAATTCCAATATAGAGATTACTTTTCAGTCGTTTTCAAAGTAGTCAATCTCATTTCCACAAATCAGAAGCTGCTACATCAGTTTTGCCGGTCAAGAAGATTAGGATTAAGCCTATACTTTTTTCGAGACGGCTGAGACGGCCAAACCCACCTTTTACGAGGCAATTGAAAGGAGTTATACTTAGAAATGGGTGGAAAATAATGTCCATATTGAGAATTTTTTGGTCAACACCAATGATTTTTATAATTTGTTAATCATTCTCTCTCATCTTTTATTTACTTGGTACACAATATTTATAAATATAAGATGCTATATAATGAATATGACAAATTCTCCAATCAACTGTTATTGTCCATTTGCAAAATATCAATCAATATGAAAAGACAAAAATATGATTTCTTATAGTTTGTCAATTTATAAAAAAGTCATGTTTTGTAGAAAAATAATTATTAATTAACATACATAATTATATAAATATTATGTATATGTTATCTATGTATCTGTTTACTCCAAAATGACAAGAGGAGTGTCCCAATAAGATTTTGGGTTTACCAATAAAATGACTCTAAATTAAACATATAATTTCATGTTCTATTAAACATATAAAACATATATTTAGTGATTTCATTTTTGACAACTTTTTTTTTTATCTTTGTCAAGGTTGAACTTACATAATGAGTGATTATTAATAACAGAAATGGGTAGCGGCGCAAAAGATTTTTTGTTGAAATTTAAGCAAAAAGATTAATTAAAAAAAATCAAATCGAATGGATGAAAGCCCTTGCTTGAACTTGAAAACGCACCTCATGGAGCTTTTATCGCTCAAAATCTTGTAAGGGTAACGATACAAGTTGTTGTAATTATGGTTTTCTATGTCCCACCTGAAATGCATAGTAAAGCTGCAAGGTTTGTGCATACATTTTTTGTTTAAAGCAAACATTTTTAGTTTGGTTACTAAATTGAACTTGTAATATTTTGACCAAAACAAAAACATGTGTGAAAAACACACAAACCTTAACCTGAAGATTAAGAGGAAAGTTTTCAGAAAATGTTGATGATGATTTTCTAGAAGAAACAATAGCAGGTTGGACTTTTGTTGAAGAAACGGGGATTGTAATGGTTATATGGAGTGACGGAATGGAAGAAGATTACCTAATTGATACCATACTAAACAAAGAGGGTCTTGGCTTTTTGCAACAACTTTGTAGTTTTACGGCTTCAAACATCGTCAAATCCTTGGCAGATGTTTCACTTGAAGAAATGTTTCATTGAAGGCTTCAAACACCAATGAGTCTGAAGACTGTACAAGAAGAAGAAGAAGAAGAAGAAGTGATGGGTCTAATGTCATCCCATTAGATGATGAACAAATAAACTCCAATGTTCATTTTCTAAATATGCGATGATATTTTAGACAATATATTAGAGAAATGTTAAAACACCATTGATATATTGAAATGAACAGATAAACGCAAATATTTGTGTTATAAATGTGCCATGATGCAAATAAAAAGACACCCGCTTCTCGAAAGATAATAAAACGTCATATTTTGTTGATTATTAAAATGCTATGATATGTTAAAACAATAACAGATTTAAAAACACCATTGATATATTAGTAAAACGCCAAACTAAGTTAAATGGTTGAAAAAAACAACTAAAAGTGAGATGAACAAATAAACGCCAATGTTTGTATTCTAAATATGCCATAATACAAATAAAAACACATCTGGTTGTCAAAAGAAAATAAAACTCCATGTTTTTATATTTGTTCAGTCTATTTCTATTCTTCACCCGTCCCCGAGGACTATGTTGATCTTCTTTTAATTACGGGTTGCTGCTATATTTTTTTACAATTTTACGGTCTTTACAAACCTCCACCTCACACTACACATCATTACATACTTTTATATTTTCAATTCAAAATTAACATTGAAAGATTTATTATTTTAATGAGCTTGGTCCCACATGCGAAGTTCGCGTGAAGTTCAAATTCGGATTCACGCCCTACAATATAGATCAGTCATCAGCCCATGAGGGTGAGGTCCGGTTTCACAGAATTGGCCACGTTAAGTGGCCTTGTGAATGATCTTATATGTGTGATTATGTTGTTACCGTAACCATTCACTTACCTCTATGTTTTGATCATGTTCATGTAATAGTTTGATTGTTATTTGTTCCCCTATCATTTTGTTGATGGCAATACAAAATGTTACTAAGATAATATACCAATCACTAACAATTAAGATTTACTTTTTGGTCAAAGCTACATTAATTTGATAATATATGAGATTTATCAAATACAAATATAAATCATCATCATCATACTAATCCCACTAATAGCAAAACTAAGGTAGAGTCTGAGAATGGTAAGATGTAGTCAGCCTTAACTCTACCCGTAGGGATAGAGAGACTGCTTCCAGTGAGACCCCCAAATCGATAGTAGTTTTGCATCAAACCTTGGACTTAAGGCACGTAACACTCAACAACTGAGAAAAACGTCGATTAGTGTATGTACCCATTTTTAAATAATATTTACGCTAATAGTTTATTTAATTTAAGATCTAATGGTATATACTAAATACGAATAATTAAACTTAACTTAAATCCAACATCAGTTAAAGTTGACTCATAACCGAACCAACTGAACCATTTTTTCAATAACATAGTCAAGTAAAACTGATTAGTTATGAAAATTTAAAACAACAGTGTATCAGCTATACGTGTGATTTATACCCTATAATCAAACCAAACCTAACTAACTGATACTCACGATTGTGTAAATATTATGAGTTTTTCATTTGGGTAAATTAAGGGCTCGTATACTCTTTTTTTACATGAACTATATGACCCTACGTATTATATCATATAAAACGTACGAATGTCATGAAAAAGTTAAAAAACTCGATAGCATTTTCAGAATTATTTTACTCGTAATTACCCTACAAGATCATTTTACAGAATTACTCTAAAAGATCAAAATTACCCTAAAAGATCATTTGTATAGTAATTTTGATAATTACTATACGAGTAAAATTATTACGTAAAATGTCACCGCGTTTTATTTACTTTTCCACTCCATTAGTACGATAAAATACTTTGTATTTGATCTTTTGACTCGTATATACCTTTTTCTACATGGAATATACAAATTGTCTAAACCACTTTTACATAAACTATACAACTCGTATACAAATATACGAATCATATATAAACACCTCACTTAACAAAGCATTATATACGCATAGAGCGTAAATAATTATGGGTGTTCAACGGTGCAGTTTACGATAAATTTGGTTAATTCGCTTTGTTTTTTTTTTTCAATTTTTTGAGGTCATAACCAAACACCGAATTGAATTCGTGGCAATATAACCGAACCAAATAACCAAATTTGAACTCGGTTTGATTTTCAGTTAAAACCGAATTTAAACAGATTAAGTGAATTCAACCAAATTATTTTTCCCTTATTTCGTGGAACATGTACTACACAACTACAAACACATTTAAAACAATATTAAAACATACTATTAACAAAAGTTAAAAAAACCCCAAAAACATACACAACCCAATGCAGTCTAAAACAATACGGTTACAAAATAAGGGGTTGTTTGTTACTTCTTAATGAGGCTCTTGATGGTTCAGACATCTTACTGGTTCAGTACTTAATGATTCAGAGTTCAGACTGTTTGTTTCAGTGAGCAAATGGTTAAGATATTTACCTATGAATGGTTAAGCATTAAGCATTATACTGAGTCTGAATGGTTAAGACCTCTAATCTGAATTAATCAGACATTTGCCTCTGGACGATTAAAAATTATACTGACTCTTAATGGTTCATTACTCTCACTATTCAACACTTATCTTACTGATTCAGCATTTAACCATTTAAAAGTTGTCAAACAACTCCTAAACCAAATAACCAAATTTTAATTTGGTTCAATATTTTTTGTTTAGTTTTTTATTAATTCAGTTGTAACCGAATAATGAACACCCGTAAACAATTGACCCATATTAAATTTACATTTAAAGGGTATATGAAATTCTTTAAAGGAAAGTTTTGATTAAACAACGAAACCTAATTCTTCGACCTTGCCGCTCAAAATCGCTGGTGTTCTTCGAGGTTCGATCGGTTAGTGTGTGTTCTTTCAACTTATGCCGCTGTTTCTCTTCTTATATCCTTTTTCATATTGAAAAATTCTATCATAGATCATGTATGCTTCATAGTTTCTTCAATTTGTAGTTTAATGTAGATTTCTGATTTTTTCTTTATTTCCAGTTTGCTTTTCAATTTTTTTTTCATATTATTTTCCACTGATATGAATCTTTAAGAAAAATAGGAAAGAATTAGTCTCGGTTGGCCCGCCAGACCCGAAGTTCCAACCATAGTTGTCAATAACGAGAGCAGCGATCGTTATAGCGTGCTACGTAGCGTATAGTATAGGTATAGGTATAGGCTTGCTATTAGGGTTGTAACAAGAGATAACGTTAATAGCGACACATTTTTTAATATAAATAACAATTAAACATAGCTATAAAATAGCTGGATTTTAGGTTTTTGTTAAACGTGCATGTAAAATAGCATATATAGCATGGTATTTTGATATAACATACATAAAATTAATGTTTTTTTTTTCAGTGTATCACTATTTGTAAAATAGACGCCCACTATTAATCACTATGTAGCTATAGGTACCGGATTACTATTTGTCACTATTCGTCATTAACAACAATCGTTCCAACTGAACCAATTCGATTTTTTCTGAAATTTAATTCGTGTTAAGAGATAAAACCAAATCGACAGTTTCAAAATGTGAAGGTTTCTGAATCAAATAAACTGACAAATATGAATTAGGTTTTATTTTACTGGATATTCATAAGTATATGTCTTGACATTTTCAGAAACTTAGGACCCGTTGTTAGATTTAGCAATGAGGTTGGAGAAGTGCTGGTTTTGTTCGTCTACTATATATCCTGGACACGGGATTCAGTTTGTAAGGAATGATGCAAAGGTAGATTTAATTTTATAATTTATATTATATAATTTATTCGTCTAAATTGGGCTTGATTGTAGCTTTGAAATATTTAAAATGCCATATATTTAGATTTTGTCGATCAAAATGTCACAAGAATTTCAAAATGAAGAGGAATCCTCGTAAGGTGAAATGGACAAAGGCTTATAGGCGGTTACATGGCAAGGACATGACTCAGGTACACAAACTTAGATTAAGGATGCGACATATTTAGTTAGCATAAGTTATCAGTTGCTAACAGTTAAATGAACTTTTTTTAAAGGATGCAACATTTGAATTTGAGAGGAAACGTAACAGACCAGAGAGGTATGACAGAAACCTCACAGAGAACACTCTAAAGGCCATCAAGACGATTGACAAAGTCAGATCTCGTAGGGAGGAAGCACACCATAAAAACAGGTACTTTTTTCTTGAATCTTACCTCTAGTTTGAATTTTAATGTTGTTTTCTTGTTTTTTACCTAGAGATAGTGAGTTTTACTCGTTTAGCTAAAACGAGACGGATCACATTGGGTCATCGATTTGGCCACTAAAGTTCAAAACTATTGGTTTTTACTTTTTACTCGAATCAGTTTTGACAAAAGCCTCCCGTTTGAATTGTTACTGTTATCTTTTTTCTTGTTTCTCTCGAGTTACAAAACTAATGTGATGTCTATGATGATGATTATGCAGGAAGAAAGGTAAGATTTCAAAGGAAAGAAAAGAGGCATTTAAGGAACTTGATCAGCATATCCACCTGTTGGTCGCTCCTGGTGCAACGGATAAGCTCACTGTCAAGGTTCAACATGAATCTACCGATGAGAACCGCATGGAAGAATGATATGCGTGATTGAGTATGTTTTTTAGCTTGTAAACATCCTATTCTTGTAACTTGAATCTTTGACCCGTTTTTTATTTATGACCCGTTTTTGAGCAACTTTGAAATCACTTACATTTTCAGCAAACCACTTTGATAATGTAAATCATATATAAGTTTTGCATTATTGACAATGTTGTTGCACATCATAAAGAAAATGCCTTTGAACTTTCTTCACTTCGCAGTTCCCTGTATTTTTCTTCACTGATCCCTGCAAGTATGTTTTCCAACGCGGGTATATCCTACTCTGCAACGAATCCCAGTTTAACACCTTGAAAAACGGAGGGACAAAATTGTCCGAAATGATAACAAATAGTTCCTTAGCAACCCATGATATCGGGATCTTTGTTGTTCCAATATTCGAGTAGGATTTTATTTAAATACGTGTGTATGTTTCCGGCATAGAAGGCCAGTATATCTCGTTTAGAAGCAGGATTTCCCCCAAGGTCACAGAGCGGGTTTCAGGCAGGGAGACGTCCCGATCTGCATAAAACCATCGTCTGATTTTGACTCGTTTGGTTTATCTTGAGTGGGTCAAATAAGAAAAAGCACTAAATATATATAGGTTATCTTGAGAATGCTAAATATTGCGAGAACTGCGAGAACGAATGAAAAACCAATCAAAACCAAATTTTTTTAATACAAACCTCGTTGTAATCAAAGTATGACACCACAAAAAGAATTTACAACATCAAATAACTCATTTCCCCTCTTACAATCACCTTTATTAGATTTTTTACACATGTGTAAATGACAAATTTACACATATGTTAATTTTCTTTATTTATGAATTTACGTAAATTTGAATGTGTAAATTAAATTTTCATCATTGTAATTGAACAATAAGGGGGTAGGGGTGGTTTCCACTCATCATTCACAACTTCCAATCAAGTTGTGCCATGTCATCAAACATTATTCCATCATTCACAACTTTTTTTAGTGGAAATGATCATCACTACCACCACACCCAACTTCCCCCCAACCAACAATTCCCCTCACAACAATCAAATATATAATGCATCAAAAATATCACGCGTTATCAAATTTTGTCCGTGAAAAAGTGGGCGGCGACGGTGTTCCGCAGAGTTTCACACGTGAAACTATGGCATCATGCACAAATTTTTGTCCACCCTGGGTCCTCTAATGATAAGTGTAACTTTTTTTAATTTGAATTGTTTTTAACCAAGTTCTCGTGGTAAAAAACAATTCAAATTCAAAATTTTTTTTACACTTATTATTATTTTATTATTATTCGAATACAATATTGGAATATTGGATTTTATGAACCTTTTTCTAGCCAAAAACGGTTTTTCCGACGACCAGAGACTAACAACGTTTGGATTTTGTTGGTTAGGGTCGATTGGAGACCAATATTTTAATAGTTGGGACAGCCAATGGTTATTTTTTAAGTTGGGACTGTTGGAGGCCAACAACGAATAGTCGAGATTATTAAAATGCAATATTTCTATTTATTTAGATTACTTTTAAACATTTTTTCCTTATAAATTGTCATATATATCGTTACGACATGCCTACTCTTTGTCTACGATACGATAGAGGCTTAATTCGAACATGTCTATATAGTTATTTTTTAGTTCTTTACCGTGTCGATTTGAACCGCTACCGTAACATCGGTATTTGTAGAGTATTCCTTTTTATGGTTTTTCTGACTTATCCAAATAGAGTATATTTTTTTGGGATATTGGATTTTAATAACCTCAACTTCACCAATTGGCCAATAACACTCCAAACTTTTAATTTGTACACCAGCACTCCCAACTTTCAACTTATTGGCTGAGAACACTCTCAAACTAACTGAACCCTAACCCAGTTAGCTGATGCCAGCTGCCACACCATAAAAATGCCATGTCAGCTACCACGTCATAAAAAATGGCACGTCATTTGCCACGTCAGCAAAAATGCCACATCACTTGCCACGTCATATGCCACGTCAGCAAAATGGGCCACATCAGATGCCACATCAGCAAAAACTAACTGGGTTAGGGTTCAGTTAGTTTGGGAGTGTTCTCAGCCAATAAGTTGAAAGTTGAGAGTGCTGTTGTACAAATTGAAAGTTGGGAGTGTTATTGGCCAATTGGTGAAAGTTGGGGTTATTAAAATTCAATATCTCTTTTCTTTTTTGTTGCGTAAGCTATAATGAGTGTCAGTATATATTTATTTTCCAAATGTGCATATCTCTTTCAGTTGCTATATTAAATGCAGGGTACCGATGCTTTGACGAACCGATATCGATCATAAACCCGCAGCGGAGGGCAGAAATTACCACTAGTTCATGACATAATATATGCCCACCTAACCAAGGGCGGAAGTTAGAAGGGGTCGGGAGGCGTCCGACCTCCGAACTTTTCGTTCAGCAGTGTTATATACATAACTTTCGTATAGAATTTTTTTTGTATATGCACGGTTCTATAATTTTTTTTGGTATATACAGGGTTCTAATATTAATATTAATTAATTAATAATTAATATTAATAATACAGCTTTAATACAATATGATAAAGCAAATAAAATATCATTATGTACGATTCCATAGACATCTAGCTAAAGTCAAATCGAGTTTGAGTTCGGCTAAAGTCAAGTTGTTTGTTACTCGGGGGTATTTTCGTAATTCAGGCTTCATACAAATTCCATTAACCCCGAGCGTTGTTATTCATTCTCGCCACTTCCCATTCGTTCTCTTCCATCTGCTACTGATCATCGTTAATTGCTGATTCCAACCCAGATAGTATCCGGTTCGTCAAACACAAAGTAAAACAAAAATTACTAATTTCATAAATCCGAATGATCAAAATCAAATATTCATATTAGCAAATAGAAAACATAAACAAGAAGTTTTAAAATCCTACTCTAGACGTATCCTGTTTTTTTTTTCCGCACTTTACAAGCCCGCCAAAATACACAGAATTGGTCCTTAAAATACAACGATTTCTTGCCAAAAATGCGATTGGAGAACAATACGCTGAATTGTTCCATGGAATTCGCTGAATTCTTAACTGAAATACGCTGTTTTACAATACGTAATTCGCGAATTTATCCCATTAAAAACAACGAATTGAACAATGTAATACGCGAATTGATGCGTATAAATTCGTATACGTATTGCGTATCAAACGAATCGTACCAATTCGAAATTCGGTTATTTTTGGGCGAATTTGGTAACTATGGTTTTTTTCACTTGATTTACTTTAGTTATAGATCCAATTCATGCATCAGACTGTATTTCCTCTTGAACTGAAGTTATAATACATGTATGTGCTGTTTGAGTGTGAGAATCTAGGTTTTTTTTTCTATATCAACGGTTTTCATGTAGTTGATGTTGAAAGCATGAAAGGGAATGATGGTTGGTTGGGTTGAGGCAAACATACAAGTATGAATATGAAGAAATTAAGAAATTGTAGATAACATTATTAGTACTAAATTTTGTATTAATTATGTGGCAATTAGTCATGTTATATGGTTTCTTATAATCATCGTCATTGTATGATATTATTATTCAAGCATGATTAGACATGAGATATTCAATCAGTTGGTAACTAGGTAGACATTTATGATTTTATTTCATCGAGTTAGTTCTTAGGTGTTGTTTGAGGTTGATATGAATAAAACATGTTGTTAGCTGGGACTGTTGTCAGCCAGTTGGAATAGCTGAGATTATTAAAATCTAATTTTCCTTTTTCCTAAGTGCAATTCGTTGATTTTTTTTAATTTCTTTTGATATTCGTTTATTATTTTCTTGGTTTTTTAAATCCCGGCCATGTTGTGTAGAAAATGAATTCGGTGGTTGCCCAACGTTCTGCTTTTATGGATGGACGATGCCTTCACAAGTTTCAGGTTCGTATTATACAAATTATACAAAAAAAAAAAAAAACAAAGAAAATGTAATTGGTTGATTTTGATTAGGATTTTTAGATATTTGATTCTAATTAACTATTATGTTTTGAATTTATAGGATAAAACTAAATTGTTGATTGCTGGGAAAAGGCCTGTGAGGGTTTCAGTGGTATCCTCATCTCATAAAGCGGATCATTCTATTAAAGTTGGCATCCTTGGAGCGAGTGGATTAACCGGTGAGTTTTTGACTAACAAACTAAATATGCTGTTTTTTTGCCTAATTATTAAATCAACGTTTCCAGCAAATAGACGTCATAACTTTGATACGTAATGCTACATGGACGGTGCATATATGGGAAAGATCAAACACAAAACAATCTTAACCTAGGAAGTGTTGGAAACCGGGTCAAACGAACTCCGGTTGACCTCATTCCAGGCTTCCGGCGACGTTGGAACCAGCTTGTCGAACCCTATTCAAATATATACCGTGTTTTGCTTTTAGGGTTTAGAGTTTAGCTTTAGATTTTAGTATTAAGGTTTAGCATTTTAGGTTTTAGCTATGGTTTAGCTTTAGGAGTTAAGAACTTTTCTTAGGTTAATCGAAGTTCGTTTGACCCGGTTTTCTACACTTCTTAGGTTAAGAACATTTTGTACCCGATCCTTACCCTATCTATCTCTCTATATATAAATGCTTGAGTTTTTATGCATCTACTCAAAATTTTCTCTTAGTTTAACTATAGACTACATTTTATTCCTAGCTTATTCCATTCATTGCAAACCATCCTTTTATGGACATAACTCTGATGACTGCTGAAGACGAAGCTGGTCAATCAATTGAATCCGTATTTCCACACCTCGTCATGCATGTAAGCTTTTGTTGCAAATATCTTGCAGTTTGCAAGATCATTCAAGACGGTGATACATTATTATTTCTATTGTTTGTAGGATATGCCAAAATTGGTTGCTATACAGGATGTAGATTTCTCTGGTGTAGATGCTGTCTTTTCTTGTTTATCGCCTGGCACCAGTCAGGTTTTTGTTAATTTTATGATACCAATTTCAGTATCATATTTTATCAGCTATTGAGATTTTCGTAGTCAGTTACTGATGGGTTGTTGTAAACTACTATTCTCATTGCAGGAAATTATCAAAGGTCTTCCGAGTAGGTTAAAAATTGTTGACCTCTCCGTGGTACTTTTTGGCAAATAATATGTTCTTCAACACTAATACTTTCTGAATATAATGTTTAATAAAACAAAACGTTTGCAGGATTTTACACTACGGGATGTTAATGACTATGCTGAATGGTATGGTCAGCCTCACAAAGCACGAGAGTTACAGGTACAATTTATCTTTCATATATGTTCCCAAGTCGCTAACAGAAGTAGAAGTTACCTAAAGCTTGTGGATATCTAGCATGTTGTAGAAGTTGCTAGACGTCCTAGGTCAGTCAGTCAATTGGGGAGTTGGGGTTATTCGGTCTAGGTGGGGAGTACTCGGATATGGTAAATTATAAAGAAAACTAATTACGAGATTATATATGTCAAATATCATAATTTACTAATATTTATAACAAAATACGTGAATATCAATATTAATCAAAAGGATACATGTTCAAATACTAAAGTATTTTAAAGTGAAAATCCAACAAGAATTAGTGAGAAGCGAAAATTAGTAAAAACAGCGAAAATCCCAACTAAACCAACTAAGGCCGACTTTACCGATCCCGACTACATTTGGCATACTACCAACTAAATTTGGCATACTAGACTAAAGTTGGCACGGTGACTCTGCGGGCCGCCTAGGTGCCGAATACATGGCCGACTAGGACAGCTTTTGCAACACTGGTTGTAGACACTATTTTACAATTGGTGCACATGGTTCTGTCTAGTTACTAGAAGTTGCAATTTCAAGCGATTTTAAATATTAACATGTTGATTCATGTTATGTTATTCTTATGTCTGTTTTTAATGGTCAATGGGTAAATAGAAGCGGACATGCACCAAATGGGTACGGAGACGTCCAAAGTGTATTTCAATGCATACAACATACTAACTCACTTTACCAAAAAAACATGGATTATCATTGTAATATTAGTATTATTATGATTATGTTTTTTTATCGCTTTTAAGTTATTTAATTTTGTTCATTTTGCTAATTTGTTTGTAGAAAGAGGCTGTTTATGGCCTAACAGAGATACATAGAAAGAAGATCCAAAGTGCACGTCTTGTTGCAAATCCGGGATGTTATCCTACTGCAATCTTGCTTCCTCTTGTTCCCCTAATCAGGGCTTGTTTCTTGTTCTCTTTTGCATTTAAAAGAGTATCATAATAATACATAAATTATAAAAGCGATCTAATAGATACATCTCCTTTGTGATGACAGGCTAATCTTATTGCATTGGAAGATATTGTTATTTTCTCAAATTCCGGAGTTAGTGAAACAGGTTGTTTATCTTAACCCTTTCTTCCTCTACACATTTGTTGTGTCTTGTATTTAATCAGTCAACTTCATAGACTTCCAAAGTGAAATGGGGTGAAACTCAGAAGGGCCAAAAGTTACCTCACATGTGTTTTAATTGCTTACAACCAGCCCATTTGGGGTCACTAATATACAATAGTGGACCTGGAAAAATTGTATTTGGCGTTGAAAATTTTTTAGGGTCAAATGTGTAAATTCAAAATTCTTTAGGGTCAATTTTTTTTATTCAGTCTGGATCGGGTTGGATCACATTAACAAATAAAATTGAGTTAACTGCCATTTTCATCCCTGTGGTTTGTTCACTTTTGCCATTTCAATCCAATTTTCAAAAATGCGTCAGTTTCCTCCCTAACATACTAGAAACGTGGCACTTCAGTCCAAGAATTAAAACCCAGTTAAGTTAGACAGGTTTAATGAAGGGTTTTAATTTTTGGATTGAATTGGCACGTTTCCGGTATGTTAGGGAGGAAACTGGCGCATTTTTGAAAATTGGACTGAAATGGCAAAAGTGAAAATCTTAACTTGATGATGGGATTTCTGAAAACGTTGGGCTTAGCCGCGTGCCTTTACTGCTTTAGATGCCTTTATTTTCTTGGTTTTGGTATGGTAGTATTTATGGAATGATGTCTATATTTGTGTGTTTTTATGTTTAGATGTTCTAAATTATAAGATTTGTTTCCATAAACAAGTTAATTTGGTGTTCAAGTTTAGGTTTTGGTATAAATACTTAAGCGAGTTTAACCAAGAACCGGGGCTTTGCTTTACCTGGTTCGGGTCAGGGTGTTAAAGCCGGTTTGATGCCTTTAACCGGTTTGGGTTAGGGTCTTAAAACCGGGTTGATGCGAACTTGGTTTAAAAAAGCGCGCCTGAGGCGCAGGTCATGGGGCTTTACCGTTCAGCGCCTTGTGTTTTTCCAGGAAGCGACCAAAAAGCGCATTTTTTGGGGGCTTTTTTGGCCTGAAAAGCGCGCCCGATGGACCTGAGGCTATACACAGCAACTTGGATCGTAAAACACAGAAACGTTGAGAAGGTAGCGGTTTTGTGAACACATCAGCAATTTGATCTGCAGTTGAAATGAACTGAACCTAGCTTGCCTTGAGCTACTTTTTCACGAACGAAATGAAAGTCGACCTCAACATGTTTTGTTCTAGCATGAAATACCGGGTTGGCGGAGAGGTATGTAGCTCCAAGATTATCACACCACAATGTTGGAGTCGATTTTGATACAATCCCAAGTTCTTGGAGAAGGGCTTCTAGCCATGTGAGTTCAGCAACAGTGTCAGCAAGTGCCTTATATTCAGATTCGGTGGAAGACCGAGAAACGGTTCGTTGCTTTCGAGCGTTCCAAGAGATCAAGTTTGAGCCAAAATAGATGGCAAATCCCCCGGTGGATCGGCGGTCATCTGGGCAACCAGCCCAGTCTGCATCGGAATATGCCTGAATCGACGAAGGCCATTGTGAGTCAGTGAAGGCATGAAGAGTGGAAGCCGAGTCATGACGGATAAAGAGACCAAAGTGGGAAGTGCCTTTGAGATACCGAAGAATTCGTTTGACCGCCGACCAATGATTTTCAGTAGGTGCATGCATGTATTGACACACTTTGTTGACAGCATAAAGCTTGGTTTAAAAAAGCGCGCCTAGGCGCGAGGCGCAACAAGGCGCAGGTCATGGGGCTTTACCGCTCAGCGCCTTGTGTTTTTCCAGGAAGCGACCAAAAAGCGCGCCCGATGGACCTGAGGCTACACACAGCAAAAAAAATGTTTTTTTTAGTAAAAATAAGCGTTTTCTAACAGCCCGGGTTTTTGGAGCTGCATTCGTGTCCGCAGGACGTGCGGGCAAGCACGAGTTCAACCAAATTCCAACTCCGAAACTCAATTGTTAGCACCCCCTGCGCGTGCGGGTAGGACTTGTGGTAAAACATGTCATAAAGTTACAGTTGTTTGATAAATGTTTTACCTTATAAACAACCATTCCCTTTGTTCCCACACCTATGTGGGACAAGGTATAAAAGCCTTATTTATAGCTATATTTTGGTTAAAGGAAGCTAAAAACCTATAGGATATGTATGGGATATATAAAAAAAATTATATAAAGACCTTGCGCCTCGGGTACGAAAAGCCCACCGCTTTTGCGCTTCGCGCCTCAATTTTAGACCTCGTCGCTTTTGTGCGCCTCTCGCTTTTTTAAACCAAGGATGCGAATGGGTAGTCCGCGGTCGGACTGGCAACCCGGCCGGTTAAATCGGAAATTGATTTAAATTTTCGCATTTTGCTTTTTTAATGAAATTTACGATTTCATCTGGTTCTTACATCTGGTCCGATGAGTGAACCTGCAAGGAAACCGGTTCGCCGTTCATTCCGGTTCAAAAAACATTGTCGCCAAAGATTAAAATCAATTGTATGAATATAACTTCATCTGTGCCACAGTGTCTTGTATCAGTTCACGCGAGGTTCATGTTTTTTTAATATATTTTATCGTATTATTTGTTTGATCGAATCAGTTTTGACAAAAGGCTCCAATTTGAATTGTTACTGTTGACTTTTTTCTTGTTTCTATAGAGTTGCAAAACTAATGTGATGTTTATGATGATGATCATGCAGGAAGAAAGGTAAGATTTCAAAGGAAAGAAAAGAGGCAAGAAAGGAACTTGATCAACATATCCACCTGTTGGTCGCTCCTGGTGCATCGGATAAGTTCACTGTCAAGGTTCAACATGAATCTGCCTATGAGAACCGAATGGAAGAATGGTATGCATGATTGATTGCTTTTTAGATTGTAAACATCCTATTCTTGTTGCCCGTTTACCATCTATCTCGATGTAAATTCATGTCTTGTATTATTTATACTAAATTCTTGTAACTTGAATCTTTGACCCGTTTTTGAGTTATGACCCGTTTTTGAGCAACTTTGAAATCACTTACAATTTACAGCAACCACTTTGATAATGTAAATCACATGCAATGTTTACATCATTGAATGTGTTATCGCAAATAGGATTCATGTATATTTTCATTTAGGTCAACAGAAGCACGTAATATCAGTTGAGTAACTTTAGATTGGAAAAAAACCGAGTGACTTTAGTGAGACATTTGAGAAACTTGGTTATATTGGCATCACTTAGCGCCCCTTCAATCATGTGTAATTGTTCAGTATTAAATAATCTGATTTTTGTTCAATGATTTAATCCAAAAAGTAGCGTTATTGAAGAAACGCCCTTGACCCTTCATGTCCACATAACGCCTGATGTATGGTCTCACCGACGCTTTATGGCATTAAACATGGGTAAATATCGGGTTGTTTCTATCATTGTATACCTACACTTTGAGCGTACGTTCCATGAGTTCATAACTCATGTGGTATACATTAATGCATTAGGGGGTTGCGTATGTGGAAGCCATAGTTGGTTTAACTTAATGGAAAGTGAGATTAAGATTAACATTTTGAACATTGATATGTAACGGAACACTAGAGCATAAAGTTCTTGATTAGTCGGGAGGGTGCCTTGGTGACCTTCAAGTAGGGGTGTGAATTTTTAACACAATCTCAAAAACACAACACAAACCCACCGAAATTCCCGAGGTTGGGTTACTCTAAACAAGTTCGGGTCAATTTCAGGTTGAACCTGCGAACCCGTTTAACTAAACGGGCCGGGTTCGGTTAATCCGATCGGGTTGGTAGGTTGACCGTTTAACTCATTTATATTATATTATATTGTATTTTTTTACAATATGTTTTTTTGTCATAAATTAAAATGGGCATGTATTTTATGTCATCATTGTAACTTAAAAAGAGAAATTAACATAAGATTTTATAATATAAATGTAATTGTATTGTATACATTTGTGTTTTTATAGTAACTATTAATTTTCATATATATATGAAAAAATATATCGTACAATTGGTGTACACTGGAGCCAAATTCGCATGTTAAAAAAAGCGCGTGTGTGAGAGTTGCAAATTCGCATGTTGAAACATATGCATGAAATTGCTTGGATGGTCTTCAAATTCGCATGGATTTGTCCAGCCCATGAAATCGCATGGCTGGAAAAGGATAACGCACGTTTGTAAAACCAGCGTACGAGTGTACCTTAACACCAATTGCACGATAACAACTCCCTATATATATAGGGCATGGTTCATGCGAGAATAATCTTTATTGCGAGAACCGCGAGAACCAATGTGAACAAAAAAAATCTAAAAAAATTAAAAAAAACACTCAATTTTTTTTAATATTTTTTAATAAAATCGCTATATTTCGTTACAATTTTTTTTTTTCGAGTAACAATTATCGATGGCACATGTGCATATGTATCATTACTTCGATAAATTTGTAATACATTATCAGTAGTAGACAACTGCACTTTCATTTAAAATATCATCCGTAATACACTACTTTTTACATTACCAATATTAAAAATGCACACGTACATCATTATGTATAACCATGATACAACATGTTTTGGTCAAAAAGTTTGTAATTTTGAATGATGAAGTAGGTCAATATAGATGTTTTTTGGTTAGTTATATCTAGTGGTTGATGGTTTAGTTATATTTGTCACTTTATGATGTAATATGTTGATTGGATGGTATAAAGGGTGTTGATATACATGTAATAAAGTGAAAATATTGGTAATGACATTGTATTATGGATGGTAGGAGGTAATGATATTGTATTATGAAGTGTATTATGGATGGTATGATAGATGTATGGGAAAGTGTATTCAAAGTAGTGTACCAAAACACCTTATATCATGTTGATACATATAGATGCACATGCGCATTTCTAATATTGGTAATATAAAAAGTAGTGTATTACGTATGGTAGTTTAAATGAAAGTGCAATTGTCTAATATTGGTAATGTATTACGGAATTTGTCAAAGAAATGATACATATGCACATGTGCATGGATAATTGTTACTCGAATTATTATTTTTTAAATTTTTTTTATTATTGACAAAATGTAGCGATTTTTCCAAAAAATATTAATTCTTGGGTGTTTTTTTTAGATTTTTTAGGTATTTTTGGTTGTGTTCACATTGGTTCTCGCAATAAAGGGTGGTTCATAACGGATCCTTCTCCTATACATATATTGTACTAGGTACTAAAAAATACCGGTACCAAACCGTAGTGTACCGATCGAATCGGGTACCAATTCAGAAACCATTTTTGTTGTTTTTTTCAGGATTAGTACTTTCGGTTCAGTACTGGTTCAATATTTTACCCACTTTTTTACCATCGAATACCATACTGTACCATACCCATTACTTTTGGTACCAGTACCGGTAGTCCGGTACACATTTTTTGGCGATTTGAGGAAGGTACCGAGTTTATCTCTACTCAACACAACCATTTTTGCAAACAATTCTCCTTTTTTTTTCAAACCGAATTTGGAGAGAATTTTATGCATATTCACAAGTAAAAGAATCAATCCTATATATTTAGATATAATCTCTTATCTCAACGCTAGGGATGAGCAATCCGTACTAGGTACTAAAAAATACCGGTATGAAACTGTAGTTTACCGATCTAATATCGGTACCAATTTGGTACCCATTTTTACCATTTTTCGAGATTAGTACTTTCGGTTCGGTATTTTACCCATTTTGTACCTTGGAATACCTTTTTATAACTTTTATTGCGGTTGTTTCCATCTAAAGTTTTAAAAAGTTCTAAAGGTTTAGAAAAATCTGTTTATGGTTATATGTTATACTATTAGATTCTGACTTCTGTTATAATACTATTGTTTATAGAAGTTTACCTTACTTAAAATATGAAAGATATGATTTTAGAACTAACTGATTAATATAGACATTCAATTGTATTCATACAAGCCAAGTTTACGTAATTATAATTATTTAGTCATTATAACATGATATAATTTATTTTAATGATTGATTACCTGATTAAAAGAGGAGTAAATTGCACAAAACATCCTTTATGTTTCCTCAAACTTGCAGGTTTCAGCCTTAATGTTTAAAAGTTGCTAAAAACAACCTTTAAGTTTATTTTTGTTGCGGGTTCAATCCTTTACACTAACCACGTTATTTTCTTCAGTTAAGTTCCCTCACATGATCAACCAAAATGACGAATATACCCTCACATGTTATGCATGTGAGGGAACTTAACTGAAGAAAATAACGTGGTTAGCTGTAAAGGATTGAACCCGCAACAAAAATAAAGTTAAAGGCTGTTTTTAGCAACTTTTAAACATTAAGGCTGGAACCTGCAAGTTTGAGGAAACATAAAGGATGTTTTGTGCAATTTACTCTTAAAAGAGTGTTAAAAAATATTGTTGATTAAAACTTTTATAATATGTTTTTGGTTATAAATCTTCGATGCCTAATAAATAAAATTACGCACATTGCCACATGTCACAATATTGTAATGATAGTTAAAAGTTTTCCCATTCGTCTTATTTAGCCCAAAATGGTTCAATTAAAAATTAAAAGTTCTAAAAAGTTAATTAAAATCCTTTATAAAATGGTTATTGGATTTTAATAATCCTAAGTTTAACTGGTTGGCCGATGATAATCCCAACTTTAAAAATTTCCTATAACAATCCCAACTTGTAAAAATTTTGCCATCTTCGATCATTTTTCTAAAATATAAGAATTTGATATCCTCAATATATTCAAGTGTACCTGCAACCTCCTTAACAGATTCAAGTGCACTGCAGTTAGAAAATGTTTGATGGGAGCCAAATTCTTACAAGTGAGGATTATTGAATGAAATTTTTAAAGTTGAGATTATTATCGGCCAATAGGTGAAACTTATGATTATTAAAATTCAATAACCTTTTATAAAACTTAAAATGGTTTTAAAAGTTTTAAAAAATTAATTAAAATCCTTTACAAAACTTAAAATGGTTATCTATTTCATTTCATTTGTTACAATTATTATCAAACGACGTCAAAGTGGAATTTAGATATCTTTTTTTGTTGCAAAAATCAAATACCGTTTTATAGTCTCAAATCTTCATTACTAAATGTTTAATATATACTTTATTCAGCATTCAAAATATTCGGGTTTCTAACCAAGTAAGCCAATATACAAATCGGATTACGTTTTTTGCTCTTTTTTTATTGGGGCCACTTCAATGCATAGCATTATGATAAGCCAATATACAAATGAAATCGAATTTGCATATATACAAAAAAATCGTGAAGTTTGCCGGAAAACGACGATAATTTTCAACAGGGAGCGTTGGTTTCATTACTACCCTCGTCGATTACGTTCAACCCTAAGGCTGCATGGTGTTGGACGCAGGCGGGGGATTTATTGTTAATACCATGCAGTCGGATAAAGCCCCTCTCATCGCTACTCCATAATTAATTTTATTTTAATTTCTATTAAAATCTAATTCAATTTTATAACTTATAATTGAAATTAATAAATAAATATATAAATAACTAAATTCAAACATGACAAATTAAAATATAATTCTAAAAAAAATTTATTTCTAAATTTTTATATAAAATTTTTGATTATTTTATTTTGTTACCGTTTTTAAGGTCAAAAAAGCATATTCCCATTTCCCACACGTTTTAGCGCTCGCCATCCCTTTCACGAAGTCAACCATACGTCCCTCCAATCCTCCATGGCACCCATTCGGCGATGTTGGGGGCGCTATGGGGCTGATTTGGCACATGGTGCAAGCCCATACTGCTGAGCCTAACAACCCCAAATTAACCCAACCTAGTGTCACACCCCGCCTAAATTCAGCACAAAAACTCAGCATTCTAGAACTTTTTGGAGCCATCTAATTGCGTCAAAAGTTGCCCAGGAAGGCTATGGAACAACCCTTATTTTTCTAGCAACTTGGGGCACTACAAGGAACAAAATGCATCCAAGAAAGGCCTAGAATTTACTGAAAAAGACTGGTCAAAACAACCCTAAACATCTGCCAAGGACTCTCTAGAAACTTACTAAAATATCATGATATTTATGTAAGAAATATATAGATAATAAGTCTAAGATCTTTTGTAAAGAGTGTTCTAGACTTAGAACACTCTAGGTAGTCATCCAATCAGTATAAATAGGCATGATGGAGTCTCATTTGTGACATCCCCAAGCACTTGTAAAACATACATCACTCTTGTAAATTTTCTTTGTGTAATACAAAGCTTTTCTCATGTATGCTTGAGTTCAAGTATTACAAACAACCCACTTGTAATCCAACATTCCCTTTAACAGACTTTCATTACCAAAACACAATGACACTAAGTCGACAAGGCTTACTTAGACGGTGATCTACGGCCACACGTGTGTTGAGAAACTAACTTGTGAAACTAGCCTCCTTTTTAGTTCCCCCCACATATATAAAAAACCGTTTTAATATGTTTTTAATATCTATAAATGTAGAAATCTAAATATGGATACAAGAAGGATCATGAGAAAAAAAATATTTTTCCCAAAAACCATGATATAAATTAAACATTTACACATCACATTAATTATTAGCTAATAACTTACATTAAGTGTACTATTGTCGTTCGTAATGCAATATTTTTTAGACAAAATTGCATAAAAAAATCTTTATGTATATCAAAATTGCACAATCTCCATTTATATCAAAATTGCACAATCTCCAGTTCTAACATTTCATTAATTGGTTTGCTCGTGACATACAACGGATATGATTATAGCTCTCCCGACTTTTATATGTAACACCCCAAAATATTATTAGTGAAAACCGGTTTAAATAAAGGGAATAATGAGGCTAATTATGTGGAAATTTCTATAAATGGATTAGGTCCAAATTGAAAGGCCCATGAGGGGTTATGGGACTCTATTTCTTACTAAATAAATAAAATATGAAAACTCAAGCCTCATTTGCATCACTTTCACCAATTCTAGAGAGAGAAAGCTAGAGAGAGGAAGTGGAGTTTTAGAGAGAGAGTTGAAGGAAAGAGAATCAAGATTTGAAACTTGGACGGATAGGCCAAAATTTTTGGGCTAGCTCCACCACTGATAGAGATGCAATAATAATCTATATACTTGGTTTTAAAAAGCAAGAGTCGCACAAAAGCGACGAGGTTTAAAACCGAAGCGCAAAAGTGGCGGCCTTTTCGTATCCTAGGCGCAAGCTAATTATATATATATATTTTTATATCCCATAGGTTTTTTGATTTCCCTACCCAAAATATAGCTATAAGTAAGGTTTTTGTATGATTTTAGCTGCATGTACAAGCCATAAAAACCCAAGGTACAACAGTTAGATGCATAAAAGGTTAAAAACACCTCGTGTACAAGAGGCGCCCACCTCAGGCCAAAAAGCCCAGAAAAATCCCAAAAAAGCGTGCCTTTTTAGGGCTTCTTGTAATTACTCTACGCGCTGAACGAAAAAGCCCTAGGGTGTGAGCTTTGTTGCGCCTCACGCTTAAGCACGCTTTTTAAATCAAGTCACGTTTGTGTACCGCCACGGCCATTCAATCTTTGAATCACGTTTGTGTACGTTCAACCTTTGAATCACGTTTGTGTACCGCCACGGCCGTTCAATGAGGAAGAATACGGGCAAATGTCTCTTGAAGAGAGGGAATAGCAGATTCATTCAACAATTGGGATCGAATAGGATCCAATTCCGCTCGTAGGCCGGTCAACACACTCAACACAGTTATTTGTTCCCATTGAGTTTGCATAACCTGCTCATCAGTGCTAAGAGGGAGAAGAGAGTTGAATTCTTCGTACGTCTTCTTGAATTCCATAACATAAGTGATTACTAATTGATCAAGTTGCTCCCCCCAATGAAAATACTTACAAACATTGTAGATTCTAAACATGTTACTTGCCCAAAATATAGAAATTCCAGGTAGTCCATCACCTCTTTAACATACTCATAGTGACCGATAAGCGAAGTGACAGAAGTGTCGACAGAGTTTCTGATATATAGGAATAATCGAACATCAATTTCTAGCCACTGATCATTAGTATCATCTTTAGGAGGATCAGAAGTGAGATGAGAAACCTTTCCAATACTTCATAAACAAATACAAACAATTTTGCTCCATTCAAGAAATTTGACCCGTCAAGTTTGTTTTAGGTGAGTCGACCATGACAAATTCCAATAGAGTTGTTAGTAATATTCATGACTCACCATTGGTTTCTTTCTTGTCAGCCATTCTAACCTTTGAACTTAACTAAGAGAAAACAAATGAACAACAATTTGATAAACTGGAGATCAGAACAAGAATCAGAAACACGAAATCTGGAAAGTCTGACCAGAAATCGAAAGTCAGAAATCTAGAGGTTTGGCCAGATGTAAAAGTCAAATTCAGAAGACAAACTAGAAATTTGATGTCACAAACTTCGAATATATTCTAAGTGTTAGAGAGCCCAAAAATCTAATACGAAAATCAGATTCAGAAAGGATCACAAACAAACTGGAGCAGAAATGAAGTTTCTTGAAATTGGAGGCTGATACAGAACTGTTACTAGAAGTTGATCTGATGCATAACTGTCACCAGCTGATTGAAACCAGTAACTGAGTTCAATGATGATGGACGTGAGATGAAGTGGTGACTTGAAAATGAGTTTTCTAATTTGGTATTAAGTGGGTACAACTTCCTAAATAAAGGGTACAACTTCTTAAAACAGAAATTTCAAATGGCTCTCACAAATTAGTCAACATGGCTCTGATACAATGAAACAAACTGAAACTACACTCAACAAACTCACACTCAGCACACACTCAGATCTGAATGAATAAGAACAAGGTACAAAAGAAGTGAAAGTTCGAACACAAGAGATACTAAAAGTATATCTAATTGACTCAGTTATCTCAATTTACAACTTACAATATACCTACTATATAATAGCGAAGGAAATACTCTAGTACTACTTGGCCACTTCCAAATCTGGATAAGATAAGATACAACCCACTTGTTCAACTAAGATTATATTATTATATTATCTTTTCTAACAATATGCAGGTTACCGAAATCTCTCTATGGGCTCAAACAGGCTTCCCATGCACGGTACATTATCAGAACTGTATTTATTTTGTGCTTTTACTATTTCATCTCTTAGTATTTTTCTTCCGATATGTATGTTATGTATGTTGACGTTTTATATATAAGATACTTTGTATATAAGTGATTCATAACCTAACATAAAACAAAACGATTAAAAAACCTATCAAAAACTTTCAGCCCCGCAACAACGCGTGGGCTCCCCACTAGTCTTATCTAAATACTTAACTATACAATCATCAAATATTTACATAATAATAATAATAATAAAAATAATAATAATAATGATAATAATAATAATAATAGTAATACTAATAATAATAATAGTAATAACGATAATACCCAAAAATAATCAGTGTTCAAGGCAGGTCTTGTGACAAAATGGTAAATGATAAATTATAAGTTTTCTTTAAGTGTCTTAAAATTTAAGTTAAATTATAAGTCTACCCACTTAGATAGTATGTAGTTTTAAAAAAAATAAATATAAAATGTAGCTCTTTTGAACAACACAATCTAGCCTGGCCTGTCTTAAACATCGTTTTGACCTGAACGCTTTTTAACTCGAACCAAAATAACCCCTTTTACGTGAGATGTTCTAATGCGACATGCTAGCCAATCGACCCGACCAATACGTATTATTAAAAAAATTAAAGGAAAATTAAAATTAAAATTAAAATTAAATTCAACTAATTAATAAATATTAAATATTATGTTATAAATAAAAATCATATATGTAGGATTTATTAACATTTAAATTTACATTTACTATTTAGATTTTATAATTAAAATGCTATTAAAATTAAGTATTATCTTATTTTAATACTTAAGTATATGATTACAAAATATTTACATAGTAATAACAATAGTTATAAAATAATATCCAAATAAAAATAGTGTACAAGGCAGGTCAGGTTAGATTGCGCTCTCCAAAAGAGCTACGTTTACTATTTATATTTTTATAACTAAACACTATTTATATTTTTATAACTAAATACTATTTATATTAACTTTTATTTTTGTTGGCATTTTGGAAACAGATATAAAAAAATAGATTGTACATGCAACTCTGATGCTCTGTGCGGCTGACCATACAATTTAGCATACTCATTGACGTATCGTAACATGAGATCCTGCAACCAGATCTTTTATTAAACTTTGTGTCCAAAAAGGTAATAGTGTTGAAGAACATATTGTTTGCCAAAAACTACCTCTGAAAGATCTACAATCTTCAACTTGTAGGGAGACCTTTGATAATTTCCTGTAATAAGAATAGTTTACAACAATCCATTAGTAACTGACCATGAGAATATCAATAGGTGATAAAAATGGAATTGAAACCGATATCATAGGATTAACAAAAACCTGACTGGTGCAGGCGGTAAACAACAAAAGACAGCATCTAGACCAGAGAAATCCGCATCGTGTAGAGCAACCAAGTCTGGCATATCCTGCAAACAATGGAAACATTAATGTATCACGATCCTTACAGGTCATTCAAGATATTTGCAACAAAAGCTTACAAGCGTGGCCAGGTGTGGAAATACTGATCCAATCGATTGCCAACTTCTCTATCGGCAGTCAGCAGAGTTATGTCCATGAACGGATGGTTCGCGACGAATGGAATAAGCTGGAAAATAAAATATAGTCTATACTTAAACAAAGAGAAAAATCTGATTAGATGCATAAAAACTCAAGCATATATTTATATGCATCATCCGTGTAGATTACTTGTACCTTTTGCATAGACCACTTATACACACATAAGAGTTCAAGGCTTATTTTCATATTTTGGTTATATAACTTATATCGAACTTTTTGATGGTAGTAGAGCTACGTATTTGGTTCTCTATTATTTTAGTTTTTGGTGTTTAAAGTTAACATGTTAATATCATAGTTGCTAATAGCAAATAGCATTAAATAGCGACAAGCTACCTATACGCCACGTAACGATAGCGATGAGATAGAGAGTGCTATTTGATGTTTAGCGATAACGTGTTTGAATTTTTTTTTAAATAATAGTGTCCTATTCAGAGATTTAAGAATTCTTTATACAATTAGTGAAGATTCCAACTGTTTGGTTGATTAAAATGCCTAAAAATTTGGTTTTTATATTTCAAAAAACCCTAATTGCCGCTATTGGGCGCTAAACATTAGATAGCGATGATCTAGCGACGCTATTCGCTATAGTGCTTGCTACGCTATGGAGTCGCTAATTAACAGATTGCGAGATATGGGCGATACACTATGAAGCGCGCGATAGCAAACACTATCTTCGCTATCCAAGGTTTAAAAGAACAAATTGAGTTTCGAGTTGTTTTCCCTAAGCCTCACGAGGCGTAAGGCTGAGGCGTATTAATATATAAAAATAAGATGATATATGTTATGAAAACATAAATGCGTAACATCAAACAAAGAGTTTTCCCAACAAATTCATCAGATTCAATACAAGATTAACAAATCATACAAATTAACAGCTTAAATACAGGATTGCAGAATCATACAGATTAACAGCTTGAATACAGAATTATAGAAACAACAACTAACAGAACTAAATCAATTAAAGGAACAACAACAACGAAACCATAGGGGTTGTGGTTTATGGAAAGTAACAAGGTTAGGAACTTAATAGTTTAAAGGAATAATGGATTTTAATAAATCCAAACTTTTAGTCGTTGGCCGGCAACGGTCCCAAATTAAAAAATAACTGGTGGTGGTCCCAACTTTTCACATATTGTAAACAAATGGACTTTTACTAAAAAAAACCTTAATTTCTTTTTGTCTCTTTATCCTTTTGAGTTTAGTAAAGGTCGATTGATTTACATTATACGAAAAAGTTGCCGAAAAGGATAAGGAGATAAAAAGAAATTAAGGTTTTTTTAGTAAAAGTCCATTGGTTTACAATATACGAAAAGTTGGGACCACCGGTTATTTTTGAAGTTGAGACAATTTCCGGCCAATGACTAAAAGTTTGGATTATTAAAATCCATTTTTCCTAGTTTAAAATAGGGGTTGTGGTTTATGGAAAGTAACAAGGTTAGGAACTTAATAGTTTAAAATCACATTCTAAGGTTCTAACTTTTATTTTGTAACAACTTGAGGTATTAACAATAACTATTGTTGACATTTCTATGAAGATTGACTGAAAAGACTAAAATACCCTTTTTCAACTATAAGGACCATTTATGTAATTAACTTTATCTTAATTCATGAACCATTTGGGTAATATTTTGTCTTATTTTGGAAAAACCAAGGTATATATACGAAAAAAAAACAGAATTAAGTACTTCTGAAAAAAAAATCTGATTTTAAATACTCAAAAGGATTATGTTTAAACAAACATCGATTTTAAAGTGACGATGAATAGTAAAAATTAAATTAATATTTAAGTATTTGTTTTAATTGTTTAATAGCATATTATTCATTGATACATATGAGTTTAAAGTTATTATATGTTATTATCTAATTTGATTAGTGATTATAATTTTTTAGGTATTTGTTTTCACTTGCGAATATTACTTTTAAAAAAAAAATTAACTTTACTGTTATGTTTATTTTTTAACACTACGATATAAATGATATTGAAAATGGATATTGTGCCGTTGTCATACCAAAATGAATCGAAACCGTCTATTAATAGTAATCTATTGTTTTAACCGGCGACGTACCGACGCCGTAACAAACTGAACCGATTCCAACTGAACAGTATCAGTATCAGAATCTGTTTTCATTGTTTTCGACCGATATAAAGCGTGTCGAAATCTTTTTGACATAGCGAGTGCCAACACTGTACTGCACGGAATCGATACCGATCGAATTCTCGCCGCGTAGCGCGGGGGAATTTCACTAGTTTTTATTAAATCTGATTTAAAAGTTGGGAAAGAAAAGGTTTTCAAAGTTCGACTTTTCTTTTTCTTTTAATTTGTTTTGACAAAACGGTGTCGAACTCAAGATTATGTTTACCATAAGACTTACATTATTTTCATTCCAACAAAACTTTTGATTTCGAATGATTAGTTCTTCATATTTTCTTTTGATGTGTTCTGATTAAACTAAAACAATTTCGATTTTGGTTTTGTTTTACTTTTTATTTTTGGATGGTGATACTTTGTTCTTTTGGAAATTCCAGAAATCAATGAGAATCAAATACCTGATAATCCCACCGTGTTCATAAAATCCAAAAGTTAAATATGAAAAATCGATCTGAAGAATCATCACACATCCGAAAATTCAATCCAAAAAATCCATTTAAAATTTTCGATACAGGAGTCCAAATCGTTGAACATCAAAATGGGAATGAAAATCAAAACCCAAACCCTTGAAAGTCTGAACTGCAACTAACAAGAATCAGAAGTCAGAATCATTGACCAACAAATCCTATCTAACATATCAAATATATGATGTCTATTTGCTAGACCCGACCACCGGTTAATCCACTGGCTCCAAGGATACCAACTTTAACAGAGACGAGGATACCACGACAACCCTCACGGGCCTTTTCCCAGCAACCAAAAATATAGGTTTATCCTGTAAATTTAAAATGTAGTTGTTAATGAGAATGAAATATTTAATAATCGTAACAAATGAAATCACCTGAAACATGTGAAGGCAGCGTCCATTTATAGCAAAAATTGGCTAATGTTCACATATTCATTACGCACCTTAGTGAAGGTGATGATGAGAAAACAAGTAAAACATCAAATTCAAGCATGTTAGTGATATATACTTACTAAATTGGTCCAAATAAATTAGATAGAGGCTACACAGAAATTTAGAGGAAAACACAAAATTTTTACTAATTCATATTCTTCGATGATCATTCATTAAACAGGACATGCATACAAACTCTCTAGTGGTCTCCCTTAATTGAAGAGAAACATGCAACATTGAACCATGCAAAATTAAACAAAATATGCAACACTGAAATTCAAGGAAACGTATAGCAATGCAATTCATAATTTTGTGATGACGTGGGCAGGAAGGTCAACATCAGTTAGGAAAACAAGTTAGATCTACCTGGACTGTACTGTTAAAAACCTTAAATAAAACCATTTTGGGTGTAGTGTAACACCTAAGTATATCTAAAAAGCTAGAGCTACCAGCTTCTAACCACTAGCTACTTTTGACAAACATATATGTGTTCTCAATAATATTGCTTAGTTTTTATGTTTTTATTATTACAAAATATCATTTAGATGATAAAGTTTATATATAAAAATAGATTATTTTGGTTTCATTAACAAAGCAAAAATATAATGGTTAAAATATTTTGTTGTGCTTTGTATTAAAACAACTATACTGAGAATAAAACAAAGTTGTAACGAATTTTAAAAAGATACTCCTTTATAATTTAACATCGGAGATGTTAGAAAGTCAAAAATCATAATCTTGATTAAAGAAATAATAATAATAATAAATAAATAAAATAAAAAATATTTTCTAAACGAGACTCTTAATGGTTCAGAGTGTTTGTTTCTTAATAGTTAAGACCTCTTACTGGTTCAGCACTTAACGGTTCAAAGTGTTTGTTTCGCGAATGATTCAAACATTTGGCTCTAAATGGTTAAACATTATATTAAGTCTGAATGGTTAAAACATCTTATTTGAATTGGTCAGACATTTGCTTCTGAACAATTAAGCATTAGAGCATTCACATTGAAACCCTTAAAAACATGTGAGGGGGATTAGTTATATTATAAGAAATGGTTGATAGTGTTTTTGAGTGGTTGTGAGTAGAGAAGAGAGAAAATATATGAGAAAGTTACTGTTCATCTGTAAATATATGGGAAAAAAATTCTGGAGAGAGAAAACTGTATAAAATTTTTAATATTTTTAGAAATGGTTTGTGAGCGAAAAAGAAAGAAAAGGTAATGATAAAGATATAAAAAATATTATTTAATTGAAAAGGAAAAGAAAAAAGTAGTTGTTTTTAATGAAAATATATAGATATATATGTATAAATATATGGATTTCACTGTGAATGCTCTTAGACAAACTCTTAATGATTCAAACCTTTTAGTGATTCAGCACTTAATGACTCAGACTTCTTACTGATTCAATACTTATTCATTCAGAAGTTGTCCAACAACCCGTAAATCTAAAACCATATATCTCTAAACTAAATTCATATTTATTTATTTAGTTTTGAAAACCCACACCTAATACGTAAAGAAAAAACACTCCTTTAATGCGTTTGTTCAACAAAAATAAATATTTTCTTTTAAATAATTTAATATTTAGATTTTCATATGCAACCCACATTTCATGTTACCGTTTGAAAAAAAATAGTTTTCTGTATTTCAAATGATAGGGTCTTTTTCAAATTTGAAATTGCTTCATCTATTTAGATACCTACAAAATGTACTTGGATGATTTATATTAGGAATATAGATAAAACATCAAATAAAAATAGGTTTTGCTAAAAAACAACGTGATATATTCATAATTATTCTACAAGATCATTTGTAGAGTAATTTTGATAATTATCATTCGAGCAAATAATTACGAAAATGTCATCGTATTTTTTTTTGACTTTTTCATGCCTTTCGTACGTTTAGTACGTTTAGTACGTTAAAGTTATCTGTACGAAAACTTTAGTCTAGGAATATAAAGCATATAGGTGTCTTCGAAATGAGATCCCATATAAACATATATGAATATAAAAACGATAAGAACAAATGCTGTGCATCCATCTTGATTAAAATTTTAAAAGACATTTAAGGGGATAAATGGAATTATGCATTTTTTAGTCAAAGAAACTCCTAAAAAATAGCACACCATGTTTGTGGAACAATATGAGAGATTAAAGCAAAATAAAAATAAAAACTTTGAAAAAATTAGATCCACAATTTAATCCCATCCCATTTTCTCAAAAAAAAAATAAAAAAATTAATATAAGTTTACATATTGTATCAACACCTATTAGCACAACATATCAGCACAATTTGGGTTAAATATTGTCTTTGAACATGTTAGCACTTTTGGTTTATATCAACACATTTGTTTTATACAAACACAATTGTTGATAATGTTCAAAAATTGAAACATATTAGCACATTTGGTTTTTATCGGCACATGTGTTTTATACCAACAAGATATGTGCTAATGGTTTATATAGATACATTTGTTGATAATGTTTAAAAAATTGAAACATATTAACACATTCGGTTTTTACAAGCACATATGTTTTATACCTGTACGATATGTGCTAATATGTCTCTAAACATATTAGCGCATTTGGCTTCATGGTTATCTCATCACAGAAAGAAAAATATTTTAAATCCTGAAAATCACGAAGATGACCATTATTCGATATCCTGTTTATATATTAAGTATTCACATAATAAAAAAAAAGATACAGGAATGATAAAAGCGAATATGAAAGCATCCAATATATATTAATATATTATCATATGACCAAAGAGTAAATTGCACAAAACGTCCTTTAAGTTTCACCAATCTTGCTGGTTTCAGCCTTAATCTTTAAAAGTTGCCAAAACCAGCCTTTAAGATTAATTTTGTTGCAGGTTTCATCCTTTATCACTAACCCAGTTACTAATCCATGTTAATTGGCCTCACATGCATAGCATGTGAGGGTAAAACCGTCTTTTCATCTCTCTCTCTCCACTTCCTGGTGTGATTACTGGAGAGAGAGAACCCAAAACCCACCTCTCATTTTCCATTTTCCAAGAACTCGACACACAAGATTTAAGCAACCACAAGCCCAAGGTGGTTGTGATCATCACCATCATCATCATCAGTATCTTCATGTTCCTTCAAGTGTTGTGGTAACACCTACACACACCATCAAGATAAGATCACCAATCTTCTTTTTCTGGCTCAGAAAAGTCAAGAATCCAATTTTTTCCATTTTATGTCTTGGGAGTTTATAGCAGTGTTCCCTGCAAATCTTTGTTTCAGAGCAGTAACGGTGTTGTGTCTCTCTCTGGTTTCTCTCTATATATCTATTGTCGTAGCTGTCTGCAAAATCTCTTATGTGTTAAAGAGAATTTCAGAGACCCCACCATCTATCTATACACAGACTGCTACATCTTCTCAGATCTTGTATCTTCTTCAACCCTATATTCGAATTTGGTAGAAGAGATTTGAAAGGGGTTCTCTATGACCAAGGAGTAGAAACAAGAGATAGCTTCCCCAATTTCTCGGAACTTCACCTGGGCGCCACCGGGAGTGGGAGGAACGTCGGTGGTTCTTCATCCTCGCCGCTGCTGGACACACCCGATGTTTTTGCATCATCCGGCGGTGGTGGATTGCTTACAGGTTCAACCTACGGTAACCCAATAAATTGATTCTAGTTTTTCTTTTTACAAAAAGTGTCGTCTCAGAAACTTCATGGAAACTGATTGGCTGCGTGGCATTGTGTCCCCTCCGACCCATCCGGCGCCGCCGCCCTCCGCCGTGTCTCTGTCGTCTGGTTCCGCAACGATCTCCGTGTTCATGATAACGAATCTTTGAATAAAATCGGGCTGCCATCGGTGGACCGAATGGATTTAGGCGAGAATCGAGTCTGAAGCGAGGATTCGTGACGCGATGTTCTTTCAATCGAGTCTGAAGCGAGACAATTAGGGAGATATGTGGGAGTTATTTGCAGCAGTGTGTTGGGATTGTTTCTGATAGGTTTAAGTCAACTGCTTTAAGGAAGTGGAGAGAGAGAGATGAAAAGACGGTTTTACCCTCACATGCTATGCATGTGAGGCCATTTAACATGGATTAGTAACTGGGTTAGTGATAAAGGATGAAACCTGCAACAAAATTAATCTTAAAGGCTGGTTTTGGCAACTTTTAAAGATTAAGGCTGAAACCAGCAAGATTGGTGAAACTTAAAGGACGTTTTGTGCAATTTACTCTATGACCAAATGGTTCGAAATTCCTACCAACTATAGAAAGTTTGTCTACTATCAATACAGGCTCAGTTATAATATCCTAGTCGTTAGTGAGACTTGAACCCAAGACCTCCCCTCTCAAATCCAGGTGTTTAAAGGCGTTGCCTTTGTCAATGGACCACCTTCGTAGTTGAGATCTTTGGATTGAGTGACGAGTTTGGAAGCACCTAAAACATCTAAACTCCTTCTATTCTTCCCTTTTAAGAATTGTTTCCTTTTAGTTCCTCCATGAGCGGATTCATAGGTCTTTGGTGCGATGGCTTGTTAGAGTTAAAACGTAATTCAAACCCAGAAAACACGTATACACACACACGAGCAATCGACTGCAGAAAACGTGGTTCTGTCTCGGTGCGAGACCAACGTCCACAGACTGCAACTGGGTTTTTATCTTTGATTTATGTGAATACAAGATTACATATACAATATCTAATTATATAGAGACCACATCCAGAGCTTCTATTTAAAAAAAAAAAACTAAACTTGTCCTAATAAAAAGATATAGGGCCAGTCCACAACCTCTCATGTTTTCAATCTTTATTAACCCAATAAAACATGTCTTTTAAGTAACCCGGCCCAAACCGAAACCCAAATAAAGCCTACAAAACCCGACACACCTTTCATTATAAACTTGGATCATTGGCTTGTTTCTTTTCACATTTAATCTCATATATATTCTTTAAATTTCATAATATCAGTTACCATATCTCTGTTGTCAAGGCTCGCGCATCTAGGCTTATTTTTCAGGCCCAACCCAGCCTTCTCGCTTCGCATCAAAGCCCCACTTTCAGGGCCGAATTCCAATGAAATTTCAGTCAAAAATCGTTTAAACAGTTTTGAACATGTTTGAAACAATTATAAGAACCCTAAACAAGCCTGGAAACAGCCTAAAGTAACTTAAACTATCCCTAAAGAAGCCTAAAACATGTCGAAAATCCTTAAAAACTGTATTTTTTTTACTAAACGACTCGTCTAAAAAAACCCACATTTTCACCCTTTACGCCTTGAGTGTGTCTTGCGCCTCCTTTGACAAGTATGGGTAATATCAGTTAACAGAATGTTAAATCACATACAATATTCACATCATTGACAATGTTGTTACAATCATCAATGCACAAAGTACAACTATAAACTTATTCTGTACTGTTGTACAACACAAGTATTCACAACATTAGCAGCCATATTACAACTGTAACACAACACTATCTAGGCTTAAACTGGAAAATCCTATTATACCAAATAGAGTGCAAAATCATATGAAATAAATCATACTTAACATCCTTCACATTCCATAAAAAATGCCTTTGAACTTTCTTCACTCCATGTTGTAGCTCCCGGTATTTCGCATCACCGATCCTCGTAAGTATGTTTTTCAACTCGGGTATATCTTTCTCCGCTACAATAACTGAAAACGAATCCCAGTTTAACACCTCGAAAAACGGAGGGACGAAATTGTCCGAAATGATAACGGGCACACACTCGTAAAATATCGCCTCAACGACCCGCGGGCTGTTCACTTCGTACCCTTTTGGGCAAATGCAAAACTTGCTGCTTTTCATATGTTCAATGTAATTCATCTTGCTAGCAACGCCAGGTGGCATCGGGCCGAATATCTTCATATCGGGATCTTTGTTGTTCCAATATTCGAGTAGGATTTTACGTAAATACCCGTGGATGTTTCCTGCATAAAAGGCTAAAATCTTCCGGTCAGAAGTGGGTTTTCCGCCAAGGTCGCGGAGCGGGTTTCGGGCAGATCGGACGTAGCATTCGGGCAGGGAGACGTCTCTCCCGATCTTGAAACCGGTGGTGACATCAGCGTTGCAGAGAGCTTTCATGCAGTGTTCCATATGGTGCCTTGTTTCATACGGAGCCTACGATGTACAAAGTAACAACACATACAACCATTGTCCGGTTTTGACCCGTTTACTTAAAAGGGCCGATTCAAGTCATCTTTATTTATGAGTAAAATGCCATTTTCGTCCCTGAGGTTTGGCCAGTTTCGCGATTTTCGTCCAAAGGTTTGTTTTTCCGCATCTGGATCCAATTTGAAATCTTGTAATTTTCATCCGGCTCGTTAACTGCATCCCTTTTTCTTCGTAAAGTCAGTGGTATTTCTGTCTTTTTTGTTAACTTAGAGAACAATTCAGTCTTTTGAATAGTTGTACATTATGCTATATGCTTGTATCGAAAGTGAAAAAGACCGAATTGCCCTTTAAGATATAAAAAAAGACGGAAATACCCATGAATTAACGGAGAAAAATGAATGGAGTTAACGAGCTAGATGTAAAATGACAAGTTTTCAAACCTTTTGGATCCAGATGCAGAAAACACAAACCTTGGAACAAAAGTCACAAAACGGCCAAACTTCAGGGACGAAAATGGCATTTTACTCTTTATTTTTCCGTCTTCATCGGGTCAAATAAGAAAAATAGTCGACTATTATTGAACTAGTTTGGGTTAACCTAATCGACCCGACCCGTCCATTTTGGTAACTCTAATAATAAAACAATGCACAAGAAACTTACCCAATCGTGGCAAGCAACAAGAAAATGATCCGCTCCACCAGTTCTATTCCAAAAAGGGTATTTAGAAGCGAGTTTTTCTGCATAACCTTTCAAAAACTGTCTTAAATTTGTCCGATTGTGAGAATTCCGAACATATAACTTATGTTCTAGCATTCGTGCACTAAACGGCATATAAAACAAGTGAGCTTTTCGGGGGTCTTTGACTACAAACCGTTTGTTACCCTCCATAAGCTTCATGAACCATCCCTCAGAGGCATATAATCCCTTAAGTATTGGTTGATGAAATATCGGTCTTTCTCCTTCTTTGTATACGTACACTTTTAGTGTACGTTCCATTAGTTCATAGCTCCTGCGTTACACGTTAACGCGTTAGAGGGTTCTAGTTTTACATTTGTACGCACCATAACCATAGTTGTCAATAGCGATCGCTACGGTCGCTATAGCGAATAGCGTGGCGTATAGGTCCATGCTCGCTATATGGTCTGTAGGGATAGATAGCGGCCTTTTAAATTTTTTTTGTTTTTTAATATAAATAGCAATTAGATATAGCTATAAAATATACATGTAAAGTAGCGTACATACCAGGGTATTTTGATATAATATACGTATAAAAATTTTATTACATTTTCTTTTTCTAGTGTATTGCTATTTATAAAATAGGGCCCGCTATTTAACGCTATTCGATATGTAGGATAAAGGTACCTTATCGCTATTCGCCATTAACAACTATGACTATAACTCTTGAAATGCTATTTGTTTAATCAAACGGAAAGTGAGATTAAGATTAACCTTTTGAACATTGATACGTTACGGAACAATGGAGCATAAAGTTCTTGATCCGTTATTCGTGAGGGCGCTTTCGTAATTTGTACCTTTGCAGCAACAATGTCTTGGTCCCGTGGTGTAGACCTTCTTGGCCTCTGCAATGCAATACAAAACCAATTAAAAAAAAAACATTTTTATACAAATTCGTAAAACAGATTCAAGAAACACGACATTCATACCATAGCTCTTGACGCCCTACGATTTCGAGCTAACAAACGCTCCATTTGGTCAATATACATAACCGATTTCGGTGGCATCAAACACCTCATTCTCTTCACATCATCAGTTTGAAACAAAGCATACTTCTCGTTAATCGGAAGAGCTTTACCCTGTGATCCATTCCCATACTTATTCACAACAACGGGTTGACCGACAACCATCACAATCTTCGGGTCGATAGAAATACTACTATTTATCGAAACCCCATCTCCAAGATTGTTACTTAAATCTACAGAGACCATTTCCTGTCTTGTTTCACTATCATCCTCCACAAAAACATGATCAAAATCTCTGCTTTTGACAAGTTCTAGACTTTCTTGTTGAAACTCATCTTCTAAAGTATCCGAATTCGACATTTCGGTGAAATACGAAGGGTTATTGTGCCCAGGTAACAGAGATAGAACAGCAGTTCCATAAGGAAGCATTAGTGTTTGACAAAACAAATGGATTGTAGCCACTAAACCCACCATTAAAAGACAATTTCTTTTCTCTATTTGGTGAACAATTTGGGATTGAATTGGGTATTTAATATTTCTTCATACTGGAAGAACAAAATGAACAAACAAACAAACAAACAATTAATTATTATACATAGAGATACATAAGTTTGATTCATGAAGTGTATACCTGGTATGTGATCTTGAAGTGGGTTGAGTTAAAACCCTATAAAGTGTCGGTCTTGATGAAAGGAAATAAGCTGAATTATTTGCTGAAATGGTTCTTGTTGCTTGGAAAGTGTTTAATGAGTGTGCAGTAGAAGATGATAAAATTAATCTTTAAGTTATTAACGGTTTGGGACCCATGCATACTTGGAAACAAGACCAATAATGATTTGGCCGTAGAACATGATTAAATTAAGTGGAAATAGCGACATTCACTATTGAATGGTCAAAGTTTTGAAAATAGCTATTTGAAACTGCTTGTGGAGACTTTTTAACCCGTTGAACGGCTTAAGTTTTGGAGCTGATGCAAACGGCTTGAGCCGTGTTGAAAGATCTCAGCTGAGAACTTTCAATTGGCTGAGGATGACAAGCCGGCTCTAGGAACAAGCCGGGTGGTAGGTTCTCGGCTGAGAACTTTCAGTTGTTGACACCTTACTGAAATGGCTCTGAGAGGTTTTAGTATTTGTCGGACACGTGGCATTCGCTCGTTGGTGTAACTTGAAGGCATTCAGTAAGCCGTTTCAGTGGATTGAAAAGTCTTCATGAGCCGTTTCAAATGGCTATTTTCGAAACTTTGACCATTTAATGGCTAATCTCGCTATTTCCTCTTAATTTTATTTCCTCTCGAGGAAGGAAAGGAGGTTAGTCACAATAAGATCATGTGTAGTGGTAATGTGATTGGCGTGGAGTCGCGCACACATGACAAAGATAGCGCCCCGTACACCACCCCCTGGGCGTGATTGTGAAAACGTCTGGTTAGAGGCTTGACCTTGAAAGGAGAGCTTGATGCCACATGTCACATAACCACCAAAGGAGAGACATTATGATCATAATGCCCCACTACACATGGTCTAAGACCACAGGGTGTGGGCGTGAAAATGTGGTGTGGAAGCCCCTCCACGCCGGGCACCCCACCCCGTGTATGGCGTGAAGGGCAGCGTTGTGGGTGGGGCTTCAAGATCTCCGCCGGCGTGGAGGGCAATTTGTTGATGATGTGGCGCGAGTTGATTGGTGGTTTGTGGTAGGAGGTTTGTGATTGGTGAGTTTTTTTTCTCAACAAAAGATGGGGCCCTTTCCACGCCCAGCACCACCCCGTGTTTTTTTACAACACCCCCATGCTGACGTAGCTACCACATACCTCTTAATGCTCCCTCTTCTTACCTTTCCACGCCGTATAGTCTAAATCCCAACCTTACAAATTCAACGCAATGGTAATCATAGCAGTAGCAACAACACTAATATTAATAAGAGTTGAATACACAAATAATCTTGTGCAGGGGCGGACCTACAGTCTGGGAGGGGGTTCCCAGGAATCCGTTCGATTTGTAAGTTATAGTGTTATGTCATATAAAAACCTCTGAAGGAACCTTTTAATATTTTGAAAGGGAACCTTGTGATCAACTGCATATTGGTAAGGCACCACTTGTTTCAGTTGAAGTCCCTAGTTCGACTCGGCTTAAGCTCTTTTTGCCCCCTTTTTTGCGTTTTTCTCATTTAAAAAAAATAATAAAACTCAAAAGTTAATTAGGCCCCCTTTCACTTCACACAGAACCCAGAAGTCGGTCATCTCCAGCCTCCACACTCAGGTTCGTTTAATTGTTTAAACCTTATAAGTTTTTTTATTTTAATTTTAATTGTTTAAACCTTATTTTTTTTATATTATATACCAAAGTAACAAATTACCAACAAGTGGCAGGTAAACGGGCAAAAAGCTGCGCCGCAACCCCCTTGTAAGTTTTTTTATTTTAACTTTCAACTGTTGATTTACATGTTTGTTTACGTATTCAGTTTAATTTCTAGGTAATCAGTTGTTGATTTTAACATTCAATTTGTTTAGACATTCAATTTAATTTATAGGTAATCAATTCTTTAAAGGTTTTTTGATTTTTAACATTCATATGGTGTATGCAATTCTCCATTTTTAACATTCTTATGTTGTAATGGCGGCTGAAGAACTTATTGAAATCAAATTTAGGTTAGCCGACGGCACTGATATTGGTCCCAGCAAATACACTTCTGTCACCAAAAGGTTAATTGAATATCAAGATTCTTTATTTGTGTGAGATGTTTTTTGTTTTTGTTTTGGGATTTTACTATACAATTTGCAACGGTGTGGTGGTTCATTAACAAACAAAGATAAAAACCCTTAAACACTTTAGAAAAGGGAAGTCACAAGAATAAAAGAAATTTAATATCCTACTACATTATGTTATTATAAGAAGGTTTGAAGGGTGTTTATGTCACTAGAAACCTTAAAGTTTATGTTCATTTTTTTAGCTATTACCAACGATTTGAAGCTCATAAACGCAGGAAAGATATTGGAAAACAACAAAACTCTTGCAAATCAAGATCTCCGGTCAGTGAAATCCCCGGAGGCGCCACCACTAAGCTTGTTGCAGGTATTTTTTATTCGTAAAGATCATCTTATTTATATTTCGTGTTTTTAAATTTATCATAACGAAATTATTTTATCGTATTTTTATTAAGCGATAAACCTTATCTGACCCGAACCGTCGAACCGATTCGTATTTTTTATGTTCGGGAATGAAACATTAAAAAAGTGCACCTCTTGGAAAAAATTTGTGGATCGATAAGGTTATATTGCAATATTGGTCCCCTCTTTTGTCAGAAATGCAAGGGTTTGACCTTTATAGTTTGCCACCCATAATACATTTGGTATTTTCACCAACGGTTATTAAAAGTTATACCTGAAATGATTTTTTTACCCTTCTATTTAAAAAAGATATAAATATCACAAACACCCCTTCTTTATCTAGTATACATACACAAATAGTCTGATAACAAAAAACACCATCAAACTACCATAGCAACAAAAACACCACAACCATCAATAGCAACCACAACAACAAATAAATTTAACATTTCATACATTAAGATAGCATCAATACATTTCAACTCCTATATTCAAAGGAGTCCATCATTTAGCTGATCTTCAGGCGCACAATACGATTTCCATAACCAATGTTTTCGAAATAGCAAATGTATCTCTTCAATTGGAACTTGTTTGGTTTCCGGCAACAAGAAATAAATGAAGCAAGTCATGATCCCAATCAACGCGGCAAACAACAAGAAAATGCCGTATCTAAGATAACATAGCGATACAAGGAAGCATTGTGCGACCAAAGCCGTAAAGAACATGTTAACACAAACCACAATACTTTGGCCAGCTGATCTTGTTTCTAATGGGAACAATTCACTTGGAACTAGCCAACCTAACGGACCCCATGATCGTCCATACGCTAAAACGAATATGCATATCATAATCACAAGAAAAATCCCAATTCCTTTTGGTAGCTCAACACCTTGTCCAAATTTGAGAGCTAAGGTTATTGCTACAGCCACCTGAAAATCAAGAAAAAAGGTTAAATTTTTTCAACAACATAGAGCATGTAACAAACTGTCCCACACCCACTTATATAGAATTCAAATGGATATAATTTTTGCTATTATGTTGGTTTTAGAAATTGTTACAAATCATCTAGGCCACCTATAACTTGTAAGTGATCACTAGGGGTGCAAGATGAGCCGAGCAGCTTGTGACATGTGAGCCTTAAAATAAAGCTCAAAATGAGCCAAGTCTTGTTGAGACTTAAAATAAAGCTCCTTTATTTATCGAGGCCGGCATGTGAAGTTCGTCACGCTCGTCGAGCCTTAGTGTAATATTAGTTTTTATAAATATTTAATAACATTTACCTCTTATTTAAATTAGTCTAGTAAACGAGCCGAGCCGAACTTATTTAAACATGTTTACCAGCTGAGCCCGAACCTAAAAATAAACTTGTTTAGGAAATGAGCCCGTGATCGAGCTTCACTTATCGAGCTTGCGAGCCTAAATGAGTCTACTATTTATATTAATTTAATATATAAGATAATAGATAATAAACGAGCCGAGCCCTAGCCGAGCTTATTTAAACATGTTTTCGAGCCGAGCCCAAACTTAAAAATAAATTTGTTTAGGAAATGAGCCCGAGATGAGCTTCACTTATCGAGCTTGCGAGCCTAAATGGGTCTAATATTGATGTTATTTAGTATATTTAATATATTAGATAATAGATAATAAACGAGCCGAGCCCTAATTGAGTTCGAGCCTGAGAAACTATCAACGAGCCGAGCCTGAGCTCTCGCTGGCACCCCTAGTGACACAATATAGTGGAATTGCTTACCATGCAGATGATCATTTCAGCACCAGCTTCCAAAAAAAGGCTCTTCTACCAAATTTATCAACAAAAGCCATTGAAATAAATGTAGCAACGATAGGAATGGCACCAGTGACTGTTGCGGACCATAACAATGCACTAGAGCCGAACCCCAAGCTCTGAAAGATCACCGGCGCATAGAACAAAATTGAATTATTTCCTGTAAGTTGTTGAAATGCAGGTATACCCAAAGCGCCAATGATCAACTGAGTCCGGTTTTTCCTCTTTAAAAGGTTTCTAAACGGATGCTTTATCGCCTTTGCAGCTTCACTTGCTTCAACAAGATCTTGAAACTCGGCTTCTATGTTCTTTGTAACTTTTTCAAGAACTGTTCTTCCTTCATCTATTCTTCCTTGTTCTACTAAACTGTTTGGTGTTTCTGGTAGGAATAGTCAGCCGATAAACATTAATGCTGCTGGAACCGCGGCTAACCCAAGTGATAATCTCCATCCCCATGTGTGTTTCTCAGTTGCATTGTTTATAAAATTGGCTATAAATACACCTAAACATTTTGTCAACTGAAACAGTTGGTTTACTGAACCTCTGATCTTCGCGGGTGCCATTTCCGGAAGATAAAGAGGAACCGCCTGCATAATCAAAAACAAGAAAGTGCTTTTATTTAGGGGTGCTTGGTTTGAAACTGAATAAACTGAAAACCGAACAACATAGAAACTAAAAAAAGCCCAACCGAATTGTTATATGGTTCGCTTACACACTTTTCTTGTTTAGTTCAGTTTTCTGATAAAACCAAATAAAATAAAATTTAACCGACTAAACTGAAAACTAAACACCCCGACTTTTATCGTTAAGGCTTAATCAATGAACTATTCTAGGCTCCCATTATTACCATACCCTAAAATCTTATTTTCACACCCTTACAGGCGACACCTATACGACCCTATAAAGTTATACGGCCGTATAGGAGAATCTTGCACAAAAAAATGTCAGAGGATGTTTTTTGTCTCCATGTATACGAGTCATATAACATTGTACGACCCGTATACAATGTTATATGACCCATATAATGTTATACGGCTTAATATTTTCTCCATCTATACGAGCTGTATAACATTATACAAGCCGTATAGAATTATACGACCAAATATTTGCCATGTCAGATTATTTTATACGGGACGTATAACCCTATACAACCCATATAGAGGGTGTGAAAATAAGATTTTGGGGTGTGGCTTTATATTAACACCCTTTTAACAAGCAATCCCAAACTAATACTTACCTGGTTTCCAAATCCGATTCCTACACCGAGAAAACAACGACCAATGATCAGCATGGCGATGTTTTGAGCTCCAGCGTTGATAACGGATCCAACGAAGAAACTGATGGCGCCCCAAAGAATACTGGCTCTCCGACCGCTATTTCGGGTAACATGAGATGCTAAAAAGGTGGAAATGAGGGCAGCAAAATAAAGTGATGAAGTGAAAAGAGTGAGGATTTGGCTGTCATATTTGCAGTAGTCAGTTTCTGTTAGATGTTCTTGTTTTCTTTTGTAAACTTCAGGGAAGAATTCCTTCAAGAAATAGTCCATGGATGTTACACCACCTAAGATAAGATATTTAACAAGTTTACTAACTTTTTTAACAACAAATATTTTATATCTAAGTACCATCTAAAGTTATATTTGTAAGGACTTTACTAGCTATATAGTGAGGAAAACTATATAATTATAGAGATTATTTTTTTTATTTTATTCATTCAAATAATATATTTATATTGTTTTTATAAATAATGCTATAACTGCAGCCTTAATCTACCTTAAATCAACAAAAAATGCATTGTTATTTTATGATTATTAACATAAAAATGTACCATATCATCATATTAATATTAAAATTGACTTGGGATAATTGGTGTAAAATTTTGTAATTATATAATCTTTTTTGTTTAGTTTGGCCGTCCGGTTTACGAGTTGGTTGTTTCTAATGAAGTTAGCGTTTCGAAAAAAAATAAAAAATGCTTTAGTCTTTAGTGTTACAACTGTACAATTTGCCCTTATCTGAAATAATGAAAAGTAGCCAAATCATTGATATTAAAAGTTTCTTTTTTGAGGATGAACATTCTTGTTGTTGGTTGATTTATATATAAATCAAAAAACTTGCCAAGTTACATCAATAAGAAGGTAGACGGGCAATAAGCTGCGCCGCCAACCCTTTCTGAATTGCAAACCCTAACCTTTCAAACACAAACCCCTGCCCCCTTGGGGTTGAACAATTGCTGTGGACGACCCGTTGAACCCTCGTCAAGAAGTGGATAGCTTTAGCGCTAGGGAACCAAAAGTATCAAAGGCAAAAGGGACAAAGACATGCTGGTTCTCTGCGCAAGCTTTAGCGTGCTTATCCACTTTCTTTAATTCTGCCTTTCTTGCTGCTTGTCCAGCTACAAACCCGTTTTCCCTTAAACCAACCAAAGGGGAAACCCCCGTGAGGTCTACACAAACATGTTTCCCCCTAGCCCAGCCAAAGACGAGCAGATCCGCTGGTCGCAGAGTAAATCTTCCTTCCATACGGTCTTTGAGGAAATTCACAGCGGTTGATTTGGTTTTTTTTTCTTTCAACCTCTATTATTTGGGTGTTGATTTGAAATATCTTTGGGGATAACAATGTTTTTGTGCTAACTATGGACTTTGATGCATGATTAATTTTTTTGATAATGACTGAAATTAACTTGTGTTATTAAGTTGTTGATTAAGAATAATCATACACCACATATACGTCTCTATACACGTTGAATCATCAATTGCAAAAATCAAAATTCACATGCAATAACAATGGTGATAATCAAGCATACAAAGGCTAAAAATGGAAAACTGACAACAAAGTTCAATGATAAAAGCTAACCGACAACATGAATATGTTGGGAAATTAGATAGATTCTACAATGGATTTTAAATGATATGTCCTGATTGATAAAAATGAAATTTTCATAAAAGCCATGATGTTTTTTTGAAGATATTTTATAAAACATTGGCTAAGTTTTTATAAAAATCAAATACTATAAACATATATATTACAAATGTGTTATCAAATAACATTTGTAGATGGAATCTACTAGATATAGATGTCTTCAAGTATACCTTTGCCATTTAAGATACAAATTGTAAAAGGATTTAAAGTCAAAACCAAAGTGGAAAACATCAAACACTTTGGACAAAATACAAAAAGAAAATCTTATCATTTTGATGTAGCTTCATACATTTTTGTATATAAATCAAATACACCTTAGCATCAAAAAATAGTGTAAGTGCATGAAAATGGGTTTGGAAAGACCGATTTGACATACACAACGTTCACAACACGAGAAGACAACGAAAAGCCATTCCAGGCGAACCAAGGTCGATGACATTGGTTAACGGCAGAAAAAAGTTTCCTCTTTTTTGTGTTGTGCTAATAAATAAAAGCTTTCCCCAACCATTTTCATCACATCTTTTGCTCTGAACACTCTCATATACATATCTAATACACATCTCACTAATTCTCTTGATATTCAAACATTTAAGTAAAGATTAAAGATCAAACAAAAGAAACGACGAGTTGTGCTACAACTTTCAATCTTTGATCACTACCTAGTGACATTTTATGGGTGAAATAAGACTTAGAAAGTTAACATGTCACCCAATCTTATAAAACATTTTTTATTCTAGTTTTAAATGGGCTGACTACTTGACCTATGTAATTACATGTCAACTCAAACACGAGTCGTTTAATTAAATAGGTAAAATATGTTAAAGACACAAGTTCTAAACTAGGGTATTACAATTTATGTTTCTATTTGCCAATGAGTTATGCTTCATTTGTATATACACAAATTATTTCTTTGTATTTTCATGATAAATCATTAATATATGGTTCAAATTAAAGATACGCGATTCCATGATTTTTCCTTTTTCACATTGCTTTCGTTAATTAGTTTGCTATTTGCATATTCATTTTATTCGTTATTTAGTTGTTTATGCTTAGATTTCTTTATTTAGTTATTTATATTATATTAGTCATTCATGCTTCTATATTTGGTATATTGTAATACTAATACCATGTCAACTTGAAATCATTGTAGGTACAAGCTCAAATAGAGAAAAGGGTTCGATGATCATATATATATATATATTATTAAAAAAAGTGTGACATGAACACTAACCGGAGATACCGAGATCATACCCAAACAAAGATTCACCAAGCGCGGCAACAACGCAAGCAAAAATAAAGTAGGAGGTGATCCTATGCTCATAGAGCTCCGCTCTAGCTCCGCCCTTGTCTCCCAGCGTTCCTCCACCGGCCATTATAGTCACCTTGAAAGGTCAACTATCCCAGGAATGAACACTCAAAGATCTCTGGACTGAATGTTCGAATATAATTATATGCATAGATATTATATCAATTGTGTGGTTTGGAATGTATATATGACTTCAATTTACACACATGGTGTCCAAAATATAAATCAAGTAACATGTATGGCCAGTTGATTTTGAACATTTCAATTCTAGTCCTTAGGATTTTTGTATCAAATCAAGTCTTTTCTGTAGAGACCTATTAGTTTGAATGGGACCTAGCTAGGATAAGATAATGAGATGACTTATTTTTTCTAAAGGAAAATTTTGATAATGACCAATTGAAATCCAATAAATTGGGAAGACCCCCCTTGTGGGAACTAAACCCAGAACCTAATGATCACTAAGCCTGATCACACCCTAAAATGCCACTAGACTATAATGCCATGGGCAAATAAGGCAACTTATAGGCCATGCAAAATCTGTCTTTTTATTATTAATATTTAAATTATTAATAAGTATAATCACATGAAAATTAGATTTTAATAATCTTAACTTTAATCTATTGGTTGAGATTAATCCTAACTCAAAAGTGTTTACCGTCAGTCGTAACTTTGAATTTGTTTTCCTTCATCGATCTCAACTAATTTAAAAGTTAACCCAGTTGTTACATAACGTCCCATTTTGATACCCCTCCACACCGAATGTTATAAATGTGAATCACTTTCTTATATTGGGGCATAGAATGTGAAATAACATAATTTACACCCTCTTCAAATAGTGAAAAGTTGAGAGACCAAATCATTGTTGCCACTAAAATTTCCATTCTACTAAGAGCATTATTGTTGATCATAATAGTTTTTTCTTTATTTTCAACCTTCATCATTTAGGTGTTGCTATGAAGTTTCTTTTATGAAACTGCCATTTTTATTATTTTCTTAATTTGAAGACGGAAAAATAAAACAGAAATAATGCCCAAATTTCATTAAATGCTTGAGTCTTTCCTTACTGTGACATCTGAACTCTTGTAGCACTAATATTATCTACTTTGTCACGAAGTGCTTACGGAATTATTTTTAGTGCCCCTGTGAGTTGGAGTGTGTGTATGTGTTGGTACAAGGTGTGATAAAGTGTTATACTTAAACGTATGAGTTCTTGGCTACTCCTACATACGTTTAAGGAGTGGCGCAACGATTAGTTAAGAGCATATCTCATAACATAAGTGCTTGCTCTTTTTGGGCCTCACTTGTCGAGAATTGCGGTCACTCCCCTGATGAATCCATGACCGTACAAGACTGTTGACCCGTGATCATAGATGTTTTTGGGTATGCATAGATGTTTGGATACAATAGCAATGTGTAATCGTATATTTAAACAGAAAGCATATAACACTCAATAGATGACATTTCAAATCATTATCATTTAGTTGAAATATAATCATACTATAAAAAAGAAACCAAACAGGATATAATATCTGGTTTAACAGAATTTGTAATTTTAATCTATCAAATTCCACAAGACCAGATGCTTTACATGTATCTTTGGAAGTACATACCCACAATAAAATAGAAATAAATTTAGCATCTATAAAAGCAAGTAAAAACTAAAAAGATCTAGACAAATTAAACAGGCTTCATTCCTTTGATTTCGGACTCATCTTCGGGCTCGCAATAATGTTTCCATAACCAATGTTTTCGCCATAGCAAATGTATCTCTTCAATCGGAACTTGTTTGGTTTCCGGCAACAAGAAATAGATGAAGCAAGTCATGATCACAATCAACGCGGCAAACAACAAGAAGATGCCGTATTTGAGATGACATAGTGACACTAGGAAGCATTGCGCAACCAACGCCGTAAAGAACATGTTGACACAAACCACTATACTTTGGCCAGCTGATCTTGTTTCTAACGGGAACAATTCACTTGGAACTAACCAACCTAACGGACCCCATGATCGCCCATATGCTAAAACGAAAATGCAGATCAATATCACAAGAAAAATCCCAATTCCTTTTGGTAGCTCAACACCTTGTCCAAATTTGAGAGCCAGGGTTATAGCCACAGCCACCTGAAAATCAAGAAAATGGTCAAGAATTGGGTTGTAAATTTCTAACACGACTTGAAAACCAGGACACGAAATTCGCGGATTTGGGTTTAGTCTAAACGGGTCAGGTCAGTTTCAGGTTGAACCCGCGAGCCTGTTTATTTAAATATTATTGTATTACATACATTTGTGTTTTTTTGGTAAACTTTAATTTTAATATATAAATTTGCGAAAAAAAGATAAAAATAATAAACAAAAATCGGGTTGAACAGGTCGTGTTCGGGTCAACCCCACCCGCAAAAATTCAGGTCGTGTTCGGGTTTATATGTATGACACGATTATCGGGTTTGGGTTTGGGTTAGTCAGAAATTTTCAGGTTCGGGTCGGATTAAACACGCCAACCCGCGAACACGACCCGTTTAGCACCCTAGACACAAGAACGTAGAACTAAGAGTAAATTGCACAAAACATCCTTTATGTTTCCTCAAACTTGTAGGTTCCAGCCTTAATGTTTAAAAGTTGCTAAAAACAACCTTTAAGTTTATTTTTGTTGCGGGTTCAATCCTTTACAGCTAACCACGTTATTTTCTTCAGTTAAGTTTCCTCACATGATCAACCAAAATGACGAATATACCCTCACATGTTATGCATGTGAGGGAACTTAACTGAAGAAAATAACGTGGTTAGCTGTAAAGGATTGAATCCGCAACAAAAATAAACTTAAAGGCTGTTTTTAGCAACTTTTAAACATTAAGGCTGGAACCTGCAAGTTTGAGGAAACATAAAGGATGTTTTGTGCAATTTACTCTAGAACTAATAACAAATCACTCAACCCCACTAATTAAAAACACAAAAAGACACATTTTTTTGCAATTTTGTTAGTTTATGAATAGAATTGATTACCATGCAGATGATCATTTCAGTGCCAGCTTCCAAGAAAAAGGCTCTTCTACCAAATTTATCAACAAAGAACATAGAGATAAAGGTAGCAACAACAAGAGTGCCACTAGTGATTGTTGATGACCATAAAGATGTACCAGACCCAAACCCCAAGCTCTGAAAGATCACCGGAGCGTAGAACAAAACCGAGTTCATGCCTGTAAGTTGTTGAAATGCAGGTATACCCAAAGCTCCTATGATCAACTGCGGCCGGTTTTTCCTCTTTAACAGGTTTCTAAATGGATGTTTTACGGCTTTCGCAGCCTCACTCGCTTCAATAAGATCTTGAAACTCGGCTTCTATGTTCTTTGTACCTCTAACTTTTTCAAGAACTGTTCTTCCTTCATCTAATCTTCCTTGTTCTACTAAACTGTTTGGTGTTTCGGGTAGGAATAGCCCGCCAACGAACATTAATGTCGCTGGAACTGTCGCTAACCCGAGTGATAATCTCCATCCCCATGAGTGTTTCTCAGTTCCATTGTTTACAAAGTTGGCTATGAATATGCCTAAACAAGTTGTCAACTGAAACAGTTGGTTTACTCTACCTCTGATCTTCGCGGGTGCCATTTCCGACAGATAAAGAGGAACCGCCTACATAATCAAGAAGCCAGAAAAAGATTTGAAACCGGGTTGTAACACTATACTTTGAACGGGTGTGAACGAGCAAAGTTGCTCGTGAGCTACTCCAAGTAGGCTCACTAATAGCTCTTATTAAGCTGAGCCTAAACGAGCTCGAGCATGACTCATGAGACACAAACCTAAATATAAGTCTATTAAATAAACGAGCCCAAAACCGTGCTTGACTTATCGAGCTGGAGCCGGCTTGTAAGTATAAATGATTTAGATTTTTGTATAATTTATTGTTTAATATATTAAAGATAAATATTGTACAATAATTTTTATTTATGTGAAATTACAATAAAAATAACTGAAAAACATATTTTTTTTTATATATATAAATTATAATAAAAATATATAAAATAATTAATTATTAATTAATTAAATATAAATGAGCTCGATCTTCAAAAACAACTCACGAGCCAGGCTCGAGTTTTAGAAATAGAGTGAGTCAAGCTCGAGCTCATGAATTTTATGAGCTTGGGCAGAGTTCGGCACGCTTACACCACTAACTTGAACCCGGTCAAACCGGGTCCTCTCTCCTAAAAAAATCAGTTCCAACCCGACCCGTTTGGCCAAAATCCGGGTTTGATTCTGTTGATCAAACCCGAACTGGTTTGAGCCCAAAAACCGATTTTGTACCAAACACTTACTTGGTTCCCGAATCCGATTCCAACACCGAGAAGGCAGCGGCCAATGATGAGCATGGCAATGTTTTGAGCTGCGGCATTGACGACAGCACCGAGGAAGAAGCTAACGGCACCCCAGAGAATACTAGCCCTTCGGCCGCGGTTCCGGGTGACATGGGATGCAAAAAAAGTGGAAACAAGAGCTGCAAAATAAAGTGAGGAGGTGAAAAGGGTGAGGATTTGGTTGTCATATTTGCAGTAGTCAGTTTCTTTGAGATGTGCTTGTTTCCTTCTGTAAACTTTTGGGAAAAATTCTTTCAAAAAATAGTCCATTGATGTTACTCCACCTGCACATGAATAATAAGAATTAAGTTTGTACAAATTTGTAAAATTTCTGGAGATTGGTCGGTCTAATACCTTTTGCTAGACCGTCCCTTCATTAATACAATGAACTTTTGTCGTTAAAAAAAAGTTTTGAAAATTTTCGGCCACAAAAACAAATATATATGTCCAACTTGTGACACACCAACCTAAGAATATTGGTATCTTGAGTTAAAAAACTAAAAAAAAAAAAACCAAAATAATCAAACATCTAAATATCTTATTTAATTTTTAAAACTTTATTAGTACTTCTAAGAACTAAAACTTTTTGTTAAAATATGTAAACCTTAATAATCCAATTAATATTAAAATACATCAAACCTTAAAATTTACAAAACTTATTACTTTAAAAAAAATTAAAAGCTTAAAATTAATAAAACTTATTTTGTAAGTACAAAATCCTGCCACGTCACCACATGAGAGTAAAAGTTTTGTGACATGTTGGCACAAGAAGTTCAAATCAATGGCTAATTTGGTGAATAAAAAAAGTCAAATATTATTATTTTTCAATTACTAATGTTCAACAACATGATGATTTTGCCATATAAAAGTGGAAAAGTGAAAAACAAACCATGTTGCAATTGTCTTCTAAAAAAATAAAAATAAATAAATAAATAAATAATGCTTAACAGGGCACAGAGAATAGAAAGATAAATTTGACTGTTTGTTATAAAAGTGTTGATTATGAAAGCTTAAATTTAGTATGTTGTGGTCTATGCTTGCATGATTGTATTATATGCTTGTATGATTGTACCCTATCAATATATAGTTGTACTCACATGTTTACATCGTAAACGTCAAAGGTTCACACGTGATTTGTGGACTTTTATCAAACTATGCAATAAATTTATTATGTACATAAACCGGACTACAAGGTTACAAAATCATCGAAAAAGAGAAAAATTAACGAAAACAATATATATTGTGTTAACAAAGTCATATCCTAAAATCTTATTTACGACCTTTATATATGTTGTTGTATAGAGTTATACAGTCCGTATAGAATAATCTGACATAATAAATATTGGGTCGTAGAATGCTATACGACTCGTTTAATGTTATACGGCTCGTATAAATGGAGAAAATATTAGGTCATATAACATCATACGGGTCATATAACATTCTATACGAGTCGTATAATCTTATACGGCTCGTATAAATTGAGACAAAAAAGCCTTCAGTTGACATTTTTTTGTGCAACATTCTCCTATACGACCCGTGATGTTGCAAAAATAATGTCACAGAGAAGGTTTTTTTGTCTCCTTGTATACGACCCGTATAAGATTATACGACCCATATAGAATGTTATATTACCTAATATTTTCTCATTTATATGACTCGTATAACTCTATACTATAGGTTATACGAGCCGTATAAGATTATAGACCCGTATAGAATGTTATATTACCTAATATTTTCTCAATTTATATGACTCGTATAACTTATACTACAGATGTTGTATAAATTTAGGGGTATGAAAATAAATTATCAGGATGTAGGATTCATATATAAAGTTGAATTTTCATCAAATATTTTAGGGTTGTTTGATTACAACTGTACAATTGAATTTTATGGTATTTTAAGCAACTGTACATTGGTTAGATCGACTGACAATGGTCCAGAAAACCAAGAATATATTACTAAACTGTCCACAAGCCGCCAAAGTGGAAATTACCAATTTTTCCTTACTTCAAACAATCCAATGAACCAGTCAACAACTTGTAATTTTATTTTTTTTAAAATACATTTTCCGGCAATATTCCGGCAACAACATATATTCTAACAACCGAAAATTAACTAAAAAAGAGAGTGACCCACTGACAGCCCATTCTATAATCATAGAATCCCGCTTAAGAAAAAAGAAAGACTAACCGGAGACACCGAGATCATATCCAAACAAGGATCCACCGAGAGCAGCAACTATGCAAGTGAAAATAAAGTACCAGGTGATCCTATACTCGTACAACTCGGCCCTTGCGCCACCCTTGTCGCTCACCATTCCGCCGCCAGCCATTGCGGTTTCTATGAATGTCAACGATCAAAGAAACAAAACTAAATATCTATGTGATGGGGGGTGGAGTATATATATAATATTGGTTGGTCGTAGAGTCATAGTGTATGAGTTGTATTGTATTGTATGTGTGACTTCAACTCAATGATTATCCACAACTAGAATTGCAAAATTACCTTTTTAGTCCTTTTTATGGTTTTTTTGTGTTATTTTAGTCCTTTTTGTGGGAGACTGTTATGATGGTGGGCCTAGGAAATTAACAAAGTCCGACTTGGGATAAGATGAGGCGACTTAGACTTAAAAGCCCAAGCAATATCTCTATTTATTTTATAGATTTGTTCAACAATATTTAAAAGATTATGGTTATCTTTCTTTATATTTTATTTATTTATATTTATCTTGTTATGATCTCACAGAAAAAAACCTCATTGTTAGGCATGTATCTTTTTAGTTACTTTCTTTAAGTTAACCTTATCAATTCCCTGTAGTTTTATCTAAAGGATTGTAAACGGATCGATGATATATCAAGGAGGTTTTCTTCAAAAATTTTTTTGAGTTAAATACTATTTTAGTCCTTGTGGTTTGCTTCAAATATCCATTTCAATCCAAATAAAAATTATGAAAAAAAAAATTATGACTTTTATAACAAAATAGTTTAGTTTTCATATCAATTTAGGTCCGTTCCACTAACTCCATCCAAATCTTTTGTTAATTTCTCATGAAAAGACCAAAATACCCTTAGCCTATTTTTCAACGAAAGATGGGCTAAGGGTACTTTGGTTTTTTCATGAGAAATTAACATAAAATTTGGATGAAGTTAGTGGGTTGTACCTAAAATGATATGAAAACCAAACTATTTGATTAAAAAAGTTAGAAAAAACTTTTGTACTTAAATAGTTATTCTGAGCAAACAACAAGGACTAAAATAGTATTTAGCTCTATTTTTTATAAGGTTAACCGAAGAAACTCTTCACTTAAAAAAATCATACCCTTTATTCATGTTTGCGTGTTAAAACAATATATGTTTGCTCGTGTTCGTTGGTTAATAGATAAAAGAACTAATATAAACAGAAATATATGAAAACATGTAAGTTATTTAAAAAGTAGCTAGCATGTGAGAAAAATATTAAAATTAAAATATACATACATATCGAATTTGTACATAAACAGGTAGGTATATATTTGAACAAACAATGTATCGTGTCTAAATGAACGAACAAGCCGCCTATTCGTTCAATTAACTAAATGATATAGATAGCATTGTTCATGTTCGATGATATATAGACAAACTTTCAATCTTGTAATTTGTCAAACCTTCTATTTGTTCACAACGTCAAAGGAAGGAGTGTGTATATAATATAACATTTTTTAAAGTTGTTCATCATCCTATGGTAAGTTTTCTCTTGAAAAATTAGCTTGATCTCAAAAAATTTATACAATCATATATGTTCATCATTTTAACATACGAATAGATAAATAAAAGTTAGTTTGAGTGTTTTTTAGTTTGTTTAGGTTTTGCTTGATATAGTTTTGGTTTTGTGTATTTTGTACTAGTTTCTAGCTGACTTGTTTTTCTAATAAAGTTCGATTATTCAAATAAAATAATACATTGTTTCGAGGAAAATTAGTAATTTTGAGAGGCATACCTTATGTTTGATGTTAAGCTTTACCAGACCTTTTAAGTTGGTGAATTTCTAATGAACACATGTGTATACAACTATACAAGTATATACATATTTTGCAATTAATGTGAATACTTTTTACTAAGTTGGATTATTTTTATGCAATGAGTTTGGGTATGTATTTATTTGTATTTTATTAACAATTTTATTTGCAGATATTAAAGAGCATGTAGATTTTTCTCTTTCTATGAGATTGAACGTTTGAGTCTAATAATAGTGAATATTAGTATAGATTTGGAGTAGTATCATGGGCGTATAAGTTGTCCGCCCTAGAAAAAACCAATTTCAAGTAGTTAAACTTGAGTGTTTGTATGTTCAAGTTCCCTAATGCACATTAAACATCACATGCAATCAAATAGTAGACTTCTGTGGGTAATGTGTCATTTTTGTAATGTAGCAAAAATTATTGTAGAATTCTATTATTTTTTTTTCACATGTGAACCAACACTTATTTCCCACGTAAATCAATAGTTCACATGTCAAGTCCGTTTTCAAGTATTGAGGAAAACATTTATTTGCAACTTTCATGCGAAATGCTAATATAAAATGCAAGTGAAATATAGTTAATCTATGTTGTTAAAAAAATAAATATGAACGAAAATTCGTTCAATTCTGTTATGGGCAAGGTTTGTATAATCTTGTTAGACCGTGAGGTATGATGGGGCGGGACTTTGGGGCATGGTTCGACACGTGGCCTTGGAGGGGCACCGCTTTTGTCAGTTGTATTTTCGGTGGGTATGGTGGGGCGTGGCTAGCCCGCGTGGCTAGGCCACGTGGTATAATTTTTTTTTCAATTTTTTTATAAATAAAAATAAAAAAATAAAACAAGCCTAAAAATATTATTAAAACTTCCTAAAAATTACAAAATCCTACTAAAAAAAGGATTACAAATAAGCATTAAAAACCCCTTAAGCGTTAGATAGATTTTGAAGAGGGCCAACTTGTCAAACGGCTTCCGTTCCTTGCACCGGTACTCGATGTTGGCCAACGTCACCCGGTCGTCGTGACTTATCTCACCGCCTGGGACGCTGTCGTAGTACGCTTTAAAACCGGTCGAGCTTCGGTCGTAGTTCGCGCCACTTGTGTTGGCACGCGTTTAGATTGTGTCGGTTGTCACACCCCGACCCGCAGCGGAATAAAAGTCGGGACATAATTGGGTTATCACCAAAGCTCATGATATTTACTAAGATGTTTCATATTTATTAAATTCAAATTACAAACTTAAATATCCAAAACAAAATTCATACTATTACAAAGCAAAATGAAACTATATATTTATTCCAAAGCATAAACTTGTTTATTCTTCTAGGCCTTCCTAAGTGTTTCCTGTCTCAGCTGGATCACCTGTATCATGTGTAAAACGGGGGAGATTTTGGGTCAACAAAAGTTGGCGAGTAAACCTTGATAAAACATTTTAACTAATTTCTTGTTTTATTTAATAAAGAAAATGCGTGCATTAATCACATGTGAGCAAACATATATGTAAACAATCACAAACCACTTTGGATGAGTATATGACATGAAATGATGATGTATTTGAGATCAAGGCTCAATCTGTAACGCTCCGCGTTTCCATACTTTCTATATTTGGAAACCTTGTATCGTACTTCTATTTTTAGTAAGCGTTGTATCTTGTATTTGTCTTTCGTTGTAAATGTGGAAAACCGAGACTTGAATCGTAATGAGAAACTCGTATTTTAACTATAATCATGTTACCCTTATACTTGTTCATACTTTAAACGTGTAAACATATTCGTGGTACTCTCAATCGTAAACGTGAGATAACTTGCAAACTTGGTTTGTATTGCGTAAACGAGACTCAAACGTGAAATTTTTAATCGTTAAACTAAATTCGTTACGAAAATATAATTATCTATTCATTTATTAAGTTAATTAATTAAATTAATTAATTAATTAAGTTAATTAATTAAATTAATTAATTAAATTAGTTAATAAAATTAATTGATTTATTTTTACAAAAATTTAAATTCTAATTTTTTATAAATATATTAACATTTAGAATTTAATGTTAATATATATCATTCTTTAAATAAGTCCAAGGTTTAAAGAGTAAATATTGAATTCTTGAACTACAGGGACCATTCCTGCCATTTATGAAACTGTTTAAAGTTTTTTTTTATAAAAAAAAATAATATATATAAATAATATACCAAAACCGGATCCGCGGGACTCGAACCCGGGACCTCCGGTTCACCAAACAAAGCCTCAACCACTCCATCAGCCGCCTCACATTTGAATGAACCCGGAAACAAAAGCTTCTTTATGCTTTGTTTCCGGTCGAGGACTGGTCGCGACCAGCGGGCAAACAGCCCTTTTTGGGCGGGTTTTTTTGTATTTTTTTTTAGTTTCAATCACTTTTAAGCCATTAATTACCCACCTAAACTTCACCTAACTAACCCTAATCCTTCCCCTATAAAACCCACCTTTAATCCAAGTATTTTTACACTTTAATCTCTCTCAAATCACTCTCAAATCACCTCAAGATCCTTGCAACATCAGATTTTCGAGCAAATTGTATACATCTTACTAAAGTGAGTGTAACTCAATGAAATCACTCCATTCTTTTTCCTACTTGCTTGGATAAACTTTGGGTTGAATTCCTAGGTTTCTCCATGGAGAATCCAGACCTGGAAATGCCCCAAAATGTCCACAAACTTTCTGTTTTGTCTAAACTTTTATCAAACTTGTGTTTTAACTTCAACAAACTTGTGTTCTTGTGCTTACAATCAAGCTTATGATTAGTAAAGCCTAACCAAGCTTGTTAACATGAACTAAGGGCTGTTTTAACACCCTAAACTTTCTGTGTTTAAAGAGCATTGAGCTCACAAGTGATGCAAGTTCTTAAACTTGTTCTTGTGTGTCCACCAAGGAAGCTTGGGCTATCCTAACTTGAGACCACACATCACTTGATGATTTTTCATCAAGATCCCAAGATAGTTTGCTAGACTTAAAGTGTCACAACCCCACAAAGCCGTTGACGATTGTCCTCGTGTGCTCGTCGGGTTGTTGAATACTTGGCTACTTGGTATCTAGATGACACCTTATCATTCTTGTCTTTACATTCTTGTATAGTATATAGTTCTTGTACCCTCCTTGTTACCAATGGTAACTTGTGTAGTGGTGAACATAATCCGAGGTTCAAAGTGGATGGTTTAACCTCCCACCTCATACTTGACATACATGACACTAGAGGTTACAAAGTGGATGGTTCATCCTCCCACCTCCTACATGATTATAATGATATATATATAACTATATTATAATTCTAAAACCGAAACCTTGATAATGAACTTATAATCACCTATCAAGTTATTAAGTTTAACACAAAAGTATGTAATTCCTTGTCACGATTCTAATAGGCCCCGAACCTATGAAATCACACCCAAACTCGTAAGAGTTACTATAGTGTCAAGAACGAGTGTTACATCTTAGTGAATACTTTCGTATCATAATACTTTATCAAACATATTTTTTTATCATGCTCGAATACTCCTAATCTCCCGTTGAAACTCTATACTCATACGCCTCGTTTCCTCTTGTAGGATAATTCGGCGTCATCCTCGAACCAACGTCTTCACGGATTGTCAAGTGTAGAAAAGACTTAGCAAAACCGTGAGTACACTCGACCCACTTTGTTTATAACACTTTTCGGGTGTAACATGTTTCCATATACAAAATCACGAACACTTAAACTTTATGAAACACACAAACGATCCCATATACATGAAAGCTTGAATCTTATACTTGATGCTTGTCTTGGATATTCGTGTTGCTATGCTTTAGTCATTAACTATTTTTAGCCTTCGTTTGACATGCTTAGTGCTATAGGAATTCACGCATCCACCTCCATCGTTTTATTCGTGAGGTCATGTTAAAACATCGTGATTGCGTTAAGGGTTTGATTAATAGTATTGCATGCCTTGATATTGCTCTTGTATAGATTTGGTTGCCATGAGGATTGTTTAAACTTATTCGTATACGTATGCTATGCCTAAACTTGTGTACTCGCCTTTGCTTTCGCATTGACATTATTTTAAAACATGTTACAGGTTGAAGGAGATGATGCTATGAAAACAATATAGCAAGGACTAGATACACACAAATTAGACGTTAGGTTTAATGTCGATGTATCAATTTTGTTATGACTTTGCAAATGTTGTATTGTTCTTTGTTTTGTTACATTGATGTATTTGACAATTCTTATGAAATGAAATATGGTTTAATTAATTATTGTCACTTAATAATGTTGTGAGCAATGAGCAATCTCGTTTTCGTCTCATCCCGATGTTTCCGCCATCGGTTGGGGTGTTACAGATTGGTATCAGAGCCATAACTATAGGGAATTAGGTAGAATTGCCATATTCGACCTAGTCTATAGTTCTAAGTACCCGTTGTGACCATTCTTGATTATGCTTAAAACTTTATGCTTCCTACTTTGCTTCTCTCTTTCCTTTTGGTCTTAATACATATACATGGTGTCTTCCTAAGACACTTTTACACAATACACGTTTGGACGCTTGAAGACACTCGTAATATAAACGAGACGACTTCACTAAAATAGGTGTGAAAACCGCAGTTTGGTGAACGACTCTCAATCCGCTATACTTATTCTTTTTGCACGCAATTATGCCATCGAGTTAGGAGTGAAATCCAAACCTTGATGGAAAATTTCCAACTCAAAACTCTAGTGGACCCTTACCAACGAATCGGAATTTGCTCTTCGTTTGGTAAGTACCAGCCACACTTAGGGTACAAAATCGTCAAGTTAGGGGTGAAACCCGCACCTTGTCGATTAAGTCCCATTCCTTGATTTTCGCTCTCGCCAAAGTCTCGATTTTCCGATCGGTTAGAGACGTGTAGTAACTGGAAGGGTAAAATGTCGTTAGTCGCTTCTCGGTGAGAGCATTTTACCTATAGGCCAAAGCACGTTTCTCTAATTCGAAGAGATCTTCGATTCACTTTGGAATTGTCGACGATTCTCTACCCGAATCATTAACCGTTACACACTCGCACGTTTATCGCAATAAAAAACAATACTAATCCTCGTGAACAAACTAAATTTATACTCTTTATTTTTATTCATACGTGAGTATACATGTTATACTTGTTGAACTCATGCAAACTATGTGAACCATACTTGATGAACACATGCTTCTTATGTGAGACTTATGTGAATTTTATTAATACTCATGCATGCAAAACCTATTTTCTTTATTACAATCAAGTCTCATGCTTTTGTCTTGTTTACAACCTCTAGATGCCTCCTTTCCGTAACTCGTAGAACCGCCTCAAGAAGTCCAAGAAGACGGATTCCCAGAAGGAATCCAACAACGAGGACTCGATATCGAAGCAAGAACTGATTGGGCTCGTTTCGGAGCAAATGGCCGGGCAATTGGCTAAGATCATACCCGACATTGTTAGCCAAATCCACACCATACACGCCGAAGCCATACCTAAATCATCCGCTGATTCCAAACCTGATACCCCCAAACCATCTTACCAATTCAAGCATTTCATGGCTTGTAAACCAGTGGAATTCACTGGCATGGACGGTGTTACCGCCATGATCAATTGGTTTGATTCAATGGAGCTTATCTTCCTTCAGGGCGGCTGCCCTGAGGAACTCCGAACCCTTAATGCCACCGGGGTCTTCCGCAAGAGAGCCCTCGAGTGGTGGACCACCGAACGAAACACGCGTGGAAACGAAGCAGCCCATACGATGACTTGGGAAGAGCTTAAGGAGCTCACGAAGGAGCAATTCTGTCCTCCCCATGAGACCCAGAAACTTGAAAACGAGTTCTGGAATCTCACACAACAGGGGAGCGACGCTGAAGGATTGATTGCGCGCTTTAAACAGTTAAGTATCATTTGCCCTGGGCAAGTCGATACTGTTCCCAAGTCAATCGCCAAGCTCATCCGTTGCCTCTCACCGGTGATCATGAACCATGTAGCCGCAGCCAACCCGAAAACCCTCGAGGAAGCCTATGCCATAACCCTCCAACTCAACCATAACTGCATCCTTCAGGAGGCCTACGACAAGGTCCCTACGAAGCATGCGCACCAAGCCATAGCCAACACCACCGAATCACCTACCCCTCCAGCCAAGAAGCCCCACAACAAGAACAAGAAGCGGAAGGCTTCTTCTCAAAACAATGCTGTCGTCACCCCGCCTACCCAAAACACCCACCAACCTGGACAAGGTTACATTGGCTCTCACCCCAAGTGTACCACTTGCAACTACCATCACCCTGTTGGCACCTCATGCCGAAAATGTGCCAACTGTAATAGGTTGGGACACCTCTCCAACTACTGTCGCCTACCCCAGAACCAGCAAACCCAAGCCCTTTTACCCAATCCTAACCCAAACCGCCAAACCCAAGCTACACCTGGTCGAACCTGCTACAATTGTGGCGATCCTAACCATTTCGCCAACGTTTGCCCGAAACGCACCAACAACCAACAGCAACAACAAATCGAACCTGCGAAAGGACGAGCTTTTGTTCTCACCTCAGCTCAAGCCCAAAGTTCGAATGACGTCATCACTGGTACGTTCCTTGTGAACCATATCTATGTTACTTGTCTGTCTGATACTGGCGCGGATAGAAGTTTTGTATCCGTTGAATTTGAACCCTTGCTTAAGTGCGAACGAACTAAAATGCCTAATCCTTTTGCTGTCGAAGTCGCTAATGGTAAGACCATCTCCGTTGACTCTGTTCTTTCTGGTTGCTCCCTAATCTTAAACGATCATAAGTTTTCCATCGACCTCATACCTATGCAAATGGGTAGCTTTGACGTCATAGTAGGCATGGACTGGCTTAAACGAGTTCGTGCTGAAGTCGTTTGTTCTGAGAAATTCATTCGTCTTCCCCTACCTCAAGGTGACTCTTTACACGTCTATGGTGAGAAACCTTCTAAGGGCCTCAAGCTTATGTCGTGCATCAAAGCGAACAAGTACTTGCGCAAGGAGTACTTTGCGTTTCTCGCCCACGTTGTGGAAAAGAAAGACAAAGGTCCTAGCATAAGTGATGTTCCTGTCGTTTGTGAGTTCCCGTCTGTTTTCCCCGAGGATCTCCCTGGTCCTCCGCCTCCTCGAGCTGTCGATTTTCGTATTGACCTCATTCCTGGCGCAACTCCTGTTGCGAAGGCTCCCTATCGTTTAGCACCCTCGGAGATGCAAGAGCTATCAAGCCAACTTCAAGAGCTTCTTGATAAAGGCTTTATACGCCCTAGTACTTCCCCTTGGGGCGCTCCCGTGTTGTTCGTCAAGAAGAAAGATGGGTCTTTTCGGATGTGCATTGATTATCGTGAGCTCAATAAACTTACAGTAAAAAAACGATACCCACTTCCTCGTATTGACGATCTCTTCGATCAATTGCAAGGCGCGAAGTGCTTTTCAAAGGTTGATCTCCGTTCTGGCTATCATCAACTTCGGGTTTTCGAGGAAGATGTACCCAAAACCGCATTTCGCACACGTTATGGACACTACGAGTTCGTGGTCATGCCTTTTGGTTTGACCAACGCTCCTGCAGTGTTTATGGATCTTATGAACCGTGTGTGTAAGCCTTTTCTCGATCATTTCGTCATTGTATTCATCGACGATATCCTAATCTACTCTAAGATGAAAGAAGAACATGGACGACATTTGCGTCTTATTCTTCAGCTTTTGCAAACTGAACGTCTGTATGCCAAATTCTCCAAATGTGAATTTTGGCTAAAAGAGGTTCAATTCTTAGGTCACACCTACAATGAACTTGGTATACATATATCCCGGGCGGTGAGTGAGGTTCGAACTCGGGACCTCTCGTATACGTGCACGCAGCTCTACCAACTGAGCTACGTGTCTAACCCGAAATATTCTCTGTTTTAATTATATATATATACTAACTAACTTTAACCTTATTTAGTTTTTATTAAAAATGATTTAATATGGCCGAACCGGTTACAGGAACCCAGAATCGAACTCGGGACCTTTGGTTCGAGTGCACACAGCCCAACCAGTTGGGCTGTGTGTCTAATCTGCTTAACTACTGGATTATATTCCTCTTATATACATACTGTGAATTGATCTGAATAGGTTTTAAAAATGTTGGTTTTTTCAGAAAGTCGGAAACATGTGTGATTCGAACCCAGGACGTGTGTTTTTATATTTGCACACAGTCCACCGCTGACTGTGTGTCTAACCCGGTTAAATACCCGATTTTAATTACATTAATATAAAACTTAGTCTTCGTCTTCTTCACTAAGAAAACACAGAACAGTGAACCCAACTGTTTTGCTTAATCGATCAACAAACTTATACTCGATTGAAATAGAATAGAAAAATAAAGATTAAGTAATATGATATACCAAGACAGAGAGTTTTCTTCAGATTTCCGGTAAGTTTCGTCGATCCTGATTCGCGATTTCCGGCTGAATGAACTGATTTAACAGTTTTGATTATTGATTTGAGCAATTAGATTATCAATCAAGAGATAGCAAGAAGGTTTAGACAATTATACCGTCTGAAGAACAAATGCGGTTTTCTGATCAGTGATTCCGGCGATATTCCGGCGAGTGCGAAGATCTCCGGCGACGAGCTTTGGAAGAATTAAAACTTCAGAAAGAGAGTGCGGTTCTGGGCGAAATGTTTACCAGGAGTTTGAGTGGGTATTTATAAGGGGAACTGGCTGATTGGGTTCGAATTAAGGGTCAAGATTCGCGGTCAATGATTTCCAACGGTTTTGACTGAAACTGAGTGCCAGGCAATGGTTATAACTGATGTCGAAATCAGTTTATGCATTTCAGTCAAGGGAAATGGCAACATTTGCGGAGTTTGGTTTTTCCGGCGATTGCGAGTTCTGGACGCGCTGATTACCGGTTTTGATTTTCGGTTTTTACTATAAGTTTTATTTGTTTCAGTACATAACACAAATGATGTGTGTGGCGGAGTGGTGTGGTGTGTGTGTGTCTTTGCGGGAGACCCGGATTCGAGACCCGGCGACTCTATTTTATTTATTATTTACTTATTATTATTATTATTTATTAATTATGGTTTTTAAATTCTAAAATGTTTATTAATTATGTATTATTAAAAATAATCTGAACAATAAATACGCAACGAACTTATAACTGAATATTTGATTATAAAACGAAGCGGGTTTTGAAACCCGTTTTTCGACGAATGTTACACCGGTCGTTCCTCACATTGTGCTGGTAACTCGCGAAAGCTTCCGGCCAGTAACGTGTGTCACCGGGTTGGCGGGCCTTCATCGCGTCCACGATGCTCGTTACTAGTGCTATCTCTTCCTCGTTCGTCCTTGTGGCCATGATTTCAAGTGTTGGGTGTGGGTAGCCGGTATAGATTAGCGAACAGGGCAGGCAGTGGGGGGTTTTAAACTAGTTGGGGTAGTTGTTTGGCTTGGCCAAACGGTTAGTTTTTAAAATTCAAAACCTAGTCAACCGCCTAGCCAAGCCAGCCAATGAGACCCAGCAACAAAGGACCGCTAGGCCCGCCCAACGCCCTGGCTGATTCCCCCGCCCAATGGGCCACGCCGAAACCCAAGCCCACCCGGGGTGGTGACTTAGTAGTTTGTACCTAACCCACGCCCCAACACTCGCCCCATACCCCATAGTGTTAACACGTTTCCTTCTTTCAGGAACTTTTTCAAGGAACTCGGTAAGTGGTTTAAATTCAAATATGACTAGTATTAAGTCGTTTTTGCATTGCGACTGCGACGTAAAACCGTGTCAAATAGCATCAATGTCACATCACCGTCAGCGATCACCAACACTGAAGTTGAGACATGATAATGCGAAAAAATTAGTCCAGGACGTAAAACATACAAAAGTATAACCAAGTCGACATAGGACCCGCGCGTTGCGACAAGCCTACCAAACGGGAAAAATAGTTGTAAAAGTGTTGAACCACACGTGCATGTTGCGACGTGTTAAGTCGCAAAACGTTGAACTACACACGCACATTACGCCGTGTGAACTCGCAAAATTTAGAACCAAACGTAAAACGGAAATGTAACAACTCGTAATTTCGTTGTTAATTTGTTTTACTTTATTTCCGTGTATTTAGTTCATATTCGTCGTTGTACTCCGAGATTCGATTATGAAAATGTTTATGTTAAATAATATGTTTTGTCACAATGATATCACATCTAATCGCTTATTAAACGCAACACTAACTCATCACAATCACAAGTGACCATGTTACCTCAATAGCCGAGTGTGTTGTTGAACAATAACCACTTGTGCCATCGACCTCACTTATCTCATCGCATCGCAAACGCAGTTAATTATGTTACGTTATTTTAATTAGGTGTTATGTGTACTTTATGGTTTATGATTATACTCGCTATCGCATCGCTCTCGCTTATTCGTATCGCTGAATCGCATTTATTTAATAACGCAATGCTCAACGTTTCGCTAAAACGCTTAATGTAACTATCTAATACGAACCGAATCGGCAAACGAACACCTAATGCGAAAATAACGAACGAAACTTCGCCAATAGGCCAAGTTCGGCCGAACTTGATCACATCAAGTTCGCCCGAACTTGACCAGGCCTCAAAACCCTCCAAAACTTAGCAAGTTCGCTCGAACTTGCACAAGGTTCAGGCAAACTGGCCAAGTTCGCCCGAACTTGTGCTAAGTTCGGCCGAACTTGACCTAATTCAGCTCCATTTCTCCTTCACCTATAAATACTCAGCTCCTCTTCTCATTTGAACTTGCTGCAAGTTCGCCCGAAACCTCTAGAAACCGAAAACCTTTGATTTCCAAGTAAGATTCAACCCGGTTTCATGCAAACAACAACATTTTACAACGATTTTGCACAAGGTTTTACCTTCGATTTCATCAAAACCTACTGTTCACGAAAACTTTCATCTTTTCTATAAAATTTCTTCTTTTTCACTTAGATCTATACCAAACGAGTATATCTGGGCTTAGCTTCGGCTTCCAAGCTAGAAATCTTTATGATTTCAACTCACCAAGTATTAGATCTAAGTAAAACCATTTAAAACCTTGATTTTTCACACAAATTACGGACTAATGACGTATGTTTCGTTCACTATGAAGTGGAACGAGGCATTGTCAAGCAAGATCTCAGATCCGGAAGCACAAGGATGGTATTGTCGTCTTACACAAACTGGACTAACTCGAACGAACTACAAGTTGGCCCAGATTAGTCCAAGATTCTGTAAAATGGCTAAGACTCGCTTCAAAAGACCTCTCCAACCTATGTTTTGCTCAGTAGCCTAAGGTTGGGGGGATGAACACTCAATTTCCTCAGCAAACGATGCGAAAACGCACGAATTGGATGCCAAACCAGTCAAGTTCGCTTGAACTTGTCACCAGATTGGTGACCAAGTTCGCCCGAACTTGACCAATTCCTAAGGATTCAACCAAGTTCGCTCGAACTTGTATAGTTTTCCATGAAAACCAGACAAGTTCGCCCGAACTTGTATCAAACCCCAAGAATCCCAGTCAAGTTTGCCGGAACTTGTACCTTTTTCTAAGAAAATGTACCAAGTTCGCCCGAACTTGTACAAACCTATGGTATTTCGCACAAGTTCGCCCGAACTTGTACAAAATCCAAGAGATTTGGTACAACTTCGCCCGAACTTATCCTCTGCCCCTCACTTTTTCGACCGTTTCAGCAATTCGGAAGACTGATGCACTTCTGTTCGCTTACAGGCTGAACCGGCGCTCCCGCCCATCCACATCAGATCCCGTCTCTCTCTCTAAACGCACAAACTGTGAGTATACTTGAACCCCTTTTACGCTTAAACGCACTTTTGGGTGTCACATATGTTCCTATATCAAATCACATCACACAAATCTCAAATGCTTATTCGCAACCCGCTATTACATGACTATATGTGAAATCTGCTGAATTGTATGTGTTACTTGATTACTAGTACGCCACCCTTAACATGATAGCTTGCTAGCTGTTGACCCGCCAACCGGAGGCTCGGGGTTGTTAAGGCTCGCATTTTTTTTATTTCACATTTATTTCTCTTTAGGATGTGGACACTTGTTCGAATGCCTCGATCAATTGCGGTTTGTTGGTTTGCTTGAATCTAAGTAGTTACATAGTTCACAACCCTTACGTATGTCATGCGATGTATGCTAAACGCTTTTATATCTATTATGTACGCAAACCTGTATGCTCAAATTAACTTAATTATATTGACTTTTATTTTAACATATATGACAGGTTGAGGATTGTCTACATTCGTAAATGGGTTAGGATTGTACCTTAGGTTGGAAAATGATATATTTTACTTATTATATTATACATAATAATCTTAAAGCACAAACGAACGACCACACCACCTGCTTCAGTCTCACTGGTCGACGACTTATTCCACGTGCTTCACATAAAAAACATCTCCAAATCAGTTTCTACATAGGCAGAGAACGAGAGATGGCCGTTAGCGGTCGTTTGGTAGCAGTCACGTGTTTTCATCCAAAGCATTTACAAGAGAAACTCACTGCTTCCACCGAAGAAGAGACAAAAATGTGGTGTTGATCCGATCGGGGCTCACGGACAACGATCTTGACTGTTTACTTATCTTCCATCATCATCATCGTAGTACTCATCTTCACTGACCAAATCGGCGTCGACGGAGGTAGAGCTAGGGTTCAGGTGATTGGTTGTTCTAAAGCGAACCCATCAACATTTATCACAATCTTTGCAAGTATTGGCGTCTCTTTTTAAGTTTTCCTATTCGTTAATGTGATTAATTTCATCCTGGTATATATGTTTATGCACCAGATGTCTTTGCAAATGGTTAAGTGTGTATGGCATCTTTCACTGGTTTTGTTAGCAGTAATTAATCAATGTGCTAAATTCCCTACTGTATCTATCTATCTGGTGTAACAAATTTGTACCCTAATTTCGGTATCTATCTGGTTTTGATATACTTATCCCTGTCAACCGCTGCTATTCCATTAAAGACTATATCTTCATAATGCAATATTGTTCTCCTTATTTATTAATTTGTCGGGTCACCACGGTTCGATCGGGAACACGCAGGTATACTACTATATATACGGACTACTATTGTTGATCATACTGGTATGTCTAGAATTTTGATCGATGTCTATTATATGATTTTCATGCGACCCAATGTTATAGAGTTAATGACGTGAAATACTGAAATTTTGTTAAAGGGTGTTACGAATATTTGATGTGTGGATGTTATCCTTTGTCAACATATTTTAACATTTTTTTCCAAACGCCGGCCATTTCATTTATTCATAAAAAAATAGAAAAATGAGGGCAGCTAGAAACTGGAAGTCCTAACTACAAAACTCATTACAATTGATGTCTTGGATATTAAAATCGCTCCATCTCTCCCAATCAAGACTAACAAACGGATATCTATTATTAACAATTGGTTTTTAAGTTATAAAACTAGAAAGTAGATATTGAGGATATTATTTGGTTGTAATACATTTTTAGAATTTAGGATATAATTAAAGAAACAAGTTGCACTCATTGAGGAGAAGATGCATACACTTTTTGATACATATCGACTTTCTTGCGAGGAATTAATGCATACATTCTTCGTATTTTTGTCTTGTTTACTCTAATATAAAATAGATATGTATGCATACAAACATATAGAAAGAAGTGACATTTGGTAATCATGAAATATTTAAACAATTATAAAATAAATTTCAACTTTTTGATAGAAAAATAGTGAAAACTGAGTAATTATGTTAGGCATCGTATGGTTATATTCACAAACAAATAAAATAAATTTCAACTTTTTGTTGACAGAATTTTCACCAAGGGATCATCAATAGATAATTTTTGACAGTTTATTCTGTCAAGTTGTATCCTTTTTTTGAGTTTTCGGTTTCCAATAAATGTAAATAGCACGTTCTAAACAATACATATTAAGAGGTCATCAATATGCCATGAGTGGTCTCAAAGCCGAACAGACAACCCTTCTTCCAACCTCCAGGATCTATTTGACTATGTAGTTTTTTTAATGGCAAACGGGATATATATATTTGACATAAAACAAAAAAAGTTGTATGTAGTTGATTATACCTTTATGTGGTTTAACAAAACAAAAAAAAATGTACTAGCTTGTGGGAAATTTAACAACATAATCAATGTAAATCTAACATTTAACATTTGCATTACATGTATTAAACAAGTATCATATATAATATTTATTTGTCTGATAGTTGCATCACGTTAACTCAAAACCAGGACTAGTTAATAGATTATTGATTAACAAAGTACTTTAACCTGACTTGCCCTCGCATAAATGTATGGCAGTTTGAAAAGGTGGAGGGTGTCGTCCCAATTTTCCTCGTATGATACGTTAGCAACCCTTCTGACTTTTCCAATTTTTCTTAGATTTCTCCAAATTGCGCGGTGTCATCTTATATTTCACCAAAACCAAATTATTTTAATTTCATTTAAACTTAAAAGTTTTTATATATTTAAATGTTTTAAATATAAATTAAAATAAAAGATATATAAACAAGCAAATAAATCAAATTTCAGTGTACCTCGCTGAACTCGAGTTTAAAAATGTAATAATCAAAATGAATAGCTCTTTTATAGACAGAATTGTAATAAAATGGACATAATTAATCAAAGTTCATGAACAATTTTTGTAATATACACCATATATTTATTATCAAATAAATGAATTCATTTAAAATAAAAGCAACTTGTTATTTTTTTATAAATGTTAAAAGATAAAATTATTGACCATGGATAGTAGTCCGATTATTACGTAGTAATATAGTTTATTAATTCCAAAGTGTTTTTTTAAGGCTACTTGTCTCATAGCATGCCTTTTGGTATCACTTGTTTCTAAATATTAAAATTTAGTAGGTAAGTTTGTATGTCATCATTTTAATATTTTATCAATGGAATAATTTAACTTATTTATTCAGTGTTAAATTATTAATCCCGGTACTTCCAAACTGAATTAAAAAAATATATATATAGTTGTCAAATTTGGTTTAAATATACGCGGGAAAGTTTAATACAATGGTCAAATTCTACAATATATGATATAATACATCATACATATTCGTCCATCTTTTCATGCAAGTAAATATTTAGTATTTACAGTGAGATAAACAAATCAGTGGAGATTAGCAAATTGAATACAATGATTACGATGTTCCATTAATAAAACTCTAAGTTAGCGTTTAATATGAAAAAATACAAGGTGGAATTTAATACATTATTTTAATGGAATGAAAATAAACGTGTTTGGTTATCATGTGATAATGAAATTGAGCATTCCAAAATAACGTAACTCCTTCAAATATAACAATTTTCATTTTTTTGTAAGGGGTGTTTTTTTTCATTCCTTCAAAGAATGAAAAAGATATATTTTTATCGTTATCATTATTATTATATTTATATTTATAATATTAATATATATATATATATATATATAAAGTTTATTATTAATTTATTTACCATTAATATATTATTATTATTATTATTATTATTGAGTCAATCATATTTTTATCGTTTATAATAAAATTGTGTTACGTTACATCGTTTTTTTTGTTTATCAAATTGTATAAAGTAATAATTCATTCTATTCACATATGAGTAACCAAACATTATAATGGAATGAAATCATTCATTTCATTCCGTTTCCATTCCATTACCTCGTCCATTCTATTACCTCATCAATTCCATTACCCCATACCAAATAGACCTTAAGTTCCTTTTTTTTTGAACGGCAACTTGGATTTTAATAATCCGAACCGTCTCTTTTTGGCGATAATAATCCCAAGTCAGTTAATTACCCACAATAATCCGAACTCTTCCATTTTATTTGCAAAATAACTGAGTTGAGATTATTATCGGCCAAAAAGTGTCAGTTCGAATTATTAAAATCCAATTTGCCTTTAAAATTTAAAAACATATTTGTTTTGGTAAAATTCAATACAATTAAATTTCTTTTTAATTAACAACATTACAACAATTCCTTTATACCAAAATACATAACTTTTTACGTTTAAAGATTTAAACATACATCACTTTTGTGAGTGAAAGAACCATACTACTAAATCACTATGGTTCAGTATAATTCAACTAAATTTAGAGTATGAATTTATATCTTACACTATTAGTTTAAAGAGTTTTATTAGTGAAATTGGAATTTTAATTAATTGAACTATAAAGGGAAGAGAGTTAGAATTGAAATCAATTGATCATTCAAAGTACTACAAGTAGGGAAATTCAACACTTTTTCAAATACCGAAATCTGAAAAACAAAATAAATTAAAATCTCTTTCCCTCACTTATCACGCAACTAGATTGGAGCTTGATGTGTAGCTCTTTTAAGTTAAAAACGAATTAAGCTCAAACTCTAATAAATAAATAACAAATGAGTTGAGATTAATTCAAGCTCGAGCTTAAAAAATTACTGATAAATAAAGCTCATACTTTTAAAATAACTCGAAGGGAATCAAACTCAAACTCGTCAGACTCTATTAAGATAAATTAGTCAAGCTTATCGTTTAACTCGATCGGCTATTAACTATTGAACCTAATTAAACACGTTTCTTTTCATTATCATAATTAGATCATCATAATGTGAAGATCTCTAGGAAAACACTTGAAATTTGCATAAAGTTTTGCTTAAGGTAATGCTATTGTCATTCTTTAATTTGTAACAAGTTGGTACAATAAAACTAAATTAAAATTAGCAACCAAATTGACTAACATCACATTATTTTAAAAGTTGCGCCTCATAACAATTTTGAAGCTTTCATTGCCAATTAAAAATCATAAGAATAAAAAAAAACAGGCCATTTGAAGTTTTATAATCAAGAAAACTAACAATATAATAAAGTGGAAACCTTATTAAACCTAATCAAAAGTCATTACATGCTCACTGGTAGGGGTATTCATAGGGTTTTTTCTTCGGGTTTAAGGTTTTTCGGGTCGGGTTGTTCAGGTTTTATCTAGGAAAAATTAATCCGATAACCGACCCATTTAAAGTTCGGGTAAGTCAGGTTTGGGTTATTCGGGTTCTGATTAATTCGGGTCGGGTTATTCGGTTTTCGGGTTAGACGTAAAATGAAAAATAAATGTTTTTTTATAAAATATAATCGAAATTCATATTGATAATTTAAAAATATTATCAAAGTTCAAACATTATTTGACAACATGCTATTATAATATTTAAAAGTCCCAAAACTTAATTTCCATATATTAAAGTCTCCAAGCCAAAACATTTCTATAAGAAAAAAACAATAAATGTTCGGGTTTTATTTGGGTTTCGTGTTTCGGGTTTTTCAGGTCGGGTTGTTTGGGTTTTTGGTGGGATAAACTGACCCGATAACCGAACCATTTAAAGTTTGGGTTGGTCGGGTTCGGGTTTCTCGGGTTTGGGTTTTTCGGATATTCGCTAATTCGCGTTCGGGTGGTTTTAAATTCAGGTCGGGTTTCGAGTTTTGGATAAAAATGAACAGCCCTACTCACCGGTTAGTTGCTTACTAAAATTAATAATTAAAATCTTGTGGGTCTCAAGATATAACCAAACCAAATATATGTCAAACAACACTAAACCCTCTTTGTACAAAAAAACCATGACCTTTCCGGCGAGCAGCCTGCCGGAATTTCTTCAAATTCCGGTGACCCAACAAAAGAAACTTACTATTATCATAATATCTATCTTCATCATCATCTCATCTAATCCAACAAAATCACAATCTTTAACCGCTTCTCCGAAAGACGATGATAATCCAAAGTCACCGTATTCCGACAGTACTAGTTTCCAACCAAGTTTAGCAGTTGTCATTGGAGTTCTTGCTGTCATGTTTTCTTTAACATTCTTACTTCTTCTTTATGCAAAATTTTGTCACAGACCATCTTCTCCTCAGTACTTGAATCAAGAAACCTTTGGTGGGTTAACTAGATCAGTTTCTAGGGTTTCTGGTATTGATAAAACATTGATTGAATCACTTCCATTCTTCCGGTTTTCAACGTTAAAAGGGTGGCGAAACGGCTTGGAATGTTCTATTTGTTTGTCAAGATTTGAAAATGTTGAGGTTCTTAGATTGTTGCCTAAATGCAAACACGCTTTTCATATCGATTGTGTCGATCAATGGCTTGAAAAACACTCGGGTTGTCCACTTTGTAGGTGTAAAGTAAGTGAAGAGGATGTAACCCTTTTCGCGTATTCCAGTAGTTTTAGGTTTTTAAACAATGAATCAGCCCGTGAAGATTCGAACTTGGAGTTGTTTGTGGAAAGAGAAGGGTCTGCTAGGTTTGGAAGTAGAAGAAGTGTTCACAAGATGGAAAAGAAGAATATTGATCATGAAGAAATATTGGAAGACGAAGGAATGTTACACAAGTTTAATCATAGGATAATATATCTGATATTGAGCATGATTTGATGGGGAAGAATAGATGGAGTAGTTTGAGTTCTTCTGATCTTTTGTTTTTGAAATCTGAGATGATTACTTCATTGTCAAGCAACTTTTTTCATAATGATCAAGATCAAACTAGTGTTGCTTCTATCTCAAGCAAAACATGTGTAAACAATCATAACCATGACCATGATCATGATCTAGATCATCAAGTAATCAAGATCAAGGAAGAAATCAAAAGAAAAAGGAAATTTGAGAAAAAGATCAATAAATTCCCTAGCGAAGAGCATGGTATTGAATCATCCAATGATCTGAAATCAGCTAAGGTTGTCGAGAGAAGATCGATGTCGGAAATCGTAGTTCATCCAAGGTTTCTTGGTGTTGAAGAATCAAGTAATAAGGAAGCTAATTTAGGTGAGATGAGTGCTAAAGAAGAGAGATTAAAGAGATTATGGCTACCTATTGCTAGAAGAACAATTCAATGGTTTGCTAATAGAGATCAACATCAAGAACAACAACAAATTAACACAAGATCACAAGTTTAAGTTAGATCTACCATTTTGTTAAGGAAAAAGATTGTGTACTTTTTATAGAAATTTATTTGGACTGTAAAAGAAAAATCAAAGAGTATTAATTTCTTTTCTTTTTATTTAGCATGCCAGTTATATTGCATTAATGTATTATTCTTGTTCTTGAATCTGTTTACATGTGTGTTTCTGTATTTTTGTTGTTATTTAGTTGATTAAGATGCTTAAATTATCATATTCGTATATAAACTTTATAGGAAATTCTTGTAAACATTGTCATTTTGCCCATGATCTTTTTTTAACAATGATTTTGTACATCTAACTATCACATAACACTACGCAAGCGCATTTAAACCCACATCATTTTATAAGGGCAAACACATAATCTATTTTTCTCTTTTCCATATAAACTATACATGAACCTCTTGTTTCTAGTTTGCTGTACCACAAGAGTTTCATTACACTTCTTTAGTGGGCCTATGTTTAGTTTACCCCTTCTTGGTTGTGGTTGTTATATTTTGTTCGCGGTGGTGGAGGCGGAGGACGGGGTGGTTGGGAGGCGTCGGGAGGGGCCGTGGTGGGGGAGGGACCATGGCCGCGGTGCCCCAGACATTGATTTGTTTCCAGATCACCTGTATCTGGCGTTCGAGGATGACACCGAGGCTTTTCACCATTGTGAAAAGTTATGATGTATGGAGATAGGCGACCATGCGGCCATCGATTGGTCGGCTTTGGAGGAGGTAGAGGAGGCAGTGAGAGTCGGAGGTTTTATCGGACATGATACTCCATGGGGAGGTATACTATTTATTAAATTGTTTTATTTCTTTTATTATGAAATACTAACCCATCGTGTGGCAGGTTGTTCGATCGGGCGTTCTTGCCGTCATGCCGGGTGCTGGATATCGAGTTTTTATCCTTGTTCGATTTCCATCCGAGACCATCCAATCAGGAGGCAGACGACCTAGAGCACTCGTGGATCAAGGTTAGTTTTCGATTGGCGGGGGTGTGGCATGATATGTCTCTCGAGGAGTTTGCCACGTACACCGATTTCTAGACGTTTCCGGAGACGGACACCCCATTCTACACTAACGCGGTGCAAGAGGTACCCCGATCGACACTCGTCAGATTCTGGAGAGTGATCGGCCGGGTCCCTTTGGCCGGTAGAAGGCCATGGTGGCCTCCATCACAGACCCCCTATACTGTTACCTGCATAGGCTTATCGCCACATTTATTGCAACGTGTGAGCAGAGTTATGAGTGGTGCAATCTGGGGGATCGTTTTTTACATGTACTCTCTAATTTGAGGCAAGTCGTGTGACCTTGCTTACTGTTTCGTCTCGTGGTTTGCGACAGCATACCACAGGCAGGTGCGGTTGTTGTTGTATGGGGGGCGTGCATCACCCAAATTGCCCTCTCATCGGGCCACGTCACGAGTGAGGACCCATAGGTCACGGTGGGGGCACGGTCGAGCCGACAAGATTGACGCACGTGACGCTGATCCGCATGCATATCAAGCAAGACTATGGTGTTGGTATCGGCCTTCACTTTCGCGACCCCAAATGCGCTATATTTTTCCATGTCCCCTTATCAGACGAGTTACTAGAGGAGAAGCCTCTCGCGGAAGCAGGTGATGGTGATGAAAATGGCGGGGATCGTGATCACGTCGAGGTAAATATTCATATACTTATTTTGTATTAGGCGGTAAAATATACTGACATGTTTTAACCGTTGGGTTTTTTCAGAAGGGCGTTCAGCCCAACTGAGATCTCAGCCCGCCGCCGCAACAACTCCAGCCGCCTGGGGTGCCTCAGTCCCCCTAGCACGTCGTGTATGACCAGATGCCACCAGTTGTGGCGCTTGCATTAAACCAGATGGATGAGCGGCTACAAGCGCGGATTGACACCCACCACGCCATACTGAGCTTCTTTTGATGCATGTGATCCAGGGCGATAAACAGGCTGCTAGGGATCGTGGCCTGACCCAATACCGATGTCGGACTTGCCCCAACACCCTAGACGAGATTCGCAGCATTCTGGCACCACTTAGGATCCGGGCCGTCAGGCACCACTCAGGATCCTTAGGATAGTTTAAACAAACTAATTATATATTTAAAATTTACATTTTAGTTTATTTATGTTTTGTGAATTTATTTATAATGTTTAGATTTGTTTGGTTGGTTACGTGTAATACGATATGACACGATACGGTACGATTTAAATATAACACAAAATACAAATACGATGCGTTATGATAAAATATCATAAAAATATAAATACGTTGCGATATAATACGATACGTCATGATAAAACATCATATAAATATAAATACGATTCGATATAATGCGATACGTCACGAAAAAAATATAATACTAAATTATAAAGCACCTCAAAAAAACCAACAATTAACCAACAATAAATACCAATAGCCAGACCCAAAACACCAAAATTCAACCTCAAAAAAGTCAAGTCTTTAAAACAGATCGTACAGGCCTATACGATCCGTATAAGCCCAACTGTAAGACAAATACTGACCGCTCAGTCTACCTTGCCTAAACCCTTAATAAATTGGATTATAGGCCTATACAATCCGTATTGAACCCGTCAAAATTGCAGATGAAATACCATTACACTATTGTCCATCAGAAGACTTAAATTGAGTAGAAACATTATTTTACACATTTAGTATTGTCTATTATAAGACTTAAATTATTGACCTTATGAGTAGAAGTACTATTTTACACACTATGATATGAGTTGATCAAAGTTCTTTTGTTACACAACATCTAATCACCATGCGTCACGACATCAAGTCAAATTCTATCACTAGTGATGATTTTTTTTTTCTTTTTTCTTTTTTCTTTTTAAATTATAAATTAACAATACAATTTTAATTTATAAATTATAAATTATATATTATATATTAACAATAAAACAATAAAATTATAAATTATAAATTTCATTGAAATAAAAAACAATATCTCTAAAAATACAACGTAAAAATAAACATATAAAATTAAAAAGATACATAAACGAAGCCTACTCTTCGTCCGAATCCGGAAATTTCAAACCTAAAGAACCTACAAGTTCAAGTAGATCATATCTCAACCGAAAGTGAAGTTCTTCTCTGCGCAAGTCTTGGTGGACATTTTCTGGAACGAGATTTTGTGTTAGAGGATCCGGCACCCAATCTGGAGAAATTGCACGTCCGTCTTCTTTGATTAGCATATTATGCAATATGATGCATGCATATACTATGCTACGGATTGTTTTTTTATTCATCGCACGAACCGGTCGGCCTAGTATCCCCCATCTACCCTTTAAAACACCAAAAGCCCGCTCAATATCTTTTCTTGCCGATTCTTGCAACTTCTTGAACGCATTTTCTTTAGGCTCGGTAGGAAATGAAAGGGCTTTCACAAAAAACAGACCACGATGGGTAGATACCATCCACAAGTAGAAAGCCTCGTCTGTAATATTTTCGTTAACCATAAACGGACAGAAAGGTGCGGTACCATCTGTTATGTTTTGAAACAATGGCGATGTATACAAAACATTGATGTCGTTGTTTGAACCGGGAACACAAAAATACGAATGCCAAATCCATAAATCATTCGAGGCCACCGCTTCAAGTAAGATGGTCGGGCTTTTAACGTCACCCCTAACATACTCCCCTCGCAACTCTCTTGGACAATTTTTCCACTCGATATGTGTACAGTCAGTGCTACACAACATCCCAGGAAAATGTCATCTAGCCTCGTGTGCGGCGTAAATACGTGAGATGTCGTGTCTCGTCGGTCTACGTAGAAACTCTTTGGCATACAACATAATGATGGTGCTACAAAAAATTTGCAAACACTCACGCGAGGTTCTTTCCGACATTTGTAAGTATTCATCAAATTGATCGGGAGGGTTACCTGTCGCAAGTTGGCGAATGGCGGACGTGCATTTTATATCGGAGTGAAACTTCGTTTGCCCCTCCCGTCGTAACGTTCTTGAAACCATTGTTCGCTTGCTTCAATGTCTCCGACAATCTTTAAAAATAATTCCTTTGGCAAACGAAACCGATCCCTAAACGTTTCGGCATTGTAGACCGGATTCTCCACAAAGTAATCATTAATTAACACCTCGTTGGCATGTATTCGATCACGACCAGCCATTTTCTTCTTCGGATGGCTCGAACCTTCAAGCACGTTATACACCTTCTCAAAAAATTCTAGCGTGACGTTGTCGGAAGACGTATCGCTTTCGCTATCCATCGGAAATGAATTGGAAGAAGATGTCATTGCTGAAATATAGAAGTTTAAAAACTTGGATTGTGAGATTGTATGTAAAGGTTTTGGGTTGTGAGATTGTATATAAATTGATTTGTATATATATAAACAAAATTTAAAAAAAATCACATCTCATCGACGGTAAAGAGCAACGGTCAAAGGTCCAACGACTACTTATTTTGGTTTCATAACGCGTTGCCAGCACCACGCGTTGAACTCACTACGTGCTGTTGTGGTGACCAACGATGGTGTTCCACGCTATATAACGCGTGATGGATTCATCACCACGTGGCGCCCAGAGTCCCCTTACAAAGAAAAATAAATGCGCAGCCAGAAGTTTTTGTAATATCATGAACATAAATAGTTGATTAGTATTAAATTAATGACTTTGATATTTGTTTTATAGCTGGACTTCTTATTTATGCATTGTAAGTATTAGTTCTATTAATTTAGTAAACCACGGGTGTCAGCCCAGTGGCCAGCCTCACCTATTTCAAACGGGAGGACGCGGGTTCGAGTCCAGCTCGGCCCGAATAATCCTGCTGGGTAGTAACCGCCAGACAGCTATGGGGCTAAGCTAGCTTGGGGAGGGAGAACCCTCCCGCGGTCAGGGATACCGTGCATTTACCCTTTTTTTTCTATTAATTTAGTATGACTTGCTATTCGTGCTGATTTTCCTATTAACTTCTTATATAATATAATAATATTAGGTTATAACCCCGTGTATTACACGGGTTAAGTAAATAAAAATTCAGATAGTTAATAATGAAGATTTAACAATTATAAATGATATTTTTAAGACGCTTTTCTGATATTCAAACAAATTTTTGTGTCATGGATGATCAAAACGTGTGACGTTTGTCAAGTTTATAAATATGAAAGCATTTGAACAATCAATTAAAAGACAAACTGTATCATCGACTTTCTCACGAGTTTAACAGTCATGTAAACATACATTTAATAACCCAAGTTAGTGGTCTTAATTATTAGTTCTAAAAAAATAGTTGAAATGTCCAGATTAGGCATATTGCAATTAGCAAATTAGATAAACTTATAGCTACAAAATAATATTTAAATTAATTAGATAAGAACAAATTATCGGTAATTATTAAATTATATAGCTTTAAAATTTAAATACCTCGACGTGAGTTACAACTTAAAAGGATGGTTGCTCGTTATGAAAATGTTCGATATTTATTTTAGTTATTAAGATCTAATTTCTAACCTAGTAATTATCCATACATTGAAAAACAAACATTGTGAACAATCCATACATTGAAACACAAACATTGTGAACAGTAACACGGTAATTTGGTAATTTTATTGTCTTCTAAAGCCATTTTCATGTATTGTGTCACCACTTTTTCATCCCTCTTCACTCCCAATCTAAACCCTCACCCCACCCCACCTCACAGTCACCGTTCCATCATCAGCCTTCCGCACCGCCATATCCGGCATGGTCTCCAACCGGCCGGCCATTCTGTTCTGGCTATGGTGGTTGCGGTGGTGGTTACTGGTGACATTAAGGGTTCCGTCGGTGGTTGTGATTGGCGGTGGTTCCGAATAAGGGATGTGGTGGTTGTCGACGGTGCGCAGCGTCAGTGGTGGATATAGTCGGAGACGGTGACGATGGTTAGGGTCTAACATTGTCGCTTGCGAGTTTAGCAGAAAAGAACGGCAGCTACGATCTGTTTATGAGTTCCGATGATGGTGGTTACAATGGTGACACTTTTCGTCGGAGATGATTGGAACAGATGGCGTCAACATTAAGATGGTTGGGGTGTGGAAGATCTGGTTACTTCTGTCGGCACGGTTACTTGTGTCGTTTTCATCATAGATAAGAAGCAGGTATACTTCATTTGTTGATCGTTTAAGGTTGCTATTTTGTCTTAGGCTTATTTCTTATTTATATTCAATCGATTGTCTTTTTGCTGCGGATTCTTAATGTTTGTACTCAATTCCACCCGTGATTGCTTACGTTTATGTTTTGAAACTGTCTAAACATTACCCATAAAGTGAATATCTTGGTCTTACCTTTTTGTGTTAATTGACTATATTGAAATAAACAGATGAATTAAAAGAATATCATCAAGTTTTTTAATCTGAATATAAACATATTTCCATGATTGAGTACCACTCCCCTTGGTTGAGTTCAGCAAAATTTCCATAATTGAGTGCCAGCTGCTTACTCAACTTTGGTCCCATTTGATTCCTGTTGGTAGATGTTAATATCAGATATAGTATACTTATTACGAATGTAAAGGTTTTATAATAATAATAATAATCTATCTAAATTGATGTATTATAGACCTTGGGAAGGTTCCGCTACTTCCAAGATTTGGGGAGCTTCCACGCAATGAGCTGTTGTGGGCGACACAGTCTCTTGGTTATGTTTTTCATGAGTCAATCGTTCACCATAAGGTATATATATTTTGTAGTTTACAAGCCATACTAGAGTAAACATACGTGGTGATGCAGAAACGGTGACATGTATGTTGGCGCCTGCTTTTTATGACACAATATAAAGAAGTGTTAGTCTTATGAAAAAAATGTCAAAAGTGAACATATATGTACAGAAAGAAAATGTTATAAGACTTAAGTTTATGTGTGATTACGTGGTGATGCAGAAACGGTGACATGTGTGATGGCGCCTGCTTTGTAGACAAATGCATGGTGTTGGTACATACAACTTTGCAAATGGACGTTGGTATGGTGCATACAACTTTATAGATGGTAAGATGGGTTCTGGTGGCTAAATCTAGGGATCATGGTGTTGGTATATACAAAATGCATGGTGTTGGTATATACAACTTTATGTTGGCGCATCAACTATTTTACCTTCTATCTCAATAATCCGAAAGGTAAACACAGTTGTCCCGTGGTCAAACTGGATGGGTTGGTTAATATAGTTATGTTAGATATGATTACAATTCGCATAAGTTCAACAATAATAATGATCTTATACTTAGAACAAAAATCTTACAATTTTTTTTACAAACAATATGGGTATAAAATTATTATGTAGATAAGAGTCATTTGATCATAAATGTCAAAACTTGCAGGTGTTGGTGGATCAATGATAACGAGTAGGACCGTGTCGGCGTCGCTATGATTCCGGTCTATAATAGCATATAATGGATCTGCAAAGACGTTTAGTTTAACTGATATTGAGAAAGCAACCGACAATTTCAACGAATCGGGAGTTCTAGGTGAAGGTGGACTTGGGCATGTTTATAGTGGCGTTCTTGTAGAAGGAACATAAAATGGCGGTTAAAGTACCTAAACGTGACGATCAACAAGGTGGTCGAGAATTCTTGGCTGTAGTTGAGATGCTTAGCCGGTTGCCCATAAAAACTTGGTTCGGTTGATTGGATATGCATAGAGGAAAGAAACCGGTATTTGGTTTATCAGCTTATGACAAATGGGAGTGTTGAATCCCATCTTCACAGTAATTTTATGCAACATGTTTTGCAAATTCGGGTTTAGGGAATGTTTGGGAATGGGGATTATGTATCATTGAAGTTGAAAAGTGTTTCAAAAGTCAATCGTCGGTTTATGAAGATGGTCTATATTATAATCTAAATTTGGCTATTTAACAGTCGATAAGGAAACCCCACCATTGGATTGGGAGGCTCGCTTGAAGATAGCGTTAGGTGTAGCCCGTGGGGTGTGGGCTACCTTACCTTACCGTCAAAGTATACTCAACGATTCGGTTTAAACATGCGCTTAGCGCGCCTCAACGCGCGCTTGGTATAAATAAACCTAGTTAATATAAATAAATAATAAGATATTTTATGGAACTCTATCCGTAATTTCTTAAATGTTTGAAGCATATATTAAATTTAATAATTTAAATTAAATAATAATTATCTACAATTAAAGAATTAAAATATATTTTATAACCTAGTAATTAATATAAATAAATAATAAGATATTTTATGGAACTTTATCTGTAATTTCTTAATTGTTTGAAACATGTATTAAATTTAATAATTTAAACAAAGTAATAATTATCTACAGTTAAGGATGGTCTAGAATAATTACGAATGTCCATTCATAGTTTCTTTTGTTATTTAGTATAGATATAGATATGGATAATACTAATGGGATGGTAGTTTATATGCAAAATAAAGCTTTAAAAAATCTAGGTTTGAAAGAAAGAGGTTTTAGATTCAAGTTTACAAACAACAGATAAATAAAAGAAATTAGTTGTTAAAAAAAAACTTCTTATATAATATAAAGTTTATAACAATTTAAGAGAGTTGTGAAATTATTTATTATGGATATTCACCTTCCTTATCATTCTTCTATTCATTTTTAAAAATTTCTCTTTTGAATTTTTTTGAAAAGTGCATTTCATTAAAATTTTGGGTTTAGCTGGGTAGGGTTTGCTATTCAAAAGGTGGTAGCGGCGCAACTTGTTGCCCGTCTACCTCCCATTAGTCTGTAATCGTCTATGTCGTTTAAATGAATGGTAAATCGAGATTTCGTTAAAAAAATTAGAACACAAGCCACCTCAAACCGAGGTGACCAAAAACAACATTACAAGATTACATATTTATACCAATCTCCCCAAGATATTGACGTATTTTTAGAACTAGACGAGAACCACAAAAATGCGTAGACTTTATCTCGTTTATAATCTTACATTAATAATTCTAAATAATCATCATTGTCCGTAATTAAACCTGAGACCTCACATCTAAGAGACATATGCCTCTATCAATTGGACTAGCGCATGTCAGCAAATACAACTTCTTTCTTCTATTAATTTGTAAGCGATAATCTATTATAATCGTGTTATCGAATTATAAGATATTAAAACATTAAAATTACCTAGTAAATTTAGTTTCTATTTATTGACCAATTTTTACTCTCTCGTAATTAAATAGAGTGTCATCCTCAACAACTTAAACAATCCTTAACTATGTCGTATAACGACTTTGTTGATAATTAAACTAATAATATAATCAAGATAAATACATATTCAAGATATAACAATGTCACAATAATAAAATGTTGTTTTCCGTCCACATCTATCTTAATTTTACTATTGTCATCATGTTCCCTGGATTTTGTAAGTGTTCCAAAAGTCAAAAAGTCAACTGACGTGACACTATTAAGTCAATACTAAAACTATTTATTGATATTTTCTCGTCAATGTTATGACGTATGGAATGCTTAGCTCAATTGTCGTAAAATCTCTCTCTTTTGTATTAACATAACATCAACTTTCTTTACTGTTGGTCTTTTACTTATCATAACTTGTCAAATCTCTCGACTACTTGCGTTTTACTTACTTGGAAATACATATGCTTCTCATGCTACACATACCACAATCAAATTTTAAATTAAATAAAAAACATTTATCTAAAATGTCATTGGTTAGATTTGGCATTGGGCCCACCCTAACCCAACTCTCCCTCGCGGTATCATTGGCAAACCACAAACACAAATTGCCGCCTCCACCACTTTTTGATGCTTGCCACCTCCCAAGGAATGGTGTTGCCACCTTGCCGGTGCTGCCTATCACTTACGAGTCTGTTTGCCGAACCCACTACAAACACGCTTATGAGATTTAATTCAGAAACTAACAATATAAAAATATCGCGTATTAATGTGTTTTTATTTTTTGTATTTATAATTCAACATGAATTCATACATAATAAGGATTACAAATGTTTGATAAGAGGATATTAATTATTATGATTAAGTTGATAAATTACAACATCCATCTTCACTATTCCAAAGGGGTGACTTTTCATGTTTGTAACTTGACATCTAATACTTTTTATTAATGTTTATGAAAGGGCTTCTTTGTGAGTTTTAACGGGCGCGAGAGTAAGGGTGTAGAGCAGACCCTATTTTTCAAACCCATAGCCAGTAAGAACATCTCATTATGGGGGTGTCTCTAAGGGCATGAGTCCACGTCGTTTAGCCTCCAAAGTTATATGTACTTGTTTTTTCATTTAAATCAGAGTTCGTTAACTTGGTTATGAATTGAATGTGAAAACTATTTTGCTTCAAGTAACTAAAGTGACATAATGGTGTTTGAGACCTAAGTTTCAAGCCACACACGAACTATAAGTCAGCTCGTGTTGTTCTTTAGATGATACAACTCGTGTTGTTCTTTAGAGAGACGATACATTTATCGGTTTAACATTTTTAGTTATCAATGCTCTATGAATGTGACCAAATTTTTCCTTGTAACAACCTTTTTGTAATTTTGTTTTCTCCACACATGACACGACCAATAGTATTGATAGATCTTCACGACTGTCATGTTATCTAAATCTTCTTATTCATATTTATATATGAGCTTGCCAAAAAAAAAAAAACTTATAACATAGTAGATAAGTAAGTACAAAACCTGTGTTATTAGAATCAAAATATAAGCATTAATTATAGCTACCTTACACACACATGCACATATAAATTCGGAAGTTATAAACCCATAACAACTAATTTAAAAAAATCACCTAAAAATCTCCGGCCAAAGACCATGGGCTGAAGAATTAGCAAACTTAGAAGCCCATAAACTAATTTAAAAAATCACTTAAAAAACTCCAGCTAAAGACCATGGGTTGAAGAATTAGCAAACTTAAAGAAGCCCATAAAGGTTGAGTACAACACGCTTGGAAGAATTTTTTATTGGCAAATTTGGATCATTGACAGACCCTTAAAGTATTATCATGTCACTAGCAGAATCATTCGATCGTATCCATCTCCTCTAGGCAATAATGCATATACACAAATTCAGGTGGAACCCAATAAATCTGAGAAAAACCCCTTTGTGGGAATTGAATGCAGGACCTAATGGTGCCTAAACCTTAACCCACCCCCAAGATACAACTATGTTGTTTATAACAAATTTTAAACAAAAAGTGGTTTGGGTCAACCCGGTGGTGCCCTTTTTTTGAAAGTTGTTTATCGGTTTTCTTTTGACTCATTTGTCTTTTTACAACTTTATCCCTATCTTTTTTATTCTTCTACACCTTTTGGAGGCGCGTCTTTAGTCATTTTACCATTGTAGCATTTATTTGTTATTGCATAAGGTAATAAGTGTTTTCTTTTAACAAAAGAAACTCGGTCTGATTGTATAAGCTTACACAAACACTCTCTTAGTAGATGGTTTTAGGAGGTGGCAAGAGTGGCGGGGTGGGTGAGTTGTGTAACGGGTCGAAACGAGTTTGGAGTAAAACACATTTCTTTAGTATGTGTCAAACCATTATTTAGTTTATATGTATGTGTCGAACCATTCTTTAGTTTATATTTTTACGTACATGTCGGTACAAATTAAAATTGGTTTATTTTTTCACCTTATACTTTACTTGAACTTTTGTTTACACCCTCTGCAATATAGTTGGTTGATTTTCCTCTCTTTTTAACTGATTTATACTACAATCCTGAACTTAAATAAATTATCATTTTGTGTTTTTAACGAATTTTCTGTAATTTAATTTTTATGGATTTCATTTTCTATATCAAAGCTCAACACGAGTAATTTTTATCTACGTTTTAATGTGATTTTTTGTCACTATTTAAACCAACTATTCATTTCAAACACTTTCTATATCAAAGCTTAACACGGTTATTTTTATCCACGTTTCAATGTGATTTTTTGTCACTTTTTAAGCCAACTGTTTATTTTAAACGTTTTTAAACCGTTCGGTTTTTTTGAACTGGGCGGCACTCATCTCTAAATACACCATTACGATATGTTATCTACTATTAAACCGGCCCGCTGTAATGTGCGGCCGTCATGTTTATCTTTATATATGTTTTGGTGTAAATTTTATTCGAATAACTTGGCTTTTGTATACAACAACATAACTTTTCTGTGACTTTTGAATATACCGTCACCAGTCATCACGTTTTTTTATCGTCACATTTGCGATTTGCTTACTTTTATCTACGTTAGAACCCTTCGCAAAGCACAAAATTGTGACCTACTAGTTTGGTTTATAAATACTCCATGTTGTCTCTTCATTAAAACCGAAAATATATAAATGTTCACAAACAAGCTTGACAAGTCTTTACCTTTATTTAAATAATTAAGTTTAACCAACATAATTGCTAATAAAAATAAAGCAAAACTGACGATCTTATTTAATTAAGTTTTTTTTTCATTAACTATTAAATCCAAATTAAGTATACCATTAGAACTTAACAATATCAAAGTTTACAAATAGAATTTATTCGTAGACTTAACAAAATAAAGTTTCAATCTTTCTCATTTTATTTGGGGTTGGAAACTTTCAAAATCACCAATTTTGTTTGCCTCATGTTTCGCTATATACATATAACGAAAACAAAACTTCAAACCTTTATTTTACATCATAACCACATAACCTTCTACAATTTAGGTAACACATCAACTATAAATATGTAAGAAAGTATTTTATTTGTTACAAACACTGACTGTTCGATACATCAATGGCTTCACTCAAACAAATTTTATCCCTTGCTCATTTAATATTTCTATCTTGTGTTCTTGCCCAAGATCTTATCGAAATTGATTGTCAATGTAAGGATGGCAAGGTTATCAATTGTCCAGTTGACAAAGATTCGGGACCAAGACTTGAACCAGGACCTGGATCAGCTCCATGTCCCCCGGGAGCTCCTTGTCCCCCAGGAGCTCCATGCCCACCTGGAGGATGCTCGCCAGGAGCTCCATGTCCCCCTGGAGGATGCCCCCCGGGAGCTCCATGCCCTCCAGGAGGATGTCCCGCAAAGCCTCCATGTCCAGCAGGAGCTCCCCCACCGGGAGGATGTCCCCCGGGAGCTCCATGCCCTCCGGGAGAATGTCCCGCAAAGCCTCCATGTCCACCAGCAGCTCCATGCCCACCGGGAGGATGTCCCCCAAAGCCTCCATGTCCACCGGGAGCTTCTCCACCGGGAGGATGTCCTCCAGGAGCTCCATGCCCACCGGGAGGATGTCCCCCAAAGCCTCCATGTCCACCGGGAGCTCCTCCACCGGGAGGATGTCCTCCGGGAGCTCCATGCCCCCCGGGAGGATGCCCCCCAGATGCTCCATCTCCTCCAGGAGCTCCTAGTCCCGCAGAGCCCCCATGTCCCCCAGGATCTCCATGTCCGCCAGGAGGTCCTTGTCCCCCCGGAGCGCCATGTCCCCCAGGAGCTCCTTTTCCAGCAGAGTCTGCTTCTTCTCCCGCAGAGCCTCCATGTCCCCCAAAAGCTCCATGTCCGCCAGGAGGTCCTTGTCCCCCGGGAGTTCCTTCTCCCGCAGAAGAGGGCTCCTTCTCCCGCCAGAGGCTCCAGGTCCCCCGGGAGCTCCATGCTCACCTAGAGGATGCCCCCCGGAAGTTCCATGCTCACCGGGAGAATGTCCTCCAGGAGCTCCATGTCCCCCAAAGCCTCCGTGTCCCCCGGGAGCTCCATGTCCACCTGGAGGATGCCCCGCAGAAGCTCCATGTCCACCTGGAGGATGCCCTCCGGGAGCTCCATGTCCCCCAGGAGCTCCTTGTCCTCCAAAGCCTCCATGTCCCCCGAGAGCACCATGTCCCCCTCCAGACACAGAACCTATCATTCTATATCCACCATCAGATCCTAATTGCCCAGGAGGCAATGCTCCTTGTCCCCCGGGAGCTCCATACCCACCAGGGGGGTGTTCCCCGGGAGGATGTCCCCCAGGAGCTCCATGCCCACCGGGATCCCCTTGTCCCGCAAATCCTTCATGTCCCCCGGGAGCTCAATGTCCACCATCAGATCCTGGAAACCCAGAAATCATTATTCTATACCCACCCTCAGATCCTCAATGCCCTGGAGGCGATGATCCAAAGCCTCCATGTCCCCCGGAAGGCGATGACTCAAAGTCTCCATGTCCCCCGGAAGGCGACGACTCAAAGCCTCCATGTCCCCCGGAAGGCGATGACTCAAAGCCTCCGTGTCCAGGTAAAAGATGATAAAAGCAAATAAAAAAAAAAAATATTATATATATCATCGATAAAATTGTGTTTAAACATATTCAATCAACTTAATTAATTTTTGTTACAATCTAATTTGAAAAACATGTGTTAATCTTCAATACGAGATCTTGTTTTATTAAGATAAGAAATTATATAACTATATATTTCAGACCATTTTTATATTATAAGTAGTGAAATATTGTTTCTATTAAGAAAATTTTCATCTACTTGACGTAACTCTTATATTTTGAATCCATAATTTAGTGATAAACAAATTCTAATGATTAGCAAGTTTCATGGTAAACTTGATTTCATTTCATATATGTAGATTATCCCTCATTCACTTATTATTTCTATCTTCTGTTCTTGCTCAAGATCTCATCGAAATTGAGCATCAATGTGAAGATAGCAAGCTTATCGATTGTCCAGATGACAAGGATTCGGGACCTAGACTTCAACCGGTTGCTCCATCTCTAGCAAGCAAAGGTCCAGGTAGCAAAGGATCCCGAGCCTCAATGAACTCAGTCAGATTCTAAGGGACCAAAGTTACCTGTGTGTTTTTATGACTCATAAATTGATTAACAAGTTTCAAGGTAAACTTGTTTTCATCATTGGACCAAAGGGAAGGGATGCTTCAAAGAACTGCTTCAAAGAATTGCTTACTATTTTTTCATTAGATTTTATCATGCCTACAGGTTGCATCAAAGTGTTTAGTGTATTTAATCGTTCCCTCGTTGTAGCGCAAGTCTTTTTCATCGTTAAAAGAAAATAGTTTTAGTGGTGAGTAACGGAGGTCAAATGCGTTACTATTAAAGCACTTGCTAGCTTGAACCGAGTCTAGATGGTCATTGATGACTGTCGTCTAGCCATGGAAACACGTAATTAGCATGGATAGCTAAGACAAGTAGAGTATTGTATTCATGAGAAAGATGTGATTCGTAAAACACGTTTTCTTTAATTATAAAACAACAGTCCCAAAAATGTTTGTTTGATAAACTAATAGGCATATGGCCAATAATAATCATTTGTGTTATAATATCTCAAACTAACAAAGAATAAAGGGAAAACATTAAAACAATACTTGTGTAGAACAAAAGAATCTTGAACGTTGAAATAAATTTAAAAAAGAATAATCTTCAATGAATTGCAAACAAGTTTGAATCTGGCCCGGGTTAGAATTGTGGCTTAGAGCATTCAGGTGCCATTTGTCCGTTAAAACGCTTGAAATCCGTGCAGTAGTTGTAGATCATGTAGTTATCTCTAACCCATTTGAGTTGACCCTGTTGCCTAAAGCTCAATTGCTTATAAACTGGAGAGTCCACCTGTTGGCCCGGATGGGAAGGGCGCATTGGGTGATACTAACCGGCCCGTTCCACTTACAAGCTCTAGCCCTGAACCTACGGTAGTTAGCCACAAACGGTGCAGATGTCCAGTCGATTTTGACTAGTCCACCTCTTGTAGCCCAGTTATCAGCATTCCACAAACTGGAGTAGACTCGCATCCCTTGTTGGTTAGGGTACGCGATCCCTTCACTCGCGTAGTTCCTGAAGACTCGAATTGGCACGCTATCAACATACCATCTGTAACACATTAAGTAACAAGTAGTTAATATATAATCTAACGACCGTCAGACATGAAGATTATATACAAATATACAATGGTGCTAAAGACTCGGTTTACTCACACAATCTCAGTTGGATTCCAGTGAATTGTGTAGTTGTGATAATTGGCGGTCGGGTCAAACCATAACTTAAACTGCTGCTCTCGGTTACCTTGACCTTGAGTGTAAATATTTGTGTGCACCGTGTAAGGCTCTCCTGTCGAGTTACCCAAGAACTCAAAGTCGATCTCATCATGTTTTGCACCCGTAGAAGATAACTGTCACAATCCAACACAAGAATATAATTATGTATGTAATATAATATATGATGCTTTACTAAGACAATGTTGTCGCACTTACATAATATGCTGTTACGGTTCCAGCTGAGTTCCCCGGAACCAACTTGATTAGCATTTCGATGCTTCCAAATAAGAACGCCCTCTTCGATTGAATACCAGATCCTGCATTTAAGAATTGAAGCTCCATTTATTAGTATATAACATAGAAACAAAACTTACATTATGTATTGAAAAGATACACAATTTAAATCTTTATACCGGAAGTTTGGTCCAAAACAAGGCGAAGATCATCGCCATTGCCAAGAATGGAAGAATGGTGAGCACCCCAATTGAAATACATGGCTTTTCGGAAGTTTGCATGGATCGTTGAGGATCGGAAAGCTATCGCAAACACAAAAACCGCCAAGAACAAAGCTCGAGAACCCGCCATTTTAAAAACTATGAGCAATTGTCTAGCTTGTTTTGGTGTGTAATGTTGTTATGAATGTTGTTTTGTGTTTGTTGTTGATACTTTCCTTGCTTATATAGCCTGTGTCCAGCATATTAATGTAGGTGACCATGAATATGATGTTGTGTACTTGTGTCCCATTATTCTTTTGACTTTGTTTAATGTCAATACATGTTGTAGCTGTTGTATGTTTTCTTTTTGTTTATTGTAAAATATTTAATTAATTAGTTATGAATTGAAAGTATGCAAATATACAGGTTTTAGTTAACAAGTTTGTAAAGATGGTGCATGAAGGCTCAGGTTCCCATTTTGGTGTCTAATTAAGACGTGCACCCCATGGAATTTAATTATGTCACTAATCCTATTTTTATTATTTGTTTTTATATTATTGTATATTTTATGAAAAAAAGGTCACATGATGAACTTCTGAAAAGATATACAAACTACCATTTGCGCGTAGATAATAAGATATTTATTTATAATCATGCTAATACTTTGTGTGTTTAATTGTAACAAAGATATTTATTTATAATCATAGCTAATAAGATTTTATTTATAATCATGCTAATACTTTGTGTGTTTAATTGTAACATATATGTGTATTATTTGTTAACGTACAATATAATTTGATAAGTTTAACAAACATGAGGCAAATTGATTTTTTAAAAGTAATCACATCTTAGTATTACAATATCCGTCGGTAATCTCTCAATGATCTAGGACGGCTTAGCGAGAGGCGGTGTGCAGTATTAGTGTTAGGGGTTGTTTGTTTAGTTCTTAATGGAGCTCTTATGGTTCAGACCTCTTATTGGTTCATCACTTAATGGTCCAGACTGTTTGTTTCGTTAGCAGCAGATGTCTAAATGGTTCAAATATTTGCCTCTAAATGGTTAAGCATTATACTGAGTCTGTATGGTTAAGATATCTAATCTAAATTGGTCATACATTTCCCTCCGAACAGTTAAGCATTATACTGACTCTTAATAGTTCAAACCCCTTACCGGTTCAACACTTAATGGTTCAAATCTCTTACTAGTTCAGCACTTAAACATTCGGTAGTCGGTAAACAGCCCCTTAGTGTCACTTAATGCTAATTTTATGACGAACTTCTTGTCAGTAATCCGTAGCAAAATGTGAAAATTCCTAGTGAGATTTCATTTTGTGTTTTTTAGCCGTTGTCGCTAAGATAATGGTTGCAACAAATGTTACGTTGACAAACTGTCGAAATATTTTTTATATATATCGTCCGAGGTTCCAGGGTTTCCAAATCCATGATTATTATCCCATTTGTCTTTAATACTTTTGGGTTTCTTGCGTCAGAGTCTATGGACCTACTTAGCCGAGTTCAAAGGGTCATGCACAGTAATGTTATGAACCCGAGCTCTATGGATGTAGTTTTCAAAAGACTTAGTTTTGCTATTCAGAAAGGGGTAGCGGCGCAGCTTGTTGCCCGTTTACCTTCTATCTCGATGTAATTATTAAGAATTGGTAAGATATTAGAATCTGATGGTGTAAGTTTTTTATAAAGTCAAAAGAATAATGGGACACAATGGTCAGCTACATTAACATGCTGGACACAGGCTATATAAGGAAGCAAAGTATCAACAACAAACACAAAACAACATTCAACAACATTACACACCAAACAAGCTAGACAATTGCTCATAATTTCCAAAATGGCGGGTTCTCGAGCTATGTTGTTAATGGCAGTTTTTGTGTTCACGATAGCATTTCAATCCTCAACGGTCCATGCAAACTTCCGAAAAGCCATGTATTTCAATTGGGGTGCTCACCATTCTTCCATTCTTGGCAATGGCGATGATCTTCGCCTTGTTTTGGACCAAACTTCCGGCATAAAGATTTAAATCTTTAATTTCATTCCGGATCGGATATAAGTAGTTTAGCTTTATGTTATATATATATATAATTATAATAATAATAATAATATATTGAAGTTCATTTTTATTTGCAGGATCTGGTATCCAATCTAAGAGAGCCTTCTTATTTGGAAGCATCGAAATGCTAATCAAGTTGGTTCCAGGAAACTCGGCTGGAACTGTAACAGCATATTATGTAACTGCGCAAACACATTTTTTTTAATTTTAGTAACGTTATAATGATATAACAATAAACGATAACTAATATTTTCTTATGTTGGGTTGTGACAGTTGTCTTCCACTGGTGCAAAACATGACGAGATCGACTTTGAGTTCTTGGGGAACTCGACAGGAGAGCCTTACACGGTGCACACAAATATTTACACTCAAGGTCAAGGTAACCGAGAGCAGCAGTTCAAGTTTGGTTTGACCCGACCGCCAATTATCACAACTACACAATTCACTGGAACCCAACTGAAATTGTGAGTAAACCAAGTCCTACACTATAACCGCCATTAGCCTTAACGTCAAATGGTTGTTTGATGATTTGATTGCATATTAACTACTTGTTAATTAATGTATAGCAGATGGTATGTTGATAGTGTGCCGATTCGAGTCTTCAAGAACTACGAGAGTGAAGGGATCGCGTACCCTAATAAACAAGGGATGCGAGTCTACTCCAGTTTGTGGAATGCTGATAACTGGGCTACTAGAGGTGGTCTAGTCAAAATCGACTGGACATCTGCACCGTTTGTGGCTAACTACCGTAGGTTCAGGCTAGAGCTTGTAAGTGGAACGGCGGTTAGTATCACCCAATGTGCCCTTCCCATCCGGGCCAACTGGTGGACATCTCCTGTTTACCAGCAATTGAGCTTCAGGCAACAGGGTCAGCTCAAATGGGTCAGAGATAACTACATGATCTACAACTACTGCACAGATTTCAAGCGTTTTAACGGAGAAATGGCACCCGAATGTGCTAAACCACAATTCTAACATGGGCCAGATTCAAACTTGTTTTCAGTTCATTGAAGATTATTCCTTTTAATTTTTTTTCAACGTTTCCAAGATTCTTACATTGCACACAACTATTGTTTTCCCCTTTGTTCTTGTTGGTTTGAGGTATTAATTCACTTAAGTTTTTTTTTTCAATTTTATTATATGTCCTTATAAAATATGTAGTCTTGTGTATTATATGTTGTTAATAATATATAATTTGATAAGAATTAAAAAAATACAAGGCAAATTGATTTTTCTGAAGTTATTACAATAACCGTAGGCGGTCTCTCAGTGATCAAGGATGGCTCCGTGAGAGGTAGCGTTAGTGTCAGCGTCGCTCAATGCTAATTTCATGATGAACTTGTTGTCAGTAATCCGTAGGAAAATGTGAAAATTCCTAAGGAGATTTCATCTCATGCTTTTTAGTCGTCGCTAAGATAATGGTTCAACAAATATTACGATGATAACATGTCGAAATATTTGTTACATCTATCGTCCGAGCTTCCAGTGTTTCCAAATTCAGTTCTTCGTTGAGTACATATAAATATTCCCCATACTCATCGAGACAACGTAATCATAACATGCATATCATATATCTAAATTCTAGATAGTATTATAGAGCTAAATGCATAACAAAATATGATGACATGTTTTCATCACACCCATCCACCAAAAAATATATATCGGAATACATTAGGGTAAACCCAACCGCCTTCAAATCGACATCTCACAATGCCTAACTTCTCAGAGCAAACAAAGAAAGAAAGACAGCGTAGACTGGTAACACCATCACGGATGGTGTCACAACATCAGTGTTGTAGTGACATGCATATGACACCCATATACGTTAATAGTGTAGGTTTCACATTTAAATCCGACTAGACATTACCATATCATGATCAATGGAAACATTATATGCCAGTAAGCAACTAACAAAGACTTTAATAGCATCAAACAAAGAAAAGATGTACAAATATGTTAAGATCATGTGACTGATATGATCATTGGAACCTGGAGGACGAGATTTATGTAGCTAACAAATGTCAATATGTGGTACACCCAAAACCAATTGTTTACCACTGCTTTGGCTGATTGCAATTTCTGTTAATTAGATGTGCGAAAACAGAGGGTACTTGGGGTTGGGAAGATGGTGAAGATCCACACTTTACACCAACCGTGTATATGCCTGAGAACGAAATGGGTAAAAAGTTTAAGGAAGTGAACCCCAAAACTATTCCTAGGATGTACCATTTGGTTTCGTCAGTACTTCCCAATGGTAAGATTACACCCACCAAATCTATATGTTTGACCGGGCATCCCCAACAAAACAACGGGTCAAGAAATTCTCACCTCATTACCTTGACTCGAAGCTTGAAAACAATAGGCCTGTTATCAAAGAAGACGCTACATATAACATTTTGAAGCACAAGAAACAATTCAAGGTAACATTTACACTGAAATCGAATAGGAATCTGTGATACGGTGATGTTTTACACAGGTATAGTCACTATTCAGTTTATTACAATTCAAAGAACATGAACTACATAGAGCACATCACAATTTTAAACCCTAATAAAAATAAAACCTCACATCAGCATTTTATCAAACACCTAGTGGGCAACATACAAACACCACACAAACCCAATCAAAATTCCAAATTTATTCCTAACCAACTTACAAGATTCAACAACAATTCAAAGAACATGAACTACATATAGGTTTACAATTTAAAACCTACAAAAAAACAACACTTGTTCACATCAGCATTTTATCAAACACCTGGTGGGCAATAAAACAAACACCACAAAAACCCAATCAAAATTCCAAATTTATTCCAAACCAACTTACAAGATTCAACAATAATACAGAAAAATCAAACAACACAAACATAAACACCAAGAACAATTAAAAAAGTACCAAACAAAGTCAACCCAACACGCGTTTCTTCACCCAAAAGCATCCCAAACACAGCAGTGGCAGCAAACGTCGTCGCATTAGTCACCGGAACAGCAAGAGAGATCGGAGTGTCACTTAAAATGGCGAAAAAGGTAGCGGAAGCTGAGAGATTTATGATGAATGGAACAGAGTATTGCCAGACTGATATAAGATTGAACCAGTCGATTAGGGTTTTGAGAATTGGGTTTTTTGTTGATGATTGTTTGTTGTGAAGTTGCTGATCGGAGATAAGTGCGCCTCGGCGCTTTAAAGGCGTTTGTTGCGCCCCAGATAAGGCCCACGGTCACCTCTCCGATTGCCAATTTGCAGATTTGGGGTTCTGTCTGATCTTGGCCGGTTATGAGTCCAACAAAACAAAGAGCAAATGGTATCGGTTATTAATAGCTAATTTTAAAAATCAAAACTTTTTTGGTACCGATTCGATATCGACTTTTGACGTCTTCGGTACTGGTCCTGTATGGTACCAGTTTTTACCCTCATATACCGATACCAAATCGTATCTGATATATACGATACCGGTATCCATTTTTGAAAATTTCGAACCGATTGATACCGAGTTTATCCGTACACGATATGATTAAATATAAAAGTGAAACATGTTAGCATATTAGTCAACGATTTAGGGTCATAAATAAGTCCACGTGTTAATGACAGAACAAAAAAAACATATGTATGAACAGGTTCGGCCTAATCTGGAGATGCTTAACTTTTTTTAACTGGAAATTCAGATCACTAACGAACCACGGAACACAGAAGTATCATCGTGCCACCGGTGGAATCGCCCGATTATATCTATTTTTCACTAGGCTATAATACCTATACACCAATTATGTTAATTAGGATGATGGATTGACATGACACTTTTAAAATAGTATATAAAAGCGACATAGCTTTATAGCTTATAAGAGTATTCATATCCCTTCCACCAAAACATGTGAGTGAGGTTTTTATAACATAAAGAGTGTAAAAAGTGGTTGTGAGTGGAGGAGAGAGAAAATGTTACTGTTCATCTGTATATTTTGGGGGACACTGTTCACCCTCTATACTTTTTTAATATATATTGAAAGTGGTTGTGAGTGAAGGAGAGAGAAAATTAATGATAAAGGTATAAAAATATTATTTAATTGAAAAGGAGAGAGAAAAAGTATTCGTTTTTAGTGAAAATATATTGATATAGAAGTTGTTTTTTAGTGAAATGTATATATTTTTGGGGGGTTGAATGTGAATCCTCTAAGATATTCAAACAAATGGCAGGTAAATAGGCAACAAGTTGTGCGGCAAACCTCTTTTGAATTGTAAACTTTTATAATTCATTGTAAACTTTTATAACTTCTATTTTATCGTGCTAATTGTGTCACATTGTTTTTAACCATGTTTACTGACGTGTGAATATTCATATTAATGTATTATATTTAATTACGTTAAATGTGTTTTTTTGTGTTACTGAACTTGATACATTTAATCATGTTGAAGTTGTGGTTTCATGTAACCCTTTTGTTAAACATGTATATATTAGTGTTTGATAATATGACGTGTTTAATTAAACGTGTAATGCTCAGTTACTAATTATGTTGAACAGGACTCGTTTTATCTCCTATAACTACCGCCAAATAAAGGTTTGGTGATGTGTGTGTTTTATATCAGATGAAATGAATGTTCAAACACATTATGTGTGTTGTTTACACACACATGTAATAGGAAATCAAATGTATTATTGTTTGAAAGGTACTTTTCAAATTCATTATTGTTTGTATGATTCACGAGTTAATAATTAATTGGATAAAAAGCTGATTAGGTGGATGGATTTTATTCAAATTGTAAGTATCACCTATATCTATGTATTTCATATTTGTGAATTCTTATAGCAAGTTGTTAACCCATAACTCAAGTCGAATCGGTACTAAACGGAAATTGAAATCAGAAAGTGGAAACTATTTGGCTAGTACCCAAACGTTTATTAATATTCAAGAAACTTACACAAAACTTGAATTACAATCCCTAATACCCAAAGAATAGTATTTATAATCTAAACACTCCTATTAGATTATAACTAAGGATTGCTAATAAACTATCATAGTTTGGACATGATAATTATCACTAAATAATTAAACCTAAACACGTTTAAATATTCTAATAATTATCCACTCCATGGTTCCTTGCCTTGCACGCAAAGTAAATCTCTAATTCGAAATTTCCAACAATAATTCCATCTAATTGAAACTTTTTTCTTAAAAGTTAAATTACAAATTATTAGTAGGTGAAAAAAATATTATTTTGTGTTATTTACACTATCTATACAACATTGAGGAGTTATTAGGCATGACGGTATATGTTTTCACCCCACCCTCACCGGTCACCCTAAGGGCGTTGTGTCAAGACACTAAAACGTTGAGGTGAAAGAGGATGTTAGACCACACAAAATAACCTTAAAGAGTATATTTTTTGATATAAAAGTAATGCTCGATTTAACTGTATTTTCATCATAAACTACTTATAAAGAAGATTAGGTTGCATTTTCATCCTTACAAGGTTAGTTATATAATCAACAAAATACGTCGGTTGTTTTTATTAATTTTATTCTTTCTAAGATACAGTGTTTTATAAGTTCAAGTATGGCGTTATGACATGCTTATGTTCATCTACGACTAAATATAAATTTCACTCAAAACCGAGTTATGAAATGTATATATATTTTTTTTTTGGGGGGGGGGGGGGGGGGGGTTGAATGTGAATCCTCTAAGATATTTCAAACAAATGGCAGGTAAATAGGCAACAAGTTGTGCGGCAAACCTCTTTTGAATTGTAAACTTTTATAATTCATTGTAAACTTTTATAACTTCTATTTTATCGTGTTAATTGTGTCACATTTTTTAACCATGTTTACTGACGTGTGAATATTCATATTAATGTATTATATTTTAATTGCGTTAAATGTGTTTTTTTGTGTTACTGAACTTGATACATTTAATCATGTTGAAGTTTTGGTTTCATGTAACCCTTTTGTTAAACATGTATATATTAGTGTTTGATAATATGACGTGTTTAATTAAACGTGTAATGCTCAGGTTACTAGTTATGTTGAACAGGACTCGTTTTATCTCCTATAACTACCGCCAAATAAAGGTTTGGTGATGTGTGTGTTTTATATCAGATGAAATGAATGTTCAAAACACATTATGGTTGTTAGAATTTGGTTTCACACAACATGTAATAGGAAACCAAATTTATTATTGTTTGAAAGGTACGTTTCAAATTCATTATTGTTTGTATGATTCACGAGTTAATAATTAATTGGATAAAAAGCTGATCAGGTGGATGGATTTTATTCAAATTGTAAGTATCACCTATATCTATGTATTTCATATTTGTGAATTCTTATAGCAAGTTGTCAACCCATAACTCAAGTCGAATCGGTACTAAACGGAAATTGAAATCAGAAAGTGGAAACTATTTGGCTAGTACCCAAACGTTTATTAATATTCAAGAAACTTACACAAAACTTGAATTACAATCCCTAATACCCAAAGAATGGTATTTATAATCTAAACACTCCTATTAGATTATAACTAGGATTGCTAATAAACTATCATATTTGGACATGATAATTATCACTAAATAATTAAACCTAAACACGTTTAAATATTCTAATAATTATCCACTCCATGGTTCCTTGCCTTGCACGCAAAGAAATCTCTAATTCGAAATTTCCAACAATAATTCCATCTAATTGAAACTTTTTTCTTAAAAGTTAAATTACAAATTATTAGTAGGTGAAAAAAATATTATTTTGTGTTATTTACACTATCTATACAACATTGAGGAGTTATTAGGCATGACGGTATATGTTTTCACCCACCCTCACCGGTCACCCTAAGGGCGTTGTGTCAAGACACTAAAACGTTGAGGTGAAAGAGGATGTTAGACCACACAAAATAACCTTAAAGAGTATATTTTTTGATATAAAAGTAATGCTCGATTTAACTGTATTTTCATCATAAACTACTTATAAAGAAGATTAGGTTGCATTTTCATCCTTATAAGGTTAGTTATATAATCAACAAAATACGTCGGTTGTTTTTATTAATTTTATTCTTTCTAAGATACAGTGTTTTATAAGTTCAAGTATGGCGTTATGACATGCTTATGTTCATCTACGACTAAATATATAATTTCACTCAAAACCGAGTTATGAAATGTATATATTTTTTTTTTTTGGGGGGGGGGGGGTTGAATGTGAATCCTCTAAGATATTTCAAACAAATGGCAGGTAAATAGGCAACAAGTTGTGCGGCAAACCTCTTTTGAATTGTAAACTTTTATAATTCATTGTAAACTTTTATAACTTCTATTTTATCGTGTTAATTGTGTCACATTTTTTTAACCATGTTTACTGACGTGTGAATATTCATATTAATGTATTATATTTAATTGCGTTAAATGTGTTTTTTTGTGTTACTGAACTTGATACATTTAATCATGTTGAAGTTTTGGTTTCATGTAACCCTTTTGTTAAACATGTATATATTAGTGTTTGATAATATGACGTGTTTAATTAAACGTGTAATGCTCAGGTTACTAGTTATGTTGAACAGGACTCGTTTTATCTCCTATAACTACCGCCAAATAAAGGTTTGGTGATGTGTGTGTTTTTATATCAGATGAAATGAATGTTCAAACACATTATGGTTGTTAGAATTTGGTTTCACACACATGTAATAGGAAACCAAATGTATTATTGTTTGAAAGGTACTTTTCAAATTCATTATTGTTTGTATGATTCACGAGTTAATAATTAATTGGATAAAAAGCTGATCAGGTGGATGGATTTTATTCAAATTGTAAGTATCACCTATATCTATGTATTTCATATTTGTGAATTCTTATAGCAAGTTGTCAACCCATAACTCAAGTCGAATCGGTACTAAACGGAAATTGAAATCAGAAAGTGGAAACTATTTGGCTAGTACCCAAACGTTTATTAATATTCAAGAAATTACACAAAACTTGAATTACAATCCCTAATACCCAAAGAATGGTATTTATAATCTAAACACTCCTATTAGATTATAACTAGGATTGCTAATAAACTATCATATTTGGACATGATAATTATCACTAATAATTAAACCTAAACACGTTTAAATATTCTAATAATTATCCACTCCATGGTTCCTTGCCTTGCACGCAAAGAAATCTCTAATTCGAAATTTCCAACAATAATTCCATCAAATTGAAACTTTTTTCTTAAAAGTTAAATTACAAACTTATTAGTAGGTGAAAAAAATAATTATTTTGTGTTATTTACACTATCTATACAACATTGAGGAGTTATTAGGCATGACGGTATATGTTTTCACACCCACCCTCACCGGTCACCCTAAGGGCGTTGTGTCAAGACACTAAAACGTTGAGGTGAAAGAGGATGTTAGACCACACAAAATAACCTTAAAGAGTATATTTTTTGATATAAAAGTAATGCTCGATTTAACTGTATTTTCATCATAAACTACTTATAAAGAAGATTAGGTTGCATTTTCATCCTTATAAGGTTAGTTATATAATCAACAAAATACGTCGGTTGTTTTTATTAATTTTATTCTTTCTAAGATACAGTGTTTTATAAGTTCAAGTATGGCGTTATGACATGCTTATGTTCATCTACGACTAAATATAAATTTCACTCAAAACCGAGTTATGAAATGTATATGTATATATTTTTTTTGGGGGGGGGGGGGGGTTGAATGTGAATCCTCTAAGATATTTCAAACAAATGGCAGGTAAATAGGCAACAAGTTGTGCGGCAAACCTCTTTTGAATTGTAAACTTTTATAATTCATTGTAAACTTTTATAACTTTTATTTTATCGTGTTAATTGTGTCACATTGTTTTTAACCATGTTTACTGACGTGTGAATATTCATATTAATGTATTATATTTGATTGCCTTAAATGTGTTTTTTTTGTGTTACTGAACTTGATACATTTAATCATGTTGAAGTTGTGGTTTCATGTAACCCTTTTGTTAAACATGTATATATTAGTGTTTGATAATATGACGTGTTTAATTAAACGTGTAATGCTCAGGTTACTAGTTATGTTGAACAGGACTCGTTTTATCTCCTATAACTACCGCCAAATAAAGGTTTGGTGATGTGTGTGTTTTATATCAGATGAAATGAATGTTCAAACACATTATGGTTGTTACACACACATGTAATAGGAAACCAAATGTATTATTGTTTGAAAGGTACTTTTCAAATTCATTATTGTTTGTATGATTCACGAGTTAATAATTAAATGGATAAAAAGCTGATCAGGTGGATGGATTTTATTCAAATTGTAAGTATCACCTATATCTATATATTTCATATTTGTGAATTCTTATAGCAAGTTGTCAACCCATAACTCAAGTCGAATCGGTACTAAACGGAAATTGAAATCAGAAAGTGGAAACTATTTGGCTAGTACCCAAACGTTTATTAATATTCAAGAAACTTACACAAAACTTGAATTACAATCCCTAATACCCAAAGAATGATATTTATAATCTAAACACTCCTATTAGATTATAACTAAGATTGCTAATAAACTATCATGTTTGGACATGATAATTATCACTAAATAATTAAACCTAAACACGTTTAAATATTCTAATAATTATCCACTCCATGGTTCCTTGCCTTGCACGCAAAGTAATCTCTAATTCGAAATTTCCAACAATAATTCCATCAAATTGAAACTTTTTTCTTAAAAGTTAAATTACAAACTTATTAGTAGGTGAAAAAAATATTATTTTGTGTTATTTACACTATCTATACAACACTAAAATGTTGAGGTGAAAGAGGATGTTAGACCACACAAAATAACCTTAAAGAGTATATTTTTTGATATAAAAGTAATGCTCGATTTAACTGTATTTTCATCATAAACTACTTATAAAGAAGATTAGGTTGCATTTTCATCCTTATAAGGTTAGTTATATAATCAACAAAATACGTCGGTTGTTTTTATTAATTTTATTCTTTCTAAGATACAGTGTTTTATAAGTTCAAGTATGGCGTTATGACATGCTTATGTTCATCTACGACTAAATATAAATTTCACTCAAAACCGAGTTATGAAATGTATATAATTTTTTTTTTGGGGGGGGGGGGGGGTTGAATGTGAATCCTCTAAGATATTTCAAACAAATGGCAGGTAAATAGGCAACAAGTTGTGCGGCAAACCTCTTTTGAATTGTAAACTTTTATAATTCATTGTAAACTTTTATAACTTTTATTTTATCGTGTTAATTGTGTCACATTGTTTTTAACCATGTTTACAGACGTGTGAATATTCATATTAATGTATTATATTTAATTGCGTTAAATGTGTTTTTTTGTGTTACTGAACTTGATACATTTAATCATGTTGAAGTTGTGGTTTCATGTAACCCTTTTGTTAAACATGTATATATTAGTGTTTGATAATATGACGTGTTTAATTAAACGTGTAATGCTCAGGTTACTAGTTATGTTGAACATGACTCGTTATATCTCCTATAACTACCGCCAAATAAAGGTTTGGTGATGTGTGTGTTTTATATCAGATGAAATGAATGTTCAAACACATTATGGTTGTTACACACACATGTAATAGGAAACCAAATGTATTATTGATTGAAAGGTACTTTTCAAATTCATTATTGTTTGTATGATTCACGAATTAATAACTAATTGGATAAAAAGCTGATCAGGTGGATGGATTTTATTCAAATTGTAAGTATCACCTATATCTATGTATTTCATATTTGTGAATTCTTATAGCAAGTTGTCAACCATAACTCAAGTCGAATCGGTACTAAACGAAAATTGAAATCAGAAAGTGGAAACTATTTGGCTAGTACCCAAACGTTTATTAATATTCAAGAAACTTACACAAAACTTGAATTACAATCCCTAATACCCAAAGAATGGTATTTATAATCTAAACACTCCTATTAGATTATAACTAGGATTGCTAATAAACTATCATATTTGGACATGATAATTATCACTAAATAATTAAACCTAAACACGTTTAAATATTCTAATAATTATCCACTCCATGGTTCCTTGCCTTGCACGCAAAGAAATCTCTAATTCGAAATTTCCAACAATAATTCCATCTAATTGAAACTTTTTTCTTAAAAGTTAAATTACAAACTTATTAGTAGGTGAAAAAAATATTATTTTGTGTTATTTACATATCTATACAACATTGAGGAGTTATTAGGCATGACGGTATATGTTTTCACCCACCCTCACCGGTCACCCTAAGGGCTTGTGTCAAGACACTAAAACGTTGAGGTGAAAGAGGATGTTAGACCACACAAAATAACCTTAAAGTGTATATTTTTGATATAAATGTAATGCTCGATTTAACTGTATTTTCATCATAAACTACTTATAAAGAAGATTAGGTTGCATTTTCATCCTTATAAGGTTAGTTATATAATCAACAAAATACGTCGGTTGTTTTTATTAATTTTATTCTTTCTAAGATACAGTGTTTTATAAGTTCAAGTATGGCGTTATGACACGCTTATGTTCATCTACGACTAAATATAAATTTCACTCAAAACCGAGTTATGAAATGTATATATTTTTGTTTTTTTTGGGGGGGGGGGGTTGAATGTGAATCCTCTAACATATTTCAAACAAATGGCAGGTAAATAGGCAACAAGTTGTGCGGCAAACCTCTTTTGAATTGTAAACTTTTATAATTCATTGTAAACTTTTATAACTTTTATTTTATCGTGTTAATTGTGTCACATTGTTTTTAACCATGTTTACTGACGTGTGAATATTCATATTAATGTATTATATTTGATTGCGTTAAATGTGTTTTTTTTGTGTTACTGAACTTGATACATTTAATCATGTTGAAGTTGTGGTTTCATGTAACCCTTTTGTTAAACATGTATATATTAGTGTTTGATAATATGACGTGTTTAATTAAACGTGTAATGCTCAGGTTACTAGTTATGTTGAACATGACTCGTTTTATCTCCTATAACTACCGCCAAATAAAGGTTTGGTGATGTGTGTGTTTTATATCAGATGAAATGAATGTTCAAACACATTATGGTTGTTAGAATTTGGTTTCACACACATGTAATAGGAAACCAAATGTATTATTGTTTGAAAGGTACTTTTCAAATTCATTATTGTTTGTATGATTCACGAGTTAATAATTAATTGGATAAAAAGCTGATCAGGTGGATGGATTTTATTCAAATTGTAAGTATCACCTATATCTATGTATTTCATATTTGTGAATTCTTATAGCAAGTTGTCAACCCATAACTCAAGTCGAATCGGTACTAAACGGAAATTGAAATCAGAAAGTGGAAACTATTTGGCTAGCACCAAACGTTTATTAATATTCAAGAAACTTACACAAAATTTGAATTATAATCCCTAATACCCAAAGAATGGTATTTATAATCTAAACACTCCTATTAGATTATAACTAGGATTGCTAATAAACTATCATATTTGGACATGATAATTATCACTAAATAATTAAACCTAAACACGTTTAAATATTCTAATAATTATCCACTCCATGGTTTCTTGCCTTGCACGCAAAGGAATCTCTAATTCGAAATTTCCAACAATAATTCCATCTAATTGAAACTTTTTTCTTAAAAGTTAAATTACAAACTTATTAGTAGGTGAAAAAAATATTATTTTGTGTTATTTACACTATCTATACAACATTGAGGAGTTATTAGGCATGACGGTATATGTTTTCACCCCACCCTCACCGGTCACCCTAAGGGCGTTGTGTCAAGACACTAAAACGTTGAGTGAAAGGGGATGTTAGACCACACAAAATAACCTTAAAGAGTATATTTTTTGATATAAAAGTAATGCTCGATTTAACTGTATTTTCATCATAAACTACTTATAAAGAAGATTAGGTTGCATTTTCATCCTTATAAGGTTAGTTATATAATCAACAAAATACGTCGGTTGTTTTTATTAATTTTATTCTTTCTAAGATACAGTGTTTTATAAAGTTCAAGTATGGCGTTATGACATGCTTATGTTCATCTACGACTAAATATAGATTTCACTCAAAACCGAGTTATAAATGGTATCGTACAAGTACCAAAGCAAAAACATTATGTCATTAATGTAATTACATCACGGTTTAGTTTATTTTTTTATAAGCTACGTGTCTACCATTTTATGTTATTTTAACATATATATATAATGGTTTATAAGCTCTAAAATATTAGAATTTCATTAAAAAAATGTTCGAATGAGTCAAATATAGTTGAACGATAAAGAGCTTCATTAGAACATGAAGTTTTAATAACAAGCTAATAGATAAAATAACAATTTGAAATAATCAAAAGTCGTTATGGTATTTTCCACATATATAAAAAATGAAACTTTGTGTATCTCAAGATACATAACAAAACCAAACAAATGCAAACATACTTAACCCTCTTTGCAGCCATGAATTTTCGGCATGCATACCGGAGTTTCACTTTCTTAAAACTCCGGTGACCCAACAAAAACAAACTTATTCTAATCATCATACATCTCATCATCATCATCATATCCTCCAATCCAACAAAACTCACAATCTTCATCATCTTCTCCAACCAATGAAATCTCAAAGTCAACGGCTTCTGGCAACAAATTTCAACCAAGTTTAGTAGTAGTCATCGGAGTTATCACCCTCATGTTATCTATAACATTCCTACTTTTGATCTATGCAAAACTTTGGCAAACACCATCTTCTCTTCAATACTTAAATCAAGAAAACTTTGGAGGGTTAGGGTTAACTAGATCAGTTATTAGGGTTTCTGGCATCGATAAAACAGTGATCGAATCACTTCCGGTCTTCCGGTTTTCAACGTTGAAAGGGTGGCGAAACGGCTTGGAATGTTCTATTTGTTTGTCAAGATTTGAAGATGTTGAGGTTCTTAGATTGTTGCCTAAATGCAGACATGCTTTTCATGTTGGTTGTGTGGATAAGTGGCTGGAAAGTCACTCGGGTTGTCCGCTTTGTAGGTGTGAAGTAAGCGAAGAGGATGTGACGCGTTTTGAGTTTTCGAGTAGTTTAGGGTTTTTAAGCAAGCGATCGGCTCACGAAGGGTTAGACTTGGAGTTGTTTGTTGAAAGAGAAGGGTCCGCGAGATTCGGAAGTGGAAGAAGTGTTGCAAAAATAGAAAAAGAGTATGATCATGAAGATGTGTTGCATAAGTCTAATCATAGGATAATAATATCTAATATTGAGCATGGTTTGATGGGGAAGAATAGATGGAGCAGTTTGAGCTCTTCTGATCTTTTGGTTTTGAAATCTGAGATGATTACTTCTATGTCAAGTAACTTTTTCCATAATGATCAAGATCAAACTAATGTTGCTTCTATGTCAAGTAACAAGTTTGATCGTTATCCGGTTATTAAAACATGTGTAAATGATAATAACCATGATCATCATAAGATCAAGGAAGAAATCAAAAGAAAAAGGGAATTTGAAAAATCTTCTAAACTTGTTGAGAAGCGATCGATGTCGGAGATCATTGTTCATCCAAGGTTTCTTGGTGTTGAATCAAGTAACAAGGAAGGTAATGTTAGTGAGGTTAGTGCTAATGAAGATAGATTAAAGAAATTATGGCTACCTATTGCTAGAAGAACTATTCAAATGTTTGCTAATAGAGACCAACAACCATAAATTAGCACAAGAATGCAAGTTTTATAAGTTAGAAAAAGATTGTATGGTTTTCTATAGAAATTTGTTTTGGTTGTGGACATAGTTAAAGAGTATATATCCAGTTTTTGTAACATATTAGTAGTAAATCGTATTAATATATCTTGTTCCTTGCATGCATGTGTTTTGTTGTATTTTCATGCATAGATTGATTGGATAAAATGACCATCTGTAGTGAGGGGTGGTTTTACCACATCACGCCCCAAAACGCCTTTCAGTATCACCACCCCTTCCCTCGTGAAAGACCCCAATTTCGTCTGGAGCGTGGTTTGATTCACGCCTTGTTGCTCACACACTTCTACACCATTCACCTCTACTATTGGTTAATTTTGTTTGATTCGCGCACTTTACACCATTACAGCCATTTTTTGCTTCAAAATGTCTTTGTTGATGTGGCGTCCACATTGCGGAAAATGTCACTTAGGGCTTGAACCATTATACTAGTCTTCCTGATAGCAATTTCATTCACGTAGAACCTAATATTTTTATTGTTATAAAAATATTAAGAAGACACCCACTTTACTACATAAAACTAATCATACTTATTATTACATGTTTTATGGGTGGCAATTCTTGACACGACACAAAATTAATCATATTTTAGGTTACCAGTTTGTTATATTTAACATGTTTGATAAATAAGTCGTGTTGGTGCTGAAATGTTTAACTTATTTACGTGAAAATGTCGACACATCAACCTATTTAATTAAATATGCCGCCCATCAAGTTTGCGACCCATTTATCATAAACCCTATCTCTGACCGTTTGCCTTGTGTGATAAACAGGATCAAAGGATCGTGTACATTTTGAGTATGTCCGGTTTAAAGTTGATGTTTTTAATTTACTCGAATATATATACCGATCATGTTGTGATTCAATGATTCAACCTGTCAACCTAAAACTATTTTATAGTATATTAATGACAGCTTTCTTCGCAGAGCCACCTCACATATATTTAAAAAGCATATATTCTTCCTTACGTTACAACTGGGCAATGGTTGTGCAAGAACATCACGTCATATATAAATTATCAGCTGTATCTATTTAGATCATATTTTTTTATTATATTTCTGTGATACATAAGTCTAGCCATTTCAATATAAATTTATATACTATATATCAGTTTTTTTTACTATTTATATACTCATATATAAATAAAACTAGAGTTAAAATGATGTGTGCCATGAAACCCACGTAGTGGTCATCATGGATTTACATTATTTAAGTTTAATTATATCTGCATGTATTTCTTTTAATTGTTAGTTAGTAGTAGATAATGGGTTAGTGGGTAAGTTAGTATTGAGTTAGTGGCTAGTTATCTATTTTCTCTTTTATATATTTGATGTTTGTGTTATTTTGAGATATGAATGAAAAAATTAGAGAATTATCTCAAGTCTAGTTTGTTACTAATTTCTTTTGAGTTTGATCCACTCAACGGATTATTTATCACAAATCCGATTGGTACATATCATAAAACTAAGCCCGCACTTTGCCGCAGACAATGATTTTTCCACGCGATGCGACGGTGAAAAAAAAAAGTCGAAAATAGTTTGAGGTTATATATTGGTATGGGCCAATGGGCCATTGGTATGACAGTCAAAAGTGAGATATATGTCAAATGGGCTTAATACTTGCTTGTATGAATTGAATTAAATGGGCTTGGGCTGTTGAGCATTGTACGCCCCGTTTGCGGTACGCGCATATAATGTATATATGTGTGGGCGCTCCGGGGGCAAAAGTGAAAGTGCACTAATTTTAACGTTATTTTACTAATTTCGTGAAAATAACGCTAAAAGAGGGGGATGGTTAATCATGCATCATGTGGTGGCGTTGATAGCCGAAAGACAAGGGAGTACATGCACTAATCGACTTTTGTCTTAATTGCTGAGTGTTATGTTCCTTTTGTCCAAGGCTTGATGCAAAACTACTATCGAGCCGGGGGTCTCACTGGATGCAGCCTTTCTATTCCTACAGGGTAGAGGTAAGGCTGTCTAATCTTACCCTCCTCAGACCCTACCTTAGCTTGCTATTGGTGGGATTTACTGAGTATGATGATGATGATGATGATGATGATGGGATGTTGAGCATTGGTTGAATGCTGAAAAGGATGGCTGTAAAATAAATGTCTCAAAACAGTTTAATAATAAAAGAATATATATATATATAGAGAGAGAGAGAGCGCGCATCAACCCATTGGTCAAGGCAGTGATTAAGCTAACCTTAAATCACCACTAAAAGAGGCAAAGCCAATCAAGATCAAGAACGATGAAAAAGATCGACGGCTATCAGGTTGAAAATAAGTAATCGATCGGAGAACAGGCAGCTTGTTCTCCGATCGATTCTTTTGAAATCTAATTATAAAATCTATAAAAAAAATTAGTAAATTGGTTATCATGAAACTTTAGAAAAACAAAAGGTTAGCAGGTTAACGTGACTCAAAACATAATCTGACCCATTTTGACCCGAGCAACCCATTAGGCAATGTCTAATCTTATCCCATAGTGATGCTAACTGAACAATTGTTTTTTTGTTTCTTGAAGTATACCATTGCAATGATGGGTTATAAATCAAATGGGCTGGTTGGGTTGACACGAAATTATCGATACAAAAATATTGTAACTAGTGTTACAACAATTTAAGAAAATATGCAGAATTACAAAGGGTATGAAACTTGAAATATTGAAAAAACATTGAAGTTATGAACTGGTGCAATCAAAGAATAAATCTTCAAATGGACCAGAACCAAATGTTAATCTTGCTCTGATTAGAATTGCGGTTTAGCACATTCTGGTGCCATCTGTCCGTTAAAACGCTTGAAATCCGTGCAGTAGTTGTAGATCATGTAGTTGTCCCTTACCCATTTGAGTTGACCCTGTTGCCTAAAGCTCAATTGCTGGTAGACAGGAGATGTCCACCAGTTGGCCCGGATGGGAAGGGCGCATTGGGTAATACTAACGGGCCCATTCCACTTACAAGCTCTAGCCCTGAACCTACGGTAGTTAGCCACAAACGGCGCAGATGTCCAGTCGATTTTGACTAGCCCACCTCTAGTAGCCCAGTTATCAGCATTCCACAAACTGGAGTAGACTCGCATCCCTTGTTTGTTAGGATACGCGATCCCTTCACTCTCGTAGTTCTTGAAGACTCGAATTGGCACGCTATCAACATACCATCTGTAACACATTAAGTAACAAGTAGTTAATATATAATCTAACAACTGTATGACATGAAGATTATATACAAATATACAATGGTGCTAAAGACTCGGTTTACTCACACAATCTCAGTTGGATTCCAGTGAATTGTGTAGTTGTGATAATTGGCGGTCGGGTCAAACCATAGCTTAAACTGCTGCTCTCGGTTACCTTGACCTTGAGTGTAAATATTTGTGTGCACCGTGTAAGGCTCTCCTGTCGAGTTACCCAAGAACTCAAAGTCGATCTCATCATGTTTTGCACCCGTAGAAGATAACTGTCACAATCCAACACAAGAATATAATTATGTATGTAATATAATATATGATGCTTTACTAAAACAATGTTGTCGCACTTACATAATATGCTGTTACGGTTCCAGCTGAGTTCCCCGGAACCAACTTGATTAGCATTTCGATGCTTCCAAATAAGAACGCCCTCTTCGATTGAATACCAGATCCTGCATTTAAGAATTGAAGCTCCATTTATTAGTATATAACATAGAAGCAAAACTTGCATTATGTATTGAAAAGATACACAATTTAAATCTTTATACCGGAAGTTTGGTCCAAAACAAGGCGAAGATCATCGCCATTGCCAAGAATGGAAGAATGGTGAGCACCCCAATTGAAATACATGCTTTTTGGGAAGTTTGCATGGACCGTTGAGGATTGAAATGCTATCGCAAACATAAAAACCGCCATGAACATAGCTCGAGAGCCCGCCATTTTGGAAATTATGGACAATGCTGTTAGTTGATTTGTATGGTATGTAGTTTTGGTGTTTGTGTTGGCTCATGATACCTTGCTTATATAGCCTGTGTCCAGCATATGTACCTGATCATGATGAAGCCTGTTGTGTTCCATTGTTCCTTTGACTTTGTTTAATAACATAATGTTGACCTAGCTAGCTTGTTTGGCAAATGTGTTGTAAATGCCAAATGAAATGAACTTCTTTTATGTTAGTAAATGGTGAATCTTGTCCCATGAAAACTATTGTCATCCATCATACTAACAGAAGGCATTTTGCGATCAAAATCACTAGGGGTGTCAATTTCAGACACGAGAAACACGACACAAACCTAACACGAAATTCACGGGTTTGGGTTTAGTCTAAACGGGTTCGGGTCAGTTTCAGATTGAACCCGTGAACCCGTTTAGCTAAACGGGTCGGGTTCGGGTCAACCCGGTCAGGTTGACAGATTGACCTGTTTAACCCATTTATATCAAATGTTACTTTTTTTACAATATGTTATAAATTAATTTGAGTGTGTATTTTATGCATGATTATAACTTAAAAAGAGATTGACGTAAAGTTTTATAATTAAAAAGCAACTTTATTATATACATTTGTGTTTTTTTAGTAAAATTTTAATTCTAATATATTAATTTGCGAAAAAAAATTATAAATTTGAAAATTCGGGTTGAACGGGTCGTGTTCAGGTCAACCTTCTAATATTCGGGCCGTGTTCGGGTTTATATATATGACAAGATTTTCGGGACGGGTCGGGTTCGGGTTCATCTAAAATCTTCGGGTTCGGGTCGGGTTGAACCCACGAACCCGACCCGTTTAGCACCCCTAAAAATCACTCCATTTGCAAACAGTCGGGTATTTAATATTTTTTATATAGATTTTTATTGTCTTATTGCTTGTATAACTAAGATATCACAACGTGGGTAGTCCCATTGCAGTCACAGGAAACCGGTCGCAAAATTTTGGTTCAACTGTGACGATGCCAAAATTTTGCGATCGCACAATCAGACACTAAAACCGGTCACAAAATAGTATTACGCAAGAAGGTTTTTCGGTCACATTTTAAGTCGCAAAAGCCTAGTTTTCTAGTGGTGTTTTAACGTTAGAAAGTAATGTGTTCATTTTAGTGTAACTGATGTAAGAATATTAAAAAAGGAATGTTATTTTATTATTATTATTATTATTATTATTATATATTATTATTATTATTACTACTACGCAAGAAGGTTTTTCGGTCACATTTTAAGTCGCAAAAGCCTAGTTTTCTAGTGGTGTTTTAACGTTAGAAAGTAATGTGTTCATTTTAGTGTAACTGATGTAAGAATATTAAAAAAGGAATGTTATTTTATTTTTATTATTATTATTATTATTATTATTATTATTATTATTATTATTATTATAGTCTGAATGTGTGCAAATACACGGTTTCAGTAGGTGTAATGGTGTATTCATTTGTTGAAAGTAAAGTCTACAAGTTGTAAACTTGGTTTCTAAGACGTGCACCCCATGGAAAACAATTACGTCAATATTAATTATATTTTTATTTGTTTTTTTCATATTATTAAATATTTATGAATAAGTCATACAGTCATATACATCGGGTTCGGGTTCGGGTTCATCTAAAATTTTCGGGTTCGGGTCGGGTTGAACCCACGAACCCGACCCGTTTAGCACCCCTAAAAATCGACCCGCTTTACAAACCATGACCCTCTTTCAATTAGTTAGGGGATTTTTGTGGGGGATACGACTGAAGGGTGTGTGGGTCATAGTTGGAACATGATTCACCATGTAGGAACATGAATGGAAGACTACTCCCCTTGATGATTCATGATGGTTGGCGTGGATTGAACCACGATTACTAATCTACCATCCAAAACCATTACCCCCTTAGTCATGAACCAAACCGCTATCCTCTTTATTTTTTAATATATTTTTGTCTCAAAAGGTGGCCTGTGGTAATCGTGGTTCAATCCACGCCAACCATCATGAATCATCAAGGGGGGTAGTCTTCCATTCATGTTCCTACATGGTGAATCATGTTCCAACCATGATCCACACACCCTTTCGTATCCCCCACAAAAATCCCCTAACTAATTAAAAGATAGTCATGGTTTGTAAAGCGGGTCGTGTAGGTGGTTCCATGATCCTACGTGGCAATCTATGACCCAAACCACCATTCCCATACCCCATAGGCTAAAGGGTGTGGCCATGATCACCATGACCCTCCACGTATAATCCACTATTAGGCTAAAGGGTATGGTTATCCCCTGTATGGTGTGGACCATGACCTCCACTATTAGGCTAAAGGGTGTGGTTACGACCCTCCACATAGGAGTCATGTCACCCACCTCTAACCCACTATCCAAAACTAGAGGTGTTCAAAATTCGTTTTGAATTCAAAAACTTCAAAATTCGATTAAATTCGATTCGATTATCGAGAATTCGTTTCGATTATAAGAATTCGAATTCGGTTCAATAAGTAAATCGAATACGAATTTTTAATTTCAAATTCGATTCGATCCGAAATTCGAATAAAAATTATACATTTTTATTTATTATTTTTATATATAATACAAATATAACTTTTATTGGGCTATACTATAAATTATTTCAAAAATTATTCCATGTATTAAAATTACCTATCATCAAATCCACTACATGACCCATAACTAAAACCTAAGTAACAAATCTATCAATAGATTTTTAACCTTACAAATATTAGCTTATAATGTGGAGTGATATTCCCGACTTCTCATTTTGAATTTTAGACATATGGTACTTTATATGGAACTTTTTAATGTGATATCGTGCTTTATTGCTGCTTTAAAATGTATATTTCATTTTGATAGTTTTTTACATGTTTTAAAAGAATCCGGATCAAATAGAATTTATTCGAATTCGATTTGAATTATTAATCGAATACGAATTAGGTTTTTTATTCGAATATGAATTCGAATCAAATTGGGTTGGTGTTAATCGAATACTAGTTCAAGGAAAAATAAAAATTATTAGAATAATTCGATATTCGATTCGATGAACACCCCTATCCAAAACCACGTGGTCATGACACAAATCATTATCCCCTTTATTATTTTAATTTATTTTTTAAAGTGTCAAAATTTTGGAAAACAGAAAGGTGACCCGTGGTAATCGTGGTTCAATCCACGCCAACTACCATTAATCATTGAAGGGGATGATGTAACCTTCCATTCATATTCATACGTAACAATCATATTTTATCCATGAACTCACACCCATCGGCCAAAGTTAACTAAAACATTCATATCTCTGAATAATTACATTTAATGAATTTGTAAAATAGTTTATGTAAGATTTGGGCAAGTGTAAAAGCCATGAAATTGATTGACTATTATTAGGCGATTGGGCCAGAGGCCCAAAACTACCCGTTGGGCTTGACAAAGGTCTGCCGATGGGCTAAACAATCGAAATAAAAATGACCAAACCAATTAAGAAACTGATTGATTAGCTATAATTTTTTAAATAACAGTTTTATGGTTCGGTTTAACGATTTTGATTATACATGCATGATTTTATGAACTAACCGAACCGATATTAATACTAACTTATAAATTCCTTTTATGAATACGTTGAATACCAAATCGGTTTTGAGAAAAATAAGAGACGCTGAAGCAACAATCTAATCTAAATTTCTAATAAATTATTCCAGTTAATGCCACGTGGCAACACCTCATCCTCTATCAAACAATTATTATTTCAAAAATGTTTTTACAAACAATTGGTGCTTTTTTTTTCTTTTAAACCCTCTTTATATTCGAGTTTTCTAACATCGACATCCAAAACATATTCAATCCAGGTCATAGGTTATTTTGATAATGAACGATTATACACACAAAAAATTAATATTTTTAAATCTATCAATAAGCACTTTTCATGAACTCGTTACTTTGTCCTTCTATGAAGTTCTTTTTTTAACTTTTTTTACTTGTAATCGTTTTATGGTCAGTTTACGGGTTAAAAAACTGGTGTGACAGTTTGGAATGGGCCGCTAACACAGAACAAGCTGAAAATATTATAAAAAATTATCATCAAGTTAGGTGAATAAGAACTTTAGGCCAAGTAAGAGTATACATACATTATCTAATTTGGGTCGGCATTCTGTAAGACCGGATTATATACTAGTTTAAAATATATGTTGCCCTTACAAAGCCTTACATGAATATCGAAGAACATGGCCCACTATCTTTTGTTGAAAAGAGACTGTAGATGCGTATGGTATCACCAATGGCATGTCCTTTTAGCAACGACATAGGACCACCCATCTTCAGTATAGACTTCACCGATGGCATGTCATCATTAAAAACACCGTAGCCGCAATTTGGACGCTAAAATTAAAACAAATCGTTGTAAAAGAGATCTTAAGTATAGATGGACCTGTGTTGACACTACAAGATCGACCTGATCGAAAAGTCCGGGGGGTCACCCCTGGCCCCTTCTATCCTGCGCACCTGGGCTCATCAACCAGCTCGCTTCATTTTGCATTGAGCTAAATTCTTGTTGAATTTTATAATACATTAAACAATACAATAAACATATATTAAATTTTCTAATAAAATTTGGCAGCATAACTAATGTAAGTGGATGACCAACATGTTTAACAGTAAATAATAAACGAAAAATCAAATTACCATAAACCTACATTAGTTGCAACAATGCTAGCAATAATATCCAACGAATGTGTTAGCATGTCTGACAGATGAGTAACGCAACTAGCGACATTTTTATCGCACGTGTAATAAGTGCGTACAATTTTTTTTCTTTTTTTCGTAATAACATATATTACATAAATAAAAACACAATTTATTTGTTTAATAGGGTTTCATAAACTTCGTCACCTTAACTGGATTTTCATTTTATTTTTCTTTATGCGTATACACACATGTGATGTGAATTTGAGTGGCTGGGGCATGTGTCAAGCATCCTGTATTTTTCTAGAAAAGCATATGGTCCCAACAACTTATAATTATAAGTTTTTTAATTGCATTATTATTCTGATACTCTATATTTTAATGGAATATATTCAAATACTCTATATTTTTATGGAATATATAAACAAATGCAAAATGGTGTTACTTCATATATACCTCGAAACCCAAACATATGTTAGCCGAGTATTGTGTTAGGATATTTATTTTCTATAATCAATCAGTATAACTATATATTATATGATGTATTTTAGTTATTAGTTATGTACAATAATTCAGTCAATGTTATACTCCACCAAATAATATTAACTAGAAGATTATTTTCATTTATAAATTAATTCAGTCAATGGTATACTCCACCAAATAATATAAACTAGAAGATTATTTTCATTTTTAGGCAATTACAAAAATATTATGCTCGACATGCATTCTCTCTCACACATAGAAACTTAGACAAACTCGTACCTAATATATATGTATGTAAGAAATGATGACATTAACTAGATGATAAGTACGTCAATCTTGATCAATAAAACGATTAAAAAAAATAAATAAATAAATAAATAAATGAGGTGGAATAGAATTGTAGTTTTCAAACAATATACGTAAGATTGGAGTTTTCAAACAATAAAGGTAAGATTAATAGTGGGCTATATAGTCACTTCTTTCAATACCCCGGTTTGTAATAACCTAGAGTTAAAATTTTCCACTTGGGTCGGGTTGAGTCGGGTCGAATTACATAATAAAAAAGAAATATAATGATAAAGGTACAATGTTATTGAAAATAACACAAAATATAAATACAAATTCCTTTAAAATATATCTAAAATACATTCTATAGTTGCTCCCAACATGTTTTCATATTTTGAAAACGATTCATAAAGTCTTCAATCGCAAGTTTCACAAATAACTCATTTTCAATGTAATACGTGCTATAACAGTTATTGGATTAAATAAGTTACATGAACATTAAGTTACTATTTTAAAATTACCTAATTGAGCTTAATTCTTAAACTATAAATTAGTTTATTAAATAAAACGTTTAGAAAATAAAATAATGGTGTCGCTCTTATAAAACAATGGTTGGTCCATAATTTTTTTCTATTACACAATACATATAATACACATATTTGAATAGCGCCCGCCGATCCGTTGCCGAGTGTGTGGCTCGGCACTGAAGATTTATGGACTCTAGTTGCGACATGTATAACACTGATCTATTTAATAAATAATACATAAGGTTAAATTTAATATATAATATGGAATGTTATTTGACTAAGTATGCATAAAAAACGTTACATAATAGATCACATGAAAAATTAAATTGATAAAACATCTTAATTAATTGAACTCAGTAATATATATTTCATTTCAATTATTGTTTAGAAAATACATAGTTACCACAACTACAACAACAAAAAAAATTAAAAAGAAAAATATTGTTATTTTCTTTGGCAATCTTAAACGTAAAACGTCTCATGTAATTAGAGACGTTATATATTTGTTATTAAAAGAAAAATATTGTTATTTTACGTTATATATTTTTATTAAAAAGAAAAATATTGTTATTTTCTTGGCAATCTTAAACGTAAAACGACTCATGTAATTAGAGACGTTACATATTTGTAGTCTTTAACTTTTTTATATCAATATGTTTTTGTTCCACTAAATAATTTTTATGTGGTTTTAAAGGAATATTTTTAAATAATTATATATACATATATATAATATTATTTCGATCAAGCTTAAGTACAAAAACAATTTATTTGTTAGATAACACTATATATGAAGCTTAGCCATGTTATGGCTTTCATTGAGGGTGGATTCATCAATAATATGTTGGTGAAGGTTTGTTCCGATGGAAATCGGTCAAAAAAATCATAGCATAGGTAATTTGATTTTTGACATATTTCATAGAAGGATTATCGATGAATTATTTAGCAATTGATGACCAGTGGATAACGACTGTTGCCATAACAATTTCACGGATGACATATTTGAAATATGCCATAACAATTTCACCAACATACTTGAAATATAGTAAATTTGCTATTTTTAGACTTGAACACACGACGATTACCATCAAACTTTTGTCGCTATTTATATAATATTATTATTACTGATGGATAACTCGCCGCATGCTAGACCCACACCGAGAAAGCATGGACGGGAATCTTATCCTCACATTTCCGTCGGATTGTCGTTGGCAACAATGTCCCACGATATCTGACCAAATCTTGACTTACCCGTGTCGGATGTTCATCAGTAACTCGATGATTCTCGGTTTCCCACTGATAGGCTATCCATTGGCAATTACCTGGTAGTGTTAGAGAAGCGACATTCGTGTATTCCACGATTGATACATCTAGAAAATAGCCCAATGCAGAATTTGAACTAATTTTTTGGGGTTATGTTTGAACTGCATTATAAACGAAAAAAAGGCAAGGAGCAAACCCTAAAAACACATGAGGGCTCAAGAAATAATGCTTTCTTGCTTCTTTACTTCGAGAATTTCCAGTGAGTTATACAAATTTTTTTTCCAACTCAAATCATAAGTAAGATCACAAGAAGTTGCAATTACAACAAGTAATCGATCACACAATCGATAGAGAGATTTGTTGAATCAAAGAGAAAGTCTTAGCTCCAAGTCTAATTCTTGGCTACCATTTGAATCTGAATTCTGACTGCCTGAATCATGTTGATCTTTCCTTATCTTCTTCCTCAATGAATCCTTTAGATGCCATAAATAAATACAGAAAATTAGGAACTAAAGGATTATAACTTAAATTTACTTCTTTTGATTTAAAAAAAAATCATGATCATTTACTATATAGTTATATACACTCACCTCTACTAATTCTGGGCTAAAAAAGTGTCTACTTATGCCTGCAGGTTGTGCATAGCTTGCATCCCATCTGATTAAAGATGTTGTAAACAAGGATCACTTAATTAACTCATTCTATTAAACCAAATTCAAGAAAAATAAAATGATAAAAAAAGATTAATTAAACACCATAAAAATCATTGATATATAGTTCATAAATGATGGAAATACAAGGTGGTTTACCTTGGATTGCTGCTAGCAAATTGTGATTCACCATATACATAGTTTGTTCTTTCAAGTTCACCGGTACCCATCTGCAATTTTCAAGATTCATAGCAAATGAGTTTATAATCTCTTCAAATATATGTATATATGTGTACAATGTGAAATGGAGTTTTAGAGAAGTAATCAAACTGTCAAAGAGTTAGAATATATTAGGGTTTATGGTGCCAATTATTGAATATATATACCATGTGGGAATGGTGTCCTTGCAAAGTATTGAAAGAGGCTGTAGATGGTGAAGTATATGAGAAGGAAGATGATGATGAATATGCTGTTTGAATCCTGATATCCTCCTGCACACACACACACATATATATATAAAGATTAGTTAACAAAAAATAAAGAACACCAATGAAATCAAGTGATATAACTTCTCAAGCCATCATAACTCAAGGAAACCTATAAATTTGCTAAGAATCAAAGAAAAAAGTTTTATTTTTCCATTGAGCTCAACCTCTAGTTTTCTTTTCTTTCTAGTGTATGTTTTTGGTTTCTCAACATGTATATATAACTAACAAAGTAACAAGAAATATAAATCTATGGTTAGAAGTGAAAACAAACTTTAAAAGATTTAAAATTGAAGAAAAACAGCCATCAACTGATGAAGGGTTAGCCTTCTTGAAAACTGAAACCCTAATCTTTTTTTAACTTAAATCCGTCAACTTGAACCCTCAAATTCCACTGTGTGTGTGTGTGTGAAAGTGCTATGAAGTCCCATGAAGTCTAGAGGTTCAAGACTTCTTCAATGACATTTCAAGACCAAACCACTTTGTGTAACTGTGCTTGTGAGTTAAAGAAAGAGAGTAAACCTGTGGAAGCAAGCCCATTTGGCCATGGATTCTAATCTTCTCTAACTGAGCAACACCAAGACCTCTTTGGGGTTGCTTCGGCTTATCCGAACCGCTCTTTTTTCCTTTTCTTGATGACGATCCACCCACAGACGATGATCTATCGTTCGAACCAGATTCGCCATAATAGTTCATCTTTTTTACTTCAAGATACTTATTGACTTGTTCACCAACTTTGAACTTTCAAAACCTTCTTATTCAGCTTCTTCTTCTTCTGTGAATCTGATAATATATAAATATAATGCTAGAATATATATATAAGAGATCTCTTCAAACTTGGCACCCTTTCTATAGCTGTCAATTCTTACAAAAAAAAAAACCTCAGTGATTGTTGCCTCGCTGGATCAGATTGCATTTAGATATACCTTGCAGATCCTGGCCCTCATCATTTCTATATATATTTGCTTAGATCTTATATGTTTTCCCTTTCTTTTAATCATTTTTTGATTATAAAATCTTTTAAATAATTAAGAAAATTGTTTATGGTGACTTAAATTCGGGATAGAGGATCCTGTCGCCGTAAGAAGCACTAGTATTCTTGTAGTAAGATTTTATAACCCACAATGATTAATGGTTTCGCAAATAACGAAAAATAGATTGCATAAAATATTGTTTGATATAAACCAAATATATATAGGTTATTATATAAAGAGGTTTCTTTCTTTAATAATTAAGTACATATATGAAAGTAATTTCTAATGAAAGAAAAAAACAAGAATTTATGTATATATAATTTTTAGAGTTGATTAGGATGGTATATCATCTTGTACAGAATAATCTCATCATATTCACATAGAAGTTGAGGTCCCTAGCTAATTGGTATTTTATCATTTGACAAAAGGCTTGAATTTGTGTTATCGAATTGAAATATACCGCTGGGTTGAGGATCTCACTCATTGTAGACACATAACTTTCTAGACGGTAAAGTACATTGTAGCTAGGTGTGTTGTTGACCAAGACAGAAATAGATGAACACTGAACAATAATAACAAGATACCGATTTGCGAAAGTACGAACTTCCATTGATCTTGATGGGTATGTATACGGTTCTAAATACCTATTCAACCTAAAATCTAAAGCAACATCACTGGTGGTTTGTGATGTATTACAAGTTTGATTCCTTCTAGTTACATCACTAAACATGTCTTGACACTTTGATATATCTAATCCTAAACTTTACATGCGAGCGATTAGTGCTACCATTCATCCCCTTAATCACGAACATGTAAAGATAGAATCTTGACATCTGATCTTCAAATCTTCTTTCTTCGTTTCTTTATACCATTAATCTTTAATCTTGAACTTTGGCTTCCTTCGTTTCTTTTGAATGCTTCCTTGATCACTTCAAAAGACTTCATTCTTCAACTTCGATTAATCTCTCACATATCACTTCATATGACTTTGTTGATCCAAGTTACACAGATTTTGATCTTTAGTGCCTCACACACTGATTTGTCTTTGCTTATAATCATACGGGTTCTAATTTACTTTTCAGTCGTCTCACACGACTCAAATCAATCTCACATAGATTTTTTTATTCAGATTATCATTATAGTTGTATCACACAAATGATCTTATTTCTTATCGAGTCTTAGGATTGATCGACTACAACCTTCACGGGTTGCTTCTACCGATTTCTCACATGTATTTTACTCTCTCCACATCTCTTAATTACACAGAACTTTGATCTTTATTGTCTCACGTGATCACTTTCACACCACTCTTGTTTGTTTCACACAAACGTTCCAGCAATCCTAGTTTATCTTGTATAGTTGTCTCACACAACTTTGCTTTCACAGAAGATACTTTTTATGACCCTGGTTACACGAGTTTTTATTGTCTCACATGATCATTTCACACCTCTCGTGATGGTGAACCGAAAAACTTCATCTCGTGATCAACCCACTTGCAGTGGTGTATCACTTAAACCCAGGGAACCCAAGGCCTCATCATGGGAGTGCCCCTCGTCCCTTTAGTGGGACTGGGTGATGGTGTGTGGTTTGATGGAGGGATGCACCCAACATTTTTCATAGGGGGTGATCAGGGGTTTAACCAAAATATTATGGGGGTGATCAAGATTTTAGCATGTAAAATATACTATATAAATGAGATTTTTACATATTTCCCCCCTCCTAAGCTGCCTTATTACGTATTTCCCCAAACTAAAAAATCAATTACATATTTCCTTTTTTTTTAAAGAAATTACCTAATTACCCCTTTTTTTTTTAAAGAAATTACATATTTCCCATAATCTTTCATAAGATTGTTTCATCTTCCCACCCAAACCCTACCTCAGACAATTCACTGAAGCCCACATGCGTTCAGGTACGTTGTTGTTTGTTGGGTTTAGCTTGTTTGCTGTGTATATGGATATTGATATCTTTACAGTGTATTTGAATATTAATATCAATCTCCATCAAATCCTTAGGCTGGATCAATTAAAGCACTTTATGGACAATTAAATCCATAGGCTGTATTTATCGATTAATGAATATTGGATATTGATAAAGCACTTTATACATATACAGCTTATCTCGAACCAATGAAAATTGATATGCATTGTTTTTTTTTTTTTGCTTTTGTTTGGTTATTTTCTTTTATTTATTAGGTTATAATATGGATGATATGGCTTCTTTTTATTTGTTAGGTGATAATATGGATGATATGGAAGATGATAATATGAATGATATGGTTTCTTTTTTATTTATGATTATTATGGTTTTGTTTGTATTGTTTGACACGAGTAACAAGTACAAGAATTAGGGTGATACTATATGAATTGGGGAAATGTGTAATTAATTGATGATATTAGAATGGGGAAATATGTAATTATTAATTTAATAGTTCATTAAGGGTAAAATAGTCATAAATAAGAGTCATTTAGATGAAAGGGGAAAATATGTAATATATATGGGTTAGGGATGGGAAATACGTAATTGATTTTTTGGTTTAGGGAAATACGTAATAAGACAGCTTATGAGGGGGAAATATGTAAAAATCCCTATATAAATTCATGGACGCTAGTTGACTCCATAGTTATACCATGGTCCACCCCTATATTGGTGTGGTTTTGGTTTTAGAACATCCTAAATCACATGAAGAGCACTTGTTTGTAAAAGAACTAATCTCTAAATTATAAATACTAACAATGATTACCAACATGTATACGACGACTAAATAAATTTTCAGGATAAACAATGTACTTACTAAAAGTTTATAGATGCTATACGGTAACTAAAAATGTACTTTTGAAACGTAAATTAATTGTTAAACTTTTCAATAAGTTATTTATAAATATAAACTACTAAAACAAATACAATTAGGATGTTAAACTGTTAAAAAGTTAAGAAATAGAATATATATATATAGTTTTAAAAACACTATTATGACAAAAGTTAAACTATTCATATATAAAAGTGTATGAATAAAAACATTGAACGTGTTTGTTAAGTGAAAGTGAAATGTGGATGTGTAACAGTAGATCATACATACCTTTTCTTTATTTAATTTGAATCAAGCTGATTTGGTCATGGATTATGTCACAGCTACCACCATATCATTGATCTCTCACCTACTTTACAGTAATAACAAATTCCATTAATAAACTATTCATCATTATGTGTTTTATGTTATTAAAAACAATCTTCTTCCTTTTTTCCTTTGTTTTTCACTTTTTTGCATTTGAAACCTTATTTTGCTTCATAAGCCTACGATAAATAGCTCCATTAAGTCCTGTATCGATTATCGAAGTAATTCCATTAGTATGAAACCTACATGAGATACTGAGGAATAGGCTATATATTTCGAACCTACAAAACCGTTGCAACTTCTCAACAAATAAAATTAATTTTTAACTGATACTCTCTTTAGTCAGTGTTATAATAATCGCGATTACTCGGCTCTACTGATTAATTTCCTGTTAATTAGTCCATTAATCGCTAGTCGGCCCTAGTCAGTCGGCCTAAAATCGGCAAAAACGAAAGAAATTAGAAAATTTGGAAAAAAAAACACAGATTCCGGTGATTAATCCCGATCAATCACTAGTCCGCACCTCACCGGCCGACTAGCCTAGCGAGTTCTACAATCGTGTTGTTAGGTTAGTTTGCTTGGTAAGCATATAATAGAAACCGAGTGAAGATATGCATAAAAAAGCAAGAATTCTAACTTAAAGGAGAAAAGATAACTAAAGAAAAAAAAATTTACTCTTATAAACTATTATTTTATATATCTTAAAATGGGTGATAGATTATTTTTTATTTATAATAGTTAGCATATTCTTTTGTACAAATGTAAACACTCACAATTAATAGCATTTTTTATATGTTCAACATGAAAAGCATTTTGCACTTCTCTATCGTAAGGTCTACCTTGACTTAATTAAATAATTCGTGTTCCATTTCTTATTATTAGCCTACTAATGATGGAACCATTTTGACTCAAAGGTATTATAAACCCGAGAATGTTGAAGGGATGAAGGAGGTTTAATTGATACTATTACAAGTTATTTTTGTTTAATGATTAATGAACTAAACATGAGGAAAAAGAAAAGAGAATACAAAGTCAGTAGGGTTGTAAATAAATCGAACGTTTAACGAACAGTTCGTAAACCGTTTGACGAGAAGTTCAATTATGTTTGTTCGTTTATTCGATAAACGAACACGGACAAGATATTTCGTTCGATTAACTAAATGAACGAACGCGAACAAAGGTCTCCTTCGTTCGACTGCGTTCGTGAATGTCTCGTAATATGTCCGTTAACAATCGTTCATGTTCTTTCGTTTACATTCATTTGTTTATGTTAATTTGTTTAATGTTTTTAATTTTTTAAATATTTCACTTTCCCTCTTAAATTTTACTTTCCCTCCTAATCATTGTTAAAAAAATAGTAAAATGTAAACCCTGATTTAAACATACGAAGAAATTACACACGAAAGACATTTGTTGAGATATGTCTAAGTAACTAGATAATTGTGTCTTAAGCTAGCTAAACTTGATTTATCGTATGGTGCTTGTAGTAGAGTTTTTGTGTTTGAATTATTGATTTATCATTTAATGGTTGTATTTGACTACTTGGATCGGATGTTTAAGGTTAATGGTTCTTTTTTTTAGTTTCAAGTTTAATGGTCCTTTGTGTTTATTTGCGTTTGTTTGTGTTCGTGACCAATGTTCACTAACTGTTCTCGAGCAACTGAAAAACCTTAACAAACGAACACGAACATAAACTTTTGTTCGAAATTGTGTTCATGAACATCTACATTTCCTTAATGAACAAACACGAACATGGCCTCGTTCGTATTTGTTCGATTCATTTACAACCCTAAAAGTCAGCATGGGGTTTTGTAAACTATTACAAGCTATTTGTTTTACAAAGATGTGTTGAAGTTACTCAATACGCTGAAGAAATAAGGTAAAATGTTTCTAACATGTTATCTTTCATGAAATTTTTGTATCACACGAACATGATTAGAATGGAATTATGATATTTATAAGTATATGTGTGTTTATTTTCGTGGCCAAATTTGGGTAACAAAGTTCTTATAGAACCAAAATCGTATTATAATTGATTGTTGTCCCGTATAAATATACTAAGCTGTAATATGAAATGTGTTTAAGTTTTTTTCTTTTCTTAAGAAAAAAACTCACACTAAATAACCTGAATAAAAATTGATTAATAGTTATAAATTAATTAGAACATAAAAAAATAGAAGCCAGGAAGAATCTAACCTCAGTGACCTAAAATCACATTCACACTTAACATGTCATTAAAATATTATTCACTACCCCATATTCATATAAAAATTGATATTTGAACTAAACTAATATAAAAACATCATTGCTTTAATCATGATTGAACATAAAAAAAACAATAACAAGCGATTGTTTGTCCCAAAAGACGCCTGCTCCCTCATGGTTAAAGATTGGTATTCACCAATTAAAATCATTCTTATATTTAGTGCATATATTATGCAAGTAACAACAAAACTCCATGGTCATATATCTAATGAGTTAACCAAGATGTGTACAATAATTTACATTAGTACAAACAAATGAAATTAGTATACAAAACGTTAGGTGTTATATGTTGTATCACTTAAATAAATGTGTACTTAAGTGAAACTGAGAGAAGTAAATGAAAAGAAGACTAAAAGAGAACAAAAGGTTCTAGTTATAGAACGACCCCAAATAAAAAAATGGCGCCGATAACCCAAAGATTGTCACATAAGTGAAAGGTTTTTCTTAATCAGAGAGAGACAGTAGTTAATTGGGCGGTCGTGTGTTGACATTGAGTACCACTAGTTAACGTTTGATACTAAACAATGAAACTCTATAGTGTCAACGACATGCCATTATCATCGTATAGTGTAAGTTTGTAATATTGTGTGAATGGGGTTATTTGATTTTAATAATCTTAAGTTTCACCTGTTGGCCGATAATAATCACAACTCTAAAAATTCCCTCAAATAATCCCAACTTGCAAGAATTTGGCCCCCATCAATCATTTTCAAACTATATGTGCACTTAATTCAATCAAGGAGGCTGCAGGTGCACTTGAATATATTGAGAAGGCCAAATTCTTATATGTTATAGATGGATCAATGAGGGCCAAATTTTTAAAAGTTGGGATCGTCAAAAGGAACTTTTAAAGTTGAGATTATTATCGGCCAATATGTGAAACTTTAGATTATTAAAATCTAATAATCCGTGTGAATGTGTGTGTATATATAAGGGATGAATGTTAATATAATTGCTAATATGTTAATTCTTGCATAATTTGCTTTTACTCATAATTTAAAAGTGAATATAATTGCTAATATATAAGGGTTGAATGGTAGCAAGTTTCGTGAGGGATTATTTCCTACGGACATCAGGAGACCATTATTGGAGGTGAAGCTTCTTGGGGGGGGGGGGGGGGGGGGGGGCGTTAGTAGAGACGCAAGCTTTATTAGTGGGTTGGCAAAGAAAAGAGCTGTTAATGCTGTGGATTTGATGCGTCTCCTACCCAAACTAGGTGACCCGCAGAGTGAACTATTATTGCTTCGATCCTGTATGGGCATTGCCAAACTTTTCTTTGGCTTGAGGACATGCCAACCGGTACACATGGAAGATGCAGCATTATTCTTTGACAGGGGTTTGCGTGAGGCGATTGAGGAATTGGTAGTTTGTGGAGGTCCCTTCTTTGGAGACTTCCAGTTGCGACTTGCCTCCTTACCTATTAGGTTTGGGGGTTAGGGGTTGTATTCAGCTGTAGAGGCTTCATCTCATGCCTTTGTAGCCTCCAGTGCCCAATCTTGGGTGCTACAGGACCACATCTTACGAACAGTGGCATATGTGGTATGGATTATGATTATGATTGTGCTTTTGTAACATTTGTCAAAAAACGGGTTTCCAAACCCGCTCCGTTTTGTAATCGAATATCAAGTTATAAATGTCACGTTGCGTATTTATGGCTATTTTGATTTTTAACGATACATAATTAATAAACAAACTAAACTATAAAAATTATAATTGATAAAAAGTAAAAATAAAATAAATAAAAATAAAATGAGGCTGCCGGGACTCGAACCCGGGTCAGCCAGGTTGAAACCCAAAGACTTATCACACACACACATCACCACTCCGCCACTTGTTTTCTGTCAACTCTAGGAAACAAATAAATCTTATAAACAAACATAAATCAACCGGTTACGCCAACTGTAACTGAAATCGGTCATCAAACGCTCAAAGACGATTTGATTACTCGCGGTTCACTGAGTATAACCGATATACCGACGTTTTCAATCAAGTTGCTTTGAATGAACTTGAATTCTAGAAGTGGATCGGTTTTTATAACCGAAAATCTTCAATTCCAGTATTACTTCCATCTTTGTACTCCTTCGTGACTCAAACATACTCTACAGACTCTCAATTACATTTTCGCTCAAGTTTCAGTCCGCCGGAGAATCAAATTTTACTCGCCGGAAAGTTTCTGCAAGTCGCCGGAAAACCGTATTCTCCATCAAAACGGTAAGTCTTTCAATACCGTCGTGGTCTATCAATTGTTAAGCTATTTCTAACTCAGACCTTTCAATTGAAATCAAATTCAGACGCTGTTATTGGATAATTCCAGTTCGCCGGAAAACTTCTGGAAATCCTTATTTTCAGCTGTGAAACGGTATGGACATTTAAACACCCTGTTAACGCCTGTTTAGCACTTCAATTCCACGATTAGCTAATCAAAACGGATAATTTGCTTGCTCAGTTGAAATTCATAAAAAACAGAGCCGACGCCTTGCCGGAATTCTGAGTAAATTATTCCTCCGGTATGTTTGTTTCCAACATCGTCTTTGTCATTTCATCTTAGTCTTATGAATGTGTTAATCGTTTTAAAACAAGAAACAGAGGGGTAATTTGCTGTCTGTAAAAATTAACGGAGAAGATGAACTGTGCTAACATGATAAGGATAATTAAAATTGGTATTTTAAACGGGTTAGACACACAGTCCAGCGGTGGACTGTGTGCAAATAATACGCACACGCCGCGAGTTCGATCCCTGATACACGCACCCTCTCCGTAATAAAAAAAACGTTTTATTTTTCTAACTGAACCGGGTTAACTTACGTTAGTTGTTAAGTATAATAAAAATTTGTATATTAACCAAGTTAGACACACAGTCCAGCGGTGGACTGTGTGTAACGTTAAAGCACAGGTCCCGGGTTCGAGACCTGTACATGGCACCGTTTGATGATTTAAAATGTTTTTGAAAATAAAAGAATTTTGAATAAGCTGAGTTAATATATAAGTATAATTAAAAAACAGAATTATTTCGGGTTAGACACGTAGCTCAGTTGGTAGAGCTGCGTGCACGAGTACGGGAGGTCTCGGGTTCGAGCCTCACCCGGCGCATACAATTACACAATAAAACCGGTCAACAAGTCAAACGGTCAATGAAAAAGTCAACATATTTTTATATTTTTAATTATTTAATTTAATTTAAAAATTATTTAAAAATACTTAAAAATAATGTTTTTAAAGATAGGAAATAGCCTTAAACTCACAAAAATATATCTAAAAATTTCATTAAAATCCTTAATAAAATCCACTCATTTACTATATTTTCCGTTATTTATTTAGGTTAGTAATTCTCGTTGTTCAACTCTTCCAACTCGTGCGCATCTCACCATCTCCAATCAAACGCACCCAATGTGAGTGAATCTTTACAAATTCCCCGTTTTAATCACGTTTTTGGGGTGTATCATGTGTCTTGCCGTTTATTATATTTAAATCATTGTGCATACATCATATCATGAACAAATGTGTATTCAGCCTGTTTCAACTGTTTGTGTGGTTATTGTTAGATTTAATTTTATTATTTTCAGTACATGCAAATTCATAGGCCGCCGCTCCCCATTACATTATGAGCGTTGAGCATGTTCCCCATTACATTATGAGCGTGAACCTGGCGTGCCAACATACGATCGGCTCCGTTTGATTGAGCCTTGATCGCACAGACATTTATCATTTTCAGTACATGCAATACGATCGGCTCCATTTGATTGAGCCTTGATCGCACAGACATTTATCATTTTCAGTACCTGCAATACGATCGGCTCCGTTTGATTGAGCCTTGATCGCACAGTTTCATTCATGTTATTTATTGTATGATGTTGGTATGTTATTGTATGTTATTATATGTTATTGTATGTTATAGTTTGTGTTTGTTATTGATACTGTTTGATTCTTTACATTTGCTCACTTATGATTATGCACAATTTTTCCTTGATAAAATAACAAGAAAATCAATAATAAATGTTTATCTAACAAGGTTCACTCGCCAACTTATGTTGACCCCAAAACCCCTATTTTTACACATGATACAGGTGAACCAGCTGCAGCCAGAAACACATAGGATTGGCCTAGAAGAATAAAATGATTTTGAGCTTGAAATTGTTTAGTTGGTTATTTTCTTTGTATTTGTATAGACATGTTTGGATTATTGAGAATGTAATTTTGATTTAAATAAATATGGAACATAATAGTAAATATCATGAGCTTTGGTGATAACCCAATTATGCCACGACTCTTATTCTGCTGCGGGTCGGGGTGTGACAGATTGGTATCAGAGCCATAACTATAGGGATATAGGATAGGTTATTAGACCCTTAGAGCCTATACTATAGTTGATTAGAAATTTTAAGATTTTTGTGTGTTACATGCCAAATTTCATGATGCTTACATGTTTTATGTTTAATGTTACATTCAATATTATGCAAGCATGTTCATAAGTTCATATATTCATAATGCCCATCATGAATCATATTCTCATAACATACCATATCCATGAAAACACACATCACATTATTTTCATGATTGTTTTTACAATGATTTGGTATTTTCAAATCTCATCAAAGTGAGTTCTCATGACGGGCATGTAGTAACTGGAAGGGTACCAGTACCGGTAGTCGGAACGTCCTGTCTAGGCTGGCATTCGTATAAATCCAAAATAAAGGACCAGTTTGCCTACCTGGGGACTAACGATGAGAGTACGAAGTACCTATTAGGCCAAAGCATGCTATACCAAACATCGTGTGAGCTAACCCCACTTTGAGTTGTCATTGTGTCTACACCTGGACACATTCCGACCATACATCTCGTAAACATATTTTGTGGTTGCATTCGGGTAATGCGAGTGTTAAATCGCCAATACTAATGTGAATCCTACCAAGCCAATAGCCATGGGGGCCCACATGACTATACAGGTGAAGGTATGGGGGACATTTGAGGCCCAACATGAGCGAACCCAAGACATCCTATGGATGTAGTTGCATTATTGATATTTATGTTATTTTCATTTTCTTAAAGACACATGACACCTAAAAAGACTCCATAAACTCACAATCTTCTTATGTATGTTCCTGTAGATGTCGGCTAGACAACAACGAGGGGGTAAAAGATCAGGAAGGTCTCACGAACGCTTGGCCACTCAGATCGCAAAACAAATGGCCGCGGTGCTTCCTGACATTGTGGTTCAAGTACAACAAGCTCTCGCCACAAATCCCCCTAATCCTCCTCAGCAAGACGACCAGAACATCGGCAACCCTCTTACCAGCAAGTGCTCATATAAACATTTCAAGTCTTGTGATCCTCCTAAATTTGAAGGGACTGAAGGTGTCACTGCTCTCCTCCACTGGTTTGAGGAAATGGAAAACACCTTCCTCAACTGCGATTGTCCCGATGATCGCAAGGTTCGATACGCGACCGGGAGACTATTTGGGGTAGCTCTCACCTGGTGAAATACTGAAAAAGGGAAGAGGGGAATTGATGATGCAATGGCCTTAACGTGGGAGGAGTTAAGGGAAATCATGACTAGGCGTTTCTGTCCTAGGAGTGAAATTAAAAAGTTGGAGGACGAATTTCATTCTTTGAAGCAAAAGGAGGAAGATCATACCTCCTACAACAAGAGGTTCTTAGAGTTGAACCAAATGGTCCCTAATTTGTTCACCCCAACTTATCGTTTAATCGAGCATTATATTCGAGGACTTCCCTCGAAAATTCAAGATTCAGTTCTCAGCACTTCACCAGCAACACTTGAAGCTGCTATGGAACTAGCCACTGAACTGACCGAGAATCGAATTCGCAACGGTAAGTTTAAAGAAGAGAAGAAGAAAGCCCCCGTTGAGGCCCAAACATCAAACCATTCCACTCCTCCTCTAAGTTTGCTAACAAGAGGAAGCGTAACACCAGAAACTTCGATGTCACACAAACCAATTACCCTACCCCTGCTGCACCCATTACCAAGTTGCCCCTTCACCTGCACCATACAAAAGACAATACTCTGGCCCACTACCAATATGCAAACGTTGCCAATACCACCATTTTCCTGAGCATCCTTGCCAACATTGCACCGGCTGTGGTCGCGCAGGTCATACTGTTCAAACCTGCCGCATGCCTCAGTGAACGAACCGCCACCAGCCTTCAACCCAAACCCACCAACAAATAATGGGTCAAGCCCAACAACCCCTACTATTACCACCTTCCCAACATTTGGCCCAAACATACTACCAACCCAACTATCCTATGGTACAACCTATGCGGGCTTGCTACAATTGTGGTGACCCAAGCTATTTTAGAAACACTTGTCCAAGGTTGGTGAACATTATTCATGCTCAGGCCCAAGCCAATCCGGTGAATCAAGCGAACCAAGCTCCTCCACCTGCAAGAGGAAGAGCTTTCAACATTAACGCTAATCAGGCTAGAGCTGACGGCAATGTGATTAACGGTACGTTCCTTATCAATGGTAGATATGCATCCATGTTGTTTGATACTGGCGCGGATAAAAGTTTTGTGTCCTTAGAGTTTGAACCTATCCTAAACCAAAATCGTGATAAGCTCATGGAATCCATAACAGTAGAAGTTGCTGACGGGAAACCGGTCTCTTTAAACTCTATTATACGCAACTGTACACTCACCTTAAACGACCACGACTTTCCAGTTGACCTTATCCCTATGAAGTTGGGAAGTTTTGATATCATAATTGGTATGGACTGGCTCAGTCAACATCAGGCAGAAGTCGTATGCCGCGAAAAGTTTATTCGCATTCCTCTTTCAAACGGTCAGACTCTACGAATCTTTGGAGAAACCTCGTCGAAAGGGCTCAGCTTAATGTCCTGTCTTCAAGCTCAAAATACCTTCGCAAGAATTATGTCGCGTTTTTAGCTCATGTCGTCAAAAAGGGAACCATGGAGAAGAAACTTGAAGACATCCCAGTAGTAAAAGATTTCCCGCAAGTTTTTCCTGACGACATTTCAGGACTTCCTTCAGTTAGAGAAGTCGAATTTCGTATTGATCTTATACCTGGTGCTACACCAGTTGCAAAGTCTCCTTATAGGTTAGCCCCCTCTGAAATGCAAGAGCTAGCCAGTCAATTGCAAGAGTTGACTGACAAGGGATTCATACGTCCTAGCTCCTCGCCTTGGGGTGCACCTGTCCTTTTTGTGAAGAAGAAAGATGGATTTGTTTCGCATGTGCATCGACTACAGAGAACTCAACAAGTTAACAATCAAGAATCGCTATCCATTACCTCGCATTGATGATCTTCTTGACCAACTTCAAGGTGCCAACTGCTTTTCAAAAATCGACCTTCGATCTAGTTATCATCAACTTAGAGGCATGAAGAAGACGTCCCAAAGACCGCTTTTCGAACTCGTTATGGTCATTATGAATTCATGGTCATGCCGTTTGGTTTAACCAACGCTCCAGCTGTCTTCATGGATCTAATGAACAGAGTCTGCAAACCTTATCTCGATCGTTTTGTTATAGTCTTCATCGACGACATCCTCATTTATTCAAAGTCTAAGTCTGATCATGAGCGACATCTTCGACTCATCCTTACACTTCTAGAGAATGAAAAGCTTTACGCCAAATTCTCCAAATGCGAATTCTGGTTAAAAGAGGTGCAATTCCTCGGACATGTAGTCAATGACAAGGGAATACATGTCGACCCCTCAAAGATCAAAGCGGTACAAGAATGGCAAGCGCCACGTACACCAACTGAAGTAAGATCTTTTCTTGGTTTGGCTGGTTATTATCGTCGTTTCATTTCAAACTTCTCACGCATTGCTGTACCACTCACGGCTTTAACTCATAAGGGAAAACCTTTCATATGGGGACTCAAACAAGAAGAAGCCTTCCAAACCCTTAAACAAAAACTCTGTGATGCACCAATCCTCACTCTGCCTGAAGGTTGTGATGACTTCGTGGTTTATTGCGACGCGTCAGGGCAAGGACTAGGCTGTGTTCTAATGCAAAGAGGAAAGGTTATAGCTTATGCTTCAAGACAACTCAAGACTCATGAGAAGAACTACACCACCCATGACCTAGAACTTGGAGCTGTTGTATTCGCTCTTAAGATATGGAGACATTATCTCTACGGTACTAAGTGTGAAATATACACTGACCACAAGAGTCTTCAACATATATTCAATCAAAAGGAGTTAAACATGAGGCAACGAAGATGGGTCGAACTTCTAAATGACTACGACTGTGAAATTCGGTACCACCCTGGCAAGGCAAATGTGGTGGCTGATGCACTCAGTCGAAAGGGTTATGCAAACTCCATTCGTCTTCTATGTTCGCAAATCATATCTGACATTAAAGATCAAATTCGAGAAGCCCAACATGTTTCAGTAACGGAGGATGACGTACGAAAGGAGCTGTCTTGTGGAGCTGAACTTAAAATTGAAACTAAATCTGACGGTATTCTATACTATATAGATCGTATATGGATTCCTGACCACAACAATCTTCGTGAAATTCTTATGAATGAGGCTCACAAAACACGATACTCTATACACCCAGGAGCCGATAAGATGTATCAAGACCTTCGATACACCTATTGGTGGCCTGTAATGAAAAAGGATATTGTTGTTTTTGTTTCTAAGTGCCTTACATGTTCCAAGGTGAAAGCTGAACACCAAAGACCTTTAGGACTTCTGGTCCAACCTGAAATAGCTGTATGGAAGTGGGAAAACATAACCATGGACTTCATTACCGGGTTACCTCGCACTTCTGGTGGGTATGACACTATCTGGGTAATCATTGATCGACTTACAAAATCAGCTCACTTTATTCCTATCTGCGAAGATTTCAAGAACGAAAAACTAGCTCGTATTTATATCAGCGAAATCGTAAGCCGACATGGTGTACCGTTAAGCATTATTTCAGATCGTGATGGTCGTTTCACTTCACGAACATGGCAAGCAGTACAAGCCGCTTTGGGTACGCGATTAGATCTCAGTACCGCCTATCATCCTCAAACTGATGGACAATCTGAACGCACCATTCAAACTCTTGAAGATATGCTTCGAGCATGTGTTATAGACTTCAAGGGAAATTGGGACGCTCATCTACCATTAGTTGAATTTTCGTACAACAACAGCTATCATTCAAGCATCGGTATGGCACCTTTTGAAGCTTTATATGGTCGTAAGTGCCGATCTCCAGTATGTTGGCACGAAATTGGGGAAGCTCTAAATCACTGGTCCAGAATTGATTCAAGAAACCACAGACAAGATCCATCAAATCCGAAACAATCTTCTAGCGGCTCAAAGTCGTCAAAAGAGTTATGCAGATAAACGACGGAAGCCTTTGGAGTTTATCATTGGGGATCATGTACTTTTGAAAGTATCACCGTGGAAGGGAGTAGTTCGTTTTGGTCAAAAAGGCAAGCTAGCACCACACTACGTAGGACCTTTCAAGATACTCGAAAGAGTAGGACCTGTAGCATACAAGCTTGATCTACCAGAAGAACTCAACAGGATTCATCCCACATTCCACGTATCAAACTTGAAGAAGTGCCTCGCTGATGAAAACCTCCACATTCCTCTGGAAGATATTCAGATTGATGAATCTATGCATTTTATTGAAAGACCTGTAGAGATCATGGACTTCGGAGAAAAACGTCTTAGACGAAGTCGCATTCCAATTGTTAGGGTACGTTGGGAGTCGAAACGGGGACCTGAGTTTACTTGGGAACGTGAAGACTCGATGCGCAAAAAATACCCGCACCTTTTTCCTACTACTACTACTTAAATTTCGGGACGAAATTCCTAAAATTAGGGGATACTGTAACATTTGTCAAAAAACGGGTTTCCAAACCCGCTCCGTTTTGTAATCGAATATCAAGTTATAAATGTCACATTGCGTATTTATGGCTATTTTGATTTTTAATGATACATAATTAATAAACAAACTAAACTATAAAAATTATAATTGATAAAAAGTAAAAATAAAATAAATAAAAATAAAATGAGGCTGCCGGGACTCGAACCCGGGTCAGCCGGGTTGAAACCCAAAGACTTATCACACACACACATCACCACTCCGCCACTTGTTGTTTTCTGTCAACTCTAGGAAATAAATAAATCTTATAAACAAACATAAATCAACCGGTTACGCCAACTGTAACTGAAATCGGTCATCAAACGCTCAAAGACAATTTGATTACTCGCGGTTCACTGAGTATAACCGATATACCGACGTTTTCAATCAAGTTGCTTTGAATGAACTTGAATTCTAGAAGTGGATCGGTTTTTATAACCGAAAATCTTCAATTCCAGTATTACTTCCATCTTTGTACTCCTTCGCGACTCAAACATACTCTACAGACTCTCAATTACATTTTCGCTCAAGTTTCAGTCCGCCGGAGAATCAAATTTTACTCGCCGGAAAGTTTCTGCAAGTCGCCGGAAAACCGTATTCTCCATCAAAACGGTAAGTCTTTCAATACCATCGTGCTATCAATTGTTAAGCTATTTCTAACTCAGACCTTTCAATTGAAATCAAGTTCAGACGCTGTTATTGGATAATTCCAGTTCGCCGGAAAACTTCTGAAAATCCTTATTTTCAGCTATGAAACGGTATGGACATTTAAACACCCTGTTAACGCTTGTTTAGCACTTCAATTCCACGGTTAGCTAATCAAAACGGATAATTTGCTTGCTCAGTTGAAATTCATAAAAAACAGAGCCGACGCCTTGCCGGAATTCTGAGTTAAATTATTCCTCCGGTATGTTTGTTTCCAACACCGTCTTTGTCATTTCATCTTAGTCTTATGAATGTGTTAATCGTTTTAAAACAAGAAACAGAGGGGTAATTTGCTGTCTGTAAAAATTAACGGAGAAGATGAACTGTGCTAACATGATAAGGATAATTAAAATTGGTATTTTAAACGGGTTAGACACACAGTCCAGCGGTGGACTGTGTGCAGATAATACGCACACGCCGCGAGTTCGATCCCTGATACACGCACCCTCTCCGTAATAAAAAAACGTTTTATTTTTCCCACTGAACCGGGTTAACTTACGTTAGTTGTTAAGTATAATAAAAATTTGTATATTAACCAAGTTAGACACACAGTCCAGCGGTGGACTGTGTGTAACGTTAAAGCACAGGTCCCGGGTTCGAGACCTGTACATGGCACCGGTTCGATGATTTAAAATGTTTTTGAAAATAAAAGAATTTTGAATAAGCTGAGTTAATATATAAGTATAATTAAAAAACAGAATTATTTCGGGTTAGACACGTAGCTCAGTTGGTAGAGCTGCGTGCACGCGTACGGGAGGTCTCGGGTTCGAGCCTCACCCGGCGCATACAATTACACAATAAAACCGGTCAACAAGTCAAACGGTCAACGGTCAATGAATAAGTCAACATATTTTTATATTTTTAATTATTTAATTTAATTTAAAAATTATTTAAAAATACTTAAAAATAATGTTTTTAAAGATAGGAAATAGCCTTAAACTCACAAAAATATATCTAAAAATTTCATTAAAATCCTTAATAAAATCCACTCATTTACTATATTTTCCGTTATTTATTTAGGTTAGTAATTCTCGTTGTTCAACTCTTCCAACTCGTGTGCATCTCACCATCTCCAATCAAACGCACCCAATGTGAGTGAATCTTTACAAATTCCCCGTTTTAATCACGTTTTTGGGGTGTATCATGTGTCTTGCCGTTTATTATATTTAAATCATTGTGCATACATCATATCATGAACAAATGTGTATTCAGCCTGTTTCAACTGTTTGTGTGGTTATTGTTAGATTTAATTTTATTATTTTCAGTACATGCAAATTCATAGGCCGCCGCTCCCCATTTCATTATGAGCATTGAGCATGTTCCCCATTACATTATGAGCGTGAACCTGGCGTGCCAACATACGATCGGCCCCGTTTGATTGAGCCTTGATCGCACAGACATTTATCATTTTCAGTACATGCAATACGATCGGCTCCGTTTGATTGAGCCTTGATCGCACAGTTTCATTCATGTTATTTATTGTATGATGTTGGTATGTTATTGTATTGTTATAGTTTGTGTTTGTTATTGATACTGTTTGATTCTTTACATTTGCTCACTTATGATTATGCACAATTTTTCCTTGATAAAATAACAAGAAAATAAAAAATAAATGTTTATCTAACAAGGTTCACTCGCCAACTTATGTTGACCCGAAAACCCCTATTTTTACACATGATACAGGTGAACCAGCTGCAGCCAGAAACACATAGGATTAGCCTAGAAGAATAAAATGATTTAGAGCTTGAAATTGTTTAGTTGGTTATTTTCTTTGTATTTGTATGGACATGTTTGGATTATTGAGAATGTAATTTTGATTTAAATAAATATGGAACATAATAGTAAATATCATGAGCTTTGGTGATAACCCAATTATGCCCCGACTCTTATTCCGCTGCGGGTCGGGGTGTGACAGCTTTGGCTTATCTTCGTGATACGATCCCAAGCTTCGATTTCGGCGGTTTCACTAAAAAGGACACCGCCCTCCACCCAGAGCCAAACATGCATTGGCGAGTGCTCTTTTTAGTAAAATTGTCCGATATTGAAGTACAGTTTGACTTGACCGTTAGACAAAAAGCCGTTTTTGAGTGTCTACGAGCACCACATGCCCAAGATTTTCTTCTAGCCATACCTATAGATGGGTTAGGTTAACATACGTCGCCGGTGGAGTACCGCACTATCCTTAAATATCGCCTCATGATTCCGTTATTTCGAGTTGATGATATATGCCCTGTTTGTCATAAGGCATGTTTGGACTCTTTTGGGGAGCATGCGGTTCATTGTAGAGAGCTTTCGGGTTTCAAGTACCGACATGATTTAGTTAAGGATGTCCTTTTTGACATATTCAGACGTACTTGGATTTCTGCTAAGAAAGAGGCACCCGTGAATTTCTTAACTGATCCACTTGAAGGAAAATCTACGCTTAGACCAGCCGACATTTTGGTCTTCGGATGGATAGGAGGAAAATACGCATGTGTGGATCTAACAGGGGTTTCCCCCCTTGTGGGCTTAGAGGGTAGTGTTTTCACGGTGGGTCAGGCTACTTTAAAAGTTGCTTCGGGCAAAGTGACCAAACACGAAAAAGCATGTCTTGACAACCAACATGTATTTATCTCATTTGCTTTTGACACTTTTGGGTTCCTTGGGTCAGAGGCTGTGGACCTACTTAGCCGAGTTCAAAGGGTCATGCATAGTAATGTCATGACCCCGAGATCTATGGATGTAGTTTTTAAGAGACTTAGTTTTGCTATTCAAAAAGGAGTAGCGACGCAGCTTGTTGTCCGTTTACCTCCTATCTTGATGTAATAAGTTTGATACATTTCTCACAGTATTGAACTTTTTTTGTTTAAAATTCTTGCATAATTTGCTTTTACTCCTAATTTAAAAGTGGGAAAGAGAACTTAAATTAAGAGACATACCAAAATGATACTTGATACGTAAAAAAATCACGAGTATGGGTTATAAAAATAATGACTATTCTTAATGAATCATATATATTTGTTATACCTAAATTTAAATGACATGATTTAACGTTTTCGCCTTTATGTGTGTGTATAGATACATAGTATATACAATACATTCATTATGGTTAATGCACACGTATTAACACAAAGCCAAAACAAATTATTTGTTTGAAAGATATTTAATAATTATTTTTGGTCATGGAAATGGGGCGTGAGAACATATGATTCACGAGATAATAATTAAATGAGGTGAAAATATTGGAGTGTGCGTTTTATTTAAAAATTAATAATTAATTATAGATGATGAGTGTCCATACACCAAATGGTCCAAATCCAATCGAGCTGTTTCACGCCATATTTGTGGGATCTTATAATGAGTTGTCAACCCCAAATTCCATATAATTAAACTTTATTACTAGGAATTTTAGTTGTTTATTAAAAGAGAACGGAAATAATAATATATTTCATGATCGATAAATATATAAGTAATGAAATTGATAACTATTTCGTACGTTAATACTTAATAATATCTAGAAAATATACCCGCGCTACGCGGTGAGATACCACTTTTATAATGGAGCGTTACGACTAACGATAATATATTCGGAAAACACGAAAAGCTATGCCGTTATTAATGTGTGCGCTAGAAAAACAAATAAAAGAAATTTAACGGTAGAGATTAGCTCGGTACCGGTAGCAAATGTCCATCCCTATTTAATAGTAAAATATGCATATCGTGTGTACATATATAATTGATTAATAATAATATACATAAATATACTAACAACATTAATATTGCTAATAATAAGTATTCTATAATGTATGAATGTAAATCTAGTTGACATGAAGCAGCAAAGAAATATGCAAGTCAAATACACACAAGTATTAGATTCCGACACATGCGAGAAAACTTATATATGTATGAAAGAGTAAAAGCCTATCAAACGGAGGGTCATGCAATTGGCTGACACTCTTCATCCAAAATGGTAAATGGTGTTGATATGATATTAGTAACTTTGAAAATTAAAAAAAAACATGAAATGGTTTAACATGCATGTATACCGACTCGAAATGTTATTTAGCATTTTTGAAAAAATAAAATGCATAGACTATTTTATTGATTCAAAAGTAATAAAATATTGATGTGGCAATTTTTTTATATCAAATGTTGGAGAAAACGTTTACCAGGCCTATTTAAATAATAAAAAGTAGTAGATAATTAACAAATAATATATTGTTAATCAAACCACTTAGAAGGAGAATAATGTATAGAAAGAGAGATATGTTTATTTTTTTGTTCAACTATGTTATGAACTTGACAATATATAGGATAAAGAAACATAATCAACATATAACCCTAATATGAATTAGAATTACATGATAAACTATAAGTCAAATGTATATTTATAATATGGAAAATCACATCTATACAATAAACAATTATATTTATAAAACTCTTTGTTGGTTATCAACTTACAATGTTTGAAAATATTGACTAGTAAAAACCTTGCAAGGAGAATCACGTACATAGGACAATAACATGGGTAATGGAATTCTATGTGTGTGAGAGAGATACTTCTAGATCATTTATGTTGTTTATTTTTGTTTGCCTAAGTGAAAACTTTTCAAGATTCACCTTATATTGCTTCAATTTAAACACGCTTAACTGTTAAATTAATCTCTCATTCGAAGTTACTGTGCCCAATATTTGAGGCAAGGAATCATTTATGGTCGAGTATTTCTTTTACATACACTACAAAACGATATTGGATTTATCTAAGCCCAATATTTGAGGCAAGGAATCATTTATGGTCGAGTATTTCTTTTACATACACTACAAACGATATTGGATTTATCTAAGGTGTCACATAAACTTTGTAAGCATTGAGCAATAAGTTTGTTATTGTTGATATTTGGCTTTTATCAGCAATAACTTTCATATTGTTGATCGCATATTCGCATAAATTATGTACTTTTTTGTACCACTAAATGATAGTAGACGTAAAGTGTACCAATCAAAACTAATGATAAAGACAAGATACGATACAAAGGTTTCATAACAGAAAAAATGATATTGTTTTGATACTGTACTTTGTGATGAAGAAATGAAAATGAATATACTATATTATATATTAGAAGCTTTTTTTTGCTGGATTTAAAACCTAAATGAATATACTATATTATGTTAGAAGTTTTTTTTTTGTTAGATTTAAAACCTTAAACCTAATTTTAATGTATTTAAAATCGTGTAATCTTGTTGAATAATATATATAGGATTCGGTTCAATTAAGAACCACCACGAGTTATTAGAACTTTTACTTTCCGTGTGAGTTTAGCCAACAATGTTTGCCAAACGTAGATGAAAATATTATAAATACATTTGTAAAAAAAATTGTCGAGTTGATAATTACACCTGCTGTAAATTTTGTTTAAGCCTTACGTAAATTTTGTTTATGGCGCTGTAATTTTTTTAATCCGATGTAAATTTTTGCATGCGATGTAATTTTTTTTTTGCTGGAACAAGTGATTTTTTAGGATTTTTAAGAAAACAAATGTTGAAAAAACCTTTTGAAAAGCCTAATTTTCATGGTTTTCACAACTCAATGTGATTCTTATTTTACCCTTTCCCAACATGTGTAATACACAAGTTTATAAACTAGTAAATATATAAACAAATATGTGTGTATATATTTCAAAGTACACACACGCACGTATATAGGGGAAGGTTTAAATGAGAACGCTAAATATCGTGAGAACCGTGTGAACGAATGAAAAAACACGAAAACTTGGTCAAAAACATTTTAAATTTAAAATTTCTTTTTACACTTATCATTATTATTCGAATATAATGTTAGAAATTTAATTTACATGTTTAAATTTACGTGAATTCGTAAATAATTTTTTTACACATGTGTAAGTTTGTCAGTTACACATGTGTAAGTTTGTCATTTACACATGTGTAAATTTGTTATATTTACACATGTGTAAAAAATCTAATAAGAGTGATTTTAAGGGGAGAAATGAATTATTTGATGTTGTATTTAATTAAAATGAGGTTTGTATTAAAAAAATTGGTTTTGATTGGTTTTTTCATTCATTCTCACGGTTCTCACAATATTTAGCATTCTTAAGATAACTCTTCTCTATATATATTGAACAGCCAACAAAACCAACTTTATTTCAAAGTCAGCTAGCAAGAAACTAGCACATACAACCCAAAACAAAACACACATATTTCTTTAATATATACACATAAAAGTTGAGACATTATAATTTGGAAAGATATCTAATTATTTGAAAAGTATAAGAACTCAAGATGTGTTGGCATATGAGCCATTGATTTGCACTCAAAGGGTGAAGATCGATGCAAGTCGAAATTCCGGATCTTTATTACAAACACAAATATAATTAATTAAGGATGGGATTAAGTAGATTATTAGATTTTGTTCGATTGTGTTTGGTTTTAACATTAATTAAACTAACAAATAGAAATTAATTAACATATTAATTAATTATATTAATTAATTAGCTTTAAAACAAAGGCAAAAGCAAGTGGAGAATATCTACAGTAGATTGAGGGCACATGGAATACCAGAGGGGTTCATCACTTCACACCACACGATTTGCAAAGGAAAATCCCATAAAAAATGCTACTTCAAGATTTTATTTTTACAAATTAAAATATATAAATATATATGTGTATAATACCTCCAAATCAATCCAACCAAGCACCATATCACCTTTAATCTTATTAAATCTTGGTTTTTTAATTTATTAATAGTAAAATGTATGACTTTTTAACCCAATTGTTCTGATCTCTGACATTTTTGTTTATTAAATTTATCCCTTCATTAATCATTAAAGTTGTTAGTTTAACACCTTATAATTGTACATTTAAAAAGGTGATTAGAAATAAATGAAATTCCACGTCCTTCACTGTCACATTTATTTGGTATTATTTTATTTGTTTATATGATGATTAAATTATTAGTTAGCGTTGTGAGTTTCATGTTTATTCTTTGGAATATTGGATTTTAATAATCATAACTATTTGGTGTTGATCGTCAACAGTCGTAACTTAAAAAATTAATCACTGTCATTCCCAATTATTAACATATTGGCCTCAAATGGACCATGACTAACGGAACTCTAATGTCGTTAGTTGCTGGTCACCGGAAAAAACGTTTTTGGCCAGAAAAAGCTTTCTAAAGGTCCGATCTAAGGTAACAAAGAGGGTTGAGACGATAATGTTGAGTTTTCCGGCCAAAAAGAAGTTTTCCGGCCAAAAAGTTGAGTTTTCCGGTGACCTCAATAATTGGGACTTTTACTCGGAAAAAATTTCTAAAGGTCCGTAATAAGCTTACAAAGTGGCTTGGGACGAAAAGGTTGAGTTTTCCAACGAAAAGGTTGAGTTTTCCAACGAAAAAAAGAAGTTTTCCGACCAAAAACGTTTTCCAGGGACTGGAGACTATCGACGTTAGGGTACTGTTAGTCAGGGTCCACCGAAGGCCAATATGTTAATAGTTGAGATTACCAATGGTTATTTTTTAAGTTGAGATTGTTGACGGCAACGACGAATAGTTGACATTATTAAAATCCAATCTTTTCTATTTTTTTATAATACCATGAAAACTGAACATAAAATCTTATTATTAGACTATAATACCTAGAATATAATAAACTTGAGTGAAACTCAAACATAAAATCTGATAATATTTATTAGTGGACTTTAGGTGTTATCTCTTTTTTTAAGTACTAATGTTTGATCATTGTTTTTATAATTTTAACACCCTTTGAACAAGAAGTTGGAACTAAAGTATATTTGATTATTTGAATGAATTATGACATTTTTTTTGACAGGCAAAACGAATGAATTATCAGATAATAGATTTTCTTAATACATTATACGATGCGAAATAAAACTAACGTCAATAGTGATTTTACATATGATATAAGGCCTCACGGGGTGCATGGGGAAAAGAAATCGGCAAATCGCTTGCCGATAGGCGCCTCCACCGCCACCTAATTTGCCGTGCCGAAAGTATATAAAATCGGTGTATGTTTGCCGATATGAAATGGATAAAGAGGCATTAAATGTTTGACTTCTTTGGTGTGATTCAACGGTAATAATACCGTTTGAATTAAAAAAAATTATAAACCTATATAAACAATACACATTTTAAACAAATTCACATTAACCCATATTCTCATTACTCCAACTCTATTCTATTTTTTATAAAAATGGTGGAAGAAATACCTATTATATTACTACCTGATAGCAGCGATTCATCCGATAGTAGCATAAGCTTTTTTCCAAAAACTCTTCGACGAAGCCGAACTACAAGACACGGGCACATCTAGTAAGAAACGTTACATTCGTCGTTGTCGTGAGAGTGGGCAAGAAATCCTTATGGCGGATTATTTTGTCGAGGAACCGAAATATAACGAAGAAATTTTCCGTTATCGGTTCCGTATGTCAAAAAGTTTGTTTCTAAAAATTGTGAGTGACGTGGAAGCGAATAACTCGTGGTTTAAAGAGGGCGTAGATGCGAGGATGAAGAAGAGTTTTACCCCGTTGCAAAAAGTTACATCGACTATTAAACAACTTGCAATCGGTAACACTCCAGACGAGAACGATGAGTATTTACATATGGCCGAAAGGACTTCCCGTGAGTGTCTACAATATTTCTGCGAAACGGTATGTAAAATATACGCTCCTGAGTTCTTACGTAGGCCAACAAGCCACGACATGGCGCTTTGTTCCAAGCTCATGAGGATAAACATCACCTTCCTGGTATGGTAGGTAGCCTTGATTGCACCCATTTCGTATGGAGATCGTGTCCCACAACGTTTCGTGGCCAATATATGAGAGGTGATCACCGTTACCCTACGATTATGCTCGAAGCGGTGGCCTCTCAAGATTTGTGGGTTTGGCATGCCTTTTGCGGTCCACTAGGTGCACAAAACGACAAAAAACGTGCTTCAACAATCTCCATTATTTCAAACTGAACGGAATGGAACAGCGCCAAAATGTCCATTTTACGTTAACAACCACTTATACAAACGTGGTTACTATCTCGTGGATGGAATATACCCTACATGGTCCGTGTTTGTCAAATCATATCCATATCCTCAAGACATAAACGAAAAAAAGTTCAAGAAACAACACAGAGGGGCAAGAAAAGACGTGGAACAGACTTTTGATGTTTTGAATTCAAAATGAGATATAATGAATCGGCCAATGCGTGCTAAGAGTGTGAAAAAAATTAGGTCCGTCGTTTATACTTGTATTATTTTACATAACATGATTTTAAAAGACGACGGAAACGCCATAGCACCGGTACACATCCAGGATCCTCCAGTCGAGCCCGCACTCGATGACAGTGTCTTAAACGAACTTATGAAAGAAGATATGCATTGGGGACTAAAACATGATCTCGTTGAGCATCTCGGAAGAATGGATTTACCACACCTATTGGTGGATTCCGACGAAGAGTAGTTAATTTGTTTAATTATTGTAATGTTTTTTTATTTTATTTTTAGTTTAGTGTAATGTTTTTTTATTTTATTTTTAATTTAGTGTAATGTTTTTCTTGTTTTTAATTTAATGTAAGTTTAAAAAAAATTGGTTTGCCTAATTAATTAGGCATGCATCCCTTGTGATTTTTGAGTAATAGGCAAAAAGTTTAGACGAATGACATAACACAATTCAATTGAATGAGGGAAAACTTTGCATAAAGGGGTTAGGCATGCACCCCCTCACCCTAACGTTAATTATTATAAAGAGTGCTAGATGTGCATCTGTTTATATTAAATTTTTATCTGACATTTATGATTTTTCCGTGTCAGAATTATGGATACCCTGCAGCATGGATACCTGACTTATGTTCTATGAAAATAAATCTAATAATTCTATTTTTTTTATTTTAATAAAACAAGCTATGGTATTTAATGAAGAATGAAAAGGCATGGATTTTGTTAGTTGATTTGGAGAAGATTTGATTCGTGGAACTTGTCTTTTTATCTATCCATTTATAATTGATATTAAATAGTGGGTTTTCCCCACGCTATAGAACAGGAATTGAGTTGGTAGCGGTTCGTTCGTTCCGATACCGATATTCGCTTTACTGAAATAGAAAACTAAAAAATATTGTCGTGATATGCTCAAAACGATATCGACACATGTTTTACATCAATAAAAAAGCATAAAAACAAACACTGGTTCTGATACTACCAATATCGGTACAATGTTGTTCAATCGAAATTGGTTAGATTTGTCACGTATCGAAATTCATATAGTTTACGATAAAAAATATAATTTTGAATATTGTTATGAGCACTCATATAGTTTACATTGTTTTTAATACAAAAAAATAGACATAGTTACACAGTTAGATTTAAAAGAAAACATTAATATAAGAAAGTTATTAGAAAATCAAACCAGATGATGAATAACATATTATTAAAAAAATTAAAAAGAATAGTTAAAAATTATCATCATTATCATCACCAATTCAAATTAATATGAACATAATTTTAGGGGAAAGTTCATTTGCAAAAAAGTTTCATGTAAGAATAAAAAGAAGAAATGACATAATGGTAAAATATTAAATAGTTTATAACTCCTCTCATTAATTATGTTATCTCTCATTAACAAAGCAAAAACATTTTATCCTACACATTTCAAAATGTATCCTACATATGTTACATTTACCGGAATTTACCCTACACACATGTAAATTTACCCTACACATTTCAAAATTTATCTTTACACATACCAAAATTTATAATACAAATGTCGAAAATTGTCCTACACCATAAATTATATTATTTTGAAAGAGTATATTAAAAAATAAGCTACAAGTTTAATAAATTAGCTAATAAATGACAATTATAGATTTATCTATATGCCATTTTCATAACATTAAATACACACATTAAATAAAGTAAAGAGAGAATTTCTATTGGTTTAAAAGTTATTCTTTTTATTCTTACAAATTTTTCTTCTCATTTGAACCCATCACTATAAATTTATTACTTAAAAGGTTTATTTACTCACTAATAATATATTAATATTTAATTTAACATTTAATTACCTTTGTTCTTACAAATGACGTGTCACTAAGAAAATATTTTATAATTGGTTGATATAATTGCAAAAATAAAAACAAATGATAAAATATTGTTTAAGTACATAATTATAGAAAAGTGAAAGCATATACTAATGGTGGATGTCATTCTCTACACTTTGTAATCTAGTGTCCTTTTCATCCATCTATGTGATTGTGATATTCTAAAGAAACCTTGAATAATCGATTAATTATGAAGTTTTATAACAACCGTGAAGTGGATGGATGGTAAAGATTACTTACTCATCTATCATTCTTTTCAAGTTTTACAATTTGTCATAAATTTTTATTCTTTTTAACCTCAATAGTTTTCTAATTTTAATTTTGTTTCCATATACTTTTCACGTCGCAACGCACGGATTATAAGTCGACTTAGTTATTCTTTTCTATATTTTACATTTTGGTCAATTTTGTGCGAGTTAACAGCCACAATGCGAGTGCTTGTTTCAACGTTTTTACTTATACTTTTTGTTCGGTTTAACGGTCCCGCCGCAAAGCGCAGTGTCACACCTCAAAAACGTCGCAGCGGAAATACAAACGTAGCGGTGACGGAGGTTGGTACGCATAAGTATTTAGTGGATGATGCATTAATAATTTTTGGACGTTTAACTTAATTAAAACACAACCATTTAAGTTTTAAAGTGAAAACACAATCATGACATAGTTGTTTGATCCCTTATACACACGATCTCAAGTTATTTAAATAGTTAAATGCTTGGTTGGTCCCTGTGGTTTGTGAAAATTGCAGACTTGGTTCCAGTGGTTCACTAATTACAAAGTTGGCCCTAATAGTTGTAATTTTTGCACTCGGGTGGTCCCTAACACTAACCTTTGTTAAATTTTCCAGTTAAGCCTTTGTGAAATGACTAAATTATCCCTAAACAATTAAAATATATAAAAAAACCAAAAAGACATCCCATCTCTCATCTTCTTCTCCCCATTCTCTCTCTCCTCTTTCTAAACCCATCACCACCACCTCCACCTTCAACCCACCATCACCACCACCTCCTCCACCTTCAACTAATTAAACAATATCACACTCAACAATTATGCAATCTCAAAGCCAAGGACAATACTACCAATTCTCTATATCATACTCAACATAAACAAACCAATCAATACGCATATATGATAAACCCATTAACGCCTTTAAAACAAAGTGCCTGCTACTAGACACGGGACCGTTACTTCCAACTCCAAGAATCAAATCATCCAAACCTCTTGAACTCTTTTCACTTCAATCCCCGCTTGGTTCCGCCTTCTCCGTTCACCCTAAATTCCCTAACAAATCATGATCAATTTGTTGACTCTGTTTATTTGAATAACCACTCACAAATGCTAAAACATCATCATATCTCAAATTCGCAGAAGACGACACCGTTTTATCAAACATATCATCATCATAAACCGGTGCATCATAAACCGGTGAATTTGAAACCTAGGTTTACTTTTCATTTCATCGTCTTCTTCGTGTTGGTATTGGTTCGCAGTGCATCATAAACCAGTGAATTCAAAAACTGAACACTCTAGAGATAGAGTTAGAGTTAGAGAGAGAGAGAGAGAGAAGTGCAGGTGGTGGTGGTTGCGGTGGTAGTGCAGGTATTGGCTCGCGGTGCTGGTTTCAGGTGGTGGTTCACAGTGGTGAACGTGTGTGCTCGGGGACGAGATGGTGGTCGTGGTGTGGTTACCGGTATTTGAGAGAGAGAAGAGGGGGGATGGGGGGGGGGGGGTTGAAGAAGATGATAGGGTGGGTCCTTTTGTTTCTTATTTTTTATTTTTTTAATTGTTAGGGCAATTTGGTCATTTAACATCAAATTAACTGAAAAATTTAACAAAGGTTAGTGTTAGGGACCACCCGAGTGTAAAAATTACAACTATTAGGACCAATTTTGTAATTAGTAAACCACTTGGACCAAATCTGCAATTTTTGCATACAACAGGGACCAACCAAGCATTTAACTCTTATTTAAACGTTGTTCAAAAACATAGTTTCATTAATAGCATCCACTAAACACACAACATGCCAAAATTCGGAAGTCAAATAAGGTAAAGATGCAACTCCCATATAAAAATTAATAATATTATATTATTAACTATACATCACAAAAGATTAAGAAAAAAAATGTTTCAAGTATCATAACTAATATATATCAAATTCTTAATTTTTTCAAGTACCACAAATACAAGTTTACTACCATCAGAAAGATCCTTCTCTCATGGCCCAGTTTTGAAATATTCGGCCCACATGCTGATGTGAAAATAAAAGCCCAACCCATTTCATGTGTCAAGTAAGCCCAAACCCATTTTCACCTAAATAAAAGGACTTAATCCGGATAATCTTCCTTGGTCTCGATCTTTCTACTTGTCTCAGTCCTCTCTAATGAACATAATCCTCTTTATGCTACTTATGCTTTTAGTGATATTTTTGTACATACGATGTTTTTTTTACCTTTCGTATACGTCCAACTAAGTTGACTATCTTCTAACATGTTATTTATGACATTACAATCTGACGTGTGCGTGTATATACATAGTTTTTACAATGAATTTTATACACGGTTTGATTTTAAATTTATAAAACTGATTTATACTTCAACATCAAAACACACACGAAAGGGCAAGTGTACCCCGTCATATATGTAGTAAAATATCGGTAAGAACCAAGTATCGATCCATGGATGCGGCGGACGCAAAAGTACTAAACCTTTGTCGTTAAATTACGGTAAAAAGATATGTGGATATTTGTTTGGAAAAATATATTTTTAAAACCTAATAAACTATAAACATAACAAGTAGAAAAATAACCTTGCTTTACGAACAACCGAAACATGTTAACTAAGTCGGTTTTGCCACTAAAACACTTGGTCAATTTTCTTTTTTTTAAAACAATTAGTATCCCTATCGGGAATCCTAACATGACAACTCTTTGGAAAGTTAAAACGATAGACACACTTTAACCACCTAAAATTGTTCTTTAACGCCCTTATTGATAAATGTTTATGAAAATCCCTTAAAAATAAGTTAGTCATCTGTTAGGAGTTTTCTAACCTCACTTAATCAAGGAAAGCGACACGATAAACACAATGTAACCACCGAGACAATCATAGCCTAGATTAAATCACAACCGAGTTCATTTTACAAATCTTAAACACAAATCCACCAAGGAGGCAATTTTGGCCTAAATTACTAACCAAGATTATATTATGTTAAGAATTCATAACAACACCATCTAACCCGTTAGGGTCCTTCCATGAGGAAAAACACTCTTGATTAATATTAATTACCCCTTGTTAAACCAATACCCATTTATAGTCTCATGGTGTAAACATTTTAATCTAGTTAAAAGTTTACTAATAAGTGATTAATTAAGCTTCTTCTTTCAAATATCTCAACTAACAAATACTAATCTTCCAAGACAATTAACTATAATCAAGAATCCAATATCAATAAACAAGGTTGCAAACTAATCATCAAGGATTAACATAAAAAATGCTAAGTGTCATTACAAACATAGTTAACATACTAATGGTTGTTCATGAAGCAAGTAAATGTGATGTTTTTGCCCTTAGGCTACAATAATACATAACAACATCAGCTCCATGCTTGAATCTCAGCTCAAAAATACATGTTAAGAACAAGAAATCAAACCATAACAAGAAAGGATTTGATGGATTGGATGAATGGAAGTCTTCTCGCAACTTTGAGGCTTCAAACCGTCCCTAACAGGCTGCTCTTGGACCTCAGAAATCGCCCAGAAAGCTTGGAAAAATACCCAATATTTCGATCAGTGAGTTTTGTCCTGTTTTATAGACTTTTTCAATCGGCACGGCCGTGCAATTCGCACGGTCGTGCACTATTCCCGCAATCTAGTGGCGTCATCTTATCCAGAACAGTGATTCAAAATTGCAGGTTCATGACACGGTCTTGCAACTCCGTCATCAGGCTGCACTGCCAGTCGCACTGACAGTGCTCTTCGCGAAAATCGGCCTCGCACGGTCGTGCGTCTCCGCAAAATGGTGGCACTGGTAGTTGCATTGCCAGTGCAGTCTTCTAATCTTGCATCGCACGGCCGTGCCGAGGATGCACGGTCGTGCTAAGTGATCTGCAGTCCACGGAATCTTTGTAACTTCGTCGTTTCGCTGGAAAATCGAATTTTTCTTCATCTTCTAGTCCGGCACCTGTTTAGGACCTGTAAACCAAAACTTACATGATTAAGTACCAAAACCTCGGTTTTATGGCCGAAAACGCGTAAAACGGGGATAAAATGAGGGACTAAAATGTGTATAATTTAACATATATCACAATCCCACTAAGCTCATGAAGATAAGAATTGCATAAAAACACCATTGATACCTCTCCAAAATTGAAAATGCCATGTCCTCGTTTAATAATTAAGAGACGTGTAGTTTTTTGTAGTAGAGTGACTAACTAATAAAGCGGAAACATAAGCAATCAAAAGGCTCGTCTCCACTTCACAAAAGCTTCAATATCCCAAGGGTTCTTGAAATGAATTTCAATCTCAAAAACTGTGTTCTTTATCGATACCGAAAAAACGGAAAAAGTGGTACCGATACCGAATACACCGGTACCGGTATCGAATATACCCGGTACAATTCGATACTGGTATGGTATCGATTCAGTACCGATACCCGGTACCAAATGCCCATTCCTAGTGTGATCATACTGACATTTAACTATATTCTTTTTCTCGAGATGATACTCGTATTTGACTTGCTAAAAAAGTTACACATAATTTTAAATTTATTTACTTAATATATCATAAAACAAAGGTTGGTCTTATATTTTCTAAATTGAAACCTACACCCTTTATTTTTAAGTAAATTACATCACTTTAACTTGACACCGCAATGTCTGACGGGTTATTATACTTTTTTTTATTTATGTCTAACCATGTTAATGCCTAAATTACTTTTAAGACTTTATTCGCTATCTAAATTACTTTCACGACTCTACATCACAACGAACGAAACAACTCTTTTTATCTATGTCTAATGACGTTAATGTCACAAATGTAACGAGGGTGACAAAGTAAAAAACTGTAATGTCACGTTCAACACCACACATTAATGTAATCATGTACACCGTAGTTGCAATGCTTATATAGGTTACACTGAGTTAGATCGGATACATCGAAACACTTTATATGGTTAATGCATCACATAACATGTCGTCATCTATAAACAACTAAGATGTCACCGCCGTAAAGCGCGACTATGAAAACAATCTAGTTATGTTCCAAAGAGGAGATTACAAACCCTTATGGAGTTTGACCCGTACAAACAATTTGGGCCCAACAAATGAGAAATGTCCCCTTAACCCGATTCGTTACCCAAATCACAACCGGCCACAAGAAAAAAAAACAAGTCGCTTCATCATCTGCCTATGTAAAACTATGGTTAGACAATCGAGGAAGAATATGCGTTAGCTCGAGCATGAGTTCATCATCACTTAAGTTTTCGTATTTTTATTTAGGAATTATTGTTTTAGTTTTATAAAGTTACCCCTCTTTTTAACCGCCGGTCACCACTTAAAAAAGATAAAAATAAAATCAAAGATAAAAATATGAAAACTATTAAAGATGATGAGATAAGGGTTTAAAGACCCACCTTTCATTTTATCTGTTTTTCATCATCAGTCATTCACAGCATATAGCGATAACCCAGTACAGAGCTTACAACTTTCTTCAAAGAAACCGGCTCTTCTCTTCAGGGTAACTTCATTTTCCACTTGGGTATCTCTAATTTCTCAATTATATGAACTGGGTCAGTGTAAAGTTGCATACTTTTCAATCTTGTTTCAATTCTTTATGATGAATTGAAGTCAATTATATATGGTATGTGTAATCCCCAATTTCTGTACGGCTTATCTGAACTGGGTTTGGTTTAATTTGAATGTTGGTGAAACTGTTTTTTTTGCTAATCTTGAATGCAATTCATCAATACAGTTGCTAAGGGGAATAATTTACCAGTTTATTTTGATGAAAGTTTGGTTTTTTTTTTGTGGGTTTTGTGAATTACTTGGATTCTTGAGGATATTTGTGAAATTGGGCTTAAATTATGTTGCATTTACTTATTCTATTTGAATGTGAATATTGTATGTGGTTTCTTTTCTTCTTTTTGTAAGCAAAATTGAGATTTTATCCATATGATATTGAAGATAATGTTAGATAAGATAGCTTGTATTGCATATTCGACAAACGGGTTAGACAGGGAGTTTGATTTGGATAAATCTTGTGGTAAATCGGTTTTTTGCTTGTTTTTATAATAGGAGCCAATCTTGTTTCTTTGGCATTGTATTACTGATATATAGTTGGGTAACGCCGTAACGTTTTGTGTCATGCTGTTTGGTATAACGGGTTTGACTGACCCGCCCAAATTTTTTCCCTTGTTTGTTTTATAAATAATAAAAAAGATTATCACTTAAAAAGTTCCTTTTTTGAGTATGCATTTTACCTGATTATGTTATCGATGGCTTGTAACTCGTTCAATCTGTCCTCTTTTCATTGAATTTTAAACTTTCTACGCCGTTCGATCTAATAGCAACTAAATGTGACCCAACTTGACCCATATATTGTGTATTCGCTTAACAGGTGAAGAAGCTGATGAAGAATTAGCATAGTTACTAACCAACCCGACCCGCACCAAACTCTATTCATATATTCGGATAACAAGATGACACCCGTTATACCATCACCAACAAGCAGTATTTCTCTTATCCCCGGGTGCACTTTCGATACAATAAAGACGAAGAACGGTTCGATAAAATGCTGTAATATAAAACGATCGAGCCGTAGAACCGTACGGTCCCTACATGGTCAATCCTGTTTATTGCCTCTATCAACATCTCTTAGATTTTTTCCGAATGTCCGAACATTCGGGTCCCACCATAAACCAAGATTCGTAGCACCGTCAGCCACTGGGGTCGATGTGGATGTAACGACGGAACAAGCCGACCAATCGGCTCCGGTTTCCGATCAAGATTCTAGTCAAACGTCGGAACTGACATCAACTGTTGATAAGTCGAAACAAAGATCAAGGCCCGCTAGAAAAAGTGAAATGCCGCCGGTGAAAAACGAAGAATTGGTCGTTGGTGCGACTTTCACCGGTAAAGTTAGATCGATCCAACCGTTCGGAGCGTTTGTTGACTTTGGAGCGTTCACAGACGGGTTGGTTCATGTTTCGCGGTTAAGTGATAGTTACGTTAAGGATGTTGCAAGTGTTGTTTCGGTTGGACAAGAAGTGAAGGTGAAGTTAGTGGAGGCGAACATTGAAACGGGCCGGATCGCGTTGACCATGCGGGAAAGTGAGCCCGCTAGTGGCGGCGAGACGTCTAGACCTCCTAGAAAAACTGGTCAAAAGTCAAACCAGAGGCGGGACCGAGACGAGGGAAGAAAAAGTACAAAATTCGTGAAGGGTCAAGAACTTGAAGGGACCGTAAAGAATCTTACGCGTTCGGGTGCGTTTATAAACCTTCCGGAAGGCGAGGAAGGGTTTTTACCGGCTTCTGAAGAAGCCGATGAAGGGTTTGGAAGTATAATGGGTGACGGGTCGTCGCTTGAAATCGGTCAAGAAGTCAAAGTTCGGGTCTTGAGAATTGCAAGAGGCCAAGTAACGTTGACCATGAAGGGCGACACCGATAATAAAGAGTTGGACTCAAAGCTTCAAGGAAAGGTTTTTACGGCTACAAATCCGTTTCTTGTAGCGTTCCGTAATAACAAAGATATTGCTTCATTTTTGGACGATAGGGCGGAAGTCGAAGAGAAGAATGTAGAAATAGCTAGTGAAACCGATACAAAACTGTCAGTTGAAGAGACTGAAGTAGTCGAACCAGAAGAGGAAAAAGTCGAAGCTGTTTCTAATGAAGAAGTCAAAGATGAAATTGTTGTTCCCGAAACAGAAGATGATGAAAAAGTCGAAGCTGTTTCTGATGAAAAGGTTGAAGATGAAATCGTTTCTCCCGAAACAGAAGACAATGAAGAAGTCAAAGCTGTTTCTGATGAAGTCAAAGATGAAATTGTTGCTCCCGAAACAGAAGAAAATGAAGAAGTCAAAGCTGTTTCTGATGAAGTCAAAGATGAAATTATTCCCCCCGAAATAGAAGAAAAAGAAGAAGTCAAAGCTGTTTCCGATGAAGTCAAAGATGAAATTGTTGCTCCCGAAACAGAAGAAAAGAAGAAGTCAAAGCTGTTCGATGAAGAAGTCAAAGCTGTTTCTGATGAAAAAGTCGAAGATGAAATTGTATCTAGTGAACCTGTATCCGAAGAAATTAATAGTGAAGCATCAGGTGCAGACGAGGATGTAAAAACTGAACCCGTACCCGAAGAAATTACTAGTGAAGAGAAAGTAGAGATACCCGAGGAGACAGTTAACGCAAGTGAAGAAGTACCTCCACTCGAAAGCGTAACCGAAGGTTTGAATTCTTGCATTTTGACTGCATACTATACTCGTGATTTAACCACGTTTTTAATACACTCGTAACCGAAATTACTTATTATAAATCAGATGTGGCGGAGCCCTTTCTGACGAAAACGGTAGCATCACCAGTGAAGAGGAGAAAGTAGATATACCCGAGGAGACAAATACCATCACGAACTCAACCGAACAAGATGCGCCTGTAATCGAGGAAACTGTGACTGAAGGTTTGTGCTATTGAAATTGTCGTTATTACTTTAATTTATTTCTAATATCTATTAAAAATGAAACAATTATATTTATGCAAGTAGTTTGTTGAAATTCCGCCTGCAACACCAGTTGCGGAAGTCGTAGAGAATCAAATTGAAGAAACCGAAACAAATGTTAGGCGGATGCTGAAATTCCCGTTGAGGAAGAAAAAGTCGAAGCAGCTGCCCCTGCAGAAGCCACTCCCGAAGGTTTAAAATTATAATTTATTATTTTATTATATACTATTTTTTCTTTCACGTTTATTACAGTTATATAACCAATTTTTCGAAATTCCAGTTGAGGAAGAAAAAGTTGAAGTACCCGTCCCCGTAGAAGCCACTACTAAAGGTATATTATTATAATTTGTATACTATGTATCTTGTATCATGTTTTATTACGGTTATATAACCGATTTTTAAATTCCAGTTGAGGACGAAAAAGTTGAAGTAGCTGCCCCGGCAGAAGCCACTACTAAAGGTTTATTATTATAAAAAGAGTAAAATGCCATTTCCGTGAGGTTTGGCCAGTTTTGCGACTTTCGTCCAAAGGTTTGTTTTTCCGCATCTGGATCCAAAAGGTTTGAAATCTTGCCATTTTCATCCGGCTCGTTAGCTCCATCCATTTTTCTCCGTTAAGTCAGGGGTATTTCCGTCTTTTTTGTTAACTTAAAGGACAATTTGGTCTTTTTTACTTTATGTACAAGGTAAATTCACCAGACCGAATTACTCTTAAGTTAAAAAAAAGACGAAAATACCCCTGAGTTAACGGAGAAAAATGGATGGAGTTAACGAGCTGGATGAAAATGGCAAGATTTCAAACCTTTTGGATTCAGATGCGGAAAAACAAACACGAAAATGGCATTTTACTCTATAATCTATTATTTACTATTTATTATATCATGTTTTATTATGGTTATATAACCAATGATTTTGGTAATTATATTCTATACCAATTTTTTTTTTTTGGTAATTATGACAGCAACAATATCCCCGGCTCTAGTGAAGCAACTGCGTGAAGAAACCGGTGCAGGTATGATGGACTGCAAGAAAGCCCTAGCGGAAACCGAGGGTGATTTAGTCAAAGCACAAGAATACCTAAGAAAGAAAGGTTTAGCAAGTGCCGACAAAAAAGCAAGCCGAGCCACAGCCGAAGGTAGAATAGGGTCCTACATTCACGACAGCAGAATCGGTGTCTTAGTAGAAGTCAACTGTGAGACCGATTTCGTATCACGTGGCGACATTTTCAAAGAATTAGTCAACGATTTAGCAATGCAAGTGGCCGCATGCCCTCAGGTTCAGTATTTAGTACCCGAAGACGTACCGAAAGAAACAATTGAGAAGGAGAAAGAAATCGAGATGCAAAAAGAAGACCTTTTGTCGAAACCCGAGCAATTCAGGTCGAAAATTGTTGATGGGAGAATTAAGAAGCGGCTTGATGAGCTGGCGTTGCTTGAACAGGCGTACATTAAGAATGACAAGGTTGTGGTTAAAGATTTTATAAAGTCAACGATTGCAACGATCGGAGAGAATATAAAGGTCAAACGGTTTGTGAGGTTTAACCTCGGTGAAGGGCTTGAAAAGAAAACGCAAGATTTTGCAGCGGAAGTTGCTGCACAAACTACGGCTAAGAAGGCGCCTGCACCGACAACCGAACCACAGCCTGCGGCAACCGAAGAAGTTAAAACTGTTGATGAGTAAGTTAATCGTTCCTGGGTTCAAAATTTTAAATTAGGGGTGCTAAAGGGTCGGGTTCGCAGGTTCAGCCCTACCCGAACACAACCCGAACCCGAAAAGTATGTTTTATATATGAACCCGAACCACACCCGAATATTCACGGGTTGACCTGAACATGACCCGTTCAACCCGAATTTATTTACTTTTGATTTTTTTTTTGCAAATTAATATATTAAAATTATTATTTACTAAAAAAATTGAAATTTATATAATACAATTACATATTAATTATAAAATCTTATGTCAATTTCTCTTTTTAAGTTATAATCATGGTATAAAACATATTGTAAAAAATATATATATATATATAAATGGGTTAAATGGGTCAACCCGCCAACCTGACCGGGTTGACACGAACCTGACCTGTTTAGCTAAACGGTTCGCGGGTTCAACTTGAAACTGACCCAAACCTGTTTAGACTAAACCCAAACCCATGAATTTCGGGTTAGGTTGGTGCGTGTTTTCGGGTCGTGTCAGAAATTCACACCCCTGGTTCAAATGGGGTTTGGCTTGAAACACATGTCAGGTATGGGTCAAAACGAAATAGTTTTTTTGCTACATCGAAATTAGTCGAACATGGTTAGATGACCCGGAACACTTTTTGTCAAAACAAGTTATATTTTCATAAATAACTGATGATGTCATGTTCAAACAATATAGTCTTTTACAATGATGTTTTCTTTCTCTTATAGGGCACCAAAAGCAACAATTTCCGCAGCGTTGGTAAAACAACTGCGCGAAGAAACCGGTGCGGGTATGATGGACTGCAAGAAGGCCCTGTCGGAAACAGGTGGCGATATTGAGAAAGCCCAAGAGTATCTTCGGAAAAAGGGCCTTTCAACCGCCGACAAGAAATCAGCCCGTTTAGCAGCCGAAGGCAGAATCGGGTCATACATTCACGACTCCCGTATAGGAGTCCTAATCGAAGTCAACTGTGAAACCGATTTCGTGGGCCGAAGTGAAAAGTTTAAAGAATTAGTCGACGACTTAGCAATGCAAGTTGTCGCATGCCCGAAAGTCGAGTATGTTTCAATTGAGGACATCCCTGAGAGCATAGTAAACAAAGAGAAAGATATCGAGATGCAACGAGAAGATATTCTGTCGAAACCCGAAAGTATCAGGGGAAAGATTGTGGAGGGGAGGGTGTCAAAACGGCTGGGTGAGCTTGCACTTCTTGAACAACCGTTTCTTAAAGACGATTCGGTTCTTGTGAAGGATTTCGTGAAGCAGACGGTTGCAGCCATTGGCGAGAACATTAAGGTTAGAAGGTTTGTTCGGTTTACGCTTGGTGAATCGACGTCTGAAGAACCCGAAACCACAACCGAGTCATGAAGTTGAAGTGAGTTTGTTTAGCAGGAAGATTTGAGGAAGACAGAGATGGTTTGTTTTGCATTTTTGTACCGGATTTTAAGTTTTCTTGAATTATTATTTGCAATTTATGAAACATGTATTGTACTTCACTACTTTGTTTAACAACTTCAAATTGAATAATATTACATTCATATAAAGTATTTCAATGATAAATAAATTATTAAATCTTATATTTAGATTAATCTCGGGTCGGGTATTGGTGGAACTGGGTCGGGTATATAATTGGCAACGGGTTTGGATTTGGACCCGAGCGGTTTAGTCTGTTGGGCTTGCAATTTGTTTATGAACGTGACATGTTTTGGGCTGCATCTTGTTTATAAAAACGTGTTTGGGCACCGTTAACTCGTCAAGTGTCGTTCATCGACCCTAATCGGCTTGGTCCAAACCGGAGGGTCTATCGATTGTTCATCGACCGTAATCGGTTTGGTCCAAACTAGAGGGTCTATCGATTATTGGTTCATAAACTATTTTTAGTTAAAACAAATTAGGAAGTAATAACGGATTTTAATAATCCCAACTATTAGCCGTTGGCCGGCAACGGTCTCAACTTAAAAAATAACCAGTGGTGGTCCTACATTTTCACATATTGTAAACCAATAAACCTTTACTAATAGAAAAGGAAAAGGGGGAAAAATGAAGGTTCTGTTAGTAAAAATGTCCATTGTTTACAATATGTGAAAATGTGGTTATTTTTTAAGTTGAAACCGTTGCCGGTCAACGACTAATAGTTGAGATTGTTAAAATCCATTATTCCTTAGTTTATGTTACTTGTTACGTCTAATGTATTGACTTGTGCAAATAATCAACTTATTACATGCATGGCAAGGTATATCTGTCACTTTATATCTTACCATATATACAGTGAAGATTCAGAAATTTTTTTCAGAGGGTTTTTTTTATATATTCTCACTATTTTTTTCCAAATCATAAAGGTTTACATTAATTTTTTCAAACCGAGAAGGTTCTCAGAAACCCCTAAAACCACTTGGATCCGCCCCTACTATATAAGATTTAGATACATAATTAATTAAGGTCCGGATAAGTGGACAACTATTAATTAATGTAAGTTGGACAAAATAAAAAAATGTTCAAAAACTAATTAACTATAGTTTTGGCCTACGAAGGTTGAAACAACGTAATTTGGCATAAATTTGGACCACATGATAGTTATCTTGAACACACATACACATGATATTAAATAGGTCAATTTGACAAATCCACCCTTACTACCCTTTTTCCTTAAAAACACCTTTTTTGGTCTTCTTATTTGATAAATAAGCTTAAACTAGTAAATTGCTTTTCGCATTGCCGCGGCGTTTCGTAAAATTTTTTTATGTTAAAACATGGAGAAACCGAAAAACGTTCATAAAGATAAACACGAAACCGTATTATATTTGACCCAACTCATTTCCGGAAAATTTTACGTCAAAACGTAAATCAACTTCAATATTTATACCCACACGTGCATAAAAATAAACATGTAAAACTTGACTACAAAGTCTTTAAGAAATAAAGGGGTTGTAAGTGTTAGTGCTAAAATTTGAAGGGTAAAAATATACAAACACACAAAAGAACAAATAAGACAAAAAAATCAAACCAACCACTCTTCACACTCGTTGGTAATTGTATTATATAGAATTCAAGACGTGGTTGGTAATTCGAGACGTGGTTGGTAATGTATCAATGATCCTTCGATGATGAGACAATAAGTGAATATGTTGCCGTAGATCCGTCAGTGTCCTTCTGTTGGTGATGCTCACTATTGTTCTGACGGTCATGTTGTTGTCAGTAATTTTTCGATGATCTTTCGATAATCATTGTCGGTAATCCACGAGTAACATATTTATAATTTTATACTTGTACTTTCACCAATGGATTATTAATAAGTCATACCGAATGTTGAGGAAAAAAACAAACTAGCATCTAGAAAATCGAGTCATATAACATGCATTTGACGTATCAATGTATCATTTTGGTATTCTCCATTCTTTGTTCAAACAAAAGACTTGTTGAATAATCTCTTGGAAAATTAATCCTTAAAACAAGTTCACATTTGATTGATTAAATAAAATACACAAAATCAAAATCACCACACATTTTTACCCTTTTTTAATAACAACGGTTGCTGTTACTCTATTACACCAATAATCATAAATTAATCGTCTTGTCTTGTTTACTCCTACTTTACTATATATAAGGTTTGATTAAGATTCTTGATTATCTATATTTCACCCATGTTCGGTCGATTTTTTTTTAAATTTTAATGGTGAATTTCTTTAATCTGTTATTTGTGTGACTTGAACCAAGGACCTTTAAACCTCGGGTGCTCCTAATGACGGTAAAGTGACCTTTAAACCTAGTGGCATATTGGGTGTGGGATAAGGATTAAGGACCATTAGGTTTTGGGTTAGATTCCCACATGGGGTTTTTCTCAGATTTATTGGGTTTCCTCCTAGGTGGTTCCACTCGTGCACGATTATACTCTAGTGGTCCGTTAGTGATCCAAATTTGCCGTTCAATTTTTTTTTTAAAATATACATTTGTTTCAAGTTTTAACCGTTAAGCAAGGATGATAATGAGAAAATTCAAGATCTTATCTTGAAATATCTTCAAAATATGTTGTAAATTAAAAGACTTAATCAATATACTTAACATTACATTTCATTTAAAAACATGCAACCTTCAATTTCACGTGTGTTTGTGTGTTAATATCAATCACTTGCCAAATAAACATCCACCACTTGTATATCTATATATATATATATATATATATATATATAAATATGCCAAACAAGTACTAAACAGTTGACAGAGTTGCCCCACGTTTTTAGACCTTAAACAACATATCCACGTGTCACTCTTTCAATATCATCTACTTCTAGCATTATATAAACCCTAACATACAATCTTTGTAGATCAAACATTAACTTAAACCTTAAAACACACACACACACAAAGATGAGGTTTTTCTTGATGTTATTTGCATGGTTTGTAGTAGGGTTATGTTTCTTGGTGAATAGAGGGGAATGTGTGATTCCTAAGTCTTTATTGAAAGATATTGATAGTGTAAACAAGGTTGGTCCATATATTGGTGTTGTTGTCCCAAATGGGTTCGAAATGAACCCGCTTTTGCAATCGTCGAGCTTTGTAGTGGATCAAACGCGTCCATATCTTGATATTTCTGGTAAGCCCATGTGTATAATGTACATGTTGCATCATGATTCATCAACTACGTGATCACCTCCGGACCTTGGTAGCTATATATTAGGACCATATGGTTCGGATCACCATGTTATATATGGAAGTAGGGGCGACAATTATTGACACAAACCAAAACCCGACATAAAAAAGGTTTGGGTTGACTAATACAACCTGTTTAAAAAACAGGCCGGGTTCGAGTTGACTCTTTAACCCGTTTAAGTATTTAGAAAAAAGCTACTTTATTTTTGTTTTTTTTTCCGTTTCCCATTAACTATTAACTAAAAATTAATGTTAGTTATGACATACCATATTATTTAATTGTTACACTCATACTCACTATTAAACACGTTATCGATAACCCGCTTATAACTCGTCAACATGTATGACTCATTTAAAAAAAGTGTTAAACGAGTCGTGTTCAGGTTGACCCAATCTATGTGTGATCGGATTAGTGTTGAAATCTTTGACATGAATAATACTATAGGTCGGGTTTGGGTTGCACGTGTCAACCCGCCAACTCGACACAATTGACACCCTCTATGGAACCCCGACTGGCCGGACCACCAATGCAACATATTATAGATTCATAGTTGGGTTGGAAAATGGTGCATTATATGTTTAATTATCTAGAAATAATAATCCTTGTTATCATCCTTGTTACTAGTATTATATGTTTATATAACTAGAAATAATAATCCTTGTTATCATCCTTGTTACTAGTATTCTGGAAATAGTCTAACCTAATTAATACATATTTTTTTAACAGGAAGAAGATTTCGTATAGGAACTCTTGAAAATCACAGGGTTATTATTGTCATGACCGGATTAAGCATGGTACGTAACAAAAATCTAGCTAAGACTAAGATTCAATTGTATATGTCCATATTATTACATCACAAACTATGAGGGTGCATTTCTTTCTTTTTAGAAACATGTACACATTTGATATGTTAATCATTTACATGTAAAGCTAAACGCGGGTATTACGACACAATTGTTGTTGAGTCTGTTCAACGTGAAAGGCGTTCTACATTTTGGTATAGCCGGAAATGCAAATACTGAACTTGAAATCGGAGATGTGGTCATCCCCAAGTTTTGGGCTCATACAGGCTTGTGGTCATGGCAGGTATATAATATTGTCGTGTCGATGAGTTAAAAAAAGAAAGAATGCGTATATATATTAATAAAAATAAACTTTTTGTTACTATAGAGATATGGACAAGGGCCCGAAAGCGAGTTACCTCTAGAATCCAATGGAGACTACAGTAGAGACATTGGTTACCTAAAGTTCTCGGACTACAACAACGACACAACCATAGACAACCTTTTAAATAACGTTTGGTATCAACCCGAAGAAGTGTTACCAATCAATACAACTCCAGAAACCAGACAACATATATTTTGGGTACCCGTTGACAAGCACTACTTCACGCTTTCCCAAAAACTCGAGGTACTATTCTTTCTATTCATAAGTTGATACATCATCATCATACTCAGTAAATCCCACCAATAGCAAAGCCAGGTAGGGTCTAAGGAGGGTAAGCTGTAAACAGCCTTACCTCTGTTGGGTTATTCAGTTTGTTGCGGGTCAAATGGGTTGATGCGTTATCGGGTCACGGGTAGCGGGTCCGGAGAGCCAGATTCGGAGCAACTGAAAACGTATTCAATCACATGTTTATTAGAGTTTGTGATGGACTAGGTAGTACCGACTTTATTGTGAACGTGGGTTTTGATTTATTCATATGACTTGTTTATCAAGTCCTAGTTTCTAGGAGAAGTAGCATCTTTTATTATTCTTTATAATATTCCTACGTAGGATCCATGTAATGTTATAAATACCTTGCTTTGTTTTATTGAATAGATAACACCCCATTTTTCAATTATAATATACAGAAGCCTTTCATCTTTACGTACACCATTTCTTCATATTAACTTCACATATATTATATACATACATACGTAAATTGTGTGTATTGTGTGTGAGGTTTGAGGGGCCTGAACCAACAACCTCTACCCCGTAGGAATAGAGAGGCTGCTTCCAGTGAGACCCGCGGCTCAATACTTATGACGAAAACAAAATGACCCGAATCACGATTTTGTGATTGTGTAGGATTTGAAGTTGGAGGAGTGTATAGATGCTACAACTTGTTTACCAAGGGTACCTAAAGTGGCAAGAGTTGAGAGGGGTGTGAGTGCAAACATGTTTATAGACAATGGGGCTTATAGAACATTTTTAAATTCCAAATTTCGTGTGACCCCTATTGATATGGAGAGTGCTGCAGTTGCCTTAATATGTTATCAACAAAAAATTCCATTTATTGCAATTAGAGCTCTTTCTGATTTGGCTTGTGGAGGTTCTTCAATCTCTAATGAAGCTTCCACTTTTGCCCCTTTGGCTGCTCAAAATGCAGTTGTTACATTGATTAAATTTGTGCAGCTATTGCACTCATAATTATGGAGGTTTTTTTGTAATTTCAAGATGCCATGTTGTTTATTATGAGTAAATATTTCTTGTTTTGTAACATATATTGTTGTTTGTAAGTTTGTTTTCTTGTATAAAAGTGCATTTGTAAATGTTTAATCTTTTTCATTAGATTTATCATGAGTAAATATTTCTTGTTTTGTAACATATATTGTTGTTTGTAAGTAGGGGTGCAACATAGTGGGAGCGGGAGGGGGTGCCCCCCCCCCCCCAACTTTTCGCTCTGGTAGTTATGTAGTTTTCGTCTAATTTTTTTGGGTATATACATTTTTGACCCCCCCCCCCCCCCCCCGGTTTTATAGAAAAATTTGGGTATATACGTATTTGATCCCTGGTCGGAAATCTCAAGCTTCGCCACTGTTTGTAAGTTTGTTTCCTTGTATGAAAGTGCATTTTTTGAATGTTTGATATTTTTTATCTATTGAAAAAGACCCATCCATGATATATTAGAAATTTAGAATAATGGTTTTAATTTTTGTTTGTTACTTATTTCACTTTTAAATAATGAATTTTTTTTTGTTTTGTATTTCAGTTGGACAAATTCAAGTAATCTTGTTTGATCTTTTCCTAATTCAAACTTATATGAATGTTTGAATCTTAATTTTCCCATGAAAGATCCTCAAAGAAATCGAAATTACCGGATAAATATTCTAACATGAACTATCTTCAAGAAACATTTCTTGCTGGACTTTAATCGTCGGATTCTAAGGCCGAAATTAAGATGCCAATCGATATCTACAAGAAAAACATAAGCTTTTCATCATTGTCAGGCTGATTTTCCCAAGCAAAATGTTGTTTTGTATCCAAATACAACAAAACATCAACAATGCATATAATTCTCTGTAAGTTTTCGAAAAAATCTTTACATTTTCATTTATATACGATTTAGTGTTCTTGTTCTTGATTCTTTCATGGAATGATGGAAGATACTGAGAGTCAGATTAGTAGTGGAAAGCATACACCACCTAAAGACTTTGTATGTCCGATAACAACGCTTATATTCAACGATCCGGTTACTCTAGAAACGGGTCAAACTTATGAACGAAAAGCTATTCAAGAATGGATCGATAGAGGGAACTACACATGCCCGATTACTCACCAGAAGCTTCACAATCTTCAACTTCCTAAAGCTAACTATGTCCTCAAAAGGCTGATTGCTAGCTGGAAAGAACTAACACCTTGCAGTGATCAGTTTGAGCACCAAGAAACCGATTATGTTCATGTCCCTCAAACGGGTCATGAATCTTTTTTTTATTCTCGCGATATTGTCGTCAACCAAGCGACGACTGATGGAAATGTTAATGAGCTTAGGCTTGTGATCACAGATCTTTGTACTTCACAAGTTTTGAAAAAGGCGGAACTCGCGGTTCTCAAGATGAAAGATTCTGGCAAGAAGCGAAAATGGAAGGTGAGATTCAAAACTTGTTGTCGAAACCGCCGGTTGTCAATGGATTTGTGGAGATTTTGTTCAATTCTGTTGACACCCGAGTGTTGAAAGCGACGGTTTTTCTTCTGTGTGAGGTGGGTTCGAGAGATAACGATGTGATTTCGACTCTAACACGCGTTGATTCTGATGTGGAATGCATAATTTTCCTATTCAAGAACGGTTTGTTCGAGGCCTTGTGTTGATTTACCTTTTGAGACCTTCTATCTCCACATTTCTACAAATGGATATGGCGAATAAGCTTCTAACTGTCGTCCAGAAACGCGAAGATGAGTTTTCGAAAATGTGTATGAATCCAAAAGCGGCCTCCGTGATACTATTGGCACAAGTTATCGAAAATGATGATGATAATGGTGCGGTTTTAGAAGTCATTAAAAGTATTATTTCTGGGAAGGCTATAGAATGCATTATTAAGTGCTTGGAATTGGAATATACCGAAGAAAGAGTTGCAGCCATGAAAATACTTTTGAGATGTATACAAGAAGATGGAAAGTGTAGAAATGTTATAGCGGATAAAGCGGAACTTGCTCCGGTTTTAGAGTGCTTTCTTGAAGTCAATGATCAAGAACAGTTTGAGATCATACAGTTTCTTTCAGAGTTAGTTAAACTAAACAGGTATCTATTTCCCTACATGTGTAGATGATTTTACGGTTAATTTCATGGTATAACAACCATAAGAGTAAAATGTCATTTTTGTCCCTGAGGTTTGGCCAGTTTTGCGACTTTCGTCCAAAGGTTTGTTTTTCCGCATCTGGATCCAAAAGGTTTGAAATCTTGCATTTTCATCCGGCTCGTTAACTCCATCCTTTTTTCTCGTTAAGATAAGGGTATTTTCGTCTTTTTTCTTTTAGCTTAAAGGGCAACTCGGCATTTTCAGGGGTATTTGGTCTTTTCACATAAAGTTAAAAAGACTGAATTGCCCTTTAAGTTAACAAAAAGGACGGAAATACCCTTAACTTAGCGGAGAAAAATGGATGGAGTTAACAAGCCGGATGAAAACAGATTTCACACCTTTTGGATCAGATGCGGAAAAACAAACCTTTGGATGAAAGTCGCAAAACTGGCTAAACCTCAGGGACGAAAATGACATTTTACGCCAACCATAAACTGTCATTTTGTTATGCCCGGTTTGAAACTTTGGTCTCTTTCAACTAGGAGAACATCCAATAATCAGATCTTGCATATCATAAAAGACGAAGGTGCTTACAGTACTATGCACACGCTACTCGTGCATCTACAAACCGCTCACGGCGATCAGTCCCCGATAATTGCTGGTCTCCTTCTGCAACTTGACCTTCTGGTTAGGCTCTTCGCCTGTTTATTGTTCCATACGTCTAAATATAAATATAGATATAAGTGAATAAGTGATAATCATTGCAGTTGGAACCAAGAAAGATGAGTGTTTACAGAGAAGAAGCTATAGATAATCTAATATTATGTCTCCAGAATTCTGACTCTCCGAGTACTCAACTTGCTGCAGCCGACACACTTTTGACCCTCCAAGGGCGGTTTTCTTATTCCAGGAAGCCTCTTGTTCGTAAATTTCTTTTGAAACGTGCTGGAATTGATAAACATTATAGAACTACAATGCGGTCCGGAGATGATCAAGAAACCATGGTTTGTAGTTGGATATATATTATATATATGTGTGTGTGTGAAAGGTTTAAATACAAAAAGGCTCTTAACGTGCGATGGTACGCGACCACCAATATAACGTGCGTAATTATGTATTATAACATGCGTAATTATGCAAAGTTAATTACTATTGTGCCACCGCATTTAATTGAAGGCCTAGATTAGATCAGATGTTCGGTTGAGATGTTCGCGTATGCATCGCACGATAAGGTGGTCTTGTACGTTAACCGGCCTCATATTTCATTCTATGGTGGTCTTGTACGTTAACCGGCCTCATATATATGATATATATATATACATACATACATATATACAATTATTGAAATAACTTATTTCATTCTATATAATTATTGAAATAACTTATTTCATTCTATATATGCCATTTTACTTAAGGAAGAGGAGAAGGCTGCACAAGAATGGGAGAAAAAGATGGCGTTTGTGTTAGTTAACCATGAGGCGGGACTTATTTTCGAGGCGTTAGCCGAAGGATTAAAGAGTAGACATGCCGAAATATGTATGGAGTGTTTTGTTTCCGCAACTTGGCTTCTAGACATGCTGACCCATCTTCCGGAAATGGGGATTCAAGAAATCGCACGAATCTGTTTGCTTAAACGGTTCGTGTCAATCTTTAAGTCTGCAAAAGATACAGAAGATAAAACTATTGCCATGCTTGCACTTAGTAGCTTCATCCATGATCCTGGTTAGCATCCATTTATCAATAACTTCATTTTAATAAGTAATATCTTTCATTATACACGTCAATATTCTTTGTGTTTCTTTTGAGTTTTTCAGATGGGATACGCGATACTACCATATACAAGAAGGATATTAGTAAAGGTCTAAGAGAATTCAAGAAATCATCTACCGTTGCGTTTGAAATGCTCAAAGTTTTTTCAGAAGGGAGTGAATCTAGCATTGTAAGTAGTCCCAAACACCCTCAAAACCATGGTTGTACAAATCCCGACCAGCATTCGATTAGTCGCCGATTAATCGCTAGTTGGAGGTTTACCGAGTAATTTTCCTCTGATCGGCCAATTAATCGCTAGACGGTCAACGGCAGCCCTAGGACGTCCCAATCGGCCAAAAATCAGCGGTTCTGGACAGATTCCGGCCAAGATTTGGCCATATTCCTGGTCAAACCTTGTAAATTTTTGTGATTAATTTTGTCTACTTAAAAAATAGCCGATCAGGGGTTAAAAGTTGTCTTGCTAAAAAATTACACATAAAAAGTGTGTGCGTATATAAAACTGAAGATTGTATATATATATATATATATGTAGGAGGGTTAGATAGAAAACCCTAGAAAACCCAACCTCCCGACATTATTTTTTTAAATAACACATGTAATATACATGTTTTTAAAAGTTTTGAGCAAAAAAAAAACAAAAAAAGCGCCGAGTGGATATTTAAAAAAAATAAATAAAATCCAGCAACTTTTGTCTAACACATGTTAGTGATGAAAGTTGCTGAAACTTGTTTATTTTTTTTAAAATATCCACTTGGCGCTTTAGCTCAAAACTCTTAAAAACATGTATATTACATGTGTTATTTTTTTCAAAAAAAATGTCGGGGGTTGGGTTTTCTCAAATTTTTAGGGTTTTCTATCTAACCTTATACTATATATATATATATATAAAGTGTGTGTGTGAGGTTCATTGGGAAACAGTGAGGAACCGAATCAAACGAACTCCGATTGACTCATTCCAGCGGCGTTGGAATCGGCTCGTCGAACCCTAACTAGGATCTCCTAACCCTAAATCCTAACACCTAAACCCTAAATATATTAGGGTTTGGATTTAGGGTCTTATATTAGGGTTTAGCTTTAGGGTTAATCATTAGTATTCAGGGTTTAGTTTTAGGGTTTAGCTTTAGGGTTAGCTTTTAGGGTTTATAGCTTATATTTTACGATTTATCTTAGGTTTTATCCTTATTTTTTAGCTTTAGGGTTTATGGGTTAGGATTTAGGGTTTAGGGTTAAGAGATCCTAGTTAGGGTTTGACGAGCCGGTTCCAACGCCGCTGAAATGAGTTCAATCGGAGTTCATTTGAGTCGGTTCCCCACTGTTCCCCACTTTTTAGTGTTTCCCATATATATATATATATATATATATATATATATATAACTTAAGATTATATATAAAAATCACAATCGATTAATCACTAGTCCGTACCCCACTATCCGACTAGCGAATCTTACAACACTGCTCAAAACACAATAAAATCATGATTTAGAACAATAATGGCCGCTTCGTTCTTTATGGTATCAGGAACTGTGGAATCATAAAGAATTAGCTCAAGAAGATTGCAGCATAAATGGAGTTGTTTTATCAATAACATGCCACAAAGACAAGATCTTTTCAGGCCATTCAGATGGTACAAGAAAGGTAATCTTTTTGCTTCAAAACCTGAAATTAGGTTTTATAATCCATTTAAAAAAAAAATTCTTTAAATTTTCAACAAAACAACAAAGATCTGGACCGGTAAAAATACAAGCAAAGGTAAAGGAAGTGTTCTTCGTCTTAGCCAAGAGATTCGAGAACATACGAAAGCAGTCACCAGCTTAACCGTTCCACCATCAGGAAACACCCTATATAGCGGATCACACGATAAAACCATCAGGGTAAGAAATTGTTCTTATGATCTCAATTTTGTAAATCTTGGGCTTCTATGATACATTTTGTCCATATATTATTAATCAACTCATATATCCTAATTACGATAGAAATAATTACAATAAACCTTAACTAATATCGTCTGCTTGAGCCTTGATGACGCAGGTGTGGTCGATTAACAAGAAGGACGTTTATTGCGAAGAAGTGTATGATGTGAAAGAACATGTCAACAATCTGCTAGTCGCAAACAACATCGCGTGCTTTATTCCACAAGGCGCCGGAATCAAGGTGGAACTCGAAAATGATAGTGTGCTAATATTCAGAGTTTGTTAAGCTGGGATTAGACATGGTAGTTAAATCTGTTACTGGCAGTTAGTTTGGTAGTTAAAACCACCTGTAGGCTAACCCAACTATAATTGGAATTGTAAGATCATAATTAGGGGTGTGAATTTCTGACACGACCCAAAAACACGACACGAAATTCGCGGGTTTGGGTTTAGTCTGCATAGGTTCGGGTCAGTTTCTAAACGGGTCGGTTTGGCGGGTGACCCGTTTAACTTATATCATATTATGTTATATATTTTTACAATATGTTTTATGTTATAAATTAAATTGGCGTGTCTTTTATGCCATAATTATGACTATGACGTAAAAAGAGAAATTGACATAAAATTTTATAATTTAAATGTAATTGTATCATATACATTTTTATTCTTTTGTAGTAAACTTTTCAATATATTAATTTGTGGAAAAATATTAAAAAATTCGGGTTGAATGGGTCCTGTTCGGGTCAACTCGCGAATGTTAGGGTCGTGTTCAGGTTTATATGTATGACACGATTTTCGGGTTCGGGTCGTGTTTGGGTTCGTCTAAAATTTTCGGGTTCTGGTCAGGTTGAACCCGCGAACCCGACCCATTTATCCTTTATCTAATTATCTCTCCTTTTGTCAGATTAATTCGTGGAATGGAGAATCAAAGTTATTGAATCCAAGCAAAGTCGTTAAGTGTTTAGCGCTTGTTAACGGAAGATTGTACTCAGGATGTCTAGATAACAGCATCCAGGTACATTATTTGCTCGTGATGTCGCGTTTTTAGCTAAGAGTCTTGTTATTATCGGACTTGTAACGTTGCAGGATATCGATTTGTCGAGTGGAACATTAACATCTGTTCAAAGTGGGTCGCGAAAGCTTCTAGCGAAAGGGAATCGAGTGAATGTGTTGCAGGTTCATGATGGATTGATATATGCTGCTTGTTCTTCCATTGAAGGAACTGCATTTAAGGTAATGGGTCAAGTTAACGGTTTTACCGATCACTTTTTCTTTAAATTCTTTTTGCTTCTGCTAATTAAGTATAGAGTAAAGTACACGGATAGTATCTGTGGTTTACCAAAATTTTAGATTTGGTCCATAGCTTTCCAAAAGTACATGGATGGTACATGTGGTTTTCACTTTGTAACCTATTTAGTCCCCATTTTTTAGAAAAGCACATGGATAGTCTTTATGGTTTGCACTTTGTAACGCATTTAGTCTCTAACTGGGACCTGCTAAAACCTTTAGATTTATTAGTTGAGGACTAAATACGTTACAAATTGCAAACCAAAGGGACTATTCGTATATATTTAGAAAGTTAGGGACCAAATCTAAAATTTTGATAAACCGCAGGATCATCTGTGTATTTTACTCTTAATTATGGTATATAACATGTAAAATAATAACTATCATGTTGTATTATTATAAATATAGATACACTAGAAAAAAAAAGTTGAAAGAATATGAATTTTTCGTTTTTTGATACTACTAACTTACACCGGTTAAAAATCAGGTCGGTTATTATTTTTATTTTATTTTTTTGACATATTGTTTTTTGTTTTTTTCGTAAAGATTTGGGACGCCTCGACTTATGATTTGGTCCAATCTATCTCGTTGACAAGTGAAGTACGAACAATGGCTATTAGCTCAGAGTTCATTTACTTCGGTTGCAAAACGGGGACATTGGAAGTATGGTGTAGAAAAATCTCGTGAAGAAAGAAGCACTACAAATTGGCACAAATTCTAAAGTTTTGTGCATGGCTCTAGACGACAATGAAGATCTATTAGTGATAGGAACATCTGACGGTAGAGTTCAGGTAAATTTAAACTATATTTTTTTTAATTTATTTATACTAATTTTTAGGCTTCGGATTTTACTGGATTTGATTGTTTGTGTTGATTTGTAGGTATGGGGAGTGAGCTAAAGAAAGAAGATGTTCGTAATGAATTATAAGAACTTATAAAGTGGTTCTATGATCGTTGTCATGTTACATAAAGTTAAATAATTTTAGTGAGTATATAGTTATGTTTTAAATATCAATCAAATTGTATCATAGAAAGTATATTGATGAATGATTTCTTAATTTTTATCTGTCAAAACGAAACTGCAACTATATTTAGTAATAATGTTCCAAAAGTTATCAAATTTCTAAAACAACCAACAAAATATATATAACAATGTTCAAAAGTTATCAAATTTCTAAAACAACCAACAAAATACTTTATAAGGGTAAATGAGTAAATCAACAAAATACTTTATAAGTGTAGTGTTTGGATCATAATTATTCATTTGACTAATTTAGAAGTCCTAAATTGGAGAAAATTCGTATAAAATAAACATTATGGTTATGCATTTCGACAGTGAATTAGTGGACGACTAATAAAGGTTGAGTTAAAAAATTTAGACACAAATTTTATTTTTCTTAATGATATATATATATATGAACTTAAAAAATACTAATAAAAGTGCTTAAAATGAAGATTTCATGTGTAGTAATGTGTCTTTGTTTAGGCAACTTCTTTAGTTACTTCTCCAAATTCATAGTCGTATCTCTTAAAAATCTAATATTTTACACTAAAAAATCAGAAATTTTCTGTAAAATTAACACTACAAGTTAGAAATCAGTAGAGGTCGAGACGCCCCCGAGCCACCATAACCTTCGCCAATGTGCTCAACCCCACCATAAGTTATAGACATCTTACATTATATTTACGTTTAGTGGCAGAGCTTGAACGAAAAAATCAGATTCTCAAAATCCAAATCAGAGTGGTCGATCTCTTAAATACCCAATATTTTACACTACAAAAAAATTAGTAAAATTAACACCATGAAGTGAAAAATCAGAGGAGCCTGGACATCCCCTAGCCACCAAGAAACTTCGGACCTGTTTACAGTAATTGATCCAAAAATACTCTAGCACCATACATACACTTCTCCACGTACAAGAGGGCATGCATACTTCTACAACTATATAACATTTAGTACTATATCATCACCGTGATACTAACTCTTGCGTCAGAGATCATATTTTTGAACGGTAAAGAATCTCACGTGTAAATCCACCTTGCTCTTGGGGTTATGTCCAAGGTCGACTCCTCGACCGCCATGAGATTGTGCCCCGGATGCGTAGGAACCGGATGAAACCCGTAAATCCTCGCCCCCCATCAGGTTCAAACCCATGATTTAAGCTCCAATTCGTCCATTCACCTAGATGTCCTTTGAAAATGGCTCAAACATGAATCAAATATGTTTCTTCACTACAAATGATAAGCCAATTTATCACTAAACCAAATTCTTAAATGCCTGAGATATCATATAATCCATAACTAAAGAACAAACTCTAACCCGTCTTTTCAGCACTACTCTATCGAGACCAAGTCCAAGTCAAATCATATGTATCCTTGTAAGTCCCGTTAGAATATTAATCTAATAAAATAATTATCCTATCCAAGTATACTTGATCTAAAGTATAAAATATAAAATATCGTTGTAACTTACTTTGAATATAGGGATAACTTTGTAAAATGGTAACCAAGTTTTTGGATTGTTCTAATCAAATCACTCTTAAATTTTTTTGTTCCAATTAGGTCACTTAAATTTCATTTGATGTTTCAATCCTATATATTTTAACTGGATGTGTGTGAAATGACCAAAATACCCATAAACTATTTAATTAATAAACTAAATAAAAAACACCATACTTTATCATAGACTCGTATCTCCATCTCTCTGCTACTATGAATTTGAATCAAATAATAAATAATATCTGATAACTCTAGGAGAAAAGAACATGAAGGTAACCTTAAACTAAAATTAATGATACAAATTTAGTTATAATGAAATAAACAGTGGCAAATTGACAAAGCTTCGGAGTTTTGAAGAAAGGCTTTTCAAAAAACAGCCACAACCATCATCTGAAAACTAAATCTTGCCACCGCCATCGTCACCATTCGTTTTTCAGAAGCCCAGCACTGCCGCATATGAATCTAAAAGTTGATCTGAATATCATCACCGTTCATTTTTCAACCGGAATCGTTTCCGATTCTGACCAGATATGAGGCCGGCACGGCGACACTGTTTTGGTGTAGTTTGGGACGGTGGTAAGAGGCGAGAGAGAGAAATCAAAGCTGGAAAATAGGTTGGCCGATGGTGGTTTCCGACAGTGATGGCCGTGAATTCGTGGCCGGCGGCGGGTAGGTTGTGGATGCACAGACAAGACAAGAGGGGAAAGAGGAAGGACATAATATTTTGTTTTAGTTTGAGATTTTTATATTATATATCTTTTAATATTAATGGGTATTTTGGTCCTTTAAATTTTATTTCTTTTATTTATTTGATTAAAAAAATATCATTAAGGATTAGTGACCTGCTACTCAGGTAAAGTGTATAAGATTGGAACATTAAAATAAACATGAATGACTTGATTAGAACAAAAGTTTTTATGAATGACCTAATTGAAACACTACTCAAACTTGATTACTATTCTGTGACATATTCCCTTGAATATAATGCACCGTAAATTGGGCTGAACAATTCTTGCTTACTCAGTCATTACCGTGATACTAACTCTTAGATTTAGGGGTGAACAATAATCAAGCCGTTAATCAAAATCAAACCAGTGAAGTTGAATAACTGAAAATTGACTACCAGTTTCCTTTTTACAGTATCATCGGTTAACTGAATTTAACTAAACTAAACCATTCATAATATATATTTACAGGTTTAATACCTTTAGGACGGGTATACCCGAAACCTGAAACATCCATGACATGTATATAGGACTGGAAAAAAAAATATATTCCGTGGGTATGGGATTAGGTGGCACCCAAAACTATATATCCATTTACCCGAAACATGTTTCCAAAAATTTTGTGTTTTTATTTGTATTTTCTATTAACCTTTGTTAAGGAATGCTTCGTTTTAAGAAAAATTGGATTTTAATAATCCTAAGTTTCACCATTTAGCCAATAATAATCCCAACTTTAAAATTTCCCTCAATGATCCCAACTTGTAAAAATTTGGCCCACATTGATCTTTTTCTAACATATGTGCACTTAAATCAATTAAGGAGTCTGAAGGTGTACTTGAATTTATTGAGGATGCCAAATTCTTATATGTTTGAAAAAGATTAAGAGTTAAATGCTTGGTTGGTCCCTGTGGTTTGCAAATCTTGCAGATTTGGTCCCAGTGGTTCACTAATTACACACTTGGTCCCAGTAGTTTCAAATTTTGCACTCGGTGGTCCTTACCACTAACCTTTGTTAGATTTCTCAGTTAAGTATATGCAAAATTACTATATTACCCTCGAATGTGAACCAAACCGGAAATCTGGACTGAACCGGGGTTCGCCGCCGCCGCCGTGAGCTGCGACGCTGCAGCTCCCCTCTCTCTCACTGTTACTCTCTCTCTCCAGCAGTCTCTCTCTCACTGTCTCTCTCTCTCCTGCAGTCTCTCTCTCTCCTGCAGTCTCTCTCTCACCTCTCTCTCACATCGGCGGGGATAACAGCCGCAGTGGTGGCTGGCTGATAAAATGAATTGATTAAACCGCTCAGCATTTAGAGTATTAAACTCGGAATTCCGTCTTTCCGATGGGTCCCGGACCTCGTTAAAGTCCCCCATAAGAACCCATAGGCCCTGCAGCGAATTTCTGACCGCAAGAATATCCAACCAAAGAGTACTCCGGGCAGCAGCGGCGTTCGGCACATAAACATTCATTATATTAATACGACAACCCGATGGAACCAACACACCGGAAACTACAAGAAAATACCTCTGTTTGATGATATTATCACATCGGAAAACCGTTGGGCACCAAAGGCACGCCAACCCCCCAGATCTACCCTGAGATCTACCACAGCAAGCTCAAAAACGGAACGCCCCCAGAAAACTACAAATATGTTTCACACTTGACTTGGTCGCTCATGTGAGAGAGAGACTGCAGGAGAGAGAGAGACTGCAGGAGAGAGAGAGAGACAGTGAGAGAGAGACTGCAGGAGAGAGAGAGAGATAGTGAGAGAGAGGGGAGCTGCAGCGTCGCAGCTCACGGCGGCGGCGGCGAACCCCGGTTCAGTCCAGATTTCCGGTTTGGTTCACATTCGAGGGTAATATAGTAATTTTGCATGTACTTAACTGAGAAATCTAACAAAGGTTAGTGGTAAGGACCACCCGAGTGCAAAATTTGAAACTACTGGGACCAAGTGTGTAATTAGTGAACCACTGGGACCAAATCTGCAAGATTTGCAAACCACAGGGACCAACCAAGCATTTAACTCAAAGATTAATGGAGGCTAAACTTTTACAAGTTGGGATCATTTGAGGGGATTGTTAAAATTGGGATTATTATCGGTTAATAGGTGAAACTTTTGATTATTAAAATCCAATAACTCTCGTTTTAATAGTTCCATTTTTTGGAAAATAAAATTTTCTTTTGAGACATATATATTTTGATGATATTATTTATGTTTGTATGTTATGAATACGAAATGATAGCAGGTGAAATTTATATTATCATGATAGTTATGTATTTAGGATGTGTCAAATATCATATGACAATAGTTTTTTCTAAATTTTTATTTATTTAGTGTTTAAAACGGAGAATTATAAAAGAAAGAAAAATTTTAGTTTTTCTAAATATATTTGAAAACCCCAACACGTATTTTTTAAAACAATAATGAGTATACCCGATGGATTTTGGGTCAGGCGTGGGACATGATCTTGTAACCGGGTATGAGTATGAGATTAACCATAACCGATTCATTGTCATCTCTAACTAAACGAGACCAAGTCCAATCATATGCATCTTTGTAAGTTACATTAGAAATGTTATAATTAAATTAGGGAAAAATGAATATGGGGCTATCATGCATCTAATTCGTATGCGAAACACACAAAACTACGTCGTATTGATAAAATTTCATCATCAAATAATTTAAAATCTCAATCTCCATTTATATCTCACGTTTCGTGCTTATCCTACGGTTCTCATCTTTCTTACCATATAGTAGATTTGCTTTTCATGTATTATGCTTGAATTGGAAATGAATAAGAGAGATGTTTCGTTTTGATTGAATTTGATAAAAGACATTTCGTTACAGATAATAACATAACAATATTTTCAAGGAAATGAAATAAAATAAAATCATTTCCTTATAAAGGAATCAGATAAAAGAAAATCATTTTTTAAGAATTTTTTTTATCAAAACTACTTTGTTTTGTATGATTTAACATATGGCTGGCATATCGTGTCAACACAACCTGTTAAGACATGAACCCAAAACAGGAAAACACGAACCTGATAATAAACAAGTTACACGAAATGACCTGTTAAAACACGAAAAAAATTACATCGTATCATATGACTTGTTAAGACACGAACATTACATATTAAGACACAACCACAACCTGGTATTAATTATAAAAAACTTTACTTCCATGTATTTTTCTATATAAAATTAGGAGAATATTTTTTTAAATTTAAAATTATACACGTTTCGTTAACGGGTCTTAACAGGTATTTAACCTATTAAGAAACGAAATTAAACATGTCTTAACATGTCGATCTATTATTGACACGAAACCTGTTAATGTTAAACACGAAACTTATTAACTCCGTGTAGGTTCGTGTCGTGTTCGTGTAGAAATTATTATTATTATTATTATTATTATTATTATTATTTATTTTTTTTATTTTAATAAGCTATTGGGCAGAACGATTCTTAGGTTAATCAGTCAAACTGTTTTTAGTAACAAGCCGGACCCGAAACATCTTTTAAAAAAGTATTATAATAATCCCGTGAAGTCCGCTCCACCCTACCCTATAAATAATACTTGAACCACCACTCGTCGTCATCAATCGCCATTCAATTCATTACAACAAATCTGAAAATGGCTCCGATCAAAGTTGGCGACAGCATTCCCGACGGAACTCTTGCACACTTCGACGAGAAAGATGAGATGCAACAGGTTTCCGTTCACTCTCTCGCCGCCGGCAAGAAAGTCGTCATCTTTGGTGTTCCCGGTGCCTTCACTCCCACTTGCAGGTACCTTTGTTAAATCTTAATACTCCGATGCGTTATGTTTTAAATTTTAGGTTGTTATTAGTTTTATGGATAACTTTACACTGATGTTATTGAATATTGATTGTTGTTATAATTCGTATATGTATCATCGCATTGATTTTGAATGTTAGGGTTTTTGGTTATGGAATCGTCAATTGTTAGAGGATTGTTTTGAAGTGCATGTTTAGACTGCGGGGTGTGGGGGCTTGTGTTTGGGCTTTTGCACAACATCTGGCGAAGGTGGGCTCCATCAGGCCACCCAAAAAAAGTGTGGTGTGGTGTGGCGTGGCTAGCTTGGCGTGGCCAGCCATATGGATATTGGACCAGCCAACCAAAGCCAGCCAGCTCACCCCCAGGCAGAATACTCACCCAAAGGGCCACACCAGCCCAACGCCAACCTGGGGTGGGAAAGCTGGTGTTGCCCCCCCCCCCCCCCCCAAACCCACGCCCAAACTCCCGCCCACACCCACTAGTCTTATAGGTTTTCGTATGATTAAGACTAAAAGTACACGGATGGTCAGGTGGTTAATCAAAATTTTGGATTTAGTCCCTAGCATTTTCAAAGTACACTGTGGTTTGCACTTTGTAATGCATTCAGTCCCAGTGGTTTGCACTTTTGTAACGCATTTAGTCACTAAGCATTGGGAACTAAATGTGTTACAAAGTGCAAACCACACGGACCATCCGTGTACTTTTGCCAAAAGTTAGGGACTAAATAGGTTATGAAGTGCAAACCACAGAGACCATCTGTGTTATTTTGAAAAACTAGGAACTAAAATCCAAAATTTTGTTTAACCGCAGGGACCATCTGTGTACTTTATGATTAGTTAAAGACATGTTAATTTGTTAGAATAAAGTACACAGATGGTCCTTATGGTTAACTAAAAATTTGGATTTAGTCCCTAGCTCTCTAAAAGTACAAGGATGGTGCCTATGTTTTGCACTTTATAGCGCATTACAAAGTGCAAATCATAGGGACCATCCGTGTACTTTTGGCAAAGGTTGGGGACTAAATGTGTTACAAAGTTCAAACCACAGGGACCATCCGTGTACTTTAGTCAATCTGTTATGTAAATTTGATTGATTGGTTTTAAACATAATTAGAGAATAATAACAATAATCAGTCACAAATGCACTTGAGCTTACCTAGCTGAAAAAGGGCTCGGGTTAGGTCACATGGTTTGCTTTGTTGCCTTATATATGGTGTGGTTTAACTAAAAGTGCATAACGCCTGCCACGTTGACAATGGACTTTAACTAACCCACACTTCAACTATCGTGTTGTGGTACAACTGAAAAAAGTGTGATGGGCTTTTTGGGGTGGGCCCCATTTCACAATTCCTTCACGAGTGCCTCCCCTCTGGTGCCCCCTTTTCACGCTTACGTTTCAATGTTTAACGCCTAAAGTTGAGGATGTGGTTTTGGCACTGGTGTGTTTAACGCCCACAACGTGGAGTCTTAACGGAGTGTATAAATCTTGTGATACATTGCCATGGATCCCTATTTTTGCCTACACTTCGCTTCTTCATTCACTTTAGTTCACCCATCAGCCTTAGTTTTGCCTTAGATCTCTTTTGTATAGACCTTTTAGGGTGCTTATATGCTTGGTTTTAAAATGCGCGCATAATGTGTGATGCGCACAATGCACTGATGAGATCGCATCAGGTTATGTTATTGGTTCAAAGCTTAGGATGAGGTTAGCACTCGTAACGCATAACCTCTCATGTGGATTTGCCAAGTGTCACACACACAAACACACAGCATTTGATTATTTTGGGTTCAATTCACAATAATCATTTTTGAAGCACAACATTAACTTATTTGGCACCATGCTACATGATATGTATATTCTTTTGGCACAGTATGAAGCATGTCCCCAGCTTCATTGAGAAATCTGAAGAACTTAAATCAAAGGGTGTGGAGGAGCTTTTGTTGATTAGCGGTAAGTCTTCTAAAACTAAATTCCGTCAAGAACCAAAATTTACAATAGTGATAACCGAAGTGTGTTTTTGATTTGCAGTGAATGACCCGTTTGTGATGAAGGCATGGAAAAAGTCATACCCAGAGACGAAAAATGTGAAGTTCTTAGCCGACGGGTCTGCAACTTACACCCGTGCGCTTGGGCTTGAGCTTGACCTTGCTGAGAAAGGGCTCGGTGTTAGGTCAAGGCGGTTCGCTCTGCTGGTGGATAACTTGAAGGTGGTGGTTGCTAACGTTGAAGAAGGTGGTGAGTTCACTGTGTCTGGTGCGGATGAGATCTTGGCGGCTCTGTAAATTACTCTATAAGATCACTTTGGTTTATGGAGATTGTGGTTTGTGGTTGAAGCAGTATTTTATGGAATAACTTGTAAAAGATAGTTAAAATAAATGGAGTAAAATAACATCTTTATGGTTCTTAAGTGTCATCTTTCTTGGGTGTTTCATGTTTGGAAGGTTCTTAAGTGTCATCTTTCTTGGGTGTTTCATGTTTGGAATGGAATCAAAGAATCTTAAGCATAAATTTATTGAAAACAATTGAAGTTTTCTTGGTTTAATATCATACAATGGTTAAGAATTCGAATTTTTTTAATGGTAGCTTTCTAACAAAACATTTGCAAAAATAATGGTTTTTATTTTGTTAAAGATATAAATTAATTGCATTAATTTTTACCTATCACACTTAAATACAACCTAAAATGTCATTTGCAAGAAATTGAACTCACAACTTTTACAAGGGTAAACACTATACCACTGTATCACTAGGTCATTGGTTTATACTAGGTAAACTAGTGATGAGATCGGTAACGTACCAAAAAGTACCATTGTACCAATACTAGAAACAAGTAAAATATAAACTGAAAACCATACTGATTATACCAAAACCAAAATCCATAAAAATAAATAGAGGTACCAATACCGATTTTGTTCAGTCGATATTGGTTCAGTATTGTACTCGCATGCGGTAAAAAATGATCATCCCTAAAACAAACTATGTCCCTAAGATGTTAAAATCACGTTCTAATGTGGACAAAACTTATCCATCACACACATCTGCGGTTTCCAATTGCTAGAGGTACACAAAGATCATGACCGCCCCAAGAAATTGTACTTAGTTAAGAAGTATCGTAATTAATCACGATCAGTGAAGTACGTAACTCACAAAGGCGCCTAATATTGCATTCTCAATACATCTGCAAAGTAAATATAGTTCAAACAAATAGATAGACACTATAACAAAACAAAACACATACAGTGGCGGATCCATTATTTTTTCAAGGGGTTCTTTTTTGCTAGATTTTTAATAATTATTATTAATTTTTTTTTCCAAAACATACAAGGTTTACACAAAACTTTTCTATTTTTTTTCCCAAACTGAGAGGGTTTTCTGGGAAAACCCAGAACCCATTGGATCCGCCACTGATAATGAATATTTATAAATTATTATCAATACATACATTATATATCATCACTCCATTGTAATTAAATAAGATAAAATTTTATATTTGTGTGGGGGTATGTGTGTATATATAGATATATAATATATTAATTATACACACCCGTATATACATATACATATATGTATATTAGACAAGTGGTTGATTGGATAACATTTCTCTTTTAATTCTCATAAAACCAAGACCCGCCTATTTATGTGTTAAGACTTTTTCTTACATATACATTATTGCATTGCATTAAGTGTACATTTTCAAACTAAAACTATATATTGGCGCTAACCGATAATATTATTTTAGTTTAGTGACAGTAATGCTTAAATTAAGCTCTTGTTATACATCTTTTGATTATAACTATGGGATACAATTTAAGTTAGACAAATTTTTTTGACCTTACAAATTTACACGTGTTATTCGCTGAGTCATGATACGTTACGTCTTAAACATATAGACCTAACAAATTATATCTTTTAAGTTTTAAGTTTGTGTTATGCAACAACGTTACGTCTTAAACATATAAACCTGGCAAATTATATCTTTTAAATTTTAAGTTTATGTTTTGCAACAACAAATTATCTTTTAAGTTTTAAGTTTGTGTTTTGCAACAATATTGTTTAGTTTTAATGCCTTTATTGAAACAAAATATTATTTTGATGATGAAGTTTATAAAATTAGATTATTTGGTTTCATTAACAAAGCAAAATAATCAAAACAGAAATTAGATGGTTGAAATAATTTGTTTGTTTTGTATTAAAAGTTAGTTAATTGCTGTTTTCGTCCATGTGGTTTGTTAAAAATAACTATTTCAGTCCATTAGTTTAAAAATTGCGATTTCATTCCCTGTGGTTTCACTTTCGTAACCATTTTAGTCCACCTCGCAACCATTTCAGTCCCTGTACTTACATAATAAATGGATTGAAGTGGTTACGAAAGTGAAACCATAGGGACTGAAATGGTTACGAAAGTGAAACCATAGGGACTGAAATTGTAATTTTTAAACTAATGGACTGAAATAGTGATTTTTGACAAACCACAGGGACGAAAACAATAATTAACTCTAAAAGTTATATTGAGAAAACACAAATTATGTTACATATCTTAAAAGGATAATCTTTTATATTAATCTAATGTAAAATTAAATTAGAGTAAATTTTTGTTTCGTCCCTGATGTTTGTCCATTTTAACTAGTCTAGTCCAAAAATCTAATTTATAACAAAATCAGCCCTAAGGTTTGCGTTTCTTAACGATTTTCATCCAAATGGATAAATTAGTTTGCTTTTTCTTTTAATTCTTGATTAATTAACCAAAATACCCTCATGGATTGAATTAGAGGTTAATTCTTATATAAAGATATTATTTATATTTAAAATTGTTTAATTTGATGTTTAAATTGTATAACGATTGAAGTTTAAAATTCTTATACGTGAAATATTATTTATATTTAAAATTTATATATAAATATATCTAACTTATTGTTTAATGTTTAAAATTTTTGGGATGTTACAAATTTTAAATAATTAACCTCGAAAAAAATATTATACGTATGTGTTATATATATATATGCGTGTGTGTATATATATATATAAAATATTACGCTTAAGGTAAAATAGTTACGCAACTAATATATATATAATTACACACCATAATTACGTTTGGATGAAAAGGCAAACCAATTTATCCATTTGGATGAAAAGCGTTAAGAAATGCAAACGGCTGGTTTTGTTATAAATTAGATTTTTGGACTAGAATAGTTAAAATGAACAAACCTCAGGGACGAAAACAGAAATTTACTCAATAAATTAACATTGGAGATGCTAAAAAAAGTCAAAATTTATAATCTTTCCTGAGTTTTAAAAATTTTACTTTTTTACAACTGTACTCAATCTTACACCATATACCTCTCTCAAAACAAAAAGAAAAAAACACCTTTGATGTGTTGCTTCAACAAAAATAAATATTATAATTGTTTAAAAAAATGTAATATTTTAATTTCCATATGCAACTCATATTAGTCATGTTACCGTTTGAGAAGAAACTGTTGTATGCATTTCAAATGAAAGGATCTTTTTTAGATTTCAAAATTCATTGAGAGGGATGACCCAATTAGTCAATAAAGTGACCCATCTTTGATGACTTTTCCTTTGGATTTAATGATATATATTACAAGTTAAATACATAGATATGTATTAATGGTAAACTATAGTTTTTATTTTATTGTAATAACTTGTATTATTTGTTATTTGAAAGTATAAATTGGAGTTAAACGTTATCGAACGAAATATTATTATGTTATTTAGAAGTTTTTTTAAATATTGATTATAGTTAATACTATTATTGATGTTGTATAATATAAGAAATATATACACCTTGTTTAAAAAAATGCATGTACATCCAATATTATTACACCAATCCTGTATCTAACATTTGTATTTAAAAGTTCATTTTTTTCTTATATATCCAAATAATACATTTTAAAATGTGTTACACTATATAAGCTAACACCATAATATCATGGGTCGGAAGAAAACCATGTTGTAAGTCTAGTACTAGAACTACGGTTGTATAACATAGTCCACCTTCTTATTGTTTGTATTGCCACTGAATGATGTCTTGGACAAAGAAAACCATGTTGTAAGTCTCCGTTTATCAACACGAGTTTTTTTTTCGATTTGGAAAGTCCGTCAAACTGCTAACGTTTTTTGTAAAGAAGTTTATGAAAACCACTATTTACACATGTGTTTGAGTTGGAATTAGAACAAGAACTAAATGCCGTTTGGGGAGTACTCGCAACTGACGAATACTATGGATCTATAGATATGTTTTTTGTTGTTGAGTTATAATATCTAGTTGCACACATTTTGTTTTATATGTTTTATTGGGATTCGAATGCTCTAATCAATTAAAATAAACAAACATACCCAGTATAATCTCATTCGTATCAACCTCTAGTCAATTACTACCTATATTTATTTTGATGTAAATTATCTTTTTTGTTAAAAAGAACATTTAAAGTATTATACCACTAATAAATTATTATAGTTATACCACTAAACTTGAAGCAAGGCAGGCCTCTCTCTGTCTGGACATATCTACATAAACTCTGTAAATTTGTCTCCATATTAAATACACTCATTCTCCATTGTCTTTTCTGTTCAAACTTTCTCCCCTTTCAACCTTCTTCTTCAAATACCCATTTCAACACTTTTCAAAAACCTCATAAACATCCACTCTACATATAATACTTGACTTCACAAGCTCAAGATGAGTGCTTCAAAGTTCATAAAATGTGTTTGTGTTGGTGATGGAGCTGTTGGTAAAACTTGTATGCTCATTTGTTATACCAGCAACAAGTTCCCCACTGTCAGTCTCTCTCTCTCTAACTTCTCTCTCTACATGTATATATATATACATCTTTATGTTCTCTCTACATATAACACTTTTCTGTTCTTGATTATTTGTGATCAAGAAATAAAATTAAGCTCCATTTTCTTGATGATTACTGTTTGTTTGTGCTAATTTGGCCTTTCTTGCATTAAAGTTTGTATCTTTAGGCTCTTTTTTAGCAAACTAGACTTATATACCCAGGGAGGCTTAGATGGTGTGCGGGCAGGACTTCTGCCCGTAATTTCGCGAGCCATATGTTTTAAAAAAAATCCGATATATATTTAATTTTTTTAAAATAGTAAACCCATACCAATTTCAAATAAGGCTCATTTACAAATCGTTAAGGCATAAGGGCACATTTTTGAGCTCGAACAGGTACATGAATTCTCAGATACGCCACCGTATATACCTTTTAATGTTCTTAATTATTTATGGGTATCTCACAAAATGTAAATAAACTCCATTTTCTTGATAATTGCTTGTTGGTTTGTTCTAATTTTGGAGCTTCTTGCATTAAAGTTTGTATCTTTAAGCTCCTTTACTCTTAAATCAAACTTATATACACTTTATTGCTCTTAATTATTTATGGGTATCTCACAAAATGTAAAAAAAACTCCACTTTCTTGATGATCACATGTTGGTTTGATAAAATTTTTGGTTTCTTGCATTCAAGTTTGAATCTTTTTGGCTCTTTAACTCATTTTAGGGTTTTTTTTTTCAGGACTATATTCCAACAGTATTTGACAATTTCAGTGCCAATGTGGCTGTAGATGGAAGTATTGTAAATTTGGGACTTTGGGATACTGCTGGTATGTATATATTAAAGATCCAAAATTTACAGTCTTTATTTGTGTTTTTAACTTGTTAGGGTTTACTTTCTTTCTGACAATAAAGTTTTGATTTTAAAGGTCAAGAAGATTATAGCAGATTAAGACCATTAAGCTATAGAGGTGCAGACATTTTTGTGTTGGCTTTTTCATTAATCAGTAGAGCAAGCTATGAGAATGTCCTCAAGAAGGTACCCTCTTTTAATATTTGAAGTTAAAAGCTAATAACCAATGTTATCATAACCGAATTGGATCGTCAGTCTGACGGGAACCGCCTACGCAATTGCTCAAGTTGAATACTTTTAAACCATCTTCATTTGGGCGGTTAGATCAGTTAAAGCGGCTAACCATATCGGTGGTTGGACCAGAAATTTCAAAATTTTTATATTTTTTTTCTTATTTTTTCGCAAAAATCTCGCATTTACTTATTTATTTGTTACTTTATATTTCATATTTTGTTAATGTTACAAATTCACACCAAAAGATAAAGCAGTTTAATGTTTTGTATTAAATTGTTTATCATACCTTGCGGTTTTTAAAACCAGTCTGACCAGTGGACCAGTAAAATGGTCGGTTTGATAAATAATCCGGTTACGAAAAAAGTGCTAATAACTAAAGAATAAATTTAAAAAGGAAATTAACATAAATACATAATGTTCAAAATGTAAAGTGGGTCTTTCTGATTTCAAATTCTTCATCATCTAAAGTGATGCTTATTATATTAACCTATTAATATTTTTTTACATGAGGCCATTGTTTTTTTTTTATTTTCAATCTTTTTATAGTGGATGCCTGAGCTTCGAAGATTCGCGCCCAATGTTCCAGTTGTGCTCGTCGGGACTAAATTAGGTAAAAAAAACTAAATTTTCTTATACATGTTTTGGCAATTTAGGAATCTTGAAAAGTAAGCATATAAATCCAAGATTACAGAATGTTTTCTGATTTTTCGTTTCCAGATCTTCGTGATGACAAGGGATATTTATCTGATCATACGAGTTCTAACGCTATCACATACTCAGAGGTTCTAATTCATCAATCTTTTCATATTCAAATTCATGTTGACCTCTTTGACTTAATGGATTTGAGGCTTTTGACTCACAAAAGTCAAACTTAACTCTGATGAATTTTTTTATGTTTAGGGGGAGGAACTAAGGAAACAAATAGGTGCAGCTGCTTATATTGAATGCAGCTCCAAGACTCAACAGGTACTAGATATGCTTCATATGTTAAGATTTAATAACCGAATTTATTTGAAATTTTGGATTAACTTTTTTGACTTTTTTTGGATTGATGAACTACTTGCTAGAATGTTAAAGCGGTTTTTGATTCTGCCATCAAGGCGGTGCTACAACCGGGGCGTATTAAGGAGGAGGCGGCTATGGCTATGAAAAGGCGCAAAACCTATGGTTGCTCATTCGTGTGAGTATTCTACTGTCCAAACTACTTATCTGATTATTATTTTTAACGGCAAATGTTACTAAAAAAGGCGGATATATAACTTGAAGTTTCTTATTACAAACCGTTTATTTCAATCAGTAATAAACGGTTTATTCGATGTTAATAATGTAATGTGTTGATTGCAGGGACATTGTTTGCGGAGGTTGTGCTGCTTAGGAAAGGTTCATTAATGGATGAATATAAGACATTTGACATCAATTTATTTCCATGTGTTTGATTTCATTATTAATATTTATTAATGTGTAATTGTGTTTATAGAAAGGTAACATATTAAGGTCTCATTTTATTTGAATGTCATGGATGTGTCAATATTCTTTTGTAGCAAGTATGACTACTTTTTGTTATGTTAAACCAACTAAGATTTATGGGTCAAAACAAAACAAAACAAAAACAAAAGTAAATGAAATATTAAATAGCTGGTAACGAAGATTTATGTATTATTACCTATAGAATACGAATGGATGAAATAACATAAACGAGAAAACGTTTTTTTAGCTCATAGAATTGTGACATGTGACGTACCCATTTAGTTATTTATTATGTATCGATTTGCTAGGAACCTCAACAACCAACCCATACCTATACAAATCATCCAAAACTTTAGTCTCATATTTCTATTTCTAAGTGGTAATATTCACATATACTTTTTTTTATAAATTTAATACAATGATAAAGAAAGTTAAGTACTCAAGCTCTTATTGATTTATATCACATTTTATCAAGGACATGTATAAATAAATGTTTGAACTTCTCTAGCATATTGTCCCGAAGTTATCTCGTTAACTCGCGTGTAGTAATTAGATTTTTTTCCACCGATATAGCGATTTAGCAATTAATCAATGATTAGCTTGCAAAGAGCATGCTATATTCTAAGCACACAAGAAAAGTATGTATTACTTGATAAAGTTTACAAGAATACAAACAGATTGCTTTGTGATGCTACCAGGGTGATTACAAACAAGAATGGCAAGGTGACTAGATTTATAAATCATTATAATAGCAAGGTAACTAGATTTATAAATCATTATAATATAAAGCAATACAATATTTTATATAGAAATCTAGAGATTCCTACCAACATATCTTAGGCTGATTTTTTTTTGGAACGGCCAACAGAATCAATCCCGAACATTCTTGGGGCACCCGCTGGACAAACGGAGTAACTCGAGTCCACCACCAATTCCAGAGAAAACCCAGTAACCCACCCGCCCGTAGGCACGACGGTGAAATTACTGGTAAAACCTGTTTGGCTCAAGGATTGAACTCAGGTTTCCTTAGGTCTCCTATCATTGTCCACCAATGCCTCACTCTATTCCAAGTAAGAGCTGAATCTGCATCTATCAAGAAAAATGCAAACTTTTAACCACTTGATCTAGAGATCATTTGGTAGACATTTCATTTGGCAACTTCTTTGGCCAACATCTCTAGGCATTTCTTTGGACCATAAATTTGTAGTATGTTTCGGATAACTTTTTTGAACAGCAAATTTGGATCATTGACGGACCATTGGAGTATCATCGTGCCACCAGCTCTTGATGCTTCTGTATTTTTCCCAAACCCAGTAAACTCCAAGAATTGTGATTAAAAATAAAACATTTTTGACATGTTTTCCACATCGGGTTCAAACTGGAACCAGACTACGAATTGGCGGGTTGGGTCGAGTCTAAAACGGTTTGAGGAACGAGACTACGACCTAGCGGGTAAAGACTGGTCCATAACAACTTGGGCAAAACCGGTTTTTTTGGTGAAGTGTGTTAGGTTATAAACCGGTTTGACGCCCAAACCAGCTTTTATGTACATCTCTATTAAATGTGCTGCCCAGTTTGGCAATTACTTTGGACTTCTCTTGCAAGATGTTACCCTTACCAAATACTATAATTTTCAACATGTTTAGGCATAAAGATGTTGTTACTTGTGCTTCGGATGTTTTTACTTTTAACCCAAAACAATTTGATTCTTTACTTTTAACCCAAAACAGTTTGATATTTTTTACTTTTAACCCCAAAATTTTTCATCTTTACTTTTAACCCAAAACTTTTCATCTTTTGAAATTTACACTTACAACTGTTTTACTTTCAACTTTGGTACTCTACACTTTTCATTAAATTTTCATTTACGTTCCGTCTTAAATTTTTTTTAGTTAACACGGCGCAACATGCGTGTGTGGTTAAACATTTTCACGTCGTTTATTTTTCTTTGTTTGACACGTATCGAAACGACGGGTCCTAGATCAATTTAATTTTCTTTTATATATTTTACGTTTCGATTTAGTTTCCTCGCATTAACACATCGCAACTTCAGCTTAGTTGTCGTTGATGGTGGTGTGTCATTGGTGTCCGGCCATGTCTCAATGCGAGGATGCTTAGTACTAGTTGGACTATAAAATCATATTAGCCTAATATTAAATCATAATGGGCTTGTTACCATCAAGCCCACATACTGCTGTAATTAAAACATGAAGACAAAAACACACACCCGGCCCTGATCGGCCCGACCCGACTCGTGAGACCCGATATTTTCGATAATAAGGGCACGAATTGCAATAAATGTCTAGGGTTTATACACCTGCAATTCCAAATCGACCACTTTTTGCTGAAATCAAGAGTGAATCGGAGCTGTAGAGACGAAATGAGTTCGCGAGACAAGGATGTGACAGCGCCTTACCAACCGCTTCTCAGCAGTCTCGTCGTCCGCCCTACCGATAGCGGCGGCGGCGGTGGTGGTGGTAGCGATTACGAGCCCGGCGAAGTTCGCCGTGATCCGCCTCCCTATTCTCGTTCCGATCGATTTGATGATGATAATAGTCCTGGTTCGTTCTATTTGTTCCTTGCGTTATTGTTTTTCTAATACTCGTTGCTGTATGCTTTTTTTAAATTTTTTTTTTTGTTTGTTTAGATCTACTGTTTATGTTATGTTTTATGTGTGTGTATTGCTCTTAGAATTTGTTCATAGGTTTTAGGTTTTGAAATCCATGCGTCAAATGAGTTTAACACTTTTTTTCGATATTTATTTGATTTATGTCATAGTTGTTAATGGCGAATAGCGACAAATAGTGATAAGGTACCTATATGCTACATAGCGATACACTATAATTTTTTTTAAATATATGTATATTATATCAAAATACCTTGATATATATATATATGCTATTTTACATGTATATTCAACAAAAACTTAAAATCCATCTGTTTATAGCTATATTTAATTGCAATTTATATTCAGAAAATAAAAAGAAAGTGAGGGCTGCTATCTACCGCCACATACCGTATAGCAAGCATGGACCTATATGCCACACTATTTGCAATAGCAATCGTAACGATTGCAATTGACAACTATGATTTGTGTTTTTATTCATGATTACTTTACGTTACAACTGAAGAACTGATTGATAGGTCGTAGCAGAATAATTGTTCTGATGGTATAAATGTCCCTATCTTAGATGTGATTAGGAGGACTTTGGATATAACAAGTATTTACGCATGTTTGTCGGGCGGTATGTTTTTTAGGTCACGTTGAACGCCAGTCTGACGCAATCTGTTTAGATTTTTTCCTGACGGTTTGTAAAAGACAATGATTTGACTTATTAATCACATAGTGATAAATATGTATTTATTAAGAAATAACTATTTACTGTGACAAGTGGCAGTATTAGTACAAAATTTATGTTTAAGTGAAAACACGTGTGGATCTCTAAAATGTCATTGGTAGATACCTTTACTCGATTAAAACATCTTTTTTGAGATTCTATGATACTTTTCTAGTAACGTTTTGGACTTCTCATGATACTCAACTTGCTTACCACGCACTAGTTCACGAGGAATCGTAGCAGTATGAACTATGAAGCAATATCTTAATTGCTTTGAACTTACCATGGTTTCATTGTGTGGAGCAGTAACCAATCGGAGAGTTGCATTTGTCATTGATTATGCTATTGTGTTTTACAGCTGAGAAAAAGATGGCTGGTGCAAGAACTTTGAGGTCTTGAGGAAGCCGGTTATTTTGTTTTGAATAGTGGGGTATCTGAATTTGGTTTCGGGAATTGTTTTCTTGGGGTATGAATGGGGAAAATATAATTAAAGGACGCTAATGCTTGGTCCAGTTGGGTTTCACAACAGGATTTCTAAGCTGTCATTGGGGTTTTACCTGTTTGGGTCTTATGATTATGGTATCTGTTATAAGTTATTGAAATAACACGCAGGTGTATGGCACATTTCGAAGAAAATGTTCTGGACTTCCAGTCACCTATGGGTGGTTTTACAGGGTTCGGGGAAAAGTACAGTGCTTTTGTGGTGCCAACAATTTGGTTTAAAAGAACAAGTATGACCTCATTATTGACCATTTGGATTCATATGGTGGTTAATCGGTTAGTTCGTAGGTTCTTTTTCCGTCTCAAATTGGGTACATTGCGCAGAGGCTTATAGCCTAGCGGTATCAAGGTGTGGAGAAAAGGGTCCTTTCGCATGTGGTTGAGGTTTCAACGTATATTTAGGTGTAGGATTATAGGGGTGTGTGAGTTAGCCGGTCAAAAAAAAACTGGAGACACGCTTCTAGTATATTGGTTATAGTTATACACTGCAGAAGTTTTGCTAAAGGCTGGTTTTAGGTTTGCTTCATTACATTCTTTTGGTTTTTTTTATTTTGGTCCGCAAAGAGGGTTTTGAATTTTCAGGGAATTTTAGGATTAAGTTTTATTTTTAGTGACCGATGGGTTGTATCCTTGTATTGCTGCTTCACTGCAGGTGATCTTACAGAAAAGGGCGGTTATTTTTGTAATGCTGTTATTGGTTTCTTTAACTATTATGCTTATGGGGGTAAATTGATGAAATCGTTTGGTAGTTGCTTCCTTTGGTTTTGGGTATTTGAGAAATGAATCGGGCTTTCAATTATGAGGTTATTTATACGCTGAACATGGACCCACGTATATATTTGGATGGTTTTTCAGGGTATAGAATGCGTGCAGGTTCCGTGTCACCTGTACGCCGCCGAAATGGAAGTCATCATTACAGTCCTGATTATGACCACTCAGACGGGGCCCCACCAGCTCGCAATCGTGGATTTGGCAGAGGGAGAGAGTCTGACAGATATCGAGATTATTCACCTCCGTCTTATGGTCGTGGGAGGTTTGGTGGTGGAGGTAGGTTTGGCGGCAGAGGTGGGTTTCATGGCGGCAGAGGCGGGTTTCATGGTGGCAGTTCTATGGGTGGCCGTGGTTTCAGAGGCGGTGGTGATGTTGTACCCAGAAATAACCCTAATGTTCGTCCACGAGAGGGAGATTGGATGTGCACTGATCCCACGTAAGTTATCCGTATGCTGTCAATTGCAATGCATTGTTTACTAATAATTTATAGATAAAGGAAAAAGGTGTGTGGATTTTCCTAACAATCCCTACTCCCGTTTTACCTGTATTAAAACTTTCGCAATTTCATATATATATTTTTTATTAAAATGCCATTTGCGTCCCTGAGGTTTGGCCAGTTTTTCCGCATTTGGATCCAAAAGGTTTGAAATCTTGCCATTTTCATCTGGCTCGTTAATTCCATCCATTTTTCTCTGTTAAGTCGGGGGTATTCCGTCTTTTTTGTTAACTTAAAGGGCAATTCGGTCTTTTTCACTTTATGTTCAAGCATTTAGCATAATGTACAAGTTTTCAAAAGACCGAATCGCCCTTTAAGTTAACAAAAAGACAAAAATACCCCTGACTTAACAGAGAAAATGGATGGAGTTAACTAGCTGGATGAAAATGACAAAAATTTTAACCTTTTGGATCCTGATGCGAAAAAACAAACCTTTGGGCGAAAGTCACGAAACTGGCTAAACCTTAGGGACGAAAATGGCATTTAACTCTATATTGTTTCGAAGTGCATAGTAAATAAAATATCGTATTTTGCCCGTATCATGGTAAATAAAACCTGTTACCTGTAAGATTATTGTTTCACTGAAAAAATGGGAAGACATTATTTGTTTAGATGATTAATATTCATGACGTTTTCCTATTTCTTGTTGGTGTACTATTTCAGATGCAACAATCTGAACTTTGCAAGGCGTGAGAACTGTAACAACTGCAATCGGTCCCGTTACGCACCACCCGGAAGTCCTCCTAGACGGGGGTATCCGGGCCCACCTCTTATGCCCCCGTCGTTTCCCCGGGCCACCACTAGACCGATCACCTGGAAGGTCCTTCAACAACGGCTACAGGTCTCCACCACGAGGTTTCGGTAGGGATGGTCCTAGAGATTTTGGGGTTACGGGTCCACCTTTGCATGGGCGGTTCCAGAGAGACCATCACAGGCCCGACTACTTTGAAGACGAATTAAGGGACCGGAACAACAGGTTTGATAGGCCAATGGTTCTGCCACCGGAGTGGGGAAGAGACCGGAAAGGGTATGACAGGCGACCGTTATCTCACCCTGGACCGGCACCAGCATCGCCGCCGCCCATAGGCCGTGGTGGCGGGCGATGGCTTCGTGATGAGCGAGAACGGAGTAGGTCTCCGGTTAGAGGGGGTGGACCTAAAGATTATAGGCGGGATGGTTACATGGATAGGGGACGAGAGGAGCGTAGGGGTATCGGGCGTGACCCGTATTAAGTATAAGATCGGTTTAGGTATGTGGTTTTAGAATGCGAATGTGTACTTGTGAGCCTTACATAAGATGATGTGTTTGGTGGTTGTGTTAGTGTTTTTGAACCATGCATTTTGATGACAAACTACATATCCAGTCATCCTCCAATTTTCAAACTACAAATAGTCTTGCATTAAACTTTTAATTTCGTGCGATGAATTAACTTATTTGTGCTCAATCCAGTGATAAAAGCTTTGCAATAATTGTAATTAGGATGTCAAAAAAAAATACCCACATCACTGTTTTGCCATCAAGATCACCCGATTAGATACCAAGTGTATTTTACCTGAACCAGTGGAGTACAAGTCTGGAATCGCTATTGATTCCATTCTGTGTCAAATTTGTTGCTCTCATGCAAAATCTACTGATCACGTATTTGGAGATTGTCATGTTGCGTCTAAGACTTGGCGTTTGGTGGCTAGGTGGCTCGACATTGATTTTTATATTAGGGTAAGGCCGAAAACTATGATGAACCTGCTTGAGTCTTCTGCGTTTTCTTCCAATTGCAAAGCATCGATCGAGGCTATTTGTTTTACTCCTTGGTGGGTTCTTTGGATATACGATCTTTCGTCTAAACAAATTTCGAAGTGACGAAGTTTTTATTCGATTGTTTATTTGTCCTTTATATGGTATGTGAATAGGAATTGCAAATCTATTTTCCTTGGGACGAGTGGCTCAAAACCCCTCTCCTTGTGATGTAAATGTTTTTTTTTGTTTCGGGTTCCTTGCCGTAACAAAATCTTTATAATACCATTTCCGCGATTCAAAACAAAAAAACAAGCGACGAGTATCCAATCCAAACCATTTATGTCGAAACTATCCTCCGTTTGGTTTGTTTTGTTCTAATTTGTTTATAATTTTTCAACTTCCAAGTAATACGATTCTTCATAAAGAAATTAAATTTATGGGGGAATAAAATCACCAAATTGTTATTGATGTTAATTATGATTAATAAGTATTATCGTAAGTTTATTAACAACAATGTTTACACCTAAATACCACCTAATCTTGACTGACTTGAACCTACGCCCCACACCACTAGATAACTAGGTTACAGGTAAGTGTTATACTAATTGTTGGTTATAATTCTTATAAATCATTTTGCATTATTTGATTATATATTTGTTATAGAAACAATATATATTCCACATTCATATTTCATGTGACAAATCCAATACCTTTGCATATTGCCTTTTATCACTAACCAAATTCACATGTCATCAACTCTCAATATTCCAATTTCCAACAGGTGAAAAACATGCCCAGAAATTTAACAAAACACATCCTCAACCCGCGACTCGTTTAACAAACTTATTCCAACAACGAATACTAAATTTATTGTTCGCAAACCGACATCCTTCTGGAGCACTGGCAATTTGTTTCGTGTATAACCATTTTCTACAGACGAGCCCTTGAGCTTGTAGACGCCGACAATGGAGCACTCTGCAAAACCGTAAACGCATTAGAATCATTCAAATGGATAAAACCGACAAAAGAGAATGAACAAAAAGGCAGATGGTTGCATTCTCACCAATGGGACGCCATTTTTCGCTCTTTCTTCAAGAAATCTTGATGGCTTGTAAAAGTCGCTATATTTTTCAGACCATTTCTTGAGACTTGCATATATGTGTTTAGCCCCAACTAAATCTCCCCAGAACACAATACCACCACTGCGATAAAAAAATATAAGATGCTTAATATTATCCTCAAAAAAAAAACAAAAAATAGGCGCAAAAAGAAGCATCTTTTAGTCAAGTTTTGAAAAGTCTAGGGACTTGAATGCAAATTCAGCAAAACTACGTACGGTATTTCGACAATTGACCATCCTAATAATGTAATCATAAAAATTAAACTTTAACCATTAGTAAAACGATTACAAACATAAAAAACTAACCGGTAAGAAGGAAAACTCATTCCAAGAACAGATGCAACGTCAAGATCAGATGCCCGGACCACAACTCCTTCTTCTAGAACACGGCATGCCTCGTTCAATACCGGAAACAATATCATTTCAACGATTTCTTGGTCGGTAATGCTTATAGGCTGCAAATACATATTTCACAAAACACATTATTGTAAGCATTTAAAAAACTTTAGGTGACTTTCAACATTTTTTTACCAATTTGACCAAATTGTGATAAAACACAGCCGAAACCAACTTGTTTAACTTATTCATAATGAACGGCTCAAAAACACCACCTCGGTATCTGACATTTCACTTTATTATGGAAAAAAGACGGTACCTTTCCTCCGGGCATAAGGTTGACTTGTCTTCTAGCCTCTTCTAAAATCGGGAACACTTGTGGATCGGGTTTTGGCTTGCTACCCTTCTCGTAAATATAATATCCTTTTCCATTATTTTTACCTGAAAAATTAGTCCTGTGTAAGAAAAAGAACCTTTCGTTCAAGATCATGACAAATGAAGCGTTTCCGAAACATACTCAAGAAATTACCGTTTCGTCCACTTTTAATCATAAGGTCAGTTATAGGAGACCCGAATGTACGATCAGGAAAAGCTTTGGCAAATTCTTTACCGACAGCAACAGCTACACCATATCCCGCTAAATCTTGAAGCCTGAATTCACAGATTCATACAACATTTTTGAGATTGAATATAAATTAAAATTAAATAAAAATATTAAAGAAAAAACTTACTGGAACGGGCCCATGGGGAGTCCAAAGCTACTGATCAATCGGTCAATTCTAAATATATCAACACCTAAATGAAGCAAAACATATGCACCCTGAGTGTACGGAAAAAAGGTGCGATTAACGGCAAATCCGGTACAGTTTCCCACCACAACCGGAGCCTTTTTAATGATTTTTCCAACTGTCATAAGATCTAAAATCACTTGTGCAGACGTCTTTTCTGTTCTCACTATTTCCAGTAGAGGCATAATATGAGCCGGGCTGTAGTCAATTTACAAAAAAAAATAGAACAACAAACGTTAGTTCAAATTTCCCTATCGTTTTTAAGAAAAAAATATATAAAAAATTATTTAGAAGATATGGATTATGAATCGTAACCTAAAGAAATGTGCCCCGATAACTCGATCTTGAGAATTTGTTTTTCTCCAATTAAATGGAGATCAATGGTAGATGTGTTGGTTGCCAAAATGCAATGAAGGGGACATGCTTTCTCGAGTTCGCTAAAAATCTTTTGCTTCAGTGGAACATTCTCAACTACCGCCTGCAATACAGACAACTCGGTAAGAACATAAAGTTCATATTCTTATGTTTTTAGGATGTAAAATAACTAATAACAGACGTTCTTTTAAATAAGAACGTACCTCTATAACCATATCCACATCTTTAAATTCCGAGTAATCTAATACACCTTTAATCATCGATAAGGCTTTTTCAGCTTGTGCCTGTGCTAACCTCTTCCTTGCAACCAAACCTCGAACATTTCCTATCGAACAAAGTGTTATCACCGTAAGTTTTTACTTTATATGACAAAGAATAAGCTACATTGAAGGTGGAAAAAAGCAGGTTGGGTAACGGGTCAAAAGGGTCGAAATTGCCACCTTTAAGTTACATGATCAACTACAAGATTCATAAAGATAAAGACTTTTTTTACCTTTAATTGTTTTGATGCCCTTTTGAAGGAACTCGGAGTTGACTTCCTTAAGAACAACATTTATGTTACCAAGAATTAGGGCTGTAGCTATTCCTGACCCCATTAGACCTCCACCAATCACCGCAACTTTTTTAACAGCCCGTGGCTTTAGCCCGATATCGGTTACTTTAGGGACCTTTTAAATGAAAAAAAAAATGAGATATTGAAAATATTTGACAATTGTTTAAAAAAAGGATAAAATGTATTAAAATTTGGTTCTACCTTTGAGATTGCACGTTGCGCAAAGAATACATGAACAAGGCCTTTCGCTGTGTCGGAAAGAACGAGCTCGCTAAACACCTTCACCTCCTGAAAAGAAAAAAAAAACAATATTTTAAATCTTGTTTAGCTTTTATAACTTTAAGGGGGTGTTTGGATGTGCATTTTGACTAGTGTGACACTGTGACTTGAAATTGTAATAATCACTTAAAAAAACACGTCCAAATAATAACAAGAAATGAAAAGGTAAAACGAAAATACCTTCAAAACGCCAGCATATCCGCCACGAACAATACCTTCCTCAATCACATCAAGGCATGCTTGATGTTGTGGCATATTAGGGGCCGTCCGTTTGGCTGATTGTCTAGCTTTCTTTATGATCTCACGGGCTTCCGAAAGAGAACCAAGCTTATCCGTCCGATGAAGTGAGCGAATCCAAGGTTTACGGGCCTCTGCTATGTCTAAAGCCCATTGCCTAGACACTTTCAATAAATCTTGAGGAGGTGCAATAGCATCAATAAGACCTAGCTTGTTCCCTTCCTCCGATAGTATCGGTTTAGACGTCTACAAACAAAATCCTTAAATTAATATCAAAGTTAATGATGAATCATGATTCAACGGGTTCGGGTTGAAATGGGTTTTCTAGTACGGTACTTGCAAACCTTTTTTCACCATTTTTTTATGAATAGCGAATATGTAAAATAGGATTACGAAATCTATGTTATTAACAATACACATAGGGTGACTTTCAACATGTTTGACCCGGTTGACATGCTTCCCTCTTAGCTACCTAGTTTATTTGGCCTATTTGACCCGTCAAACATAGACCATAACCCAAAAATGACCCATGCACAAGTAAATTGGCCGAAACTACCACCTAGGGGGCATACTAGCCGAGCGGCTCAAGAAAAAGCTCAAAACGAGCGGAGCCTTATAGAGCCCATGCCGAGCTTGAGCCTAAAATAAAGCTCGTTTATTTATCGAGCCTGACATGTGAAGCTCGTTAGGCTCGTCGAGCCTTATTGAGGTTTTTATTAATATTTAACAAAATTACTCCTTATTTAAAGTTGTCTAGTAAACTATCTGAGCTTATTTAAACTTGTTTACGAGCCGAGCCTGAACCTAAGAGCCCGATCCCGAGCTTCACTTATCGAGCTCGCGACCCTAAACGAGTCGATTATTTATATTATTTTTATTTCATATATATTAATTAATAGATAACAAACGAGCCGAGCTCGAGCTCGGGCTCGGCTCATTTGCACCCCTAAGTCGCCTCTTGTTGAATAATCAATATATAGAACCAACTGCAATAAAAGGTGTCGAAAAAGATATGTTTGGACGTGAACTCACCAACATTATATCGATTGCCTTTGACAACCCCAGAAGCCTCGGAAGTCTTTGGGTACCTGGAACACCATATTTCATTATTTAGTGAGAACTACATTCATAGAATAATATTAGTAAGATGTAAAAAATGAATAATAAAAATTTCTAAACGTATATGTACCTCCGAAGCCAGGCATAATACCAAGAGATAATTCAGGCAAGCCAAGTTGAGTCTTTGGAGCTGCGATACGCGCATGACATGCCTGCATTAACCAACAAGATAAAATCATAAAAATAAGTTGTTTTTGAAAAAAGAACAGAACTTAAGTTTAAAAATGCGAAAAACTACAGACCAATGCAGCTTCTAGACCACCCCCGAAGGCAAGTCCTTGCACAGCAGCAACTATCGGTTTCTTGGCATCTAAATGTACACAAAAGGGGAAAAAACGTGTCAACGAATGCATACGTTAAAAATGTATGGGAAAGTTTCAACTTAAGTTTATATACAACCTTCGAGTGTGTTGGTCACAAGTTCAACGGATACATCAGGTAGATGAGATATGTCTCCTGCCATGAAAACGGTTAAAATGTTAATACATGTTTGAGAAACACGATCTATGAGAAGGGTAAAAAAGGATAATAATAATAATAATAATAACAACAACAACAACAACAAAATAATGAAGCCATTACCAGTCCGGTGAACTTTCTGAAAAACATTGATGTCGAAACCACCGCAAAATCTACCGTTTTTGCCTTCATAAAGTAAGAAATCAAATTTAATAACAACTATGTTAGTTTGACACTTTGACTACATAAATTTATTTTACAAGAATTACAAATTCAAAGATGTTGCTTATTGAAAACAACTTATTTCACAAAGCTAAATTTATAATGTTGAATAAACCAAGAATAACAAGTTTTAAAATTGGTTTTCTTTTTAAGTTATGAATTACCACTTGTATGGGTATTGCATTTGTTCAAGAAAAAGAGTGTTCAAATGTATACTAAGTAGTTGATGCCCCGCCCGCGTTGCGGGGCGATGGCCGAATAATTTTCAACTAATTAAAAAACCAGTCGTATAATTTTTTGCTAGAAAAAAAAAAACTAAAACGATGACAAGACCATAATTTTGAGCTCATTGCAAAACAGTAATTTGTCAGGACTAATGAGCGAGTGTTAGGAGTTACTTGACATGGAAAATAAATAAATCGAGTAAACCAATGAAAACAAAACACTTTTATAGTTTGCTAATATAAATCGAGTAAACCAATGAAACTAATGGCAAAATTGTAACTTTAAAAGGGGAAAAACCGTAATAAATTTGAACCGAGGGGAAAATTGAGAGTTTTAGCTGGGAGCAAAAGACTCATTTTATTTGTAACTGGGGCCAAATACGTAATTTTAAACTACTGGCAAAATCGTAATTTTTTTAGCGGGGTAAAAAGGCAAATTAATTAGGCCAATGGGAGTGTCAGGCACTGCGGCATATAAATTCAATATCAACAAAAACCAAAGTCGGCGGCAATAGTTTTCCCTTTCTATTGGTAAGTTGGGCGGCACAGGAATAGTGCCAGGCAGCTGCCTGGCACTATTCCTTGTGCCGCCCAACTTAACCAATGAAAGGGAAAACTATTGCCGCCGACTTTGGTTTTGTTGTGCCTGGCACTATTCCCTTGTGCGCCCAACTTAACCAATAGAAAGGGAAAACTATTGCCGCCGACTTGGGTTTTTGTTGATATTGAATGTATATCTTGAAATGTTCAACTTTAGTTTACCATTTTTTTATGATTACCAATTAAATCAAGCAGCCTACTTGTTGAAAAAAGATTAAAAAGGGTATATCTTTTTTGCTCAGTGTCAACTGTATTAATACCTAATCATGTCTATCTACCAAACACACATTTAACTAAAAACAAAAATATTAAATTCAAGCCATCATCAGTCACTTTCTTTGTTAGGTTTTACCAAACCCTAAATAGAACAAACACTTAATTCAATAAAAAGAAAGATCTTGATCCAAACAGATAATAAATCATAAAAACATCATAATTCAATAAATATTAAAAAAATAAATTCAACCTAAATACAACAAACACTTAGTTCAATAAAAAGAAAGAACTTGATCCAAACAGACAATAAATCATAAAAACATCATAATTCAATAAATATAAAAAAAATAAATTCAACCTAAATAGAACAAACACTTAGTTCAATAAAAAGAAAGATCTTGACCCAAACAGATGATAAATCATAAAAGCATCATAATTCAATAAATATTTAAAAAAATGGATTTTTTTCATTACCAGTCCACTTAGTTCAATAAAAAGAAAGATCTTGATCCAAACAGATAATAAATCATAAAAACATCATAATTCAATAAATATTTTAAAAAATGAAATTTTTTTTCATTACCAGTCAAAACTATAGCTTTTACATCGTCTCTCCTCATAGCCTCTGCAAATTTCTCCTTCAATCCAGCAAGAACTTAAAAAAAACAAAAAACCAACAACAAGTAATTAATTAAATTAAATGGGGTTAGATCAAAACTAGCAAAGAACTAAAGAATCAAAGCAAAAGCCAATGAATTTAAATAAAGAAACTATATTGACATATTATGAACGTTTTTATGATATTTTTAAAGAATTAAATTGAATAAATAAAGGGATAAAGATGGTTACTTGGAAGAGCTAAAGCATTAACAGGGGGGTTTGATATGGTGATGAGAGCAACACCATCGGAACCCACCTCCATCGTGACCGTTACTTCCGCCATTTTCGTGAATTTTTTGAGTTTATGAAAGTCAACAAAAGAAGAAGGCGATCACAGTATTTATAAACAAAAAAAAAAGTTAATTGTCATTTAGTCCATGTGTTTTGTCTATTTTGTCAGTTTACTTCAAATGTTTTATTTTTCGTCTGTGGGTACAAAAAGGATTTCACTGTTGTCATTTTAGTCCACTGGGTTAACTTCATCCATTTATTCTGTTAACGAGAAGGGCAATTCGGTCCTTTTATATGTAATTTTGTTAACTTGAAAGGCAATTCAGCTATATAAAATGACTGAATTACCATTCTCTTAAGAGAAATAATGAATGAAGTTAATCCAGTGGACTAAAATGACAACGAAGAAACCTTTTTGGCCCCATAGGCAAAAAATAAAACATTTAAACTAAACTGAAAAAATGCCCAAACCACAAGAACTAAAATGGCATTTAACTCAAAATAGAATTAGTTAATTACAAAAATGGTCCTTTATTAATTGGGCTTTTTTTTAATATTTATAGGAAAATAGTTATTATTTTGTTAATCTCTGTACAGATGGGCTAGGTACCTGCATCGAAAATTGCCAAATATGAGTACTAGTATCAAAAATACTCTGTACGATATCAATATTTGAAGGTAAAATGATGGTACCGGACCGAACCGAAAGTGCCAATACCGAAAACGCAAAACCAAAAATAATTCGGTATGGAAAACTCGGTACCGATAGCCGATACCAAATGTTCATTCCAAAATGGGTGGTTATTATAACCAGGGATGAGTGTGGTACCGGTGCCGAAAATTCTTCGAAATTGGGTGTCGGTACCGAAAATGCTCGGTATGGTACTGATACTGGTACAGAAAAAATACAGTGTCGTATTTGAAGGTAAAAATCGGTATTTTGCCAGTATCGTATCGAACCAAAAATGCAGATACCGAAAACGCCAAAAAGTGGGGTCTTGAAAATAATTCGATATGGGAAATTTGGTATTGATATCCAGTACCAAATGCTCATCCCTAGTTATTTATATAGCCTATAGTTCAAAGTGTAACAAATATTAGAAAAGTTTTGTAATTCCAATGCTACTTTTTGTCAACTTGAAATTATTTCGTGTTTTGTTATGTTGCTATCTTTGTATTATGTGTGTTGATTTAGTTGTTTAAGTGAATGATGACATTTATTTTCATCATACATGTGAGACATAAGGACTAGACTATATTAGAAAAAGTGGTAGTGTGGAACATGCATATAGATAATGCTATTTTCTTGCCATTAGTGGATTGTGAAAAGCTAAAAGTATAAAGGGGTGTGGAGTAAGATAAAGAATTAGTTGAATACAATTAATTATTTTTATATTATGTAGTTTTTTTAGTAATTTCAGTTTGTTAATCGTTCGTCTACATCCATATACTTCTACACGTGATAACTTTGTACTTGTACATTTTATGGTATGGTATCATCTAATTTAAAAATAAAACATATAGTACAATAAGATTACAAAGTTACATTTAGTACTCTAGTGAAACTAGAAAATAAAATATTGTTAGATGTGGAGAGGATGTGTGGTTACAAAGCGTTTGACATGAGTAGGACGACGAAAGAACGAAAAGGAAGAAACACATGAAAAGTTAGAGGTCTGTTTTTTTTATTTTAATTGAATAAATTTTAAGGGCACCTCCTGATTACCATGTTTACATGTCCGATTGACGAGTCAACTTATTCATAAAAAGTCAAATTGGGTCAGATTTGGTGTTAAACACATAACTAATGATATGCATGCTATAAAATCAGTTTTGACACTCTAAATAATCGGTAATAATTATAAGAACGTGTAAGAGCATGTTCGGCTCGTCAAATCCATATCTAAAGGTCGGTTCGCAACCGAAAGTTGCAAGGTTTGACTTCTGCTTTGACTTTCAGTTCTGACCCAATTTTGTTCTTTTCAAGACCGATTCTAAGTTTCATTATGATCCTTATATAATGTAGTATAACCCTCCGAGGTCACACTACATGGTCATAATCATAATCCGAGTTTATGCGCAAGTTTCATTAATGTGTCAAGTTTGACTACCTTGTCCTTTTTGCTTAAATTGAGATTTAAAATAAAACTAAACATGCAACAAGTTACCTACTGATATGTTGACTTTCTTGGCTTACATGCATGTCGTTATTCTGGTCATAACATGAGTTTTCCTAAATATCGCAAATCAAGCTTTTAAAGGACCAAAATGTCCTTTTTGGCAAATAAAATGTTTTAAACATAACTCCTATAATAAAATACTTTACCTACTTATGTTATAATGTATTTAGAGTTATTTGGAAAATTAAATCAGTTTATAAACCGAGTTCATGTAAAGGCTCTTGCATGGCATCGATAAATGACGATAATACCCTTACGGTGCACAAAATAAGTTTTAAAGACATTTTCATAACTAAACCTTTTACAAACTGATTTTATGTGTTAAATAAAGTATTTTGAATATATAAACCTGATCAAAACTATAATTTTCCTTAAACATCGGTTAAATCGTCATTTAGCGACTTTATTGCCTTTTCGACGCATAGTATGGGTTAAAACCATATCTAAGCATCAAGACTTGCTACCTACTGATTATAAAACTTATTTTTAAATATTTTTACAGTAGGTACAAGCTATAAACTCAGATTTCCAAATTAACCTTCAAACCTATGTGTAAAATGACCAAAATACCCTTTCGGGGCATAGTTTGGTCTTCAAATGTAAACGACACATATATTTGATATCTTACTAATGCAACACCATAAAATAAATATTCTTATAAATAATATATGACCATCACATCAGATTAGTCACCAACTCCTTTTTATGAATCGTAAAATGACCAAGTTACCCTTTGAAGGTGAAATTGATTTTAAAACTATATCGGGCATGCATGTTGGTATCTTACTGATATTAAAACATGTTGTAAGCATATTAGCACATGAAACTTTTATATGACTCATCCGGTTACCCGGTATCGCTTATATGCGTACGGTTAGGTCTACGTGACTAGTTTACGTAAATTCACCGAAACGGGTCTAACCTTATCATTTTTATATCAAAATCCAGAATGTTATATGTTTACCCAAAATATAGAAGTCCTGCTACTTTTCGGGTCCAAACAACATTCTTTCCGGTCATCGCTTAATCTAGCGTATCGTTCCGTTACGTATCCTTTAAGCTAACTGGTTCGAGTCAACGACTCAACCTAAACCCATTAGCATTCTAATTGGTTATTAATACCATCAATCCAGACTATAAGCCTCCCAGTAGATCGATACTTGCATTTGTCTTCTTGATTAACGGCTGAGTTACTATTCGTTAGAAGAACTAGCTCAGGTAAATACTTTAACTTATTTTCCCTATACGGGCTTGGGATACGGTATTATATTACCGCTTGGTCGGGTATGGGATCATGTTTATCGGATTGTGATTTACTAAATCTTATAACCCGTTTTTATACGTATTGTCTGATAACTTAAACATTGGGGGTTAACTCGACCATGTCCTGGATATCCTTGGCTCATTTAAATTACTAATTGTCACGACCTAAGCGCGGGGTGTAGGCATACACCTGACAAACGCTAATGCTAAACAAATTATTTTTATTATACTCCTCCGTGGGTTTTATTAAGTGGTGTGTCGGTTAATCCGGTTATTCGGTTTCTGCACCGGACCCCATATGTATTGACAGACCTGTAAAACTGTAAACAAGATCATTTTGAATTGTCCCAGGTTATAAAAGATTTTCGTGCTCAATGCCGAAAAGCCCATGTCATCTAATGGTGTGGGCTTCGTGGGCTTGGTTTCGGGCTGCGTGACCTTGAACGAAAATCCCACATCATCGTCATCCACCGAGCATTTCTGAACAATTGAAATCATTTGCTAGTGACTAGACAACGAAAACGAACATGACACGAATATTATGCATACAATGTACAACACGTCGATGCATTGGTGTACAAGTCGGCAATGCACAGAGGATAAAATAACAATATGTACCTTAACATTTGTGAGATCAACATTTGTTTTTCAGGCTATTTGGCCTTATAGTGGTCACTACCTCCCTACAGAAGAAAACTTTAGGGACTTCACCTAAACAAATTTTAAATGTTTCCAAATGATTTGGTTAAATGTATTTACCAATGAAAACTGACGTATTTTCCAAAAAGGCTAAGTGACAGGTTTCGGCACGGAATAGGCTAGGAGCTGCTTGGTAACAACATAGGGAATTTTGCAAGTTCTTAGTCAAGCGTAAAATATGTCTGAAGATGTCATTTTCATACTTTCGATCCGCCCGTGGATCTAATATTGCAAACCTTACATTTACTTTTAAGATTTTAAAACTCTATGGTTTGTAATAATATTTAATATTCAAGACTTCCGTCGTGCTGTATATGTTTAACCATGATGATACCAATCTTACGTCACAATACTCCCCACCCGGACCCACCGGGATTGTGTTGGAAATATGGGGTGTGACAACCGACTAACCTCTTATTAAGGATTGGTTAGATCCTATAATAACTAGCGGTGTCCTTGTTCGATGGGATGGGTTACTAAAAATATAGAATACTCAAACTATGTGTACATTCAAGGTCTCGATAACGTCTAATCCAACTAAGATTGATAGGCGCAAAAGTTGGTTGATTCTCGTACATGCTAAGAAAATGCACATGCAAGTCACATGTTATTTTCCCTTATTTTTTAAACATCTGTGACTTTTTTATAATCATTTATTTTTTTGAGTTGTACCATAAAATTGAGCGCCTTTTTATGTTTAATATGAGTACCCTATTAATAGATTTTTCAATTTTTTTTGAAACTCAGTTGCGTAAAAGGCAATGAACATAACGTAAAACGCAATGAACATATCATAAAACACAACGAACGTCAAGCTAAAAAATACAATGAAAAGTAGACTAAAAACATAATTGGCAGTAGATAAAAGACACAATAAACAACATAATAAGACACAATGGACAACATATTAAAACACAATTGACAACAAATTAAAAACACAACGAACAACAAGCTAAAACACAATGGGCAACCGATCAAAACACAATAAACAACATAACAAAAGCATCATAGACAACAGACTAAACACAATGGATAACAAACTAAACAATATAAGCAGAACTTATAACACAATGTATGGAAAACTCCCTCGCTTGAAAAAAACACAATAATCAGAATCAATGACATATTGTATATAAAACCCAAATATAACACCGTCTTCATTGTCTTATATATAGTGTTATAGGTTCGATAAGAAAAAACACAATGGACATAACCCCGTCTTCATTGTCTTATATATAGTGTTACAGGTTCTGATAAGGAAAACACAATGGACATAACCCAAAATAATATTATGTTATGTGTTCTGATAATAACACAACGTTTAAAAACGCTAATAAAAACGTAATGATCAAAACCTAGCTGAAAAACACAATTAACATAACTTTTAATACAATACATAGAAAACCCAATAGAAATATATTTTTTTTATTTTATTTTTATATAGAAATATCATAGTCATATTAAAAATAAAAAAAACGCTTGTTTTATTTTATTTATTTAATGTTTTTAGTAGATACTAGTTTAAGAACCCGCGAATTTCACGGGTTGGTAAAGAAAATGTCTTCATTATCACCGTTCACATAAACATTATGATTTTATACACGTTAAAACACAAACAAATATGTAAGATTAAAACGACAAATTGAGATACATGAATATGCAACATACAACTGGCCATGGATGAAAACCGGCTAATATTAAGTACTCCTTTGTTACACGGGTTAAACAATGTATCATATATAATCATTTAAGTACTCGTATACTATACAGGTTAAACAATGTCAAATATATAATTTATAACTTTATAGAATAATTTTTTTACAATAATAATTCACAAACACATAACCAATTTCTTGTACACCACAATAATAATTCACAAACGTACAACCAAGTCTTGTACACCAACAAATTTGTCGTATTTAAAATTTTTCATCTTTGACCATGTCTCTACTTTTGCTCTTGTGAGTGTTATATACAAATTCATCATGAGTGAAAATCCGTTATTTCAAGTACAAACCAACCCTTGAGAGTTATTGTCCTTGCCTTTTATTAATTGTTATTGTAAAACCATATAATTCATAAATCTACAAAAACTTCTTATAGCATAAATTAACTGTCACATGTACTATTTTACAAAATTATTTAAAAAATGACTAAGATAATTGTCAACAGAATTATCTACTTGAAAACTACTTTGTATCTTTTACCTGGATCCCAAAGTAAATGATGAAATAACCAAATGCAGATCACACACGCAGATTGTGCATATAAATTGCAAACCTTTTACCAGCTAAGTACAATTTGACTTTTTTCAAGCTAAATGCAAATTATTAAGTCTGATATACCCAAGATTTGACCTCTTCGGAAGATTTGAATTTTACCAGCCAAGTACAAATGTAGCATGCAAACTGATTGCTTACAAAATGGTTATTTATGTCATCTCACAAGCAGATTTTAACATGTAATTTTCCTTAGCAAATGCAACCTGAGTGTTTAGATAATGGTAGTTTATGGCCTCCCCCAAGTAGATATGAAGCTGCAAAATGTAACAATCCATATAAAGAGTATGTTTTCTTAGAATAAAATGATTTAAAAGCTGAGCTCTTTCCAGCAATATTCGAAGTTTTCTTATTTGCTCCTAACCTGTATCCGTGAAAATGTGCTATTGGCTGCGTTGGTAAGAAATGACCTAAAAGGGAAGCACTTAGCGTGAACTTGGTGGGTGCTATAGTAATCTTATTGCGGTTGTGGTGAGGGTTGTTTTGGAGGCTGGAGTACTTGGCGATGACAAAGATGTCACTGCCGTGGATGTTGTGGTACTGTTATCAGTGGTTTCAATTACTCTGTTGGCAATGAAGGTTGCGAAACTTTGGTACGCGTGTCCCGATAACTAAAGTTGCAAGGTCGTTCAGAGGTGTGGGAATTGTTCCATCAATGAACACAATAGCTTCTTTTACATGGGACAACTTTGAAACTAAGTCGATGTCAACGCATTTTACAAACATATTGCCTAGTGAGTCAGAAGACTAACCTGCACCAGGAGGCTTGCCATGTTTCATCCCTCTGGTCACATTGTGCCCTGACATAAATTGTTAAAATATCCTTTTTGAAAATAAAACAAAAAAACAACCCGTTTATGACTTGATTAGAAACTACCAGCCCATTTACAACCTACCAACCCATTTGACACATCTAGACTGGTTATGTGGGTCATGGGTTAGAGGGTTAAGTTTTCTCGACACGAGTAATTAAAACGGGTCATGTTAAATATACTTGCATTACCTGCTGAGTGGGTAGATACTTCCTCCTATACTTAAATATTGCATCTTTCCCACTTGTGTCCGCACATGAACCCATCATGTTTAGTCCAAAAGTTTTGATTTATTTCACTTTTTTTACATGATACACTAAAATTACAAATTTACAGCCAAGAGTAGAGATCTATGTAAAATACTTACGTTTAAAACAAAAACATGATGCTCATATTGATCTTTTAAAATTTGAGTTTAACTTATGACACAACATATTTTTCAAAATTTTAAAAATTAAACATATTAAACCACTCACCAGGTCAATGCACGACCCGTTAAGCGAAATGTGTCCACGGTTTCAGCCCAAAACTGACCAGAATGTCCCTACATGTTTAGACTATAACTAAACCGTGAGAATTGCATATTAGGTTCGTGTTATGTCATAAATTTGCACACTTAGTTAAAATGGGTTAGGGTTTACTAACACCAATGGGTTAGGTTTTACTAACACCGCTTTTAAAAAAGAATTTGGAACCGAAGCCACAAATTTTGAAAACGGAAAAGACGAAAAAACACCTCAGAAATTATTTCTCTATGTAAAGGGAACCAACAACACCATGTAACTCTAATACTTGATCCTGCTCTTGTTGATTTTACTTGAAACCGTAAGTATAAGATTTAATTGTTTTCCCTATTATTAACGATAACAATTCGAAAATTATAACTACCACAACTTTTCCTGAATTAGCATCTAGTTGATTGCCAAGGAACCATCTTGAAAGACCAGATTCATCCAATCCACACCACAAAAATTTTAAAATATTGTTAATATATACACAATAAAGAAAAATGTGGACCAAAATCAATATCATCATTAATGTGATATTTAGGATTAAATCATTAATGTCCAACAAGTAATCAACATAAAATTTTAGAAAAACAAAACCGTAAATATATATTGAAAACTGCTTGAATACACACAAACATATCAATTTTATTACTGATATAGTAGCATAACTTTTTTTTGAGCGGCCAACAAATCAACCCCGAGTACTCTCGGGACACCCACTGGACAAACGGAGTACTCCGAGAGTAACCCGAGTCGTCCACCACCACTTCCAGGGAAAACCCAGTAACCTACCCGCCCGTAGGCACGACGGTGAAATTACCGGTAAAACCCGTTTGGCTCAAGGATCGAACCCAAGGAGTCCTGGGTCTCCTATCATTACCCACCAGTGCCTCACTCCTTTTTGCACCAAGTGGGAATTGAACTTGAGTCTTCATAGAAGAACTCAACCTCTCCTACCACTTGAGCTAGAAGTCATTACCTAAAAATGCTAAAAATGTTTATTATACAGAGGAAATTACCTATAATACAAAGTTGGGCACGGTTATAAAGCCTTGTTTCTTAAGCTCCAAGGAGGCATCATACTGCCAAGGTGAAAGTGAAAAATGAGCACTAATTACAACAATAATATGTGCTAAATAATTTTTTTAATAATTTCATTTTTAAAGAAAATGAAAGTCTTTACGTCATTCTTTTGATCTTGTTATAAGAAAAGGGACCGTTTGACTTTTCAAGAAGCTTCTAAAGAGTCAACAATAAGCAAAAACCTCATAAACATCTGATTATCATTACAATAAATTTTAATACCAACACCTACAAATATGAACAAAATGAAAAAAAAAAAGAAGTATTTCTTGAATTTTTTATATATAATACTATGGAATCAACTTAAACCACTTTACACACCTGATAACTAACACCAAGTAAAAAAACATGAAAAACTTACATAGGATTTCATTTTGCCAAGCTCTCACTCGCGTTTTTGTATAAGCTGTCTTTGAAGGGCCTGGTTTTCTTCAGACATTCTGATCCTCCCGGCTCGAACCAGAAATTGCACACGGACCAGATTGCGCGTACATCTTGAAGTGGTTATTGCTTATCGCTTGTCCGATTGACTTTGAACCAACACTCTTAACCACATAGGCCCTTTTAAAGCTCACAACTTTCTTCATGCCTAGTAATAACTACTATCTTTGTTTAGCGTATTTACAATGCAATAACAAAACAGTTTTAAGCGGAGTTTACATAGAGAACATTACGAAGAAACGCCGAAAAGTTGTCTTAACCTTAATGGCAACAACTTCTTCCTTGGATATACCTAAAAAGCGTCTAAAAGTTGTTGCTACTACTGCTACCCTTGAGAGGATTAGCTCGGTTCTGATTTTTTCCAATTTTGTGGAGTTCTTCTCCTTAACCACACTAAACTCACAATCTTGTTAAATATATTAACAACCAATCATGAGTATTTGGCTAATGAATCCAAAATATTAACAATAAGTTCAACTGTGATTGATTCTAGGAAATAAATAAAAACCCATATGAAAACGAGATGAATTAAGGTATCCATGGATATAATTCCTCAAGAATACGACGAAATCAAGTCCAACATGTTCAATGATCTCAAGTTCCTTTATCTTCATATCCCTCTACTTATATGGTCAACATAGATCCTAATAAAAAACATACAAATCATCGGATTCAAGCATCAAAGGTATAATATAGTCCTGGAATTTGCAATTAAATTAATCAGCTTCAAATAAATTTAACTTAATGATAAGGGTTTTACACATACCAGAGACGAAGCTTGATCGCAAGAGCATGATCAAAAACATTAAAAGATTCAATAAGAGCAAATCTCCACCATATTTAATAATCATTTGCAACCAGACCTGAACAACATAAAAAAACCATATGTATATTGAATATTGATTGTTAAGTTATACCATTACGAAGAAATAGCACAGAACAGAAGTATATCCGATCAAATGTAAAACCTGTTAACAACGAACACATCAATGGTCAATATAAAAAACATACCCATATCAGTGTAACACAATGGTAAATATTAAAAATGTTCTTCAAGCATTTCATCGAACAACATGTACGCACTTTCCTAGTCACAAGATTTACCAAAACCCTTTGTCCCCATCGCATGCCCATCAGTTTAAAAAATCCCTAATCTGAACCAAAAAAGTGATGAAGAGCAGAGGAAGATAACTGTAAGATCAACATCAAATCAATGAACAATTAGCAAATGAGTTCGGCAAAATATACCAAGATAAGAGAAAGTAACAGTGGAGATTCTAGAGTTGTTATTTATAAGTAGAAGGCAACCCAGCTTACCAGTTTGTCAGATACAATCACGAATGAAATGCCATATGATCGTGTTCGTTTTGGATTGACACTGATTTTTACCCTAACTAACTAAGTCATTTCAAACTCGTTTTTGATTAGTTGTTGAGTAAATTGCACAAAACGTCCTTTATGTTTTCTCAAACTTGCAGGTTTCAGCCTTAATGTTTAAAAGTTGCCAAAACCAGCCTTTACGTTTATTTTTGTTGCCGGTTCAGTCCTTTATTACTAACCAAGTTAATTATCTCAGTTTATTTCCCTCACATGCCTAACATGTGAGGGTATATTCGTCATTTTGTTTCCTCTTCTTATAAAACCCTCAAAAAAACAGATCACCTCTTCACCGACACCACCTCCTCTGCCGCCACCACCTCCTCCACCGCCACCACCTCCTCTGCCACCACCTCCACCTCCGCCACCGGATAAACATAAAAAAAAATACTGTCTCAAAATAAACATTGTTGATAGTCTCGTACCTGCGATGAAGGTGCTTGTCGTCGGATCCGCCCAGTAATGCTTCTTTTCGCTCCGGGTGGGATGTGGGTGATTTGGCTCCGATGCTTGAGTTTTTGAAGGAGACTAAGTCTGGGTTTATGGTTAATCCGGATACGTATTTTGGGTATTCTCCGGCGAATGCTAATTTTTGTTTGTTTAAACCTAACCCTGGCTTGTTTGATAAAGGCACTGGAATAACGTAAGTTATCTACACTTTAGTTTTTTTTTATGTTTATTAGGTACTGTTTTTAACGGCAATTTGTAGATTTTTAGATAAATACACCCACACATTACACCATGTAGGATTTATGCTCTTGTGTATTTACAAAGATAACATATACTACAATAGATGGATTATAATGTGGTTCGGTTTAATTTTACCTAAAGTTACTGTCTATAGGTAGGTGATGAATAATTACAATGTTCTAGGAGCTGGATGGAGCTGGATGTTGGTGGTAAGGATTCGGGGATCGGTTCGGTTGTTGAAAATGGGTCTGTAAAGAAGGATGATTTGGTGAAGATTGGGGAAAATGGTCAAGAACAGGGTCCGGAAAAGGTTCAGGTTGTGGTGGAGAACCAGTCAAAATCGTCATTACACGGATCAATCTAACAACCAATGGAACATGGAAGTGGAGAAAGACTTACCGGACCATCGTCTTCGCCGGAACCCTTGGAATCTATTGACAATGTTTACGTGGTTCTTAAGAACCACCATCGTTCCCACCGTATGGAAAGTTCTAGCCGAATCATTACCACTGTTTCTTGCCTGCGCAATCCGTCTTCCCCATCGAATTCGGATTCCCTGCCTTCCGATTAATAAGTTGTGGTGGTCCACGCGCCGGAGTATGACTGGCGCCGCCGTAGCATGGTTGCACCACCGTCAGATTTCTCAAGTTGATAATTAATTTGTGTGAGTAAATTGCACAAAACGTCCTTTAAGTTTCACCAATTGGGGAAAAGACGGTTTTACCCTCACATGCTATGCATGTGAGGCCATTTAACATGGATTAGTAACTGGGTTAGTGATAAAGGATGAAACCTGCAACAAAATTAATCTTAAAGGCTGGTTTTGACAACTTTTAAACATTAAGGCTGGAACCTGCAAGTTTGAGAAAACATAAAGGACGTTTTGTGCAATTTACTCTTAATTGTTCTCTTTAGTTAGGTTTTTAATCTTATTTATTTTTAACGTATTTTCTGTCTACAATGAGCACAACGTGTGATTTAAGTGTGAGGTTGGTATTTGAGTCGGGATAAATAAATAATACAAAAATATTAGAAATATAAAAACACAAAAAATGAAAAATAAATCCGTTTATTATTTTTTTTCAAATAAATGGAAAATAATAGTACAATTGGAATTTTTGGTTTTGAAAATATTTTATATAAGATATCAGGGAGAAGATGTATTTTCTGTAATATACTGGTTGGCTCAGCTGACTTAGAGGGTTTCCTATATTGCTTTTAATACACTTATTTAAAAATCATGATATGTGGGTTATCGTCTTAGAAGAAATAACAAAGCTGGAACAATTAAATCATGACACAAAACGACAAAACAAAATAATTTGTGAATTATACATCCATTTCGTGTATTTATTATTCTACCTTATGTATTATACATCAGTTTCATGTATTTATACCTCAGTTTTATATATATTTTAGGCAAATGTTTTAGCCCAATTGTTGTTTTGGCTTAAGCGAAATTAAAGAACCAAATAAAAAGCGTCAATTCAACCGAATAAACTGAATTGATTAACCGAAAACCGATTAGTCTATAAAATAGACTAACCAATGACTTCGGTTGAGGATAATAGCCGAACCGACCAAATCATTCACTCCACAATTAAATGGATTAATCGATAACTTCGCTTATAACATATATCCCCCGTAACACTACTACAATAAACATTATACGAACAAAAAAACTATCGTAAACGAGTACCATAACGCAAACACGGGAGTCCGCAACCACACTCCCAGTCTCCAAACATTCCCCAAATCACCATGAATTCAAATAGAAACCAAGACAAGCACATGTATCCTTTTCTTTGTTTTATTGCCAATCACAATTTGACATTCTTGCCCTTCTCCACCCCACCCCACCCCACCCACTATACTTCCCCCCGCTCTTGTTTTCAAAAATCGATAAAAAAGTTTCAAAAATAAAAAAACCCCTCTTCCACACTCAACCCCAACTCCAACATCTCAATCCCCTCTTCATTCTCCGATCAATTCCCCTAAAGTTTTCAACTTTATCAATCTTTCTTACTCCAATTGCATTCTTGTTTCTTCCACCGGCCGTCCGGCCGGCCCTTTTGTCTCATTTCATCTCACCATCAACACCAAAACCCTAATCGCACATCACCCAAGATTCCACTCACAGGAACCCATTTGGAAGATCAAACATGCAGAGATCCGGATCCACCGGTGGACATCACCACCCCCGTCAATACCCATCTTCCGATGACTTCATTGAACCCAATTTCAACAACAAATGGCTTCAATCAGCTGGTCTTCATCATCTTTACTCCTCAAACCCTAATTTACAGGTAATTCAATAATTATTTTGTTAAATAGTTAATTTATTATGTGATTATTCATGTTCACATTTTGGTTGACTTGTTGACTGATTGGTAACTGAATTGAGTGCAGGATTTTGGGCTTTATGGTGGTAATGGTGCTGTAGGGTATGCCGATGTGACTTCGGCTGCTGGTTCGTGGTCATCGAGTTTTACGAAATATGGTAATGTGGAGCAAGTGTCACCTAAGGAGTTTAGCCCTGGTTTGCTTGATCTTCATTCTTTCGATGATACCGAGTTGTTAACGGAGGTTCGTTAGTTACTTGGTTATAGTTATGCAAGTTTGCAATAAGCATATTTGGTTTGATGTAACTATACTTACAGATAGGGTTGCAAACGAACCAAACGTTCAACGAACAGTTCCCGAACTGTTCGCTGGAAAGTTTGTTTGTGTTTGTTCGTTTATTAAACAAACGAACATGAATAGAGGCCGTGTTTGTTCATTTATGTTCGTGAACATTCGGCAACGTTTTTGTTTGTGTTCGATAGTTCATTAGTGTTTTTAGTTTTTATATTTTATTTAAATACTTTAAAATTCTGACAAATAAAATATTTAATAAGTGTCAGTTTATTATATATTGTATTCATGAACGCTTGTTTGTGTTTGTTTGTTTTCATTTGTGTTCACGAACATCAGTTTGTGCTCATTTGTGTTCATCAACGTTTTCATTCGTTGCCTAAAATGCAAACAAACACGAACAAGTTCATTTCCTTACAAACGAACACAAACATAAAATCTCGTTCGGTAAGTGTTCATGAACACATATATTTCTTAACAAACTTACAAGGTCTTGTTCGTGTTCGTTCGATTCGTTTGCAGCATGTGATATTAGTTTACCACATTGTATTAACCATTCTATTTTTTACATGTAGGTTCATAGTGAGAACAACTTGAATTTGCTAAATCAACCATCGTATGGTGAGGGTGTTGATGGTGCAAATGCTTATTCATTGGCGAATAAGCTTGCTAATATGTCATGTAGTTCGGTAGAGAACAATGTTGTTAAGAGCTCGTTGGCAGACAAAGAGAAAGCTAGTAATGTTGCCAAGATTAAAGTTGTGGTATGTTTACGTAATGCTCGTTTCTTTTGGTTCTGTTCGTAAGCTATATTTCAGGATTTTTATCGGTTTTTGTATTTTATTTTTTCTTGTATTTTGAAATATTTAGTCTTGAATGCAGGTACGTAAGAGACCGCTTAACAAAAAGGAGCTTGCAAGAAACGAGCAAGATATTATCAGCATAGACCCTAATAATAGTTCACTCACTGTTCATGAATCGAAAGTCAAGGTAAGTTATCGGTGAAGTCAAATTAGCATTATATTGTGCATGTGTTTTTTTTTCTTTTGTAGTTTTAATTTTCTTGGTATGTTATTGCAATAAGTTATTACTATACGCTGGATAGTGTACACTAGCACAGTGAGTGGATCTAACTATATAACTGGTTTTAGCGCTAATAATTTAGATTGCGGAGACTTAAGTTTTCTACTTTTGCAGGTGGACTTGACTGAATATGTAGAGAAACACGCATTTGTTTTTGATGCTGTGATGAACGAAGATGTTACAAATGACGAAGTGAGTATATTAAATCGTGTCATCACCATCACGTTGCATATTTAAAATATGTTTTGGCTGATAGTTTTCTTCTTTGTGGCGTAGATATACTCGCAAACCGTGGAGCCCATAATCCCAATTATCTTTCAAAAAACAAAAGCAACTTGCTTTGCTTATGGGCAAACTGGTATCACTCCGTCCCTTGATACGATGATCGTTATTACCGTAAATATTAAAAATCCAGGTGGCCTCATGTTATTTTTTATCAGGAAGCGGGAAGACGTATACAATGCAACCGCTACCACTCAGAGCTTCCCAGGATATTTTCCGACTTATGCACTATAATTACCGAAACCAAGGGTTTCAGTTATACGTCAGTTTCTTTGAAATTTATGGAGGGAAAGTTTTTGATCTCCTTAAAGATAGAAAGTGAGTTTTCAGTTTTTTTTTCTTCTGGTTCTAAATAGGCCTGTAAATGAATCGCAAACACAAACAGAGACATGTTCGTGTTCGTTCATTTAACATTAACCGAACACAAACATGAACATATAATCGAACACATTTTTTTTTGTTCATGTTCGTTTATTAAGAAAATGGGCATGTTCGTGTTCGTCCGTTTAAAACCTAAACGGACTGTTCACGAGCGTAAACGAAAGTAAACAAACTTAGACAAACATAATTTAACAAACAATAAACAACACAAGTGAACATAACTGAACAACCATAAATGAACATAATTGACTAAACATAAACGAAATGAAGTAATCTTTTTTATATAAAGTAGTGATTAATTATGATAAAGTCCGTTAGAAAACTCATTTTTATAACTAGAACACCCAATTACCAATTAGTTATATTTATATAAGTACTTAGAAAGTTCCTTTATGTTTAATATTTATATAATATAAATACTTATGTATTTAAATTGAAACGAACATAAACTAACGATCATTAACAAATTTAAATAAACAAACGGACATAAACAGACATTCATAAGCATAAATGAACGGACAAAACGTGTGTTCATGTTCGTTCATTTAATTAAATGAACTAAAAAATGTGTTCATGTTTCTTCGTTTATTAAATAAACAAACATAAACGTACTTTACGGCGAATAAGTTCACAAACAGTTCATGAATGTTCGGTTCGTTTACAGGCCTATTCCCAATTAAAATGATGATATCTTTTGATATTTTTGTTATCAAGTCAACTCATCAAATATTAACTTTTTTTTTTCAGGAAGCTTTGCATGAGGGAAGATGGAAAACAACAAGTGTGCATAGTAGGCTTGCAGGAGTATAATGTATCGGATGTCGGAATAATAAAGGAATTAATCGAAAAGGGTAATGCTACGAGGAGCACTGGTACAACCGGTGCGAATGAAGAATCTTCTAGATCACACGCGATTCTTCAACTCGCCGTCAAGAAATTGATTGACGGTAATGCATCCAAACAGCCCCGATTGGTCGGGAAATTATCGTTCATAGATCTTGCTGGAAGTGAACGTGGTGCAGATACTACTGATAACGATAAACAAACAAGGTAAATGGTTTTTGAAATCTTTTTAACCTAAAATCTAAATAATGTTGTAAATAAATGTGTTATGTTTGATTGTTGATATTTCAGGATGGAAGGTGCTGAGATTAATAAAAGTTTACTTGCGTTAAAGGAATGCATCAGAGCCCTTGATAACGATCAGGGTCATATTCCGTTTAGAGGGAGTAAATTAACGGAAGTTTTGAGAGATTCATTCGTTGGTAACTCGCGTACGGTTATGATATCGTGCATTTCACCAAATTCCGGATCTTGTGAACATACGCTCAACACATTGAGATACGCTGACAGGTGATCTGAATTCTGAAACAATTCCCTTATTTATTTATCGAGTAAAATGCCTTTTTCGTCGCTGAGGTTTGGCCAGTTTTGCGACTTTCGTCCAAAGGTTTGTTTTTCTGCATCTGGATCCAAAAGGTTTGAAATCTTGCCGTTTTCATCCGGCTCATTTACTCCATTCATTTTTCTCCGTTAAGTCAGGGGTATTTCTGTTATTTTTGTTAACTTAAAAGGCAATTCGGTCTTTTTCAAGGGTATCCAGTCTTTTTACATAAAGTGAAAAAGACCAAATTGCCCTTGTCCCCTGACTTAACAAGAAAAATGGACGGAGTTAACGAGCCGGATGAAAATGACAAGATTTCAAACCTTTTGGATCCAGATGCGGAGAAACAAACCTTTGGACGAAAGTCACAAAAATGGCCAAACCTCCGGGATGAAATTGACATCAATTTACTCTTATTTATTTGGATAATGTATATGATTGAGCAATACTTATTATTTATTTATTTTGAATTTAGACGTTGAACATGATTGGTTAAATTTTACATGCTAGGGTTAAGAGTCTATCAAAAGGAAGCGGTTCCCGAAAGGATTTATCATCTTCAACATCAAACTTAGAAATTCAATTCAATTGCCTGTATCTTCATCAACGTTAACACGTTCTGAAGATGTTAAATTTGAAAAACCATTGTATGAAACAAATAGATTTGGATGGCCGAAACAAACAGACAGAGACCCTATTGGAAGATCAATGGTTTATACACCTCCAACTGAAAATTACAGAAGCGATTATGGAGGTACGGATGAAGAAATTATGGAAGATGATTTTGACTATTCTTTAGAGGTCAATGAACCAAAAAACATTCCGAGAATGGAACCTATTGTTGAGGACAATGATGATCTCGCCTCACTTCTTGAGGTAATTTTTGGTTTTCTTTTTTTCGTATGGTTATAAGTAATATAGTATTTAACTGTTTAGATTTGTGGGGCCGTTTTGTATTTACTTTAGGAAGAGGAAAATCTCGTAAATGCTCACAGGAAACAAGTGGAGGAGACGATGGATATCGTTAGGGAGGTAATTAACTCAACTCGTCTCTTTTTTCTGTTTAGATGTGGTAATTTCGACCCATTTACCTCAAATAATTAGTTTATTTACAAGCTTATAATCTCATACGATGATTCATTCAAAATAATTAGTTAAACATGTTTTGATTGTAAGTAGAGGTGCAAACAAGCCGAGATTATATATGAATTAATGTATTAAATATAAATAATAGACTCGTTTAGGCTCGTGAGCTCGATAAGTGAAGCATGGGCTCGATCTTGTTTACTAAACAAGCTAATTTTTAGGTTTGGGCTCAGCTCATAAACAAGTTTAAATAAGCTTGCTTCGGCTCGTTTACCAGAAACATAAAGGTAAATGTTATTAAAATATTAATAAAAACTAATTTTACACTAAGGCTCGACGAGCTTCACATGCGAGATTTAGCTCGGACTTGATAAGTAAATGAGCCTAATTTTAGGCTCAGGCTCAAGCTTGGCTCGGGCTCGAGCTTTTTTTTTTTAGCCAATCTCGAGTAGCTCGCGAGCCCTTCGGCTCGTTTGCACCCCTAAATCCCTAATTGTAAGTATTTAATACCTTTTTATATTTGGATGATCTTTTTTATATCCAAATTCTTTGACCACAACCAACCAATTCATTTTGTGAACCGTTTCAATCGTGGTCTACAAATACAGGAAATGAACCTGCTGGTAGAAGTAGATCAACCAGGCAATCAACTCGACAACTATATTACAAAATTAAACATCATTCTCTCGCAAAAAGCATCCGCGATTCAGCAACTACAGACACGACTACAAAGTTTTCAAAAACATTTGGAAGAGTACAATGTTCTATCATCGGCTACAGGTGGCAATTGAGGCTGCAGCCTGCAGCATACCTAAATAAGGTGAATGTTTGGTACTCCGGTTTGTATCTTGTTGTGTTCAAATTGTTTTTCGTCACATTTGATTTGGATTTCGAGTGTGAATTATGTACGCCTGTATAACTCGTTGCGATTTATAGAAAAATCATAATGCGGAATATCATGTTTGTGTTGATTTATGATTCTCATATTGGTTGTTCTAACATGTTCAGATAACCCTTAATGATTGTTGCATTTAAAAATGAAAGAGTTAAATGCCATTTTAGTCCCTGTGGTTTGGGACATTTTGCCAGTTTAGTCTAGAGGTTTCATTTTTCGCCTGTGGGTCCAAAAAGGTTTCACCGTTGCCATTTTAGTCCACTGGGTTAACTTCACCCATTATTTCTGTTAACAAGAGGGCAATTCGGTCATTTTATATGGCCGAATTACCATTCTTGTTAACAGAATTACATATAAAATGACCGAATTGCTCTTCTCGTCAACATAAAAAATAGACGAAGTTAACCCAGTGGTACTAAAATGGCAACGGTGAAACCTTTTTGGACCCACAGACAAAAAATGAAACCTTTGGACTAAACTGACAAAATGACTCAAACCACAGAGACTAAAATGACATTTAACTCAAAATAAAATCTTGATTTCACATGTTCAGAAAATATTAGTGATTGTTACATATTAAAATGAAAATTTGATTTCATGTCTAGAAAAAGTGTTTGATAAGATTTTTCTAGGGTAACACTGAAGTATACAATCAAAATTTTCTCATTTGGTACACATTAATGTGTGTGTGTGTTTTTTCTTTATTCTTTTCACATTATCATTGGTTGTTAAACCTAAGTTTTCCTACTATATTTTTTGATGTTATATGGATTTTGCCTGCATACAAGGTAATTAGACATGAACATTTAATGATGTTGATGTGTTTTCAACAGTCAAGGAGTGACATCATTGAATGGTAAGGCAGGTTTAGACCATTTATTGTTTTGTTTTAATTGAAAAAAATGTTGTGAGGGATCATTAAATACAAGTAGTAGGTTTCCCGATCTTCGCTGCGGGTTTTCAGTCGGTATCAGTTTAATTTACTATACTAATACCAATGTTGTTTGGAACATCGGGAAAATCAATTAAAACCTATACAGTACTGAAATAGACGTTATTCGGATGCTATCATTTCAATTTTCACGGCAAAAACAAAAAAAATATTGTTTTTGACCCCTTCGATTAAACTTTTATAGAATCTTGGATAAAAATAAGCACAAAATTTACAAAACATTATATTATATTACTAAAAACGAGAAGGATAAACATAAACCAAACCACAACGAGACTTTTAGTAGTCAAATACTATTTTTTACAATACAATCGTATTTATTTAATATTTTATAGGTACACGTTCTTATGGTAAGGATTTCATAAAAAGATAAAGACATGGATAAATTAAAGTTAAGAAGAATAGACGATTGTTTTTAAGGTTAAAGCATGGGTCGAAACTTTTTGCAATTTTTAGATACGTCTCACCTGATGCCAAAACCTAGTGGTGTCTATTAATTTAAAAATAATGTTCTTATGCTCTATTCAAAGCCAAACCAATATGTTGATGATTCACAAAACAACTTTAACGTGTCCACAAGATCAACAAAGTAGAAATGTAGCCTCTGAATCAACTTTTGACACATCATATGGCACAATTTTTGCATTCTTAATTGCTTGATATCCAAGAAATTAGCTTTACATTTTTTTTACAATAACAAATCATCAAGGTTGTTACCAATCTTTTGAAGATACGGATTCAAACAATTTAAGATCCATAAAACGTTGATTTTATAAAATTAACCACTTCGATTGTTGTAGCATGAGAACCATGTTCGACATGAGGCTTGGTATCTTACAAATTATAGTAAAAATTCATTTTTGGTCTTTGTAGTTTGGTAAATTGCTGGTTTCATCATTAGACCATAATTTTCACAGAAAAGTCATTTTGAACACTGCTTACTTTCCTAGATATTTTGTTGATTTCACCAGGTTAACTTTATCAATTAATTTAAGTGGTATTTTCAAAGTGGAGATATTTCTTTTATTGCTTGGTTTTATTTAATTAATATGTTATATATTAATGGTTTTTTTCAAGATTTAATATATATATATATATCATATTGAAATCTAACGTTCAAATCTACGGAGGTAGTCTCCTTCTTTAAGGAATATATTAATTATTCTTTTCCCCTTTGAGCAAATAATGGCTGTCTTTGATTAAAATAAACATATTCTCTTCTTTTGGAATATAAAATGCATTATAAATTAATAATTTAATACCTATTAAAAATTACGAAAAGATTATAACCATGCAATTTTAAGAGTGTTGTTGTTTGTTTTTGATTGGTCCATTTGTTACTTAAAAGAATCAAATTTTATTGTAATCTTGCAAGCTTACATTGGCACCAAGTTATGTATGAATAAATAAATATCAAATTAATTAGTGCTAGAAAAAAGTGTTACAAATCAAAGATATATATTATAATTAATAATAGGTGCGACCTAACGTGTTTTATTTTATTTAAATATTGTAATCGGAGCTACTAATACTAGTTTATTATTTCTTGGTATTGTAAACATGTGATTTAAACCTTTTGTTCATATTTGTGTTAACGTAGTTATCTCGTTTTTTGTTCATATTTGTGTTAATTTAATTATCTCGTTTGTCACAAGTGACGTAATAGATACGAGGATTAAGTTCTTAGTTACTTGAATTATCGTAAAAAAGCGAGAAGACTTTGTATTGTTCATAATTGATCCTACTTCACAAACCCAAACGTTGAATATATATTTATTTACGTAATTTATGTAAAAAGAACTTGTGTACATACTCGGCATGATCTAATGACATTTTGTGTAGGATATACCATTTAAAAACAAATACAATTAATACAATATGAAATCTATAAAATATAGCAGAACTAGTTTCGTATTACATACGATTTCCTTAAAACATATCAGCTTTAAAAAACAATTGTCAGGCAGTGTTGTCTGGTTTTATGGTGGGGGTTAAAGGAGAAGGCACTGATATGAGTAGGCCTCTCAAAAAGAGTTGTGGACGGTGACGACGATTGTTTTATCAAAGATGGTGGTCGTAGTTGTATTTATATTTAGTTTAAAAAAGCAACAAAATAAACTAAAGAAAAAGTTTAATGATTTTTTTTTTATGATAAACAAGTATGTCAATAAAAGTCAATGTGTTCAAATGAATGTGAGATTTGAATTTTTTATTGCTTATTGTATATATATTAAGAGAAATGTTAAAACTATTTTACAATGTGTATTTTACATAAATCAATATAACCTGTAAATCCAAATTTGGCTATACTAAAAGAATATACGAAAAGAATCATTTATTAAGCTTTTTATTTATAATAGTATTACTTAAATCAAATTGATATACTATACAACTCCAAATCTGTCTATACGTTTCATTTATAAAATAATCAACCAATCATGTAATGAAACCATTTCATAGATAGAAATAACAATAATTAATTAATTGGCCAATCATTTCCTACCACATCCCATCCAACATTTTAATTTTATTTATTGATTATTAATTAATTAAGTACTTTAAAAAACAAAGGAAATTAATTCATCAATGTAAGCATTTATTGGTAAACTGATTTTTTTGGTTAATGATTCTTTTTGTATGTATATACTTGTTTACTATTAAAATACAGTTTAGATAACATAGAAAAAAAGTAAATTACAAGTTTTGTCATTTATTTATGTATCAAATTGTAGGCGGTGTCCTTTGACTTCAAAATTGACTAGTTTTGTCCTTAACGTTTCAAAAATCATGCATGTTATGTCCTTTAAACATAACTCAGTTAGATTTTTTGATTAAATATAGTTATGTGCCTTACACATGAGGGCGTTCTTGTCATTTCAATTCTTAAGGGGTATTGTGTAAAGAACTTTTAATGAGGAATTGTTTTGTAGAAACCCAAAGGGAAAATGTCACAGAATAGTAACCAAGTTTCAAAAGTGTTCTAATTAGGTCACTCGTATCGTTTTTGTCCTAATTAGATAACTTAACATTCAAATCGAGTCATGTCCTTTTTTCCATGTAACAAGAGAAAAATAGAGCATAAGATGCTAGGGTAGGATTATATTAATAAATGAAATTTTATTTATTAAAAATAAAAACACTTTAATTACATTAAAAATTAAAATAACAAGTTAAGATCCACGTCATCATTGGATGTTAGCATCAAATGAAAGGGAAAAAAGAAACAAAAATTCACATCACCATGGTTACCTATGAAATGGATGAAAAAACCCTTAATTTTAATAAAAAAAATGAATGTTGAGTGATCTGATTAAAACACTTTTGAAATTTGAGTGACCTAATTGGAACACTTTTAAAACTTGGTTACTATTCTACAAATTTACCCAAAACCAAAAAATAAAAGGATTTATAAAAAATCTCTCTTCTCTTTCTCTCTCTCTGATCTGAGTTTCCCCCTCCCCTCTCTTCTTCTCTCTTAACATAATCTGAAATTTCATCCATCTCCTGTTTAAAAAATCCGATGGTAGGGCGGGGTTGGTGGGTTGATGGCGGCAATGCTGGGTTAGGGCTAAATGACATAACCTGCAGGATTTTGAAACGTTAGGACAAAACCCGTCAATTTTGAAGTCAAAGGACACCGCTTGTAACTTGGTACATACATAAAGGACAAAACTTGTAATTTACTGAAAAAAAATATATAAAACTCAAAAAAATATATATATAAAGTTGGAGATGAAGCTAAATTTACGGCTGTAGCTCGAGCTGGAGTTGCAAGTCGTATAGTTTTTTTTTTCAATGCTAACTTTACTATTATTTTTAGCTTTGAAAAACTCTAAAATGTTACTTGTTGATAAAAAGTTTTATTCAGTTTTTTAGTTACAAAATTTAAATTCCTATAAATTTATGAAAACTTACTCTAATAAAATGGAATATGTGTCATCAAAGCTTAAGGTTACGTGTTCATTAATTTAAACATGAAAGCGTACAATTTTCTTTAATATTGCAAACCAAAGCTAATATCGTCTTATTTTGAATATTTTCTTGTTTTTGTTAGGAACGGTTGGGACCATACTACGTGAAAACCAAGAAAAATTAATTTAAATGAAAGTAATGTACTCTAAAATAAATGGTATCCTACAATTTTATATATTTTAACACTTGAAAACTTTAGTAAATATTCCAAACTAGAATTATACACCCCCGCGTTGCGGCGGGGGCGTAAAAGCATGCCAATTAGCACAATGCTACATAACCGTCAGCGATCACAAACATTAAAGTTGTGGCGTGTTAAAACGTAAAAATAGACCGAAATGTAGAACACCTAAAAAAATAACTAAGTCGATCTAGGATTCATGCGTTGCGACGAACCTGTCAATTGAGAAAAAATAGACATAAAAACATTGCATAACACAAAGACGTTGTGCCGTGTTAACTCGCAAAATTAGTAAAAACGATGAATCATACACGCACGTTGCTTCGCGTTAACTCGCAAAATTTAGTACGAAAGGTAAAACGAAAATTTGCGAAAGACGAAAAGTATAAGGGAACCAAAGTTGAATATAAAAAAGTTGTGAGGTTAAATTGTAAAAGAAGAAAAAATTTTGATTTTAAAGTACAAAAATCAATTTTGTCAAACTAAAATTGTAAGAAATTCAAACATTTGGGTTGGGTTAAATGTAGAATTTCAATTTTTTTCTTTGAGAACTACCCAATACATAGTTAGTTATTTATAATTTTTATAATTTATAATGTTCATACTTTTCATATTAACATATAGGATCATTCTGGTCATCATTGATGGACAGGCTGTCGATCTCAGATTGACGTTGACTGCAACGATTTAGGCGGTTGTTTATGTCGAATAAGATACGGGGAACATGGGTCGGCTCGATTATGGTACAACCTAAAATCAATCTATGACCGATGTTTTAGTTTTTAGATTTTCGTAGCCATCAGTCTTGAAAGCAAACAGTGAGGTTAGTTCGGTGACATAAATAACGCATTGTATAATGTTAGTTTAGTTTGGTTACTTATACATAGGGATGAAATTGGTATGCTACTGGCATCGTACCGCAAAATACAAATTGGAACCGGTATCGTACCATAAAATACTGAAACCGAAAAAGAAGCTAAGTGTAAAATGAGTATTGTACCGATCATGATCGATCGGTGCTAGTATGGTATTGCTTCATTAGAAATACCAAAAAAGCTACTTAAATCGTTATAACCAGATTAAATATTGGGAAATAACAAAAATGAGTAGTCGGCCGATCAAAATTACGAAAAGGAACATGTTTTTCGTATGTGGCTGCCTCAATCATTAGAAATTGCGTCTGTGGCAGCCTCATAAATCCTGACGAATAAGAAGTTGACACGTATCGTCATCATTAGACTTGTTTTTTCTTTTCTACCATGTTTTTAAACGATCATAACTTTCTATACGTTCATATTTAAAAAAAGTTTACACCAAATTAAAGATAATTATTATCTTTAATTTGGTGTGTTTTTTATAAAAAATATTATCGTATGAAAAAATTATGATCATTTAACAATCGTAATGGAAAGAAAAAAGTAGGCGTAGAAAGCCATGACACATCTTTTGCGTCCCAGACGCAAAAAGTGCATTGTTTCTGTGATTTCCCCCCTAAGTATTGGTATTGGTATTGGTATGGTATCATTTATGTTCGATTGTACTGGTACGATATCAATATTCATTCACTAAAAAAAGAAAAAAAATCATCCTTACATATACAATTATAACCATAACTGAAGAATAAAAATTATAAAACATGGCTATGGGTTTGTTTTTTTCCATTACAATTAGACAATATTCTACTTAAAAACATATTATTTTCACAAGACTACAAAATATGGTTTATTTTATACATGAAAGTGGGAAAGTAAAGGTCCCATACAACAATCCACACTCTCACTTTGGTGCGTGAATTACCCTTCAAAATATCCCAAAACCCCCGTCCCCACTTCACTATTTCTGCCCCCACAACCGGTGACCCCATGCTTTATATCCTCATTCACCTTCTTCTTCATTTCATCATATCATATATATTCTTAACACTCAAAGTTTCAACCCCTAAACCTTCATGAAACACTCTCATGAACTAATGGATTCTAACGATATCCTCGCGCCTTTCGTCCTCAAGACTTACCACATGGTCAACGACCCTTCTCTCGACGGTTACATCCGTTGGGGACCCGCTTACAACACCTTCATCGTCGTCGATCCTCTCGACTTCTCCCAACGTCTCTTACCCGCTAACTTCAAACATAATAATTTCTCTAGCTTTGTTCGTCAACTAAACACTTATGTAAGTATCCATTACTTTGTTCTCTATTCTGATATACCCGTTTACCTATCACTTTATTGTAAATTTTAAATGTTTTTATCTATGTTCAAATACAATAACTTTCTAGCTTTGTTCGTCAACTAAACGCTTATGTAAGCATCAATTACTTTGTTTGTTCTGAATTCTGATATGCCTGTTTACCTGCCACTTTATTGTAAATTCTTATTCCAATGTTTTTATCTATATTCAAACACAATAATTTCTCTAGCTTTGTTTGTCCGTAAACACTTATGTAAGCATCAATTACTTTGTTCTTAATTCTGATATATCCATTTATCTGCCAATTTATTGTAAATTCCTAATGTTTTTATCTATGTTCAAACACAAGAATTTCTTTAGCTTTGTTCGTCAACTAAACACTTATGTAAGCATTAATTACTTTGTTCTCTATTCTGATATGTCTGTTTACCTGTCACTTTATTGTAAATTTCAAATGTTTTTTTATCTATATTCAAACAAAACAATTTCTCTAGCTTTGTTCGTCCACTAAACATTTATGTAAGCATCCATTACTTTGTTCTCTATTCTAATGTGTCTGTTTACCTGCCACTTTATTGTAAATTCCAAATGATTTTAGACTTTTATCTTTATTATACATAAAAAATATAGCATTTCCATTTTTAATTATGATAGAATTACTTATTCACATAAGTTGTTATGCCCGTTTACCTGCTACTTGTTTAAATTTGATTCGCTTTATTTTCAATTATGTTTAAACTAGGGTTTCAAAAAAGTGGATCCGGACCGATGGGAGTTTGCGAACGAGTGGTTTTTAAAAGGACAAACGCATTTATTAAAGAATATAGGGAGAAAAAAGCAACAGATTAATAGTAATAGTAACAGTAGTAATAATAACCGAAATAATTTTATTCCGGAAGAAGATGAAGACGAGATGGCGATAGAAATTGCAAAGTTAAAAGAAGAACAAAAAATTCTAGAACAAGAGTTAGTTGGAATGAACAAGCGTCTCGAGGCGACAGAGCGATGACGTGACAAAATGATGGCGTTATTGCATAAAGTAGCAGATGATCCCCAGATCTTGCCATGTATGATGCTTCAAAAAGATCAACGGTCTCAACGTCTAGTGGATAAAAAGCGCCAACGGATATTATTAACCCCTGAACCGTCAGCGTCGAGCCAGAAGTTAAAAGAGAAAGAGGGGTTTTATAGTAATTATGAACCGTTTTTTTGGCAGTCTACAGATACACCCTCCATGTCGCGGCAGCAAACCGCGGCGGCTACCGGAGGAGATGTAAATAATATTGAATATTTTGAAGGGTTTTCGCCGGAGCCGGAGGTTAGACGGCCGCCGGAATATCCGTTTTCACTGTTTGGTGCCGGTTTTTAGCTGGTATCTACAGTTTAATTTGATACTGGTATTAAATGCTAGATTGTTGTAAGTTTTTTTTTTTTTTTTTTCCAAATACTATTTTTATTCTTATTTTCTTTTAGTAATCTAGTTTCAAATTTCATGTTGGTATTATAAATTGCCACTAGATTGCGTTGTTTTTTCTGCAATTGGGTGGCATTTTTGTTTTAAAATATAATGTTACTACAATATACAATATGGTGGTATCTAGTTGAAGCATGTTTGAATAGATTGTTATTATACATTTAGCTAATAGAACTATGTATTTCTAGATATATTTAAGATGTATTTTATGTTAAACTTTAAACCGAATGTGTATTTTATGTCAAATTTAATCGCCGAAAGAGAAATGGGCGTCGAGCGCTCTAGTTTAAGCGCTTAAACATAACTGTTTGATATAATTTTTTGTACATTTTATACATTTGTTATGAAGTTAGAGTTTTAGAGTAAAAGAACTTTGTGTTTGGGTTGTATGTTTGATAAGATTTTCTAGCTTTGGGTTCAAGTCCAACAGACGACAAGGATAGAAAGAAATTTACAATTAAAAAAATTAAGATTATTTTACTTCAGAATCAAAATTTATTAAAGCAAAAAATATAACATTCATAAAAGATCACAACATAAAATAGTACTACAATTTTTTAGGGTTTGCATGTATCAAGAAAAGGAAAAGTTACATCCAAACTTGGGGACCTCAATTACCCTGTTTCCAAAGTAACAATTCAAGACTTCAACAAAAATATGTATTAAATAACACACATGGTCCTTATAATTGTACTATTAGGGTGTTCGGGACGCCTCCTAGGTGGCCTGGCGGGTTCTACAGAAACATCGCCACAACTTCTCCAAGATGGGATTATGGGTTTGTTTCCGGGTTCGTGAACCCATGTTAGATGGAGGTGTTTGAGCGTATTTTTCATTTAATTTAAACAAGAAAATTAAGGATTCAAATGGTTCCAAAATGGGTGACCCCTTCCTTTATACCGAACTCTCATTTGGAAAATTATCATTGGGTATGGGCTGATGTATAGGTCCACATGCTCACCTTTACTCTTGCCTCGTTACCCCACTCACGGGCAAGCCCTTGGACCCCACGGCGTGTGTTCTGCTCCCCAAGAAGATGATGTGGTGTGGGGCGTTACCCACTACGTATAGCTTTAGTGTTGAAATGGGTTGGAATGAGGTAGCATTATCCTATTAGTTGGTTTGATGTGTTCTTATATGTGTTCAAACTCAGCCCGAGTTGACGTACTAGATCCGATTATGGCCAAGGTTGACCATGTTTGATTGATTCCTAGTATTAGACGGAGTTGAAGAAAGTCTTATCGGCAGCCAACCTTGTAGTGATTACTCGGCAGTACTCGGCTTTACAGACCCTGTTTTACAACATCGCTTAGATCACATGAATCATTTGAGCAATTTAGTTTTGAAGATCATTCATATATATAAATTGGTGTTTTGTAACAAATAATTGCTATAAGTCCTTTTATATAGATGTTTTTTTTGATGAATCTAGTTATTGTTACATGATTATATGTGACGTTTAATGAAAACTTATTGTCACTCTTTAACACTTAGTAAAATGTCTCACTATGGATATGCATCAATTTAAGTTTTCGTTGAACCAAAATGAAAACCGAAGTACAATTATTTGTCCTAAAAGAGTAATAATTGAGTGAGGGGGAGAAAACATATTACTTGAATTTAATGTTTAAAATCAAAATTTCTTAAATTTAATGTTATCATTGCATGATTTTATTAGTAGATCATTTTTTTTCTATTACTATGATTTATTGTAGTTTTTTCTATCATTTGTTATCAAGATGACCAAATAAAGAAATGCTACTAATTTTTTGATAGTTGCAAAAATAAGTATTATTTATATTATTATTATTTTGAATGCCAAGGAATCCTCCAAATGGATTACTGGTGAAAATTACCACATCAGGATACACTCGCCTTCGAACAAAGGAAAACCCTCATCTAAGGCCGAAGCCTGTGAATACTCGCCGGAAGGCACGGCAGTAGGTAAGATAAAACCTGCTCAGTTCAAGGGTCGAACTAGCGATCTTCGACTACTCACTTAGTCTCTAATCATCGTCAGGTGCTTCAGAAAATAAAAGGGAAGGTATGAATCAAACTTGAGTCCATTAAACACCAAGTCTGTCATTACCATTCCACCACCACCTTAGTTGGCCTAAAAAATAAAGGTTTTATAAAAAATAGATATTGGACTCATGGCATTATTGTTATTATTAGCCAGCCAATCAGAAAGGAGAAAATTAGGAAAAAGAAGGGCAAATCATTGGGGTGCCAGTCATGGCGCGTGATGAGCATCTGGGGTGCACGCGACGACAACGAGTATGTGTTTTAAGTGTTTAACAAAACGACAATAAGTGTTTAACAAAACGACAATAATCCAAGTGAATCAAGAAGAGCTGGGCTTTATTTGGAACAATTGGGCCCTTCTCAAGTGCAACTATTTCTCCGGCGAGCCCAAACGGGTAGAGTGGCTTTTAAAGTGGGCCATGGCCATCGTGGCATTGCTGATTCCCTCCCTAACCTGTTATGTGACCGATCCGGGTACCTAGAAGAGACAGTCGATCATAAGCTCGCCTCGTATTTATTTGCTAAAAGCATATGGTGGAACATTTTCGTTTGGGTTTAAGAGTGTCGTTTCCACCCAATGTTGAATGACTGCAAGATATAATCGAAACTTTGCTCGAAGCGCCTAGGACAAAACGTTGGAGGAAGATTGTTTAATCAGTAGTTATGGCAACGGCTTGGAAAATATGGCATGCGTGCAATATTAAAGTCTTCGAGGGACAATTTATTCCGGTTTCAAGAACGGCGGACTTAATAAGAGAAGATGTCTATTTTTGGTTGAGTCACAGGTCAAATATCCCTACCCCTACGTGGGATAAATGGGAAGATTTTGGTGTCGTTGAGCTTTTGTTGTTTGTTTTCCCGGTTGTCCTTTAGTTGTTTTACCCTCCGATCTTACCAGATATGTGATATGCAGAAGGAGATATGTTAGCCGGACCCTCATTGGAAGTCGAAATCGACACCAGATATCACCACACAGACGGAGATAAGGCCCTCGCGGATTGAAATCGACACCAGATATTAACACCGGATTACGCAGCTGTTACATCGTCGCAAGAACATCAACATCAGACGACTGATTTCAAATCACTGATTTGTAAAAAAACATAAGAACAATATTGTAAATTTAGACGAAGGGCAAACCGGTAGTTTCGCAATTCGTGAAGGGATGTATGGTAAATTTTGTCGGTGAAGGACCAAGGCAAACAAACAATAAAAGCAAAAGCATAAAGTGTAAAATGTAACTGAGGGGTCAAAATGGTAAATCTACCGACATAGGTTTTTAAGATATATAGATAATAGATAATGATCGATAATTATCTCAAATCAATCAAGCAAATTATTGATTACATATTTTATCAATCAAGTATTTATATTCATTTAATCATCTAAAATAATAATAATTTAGTCATTTTCCAAAATTAGGTTTATATTTTAGTAAGTGCATAGAATAAAAATGGTTAATTAGTATATTTGAAGTTTTTTTAATCTCTTGAATATGTTACAAGTTAACGCTTTGTTGGTGTCAACCATGCCGATGGCAAAAGGTATTGTACCGACCGTTTGGTATTACGAGTTTGCTAAAGAATAATGCACGTTTGAAACCAGACCAAACTAGTCATACACATACACGTCTTGCTTTTTACATATACATGTTTGTGAATATATACCTTTTAGTCTTTTACCATCCAACATGGTTTATGTCATATATCACCCCATTACCATGTATCTAGAACAACATAAATTTCAACTCCAAGTAGTAAAAAAGCAACAGAAATAGGTTTTTTTTGCTATAACATGACAACAAGTTTCTCCTAAATTTCAAAGAAACACTTATGTAGTCCCCTAGTATGAAATGTTGTAATGAAAATATGATATTGACTCACAGTCTGATTTAAAATCATCCAAAACCAAATCATGAACATCCATGTCGATATACATATCATGCCACACACACAGTTTACATGAGACTACATGTGGCGTGTCATGTTACCCTTGAAGGTGATGTTGTCGATTGGCGGTGTGCGTGACATACCATATCACTAGATGTTGACATGAAACACATGTACATGACTTATTTTTTGAGTTACTTTATACAAAAATGTAAACAAACTGATCATTTTATACAATTCAAGCAATTTCACAACAATATTAGTGTTCAAAGTATAATGGATTTGATTAGAAAGGTTAAATCATCTTTTCTAAAGTTGTTGAAAGTATCTATCACACATATATATTATTATTATTATTATTATTATTATTATTATTATTATTATTATTATTATTATTATTATTATTATATAAAGTTTAATAATGAATACCTAAAGACAATTTGTCGTCAATTTGAAAATGTGTCCCTCGTTATACAACAATCAACTAATGTATTCACATAGGATTCTTTTGATTCCCACAAATTCTGTCCCAAATCTATGGTGGGCCATACTCCATAATCCTACATTGTGTTTGAAGTGTTAAATGATTATTACAAAACTTAATATATATCTATGTATTTTATACTTATATTCACTATAAGTGAATATGGTATGATTGGTTATACAACACATATGTCATATACAAGTAATTAAGTAATTAACCATATATAAGATTAAGTTTAATTAACTGAAAAGGTATTAAACAAAAGTTTTTTACCTTGAATTTTGAGATATTGGATTTAAATAATCACAACTTCCGATTTATATCACATCACTTCCAACTTTTAACTTATTTTCCTCAGGACTCCCAAACTAACTAAACCATAACCCAGTTAGTTTGATGTCAAATGCCACATCATCAAAAACGCCTTGTCAACAGCCACATCACATGCCACGTCATAAAAAAATGTCATGTTAGCTGCCACATCAGTCGCCACGTCATAAATATTGCCACGCTAGCTGCCACATCGGCCGCCATGTCACCATACAAAGTGCCACAACAACAAAAAACTAATTGGGTTAAGGTTCATTTAGTTTGTGAGTGCCAGTGGAAAATAGGTTGAAAGTTAGGAGTGATGCGTACAAATCGAAAGTTGAGACTGATATCAACCATTTGGTAAAAGTTACGATTATTTAAATTCAATAACCCTTGAATTTTTAAGACAACATAGTATAAGTTTGTGTTTATTTCGACCCCTCTTATTTTACATCTTATGGCACTCTCATACTAACTCTACCAACGTTCTCTTCACCTTTGGATTAAAAAATGTTTCCCTCCTACCAACCATCCACATATCAATTTAAGAACCCAAGTCATAACAACAATAAACTTGTACAATTTAAGATAATGATGGGGTTTATTAGAACTATTAAGTTGAAATAAGATGTATGAAAAAGGTACCGACCAATTGTCGGGTTTGTAACATCAGTCAACAAAAGATATCGATCAGTTATTGCTTTATAGATGCTATGGAAGCTAACGAATATTTTAATGTATGAAGATGTTACGTTTTTCTCTTGGTCCATAAAAACTTAAAGAAATAATCACTCCGTGAATAACTATTTGAAGAAACACCAAGTTAATCCTAAGGTTAATTCGGGAAATTAGTCTCGTTCAAATAAGGTTAATTTTCTTTTTGTTTCTCGCCTAAGGACTGCGTGATCTTGCAAAACAACACAACACCGTGAACCTCGTTAAAAGGAGGAGGATTGGGGGATTCTCTTTGTAACCATCATCCGGCGTGAGAATAAGAACTTGTTTTGAGGATAATAAGTGTGTGTATTAAGTGAGAGTGCAAGAGAGCGATCCTTAAACCTCGAGGTAAAGTCCTCCATTTATAACCGAAAGTGGTAACGAAGGAGATGGGCTGATGGGCCTTGGGCTTGACTTCGACATCAAGGAATAAATTTGTCCCCTTGGACACAACCGTAAGTGTTTGCAAGCAAATGGGTAGATGGCGCCGGCTGATTGGATCCACGTGGCTTGGTAGTTGTCCTTGTTGTCGGATCTGTCATCAACGATCAATGGAGATCTTGGAGGAGAAGTTGGCGCACAGTGATTGGTGACACGTCACTGTTTTTTGTATTTCTTGTCTCCTGCACGACTGTTCATTGTGAAGCTCTATTGGACAAAGTCTGGCGTGCGTCAATTGGTCGTTCTGACACTTGTAGTGGTTGTACTAGCCTTGTTGCATGCTCAACTTGGCGATGAGCTTGCGCTAATCCATTGAAATGCTAAGTGTTACGTTCGTTTGACTTGGGTATGGTCTTCTGTGCGCGGCCCACGTTTGTAGCTGCGTATGTCGGCGTAAGATCCGAGACCATACCCCTTCACTATTTTATTGAAATTATGTTGTTTTTATCTTCATCAAATATGGTTATAAGAAGTTTTATGTTAACTTTGGATTATTAATTTATTGATGAACCGCTTTAATGCTTCAAATCCCACATTGGCTTTATAGTTTTTCTTGCCCCACATGATTTGTTTATTGACAAAATCTACCCTCTATTTTAAACAACAAAATCATTTACATTTTCTACTTGATAAACAAATCAATATCACACGAACAAAAAGGTCATACCAAATCCCAAAAAACAAACAAAGTATACACACTAACTAACATCTTCCAAATATAATCATAAATCCCAAAAACATTATACTTTATGCTTCATCAATAATTACATACCTTTAAATTCAAATCAACATTTTTTTCGACACTGAATTCTCGACGCGAGAAAGAACAAAAGTCCCCGAATACATATCCACAAAAAACTTCTCTATGATGTCGCGATAAACAGGACAAGTTAACCGCGAATAGTAATGAAGCACCTCTTCAATATCAACAACAAGATCCACATTATTTTGATCCATCATTTCCAACTCCTTTAACTTTCTTGTAACCAAGCACTTTGACGATAATTCGTCTCGATTTTCATTTTCATCTTCGTCTCTTTTCTTGTTTTCTTCATGATTGTTGAACATGTTTGGTTGTTTAAGGTTCATGTTACTTGGTTCTATAAGGTTCGGTGTGTTTTCTGGTTGTCTATAGCTGCGGTTGAAGCGGGTCGTCTGTAGTGTGGCGCCATTGCGGCTTCCGGTGCATGAAAAGGGGTTGCAGTGTGGTGTTTTGGGTAGTTTTGATAGCCTCCAGCAAAATAGGACTTGAAGGTATGTATGGTACTTTTTAAGAACCTTTTGGTGTTAGAATATGTGATTCTTAGAAGCATTCTTGAAGGGTTTTTTTTTGTGTGTGTGTGTGAGAGAGAGAGAGAGAGATTTCACAGTGGGAATGAGAGCGGGAGGTTGAAGATGGACTCTTGGGGTTTAAGTAGGTGTTTGTGTTAATTTTGTATGCATGTCACCAAAAGCCAAAAGGGCATCCAATAAATGTAACAACTTTTTTTTTCTTTTGAATAGATTATATTATTCTAAATAATAATAATGATTATTTTTTTAGTTATATTCAAGTATACTAACTACTAACCTCTGTAGCAACATCTTAACTATACGCTATTAGAAAAATTATTTGTTTGAGATATTTGATTTAAATAACTCTAACTTTTATTAATTGGTCGATGATACTCCTAACTTTCAATTTGTATCACAACACTCCCAACTTTTAACTTAATTTCTTCTGCCACTTTCAAACTAACTGAACTCTAACCCAGTTAGTTGACTAGATGTTACGTCACTAATCAAGTGTCACACCAGATGCCACGTCAGCAAAATGTGTCACGTCAGATGCCATATCAGTAAAAAAACTAAATGTGTTAGAGTTCAGTTAGTTTTGGAGTATTAGAGAAAAATAAGTTGAAAGTATTGCGGCACAAATAAAAAGTTGGGAGTGCTATTGACCAATTGATAAAAGTTTGAGTTATTTAAATCGAGTATCCATATTTGTTTTGCTCGTAATATATATATGGATACTCGATTTAAATAACTCAAACGTTTTCATCCATTATTTCTGTTAACGAGAAGAGCAATTCAATCATTTTATATGGCCGAATTGTCATTCTAGTTAACGAAATTACATATAAAATGACCGAATTACCCTTCTCGTTAACAGAAAAAATGGATGAAGTTAACCCAGTGGACTAAAATGGCAACGGTGAAACCTTTTTGGACCCACAGGTGAAAAATGAAACATTTGAACTAAACTGACAAAATGACGCAAACCACATGGACTAAAATGGCATTTAACTCTATAAATAAAACGACATTAGCTTTTACTTTTGATGATAGATGTGTCCCCTCTTTTTAGGATAAATTTTTGGAGCGTTTGCATGTTAAAGTTCACTTTATCAAGGTTACGTTTGAAAAATTGTTCTTTGTACCTTTGTTTTGATTTGTGTTTATTCCTATCGTTTCGTACTTTCATACTATAAACTTTTTTTCGAACTTAACTAGTTAAAAACTTCTGAACCCTTCAAATAAGTTAGATATTGGTAAAATCAATCACGGAGCCAGCTTGGGGCTTGACTCGTTGACTTGACTCGAATACTTTAGCGGGTTTGTGAGTTATAACATACCCAACTCATATTCGGCTCAACTTCAACTCGATCAGTTTGGCTTCACTAATTGATCCATTATTATATATATAATTGGTTGACCACTTAGCTATGGTAACTTTGACTTTTTTTTATATCTCATCCTTGTCAAACACCTCCTCAACTTTCTTACGTTTTTCTGTAGAATGTCATTTTGATCCATCTCGAGTTTTAAGTGCTAATTATTATGTGTGTGTCGGTATAATTTAAGTTGGTTTATGTTTCAACATAATATTTTTCAAAAATGAATCATGTTAAATATAATACGTTTTCATTCAACGATATAAATTCGAGTTACTTTACGTTTCATGACTCATGTCACGTTTTGATACTTATTTTTATTGGCGTTTTCAGTTGGTCTACGTTTTGATGTTTATGTACATGTCGGTATAAACTCAAGTTTGTTTACCTTTCGACGTAATGACAATTTAACCGTCTCGAATTTTAGGTGCTCATTTTTATATATGTATCAATATATATTCAAGTTAGTTTGCATCTTAATGTATTTTTTTCCTAAATAAGTCATATCAAATATAATACATTTTTGTGCTTATTTTTATGGATAATTTTAATTGGTCTACGTTGGTCGATAAGCAATAGCAAAAAAAATTCAATCCAACCACACAATGCGAGTAATCAATTCTAGTTTTCTTAATTTTGATGATTTTGTTTGTTTCTTTTTGCTAACCTTAACTAAAGAAGTTGGTAACAATATTAAATAATACGATTCACATTCGCAAATAATACAATACTCAACCACCAATATCCAAACGAACAAGTTTATACTAGCCGAAGTGTGAGTTATTGGAGATTTATATAAGCTAGCTGGAGCCAAATTTGCTTAAATTTTTCACAAGCTAATTAAGGGGTTGTTTGGTAACTTTTGAATTGTTAAGTGTTGAATAAGTAAGAGGTATGAACCATTAAGTGCTGAATCAGTAACATATCTGAACCATTAAGAGCCACTATATTACTTAACCGTTCAAAGACAAATGTTTGACCAATTCAGATTAGAGGTCTTAACCATTCGGACTTAGTATAATACTTAACCATTCAGAAGGAAATGTTTGAACCATTCAGACATTTGCTCGTGAAACAAACAACCTTAACCATTAAGTACTGATCAGTAAAAGGTCTGAGCCATTAAATGTCTCCTTAAAAGGTAAATAAACAACCACTAATACTAGCATGTAAACTACTAGTTGGTGATGAGTCATGCACACCTAAACAACCGTATCTTTTTATATACAAGAGGTGGACAAATTGGTGTCTTTATCATGTACATGAATAATAAATATTATATAAGATTGATAAGTGTATATCTAATAATAGATTAGAGTTAAAATAAATAGGCGTTAAAGCAGGCGGCTACATGTCTTGGTCGGATGGTGATGAGTTTGACGCTAATGAATCCACATGTTTTTTACCTAACCTTATCGTGTTAGTATTAAATTGACAAAACATAATATAATAGTAATAACTACAATTAAATAGTGGCGATAATAATAGTGAAATAGTGTCAAATACATAAGGAAAAAGGAAAATCACGAAAATAACTATTGATCCACACTAATTACGAAACTAGCCACCTAAAGCGTTCTAGAGATACTATACCACCTGATGTAGCGTCTTTATAAATAAATAATAAGCTTCAGTCCTTTATTATTTTTTTCTTTTCCATCGTGAATTTTAAATGAGCATAATAAAAAGAATCACACCAAATTAAAGAGAATAAAATAAATTTTTATTTAGTATAAATTTTCTAAAAAAAATATTGTTGTATGAAAAGTGAAGCCCCGTTTAAAAATCGTTACAAAAAAGAAAAAGAAAAAAGGAAAAGACTGGAGTCTTTCTAAAGACGCTACACCACTTGTTGTATTGCCTTAGAAAGATTTCAACCATTTTTTTTATTTCCTACCACGATTTTTAAACGGGCATAACTTTTTAATACGAAAATAACTTTTTAATAAAATACATCAAATTAAAAATGATAAAATTCTCTTTAATTTGATGTGTTTTTTTAAATAATTACTACGTATGAAAAAAAAAGTTATGTTCGTTTAAAAATCGCGTGGAAAATAGAAAAAAAAGATTGTAGCCTCTCTAAGATGTTGCCAGGTGACTATTTTCGTAACTGATGTGGGTCAATGGCTATTTTCGTGATTTTCCTTAAGACCTTAACAATAATATTGTTATAATATTGGTGATAGTTATTTTGTTAGAAATGAAAACGCCGCAAGTCGCTAGAGGCGTATAACTCGGATATATTTGAAACTACAATGGAAAATTTTGGAAGCTAAAACGTACCAAGGACACAATTCGAGATAATGAATTTCCTATCATGTTTTTTTTTTGTCCAAATAAACGTATTAGACTTGATTTCTATATAATAGTTTGTATTTAATTTTATATATAATAATTTTGTCGTAGTATCTTAATGAAATGAAGTATTTTGTCGCAGTCTCTTAATGAAATGAAGTGTGTTCCAGTTTGTTTATGAGCAAAAGTCAAATGTTATTGAGTCTTCGTTTTGATAATAAATAATTAAACTGGACTACTTTGACCTATGTTATTTCTGTACAGACATTTAAGCAATGTTTTGATATCCGGCTTTTATATCGTACCGATTTAGCTCAAAACGGTTTAATCGAATGTATCGAACGGTTCTACCGGACGATTCAACTGGCCGGTTTGAACCAGTTTTTAAAACATTGCATTTAAGGTTAAATCGACATTGAACTTAAATTAGTAACTAGCACTCAAACTTTTTTTGTATTATTTTTAACCTTTTTTAAAGGAATATAACTTCCGTGTCATATTGTCAATGTGGAATGATTGGTTTAATTTCTTTTTATTTATCGAAATAAAGAGAAACGGGTAACAAGCTGCGCCGCTACACCTTTTTAAATAGCAAAATCAAATCTTTTAAAAACCACATCAATGGATATCGGGGTCATAACATTGCTATGCATGACCCTTTGAACACGACTAAGTAAGTCTACAGCCTCAGGCACAAAGAAACAAAAAATATCAAAAGCAAATGGGATAAACACGTGTTGGTTAAGAATATAATCATGGACCGATAACTTAATTATTTACATCTGGATAGGTGGGAGTATAGAGATTAAAATATAAAACTACAATAAAATTTTGCAGAGTATTAAACATAATACGGGCCCGGATCTTATAATGGGCCTATAATTTCATCTGATTCAGTTATTTAATCCAATAGATAAAATAATTATTGATCCAACTAATGCTTTGCAAATAATATAACAAATAGTAATATGGGCTTGATCCAACCAATGCTTTGCAAATAATATAACAGACCAGTATATTTATCTGCCGCGCGTTGCGGCGGCGTCAAAATGTATAGTAACTTATATAGAAACTTTATATTTTTATACTTGTAGTTTTTTCATACATAACAAAATATATATGATTTACTTATATAGAACTTGTACTATGGTTTGATCAATCACCTATTACGATTATGATTTAATTAACTCGAGTTGGTGCTCACATTTAACTTTATAAAAAATAATTTGTGTAAGGAGTTTTAGATATATTAACAATGACATATAAGTTGATTTGATAGAACTAAAACATATTTCTTTTGTTAATCATATGTCACTTATCATACATTTACATTCCTAAACCTTAGTATATAATGTGAAAATAAAAAAAGAGATTTTGAAAATATATATAAACGGGTCATCTGATGACCCAGATTCCCAAAATCCAAATCATCCAATTAGCAAATAGCAGAATTTATAGATTCTTCCAGTAATATACTGTTTCAGTGTATGCAAACACACTGCCATTTTTTTTGCAGACATTCTATCTTTTTCCACTTCTATAGTAATTATGTTTATATAAAAATATATAAACGAAATCCATAGAACATATCATTTTCCTGGGCTTGGCTCCACATGAATTATAGAGACTGTTCATAATTTATTTTTAATTCTATTATATTATATTTAGGTACCACTGTTTATCTTATGATATTTCACTTTCACTACCATATTATTAACGGAAACTCCTTCTTTACCCTATCTTACGAATATGTTACTTTATTACTTATTTATTTATTTATGTTAAACGGCTAACCAATTCTCTAAATGGGATACTTGCGAAATTCGCCACTTCGAGATACACTTGCATCCGACCCAGAGAAAACATCATCTAGGGCAAAAGCCCGTGAGCACTCGCCCGAAGACATAACACTACGTTGAGATAAAACCTGCTTAGTTCAACGAGCGAACTAGCGATCGCCATCTAAACGGTTCTCACCACCTAAGTATAAGAGATAATGGAAATGAGTATAGGGAGGGTTGTGCAACGGTTTAGAACCAGATCGAATCGAATCCAAACTGTTTAATGCTAAATATAAGAACTGGAAACGGGCTAAACGGTTCTCTCCGGAACCGGTTGTCAGTTAATCCTATAACTAACAACAAAATAAAAACAATTAAAGTGTTTAAAGCACATAATAAGAGTTCCAACATTCAAAATAAAAGTAGAAACAATAAAATGTTTCAAACCATGAAACTAAAGTATAAAACGTAACATACAAAAGTTAACTAAAAATTTTTTAGTTGACTATCATAAAAACTTTATTAAAACATTATGTAAAAACTTTTTCTTATATTCTTTAACCAGTTACAGTTTAAATAAATTAATAGGGTTTTTAATATATTATTTAAAGTTTAAACTCAAACCAGTTCTAGCAGTTCTTTAAACAGACCCGTTGGTAATAACGGAATCAAAACCAGGAACCATTCTCTCCCAAATTTAAGAGCCGGAACCAGACCCGAAATATGACAATACCGTTCAGATCTGACGGTTCCAATTCCTTTCCTCGGTTCTATCGGTTCAGAACTGTATATTGCTCAGCTCTAAACACAGGAGATAACTAATGAAAAAAGTAAAAGGCTAAAAAAGCACATTGTGAAAGGAAGTTGTGTCATTTAACAAACATAATCAAATATACGAATTTCTTGCTAAACAAAAGTTGGTTTACAAGACCTACTATTATCGATTTTTTAGAAACAACTATTTAAGTCAATTGTAATTTAAGTGTTTAATGTTCTTTAGAAACAACTATTTAAGTTTTCTTTTAACACAAAAATAATATATTAATATAAAAACTGGCCGAATTACATCAAAATTGCAGTTAAGCGAGCAACAAGCTCGTCGCTACCCTTTTTAAATAGCAAACTTGGCCTATTAAAGACAACTTTTTGAACCCTAGTCAACTGTAATTTAAGTGTTTAATGTTCACATCATACGATGCAATGAACCATGACTAGAAGTGCCACACCTAGAATATTAATTACTTATAAAACTTTATTGATTATCACATGTGACAATTTTCACTTTCTTTCCCTTTTCTCTCAATTTAGGTTCATTTTTAATTCCACCTACACATCCTATAAAACCACTATAGTCTATATTTAACCAAATAAATTGGCATAATATTATCTTCATATGGAGACCCCTACTTCATACATTGTACATTTCTACGATAATTATTTAAGGATTTAATAAAGTTACACCTTTAAAATTTGTAGGTTGCGGCTATTTTAGTTGTACCCATCACATGTGTGACACAAATCCGATAATACTTCTTGAAAAAAAAAACTATTTAAAAAACAAATAATCATCGTTTTATGTTAAGTTGCAAGTTTTCAATTGCAAAAAAAATAAAATAAAATAAAAAATCTCTGCCCGATGTTGGTTTGATATATACCGACTGTGTGCATGTGTTTTGTTCTACTAGATCATTTGTCATGTATATAATGCAAACAAATACTTATATATTATTTAAGAAAATAAATTAATTCGAGATGTCCTTTACCTAATGCATTGCTTTATATTAACTTTAAATAATAAAAATCATGATCTCTAAATTAATAAAACTTGGTAAATTTTGTCCATAAGGGTGATGCCAATAATACTCAGATTGATTAAATTCATGTGAAAGTAATTTGCTTATTTTACTATTATCTAACCGGGAAACATGCTACAATTAAGATTTATGAGGAAATGGTCATTAGTTTGATACACAATATTTGTAAATATATCATGTATAATTTAGTTTATTTAAAAAATGATTGAACATGATCAAACTTGTATACGGAAGATTTGATGAGAAAAAAGGACAACATAAGAGACTCCAAAGATTTTGAAAATGTGGAGGGAAAGATAAAAATGTGTAAAACATGTTCGATACGGTTAAGCATTGTATTGGTTTATAATGGCTTAGACTTCTTACTGATTCACCACTTAATGGTTCAAACTGTTTGTTTATGAGCACTTAATAATGCAAACAAATACTTATATATTTTTTAAGAAAATAAATTAATTCGAGATGTCCTTTACCTAATGGTTCAAATTGTTTGTTTCATGAGCAGATGTCTGAATGATTCAAACATTTGACTCTGAATGGTTAAGCATTATACTGAGTCTGAATGATTAAGACCTTTATTCTGAATTGGGCAGATATTTGTCTCTGAACGGTTAAGCATTGTATTGATTTATAATGGCTCAGACTTCTTACTGGTTTACCACTTAATTGTTCAGACCTCTTACTGGTTCAATACTTATCCATTCACAAGTTGCCAAACATCCATTTAGTGTAGTGAACAAGCCGTAAAACAAACTAGCATGCATTTTAATATAACCTCGATTATGATTATAAAAGCAAAACTTGTCCCATTTAAATTTTTTTTATTATCATAATATACATTCAAAAATATATATATTATGTGTGTGGCGTGGGAACTACAATAGAAAGTACATTTTAGTTCACCAATAGTTCACCAATTGTCAACCATCTAAAAAGAAAAATAAATAAAAAGCTACTTTTTGGTTTTCCGAAAAAGTACTTTTATTTTCTTTTTTAGTTATTCCTTTGGACAGAGTAATTCCCAAAGACAAAGTCCATCTTCACGGAAACCTTGTAAACATCATAAAAAGAGTTAAATACATGGTTGGTTGGTCATTGTGGTTTTCAAATATTGCAGACTTAGTCCCAGTGGTTCACTAATTATACACTTGGTCCTGGTGGTTGTAATTTTTGCACTCGTGTGATCCTTATCACTAACATGTGTTAAATTTATCAGTTAAGTGTGTGCAAAATACTAAATTAACCCTGACCAATTAAAAAAAATAAAAGATATAAAGATGGGTGAGGCCCCTCATCTTCTTCCTCTCTCTCACTCTCTTTCTCTGAAAACCATCTCCACCTTAAACCAACCACCACTTCCAACTACAGTTCCACCGTCAACCCACCACCACTTCCACCTCCACCATCACCTTCAACCCACCACCACCACCTTCACCGTCACCTTCAACCCACCACCGCAACCTCTACCACCACCCCACTGTCACCTTCAGCGCACCACCCAACCTTCACCACCAATACCACCCCAACCACAACCACTCAAACCCAAATCTGGCCGTCGGAAAAACGAAAAAAGGAATTTGGCCGGCTACAGTTATGAATGAGAGTTTTGCGAGTGGTTAAGTCAGTGCATAATGTAGTTATGGAGAAGTGGAATCTGATTCACGTTCAAGCTCCAAAAGAGCTTTAATGGCGGATGAGCAGGAAAATGGTTTGTTATCTAAAGGTTGTTGACATTGGGGTTCTGATGCAGTTTGTGTGAAGCTTGTTTCAGAGCTTCAAGGATTTTGAGAGCTTGTAGTGAGTTTGTGTTTAGGGTTCAAGATTAAAGCTTCAGCTTCATGTTCCATGGCGGATGTTTATAGATGTTTTTGTTTTTGGTGTTTGATTTGTTATAGTTGTCTTATTGTTGTTTGCTACTGAATCTCTTGAAATTGTGGTGGATATTGATGTAATTTGTGGTGTGAGATCAGAATCTTGTTGATTTGTTAATATTTTTAAGAGAGAGAGAGAGAGAGGGAGAGAGAGAGATGAAGGATAAGGAAGATGATGGTGGGCCCCATCTATTTTTATATTTCTTTTACTTTTTTTTTAATTGGTCAAGGGTAATCTAGTCATTTCGCACACACTTAACTGAGAATTTTAACACATGTTAGTGATAAGGACCACCCGAGTTTAAAAATTTCAACCACCGGGACCAAGTGTGTAATTAGTGAACCACTGGAACCGAGTTTGCAATATTTGCAAACCACAGAAACCAACCAAGCATTTAACTCTCATAAAAATATGAGGGGAAGTATGTATTCAAATATCATTTTCATACATATAGTTAAAATAAAATATGGGGGAAAGTATGTATTCATCATTTTCATACATATAGTTAAAATAATTTAATTCATACCATTTCATTTTATTATCACAAAATTTCAAACACAAGCCATTTTATTAAGTTACAAATTAACACTTTAACCTGACCACTTAAAGTCCAAACAAAGTAATTAAACCAGAGTTGATCCGAACCACTTAAAGTTCAAACAAAGTAATTAAACCAGAGTTGGTCCGGACCATAAATTTACCCAATATACAACATTTTCTACAAAGAACACAAAGAAGTTAAACCGATGACGATTACTTAACAAGTTAACAAAATTTATCTAATTAGGATAAGAATAGTTAATTGGAAGTTTAAACACCGAACTGAAGCATCGTTTTCGTCATTTTGTGTATCATTTCGAGATAAGTTTTACATCAATCGACTCGTATCCTAATTCTTATAAAAAACCTAAAACATCAGTTTGTAAGTCGAAAAAACTTAACTCCGTTAACTTTTTATAACCAAGGACCGGTGTAGACAAAATATTTGAAAAGTGGGACTACCAGCAGGAATAAAGAAAAGTCGGACCGCCAATGGTCAATGAACGTCTACTAGGGATTATAATAATCCAATTTACGGAGTAAACATAGCCATTGTTAAGTGATGAGTTAACCTTTCATCCGGACCACTCAAAGTCCATACAAGACAGTCTGACCAAAAGTGGTCCGGATGGACGACAGTCACCCAACATGCAACATTTCCTTTGCGAACACAAACATATCAACACAAACACGATTACTAAACAAGTTAATCAATATCTTTAATTAGGATAACAATAATTAACAACAAAACTAAAACTAAAAACACCAAACCAAACTACATGAAACTAACAACATTAACTAACTAAACTACTAAAGCCAGTCAGAAAACAAAGTCTTCCAAATCTCACCAAAAACCTCACAAATAATCTCATGATGTTCTTCACAATTCAAACTCAAAAAAACTCCAACAAATCCTCAAGATCTTCCACTCCGACTAACCGCCGTTCAACGATCATCTCCAACATCGAAACCCGAAAATCCTCATGCGGGTCGTTCGATTTCTTCACAACCGCAACACTATCCCTCACCAATTTGCATGACCCTTTAATCGGATCAACATCGGTTGATTTCACATCTTTACACCCACCACCACCGGAGTTTTTCACCTTTTTCCGGCGTACTCTGTTTTTCCGGTAAGATACTGAAGAATCCGATGAAAACGAACGTGACGAAAACAGAGTGGCTTCATCATCATCAATTTCGCCATCTTCATCACTGCTGCAGCAATCGTAGTAGTAATTATCTGTAACAGATGAAAAATCTTGGAACTTGATCGGTTTCCGGTGATGGGGTTTCTTTTTCTTGGGATTTTTCGGTTTTTTCCGGTGGAATGGTGGGTTTCCGGCGAGTGTGACAGCCGGAAAAAGGTTGTGGGATTTTGATTTGTGTAAAAAGGAGGAAAAGGGTTGGGGTTTAGGGGAGAAAAGTTGGATGAGTTGACGGTGGTGGTGGTGGTTTTCCGGGAAGAAAAACGGTTGTTGGTCGGTGACGACGTCGGAGATGGGTTTGGTCCGGCATGAGTTGAGGGATGATTGGAAGAGTTTAGAGATTTTGAGTTTGAAGCGGTTGCTATTGATGTTGTTGTTTTCCATTTTGTTGTAGAAAGAGATGTTGAAGATATGAATATGAAGATGAAGATGTGTGTGATTTGTAATTGGAAAGGTTAAATATAGGGGAATGTGGTAGAAAAAAAACAATATTTTAATAAAAAAAACTCAATTGAAAGTGAGGTTAATTTGAAAAAAAGTTGGGTATTTTTAGAAAGGAATGATTTTTAAAATTTGTTATACTGTATTTTCTAACGTGGGGTAAAAAAAATTCTATAGTAATTCACTTTTGATGTGTTTTGATGATGAACTTTTAATTAAAGGTGGGAAAAAACCGACTTTAGAAAAAAAGAAAAAATCAAAAAAGTTGGTTTTTGAAAAACCGATTTCAAGTTGAACCAAACGGCTGTTTGTAGACCAATTTGTATTCTCGATCTTTAAAACTGGTTAGGAAACTGAACCGGGTTTTTTTTTGTCCCAAACCGGTTGTTACCGGTTTGAGTTTTCAGCACATCAAATGGATTGCAAATTGAATTGGATATTTTTCTAAAAGACTGATTATCCACCTATACTCGTAATAATTAACAAGTTAACATTTAACAACACTAATCATGATTTTACTCAGATCCGTAATAATTGTAATAAGCATTGGTACACACTGTCGATCAAATGTAGTGTGAGAAGAAGTGTGAGGACTAATCAATTAAACAAACGTTTTTTATACAATATATTTTAAGTGATACGTAATCAATTCAAATGTTTATTCGATTCTTTATAATGATACGGTTAGTCTGAATTGGTGTAATGGGCTACCGCCCCACTCCATCTTAGCAATCACCAGAAACCAAAACGCGTGGGGCGCCAAAGGGTGTTAGAGGTGAGGGAGTGAGAGCTTGGCATGTGTTAATGAGGAAGACATATCGTATTGGCCATGAATCAATTATATGGAGACATGTGGAATGGATGTGTAGCGGGGCACCAATCCACTACACATGGTCTTATATGAGGCACGTTTTTTTTTCATAACCAACAATACGTTGTGAACTATGAGAACCACAAAATACTTGTACATAGTGCATTGGAGAAAATTAGGTGATGAGATAACAAAATTATGATGGTTATGTAACTCTCTTATATATCACGTATAAGTTTATTATCTGGTTCTTACAGATCTCTAACATATTTTTTGTTCCAGTTTTGGTTTTAATGCCACTATGGTATTATTAAAATGTAAACGAACCAAAATGTTATTATGGTTGTATAGTCGTGTATAGTTTACATTAAAGTTTTTCCCTTTGGATAATGTATTTTTATTATATTTTTGGGGTAAGATTAGATTTATAAAAGTTTTTTAAGCAAAAGTCTAAACAAAATTAAACCTTTTAGAAAAAATATTAAATAGTTGAGTTTTTGAATATTACAATGCTCGAAGCCATATTTGTGGGTCGTTAGTGCTAGCTTTATTATATATTATTGGTAAAAATAAATCTATATATTAAATATTATAACTTCTTCCATTAGTTTATTGCCTTCAAGCTTTTTATAAGCATCATTTAATGAGTTCTTATGATGGAAAAACAAAAAAACAATATATATATATATATATATTATACATATAAAGCATACAAAACAACTACCCTTTGAACAATATAATTAATTTTAAGATACGCATTGGATCCAATAAACTAATAACATAGAAGGAAACTGTCAATAACAACTTTTGAAAAAAAAAACCCAAAATAATAATATTTATACAAATAAACCCAAATAATAATATTTTACAAATCTAAATTATCATGCATAAACTTAACATCAGTATATACTTTTTTTCTATTTAGTGGGAAATGAGTACATGAATATAACTTTGAATTCCTGTTACAGTTGATATTCTAAAAATCTTTGAATTCCTGAAATGGAAACAAAAGGTATTTAAGAACACATATATTAATATAGAAAGTGATATTTCACCAGTATGTAGAGTAGGGCAAAACAGTTCATAGTTTAAAGAATCATTCCAGAACCTAAAGAATTGAGTTACCCGGAATTTCATCCTCGTTAATTTTTTTTTTTTTTGTGATTTTAAGAAAACATGATGAAGTTTTAATATAATACAGTATCTTATATAGTCTTCGGTATTATACGGATTGAATGATGAAAATTATTTGTTTACAAAGTACAACACGACAAATAGGTGTATCTGATAATTATCTCTTAGACTTGCAATGTACATCTTGCTTATTGTAATCAATATACTCAACCTGTGTTTTAAAGTGTTTAATCACTAATTATTTATGAAGTTTATTAATTATTTTACATAATGTAATTAAACATTGAAAAAATAGTTAGATGAAGCATAGACGTATTTGCCCTTATTTTGTTATACAATTAACTCATCTTTTATCACGTATAATTTCAAAAATTGTTAAGCTTATTGATAAATATATAAGTTTTCAAGTAAGAAGATTAATTGTTGATCAAGTAATATGGTTTAAATATGAAAATCTAATACTTGGATTACATTTAATCATTCTCCATTTGAAACATATCATGCTCTTATTGCTCTCTATCATAATACTTAAAAATTCATAGATTTATGTATTTTTGGTTATTTAATTAATAATTTCCATTATCATTGTAAGTATAATATAAAAAGATTCATAAAAATTTATTTTTTGGTAAGGTATTTAAAAAAATCATTATCATAAATTATAAATATATTTGATGAAAGGGTGAATTTTGTGAAAAACTTTAACAGATCTAAAATGACAAAAAAAAATTAGTCAACTTAAAGATATATTCGAAGTAAGAGTAAATATTAAGACCACCCGTAGTGTGGGGATTTTTGGCGGTCCCCCATCCCCAAAAAAACGCCCAACAAAGCCCAGCAACCGCCTCCTTGGCGTTTTTCAAAAAAAAATGGCGTGCTTTTTAAAACACCCAAGGTCATTCTCTTTGGCAAATAGCATTTTTTTATGGTTTTTGTTTTATTTTTTATTAAATTCTATTAGAATACAAAGTCCCACAAGAATTCAAGCCCCACTACACCCTTTTTAACATATGCCCCACAAAGCTCACTTGCTAACTCGACTGTCATATGATGCAAAACGCACAAGGGTGGGGGCTTTGTTTTATCCTCCCACTACACATGATCTAAGGTAAAGATTTTAACATTAACAATATTGTCATTATACGATATCAATCCGATTCCAAAAAAAATAGAAACAAATAATTAGTATTGTTTAATAACTATTTTTTAAGGAAGATATATATTGACATGTTACATCCTTTGAAATTGTTTACTAAAAGTAAGATTAAGGATGATATATATTGACATGTTACATCCTTTGAAATTGTTTACTAAAAGTAAGATTATTATATATATCCGAAATATAAATTTTGCTTATCTTATTAACAACATTTGTTTAATAGTCAAATATATAAAATAGTAAACTTCCGTTTTGCTCACTGTGGTTAAGTCGGTTTAATGGTTTTGTCCCGGTCTTTAAAAATAGCTATTTTCCTCCCTGATCTATTTAACTTATCTCCATTTCACTCCACGCCTCAAACGACATCCAATTTCTCTGTTAAAATCTGGTCAAGGGCCCCACCCATGAGGGTATTTTAGTAATTTTAAATATAAAGTAAAGGGTATATGGGTAATTTTGTGTGTAAAGATATTTATACTTTTATATAACAAATACACCCACATTTTGCTCTCTCTACTCCCTCTCTCTAACTTCTTAGCCTTACCAGCCACCACCATCAACCTGCCGACCACCAGTTACGACCACCAATTTCCCTTCAAGGTTACCGGAACCACTGTCAGACGAGCATCGTCGCTGCCAGACCACCGCCACACACAATCTTCTCTCTCTTCCCTCTCTGATCTCTTTCTTCCCCGTCACCCAGCACCACCTATCCCCACCATCAACCCCCACCCTACATATTCAACATCGTCGGCAGATCTGAACACAACAGTAGATCTGAGCACGCCCACTCATACCACACCGATCACAAGCCATCACCACTATCAACCACCACCCACCCACTCCGCACAACTGATAGATCTTAGCACCAACAAATTTAAACACTACGGCCTCCCCCATGACTTTTTGTCCCCCACAACCATACTCACACCCCTAATTGAAGCCCTAACAACCATAATCTCGATTTAGGAATCACAGATCCCAAATCTCTAAGTTAAATTCCTAGACACTAATGTTTGGAGAGAGATGCATTGTGTGTGTGAGAGAGAGAGAGAGTAAGCTGTGTGTGAGGGTGATAATGGTAGCGACGGTGATGAGGTGTTGATGGTGAGACTAGTGGTGGTGATGTCTGGTTATGGAGGAGAGATAACACATGCAGAGAGAGAAGAGAGAGAAAGCACATGTGAACATCTGCATTCATTAGCAAAAGATGGTGGACTATGTGCTAGTTTTTATTTGTTATTTTCAATAATAATTATTCGCATTGGGAAAAGACAGAATTGCCCCTCATGTGAGGGGCATGTGACATGTTTTAACCCTGGAATGGATGGCGTTTGGGGCGGGGAGCAAAATAGAGATAGGTTACATAGATCAGGGAGTAAAATGTCCGTTTTAAACATTTGGGGCAAAACCGTTAAACTAACCAAACCACAGGAGCAAAACGGAAGTTTAATGACAACCATATTCCCAAATTAACAAATTGCTTTGACTTCCAATATATAAAATGAGCTAACAATTTCTTTGTTTGTGTTACTTATTTCAAATCAATCAAAAAGTGTACAAATTCATTATAGTTATAATATACATACTAGAATTAAAGGTTTAACCAAGCCGGGTTTAGTCTCGAACTCAACTTATTCGGCTTAAAAGAGCTTGAGCTCGTTTTGGTTATTTATTATGTTATAAAACTAGATCCGTAAGCATAGTCAAGTTCGGCATAACAAACTCTCACTCAAGTTGATTTAATATATTAGCTTAGATTACTATTGAAGCTCGTACAATATTGACTCGATTTAAACTTGTAACGACTCAATCTAGTAGTTCATGAAGGACTAGTCATTTAGACCCTTATTTCTAAGTTTGGGGTGACTATACAAATTTCCCTTTTATATCTTTAAACTATAAAGAAATATTACCATTCAACACCTTATTGTTCTTCCCATGAATGTGTGGATATTATCTTATCCTATTTAAAAAGTCATATTTTATATTTAAATTAAACAAGTGAATGCATAAATATAAGCGTATTACAAAAAGAACGGGCAAAATTGAATTAGTGATTAGATTTGAAAACCAAGCCTTGTCATTTTCATCTCTATCTTGAGAGTATTTCTTTGTATTATTGTTTGAACTTATCACTTTTGTTTATTTTATCAAATTTTAAACGGAATTGTGACACATGTTCAAATCTTTAATTCAAATTCAATTTAAGGATTTTCAAATTAAAGATATAACGATAACTTTTTATTTTTTATTTTTGCATGAGCTCCCCATGCATGCCATGTTTGCCATGAGGCCCATTTACTCAATCTAAAAGTTCAAATCTTTTTCCTCCTTTTTGCATTCATTTATTTTATAAAAAAGTGATCATATGTATTAGATAATCAGTTTCAAAAAGTCAATCATCATATTAGAAGTCAATTATAATAATGTTTGTATAGCATTTGAAGTAGTTAACGCTAGAAACTCATCTACTTTTAAGGTTAACGCTAGAAATTCATCTACTTTTAAGTGTTTTGACAAATTTTAAAGGTATAAAAAGTCATAATAAATAAAATAAACTAGACCCATGATGATAATTAATTAAAGAGGTTAAATACGATTATATAAAACTAATTACATGCTCTTAAATAACTAAATAACCAAAGTTATATTTACACTTAGTTTTACCCGAACTTTAAGAACCAAGTATTATGACATCGAATCGTATATCAAATAATCAGTTTACGTTTCGTTAACACTACAACGTTTCACTTCAATTTTAAACATCTACATCTATATTATTTTTATATATATAAAGTAAACCTATGATGGACACATATCGCATTTCTATGCATCTAAGATAACTCTTACTTAAAGATCATGTATTAAAAGAATCAAAACTTAAAGATCATGTATTAAAAGAATCAAATTTTAGTTCTTAATTTTTTATATGTATTCTATTTCTATATATTTATAATTGTAATTTAAATTAACTTAACTATGTTAAAATGATATTTAAAAGAGTATCTACACTTTAGTTGAATTAACATTAACATTTATCAATAAATAAAAAAATGTTAATACACGGTTGAGAAAAAAAATGTTTTAAAAATAACTTAACAAGATTTATAAATGTCACAATAAAGTTCATTTTTAAACACATGTCTTGACGATTACGTGTGTTAACATATGATATATATTTTATTTAACCCGTATAATACATGGTTTTATTCAACTCATGCAATACGTATGTTTTTTTAAAACATAATTTCTTTTTATTACTATGCATATAACATTACATTTATTTAATTTGAGTAATACACAAGGTTATCCTATGCAGACCCAAAACCTGTATCTATGACAATTTCCCCTCTCTATGTTTGCATACCCAAGTTTGTATATGTCACACCCTCAATTTCAACTTGCGGTTTTACCGCAGGCGCGTGACAAACCAGGATCATAGACACTAGTCATATAGAACGACCTCTATATGATAAAAATAATACGTTTTAAAAATAAAACCAACCAAATAAATCAAAGTGCGGAAAATAAATGCGGAAGCGTAAAGATAGAAATAAAGGAGCGCCAAAACAAACGCCCATAACCATAATAATGTTTAAAATGCAAGACTCGATAAATAATTTTCCATGGCGTGCACCTATTTCCTGAAGCTAGCGTCCTGAGAAAACATGTAAGAAACAAGTGTCAACATAAAGAAGAGTGAGTTCACAGGTTTGTTTGATGTTTAGTAAATTCATCCATTTACAAAGTTTCCATTATTCCTAACCCGGAATAACAAGTTGTTCAGTTGATAAATAGTTTCATGTTATAATGTAGGTAGCTAACCTAAGCTATGTCACATAAGAGTTCGAAACCGAAGCTGACTGTTGTTGCCTCTGTGTGCCAGGCTATCACTGACCATGACGTGTGTTAGGCCAATTCTACACCCGTTGACCATTACCAGTCAGCTAGCGCGACTAGCTCGGGTGGAGCTTGCCGGGCCGAGTAGTACTACTCAAAATTCCCCTGCTATTATACAATACTAACGATTCAAGAGTTTGTGAGGACTTTCGGTGATAAGATGCTACTTAGTGACCATAAACGTTATTCCACAATAACGTTAAAGTGTAATTTACCGTAAAGCGTACATGTTTTCTCCCCCTGTGTATTTAAAAAACCTTAAAATATAGGGGCCGTGAACTCACCTTAGTGTTGCTCGGTAGATTTCAAATGTTTGAGTGTTAGGATGGTTAACCACACCCTGTAAGTTTTACTATCATTAGTTGTTCTACTATGAAGTTATAGTGTGTAACATTTATAACTAAACTACAAGCACGCATGTTATCAGTTCTCATGTTTCACTCATACATCGTCATACACATTATTCTATAATAATCAAGGGTAGGTTTCATACATTACTCATGTTTCACATATTCATATCGTCATACTTTACTTCTATCCACAATATGATATATAATATTTACAGAATTACCAGGTAAGCATGGATATGGATACTAAAAACAAATAGCATCAGACCACTTAACTTCAATTAGTCGAACAGATTAATTATTACAAAACAACTTCTAATTTTTAATTCTATACTTAAAGTTCATGTTTCTAAATCACACATTAAATTTAAAGAAAAACACGTATGGACCTATTTAATGATTCATCAACTTACTTTTATTTAATAATCAATATAGTCATAATACAACTCTTTGAAAACAACATATAATAGTACTGTTGCATGATATCATCTTCCTACCATAGTATATATATGTCGCTGTACATAAAAAAAACCATTAATGGTTGCATGATAGTCAATCAACTAGAGATACACATTCATTCACAGATTACTCACACATAAACTCATACTTGCAAGTCTAAAAATTAACACGCATGATCGCATTCGAGTTCATGTTTTAAGTCGAAGTCGAAACGGAACCTGTACTCATTCATGCTCCCTATGTTTTCTCTCGGATATCTACATGCACATACACGGTTACGCATACATATACTACACAGATTAACGTACATAATTTCATGACCTTGCCACAAAGTCGAACCGGAGTTCTTCTACCAACAATCTACCGCACGCACCACAATCGAATCAAGTATCAATCCCAACTATAAAGCATAACACTATTATTTATAGTTGTATGTTAATAATGGCATGGTCTATAACTATAAACATCCAACTATGTCTATATATCATACTACACTTGCCAATAATTCATATGCATATATCATAGTACACGTACCCACCATCAATAGTTCACCCATATATATAGCCGACATCGACAACACATACATGCTTTCATACTCTTCATGGCTACAGATACATTTATACATGCATACAGATTTACACACACTAATTCTAGTTTGCAAAACATATACAGTCAAACATGACATCACGTAATCAAGAATTCGCAACTTGAACCAGAACCGTGACGAAGAAACCGCGATAAAAGTGTTAGTTTAAAGAGTTACGAACAAGGGAGAGGGACCGTACCGGCGATCGGTGATTGTGCTCGGCTGGACGAGGGTGGTGACGGCTGCCGCAAATTTGAAAGTGAGGAGTGTTATGGTTTTGAGATGAAGGAGGAGAAGTGGTTTGGTTTTATAGATATCCACCCACATGCCAATTATGCGCATAATCAAGTAACCAAGTGGCTGGCCGCAGGTGGATGTTAGGCTGAATCAAGGGATGGGCTGAGTTTTTCTTTGGGTTTGTTTAGTTGGGACCGAATTGAAAGAGAAAGGCCCGTGAATTGTAAAAGGGAATGGAGATGTGAAGGTGGCAGAAATATTGGCATATGATATTCTTTTTACAACTAATAACAAGAAAACTAATAATAAGAATATAGTTATCATGCAACTAATATAATACAATTCATCAAGCTACGGTTCAAGCCTCATAAGTATCGGGTTATGCCATAAATTAGGTACGTATAACTGATTTGTCACACAAGTTCTTTCGGTTACCGAAATAGCATACTATAAAAGTTAATTTATAAATGCGAAAACCAACGGTTTTTACCTCAAAATGTTGGGTTGTCACAGTATATATATAATAAGGTGACTTAATTAAGTTAAGGTTTGCATGTCTCATGATCTCATGATTCAGTTCCCTAGAAACTAATATCTTCACCACATAGTAATGCAATCTATCAAGACCTACAAATATGATTAAGAAAGGGGCATCTTTGAAGATAAAGAAGGTTCCAACAAGAAACAAAGTATGAAATGAATAAAAACAAACCCTATAACTCCAAAACTCACCCACAAACAACAAGACAGTGGGAGTTAAAAAGATGTTTCAGCTTTCTGATTTCAAGTTTTAGGTCACAACAGCCAAACATTAACAACATTCATCATTTGACATTCATTTTTTAACCCCACCATGCAACATATATATATCATCCATCATATCTCATCCTGATAATGCTTTCTTGTATATCACCAAAATGGCTCTGAATATTTTCAAACTTTTTTCTACTGTTATGACTTTTAGTAAATTTTATGTTATTTTGAAACACGAGGGGGGGGGGGGGGGGGGGGGGGGGGGGGGGGGGGGGTTATGTTTTTGAGGTTATATACTTATACTGTGTGTGTGCTAGAAGCCAAAGGGGTCAAACAAAAACCTTTTTAGCCCATCACTTTTCATTGACTATACTAATCTACTTTTTAGCTTCTGTTCTTTGCAAGTAAGATTTAGGGTTCAGACATTGAAATATAAAGTAATCAAGAGAATGTGGATCGGTAATAAAATAGGTTATATGATTAGTTTTTGATTAAATTTTTTAGGGTTTGATTAAATGTACCTTGATGTTATTAAGTAAAGTCGAGATGAAATAAGTGATTTAGTAGAGTGATGATGTACATTCAATAAAATAGTGGGGGTGAAGCGGTATACTTAACTATTTCATGTCTTGAATAATAAGACGATAGTTCACGAGACCTATGTTCTTTTTGTCTGGTTTTCCTCACCATTTTAAAGATTAAATATTGAGAAACATTACAAAACTATGTTTTAGATATAACGTATACCTCCATAAATATGTCAAAAAAGGAAGTCAGGTGTTACGAAACTAATGTGTCACATGTTTCACGTTACATGTATATCAATTATAAACGTACATTGGGTCACCATTCCTTAGCTAATCGGCTATTGTTGGTCAACACACCCGTAAAGGCATTACGAGGTGTCTAAACTTCATAAATACAACTTTAAATTCTTTCAAAATGGCAATGAAACTCGACCCTTTTCAAATGGGCGTTGAACTAGATGCATGGCATGTCATTTTCCACCAATTGTCATTTAAATATGTGAGTATGATGTGTCACCTGTCGTAATCTAACCTTTTGATGAACTCACAAAGTTGCTTAAACGCTCACATAAATGACCTTATGAACCAACTAGAAACAAAGATTGATAATATAAAGAACTTCTTTATAATCATCATTATCGATAATATAACATTGATTCATAGTGACCTCTATGTTTGTATTGTTTAGATAGTTATGAAATTGTTTTATAGATGTGCCTAAACTTCATGTATTGCATAAAATATTAATAACTTATGATGAAAATTTAAATTTATAGGAATGTATGATGCAATTTTACGTTTTATTTGAATTTATCCACAAAAGTAACCTTGATATGATGATACACGATCAATATGTCGTACATAATAGTAGATTCGTTTTCCATGTGAATTTAAGTAGTCATTTCTTTTAATACATTATTATCCACAAAAGATACCTTGATATGATGATACACGATGAAAATATTGTACATAAAAGTAGATTCGTTTTCCATGTGAATTGAAGTAGTCGTTTCTTTTAATACATTATTATCCACAAAAGATACCTTGATATGACGATACACGATGAAAATGTTGTACATAATAGTAGATTCGCTTTTCATGTGATTTAAGTAGTCGTTTCTTTTGACCAGTTTATCTAAAGTGAATACATGACACACTAGTTACATAACATGGGACTATAGGGGGCCAGATTGGAATATTAGTTTTATATTTTCTCATAAATTTGGCTATTAAACAAAATATTTATTTAACCAAAAATGCAGTTTGAACTGGTAAAAGAGATTGTGACATATTGACATGTCCATCACTCAACGTCATAAGTTCATAACCATATGTGAGTATGCAAAAAGGACCCCCAAAATATTAAGTTCTAAGCAAAAACAACCCTGAACTTTCACTTTTGAGCAAAAGGTACCATGACTAAAATTTACTAGTTGCATATCTTTATCTGGTAAGTGGACACCATACCTCTGTTTTTAGAGAATAAAGATGTCGTTTTCAGAGAGACCCTAACTCAACTAGTGGTATTATGGCTGACAATTTTAGACACGAACACGAAAACACGACACGAAACAACACGATCTTAACAAGTTCGTGTTTGACCCTTAGCAGGTTTCGTGTCTTCAACAGGTCGACATGATAAGACATGTTAATTTTCGTGTCAGGTTCGTGTTTTACCTATTTCGTGTTCGTGTCTTGACAGGTCGTGTCTAACACAATATGCCAGCCCTAGACTCCACACTCCACCCCTCCAGAGCGAGTTCGTGTCTTTATAGGTCGTGTTTGTGTCTTAACAGGTCATGTTCGTGTCTTAACAGGTTGTATGATACACTTGTAAGTTCGTTCGTGTCTTAACATGTCATGTTTGTCTAACCTATTTATTACAAGGTTTGTGTTCATGTTTGAAAAATCTGACACGATAAGATTTCATATCGAGTTTGTATTTACCTGTTTCGTGTTCGTGTCTTAACAGGTCGTATCTGACACGATATGCCACCCCTTAGTGGCATTTCTTAGGTGTCATTATGTTTTGATCTATCATGTTAAAGGAACTTTTTTTTGCTGAAATAATGTGTATTAAGAAAACTACACTCAATAGTCACATAAACAATGTCTAAAATAACCCATATTTAAAAGGTCTAAAAACAACTTTAAATTGTCTTGTCTTCTCTTTCTTTTCCAATGCTATCATAAAAGTTATACATAATTCAAAAATATACTATGCCACTTGAACATCAAGTACATATGCAACACATAAAACAACACGCATACCCGCTTAGATGCAATCAGGGATGAACATTTCGTACCGGTACTGGATATTATTGTACCAAATGAACTTCGGTACCAACTATTTGGCGTTTTCGGGATTGGTACCTACAGTTTGGTACATACTGGTATTTTACCAAATCTTACCTTGAAATACCGTACCAATACCCACATTTGACAAATTTCGGGATTGGTATTTCGGTACCGGTACAGGTACCGAGCTCATCCCTGGTTACAAGTGAAGACACTAAAGTACTTCACCTCCATGAACATAATACAACTTTACACATTGGTGTCTATATAGTACTAGCGAGTATTCTGTGAATCTAATCTGTTTAAATCATCAAAAAAGTATACAAATTGTTCAAAAATGAAACCAAAAGACACATCAAATTTCATATCCATCAGTATTTTTCATTCTAAAAATTCATTGAAATAAATTCCATAAAAATACATGCAAATAATAATTTCATAGGGCAGCTACATAACATAACCCTCTTCATATCATCTAACTCAAATCTACTACAACAAACCTGTATATATAATAAAAAAAATCATACAAAATTACTGAAGTCCACACTCAATAGAATTAATCTCATCTAGATTCAATCGGAAGCCATCGAAAAGATTAAAAAAGAATAACAATTTATCATCGCGAAATTAACCTGAGACTGTTTTGTAGATCTTCTAACGTGATCGTCAACAACTCATCGGTGTCGACACAGTCGAAACTAAGTCTAAGATCAAGATTTTCTCGCGCGTTAACTAACAACGGATCTACCAACCCTGCATTCATCTCTTTCCTCTGTTTGTCAGTGGTTTCGGTCTTTATCAAATTCTCGACATTCTCAACTGTACATGAAGGATCTAACTTGAACCCGTATAATAAACTACCCTCGGTTTGATTATTCATTTTCAAATGAAGAATCTTGGCTAAGTCTTCGGTCATGAAGTCATCAAAAGTGAAGAACTTTGTCACGCGTCTACAAAAACCTTCGTTAGAAGGATCACGCGTTTCATTGGCTCACTATATCCTGCGAATATTACGACTACTTTACCCTTATCCATAACCGACATTATTTCTTCAAGGGCTTCTAAACCGTAATCTTTGTCGTCTGATTTTTGCATTGGTATTAACCGGTATGCTTCGTCTACGAACAATATCCCCCCTTCGGCTTCTTTTATCTGCATTCAAGTGTTAAAAAATCGTTCAATTTTTTTATTTTTATTTCTCAAGGGTACTTTGGTCTTTTTACAATTAGAAATCGCAATAAGAGCTACATACCACTCTCCTAGTTTTCGGTCCTGTGTGACCGACAAATTCTCCGACTAAATCCGTTCTTTGTACTTCTGTAACTTTATCGGTTGGCAAAATTCCCACCATGAAAAGTAATTTTCCGAGAATCCGAGCAACCATAGTTTTACCTACAAATTCACCGATTACTCGATTAGCAGCTAATTAAGTAATAAAAGATGACGATATAGCATGATTTATAAGTAAAAAGGCAGGTAACCGAATCAAGATATTGTTATTGTTTCTAAAGGTCAAAAGGGAATCAAGATTCATCAACATTATCAATAAAGGTGGCAACTTCAACCCGTTTGCTTTTCAACGGGTCAAACAGGGTTGTGCTTTATCTCAAACGGGTCAAATGGGTCGATCCGGTTAAACGAGCTGGAAGTTGCCAAAAGGGTTTTCCAATGCATAGAACATCTAAATTGTCTTATTTAAATGGACAAAAAAGTGTATAAAATGAACAAATAATCATTTTGCGGGTCAATCTGATCCGGCCTGTTTAACCCACACTAAAAGACCCGTTTCAACTAGAACTCATTTCGCCGGTCACACAACCCGCCCATCGTCCAGACTCAAGTTATCAGTTATGACCTCAAGTAAGCCCATTGACGACAAAACAAATCAAGATTTTGTTTCTTGATGACGTAAAAGAACAAAGCTTTAATGTTAAGAACTAACATTATGCAACAAACGCTTATATTCTAATATTTCAAACCAAATCAGCAAAGGGCTGTAATTCGTAACTAGTTGATTACCTGTTCCTGGATTGCCAAGGAAAGCCATATGAGGCGGTCTGCGGGGCCCAACTTTTAATCCAAGGGCCCTACGCCTCTCATCCAACAGCATCCCTTTGGCCCATTTCCTGAGCTGTAATTTAAGCTCGTGTAGGCCCACTAGTTTTGATAATTCTTTTTCAAGTTCGTCCATTTTGGCTTTTATTTCACTGCATGCTTCAATGGCCTGACGTTTTCTCTGTTCTTCGAGATACAAAGTGAGAAGAGCCCGCAACTTCTCATGTTCTGGTCCTTGTGAAAGATGATCCAATGGGGTCATGCCTTCCTGTAAAAGCAGTAAACTTTATAATCATGCCAGCGTTTATTGACACGACAACAAAACTTTAAAAAAAGAGTAGAATGCCATTTTTGTCCCCGAGGTCTGGCCAGTTCTGCGACTTTCGTCCAAAGGTTTGTTTTTCCGCATCTGGATCAAAAAGGTTTGAAATATTGCCATTTTCATCTGGCTTGTTAACTCCATCCATTTTTCTATGTTAGGTCAGGGGTATTTTCGTCTTTTTGTTAACTTAAAGAGCGATCCCGTCTTTTTCACCTTATATACAAGCATTTAAAGTACCCCTGGCCGAATCTGTTAGACCAAATTGCCCTTTAAGTTAACAAAAAAGACGAAAATACGCCTGACTTAACGGAGAAAAATGGGTAGAGTTAACGAGCTGGATGAAAATGGCAAGATTTCAAACCTTTTGGATCCAGATGCGAAAAAACAAACCTTTGGACTAAAGTCGCAAAACTTACCAAACCTCAGGCACAAAAATGACATTTTACTAAAAATATAAAACGTGACTAAATAAATACCTTATCTTTGGCACTGCAGTCAGCATTATGCTCTAGTAATGTCTTAACAGTCGAAATGTCCTCGGCTCTAAGTGAATGCCAAACGGAAAGATGCAATGGAGTCATACCATTCTGCATAAGAAAAAGGTTCTTATGTCGTATGAGTCAAAGAAACAAATGACACCTTTATAAAAACGCTGATTAAAAAAACATAAATAAAAACATACATTTGCAGTGGCTTCTACAAAAGCTCCATGAGATAAAAGAAGGCCTGCAGCTTCGTTACAACCGTTTTTAGCAGCCAAGTGTAACGGAGTTTCTCCATACTGCACAGTCAACATGTTGACCAGAGTAAGACGTTAGTGGTTTATAGCGTTTTATTAAAGACTTGATCGAAATAATGAGTGAAGTTAAATTCTTGCATACCATATTTTTAGCTTCCAACTCAACTTTCTCGGGCCCATCTAAATTCAAGAGAAACTTAACAACCTCCACACTATTATTACCAGCAGATACATGCAGGGGTGTGTTTGCCATCTGAATCCAATCAAGATTTAGTATATACATATATAGCATAAATAGCAACCAATAAATCTAAAATCAAGAATATGATTAGCACAAAGAAGCAATGATCATCACTCGTACAGAGTATTTTTAACATTCCGCATTGAACCCGACATAATAAGTGTATTTCCACTTTGTAATGGCGTTTTTAGTGACCCCCTAACCCCTAAATCACCATGACTGCGACAATTATCCGAACACGGTTTTAACATTTATCCATTTACAGGCTAAGCAGTTAATGCGATAAAAAATCGGATATCGGTCAAGGACTGATATTTGAGATATCAGTAATCGCAGTGGGATATCGGTAATTCTAATGTCATGCTGAATTTGTATATATAGCAATTTCCCACTAACAATTCAGTACACTCTCCTACCATTAACAGATTAACCTTTTGCAACTTGCAAAACACTAACAATTTTAGCAAGTAGGAACTAATTAAGACTTAAAACGCTAACATGTAACACTAATAATTAGCAACTAAGACTTAAAACACTAAGAGCAGCAATAAGAAGAAAGACAAATGGTAGAAATAAGAAGAAAGGTACTGATATCGGGAAAATCGGTGATTTATTAGTCAAATATCGGTCAATATCGCCGATATCGGTAACGATATTCTAAACGATATTTCACTGATATATCGGGATATTAACTACATAGCCTAACTAGTTAGTGCGATAAATATCGGATATCGGTCAAGGACCGATATTTGAGATATCGCGGTGGGATATCCGTAATTTTAATATGAAGCTAAATTTATATATTTATAATAATTTTAACACTAATTTCAGTATACTCTCCTACCATTAACAAATTAACCTTTTACAACTAGTTCCAAAAACACTAAGAATTATAGCAAGTAGGAACTAACTAAGACTTAAAAACACTAATAACAACAATAAGAAGAAAGACGAATGTTAGAAATAAGAAGAAAGGTACTGATATCAGGAAAATCGGTGATATATCAATCAGTCAATATCGCCAATTTTATCAGTACCGATATTCTGACCGATATTTTGCACTGGTATCTACACCAGGGGACCGATAACCGATATATCACTGATATATCGCGATATTAACTAGGTAGCTTCAAACATACAAGTTCAAGATTACCGCGAAATAAACAGTTTTCAACAGACAAAATATATCAAAAATCATAACCATCTAGGTCATCAGCTGTAAATAATGCTTCAAAACACAAATTCTGAAAAGTTAAACAGGTTTTGAATAATGTAATCCAGTCTACAGCTCAATTTCCTCAAACAAACTCCATTTATTACAGATCATCAAACTGTTAATGATTTCAAGAATAACAAAAGAATCGCATCTGGGTTTTACTAAGATTTAGAAATAAATAAAACTAAATTGAAACATAATTGTTAATGATAATAAAAAAAATGGAGAAGTAAAAGATGTCGTACAACGGGGTTGCGATCATTGAGAAGAGATGGGGTTTCCCGGAGAAACTTCTGAACGGCGGGAAGATCGCCGGATTGAGCGGAGACATGAATGGTGACTGGTTTAGTAGATCTTGACCATTGATCTTTAACCCTCTGCATCGTCGCCGGCGTCGGAGACTGACTAAATAAAATTATTGTTATTATTATTCCGGCGTGACAAGTAACGTATGACAAAATTAATAATAATAATAATAATATAATAATAATAATATAATAATAATAATATAATTAAATAAATATAATAATAATAATTGTAAAGCAATGTTTTAAGTAGAGAAATTAGTGAATGGAAATGAGCTGTAAGTGGTTGTGTTACAAGCACACAATAATTATTAATAGTCGGTTTGTCCGCGTGCTTTTTTTAGCTGTCTTCCAACCATCCGTCTTTGGACCCGTGAGGAGGAAAATTTTTATAATTTTTTCTTTTATAAAATACTATACTCAAACGATATTAATTAAATAAATGTTTTTAACGTTTGTTTTTGTAAACAAGAGATGTTGGTATTATTAAACGCGCTAGACGAAGTTACGTCTTAGATTAGTTATAAGTATAACACATGTGTTTCTCACCAGGTGCATTTAGGGTGCTGGGTGCATACATGGATAGGGCTCGCGAGTAGTTTGGGAACACCGGCAATGGGGTTGCAGGTCAGGGTGGTCGGGTATAGATAGAGAGTAGCAGTCACCAATCCGGATAGGGTTGATTGTGTGTACGTATGTGTTCGTGACTGTTAAGCTTGGAAGACGGTTCAGGGGACAGGTTCACATGTCACGCGTGTGTGTAATTTTGGCCTCAATTTAAACAAGCCAATGAGTGAGCCACATAACAAACCTACCTTGGCTTGGGCTCGACACGTTTACAAACTTGGCCAATTTCAAGCTGACCTTTTCTCGAGTGACCTAAGAGCCATAAGTTTCTTTGAACAACCCTAACTATGAGAGGGTGTCATCATCATCATCGTCATCATACTCAGTAAATCCCACCAATAGCAAAGCTAAGGTAGGGTCTGAAGAGGGTAAGATGTAGACAGTCTTCCTCTACTCCGTAGGAGTAGAGAGGCTGCTCCCAGTGAGACCCCCGGCTCGATAGTGGCTTTGCATCAGGCCGTGGGCATAAGGCACATAACACTCTGCAATTGGGACAAAAGCCGATTAGTGCATGTACCCCCTTGTCTTTTGGCTATCAACTCCACCACATGATACATGATTGACCGTCCCTCGCTTTTAACTTTCTTTTCATGAAATTAGTAAAATAACGTTAAAATTAGTGCACTTTCACTTTTGCCCCCTGTAAGTCCACACATATATACATTATATACATTACGAGAGGGTGAATAGTACTTTATTTTAACAGATTTGAGAGAAAAATATCGTTACGATTGGAAAGCTGATACAATCATGACATCGAATGTAGGAGATATGTGGCCACTTTCTTTCACAAAACTTTTGCATCCGTAATGATAAGCGAAAATTATGTTTACATTATAATTAGGGGCATGGGTGCATTTGTATCAGGTTCGTCATACTTGATTACATTATTATCATTTTTAATATAATCATATTATTATTCTTGGACATAATGTAGCATCAATTACTTGAAAATGCAAATCTATTGAAACGAATATAGGTTACAAAATTTATTTAACAACCCAAACAAATTTTTAAAAAATATATAAATAGAATAGTTTTTTAAGAAATCTATAGATATTATAATATCTATTATAATATTAAAAGATATAATATTGTAGTTTGGATATTTTATGAAATATAGAATTCATGGGTTCGTGGGCTATACAAATTGATATTTATTTGGGCTTTTCACTCATGAGCTATCCCTAAGTTTTAGCTCACTACCATTATCCAATCAATGATCCTCAACCTCATATGGTCCAGTCCAGTTGTCCATTGTTGAAAGCTAAAAGCCTAAAATGACTATCTATCAAAATGACAAACTTCACTTGCAAACCGAATGTACCACGTAATTTATGTACGTTTTCTTGTTTGCCTCAAAATGAAACACGCAACATGAAAATCACATGTACAAGTAACATAAGCAAGTCAACTCGGTCATCTATCCGATGAGTATAGACAATCTAATTTGTCTAAATCACTAAATGTATCAAATTTGTTTTGTTTCTATTTTAAAGTTAGGTATATTATGAATGGTACCTATGGTTTTGATATAATCTTTTTCGAAAATTTTGGTGCTCATCGTTTGTCAAATCGTAACACATAGTCTATAAAGCTTGGTTGAATCCATGTTATATTTTCATTTTACGCAAATAAAATAAACATATAGCACATACCCTAACTTGTTCTACTTCAGGCTCAACCTTGAAGATCCCCTCCCCTCACCAGTCACCACCCATCCTCCTTGTCAGTGGCACATTTTGACACAATCGCCTACCACTGACAATGCCACACCCTATGCCTCTCATTTTCCAACATTATCGCCCAACTAAACACATCTATGTAAGCCTCTCAATCATCACATAATCACTCGTTTTTGCATTTGTTTCCGCCAAGAAACTATAACCTTATAAGTATTATAAGAAACATGAGTTATGTAGTGTTTGTAAAAAACTTTCGATTTAGTGGACGACATGAGACCATGCCTAGTTATCTCACGGGACGGCATTGGCCAGTGGGCAGCGCTTCTTCGTTTAGGATCCAATGAGGTTCGCTACAACAGTTTTTCCTCGTCATGGGCTAATACCCATATCAGTCGTTTTGAGTACATTCTGAATACGACTACTATGAAGATCTGAATCATAACGACGATGGACGTTATCTGGCGAACATGAGTATGACACCACTTGATGCCTAAAATATAACAAATCTCAACGGCATCAAACAAGTTAGGGGAAGTGAACTTTAGATGGTCAGTTGGGTATGGCAACTTAGGACATCTAGACCATGACCGCGCCAAACATGGTCATTAGAGTCGAGCATAATGACTATTAACAACATCAATCTAGCATAAGTCCAAAGAATTTGGATAATGTTAGCATATCCAGGCCAAACATGTTAGGACTGAACATGTATGAGGATTAAAACATCTAACATTGCATACTCCTCTAGTACTTGTCGTTCCAAGGCCTCATATCATAGGAAATATGTCAAGCAGTTAATGCTCCAACACCATCTAACCTATCATGGTAATGTATCAAAGATTTCACATACATCAAAGAACAAGCATGTGGGCAAAGGTTCAGTTATTCAGACAAATCATTAGTGATTAGAATGATAATTAACACAAGACATTCTTTCAAGTAAGTAACAAACGGTGGGCGACTACCCTGCGAAGCAATAATGACATATAACTCTAAAGTGGGCAGCCTATACATGTGTACCGTTATCAAATAATGGCACACATTAGGGGTGTTCACGACCCGGCTTAAAACCGCGAAACGGTCAATGGTTTGGCTTCGTGGTCGGTTTTTTTAGCTTGCGGTTGGTCGGCTTCAAATATTTCAAACCGTAATGAACGGTTTGGCTTACGGTTTTTACCAAAAACCGGCCGGATAAAACCGGACCGGACCGTAGGATTTAATTATATATAAAATTTATTTTTTATATTAGAACTATATATAATTATTAATAATTTTTCATATTATATTTAGCTAATTGAATTTTGTTTTAGTTATAGCATAGCCTAAGCCCAAATAGCAATACACTAACGGTTCCATATTATATTTAGCTAATTGGATTTTGTTTTATATTACAACTTATTTGTCTATTTTGACAGCTTATTCTATGCTTATATGTTGGGCAACTAATTAAATTATGTAATAGCTTGTAGTTTAACAGTTTAATCTTTTCACAACACTAATATTTACAGCTTGACTAAATTCTTAGCAGCATGTTAATTTAACATTAGCATATTTTGACATCTTTTATTAGCATTTTTTGAACTTGTATAAAAGCCTAATAGAGACCAAACCAGTGAAACCAAGCCGGAGCCAAACCGTTCACGGTTTGGTTTGGTTTGGTTGGTTCGTTTTTATTTTTAACAGTTCGGCTTTAGTTTTTGATGAGCAAAAACCGTTACTAACGGTTCGGTTTACGGTTTGATCTTAAAACCGTCAAAACCGGACCGTGAACACCCCTAGCTCACATATTCCTTCTTTGTAATTTTTATCTATATCACTCGACTCATGTACAAATTTTGAAAATATTTATTCTTTAGTTACATATTTCCCATCATTGTATCAGTTTTTAATTTCTACCGTCAAAAAATGTCGACTTTCGAGATATTATTATTCCTTATAAAGTTTTTCTTTAAGTAGAAAGAAGAGAGATTTTAATAATAACTAAATGCTTTACGATGATAAGATATGTTGTGTGATAAAAAAAATAGAAAAAAAACTAGATACAATAAGCCTCTATAGCGCCCCTCTCCCCATTTCCTAGGCGCTATGGAGAGGGCTTCATCTTTTTTTAACGAGTGCCAAATGGTTATGTATGTGGGCCCATTTATTCTCACAAATCAGATTTTTTTGTTTTTGATTTCCTTTTTTATGTTGTTTAAAAGGGGTTTTAAAGAGGATAAATCCTAACAATAAAGCCTCTTGCTTTGTGGACGCATAGATGACGCTGACGTGACATTAACGATGAAAATATTCTAAAAATCCTAAACTAACTAGTTGTCCAGTTGTGGGCAAAATGTAACTTCACTATCCATAAAATCCCAAAATCCACATTGCCAAAAAGATGAGGATTTTGTAACGTGTGGTCATCACACTCATCTTTTTCTTGTCTTCCTTCTGTCTTACGATCTTTCAAGATATTTTCATTCTCCATTTCATAAAAAAAAAATCTAAATAAAACCCCACATTCATCCCAAAAAATCGGAACCATTGCACTTTTTCCCTTCACTTTTTATCATCCAAACAAACTTAAATGGCCACAATGGCCAAATTTCACATGATTCCGGCCAACTTCCACCACAGAACCACCCAACCGCCGCTCACCCATCTGGGTTTCTGCCGGAGCTCAGTCTTGTGGGACCCAACCCCACCGGTTTCCGGCCGGAGGGTGTTTGTGCAGCCATGCAGGGCTTTTAGAACAGAGGATGGTAAAGACAAGAGAAGCATGAAGAAGATTGGGGATAAATAATAATAATAAAAAATATATATAGAGCATAAAGAAATGGTTACAAGAAACTGTGAAGTCTTTGATTGTTTCTAAAGATTCAATGGATAAGTTGGAAGAGAATTTATCAAGGGTTTGTTTTTTAGACTTTATTTATGGTTAAAGTTTGGATTTTTATTGTTAATTTGGTTAAAGTTTGGATTTTTATGGTTAAATTGGTTAAAGTTTGGATTTTTATTGTTAATTGTTTTATAAATTTAATTTGTGGTTAAGAGTTAAGACCCAAGTTTTGGAATTAGGGTTCTGGTAAAGTGTGAAATTCTTTGTTGAAATAGTAGCATAGATTGTGTTATAGTTAGGGTTTTTGCAAATATTCTTTATAATGTTGTTTATTTATGTTTTATATATAGTTAAGGCTAAAGTTTGAATTTTTATTTTCAAATGTTTTCTAAATTTAATTTGTGATTAAAACTAGGGGTGTAAACGAGCCTGGGCCGAGCTCGATTAGGCTCGAGCTCGGCTCGTCATGTTTTTATGAAGCTCGAGCTTGAGCTTGGCTCAGTTCGAGCCTACTTATTTGAGCTTGAGCTCTGCTCGCGAGTAAAACCAAAGCTCGAGCTCGGCTCGACTCAACTCGAGCTATTCTGAGAACAACCTCAAACGAGCTAAAAGTTCGGCTCGCCAATGTTATCATCATTATTAGTATAAGTATAAGTATATTAGTATATATTATAGATATAAAAACTAAAATTTGTTTGGGCTAAAGAAATTCTTTGGGCTTTGTAATTCAGGCTCGTTAAGTGTCTTTGAGCTTGTTTACACCATTAATTAAAACTCTATATTTAGAATTAGGTTTCTTGTTAAAATATGAAGTTCCTTGTTAAATTAGTAGCATTTGTGTTATAATTAGGGATTTTGCAAACTTTGTATATAATGTTGTTCATTTGTGAATTATGTAATATGATATGATGTTGTTATGGAATACCTTTTAATTATGTTTCTCTTTGTTAATGTGTAGATTGCTCTTCATGTTGGGAGATATATTGTGACCATGATGAGCACCGGAGTGATCTTGTTGATTGGATTCAGTCTGTCAGGTAAGCTAATGATCAAAACTTTTAGTTACTAAAGATTTTATTATTAAGCAAGATTAACTAAATAGCACCCAAAATGTTGACTGTAGGTGGAGATGGTCAAATGAATGATTTGGTTTGGTACAGTTGGGTTGGTGGCATTATCATTGGAACCATGATTGGTTCAAACATGGTTTTAGATGAAGTCAGCCGAGCCGGTCCTCGAAATGTTGTTATTACCGGAAGGTACCCGTCTTTCATTATGTTCTAAACCGATAAAATTTAAGCTTCTTAGTTTTACTAAATACAAGAATGATAGTTAGTTTGAGATTAAGAGTCATGTTAATTGACGAAAATGTTCAAATCTGATTATTTGACCATAGCAAAGTGTTTATAGTAAGTTCATAATTGGTTTTTGCAGTACTAGAGGGCTTGGAAAAGCTCTTGCTCGCGAATTCCTACTTTCTGGAGATCGGGTGGTTATTGCTTCACGAAGGTAATTTTTCTTTTTCATATGAGTAAATTATCATTTTCATCCTTTAGGTTTGGCCACTTTTGGACTTTCATCCAAAGGTTTGTTTTTCCGCATCTGGGTCCTCGTGGTTTCAAAATCTTGCCATTTTCGTCCCTGAGGTTTGGCAATTTATTGCGACTTTTGTCCCTCAAGGTTTGGCCCTCAGGGACGAAAATGACAAGATTTTGAAAGCACGAGGACCCAGATGCGGAAAAACAAACCTTTGGATAAAAGTGGCCAAACCCCAGGGACGAAAATGGCAATTTACTCTTTTCAAATTGATGAAACTTGTTTCTGTTTTGACTGTTTTCTACATTAAATAATTGATATTTATATTTCTTTTTGTTTTTTCTCAGCGAAAAATCTGTCGAAATGACTATTAAAGAACTCGAAGAAAACTTACATGAAGGTATGGCAACCGAAGCAAGCTCACGTAAGAAAAACCTAGCTCATGCAAAAGTGGTTGGCACTTCATGTGATGTTTGTGATCCTAACGATGTTAGAAATTTGGCCAATTTTGCCGTTAACAAACTTGGTTCGATAGACATTTGGGTGAGAAATATATAATTATATATCATAAGAGTTTCATGAGTATTAAAAGTTGAATCTACATTACTATATTGATTAATCACTAATTATATTGTTCATTTTACAGATAAATAATGCCGGGACTAACAAAGGTTTCAGACCATTGTTGGAGTTTACCGATGAAGAAATACAACAAGTACGTGTTCCATGATATTAGTCTAAAGGAAATACAAAATAAAAAGAGTAAAATACATGGATGGTCCCTATGGTTTACCAAAATTTTGGATTTGGTCCCTAACTTTCTAAAAGTACATAGATGGTCCCTGTGGTTTGCACTTTGTAACGCATTTAGTCCCCAACTTTTTTCCAAAAGTACATGGATGGTCCCTGTGGTTTGCATTTTGTAACGCATTTAGTCCTTAAATTGGACATGCTAAAACCTTTGGATTTGTTGGCTGAGGACTAAATGCGTTACAAAGTGCAAACCACAGGGATCATCCGTGTACTTTACTCAAATAAAAATTAAAAAGCATATTGTACTCCATCTTGAGAACCTTCAAAATTATGGTCGTGCATGCCCGCTCGAGAATCCTGGGTCTGCCATTGTTATAAAGCATTTTTATTATCGTGTGTTGCAGTTTTGTATCTCATAAGTTTCAAACAGCATATTGATCATATAATGTTCTTCTTTCTTTAAAGTTTAACCCAACTTTATTTTTCTTGATTTGAATAGATTGTGTCGACAAACTTGGTGGGGTCCATACTTTGCACCCGTGAAGCAATGCACGCCATGGGTAACCAACATAAAGCGGGTCATATTTTCAACATGGATGGTGCCGGTTCTGGTGGATCAAGTACACCTTTGACAGCCGTGTAAGTTCTTTATCTAAATTGTCAAGATGTTCACTCAATCCCGTTTTAGATAAAAGGGGATCGTTTTCTTTCATTTTTTAACTTATTTTATGACGACGATTATTTTATAATTGTTATGCTGATATTACAGGTATGGATCAACAAAATGTGGTCTTAGACAACTTCAATCTTCGTTATTAAAAGAGTGCAGAAAGTCTAAAGTTGGTGTTCACACAGCGTCTCCAGGCATGGTTCTCACAGACTTGCTCTTGAGGTACAAAAAAAATTATTTTGAAAATAGAATAGCAATTATGGTGTGCAAAAATCTCTTGTTCTAGCAACAAACTATGAAATTTCTCTATAATAGCAACAAATTTTCGATTTTTTTTTATTTTGCAAGAGTAAATTTTCATTTTCGTCTATGAGGTTTGGCCGCTTTTGCAACTTTCATCCAAAGGTTTGCTTTTCCGCATCTGGGTTCTCGTGGTTTCAAAATCTAGTCATTTTCGTCCCTGCGGGCCAAAACTCGAGGGGCGAAAGTCACAATAAATTGCCAAACCTTAGGGATGAAAATGGTTAGATTTTGAAACCATGAGGACCCAGATACGAAAAAACAAACCTTTGGGTGAAAGTCACAAAAGTGGCCAAACCTCAGGGATGAAAATGACAATTTACTCTATTTTGCAAAGAAAGCAAAACTTTTTTACTTGATTACCGGTTTAGCAGGTTGTATTTTCATCCTTTTTTTTTTTGAGAATGTATTTATTTTTCAATATTTTTTTAATTTCACTAAATAACTAAATACTTATTGTTATTACTAAAAGAATGGAAACTAAGCAGAAGAAGTTATGCCTGCAAATAATTGAAGTTTGTTGTTGTTATAGAGAATTTTCGGAGTTTGTTGCTAGAATTAGGAATTGAGGCAAAGTGGCTTGTTATTTTATGCAAAAATCCCAATTATATTAAAATAGGTGCAGCTTAATATCAGTAATTGTTTAAATTTAAAAGGTTTTACTAAAAAGATTTGTTTTTACTTTCCATTTTGGGCAGTGGGTCAACTATTCAGAACAAGCAAATGTTTAACATAATATGCGAGTTACCGGAGACTGTTGCAAGAACGTTGGTACCAAGAATGAGGGTTGTAAAAGGAAGTGGAAAGGCGATTAATTACTTAACTCCGCCAAGAATTTTACTTGCTTTGGTTACCGCATGGGTAAGACGAGGACGATGGTTTGATGACAAGGTAAATTGTATAAACTTTTTTACTACAAGTACGTTTTTTTTACATTAAACTGTCCTGACTTGTTATTGGTTCAAATGGGTAGTCAAGAATACTTCTTGCAAGTGTCTTTTTCACATTTAAATGGCATTACATGCGGTAGAAGTATGATTATGTGAAAAGTCAACTCTCCAAGATGTTGACTTTTTTTATCACCCATTTTGTGTTAAAAGAATGATGATTTTTGTGATTGGTAAAATTTTCTGTACGTTAACTTTTGAGTAAATTGTCATTTTCGTCCCTGAGTTTTGGCCATTTTTGCGTCTTTCATCCAAATGTTTGTTTTTCTGCATCTGGTCATCGCGGTTTTAAAATCTTGTCCTTTTCGTCCCTGAGGGCCAAACCTCGAGGGACGAAAGTGGCAAGATTTCGAAACCACAAGGACCCAGATGCGATAAAACAAACCTTTGGATGAAAGTCGCAAAAGTGGCCAAACCTCAGGGACGAATACAGCAATTTACTCTTTTAACTTTTTTTACCCTATATTTCTAGATAAATTTTCAAGCTTTCAATTTTCAAGAAAGTTATTAAAAGCTATTTTGTTTCAGGGAAGAGCTTTATATGCAGCAGAAGCAGATAGGCTAAGAAACTGGGCCGAAAGCCGAACTCGTTTTTCATTCACAGACGCCATGGAAATGTACACAGAAAACACTTGGGTTTCGGTTTTTTCACTTTCTGTAGTTTGTGCATTTATTATTCTCTCGGGCACCACCACGTTACCGGGCACTTAAAAAAGCTTTTATCTTTGAATCACACATCATTACAAGATTATTATCTGGCTAAAGAAACAGTTTCTTGATCCACATTGGATTTTTGTTGTATAGTATCATGATCTGCAATGCTTTTGGTAGGGGTCCTATTGTTATTGTAAAGAAAAAACTAAAAAGATAGCAAAATGCAATGTATGGTTGTTATTACATGAACAAAAGAAATCTCCATTGAGATCTTGTTGGATTTAATGTAGATTTAGGGTTTAGTTGTTGATTGATGTAGTGCTTGAATATCTTGTTGGACCTACATTGTAATGTGTTATAATTATTTAGCGATTTATCGGTGTGTCATATGATATAACATATATCATATAAAATCCAAATTTTGTATTTTGGACTTGACTCCAAGATACATTATATTATAAGCTACATAACGTCGTATATATTTAACTAACTTTAAAAATATTAGATATATCTATATCTATATTTTTTATGCTCAGTTCACCTTAAGGGCGGAACCGAGGGGGTCAAACTAGATACAGGAATTCGTTGGATTTCTTTCTATAAAATATGTATCCCACCTAGCGGGAAACATGCTTGTGTCGATCTCACAGGTGTATCCCCCCTAGCTGGGTTTCGGGAAAATGGGTTTGTGGCGGGGCAAGCGGTAATGAAAGCAGAGTCAAAGAAGGTGGAAAAGCATGCGAAAGCTTTTGAGGATAATCAGCATGCCTTTGTCCGCCTGGCGTTTGACACGTTCGGCTCCTTGGCGCCGGTGCCGGAGGCGGTTCGGTTCTTGGCTAGAGTTCATCGTGTGGTCCACGGCAACTTTATGACCCCTCAGGGGCGAGGCTTTGTTTTTAGTAGATTAGGGTTCTCCATTCAGAAGGGTATGGCGGCGCAGTTTGTTGCCCGTCTACCTGCTATCCTTATGTAATTTGCCTTGTTGATTGGAATAAAAAAATTGACGATTTATCAACAATTTTAAAGAAAGATATTAATAATGAAGCTTTTAAGTAAAAATAAAAAATATGAGCCGAGTCCCTTAGGTTGTAGTAAGTAGCAGTGGCGAAGCTTGAGATTTCTAACGAGGGGGTCGAAAATGTATATACCCAAAATTTCTATAGAACCGGGGGGTCGAAAACGTATATACCCAAAAATTTATATACGAAAGCTACATATATAACACTACCAAGCAAAAGTTTGGGGGGTTGGGCGCCCCTCCCGGCCCCTTCTAAGCTATGCCCCAGGTAAGTAGACTAAACGTTTTGGTTCCGTCACTGATTCGCCTCAAGCTCCCACCCTCCGTGTAACATCCGTCAAAAACGGATTTACCAAACCCGCTCCGTTTATTAACTTAACAATCAGTTTAAAATTTCGTGGCGTATTTAATGCCCAAATTAATTTTAAACGATACATAATTAATTATTATATTGGAATATATAGTTTGTTTTTGAAAAACTGTCAAAAATAAGAAAATAAAAATAATTTGGCATTGCCGGGTTTCGAACCCGGGTCAGTCAGCCGGTCAACAACAGACTTAACACTCAACTCTCCAACCACTGCGCCACTAGTGTTTCTTGTTAATTATTAGACTCAATTAATTCATAACATGTTTTCCGAATTCAAAAACCGGCGCCCAAATTTCAGTCGTCGGAAATCCCGACTAACTCGCCAATAATTTACGACTTCTTCAGTTATAACGTAAACGTTTAAACCTACATCGGTTATAACCGACGCCTGAGTCCGCGACACAAACTATAACCGCCGGAAAACGTAATGACTTTGAATCAAGTCGGAAATTGGACCAAGTTCATCGATAACCTGCCCTATAAATACCCCCTCGAACCTCTGCAAACTTTTTCGCTCAAAACCGCACCCATTCTCGGCGAAAACTCACTCGCCGGAAATCTTCTGCTCATCGCCGGAAAACCGAACCCTCCATTTCTGAGCCTTACTAAACCCCCTGAGCTTATACCGAAGTCACCCACATCCTTTTCAAGCTTGCTGAAGACTCTCTGCTGCAAGACACACGTCGCCGGAAGTGTTTGCTGTCGCAGGAGTTTCGCCGGAGAAACAGAGGAGTCCAGTCGGTATACCTTACGTTTAATCCTTCAATCTTTTTATTTAATCTCGCATGTAATTAACCATCAGACACTAACGAACATGATTTAATCATCGAACCAGTCGGATTTCCGATTCTGGTTAAAATCAACGAAGAAGACGAAGTTTCTGTAATATATAAGTATAATTAAAATCAAGTTATAACTCGGGTTAGACACACAGTCCAGCGGTGGACTGTGTGCACATTAAACACACTAACGTCTCGAGTTCGAATCTTTTCCCACGCATGCTGCCTTAATAAAAATGCTTTTTTGTTAACCGAACCGGAGTCACCACTGTTACATGTTAAGTTTATTAATAACCGGAATAATAACCAAGTTAGACACACAGTCCAGTGGTGGACTGTGTGTATGTTTAATCACAGGACACGAGTTCGAGTCCGGTCTACTGCACCGATCCGGACAAATATCTAACTTTTTAAATAAGTCAGAAATGAAAATACTTAGCTTGTATTTAAGTATAATAAAAATCGGTTTATATAACAAGTTCCGTCACTGATTCGCCTCAAGCTCCCACCCTCCGCTTCCGCCATAGGAGGTTAGTTGGTTGTTAATAACTACAGGTTATGATCAGCCTTACCAAAACTATGAGTTGTTTCAATTCAAATATACAAGAATACCAACTGTATTTTAAAAATGAAGTTCCAGCGGGTATACTGGAATTTAAAACAAAAATTCTTATGATCACTTTATAATATTATAATGCAAAAGGGAATATTTATAAAAAAGGATACAGAATCCTTACAGGTAATCCTAGATTTATGACGTCACATGTGTATTGAAAAGATAAGCAACCAACCAGACTCACTGCTTGCCAACGATGACAAATGCCTGCAAATCTTGCCTTTTAAAAGAATCCACACCCCCCTTCTTGGTTCTTTCACAAAAAGGTTTAATTTTTCATTTATGGAAATATTAATATGTTACTAAAATCACATCTTTTTCTTGTTTATTACACACTAATGCCTAATATTGATATTCTTGTTTAGATCATCTATAGTTAATATTGGTTGTATACAATGTTAGTGAAAATCGTGATTAATCGTCAATTAATTGTTAATCGGTAGTTATCGATTAAATTTTATCTAGTCGGATCTAAAATTGGTAATCGTTCATACCTAGTTAAAATAGGTCAAAATCTTTGAAAAATTATACTTGTTAATACAATCCGATTACTAACTTTGAAAAATTAGATATAAATTACCAATTCGATAATTATAATTAGTTAACTAATTGTTAGTCAGTTTTCCATTACCCGACTAAGGCCTAACTGTTTTTACAACCTGGTTTGATAACTACAAATAAAAGATTTGATTTGGATAACCAACATGGTAATTGATAAGATTTGATTTGAAAAACAATACTAAAAATCATGGTTGTAAAAATCTCAAGTAGCCTCTGATTAGTCAATGATTAATTGCTTGTTCCAGGTTCACTGAGTAATTTTTATCTAATCGGCCAATTAATCAGTAGGTGGTCAACAATGGTCAAATCCGTTCCAAATTGGCCAAAAATCGGTGTCAATCTAGCGATTTCAGCCAGATTCTTGAACAAAACCTGTAAATTCTAGCAATTAATCCTACCTACTTGAAAATATGGGTCGAAGAAGATGTTAAAACATGTTTACTTAAAAAAAATTACATATAAAAATGTGTGTGTATACATATAAAACTAAAAATAACATATAAAATTCCAATCTGATTAATCCCTACTAATCCGATTAATCGCTAATCAATACCCAAACGACTCACTATCGCCTAGAGATTTTTAAAGTAAGAACCAAATAGGTTAAAATAGCTTAGAAAAGATAATAAATATATAAAACCACAAAATAATCACCCATAAAACATTAAAAAAATATAAAAAACCATAAAATAATCACCCAAAAAGCAAAAAAGCTATACATGTGGGCCACTTTATCTTTCTAGGTACAACCTGGTTTGCATTCAAAATCACTACTCCATGTGGAACAAAACCAAATCCACTTTTTCTTATTAAAATTCTCTCATTTCACAACCACCACATTCTTGCCGGAAAACTCAACTTTCCGACGTACATTCTTCGTATGTTTCACTTTCTTGAAAAAAAAATGCAAGAAACTTGAGTAAATCTTTAATCTTTAATCATGTCTTCTCCGTCGCCGGTGACTTCTCCGGCGCCCACAACACCACCACCGGCTGACACCACCACTTCACCACCACCCGCCGCCGCATCGCCACCGCCAACTACCCCTGCATCCCCACCTCCGGCAGCCACTTCTCCTCCATCCCCTGTTCCCCCTGTTTCTCCTGTTTCTTCTCCGCCTGCGCCGGACACTCCAGCTCCGGCAATATCCCCGCCGGCGCCACCTACATCCACCGCCTCACCGCCACCGACCACCTCCCCCACCCCACCGTCTCCTCCGGCGCCACCCACTTCAAGAAACACTCCACCGTCTCCTCCGGGCAGATCTTCGCCGTCTCCGCCGCCGCCAAGAGGGGTTTCTACACGTTCTCCGGCGACACCATCTTCGCCGGAGAATAATTCTCCGGCGATTTCAACTGGGGTTGTTGTTGGGATTGCTATTGGTGGGGTTTTGATTCTTGCTGTTTTGAGTATATTGTTTCTTTGCTGTAAAAAGAAAAGAAAAAGAAGTCAAACTCCGGTGGGTTATTATGTTCCTCCACCACCACCACCACCTAAAGGTTTGTACTTTTCACAACTCCATGTTGATAATTTCATAAATTTACAATTTTTATTGATCTTTTTATTGTTTAGATTAATCTTTTTTCAAGATCTTGAATTCTTGATCATATTAGGTTTAGATTGTAATTTGTAATGTATTGAAATTGGGGATTTACTATTTACAGTTGACCCTTATGGTGGTCAACCACAACAATGGCAACAAAATGCACCACCACCAAATGATCATCTTGTAACAATGCCACCAACAAAACCTAAGCCCAAACCTCCACCACCAATGCCAGCTTACACACCTCACCCTCCACCGCCACCACCGCCGCCGTTTAGTAGTGGAGGGTCAGATTCGAATTACTCCGACGGTTCGACCCTGCTTCCACCACCGTCTCCTGGGATGTCGTTAGGATTTTCGAAGAGTACGTTTACTTATGACGAGTTAGCGATGGCGACCGATGGGTTTTCGGAAGCGAATCTTCTTGGACAAGGGGGGTTTGGGTATGTTCATAGAGGGGTGCTTCCGAACGGGAAAGAAGTGGCGGTTAAGCAGTTGAAAACTGGTAGTGGACAAGGTGAGCGCGAGTTTCAGGCGGAGGTTGAGATTATTAGTCGAGTTCATCACAAGCATCTTGTTTCTTTGGTTGGATATTGTATGACTGGAACTCAAAGATTGCTTGTTTACGAGTTTGTTCCGAATAATACATTGGAGTACCATTTACATGGTAAGTTTCTCACCTTCAGAACAATAAATTAGGAGGTGTAATTCTGTATATTCTGATAAAATCTTCCCTCGAAAATTTCAGATAAGAATCGTCCCGTTATGGAATTCCCAACAAGATTGCGAATAGCGCTAGGAGCTGCGAAAGGACTCGCTTATCTCCACGAGGATTGTAAGTTCGTTTTATTTGTTTGCAGGCCATTGTAAGATCTAAGATCATGCATTGGCGGTTGTTAACCTTCTTTTTGTTTGCAGGCCATCCGAAGATCATTCATCGCGATATTAAAGCTGCGAATATACTTCTTGATTTCCATTTCGAAGCGATGGTAGCCTATTATTATTCGTATAACGTTGAGATGCATTTTATCTCTTTGAAACTCGCATTTACTAACCTCAATTAAATTCGCAGGTTGCCGATTTTGGGCTTGCGAAGATTACTTCCGATGTTGCGACACACGTCTCAACGCGAGTGATGGGAACTTTCGGGTAAGATCTCCGTTTACTTCTTGAGTTCCCAATTAGATCTGGTTTAGAGGGTGTCAAAACAAGCAAACAGCCGGGTTGGTTAACGACTTAACGGATCGGACATACATCTGACATGCATTACAGGTACCTCGCTCCAGAGTATGCATCTTCAGGCAAGCTCACAGATAAATCAGACGTTTTCTCGTATGGGGTCATGCTCTTGGAATTGATCACTGGACGCAGGCCCGTTGATTCAGCTCAAACTTTTATGGATGATAGTTTAGTAGATTGGGTAAGTTCATTTCTTTTTTTATTTTACCTCAAAGAAATATTATCTGAATCAAAATGACCGATTTAACGAACACGAACACTGTTCATGAACACTTACCGAACGTAAACGAACACATACGAAGAATCCACCAAAATTAAATAAGTACTTAACATAACCATCCAAACATATTTGATATAACTATCATAAACAAATTAACACAAAAATTAAGAAGTTTGTCAAGTTTTAACGCAAAATGAAATTGATATGGTCAAATGAGGACCGTCGACGGAGTTGTATAGTATAACTATGGTTTCAAATTTTTAAAACTAAAACCAATAAAATAAAAAAGGGACATAAAAATCCCTTTAATGAACAAAGTACGGACACAAATGAACATAAACGAGCGGACATAAGTGAACACATTATAAAACGTTCACGAACATAAACGAACGACGGCCTCTCTTCATGTTCGCTTGTATAACTTATTGAACGAAATCTCTTGTTCATGTTTGTTATTTACTAAATGAACGGACATAACCAAACTTCCTGCCAAACTGTTCGCTGAACGTGCGATTCGTTTACGCCCTAGACCTATTTACAAGAAAACGGATTGAAATTGCGAACTCTATTATTTTTTGTTCAGAAAGTTTCAAACTTTTTATCTACAGGCACGGCCGATGCTTAGACGAGCAATGGACGACGGAAACTTCGACTCCATAGTCGACCCACATCTACGAAAAGAATACAACCACGACGAAATGGCCCGTATGATTTCTTGCGCCGCAGCCTGCATACGCCACTCAGCCCGTCGCAGGCCCAGGATGAGCCAAGTGGTCCGGGCCTTGGAAGGAGACGTTTCACTCTCCGACCTAAACGAAGGAACCCGGCCCGGAAGCAGCTTTGGGTCACATGGAAGCTCAGACTACGACGCAGGACAGTACAACGAGGATATGGTCAAGTTCAGAAAAATGGCTTTAGGTACACAAGAATACGCTAGCAGTGAATATAGCCGACCCACGACTGAATACGGGTTGTATCCATCCGGGTCAAGTAGCGAAGGGCAGAACACCCGCGAAATGGAAATGAGCAAGTATAAACGAGATGGCCCGGGTTTCGGTGACGGGTTTTGATCGTCAAACGGGCTCGTGTATAAAGGTTGTTGCTAATTCTTGATGATATTTTCTTCTTGATATTTTGCTGGATTTATATAACTAGTATGATTTGTTGTGAGTTTGATTTTGTATTTAATTTTGTTTTATACAACAGAAATTCTTTTATTTTTTTATTTAAAGACTTGAAGGAGAGTGTTATACTTTTATTTGGAGTTATGTTGTGTTTTTTGCTTTGAATTTAAATGTTGGTTAGAAATAATGTAGCTTTCAGTTAAGCCGTTATTGTGGGTCATGTTACAAGACTTAGAAAACAATTAAACATGATTTGTATGTCTTTGTTGTGAAGACAATTTGTCCCTTTGAAAACAATATAATGTAACGTCTTTATAATGTTCTTTTTTTCAAATCTTAATAACTCAAATGATGTATGCATTTAATATTGAGTTAACTGCAATTTTTGCCCCGTAGTTTGTCTAATTACGTCAGTTCAGACCAAATTTCAAATTTGTACCATTTCTGTCCCTGACATTCTTGAAACATATCAGTTCGTCCAAAAAAAAACATGAGTTAACTGCTATTTTCGTCCCTCTGGTTTATTCGATTCAACCTTAGTTTTTTTGGATGGAACTGTCATGTTTCAGGAATGTTAGGGACGAAAATGATACATATTTGAAATTTGGACCGAACTGGCATAATTGAACAAACGACAGGGACGAAAATGACAGTTAACTCTTTAATATTTTATAGTTGAATATTTGATGGGTTTTCTCTTCTATTTCTTTCTTGTTTTTCACATTCAAATCTTAATAATTAATTTTTTTTGAACGTTAACTACGTATACATAGTAAATACAGGCTAGCAAAGAGTTGGAAATCCCAAACAAATAGCGTTAAAATATTACATCACGAACATTAAAGTCGCACCACCTATCCCGATTTAGTAGTATTTACAACATGAAAATCCGATCTATTTTCTATCCAAATAAACCACATCTCCTTCATAGATTCCACCATTCTTCCAACTTTGGTATGGCCATTTTCAAAAAGATTATCATTCCTCGCATTCCATATGATTACCAAGTAGCAAAAAACATTATCTCGATGACCTTTTTCCATTGTTTGGATCCGTCGAGGTTATGAATAATGTGCAACATCCCCGTGCAAGATTGGATGAATCCGGCGCCGGAAACTTGAGCAACACCAAAATATGGCACCAAATGATTCTGTCCCGAATACACTCAATAAGCAGGTGCTCAGAAGTCTCCTCATGAATACCGCATCCTAAACATATTTAATCTCCGAAACTGACCCCACGGCGTGAAAGAGAATTTGTTCTTATAATTAGTCGTATATTTTTTATTGGTTTTTATTTTAGTTTAGTATTTATAGCTAAATTATCTATGTGATACTATATATCTATGACTCTAATATGCTAATCTATTTACTTAATGTTTTGCAATCTCTTTCCCCTCTATGACTAATTCACTACTTTCTTTCCATTTGAAGACAAAATGGCGACCACAACTATGATGGTGTCGTTCGTACTGATTAGGATGCTTGGCATTTTCATAAATTTTTATTTTATAATAACTATTAAATGTAGGATAAAATTAATATATAAGATGATGGGTTAAAATACACAATACATGAAATAATCCACAAATATTAAAGTTCTATGGTAATTACAGCTAGGGTTGTCTAAAAGCTCGATCGAAATCGCTCAGTTTGAAACTAAGCCGAGCCGGCTCAGTTAGAAAGTGAGCTAGCTCGGCTCGTAACGAGCCGGATTGGCTCGGTTTGACTCGTTTGGTAGCTTGGCTTGGCTTGGCTTAGCTCGGATTTTTTTTACTTATAATATATATTATTTTTATATACATTATAATATATTTCAAAAAGCTGATTATTATTTACATGTGTTTAAGAGTGTAATTTGATATCTGTGACATATTTGAAGGGTGGTTACGATGCTAATAAACTAATATTGTATTTCGTTGAAATTTAAAACTTATTTCATGTTGTTGAACTTGATTTTGACAGTATAATGTATTAAGTTGAACTTATTTAACACAGTATTCTTTTGAAGTATTGAATAATATTTTAGACTACTGAATTTTGAAAGCTATTTATTAAACCTTCTTTTCAAAATCGAGTCAAACCAAGCCGAGTCCAAGCTTAGATTTTCAGCTCGGTTTCAAATCCTGGTCAGCACAGTTTATAATCGAACCGAGGCCGAACTTACGTTGTATCGTCTCGGCTCATTAATAACCCTAATTAAAACCCAAAATTTTGAATTAAACATGGGTCAATTGTGACACTAGTAAAACTTATATAATAACATAAAAAATTTCAAAAATTTTGACATTTGAATTATTTTATCCACATATAACGGAGCGACTGGATAGTTTAAAGGTAGTAATACCTGTTAAATCATTTTTTTATCATTAAATTAAAACAAAAGAATCAGGGTATATTCTACCCACTTTGCTGTAAAGTGGTAAGAACCCTAATCCCCTTTTCAATTTCAATTTAATTCAAATTTCAATCATCCAAACACAACAAATTAGCGTCATCCTCGGCGACAGCGGGTTAATTTCTTTAATTCCTTCAATTTCTTCATTTTTCACATCTTTAATCAATAATTCACTGATTTGAGCTCACTTAAGCTGATTTATAGTGTTTGTTGATTGGTTACAGGGTTGGAAAGACATCTCTCATGAATCAGTATCCTTAATTTACTTAATATTTAGATCCTTTGATTTCATGCATTTGCCCTAATTTCAATTTGCTAATATGTTTTTCAAAATTGTAAAATGGATTTGATAATATTAAGATTGTAGATTGCATTGACTTGTAGTTGATAGCTATCAAGGTTTTCTTTTTCTTTTTTTTTGCCAATATATTTGTCAAAATTGTAAAATGGATTTGAGAATATTAAGATTGTAGATTGCATTGAGCTTGTAGTTGATCGTTATCAAGTTTTTTTTTTTGTGTCAAAATTGTAAAATGGATTTGAGAATATTAAGATTGTAGACTTGCATTGAGCTTGTAGTTGATAATTATCAATTTTTTTTTGTCAAAATTGTAAAATGGATTTGAGAATATTAAGATTGTAGATTGAGCTTGTAGTTGATAGTTATCAAGGTTTCTTTTTTTTTTTGCTGATATTTTTGTCAAAATTGTAAAATGGATTTGAGAATATTAAGATTGTAGATTGCATTGAGCTGTGGTTAATAGTTATCAAGGCTTTTTTTTGCTAATATTTTTGTCAACATTGTAAAATGGATTTGAGAATATTAAGATTGTAGATTGCATTGAGCTTGTAGTTGATCGTTATCAAGTTTTTTTTTTCTAATATATTTGTGAAAATTGTAAAATGGATTTGAGAATATTAAGATTGTATATTGCATTGAGCTTGTGGTTAATAGTTATCAAGGTTTTTTTTAAAGAGAAAGAAACAAAATACTGTTTAATGTTGTTGCCTTGTTGGGCTTAATTCATGTGATTTTAGATATGTGAACCGGAAGTTCAGTAACCAGTATAAAGCGACCATCGGAGCGGATTTCCTAACGAAAGAAATACAGTTTGAAGATAGGATTTTCACATTGCAGGTTTGATTCTTTATGATGCTGATATATAGAATTGTTTTAACAGTTGCAGTATAAATTTATGAATGCATGCTTGTTGTTGTGTGTAATTGCGATAAATGTATGTGTGTTCGTTGTATGTTGGATATTTAAACTGATTATCCGAAACAATTATTTGACCTCAAAATAACGAGATAATCAGTATCAGTTTCACTAGGGCTGCATACGAACCGAAACAAACACAAACAAGACCTTATTGTTCGTGTTCGTTTGTTTAAGAAATATACGTGTTCACGAATGTTCATGAACACTTACCTAACGAGATTTTATGTTCGTGCTTGTTTGTTAAGGAAATGAACGTGTTGAACAGAATATATAATACTCTGACACTTATTAAGTATTTTATTTGTCGGAATCTTGAAGTATTTAAATACAATATAAAAACTAAAAACACAATTGAATAAAAACATAAATGAACGAACACGGCCTCTATTCATGTTCGTTCATTTAACTAAACGAACGGAATTTGTTGTTCGTGTTGTTTTTTAATAAACGAACTTCCCGCCAAACGGTTCACGAACTGTTCGCGGAAGTTTGGCTCCTTTGCAGCCCTAAGTTTCACTATACATAAACACTATAACTGGTTATTTATAACTTGATAATCGCTTTCAAAACTCAATGCTAAACGCATTATACGGGACCCTTTACAGATATGGGACACAGCTGGACAAGAAAGATTTCAAAGCCTAGGTGTGGCATTTTATTGCGGTGCCGATTGTTGCGTTCTTGTACATGACGTCAACGTCATGAAATCATTCGATAACCTTAACAATTGGCGGAAGAGTTCCTAATTCAGGTAACAACCGATTAATTACCACAAACACGATCCTATTACTGTAATTAATATGTTAACCGATGATGTTTTATTTTCTCAGGCTAGTCCTGCTGATCCGGAAAACTTTCCATTTGTTGTATTGGGTAACAAGATAGATGTCGACGGAGGCAATAGCCGAGTGGTAAAACGGTCTTTTCATTTTTTCAACCTTCAAAACCTTTTTGTATTAAATTTAATATAATTTTTTTTATCTTTGCAGGTGTCTGAAAAGAAAGCAAAAGCATGGTGTGCTCAAAAGGGAATATTCCCTACTTTGAAACATCTGCTAAAGAAGGGTTTAACGTTGAAGCTGCTTTCGAGTGTATAGCCAAAATTGCTCTTAAAAATGAACCTGAAGAAGAAACGTACGTATTTCTAGAACACTACTTAGTTTTTAACCATACATTATGCTAGAGTCTTATGTAATGATAAGCAAATGTGTCGATTTCGATCCACTTACTTATGATGGGTCGATTCGGGTCGTGTCTTATCTAAAATGGGCCAAAACAAAAAAAAATAGCTAAAAAGGGAATGATTAATAAGGATATTCATATTCAAAGATTTCGATTATTATTCAATCATTATACCTTTTGTGTTCATTATTGAATATTAATTATCTATACATCTTTTATTGAGTAAAGTATACGGATGGTCCCTTTGGTTTACTAAAATTTTGGAATTAGTCCCTAACTTTTTAAAAAGTACATGAATAGTCCCTGTGGTTTGTACTTTGTAACGCATTTAGTCCCCAACCAACAAGTTTATAGGTTTTAGCATGTCCAAGTTAAGGACTAAATGCGTTACAAAGTGCAAACTACTGGGACCATCTGTGTACTTTTGGAAAAAGAAAGGGACTAAATGTGTTACAAAGTGCAAACCACAAGTACGGATGTACCATTTGTGTACTTTTAGAGCGCTAGGGACCAAATCCAAAATTTTGGTAAACCGCACGGACCATCCATGTACTTTACATCTTTTTAGAAAAAATGGACAAAAAGTGTTGTGTGGGTTAACCCAGCCCGTTGGACCCGTACTTAATTCTGACACATACTAATTTCTCCTTTTTGTTGGGCGTGAAGCTATCTTCCGGATACCATTGATGTGGCTAGTGCACGACAACAAAATCTTCAGGGTGCGAATGTTAAGCATGTTGACTCAATGGATTGTTTAGAGGTATGTTGATGAAATCATGCAAGTTTTATGTATATCCCTATATTTTCAATTATTTCATAACTTATGCATTAAATTGTTGATTATTGGTTTGTGTAATATCTTATGAAGTACTACAAGTTCTTTTCATAATTTCATTTTAAGGTCGATTGTTTTGTTAAAATTGATATGGTGATTTATGTTGCCGTTGAAAGAGATCTTTTGTTTTTTCTTTGCATTACAATTTCGTTCCGATGCATTATTTGATCATATCAAAATGATGCCTTAAGACGAGTTTTGCCTATATCGTATAAATGAATAATCAACTTTAAACGATTGAACTCGTTGATTTATTGATGTGTATATATCTTTTTATATGTATTCATACTATGGCTGTTTGTTTACCTCTTAATGAGGCTCTTAATGGTTCAGATTGTTTGTTTCGCGAGCTGATGTCTAATGGTTCAGACATTTGCCTCTGTATGGTTAAACATTATACTGAGTCTGAATGGTTAAGACCTCTAATCTGAATTGGTCAGACATTTGCTCTGAACGGTTAAGCATTATACTGGCTCTTAATGGTTCAGACCTCTTTATGGTTCAGCACTTAATGGTTCATGCCTCTTATTGGTTCAGCACTTAACCATTCAGAACCAATTTCGTGTGGTTGTTTACATCAAACTGCAATGTACTTACAAATATGGCCACTTTATAAAATATACTTTGTAGGTTATTTATGACACATTACTTTTATTGGTTATGTGGGTCACTCAACTTTACAAGCTTTGTGTTATATATGATTTATTTGATCAATAAAATTGGTTATAAGTAACTCAACTTTACAATTTATGTCACTTTGTGTGATGTATTTTTTTTGGTTATTGAATTTTTTTAAACAAGTTATTTTGGGTCATTGAGTATAGTAACTAAAGAAAATACTACATACAATTATACAAAGTTGTCATTTTTATTTTTTCTATTACATTTTGATGACCATAACTCTACATGTATACATATGTGTATATAGATGTTTGTATTTAGATACATGTACCTCACCCTACCTATGTATGTGTGTATAATATATATATATATATATATATATATATATTATATAAGTTGAAGTCATAAAAATGTAACACTTTATGTCATGGTTATTCTAAACTGGTTTCAAAGGCCATAATGACTGAAAAAGTGACAATATTTGTAAAGTTGAGTGACCCATCAACCAGGTTAAAAAGCCAATTAGCCAACTGACATCAACAACCAAATAAGATTTACAATTTACAAAGTGATTTATATTTTTTTTAAATATTATGCATCAATTTACAAAGTGATTTATATTTTTTTAAATATAATGCATGACTCGTTAGAGATAAAATACAACCTAAATTGGCTATTTTAGTCATAAACGGGTTCAAATCGTCATCTCCAAGCGTCGGGTTCCATACTTCAACTTAGGGGTGTTAATCGTGTCGGGTTAGCGGATTGAAGGATTACGGGTTAGTGGGTTGAGTAGGCGAACTAGAACAGTCTAAATGCGACCCATTTAACCCGTGTACTAAACGTGTTTAACAATCAATCTCTCCAATCTCATAAGATGAAAGCTCAGAGTACGGACAATATCTGTTTCTGGATGGGTTCATGGGCGACTCAAGAACCACTCAAAGACCTGTTCCCAAACATGTTTGTGCCAGAAAAAGAGAAACGTTGCGTGGTAAAAAAATGTCACGAATGAAACGATCGAAATATCACATGGAAATGGCGTTAGAAAAGATCGAATTTCAATCAGATGGAAGAAGGGGAGCTTGCTGAGATTATGAAAATTCGATGACCTCTCAATTGTTTTTTTTTCAACATGCTCGGCATCCGACTGTTGTTTACGTGTCTTCGTTTGGAGGTGGTCGGTTGGGTCTTGGGAATGATTTCTTCCATATTGAAGAAATTGGCGGGTGACAGTTGGTTTGGGGGTACAGGGCGATAAACTTTGTTTTGGTTGTAGTAGTTTAGGTTGAAAAACGTCGCTTAGGTTGTTTGTGCATCATAAAAATCGGGTTGTTCGGGTGAGCCCTAGGTGTTTGGTTCATATAGTACAGGTGGTTTGGTTCGTTATGGTGATTTTATTTCCAATAATGGTTGTCCATATTTGAAGAGTGGAATGGAGAGGAAGATTAGTAGTAAAGGCCATTGAATGTAAAAAAGAGTAAATTACAAAAATCGTCCTTTATTCAATGTATGTTATTGCAAAGTGTGTCATTTGTCTTTAATATATACAAGAAAAATACTCAATATTTACAAACCACAACATGTTATATCCTTTACCCTAAACTCTGTTTATTTTTTCAGTTAACTTATGTCACATTGGGCCCACATGAGGGTATTAAAGTCATTTATCTTGCCCACTTGTCTTCTCTCTCTTAGAGTATTTACATTCAACCTCTTATTTTTATGTGAGAGAGTTCTGCATATTATGATGGTGGTGAGGAAGGTGGATGGCCAGTGTGGGAAAGTTCCGGTGGTTGTTGAGAAGGTGGTGGTAGGTGGGTGGTTTATGGGGTGTGAACAAAGAAGAATAAGAGTTGGAGAGAGAGAAAGACTGAACTATCTTTTTATATAAACTACGTGGGTGAGGCCGAATAATGAGCGAGTGTTAGGCAGCTCATTGACACGGAAAACAATTAAATCGACTCAACCAATAAAAACATAACACTTTTATAGTTTTGCTAAAAAAACTAAAACAATGGCAATACTGTTATTTTTAACTAATGGAAAGTTATATTTTTCACTGGTGTAAAATCGTAATTTGCCAAAAGCTAAAGTGATGCCAATACTGGAAATTAAAACCAGGGGCAAAAGTGTAAATCGCGCAAGGGCGAATTCGTACTTTTGAACTTAGGGCAACACAGTAATATAAATTTAAACTAAAGGCACAACCGTAATTTTTAGGCTGGAGGCAAAACCATATTTTTATTTTGAACCGAGGGCATAATCGTAATTTTGAGTTTGAGCCAAAAACGTAATTTTATTTTGAACAGGGGCAAAACCGTAATTTTTAATTGAGGCCGAAATCATAATTTTTTGAACGGGGAAAATCATAATTTTAAGGTGGGGGCGATATCATATTTTTTTCATTTGAACAGGGGTGAAAACGTAATTTTGAGCTGAGGGCGGAATTGTAATTTCGAGTCGTGGACCAAATCGTAATTTTTTGCTGGGGCCAAAAGCGTAATTTTATTTTGAGCAGCGGACAAAATCGTAAATTTAAAGTGGGGGCAAACCCGTAAGTTTACAGCGTAGACAGATAATAAACGGTTGGTCCAATGTGGGAGTGCCAGGCCAGCTGCCTGACACTATTACCGGGGCAAACCCGTAATTTTACACCGTAAACAAATAATAAACGGCTGGTCCAATGGGGGAGTGCCAGGCCAGCTGCTTGGCACTATTCATTTTTTTATATTAAAAACACTGTTTAAATCGTTTTGTTTTTAATATACTTATAATTATAATTATAATAGTTTTAATATTTCAGAAAATAATTTAGGGTAAAATGTCTAAAATACCCTCATGTGGGGTCCATGTGGTTATATTTAACCATAAAAAATAACTGGGTTAGGGCTAAAGGACATAACATGCAAGGATTTGCAAACATCAAGTACGTTTCTTGTATATATTAAAGACAAAGGACACACTTTGCAATAACATACGTACATAAATGACGATTTATGTAATTTACTCCGTAAAAAAAGATAAAGAGGATGAAGTTGTTTTGTTAGTAAAAACAATAAGGCCATGTCTATTCACACACACATTTGGTCTATTTACACACCTTGAAGCGCCGCAGCTTGGCGCTTCAGGGGCAATACTCCGAGTTTTGGCCAAATCTTGGCGCTTTAGGGGCAGCTTGGCGCTTCAGGGTCAATAAAATCCGAGTTTTGGCCAAAGCTTGGCGTTTTGGTGGTTTTTTATTTTTTTTAAATTTGTTTTTAATTAAAAAACGCACCTATACTTGTCGATTTTTGACGTATTTTGTTATTACACGTCATTTTATGAAGTATATGGTCTATACGGCACGTTCCAGATAAGTTCGGTTACGTGTATTGCCGTATTCCATGATTTCATGTGATTCTGTTTTAATTTCACTAGAGTCCAACGTGTCGTTTTGTATGTATATCGGATCGGTACTTGACGTATTTTGTCATTTAATGTCGTAGTATGACGTACTATCGCGTATTTTGGCCGTACGGGTCGTGTTGGTGACATTCGGTATAGTGACGTTTATTGTCTGTAAGTGTCGTATTAGTTTAATTAGATTTATGATTTGACTATAGAGCTAAAAAGAAACTTAAAGGGGATTGATGTATTTTGTTATTACACATCATTTTATGAATATCAATTCTTACAAATTACTGCAAGCACCTGAATTCTTGGAATGATTCGAAAAACGTCACTTTTTGTAAGATTAACAAACACTTTATTAGTAGATTAACCGAATGTCAAATCCTAATTCATATTGTAAAAATCATATTCAATAACAAATAAGTGCATTTTTCATTACACATTATTTTATGAATATCAATTCTTACAAATTACTGCAAGCACCTGAATTCTTGGAATGATTCGAAAAACGTCACTTTTTGTAAGATTAACAAACACTTTATTAGTGATTAACCGAATGTCAAACCCTAATTCATATTGTAAAAATCATATTCAATAACAAATAAGTGCATTTTTCAAAATATTTTGACAAATTTGTTTTTGACACTTACTAGTAACAGTTTTCCAAAAGATAGTTACCAAACATTTTGTTTCCATATGACATGAATGAGAATTTTGCTCTTTTAAGCAAGTTTCATTTATCTTTAAATATTTATCTGACATTTCAAAACCTATAGAAAATATAGATTTGCTTTTTATCGGTTCTTAAGGAAGCAATTTGCACACATATACCATATGCTTCATGAGAAAACACCTTCTACATACATGATGAGTGTAGATTTTATTTTAACAACAATTTCAATGTAACATCCGTCAAAAACGGATTTACCAAACCCGCTCCGTTTATCAACCGAACAGTCAGTCAAAATTTTCGTTGCGAATTAAATGCCCAAAATATTTTTAAACGATCCGTAATCAATTATTATACGGGAATATATATTTAGTTTTTGAAAAACTGTCAAAAATCGCAAAATAAAAATGAAATGTTTCTGCCGGGTTTCGAACCCGGGTCTGTACCGAATCAACTAAGCATCTTATCTTCACACACACAAACCACTGCGCCGCTTGTTCTGTTTGTTATATATTCCAATCATTTAATTGATATAATAACATTTCGAATTCAAAATCGGCGCCCAATCGATTCAGTCGTCGGAATCCCGGAATATTCGCGAGTTTTAACACCAATTTACGTTATAACGTAAACCTTTAATCACATATCGGTTATAACCGATGTTTAAAGTCCGCGACCAAATTCAAAACCGCCGGAAAACTTAAACCGATGAATACAGTCCAAAATCAGACCAAATACATTTCGATTTCCCTTATAAATTGACCCACAACCGACGACAAACACTTTCGCTCAAAAATCACACCTTTTCTCAGCGTAATTCCACTCGCCGGAATAACCCTGTTCGTCGCCGGAAAACCGGTTTCCCCATTGCCGAGCTTTTCTGAACCTCTGAAGCTTATACCGGAGACACCCATACTCTTTCCAAGTTTTTCGGAGACTTGCTGCTGCAAGACACCAGACGCCGGAGTTGTTTTCTGTCGCCGGAGTTCTGCCGGAAAACAGAGGAAAACGAGTCGGTATACCTCACGCTTATTTTCCTTTCTTTTTACTTCTATCTTACCAGTAATTAACCTAAAATATTAATGAAACTTGAATAAAAACTCGAACCAGTCAGACCCGATTTCTGGTTCAACATTGACGAAGAAGACGACGCACTTTCGTTAACATATAAGTATAATATAATTCAAGAAATTAATCGGGTTAGACACACAGTCCAGCGGTGGACTGTGTGCACATAAAACGCTAACGTCTCAAGTTCGAATCCCGGCTCGTACACGCTGCCTTAATAAAAATCAAGTTTTTATTTAACTGAACCGGATCGCCACAGATATATGTTAAATATATTGTTAACCGGAATAATAACCAAGTTAGACACACAGTCCAGCGGTGGACTGTGTGTTTGATTATATCGCTGGTCACGAGTTCGAGTCCGGTCTTCAGCACCGACTCGGACAATTATCTTCTCTTTTTAATTAAGGCAGAAAAGGAAATAAATAATTAGTATTTAAGTATAATAAAAATCGAATGTTATAACATGTTGAACACACAGTCCAGCGGTGGACTGTGTGTTAGATTAAACCACAGGTCCCGAGTTCGAGACCTGTGGAGTGCAAAACCGGTCCGCTTAAACTATTTTTAAAATAAAATGATTTTCTGTTAATTCTAATTAATGTATATATGAAATTAAAATCGGATATATAACGGGTTAGACACGTAGCTCAGTTGGTAGAGCTGCGTGCACGCGTACGGGAGGTCTCGGGTTCGAGCCTCACCGAGCGCACAACAATATGCCTCAAAACCGGTCAACGACCAGTCAAAGTCAACAGGTCAATGTCACTGTAGCAGAAAAAAATAAAATATTTTTATTATTTTTATTTAATTATTTTAATTAAAAATCAATTATAAATACTTAAAAATAACATTTTTTTTGATTGGAAAATAGCCTCAAACTCACAAAAATACACCCAACAATCCTACTAAAATAGTTTAATAAAATCCGTTTACTTACCAAACCATAATGCGATTTATCTAGGTTAAATCTCACTCGTGGTTAAAACCACTTCGCGTGCATTCAACGTCATCAACCGAACGCACCCACTGTGAGTGAATCTTACAATTTCCCCCTTTTAAATTACACGTTTTGGGGTGTGTCATGTGTTATGAATTAATTAATTTATTTATTTAAACTTGTGCCATACCACATCATGACTTGAACTTAGATTGATTTATTGTGGTGATTTATTTATATTCCGTTGGTCAAATTACATGAAACTCATACATTAAGCCCATCAGTTCCTCGTGGGAAACGAGTAGAACATCGCGTGCTTCAATTCAAATTCATTATTGTTCATGTGTGTTTTCATTGAGTTTATATTGTTTGTAGTTGTGTTATTCATATTATCATGTTTATGCAATTCATTCATCAGGCCCCTCAGTTCCTCGTGAGAGACGAGTTGAGCATCGCGTGCCTTTAATTGTTTCCATTATTATTCATGAGTGTGTCATTTAACATCTTATGATTGTTGATCAAGTTACATCTAATTTTACTCATGTTTGGTTGTGCACATATTTCATAATCAATTTAAATAAATTGTTCAAATGTTTTCCATAGGATTCACTCGCCAACATTATGTTGATCCAAAAACCTTTTTACACATGATACAGGTGAACAGGTTGAAGCAAGGAAAACATAGGATATGCCTTAGAAGAGAACAAAGAAGTCTAAATTGTAGTTAGATCATGTTGTAGCAATCATTGTAAATTTCCATTTAAATTGTATTAATGAATATGAAACGTTTAATAAATGTCATGAGCTTTGATGATAACCCAATCATGCCCCGATCACCTTATCCGCTGCGGGTCGGGGTGTGACATTCAAGAAGGTATCAGAGCCATGACTATAGGGATATAGGATAGGTTATTAGACCCTTAGAGCCTATACTATAGTCTGCCTAAATTTTGAATTGATTAGGTGGTTACATACAAACTTGTGATATTTATTTGTTTCATATTTGTTTACATTTCAGTCAAACATACATGCTCATATACATGTTCATTATACATATATACATATTCATTATACATATATCGATGTTCATGTATTCAATTTATTTTCATATTCTCATTATCCAAAGATTTTATGCAATTTTCAATTCTCATCAAAGTAAGTTCTGCGACGGGCATGTAGTAACTGGAAGGGTACAAGTACCGGTAGTCGGAACGTCCTGTCTAGGCTGGCATTCGTATAAATCCAATATAACGGACCAGTTTGCCTACCTGGGGACCAACGATGAGAGTACGAAGGACCTATTAGGCCAAAGCATGCCACACCAAACGTCGTTCGAACTAACCCTACTTTGAGGTGTCACCGTGTCTACACCTGGACACATTCCGAACATCACACGTTGTATACATATTTCTCGATTTTCCCGGGTTTTTGTGTACGCAACCAGGCAGAAACCGTGCGAACCATATGAAAAACCGGTATTCATGGGGGCCCACATGATTACATAAGGTAAAGTATGGCGGCATGACGGGCCTAACAGCGAGCAAAGCCCAAGACATCCTATGGATGTAGTATTTTTGTATAATTATTTTATAAATGATCATTCTTGAATGCGACCCATGATCCCAAAAGCATCCAACTCATACTCTTGTCATGTATTCATTGTAGATGTCTTCTAACCTCGCCCGTAGGAAGACGAGAGCAAGAAAAGCCCGCGATCGCATGGCTGCCTTAATCGTTCAACAAATGGCTGCCGTAATACCCAACATTGTAATCCAAGTTCAACAAGCACTTACCAATAATCCTGTCAATCAAGCAAACCAAAACATTTTCAACTCTTCCCCAAACACCACTAAATGCACCTACAAGCATTTCAAATCATGCGACCCTCCGAAATATAAAGGGACTGAAGGTGTCACCGCACTCCTCCATTGGTTTGAAGAAATGGAGAATACTTTTCTAAATTGCGATTGCCCTGATGATCGCAAAGTGCGTTATGCTACCGGTCGACTATATGGGATAGCACTTACTTGGTGGAATACAGAGAAGGCCAAACGAGGTGTTGAAGATGCTATGTCCTTAACTTGGAACGAATTGAAGGAAATCATGACCAGACGATTTTGCCCAAGGAGTGAAATCAAGAAGTTAGAAGATGAATTTTACTCATTGAAGCAAATGGAAGGAGACCACACCACCTACAACAAAAGGTTCCTCGAATTACATCAAATGGTTCCCAACATGTTTACTCCCCTCTACCGTTTGATCGAGCACTACATTCGTGGTCTTCCGTCAAAGATTCAAGACCCTGTGATAAGTACCAAGCCTGCAACTTTGGAAGCAGCAATGGAGCTAGCAATAGAGCTCACCGAGAACCGAATCCGAAACAAAGACTTCGAGGAGGAGAAGAAGAAGGATAAAGAATCGACTGAAACCTCCGACTCCACCCAAACCGAATCCCCTTCTCAACCCAACCCTAAGAGAAGAAGAGTCGGGCGACTTTTCGCTGCTACCCAACGAAATCAACCCGTTTTTCACGCTATAACCCATCCGAGCTGTCCCAATCACCCAAGTGGCACCCAACTCAGCTTACCCAAATAAGAAACCATATCTCGGACCTCACCCTCGATGCAACAACTGTTTTTATCACCATCCCCTTACTTTACCTTGCTGGCTATGTACAACTTGTGGACGTTATGGTCATTTGAGCAATGTTTGTCGCACCTTTCAAGACCAAACCTTTTCCCCTACTCAAAACATGGCCCAAACTCATCACCAACCCCAACACCCCATGTTCCCATATGCTCGAGCTTGCTTCAATTGTGGCGACCCTACCCACCTTAGAAACACATGCCCTCAATTGGTTAATGTTATCAACACTCAAGCCCAATCAAACCCAGTTAACCAAGTAAACCAAGAAAACCCAACCACTATGCCACCAGCAAGAGGAAGAGTCTTCAATATCAACGCCAACCCTGTCGAAGATAATGACGGCCCTGATGAAGATACTCAGCTAGTCCTCTTCGCCGAAGATCCAGATTCAACTTCTATTGTTTAGTCTTATGTTTTTCTTTATCACATGTGTAGACTGTTAGAGAAATTATTGGATATTATATATTATATATTGTTTTCGGTATATGCTTTTGCCGAGGCCGTGGCTCCCCATCCATCGAGGTTGAGTTGGATCCCCATTTTATTATGTGGTTGATCTTGGCGTGCCCGCACGATCGGCTCCGTTTGTTAGAGCCTTGATCGGTTACGTAATTTTACATTTCAATACATGCAATACGCTCGGCTCCGTTTGATTGAGCCTTGAGTGCAAAGATTTATTCACATTTCCAGTTCATGCAATACACTCGGCTCCGTTTGATTGAGCCTTGAGTGCAAAGATTTATTCACATTTCCAGTTCATGCAATACGTTCGGCTCCGTTTGATTGAGCCTTGAGCGCACATACAATTTCATTCAATACGTTCGGCTCCGTTTGATTGAGCCTTGAGCGCACAGACAATTTCATTATCAGTATCATGTGGTTGTGGTGTTTGTAGTAGAGTCGCATCGAACTAACCATAACTTGCGGATAAAGTCAATGAAAATTTGACAAGGATATGGTGGATACGCCGATGGTACTTCCTATATATAAGTATTCTTGTCAAATAATCGGAGGCATTATCAGGCAGTTATGAGAGGTTCCATGCATAGGCTGTTTGTGTGGTTAAGTTATTCATATTCAGTACATTCAATATGTTCGGCTCCGTTTGATTGAGCCTTGAGCACACAATTTCAATTTCAGTACATTCAATATGTTCGGCTCCGTTTGATTGAGCCTTGAGCACACAATTTCATTTTCAGTACATGCAAAACGATCGGCTCCGTTCGATTGAGCCTTGATCGCACAGATATATTTCATTTCAGTAATTTATGTTTGTTGTATTGATTGTAGAGTTATAGGACTAATCATAATTCACTGTTAAAACTAATGAAAATTTGGCAAGAATATGGTGGATACGCCGCTGGTACTTCCTATATATAAGTATTCTTGTCAAAGGATCAGGGCATTAACGGATGGTTATGAGAAGTTCTATGTAGAATTTATTAGTTTCTTGGTAACCAATCATAACTTGTGGATAAAACTAATGAAAATTTGGCAAGAATATGGTGGATACGCCGCTGGTACTTCCTATATATAAGTATTCTTGCCAAAGGATCAGAGGCATTATCAGGCGGTTATGAGAAGTTCCATGTAGGATTTAGTATTGCCTTGGTTGGAATTTGTGTTACATTTATATCATCACGTTATTTAAAGGGATTGGATTGTGTTCCATTTCTACATAAATTAACCTCTCCATCATAACAAACGAGAGAGGAACTTCCATCATTCAAACATATATGTTATCAGAATGTGGATTCAAATATTTGCTGTTGTGTTTATTCATGTTCAAATATTCGCTGATGTGTCTATTCATGTTCGAATCTTTGCTGTTGCGTTTATTCATGTTCAAATATTTGCTGATGTGTTCATTCATGTTCGAATATTTGCTGTTATGTTTATTCATGTTCAAATATTTGCTGATGTGTTCATTCATGTTTGGATATCAGCTGTTGTGTTTTATTTATGTTCCATGTAGATCGTAGTGTTAGAAGTTTTGCCTTAGGATATAACCATATTTTTCCCAACGTATCTTAGCACATATGCATGATATCATTTTAGCAAATCATTTCTGCTTACCAATATTCATACAGTAGGCAACAAAAAGCGATTCCTGAATAGGGTACATAACCCTTACAAGGAACGTTACCGCCTCGAACAAAAAACTTAAACCTTTATTTTTCTAAGCATACAACTGTCAAGCAAAACATCATCATTCTTATAGTCAAAATATATCATTATTTAAATTTCGGGACGAAATTTCTAAAAAGCAGGGGATACTGTAACATCCGTCAAAAACGGATTTACCAAACCCGCTCCGTTTATCAACCGAACAGTCAGTCAAAATTTTCGTTGCGAATTAAATGCCCAAAATATTTTTAAACGATCCGTAATCAATTATTATACGGGAATATATATTTAGTTTTTGAAAAACTGTCAAAAATCGCAAAATAAAAATGAAATGTTTCTGCCGGGTTTCGAACCCGGGTCTGTACCGAATCAACTAAGCATCTTATCTTCACACACACAAACCACTGCGCCGCTTGTTCTGTTTGTTATATATTCCAATCATTTAATTGATATAATAACATTTCGAATTCAAAATCGGCGCCCAATCGATTCAGTCGTCGGAATCCCGGAATATTCGCGAGTTTTAACACCAATTTACGTTATAACGTAAACCTTTAATCACATATCGGTTATAACCGATGTTTAAAGTCCGCGACCAAATTCAAAACCGCCGGAAAACTTAAACCGATGAATACAGTCCAAAATCAGACCAAATACATTTCGATTTCCCTTATAAATTGACCCACAACCGACGACAAACACTTTCGCTCAAAAAATCACACCTTTTCTCAGCGTAATTCCACTCGCCGGAATAACCCTGTTCGTCGCCGGAAAACCGGTTTCCCCATTGCCGAGCTTTTCTGAACCTCTGAAGCTTATACCGGAGACACCCATACTCTTTCCAAGTTTTTTCGGAGACTTGCTGCTGCAAGACACCAGACGCCGGAGTTGTTTTCTGTCGCCGGAGTTCTGCCGGAAAACAGAGGAAAACGAGTCGGTATACCTCACGCTTATTTTCCTTTCTTTTTACTTCTATCTTACCAGTAATTAACCTAAAATATTAATGAAACTTGAATAAAAACTCGAACCAGTCAGACCCGATTTCTGGTTCAACATTGACGAAGAAGACGACGCACTTTCGTTAACATATAAGTATAATATAATTCAAGAAATTAATCGGGTTAGACACACAGTCCAGCGGTGGACTGTGTGCACATAAAACGCTAACGTCTCAAGTTCGAATCCCGGCTCGTACACGCTGCCTTAATAAAAATCAAGTTTTTATTTAACTGAACCGGATCGCCACAGATATATGTTAAATATATTGTTAACCGGAATAATAACCAAGTTAGACACACAGTCCAGCGGTGGACTGTGTGTTTGATTATATCGCTGGTCACGAGTTCGAGTCCGGTCTTCAGCACCGACTCGGACAATTATCTTCTCTTTTTAATTAAGGCAGAAAAGGAAATAAATAATTAGTATTTAAGTATAATAAAAATCGAATGTTATAACATGTTGAACACACAGTCCAGTGGTGGACTGTGTGTTAGATTAAACCACAGGTCCCGAGTTCGAGACCTGTGGAGTGCAAAACCGGTCCGCTTAAACTATTTTTAAAATAAAATGATTTTCTGTTAATTCTAATTAATGTATATATGAAATTAAAATCGGATATATAACGGGTTAGACACGTAGCTCAGTTGGTAGAGCTGCGTGCACGCGTACGGGAGGTCTCGGGTTCGAGCCTCACCGAGCGCACAACAATATGCCTCAAAACCGGTCAACGACCAGTCAAAGTCAACAGGTCAATGTCACTGTAGCAGAAAAAAAATAAAATATTTTTATTATTTTTATTTAATTATTTTAATTAAAAATCAATTATAAATACTTAAAAATAACATTTTTTTTGATTGGAAAATAGCCTCAAACTCACAAAAATACACCCAACAATCCTACTAAAATAGTTTAATAAAATCCGTTTACTTACCAAACCATAATGCGATTTATCTAGGTTAAATCTCACTCGTGGTTAAAACCACTTCGCGTGCATTCAACGTCATCAACCGAACGCACCCACTGTGAGTGAATCTTACAATTTCCCCCTTTTAAATTACACGTTTTGGGGTGTGTCATGTGTTATGAATTAATTAATTTATTTATTTAAACTTGTGCCATACCACATCATGACTTGAACTTAGATTGATTTATTGTGGTGATTTATTTATATTCCGTTGGTCAAATTACATGAAACTCATACATTAAGCCCATCAGTTCCTCGTGGGAAACGAGTAGAACATCGCGTGCTTCAATTCAAATTCATTATTGTTCATGTGTGTTTTCATTGAGTTTATATTGTTTGTAGTTGTGTTATTCATATTATCATGTTTATGCAATTCATTCATCAGGCCCCTCAGTTCCTCGTGAGAGACGAGTTGAGCATCGCGTGCCTTTAATTGTTTCCATTATTATTCATGAGTGTGTCATTTAACATCTTATGATTGTTGATCAAGTTACATCTAATTTTACTCATGTTTGGTTGTGCACATATTTCATAATCAATTTAAATAAATTGTTCAAATGTTTTCCATAGGATTCACTCGCCAACATTATGTTGATCCAAAAACCTTTTTACACATGATACAGGTGAACAGGTTGAAGCAAGGAAAACATAGGATATGCCTTAGAAGAGAACAAAGAAGTCTAAATTGTAGTTAGATCATGTTGTAGCAATCATTGTAAATTTCCATTTAAATTGTATTAATGAATATGAAACGTTTAATAAATGTCATGAGCTTTGATGATAACCCAATCATGCCCCGATCACCTTATCCGCTGCGGGTCGGGGTGTGACATTCAAGATTTTTTAGGGTGAATATACAACACATGCACTTTATAGTATTTGAATTTTAAACCTTTTAGTTATGAAGTATACCACTTATCAACGTATTTGAATTCTAAACTTTTTAGTTATGAAGTAAACTTTTTAGTTATGAAGTACACCACTTTTTATTTTGAAAAAAATGCACTTTTTGTAAGATCAACAAACTCTCTAGTCAAATCACAAATCTAAATAAACTAATACGACATTTACAGACAATAAACGTAACTATACCGAATGTCACCAACACGACCCGTACGGCCAAAATACGCGATAGTACGGAACAATAGTGACAATACACGTCATACTACGACATTAAATGGCAAAATACGTCAAGTACTGATCTGGTAGGATGCGTATACATACAAAATGACACGTTGGACTACTAGTGAAATTAAAACAGAATCATATGAAATCATGGAATACGGCAACACATGTAACCGAACTTATCCGGAACGTGCCGTATAAACCGTATACTTCATAAAATGACGTGTAATAACAAAATACGTCAAAACACGACAAGTATAGGTGCGTTTTTTATTAAAAACAAATTTAAAAAAATAAAAAACCATCAAAACGCCGAGCTTTGGCCAAAACTCGAAGTATTGCCCCTGAAGCGCCAAGCTTTGAGCTTGGCGCTTCAAGGTGTGGAAATAAGATGGTGGGTGTGTGAATATCAAGGTCCAATAATAAATGGTAAGGTAATTTATAATTTTTTTTCTAAATGATAGTCAACGGAGGAACAGATATAGAGTGTAACAAGGGGAAACCCCATTGCCCCTTGACACGCCTGGCACTATAAATTTTGGAAAACATTGACGTTTTTACGATTTCGTTACCCCTTTGAATTTTTTTTTGAAACGTTGTCCCTATAATGATTTTCTAGATCCTCACTGGTCAACGACTATTTTTTATTGGGAACCCACTTCAATATTCACAAGGCATGGTTCACGCCCTGTTAGTGAGCTCACGCCCCTCCCCACAACGGCCTCGAGCCAGTATTTCATGCTTCCAATGAATGATGTGGCTATGGGTCACACATTGCTACACTGTTTTGAACAACAATTTCATTAGAAAACAAAAGGTCAACAAGAAGCTGGAAATCCTTACAAGAAACGCATTACATACTTGCATCAATTATAATTATAAGAAAATCACACCATCTCCTCCAATTCAACGAAGTGTATGACTATCCAAAACCACCGTAATATTACATCAATTATAAGAAAATCACACTATCTCCTCTAATTCAACGAAGTGTATGACTATCCAAAATCACCATAAAAAAATCAACAAAACCATCTCAATTGCCTTTTTTTTTCATTTTTGACGCACATTGAGACCGACTCAAATTTTCACTAGACATGGTGCATGAAAAAAGGTATAATTCGGGGTGTGCATAGGTCGGTTTCGCCCAAAATTATAACCATAACCACGATATCGGTTAATAGATAACCATAACCGATTGGTTATGGCGGTTATGGTTAATCGGTTTTGAATGTTATAGAATGTCGGTTATGGGTGGTTAACCATGAATCTATGCCTGCCTAAAAATAACTTAATTTTTTTTAACATGAAATAAATTGTTATTACATATGACTATGCGTTAGTATATTGAATAGTATTAAAAATACATATAATCTATAATATTAATACCGAATATTCAAAAAAAGTGATATGATATCTTCATATAAATTCGAATAAGCATCGTAACCAAAACGATATGAAATAACCCCTGAATACTAAAAATGTTCAACCAAAAATATCAAATATTAAAAACACGGTGAAAAGTCCTATATCTAACTAAGATTTAACTACATATCGGTTCCGTTCGATTATGATGGGTATAAAAATCTTGATAACCATAATCGAGTTTCTTTTGGTTTTTAGAAAAACCATTAACCGGCATACTGGTTTTAGATGTGGTGCAGTTTTTCGGTTTGATTTTATCAGTTAATTCGGTTATGGGTCACACCCCTAGATACAATCACTACACATGTTGCATGAGAAAGGTACAAAGTCGGTTGTTTGAGAATGATACCAGTGTCACGAAAAGCATCTTGTTTTAGCGTGCGGCCAACGTAATGTCACTAAAATTAAAACCATCCCCATTTTCTCTCACAAACATAAACTGATAAACTTTCTTTCAACCACCACTCTCAAATAGGATGATCTCGGTACTAGTACTGGTACCGAATTTTCTGGTACCAAATTTTGTCAAATATGGATACGGGTACCGGTACCGAAAATGTTCAGAACGGTACCGGTATTTATAGGTAAAATTCGGTAAAATACAAATACCGTACCGGTACGATACTGAAAGTACCAGTACCGAAAACGCCAAAAAGTGGGTACCGATTCGGTACCGAAAAAAATTCGATAGCGGTGCGATACCGATACCAAGTACCATATGCTCGTCCCTCCTCTCAAACCACTTTTGAAAAAAAATGGCTGATCATTCAACTTCTGTTTTCTCCTGAAGATCCATATTATGGGTAAATTTATCAATTCAAAATTACTATTTTTTCCAATTTATCAACTTCATATGATATACTGATCAACCATTGTATGATCAAGTTTAAATTTTTTAGAGTTAATTACTATTTTCGTCCCTGTGGTTTGTCAAAAATCACTATTTCAGTCCATTAGTTTAAAAATTGCGATTTCAGTCCGTGTGGTTTCACTTTCGTAACCATTTCAGTCCACCTCGTAACCATTTCAGTCCCTGTACTTACAAAATAAATGGATTTAAGTGGTTACGAAAGTGAAACCACATGACTGAAATGGTTAAGAAAGTCAAACCACAGGGACTGAAATCGCAATTTTTAAACTAATGGACTGAAATAGGATTTTTAACAAACCACATGGACGAAAACAGTAATTAACTCAAATTTTTAACATAAACCCTTTTTAGGGGTTTTTATTTTTTATTTTATGAGCTTCATGATTACATTCAAAACTTACTGCTTGTCACTTGTCAGTTATTTTAATTATTTTTAATATTTTTTATAATCTATTGATCATTTGATCGGCTAGTATATCAAGATTTGGTGTACCCCTGATGATCAAGTTAACATCTTAGCACTAAAATGATGTAAAGTTTTTTTTTTTAACGAGCAAATAATCTGCTAATAAATGTCAAGTTACATCAACATCAAAACAGACAACAAACTGCGCCGTCACCCTCTTCTGATAATCTGCTAATATGATGTAAAGTTTAGTTTTTTTTTTTGGGGGGGTGGTTAATTACATGAACACGATGATTGTATTGCAAAATATACTAATTTTGATTATTAATATAAAAATTTGTATTTACAGGTCATTTTTTTTAATTATTCATGAAGTTGATTTGATGATATATAAAAATAAACAGGTTACTGTTGCTTATAACAAAGATTCGGATCCGTCAAAGTTGAACTTGGGTGTAGGTGCTTATCGAACCGAGGTAATTAAATGATGATTATTTTCTTGATCAGTTTATTAACTTTCGTTAAAAAGTTTATTAATTTGTTGTTGGCATTTATAGGAAGGAAAGCGTTTGGTTTTCAATATTGTTAGACAGGCAGAACAAAAGCTCATTAATGACCCGTTTTTTTTTAACGGCTATCTGCTTTCCACGTGTAAACCCACCCTTTCGGAGCTATGTCCAAAGGCCGACTACTCGACCACCGCTAGAAAGCGTAGCACACCCCTAAAGCGGGAACCCCGTGGAATAGGTAAACCCTCGCCCCCCGTTGGACTCGAAACCGGGTTGAATCCCGAGCCGAGCCTTCACCCGGATGTCACAACCACTGCGCTGCAGATGGAAGGACTCGTTAATGACCCGTTAAGTCGCTTATTCTCATTACCTAATTTTCAGTATTCAACTTTTTAGTTTTTCAAATTTTAATAAGTTTTTTATCTTCTTTTTTCGTGATTTAGGTCGCGTGTTAAGGAGTATCTTCCCATTGTTGGACTTGCAGATTTTAACAAGTGTAGTGCAAAGCTCATTTTTGGTGCTGATAGCTAACACTGAACACATTTAATCATAGAACACTAATACGAAATTGCTAATTATTTTTTTATTGGGTAAATATAGCCCGAGATTCAAGAAAACAGAGTCGCTACTGTGCAGTGTTTATCTGGAACCGGCTCACTTCGGGTCTGTGAAAACATACCGATACTATGATCCTGCAACACGCGGACTTGACTTTCAAGGTATGAAAACGATAATAATGTTTGTTGGACATTTGTTATGTTTTACATGTATTTTAGCTTTGTATATATTTCATAGTTGTGAATAGCGTAGCGTATAGGTCGAAGGTCACTACAGGGTATGTAGCCCATAAATAGTGGGATTATCAGCATGCGGAAGCAGTTATTGGAGGCCCTACAAGCAAGAGGTAATATCTAGTTTTGCGAGTTTTGGCCAGTTTTGTGACTTTCGTCCAAAGGTTTGTATTTCCGCATCTAGATCCAAAAGGTTTGAAAATTTTCCATTTTCACCCCCCTCGTTAACTCCATCCATTTTTGTTCGTTAAGGCAGGGGAACTTCCTTTTTTTTGCTAACTTAAAGAGCAATTCGGTCTTTTTCACTTTATGTAAAACGACCGTATACCCCTGAAAAAGACCGAATTACTCTTTAAGTTAACAAAAAGACGGAAATACCCCTGACTTAACAGAAAAATAGATGGAGTTAACAAGCCGGAAGATAATGGCAAGATTTCAAACCTTTTGAATCCAGATACGAAAAAACAAACCTTTAGATAAAAGTCGCAAAGCTGGCCAAACCTCAGTGACTGAAATGGCATTTTACTCTTCTTTTACAAAAAGCTAAAAAAATTATTGTATTTAGTTAGTTAAAAATGTGCATGGTTTTCACACGTGGCAGGAACGCCTGGCGACTGGACTCACATTATCAAGCAAATCGGAATGTTCACATTTACAGGGGTGAATGCTGATCAAGTTGCTTTCATGACTAAACAATATCACATCTACATGACTTCAGATGGGTAAGCAACCATCCATATTGGATTAATTTCATAGGTGTTCTTTTAAATTGAGTAAAATGGATGTATACTTCATGTGGTTTTGTAAAGTAACACCTATAGTCCTCAACTTTTGGAAATTACACCGGTTGTGGTTTATTTTTTTTTAACTCGGAAATTACACAATCTCAGACGCAAGGTGTGAGTCTCAGACGCAAACTTTGAGTCTCAGATGTAAAACTTGCATTTATTTCTATGTTGCGTCTCCCCCAAATGCAAACAATGTTTATTGTCGTAAAGTTGTTTGGTCAAAGGTCAATTTCGTAATTTTCTCTACTCTTTTTTTCCAGAATTTAAAAGTTTTCCTTTCATGCAGGAGCTATGCAGTTAATGCGGTAAAATATCAAATATCAGACGAGGACGAGATTTGAGATATAGGTTATCTCGGTGAGATACCGGTATATTTAATATAATGCAGAATCTTCCTATACAATAAAGGAAAGAGTTAAATGCTATTTTAGTCCCTGGTGGTTTGGGCCATTTTGCCAGTTTAGTCCACATGTTTGAGACGTTGCCGTTTTAGTCCACCGGGTTAATTTTATTCATTTTTTCTGTTAACGAGAAGGGCAATTCGGTCATTTTATAAGGTCGAATTGCCCTTCTAGTTAACGTAATTACATAAAACATGACCGAATTACCCTTTGAGTTAACAAAAAAAATGGATTAAGTTAACCCAGTGGACTAAAATGGCAACGTTTGAAACTATTTGGACTAAAATGACAACGTTTCAAACCTATGAATTAAACTGGCAAAATAGCCCAAACCACAGGGACTAAAATGTCATTTAACTCTAAAGGAAAACTTAGAAATCCTATGGGGGTGTTTGGGATTCCTTCTCAAAACTCTTTTTTAACTTCTATGAAAAGTTAATAAGTTAGAATTTCTATCTTATTAACTTATTCCCTCACATCACATGAATTCCCAAACACTTAAAAAATTCTTTTTAACTTTTCAAGAATGTAAGAGTAGTCACATCCCTTACATCATATTTTTACCCTGAGTTAAATGCCATTTTAGTCCCTGTGGTTTAGGCCATTTTGCCAGTTTAGTCTAAAGGTTTGAAACGTTGCCATTTTAGTCCAAATAGTTTCAAACGTTGCCAGTTTAGTCCATTGGGTTAACTTCATCCATTGTTTCTGTTAGCTAGAAGGCAATTCGGTCATTTTTATGTAATTATGTTAACCAGAAGGACAATCCGACCGTATAAAATGACCGAATTGCCCTTCTCGTTAATAGAAAAAATGGATGAAGTTAACCTAGTGGACTAAAATGACAACATTTGAAACTATTTGGACTACAATGGCAACGTTTCAAACCTTTGGACCAAACTTACAAAATGACCCAAACCACAAGGACTAAAATGACATTTAACTCTTTTTACCCTATATTACACTAAAAAACATTACATTTCTCTCTCTTATTCAATTAAATAATATTTTCTTATACATTTATCATTACCTTTTTTCTCTCCTTCACTCACAATAATTTTCAAAATATATTAAAAAATTATAAAAGATAAACATTGTCCCTTCAAATATACAGATGAACAGTAACATATTTATCTCTTCTTCACTGACAACTACTTTTTATAATTTTCGTAATATAAAAAATTTCACACACATCCCAAACACCCACTATGTGTATCTTCATAAGCCCCCCTCGTCCCTTTCATCTATAAGAAAAAAAACCCCCAAAAAGAAGTAAACCCTAAGAAAACAATGTGGGAGGATCTGAACTCCATCTTCAAAGCAGGAACAGAGGTTGAAATCAGCAGCAACGAGGAGGGGTTCCGAGGTGCATGGTACACGGGGACAGTAGTGAAATCGAAAAACCGGAACAAACTAATTCAAGTGGAGTACAAGACATTAATGGCGGACGAATTGGGAAGAAAACCGCTCCGTGAAACCTTAAATGTGGTCCAGTTGAGGCCTCTGGCGCCTCGAGAGAAAGGCGAGCTGCAGTTTAAGTTCAGCGACGAGGTAGATGCCTATTATAATGACGGGTGGTGGGAGGGGGTTATTACCGGTGTTTTACCCGGTAACCGCTATGACGTCTTCTTTAGAGCCACCAGAGAACAGCTCCAATTTAGTGGCTCCGAGCTTAGGATTCATAGAGAGTGGTTTTACGGGAACTGGCTTCCGCCTCTTCAACAACAAGAGGATCAGCATGATGATAATCATAATGATGATGATAACGATGATGATGATGGGGAGGTAAGTAATTTCTTTATATTTTTTTTTCGCAAATTAACCCAACTTAGTTAGTTAGTTAGTTATTTGCCGATAGATAGGGCGTTAAGGAAATTAACATGTTCGCGAACTGTTCACGAACGCATATCGAACAAAAGTTTATGTTCATGTTCGGTCGTTAAGGAAATTCGGTTGTTCATGAACATTGGTCTAGAACACAAACGAATGCAAGCAAATAAAAACGAACGCAAACGAACATTTATCTTGAAAATAAAAAAAAATAAAAACATTGTTATCCTTAAACATTAGATATAAGTAGTTAAATACAACCATCAAATGATAAATCAAAACACAAGAAGTCTACTGCACTAAACGAACACGAACAAACATAAACGGACGTAACCGAACATATTACCGAGCGTTCACAAACTCATTCGAACGAACGAGACATGTGTTCGTGTTTGTTCGCTAAGTTAACCGAACAAAAAAAAAATTCGTGTTCGTTCGTTAAGCTAATCGAACGAACATAAACGAACTTCCTGCAAAACGGTTCACGAACTGTTCGCTGAACGTTGGGTTCGTTTACAGCCCTACCGATAGATAATAACCCGAATTGCTCCACTTTTGGTCGCCGTTAAAAATAGCTTAACGGAGTTAACTTCTTTTTCCGAATTACAAACCGAGATTTTAAACAAAATACGAGTCGGTGTATGTAAAAAAACACATAATAATATGTTACATATTTTAATAAGTTTTCTTCAACCAACAACATGATTTACTGCAGGCATATGAGTTGAACATCTCTAACAACGACAAGTTTAGTAAAGGAGCAACTGTAGAAGTATGCAGTGACGAGGAGGGGTTCTATGGCGCTTGGTTTACCGCCACAGTTGTTGAACAATTAAGCAACGGGAATTTCAAAATCGAATATAAATCCCTAAGAAACGATAACGATACGGCTCTTCTTACAGAAATCGTTGATTCCAACCACATTCGTCCGTGTCCTCCTACAGAAACCATTGAGCATTTCCGTATGTTTGAAGAAGTGGATGCTTTGTGCAACGACGGGTGGTGGGTGGGTGTGGTTTCTAAGGTTTTAAGCCGACAAAAGTACGAGGTGTTTTTTAGGGGGACGGACGAGGAACTTGTGGTCAAGCAGTCTGATTTAAGGCGGCATCTTGAATGGATCAATGGGAAATGGATATCGTCTTCTTCGGTATGTAACTTGATTCACAGGTAAAGAAATGTCATTTGATTTGATGTAGTAGTAACTTGGAATTAGGTATCTACTTGGTCATGTGACTTGCGCATGCCAAATGTTATGGAGGTTTTTGTATTTGAAAAATCCAGTACTTCTCTTCTTTTTAGTTTTATTGAATTTATGTTGTATGGGTTTGCTGTTACAATTTAACCACACATGAATCTTGAAAATCTCAACTTTGGATATGGGTTGGCTGGCTGGGTACTCTTCCATTAGTTAGCTTGGTTTAAAAAAGCTAGAGGCGCACTCTAAAATTGAGGCGCAAAGCGCAAAAGCGGTGGGCTTTTCGTACCTGAGGCGCAAGATGTTTATATAATTTTTTTATATATCCCATAGGTTTTTAGCTTCCTTTGACTACCCACGTTGAGGCGGCCACATTTTGTTTTACCTCAGCCGATGAACGAACGACACAACTAACGAGGCTTCTCGATGGGCAGTGATTTCTGCTTCTCGATGAATTCTACACTTTTAATCCAGGCTTGGTTAGGTCCTAGAAGTTATAACTGTAAGGTATATGGCCCATTTACTTATTCCCGGGGTTATTTGGGTCATGTTTGTTTTTTTAATCTCTAATGTTTAAATTTATAAATAAATTTGCTTAAAAGGAAGTAAGTATCAGGTCAAACAAGCCAAAAGTCCCCAAATGTGCATCTTTTATACATAAATCATACAAAAAAAATACTTTTATAGATATAGATTTTTTTAACACAACCCATAACCCGTGAAGCTCACGGGTATATAACCTAGTTTATATATATAGCAATTTAACACTAATAATTCAGTGATATATCGGTCAAATATCAGTGATATATTGGTTATATCGGTCAATATCGCTGATGATATCGGTACCGATATTCCAACCAATATTTGACACCGAGATTTTACTAGGGGACCGATATGACCGAGATAACCGATACATCACCGAGATTAACTGCATAGTGCAGGAGAATTAGCATGTCTGGTTTGAGTTCAAAGACAGTCCCTCATCTTGCGGATGCCATGCATGCTGCTGTAACCGGTATGCCGTAAACTAGTATCTTGTTAAAAGTTCAAACAGTTTTCATTTCAGGTTTCCTTGTAAGCGCGGCATGTAACGTGGAACTTATATCACATTTTATAAATGAGCTCACTTAGGTTCACTATATTCATATTTTGACTTATATTTAGAAAACTATGTACAATATTATCTCTACTAATCCTAGTTCTAAATTTCCAGTAATGGCGGGTTATTGGGCTTCTTAGTTTATAATAAGCCTCTAGTTTCTCCATATTTTTCTTGCCAATATGTTAGCTGATTTGCTTTGATACTTTTCGGTCTCTTTATCCTCTGGTTTAGGGCTAGGGGCGTCGCTTGTTGTTTCTTGATCAACACTCCACCCCATAAAATCCGATAGTGTCTTAGGTGATCCTGTAGGTGTTTGACCCGGTACTTGACCATTAGATTCATCCACAACTACTCGTGATGATGCTGTCCTCTTCTTTGCTAGCAATGACGGATCCTGTGCCACCTTATCTGCATAGAGTACATCCTCGATGCGGTTCATCACCGTGTTTGCTAAACTCTCCAATACCCTTGAGTAGCTCTCCAAGATAGCATGACCAACATTCTACATAGCTCAAAATATCATAAGCAAGTTACTCTTTTAGAAGTGTTTGTTTTAGACTATGGGCCCACGGGCTCAGTTAAGTTTCTTGGGTTACTCGTAATCTCTATATATTGTAACTGAGCCTGTGGACCCATAGTCTAATTAGGTTACAATATATAGAGATTACGAGTAATCCTAGAAACTTAACTGATCCCGTGGGCCCACGATCTATTAGTTTGGTTGCGGATTTTGAAAAAAAAACGCGCATCCAAACACCACCTTCAATGATTGATCAAGAAAAAGCTAACGGAATATGAAATTTTGTTTCGTATTCATACTTTGTTGGACTCGATTTTGCTAATTTCAAGTGTCGATTGTGGAAGCCCCGGGAACTGTTGTTTTAAGAGAAGTAAAATGGTTTCTGCTCTGTCTTCAAAAAGCTCTCGTTTCTCCGAACTTATAATAGATGAACTCCAAGCGGATTTTGTGTCCTTTTGATTCATTTTTCTTTTCCAAATAACTATAGATGCTTCTATCTTGTTCTTAAGATCAAGAACATTTAGCTCCGTTGAGAGATCCATTGTAGATAGAAACTGACCCGGGTCAAAGGAGTCAACTGTAATATTCTTGTAGATTGTTTCTCCAAGGCTTTCTCTTCCATTCTGTTAATGAGTTTAAAGAACTTAAAGAGCAATTTAGTATCGCAAAAGTGTTTCGAGTCAGTTGACCTGTCTTGACCCATACTGAAAATGACCCATTACCCGACCCACCCATCTTGCCTCCTTAACTAACCATATTGCAAAAGTGTTTCGGGTCACGTGATGACCCGTTTTGATCCATACTGAAAATGACCCATTATCTGACAGACCCGCCCATCTTGCCTCTTTAACTAACTATATCGGAAAACTTTCAGGTCAGGTGGCCTGTTTTGACCCATACTGAAAATGACCCATTATCTAACCCGCCCATCTTGCCTCTTTAACTAACTATATCGCGCAAGTGTTTCGGGTCAGCTGGCCCGTTTTGACCCATATTGAAATGACCCATTATTCGATCCGCCCATCCTGCCACTTTAACTAACCATAGTGCAAAAGTGTTCGGGTCACGTGATGACCCGTTTTGACTCGACCCATTATCTAACCCGTCCATCTTGCCTCTTTAACTAACTATATCACAAAAGTGTTACGGGTCATGTGGCCTGTTTTGATCCATACGAAAAATGACCCATTTCTTTAACTAACTAACTAACGATAGAATTACCTTGGGGAGATCGTCGATATACTCCTCAGGGATCTCCATTTCCGCAAGTATTTCTGCGTTTATAGCCATGGAAGCTTTCAAAACTTGATTAACACAATCCTTTTGATATTGCATCCATTTTCTTGATTCTTCAGAGAGTCCTTCTGGTGGAACTTTAACCGTCGGTAACCACCATTTATCGCTTCTTTGGACGCCTTTTTCTGATTCATTCGCGTCTTTAGATACATACCAGAATTGATTCTGACCCTTGAAGTTGTCTAGACAACCCTGAATCATATGTTCTATTTATCATCTTCATTATCCACAAAAAAAAAAACTGTTAAAATTATGTGGAAATGACTTAATGGGATTCGATCATTACAATGAGCATCGCGTCTAGCTTCTTTAAAGCCGGGATGTTCATCCTCAAATCGGTTCTTTGTTTTGTCATCATTACCTGCAAGAAAGTAGTTTGATATTGAATCATCAGGATCAGATAATTCAAACATAACCAAACATACCTCCCTATTTGAACCGCCTTTGGATGTTTGTTGTGAGGCGACGAATTCAACGATGTAATCAGTAACCGATAGAAGCCAACCGACTTCTCTTCTCCATCGTCTTTTCCTATCTTCTGGCATTGGAGCAAGTTTATGTTGCTCTCCGAACGCAGAAGCTGCAAATTTAACCCAAAAAAACATGAAAAATGAGAAAAACAACTTTTAGTTAAGCAACTTTTAAGATAAAGATTAAGAAATCTATTACAAAAATCATGAAATATGAACAGAGAGTAAAATGTGATTTTCGTTTTGTTTGGCCAGTTTTGCGGCTTTCGTCCAAAGGTTTGTTTTTCCGCATCTGGGTCCAAAAGATTTGAAATCTTGCTATCATCTGGCTCGTTAATTCCATCCATTTTTCTTTTCGTTAAGTTAGGGGTATTTTCGTTTTTTTTGTTAACTTAAAGGGCAATTCGGTAAGGGGTATTTTAAATGGTTGTACATAAATTGAAAAGGACAAAATTGCCCTTTAAGTTAACAAAAAAGACAGAAATACCCCTGACATAACGAAAAAAAATGGACAGAGTTAACAAGCTGGATGAAAATGACAAGATTCCAAACCTTTTAAATCCAGATGCGGAAAAACAAACCTTTGAACGAAACTCGCAAAACTGTCCAAACCTCATGACGAAAATGACATTTTACTCACGAACAAAAATCATTAAAATTAAACGACTGTTTGGTTAATGGTTATGGATCAAAGATTACCAGCAAGATTTGTAATGGCATTCGATAAAGCCAAAGCCGATGAAACGCCTTTGCCACCACCGGAGTTATCTTCGCCTAAAAGAAGCTTAGCAAACCTTTCTTTCATCTGTTCCATCTCTGCATAAACAACAATGTTATATTGTCTCCAAATGTAAAAAGATATAAAAAAAAACGTACCATGACGCTTCACCTTAATAAGCGAAGCGCGATCATTCTCGCTTACGACAGGTTCTTGGTCGTCCATCGATGTCGTGTTTGTTTCCATTTGATAAGTTTTGAAATGTTGGTTGATTGTTTGTTATGGTTTCTGGTTTTGCAAAGTGCAGGAACTCGTGATATGTTTTTGAGAAAATTTAATATGAAAATAAATAGGGAAAAAGAAAGAAAAAAATACCAAATTTCTTACGCACAAATAAGAGGTTAAAACGAATTTTACTGTTGTTTTTTGCTTCCTTTTTGGTGTTTTTTGAGCTTTCGAACGAGGGGTGTATTTTTATTTATTTATTTATTTTTTTAAATAGTGATCTGAACTTTTAAGTTATCTTTTATATTGGTCAAAATCTTAAACTTGAGGGGCTAAAGTTGGATATCATAAATCCACATTACAATCTTTTTTTTTGTTTTTTTTATTTTAATTTTGTTGGATATCATAAATCTACATTACAATCTTTTTTTTGTTTTTTGTTTTATTTTAATTTTTTATTATTCTTTTATTAAAATTAGAATTTTATTTTTGAAAGTTTTAATTTTTGATGTTTTACATGATTTTGAATACACAGTTACATTGTGATATTTTTTTCTACATTGTAATATAAAATTTATTAAACCTAGTCGCATCTAATACATATATATATATTTTTAACCAACTTATGTCAAAAAAATTTAAATATAAATACAAATAAACACATTCTGTATTCGAAAGCTATAAAACAAAAACAAAAATATATTAAATGTTAAATATATAAGTAAAAATAAACACATTCAGAATTCGAAAGTTATAAAACAAAAACAAAAAATAAACTATATTATAAGGAAAAGATTAGTCATATAAATTAAAAAAAAATTATAGGTCCACAAATAAAACTATATTTTAAGGAAAAGATCAGTAATAAAAATTAAATTTTTTAAAGGTCCAGGTGGTGTAGACTGTAATGGTTAAATACATGCGCCGATAAATATTAAATTATAATAAAAGCCAATGTTTTAAAAGCGGTTTTTAAATTATATCGTGTTGGACTCTAAAATGGATCAAACGGTTGAACTGGATTATACCGGACGGTTCAACCAGGTTATTATAGAGATGGGCATAATAACCGGTTCCAAACCCGACCCGGTGGAACCTACCTCCCACCTCTTCCGGTTCCTACCCGACATATAGTAGAACCGGTTCCGGGTTCAAAATACCTGATGGTTCCTACCCGGTTCCACATTTTTGGAAAAAAATAAGTTCCGGAACCGGTTCCAACCCGTACACGGGTTGTACCCGTAACCGGTTCTTATCATACCCGGTTCCTACGGTAACCTTCCAGACCCGGCGTCAATATGTTTTTAATGTGAGTTTTTTTTATAAGTCTTTGCTAGAACAAGGTATAATACATAAACATAAAACTATTTATTACGAGAAACAAGTACCCGGTTACACAAACAACCTAAACAATAAACGTTAGACAAAACACATAAAACACTAAACATACTAATCATAAAACACAAATGGGTTTACAATACATAAAACAAACTAAACTTTCGTTGAACCGGTCCCGGATGCTTCACCCTTTTCATTGTTTTTCGCCTTTGTCACCGGACAATAGCGGTCGGTGTGTTTTTTGAGCGTCGAGTTGGCCGACGCCTTCATGAACTTCCCGCACCCCTTGCATCTAGCCATCTCATGGCTATCCGACATCAAGTACAAGTCAAACTGCTTCCAAATAGCGGGGTTTCTTTTGGTTTCCAAAACATCCACGACCTCATCGTTGCAAGCCATTGTTATCTCTTTGATAGTATTAGATTTGAAGTGGTTAAAGTGTTGATTTAATTGTAGTAAGTAAATGAAATTGGAAGTGGTGTAGAGAATGTGGTCAAATTATAAGAAAAAACTAATTTTAAGAGTAATATTCAGTTTCAATTATTAGGAACCGGTTCCTAATAGTAAATGCAGCTTTTTATGACAGAACCGGTTCCTAATAGTAAATGCAGCTTTTTATGACAGAACCGGTTCCTACCCGTACCCGGTTCCTACTATGCCCGGTTCCAAATTACCCGGAACCGGTTCCAGCCGGTTCCACATTTAAAAACTTATGCCCGGGTACGAACTGGAACCGGTTCCACAGAGGAACCGGGTCTACTGACTAGCATGAGGAACCGGGTCCGGGTTGGAACCGGGTCCGGGTATTCAAAAGACGCGATTTTGCCAAAATACAAATTCATCTAAGAAAATAATCCAGTTCATTTAAGATCTATGTAACTGGTCCTCGTTTTATCTATAAACAACTATTTTATTGTAGCATATTACGCATTTAAAGAGCATTTTTATTACTTATTAACAATATTATACCGGACGATGTGGGTAACAGTTTCAACCAATGTTGTAGAGATCGTTAGGCGCTAGTCGGACGGTGAGGTACTAATTAGGGATTAATCACGATTAATCGGATCACAATTTTTTTTATAAAATTTTTAAATTTATATATATATATATACACACACACACACACTAATATCAATATAATACTTAAAAATAGTTCAAAATTCAAACAACGAAGTTTAAAACGTACCAATTTACGTACTTAAACATTCAATACAAACATTAATATCAATATAATACTAACAAAATAGTTCAAATTTCAAACAGCAAAGTTTAAATATATCAATTTACGTATTTAAACATTCAAAGATTAACATATCAGTCATTGTCTCATGGAATATGTTTAGAAACATGTTTTTTGGGCTAGATTTAAACTAAAAAAGAGTTGGCCGACTAGAAACGATTTGGCCGACTTGGGCCGATTTGAGCCGCCTTACTAGGACCGATTGTCGACTAATGGTCCGACTAGCTCAAAATTAATCATCAAAGCCCGACTAGCGCCTAGGTACCGCTTAGGCGCCGATTAATACCGATTTTTACAACACTGGTTTCAACAGCTATGGAACTTATAATGGAAGGCACTAGTTTATTTACCATAAATATGGAAGCTCGGTATTATCTTAATGTCGCATTTTATTACAACTAGAATTACCACCCACCGCAATGCAGCGGGGATTCATTAGTTATATATCATATTAGATGAAAGCCAAATGTTTCTTACATGACCGTGTAAAACATAGAAAATAATAACTAAGTCAATCTATGACCCACGCGTTGCGACAAACCTATCAAACAGGGATATAGAAGCATAAGCACAAACACCATAAGCGCAAATGTGTTGCTTATTTATAGGTTTATAATTTTTTTTATGAAAATAGAATTATGAACTTCTTTTCATATATAAACCATAAAACTTGCCAAGTTACATCAAAACAGAAGGTAGCCGGGCAACAAGCTGTGCCGCCAATCCATTCTGAATTGCAAATCCTAACCTTCCAAATACAAACCCTTGCCCCCTTGGGGTTGAACAATTGCTGTAGACGACCCGTTGAACCCTCGTCAAGAAGTGGATAGCTTCTGACGCTATGGAGTCAAAAGTATCAAAGGCAAAAGGGACAAAGACATGCTGGTTCTCTGCGCAAGCTTTAGCGTGCTTATCCACTTTCTTTGATTCTGCCTCTCTTGCCGCTTGTCCAGCTACAAACTCGTTTTCCCTTAAACCAACCAAAGGGGAAACCCCGTGAGGTCTACACTAGCATGTTCCCCCCAGCCCAGCCAAAGACTAGCAGATCCGCTGGTCGCAGAATAGATCTCCCTTCCATAGGGTCCGTGAGGCAATTCACAAGGGTCACTTTCTTAGCCGAAATCCCAGCTCTTCTTAAGATTTCCCACAAAGCATCCCGCACCCAGTCGTGCCGATATTTGAACCCAGGGAGCTCTTTACAGTGAACTGCATGCTCCCCATATTTATCCATACAAGCTTTACGACATATCGGGAAGTTTCATCTTCCGGGTACATAGGAATCATCAACCTGTATTTGAGAATGGCTCTATATTCTACTGTAGACATACATTGTCCCAACCCCTCAATTGGTATAACGGTCAAAAATTCCTGAGCATGGGGACCTTTCAGGCACTCAAACACCGCATTCTGGCGGGATGACAAATCAAAAGCTTCTCCCAGGCTTTGAGCGATTTTGCTAAACAGAGCATTCGCCAAAGTGTTTTGTGGCTTCGAGGGGGCGGTGTCCTTATTAAATCAAATTTTAAGATAATGCTATCCGGTTCAATGGTTTCAAGACATACCATATTTGGGTTCTACCAGTCTTTATCGTACCAGACTCTTATCCAATATCTAATTTAACCGACCGGTTCATACCGGAACTTAAAGCATTCATAAAAGTCACCGTCGGTGATATGGCTTTAACATAAACGGTGGAGTGTCAAAAATATAAATACTATTTTTGGACCCACAATAAACTTTATCGGGCCCATCTAAATATAACAAATAGCCTATGGCCCATGCCAAAATTTGCAATTGCGTAATTAACTCATCTTACTTATTTTATGGGCTTAGGTTGGTTGTCTACGTGATATGAAATGTCATAATGGGACATAGAGATGGGCATAATAACCGGTTTCAAATCTGACCCGGTAGAACCGAACTGGACCCGGTTTTAGTTTTTACCCGACATAAAGTAGAACCGGTTCCGGGTTCAAAATACCCGATGGTTCCTACCCAGTTCCACAATTTTTAATTTTAATCGGGTCGTACCCGGTTCCAAACCGTACCCGGTTACTACCCGTACCCGGTTCCTAATGTACCCGGTTCCACCCATATCCGGTCCCGGTTCCTAATAATTAGTTATTATTAATGTAACTAATTTATTATCAATGAATAAAAAAGATATTAAATTTACTAAACTCACTAAACATTAGTAAAAATTAAACATAATAAACATCTCCACATAACCGGTTCCCCATTGTACCCGTAACCGGTTCCACACAGTACCCGTACCCGGTTCCTACTGTACCCGGTTTCAGAATACCTGTACAAGGTTCCAAACGGTTCCAGATTTTATTGTGTAAACCCGGGTAGGAACCGGACCCGGTTCCACATCAAACCCGGTTCCATTGTCAACCAAATAAAACCAGGTTCGGTTTAGAACCAATTCCAGATACTAAGAAAACCCGATTATGCCATCTATAATAGGACATATCCTTTTAAGTCTTTGACTACTTTTAAGTTTAAAATTTATTAGCGAGAAAAGAGTATACAATACAATATTACAATGAGTATATTTTTATTTTAAAAGTTAATTATTATACGATTTTTAATTTGAATATTATAAAAAGACAAACTTTACGACTATAGTAGTCAAAGACTCAAAGCATCCCACCCGGCCACCATACACACACCTCCATTATTACCAACCACCATTCCTGACCCCGCTAGTTGTACCCACCACCACCAACCATCGCGCGACCGTCACATACCTTCGCGTCCCCAATCCTTCCCCTTCTGTTTTCGGAAAATAATGTTTTTTTCTTATGTTGGTGTAAATGCTTCATCTTATCGTTGTTTTTTTTATTTGAACGGCCAACTAATTAATCCCGAGTACTCTTAGAGCACCCATTGGACAAACGGAGTACTCCGAGACGTCCTTCACCACTTCTGGGGAAAACCCGGTAACCCACCCACTCGTAGGCACGACGGTGAAAATTACCGGTAAAACCCGTTTGGCTCAAGGATCGAACCCAGGTTTCCCTGGGTCTCCTATCATTGCACATCAGTGCCTCACTCTTTTATGCACCAAATGAGAATTGAACTTGAGTCTTCACCAGTTGAGCTAGAGGTCATTGGCATCTTATCATTGTTCTAATTCAATTTTTAAGATGGTTTAACCTTATGGACTGTTTGGCAACTTTTGAATTGATAAGTGCTGAATCAATAAGAAGTCTGAACCACTAAGAGCTTGTATAATGCTTAATCCTTCAGAGCCAAATGTCTTACCAATTCAGATAAAAATGTCTTAACAATTCAAACTCAATATAATGCTTAATCATTCAGATGCAAATGTATGAACCATTCAGACATCTGCTCGTAAAACAAACAGTTTGAAACATTAAGTATTGAACCGTCCATGGCTTATAGCCTAGTGGCATCTTGGGGGTAGGATAAGACTTTTGGACCAATAGGTCCTGGGTTCGATTCTCACAAGAGGGTTTTCACATTTTTATTGAGTTTCCTCCTGAATTTGTGTATAGGCATTATGCCTAGTGGAGATGGATATGATCGAGTGGTTCCGATGGTGGCACAATGATACTCCAGTGGTCCGTCAATGATCCAAATTTGCGATTAAAAAAGTATTAAACCAGTAAGATATCTGAATTATTAAGAGTTTATTAAAACTTGAATAAACAATCCCTTAATCTTAATTCAAACATCTTATAGTTCTATTTAGTGAATAGGTGGTGATCCAACACAGGATTAAATTTCATGAAATTATTCGACTTCAATGTTTTAACTATATCATAAATAGCATAACCTATTATTAAAACTACAGCTAAACCTATTAGGGTGAAGGGAGTGGGCGGCAAAATGGATTGGTAAACTTGTTTGCCGAGCGGTAACACCGCCGCCAAGGGTGTTTACCGATCGGTTTCATTGTCGATCGACATAGGTTTGCTGCGTCGGTAAACTTGTGTGTTTGTTTGTTTGTGGCTGCTGCTGTTAATAAAAAAAAGTTTACCAATTCATCAAGTGTCTAACCATTGCCAACACTTTTGACCAAAAGTTTAAACACTTTAGGTAGATTGACGTGGCACACTCTCATTGGTTGATTTTGAAGTTTAAACACTTTAGGTGTTTAACCACTCCCTTCACCCTTAAAACGCAATATAACAAAAAAAGAGTTGATTGATTAAATCGACGGTAAGGTTAAATTTCATGAAATTATTCGACTTCAATGTTTCAAACACTTAATGATACATAGTAATCTAACTTATTATTTATACGGTTATACCGCTATAAGTCATATTATACTACTAGATCATTTTGATAGTAATCTAACGTGTTCAATATATACAATACAACTTATGCAAATATACAAAACAAATTGTATACATATCCTAATCTATATTGATAGTTGACATAGTACCAAGATGGTTTGGAAATGAGTTTGAAATTCAAAACTTATGGACCCAATGTATATATATCATATCATTAATTGAGTAGGATTTAAAATTGATGTCTAGCAGACAAGAGGCAAACAAAAGACTGGCGAGGATTAAATAACATTTAAAGCTCCACCACGAAAAGATGCTAAATCCAGCCAAACAGGGCTCTTGTGATTCTATTTGAATTTAAAACCATCATTTCATTTTATGTTTACTTACAAAATGTGAAGAGTTTACATGTTATTATTTTATAATAGAGTTAACTGTCGTTTTCGTCCCTGTAGTTTGTCCAGTTATAACAGTTCAGGCCAAATTTCAAATTTGTACCATTTTCGTCTCTGACATTCTTAAAACATTTCAATTCCCTCAAAAAAAGAAAAAAAAACAGAAGTTAACTGTCATTTTCGTCCATGTGGTTTGTCAAGTTATTTGATTCAACCTTAGTTTTTTTGGACGGAATTGACATGTTTCAAGAATATAGGGATGAAAATGATACAAATTTGAAACTTGGTCTGTACTGGTATAATTGGACAAACCAGAGTGATAAAAATGACATTTAACTCCTTACAATAAAAATTGGGCTATATAATTGTAGTAAATGTTTATGCACTTTAAAAAAAAGTAAGACGATAATTTAAAATCGGGTCGATAGTTTTTGCTCCATCATATGATGTTAATATAATTTGTTTAAAAATTATTATTTTTAATATATTTTGTGAGTTGCTATAGAAGAAGACCCACCTACGTATTAAGTTGATATGATTACATTAAAATTAATGATACACTAATTATGTCTTTATACACTTATAACAACATTAGTTTCATTTTATTATCCTTTCTTTGTAAAAATGATGATTAAGTATGACTAAACTTTGATATATCTCAATAGATATTTTATAGAAGAAGTTGATATGATTACATTAAAATTAATAATACACTAATTATGTCTTTATACACTTATAACAACATTAGTTTCATTTTATTATCCTTTGTTTGTAAAAATGATGATTAAATATGACTAAACTTTGATATATATCAATAGATGTTTTATAGAAGGTAAATAGAGAAATATAAAATGTTACATTGAAAAAAGAATTTTAAAGATGTTTAAAGGTAGTGGTCAGTTTGTTGCCCGTTTATCTTCTATCTTAACGTAATTTCATTAGTTTATTTTCAAAAGATATTATACATAATCAAATTTAAGTAGAAAATTCAAAAGTTAATTGAACACTAATACATATTCCTTTAAATATGATACATAAAACACTAATTTAACCAATGTTTAACCGGTTCTACCGTCAGTGGCGGAACTAGCCAATTATTTTAGGGGTATCCCGAAATTTTGTTTTACCATGCAATCATACAATAACAATAAATAAACTAAAACAAATATCTAATAGATTTGTCTTCTTTTTTTTAAAGCTTGAAACCGTTCCATCACATCGTCGTTTTTTACTTTATTAAAAGTTTTTTTTTCGACCGCACAAACCATAGAATTATTCAAATATTACGGGCCCATTCGATTGCGTAAATCCGTCTCGACAAGCTTCAATTTAGAAAAAAATTTTTCAACGGTTATGATTGCAACCGGTAAAACTAAAACTAGCTTCACTACCCGATAAACCAAATGACAAGAACTATGTGTTCCGGTTTCTACCATAAGACGAGCAAAATTACTTATTCAATTATAGTAAGGTTTTGGATATTGGGCTAAGTATATCAATTATATTTAGGTGCCTCTTTTCAATTCTATTATTGTTAATTTGGGCTTATTTTATCATTCGGGCTTAGTTATTCTATAATTTTTTGGGTTGTAAAATTTTTTTGCTTATAAAAAAAAAGATTTTTGTAATATCAAGTATCATATTTTTTATTAGGGGTATCCTCGTATTTTTTTAAGGGTCTCTTTTGTATAAAATAAAAAAAAACTACGAATACGGGGTTGAGCCGTAGCCCTTGCTACGGCTCGTAATACTATAGTTCCGCCCCTGTCTACCGCACGGTTCAACCGGTACAACTATCCGGTTTGAACCGGTTTTTTAAAACACTGAATTCAACCACTACTCTCTCTCTCTAACCTTTGTATGTAATTATCTACTGTGCATTACGTATAAGAGTTTAAGTGATTCTCGCATTTCTATACTAAAAACTATTTTTTTATTATACACATATTTACCTTTCATAAAATAACACTTTTAACTTGCAATTTTATGTTAGTTTAAATTTAAATGTATATAATCTATTTGTTCCTACTTCCTAACCTTTTAAACGTTTTATTTTAAATAAAAAACAATTATAACGGTTTTAAGACCAAGCCAATTGCCAATTGGGTTCTCAATACAATATATTAATATCCCTTTAGATTTCCAAACAATTACGTTAATAATGTCTAGAGGGCCTCTATAATCACATGCAAGGAGCCAAACGGTAATCATCTTATCACATGAAAACATGATTATAAAAATACCTAATCTTTCCATTTTGATATTCAAATATCACTTTTTTTTTTATTCGGCAAAAGATTCTATCATATATAGAAAACGGACCAGTTATACTGTAAAACCTACGAACAAAGTAAAGAAGGAGAATGGCATGAAAATTAACAACAACAAACACTACACTATTACATCTCTTATATTAAAATCGCAAATTCGTCAATGTTGATCTTCCTTTCAGCCATAAGAACAAGTTGGATTTTATTTCTTCATCCGTTCTTTAAATATCACATGAAAACCAGGGGCGGAACTACCTTATAATAAGGGGTAGCTCCCGCTACCTCTTGACGCTCCACCGAGTGTAAATTCTGAAAAAATTGATTTTTTTTATTTCATTACTTTTTTTATTAAAAAAAATGTTACCAAGGATTTTCTAGATCCGTGATGTAAACATGATTATAAAAATACAATCTTTTCAATTTTTATCTTTAAAAAAAAGTATAATATCATCTTGGGATACCCATGAAAATAAGGGCTCTGAATTCATGATGATACCCATGAGAACATAACCTTAAAACCCCAATTATTACTCAACACACCTAATATTCATATACATATACATATAAATATTCATATTCATATTTTGCCCCCCTTTATTATATGTTGCTTCACCTGCAAATTTGCTCTTAACATCATCTTGATTCATGGGCACCTGTAAAGATTCAGTTTTTATATGTTCACTCCAACTCAAGACACTTATATTACCTTTTTAGTTCCATAATTCTATAAACTGTTCAATCTTGAAATCAAGATTTCAAGATTCAATATTTTTACAGGTACCCATGTGTAAAAATTCAATCTTTTGTTCATTAATGGTGGTTTTCTCCATAAATTTCATATATTTTTTTCATATGGGTATTTCAAATTTGCAATCTTTATGACATTTAGACGGTGATTACTGCTGTCTGGTAGGAAAGAAACACTCAAAAAGGTACACTTATTGGTCTTCTTGGAATCTTGGATCATATGCTAATTTAACTTGATTTGTTTAAAGTTTTCTTTTGGATTCTTGTTTAGATCTGTCACTGTTTGTTGCCCGTCTACCTGTCATTATCTGTAATCGTCTCTGTTTATCCCATTTGAGTTTTCTCTAAAAAAACAAAAAAAAAATTGTTTGTAAATTTGGATTCTTGTTTCTGTAATGGAGGCAATTGATGATTTGATGATACTTTAATTTAGCTTTTGTCTTGTTTGGGATGAAGCCGGACAAAATGGTTGAATTCTTTGAATTTTGTCTTTTTTTTTGGTTGATAATTCTAAGTGACAAATGTAACCCAAATGGGAATTTTTTCATAATTTTTAATAATTTTTAATAATTTTTGATAAAGTCTCTGACTTTCTCAATCAACTGATAGAATATGCCTCAAGAAAGCCTGAGATCAGTTGTGTACAGATCATTTGTCACTTGTGAAGATCCAAGAGGTGTAGTTGAAGGTAAAACAATCCGAATTTCGAAAACCGACCCTACAAATATGAGCACCCGAAGAACCGAAAAAGAAAAAGAAAAGATGTCTCTTGTTGAGGTGAAAAACGGAGCGCAAAATTTAAACAAAGCGATTGATTATAAAACTCAACCGAAAGATATCGCGAAAGATTTGCTAAAAGGGGCTCTTGATCTTCAAGAATCTCTCATGATGCTTGGGAGATTGCAAGAAGTTTCGTGTATGACGAATTTAAAAAAGAAACAAGAGAAACCAAGTGAAGAACTTTTTAGTAGAATTGGTTCGGATCGGTTTGAAAGTTTTGAACTTTAGATTCGGGTTATCAAAAAGAAAGAAAATTGGCGAACGGGTCATCAAGAGATTGTTTCACAGAACTTCGAGAAGTGATTATCGAAGGGCTTTCGAAACAAAATCTTTTGCAACCAAACAAGTGTTATCAAGAAAGTTCTTTTTCAAGCACAAACATAGAAGGTGTGGTTTTCTTTTAAAATATCATAAGTAAAATATCCTTTTCGGCCCGTTTTATCGATTTTCTGGCTCTGCAGGTACAAGGAAAGTACAGTTGTCTCCCGACATCGCTTCAACAAGCTCAAGCACGTCTTCTTCAATGGTGTATTCAACTCACGAATTCACTTCTTTCGACTCTTTTTCATCACGTGCTACAGACGAAAAGTCAAAAGGGTCAAATGTGATCGCAAAACTTATGGGTTTAGACGAGTTTCCTGCAAAGCCACCACGGAAGCAGTCGATGTCACTAGCAAAATGAGGCTCGTTTACGATGTTGATTTGCCAAACGCAAAGAAACCACAGCTTTCCGTTCTGAAATCACATCGAGAACATATGCCGTTAGATGAGATCGTCAAAATGATGCAATCTAAAGGACTTTTGAGAAGCAACAAGCGAGAAATGAAACGAACTAGTAAAAGATTTGAAGATGATGCATCACCGATTGTTTTAATGAGACCCCAACGTGTTGGTTTATATCCCGATCACCCGAAAGTTTTAGCTCATGAAAATCCAATCCGAAAGCTACATCAAGAAAAGGCGAAAACCGAAGCTAAAAGTATCAAAAACAGAAAGACATCGAAATCAAAGCTGGTTTCGCCTTCTACTAAGCAGAAAGCTTCTGTTCCTGTTGCTGCAAAACTGCAACGAAACCAAGAAGTTGAGAAGAAAATCGACAAGATTCAGAAGATGACATCACAAAATAAGAAAAAATCAGTAGATAATGCAAAATCCACAAATGCAATGTCGAAAAACAGTTCTTTGAAGCCGCAGAGAAGTGCTCAACCGAATCAAGTTTCAAAACGAACAACCATCAAGTCAAATAACCAAAAGAAGAATACAAAGATTGAAAAGCCGATCATCGTGAGTTCTTTCGACCTTTGCATATCATAAAAATAGTATGTCAAAAGTCAAGTTTGATCCTAACTTTGATACATGTCATTGTAGATTCATGAAGCTTTGCAAATCGATTCGCCCAATCAAGAAGAAACTAAAGATTCTGAAGTTACAGTTAAAGGTAAATCACATACATTCAAGTCCCAATCGAACAATCAAACGAAGAAAAATTTGGATAACTCCCAATATTGTTGATTATCACCAAGAAAACTTACTCTAAAAACTTGGATTACCAATCCCTACCCAATACGCGGTATATATAGCTAACCTATCACGTTAGACTATAACTAGGATTCCTGTTAATTAATTACATAATAATTATCTAACACACATCCTAACATAACACGTATAGGATATTAGATAATTATCCACTAATTAATTAATATTGTTAATCTATCAACTCCTAAACTTGAGCTGATCATTATCTCTAACCGCCTCCACGCATTGAAACCATGAGTACGTTAGAAATTCCCAACATACATAACCTTAAAGATTTACACTATATTAGTTTTGTAGTTGAAGGATATTTGCCTCATTAGAGTGTTCACAATTCGATTCGGAATTGAAAAATTGAAAAGAAAATTCGAGTCAATTCGATTCGATTATCAAAAATTTGGGTAGATTATCAAGAATTCGTATTCGAGTGCAGTAAATCGAATACGAATTTATAATTTTAAATTTGATTTGAAATTCGGATTCAAATTATACATATTTATTTATTTTATTAAATTTGGGCTATAGTATAATTAGTCTATAAATTTAATCACAAATAGCCCGAACGAATTTAAGTGTTTTAAATGAATTTGAATTAGAACGAATTTATTCGAATTATCTGAATTCAATTCGATGGCGTTTTACAATACGAATTCGAATCGAATTCAAATTCAAGCAAAAACAATAACTATTCGAAACGATTCGAGTAATTCGAAAATTCATTCGATTCGATGAATAGCCCCCATTCATAAATTTTGATGCATGTTCTTGTACAGAAATTGACAATGTGAGACAAGAATCTCTCTGTGAAGCTGTTAGAGACGATACTACATGTATCGATCAATCTGAAAGTCGAAACAATCAAGAAGAAAACAGTGTTTCCGACACTAACGAACGTAACACAAGAATCTTGAAAACCATAACAACTTTACAAGACCCGAACCAGCCAGTTTCGAGCTATTTCAGGACTGTATCCACGAGTTTTTGGAGCACGAAACCGAAAGACAAAATCCACTGACTCCAAAATCCATTTTACCATCAAGAGTTTGCGTTTCTGAGGATGAGACGACGAGGGAGATTCTGAAAAGGTTTGAACGTTTAAGAAGTTACAGTAAGTTTTCAACGGAGAGTTGTGGTGCAGATACGGTTTCTGGGTTGTTAGAAAGGGATTTGAGTTTGTGTATCGGCGGAGCGTGGGGTACGACTGGCTGGAAAGATGGTTGTACTGTAAATGAAGTTGAGGAAATTGTTTTAGATTTGGAGAAGATGGTTTTGAGTGGATTAATTGATGATGTGGTTATGGAACTTGTGTAGGAAACAGGATATGTACATTGATTGATGTTTGAAAAGAAAAATTATAGCGTTTGCAGTATATAAAAGTTCAGTAGTTAAATTCTAATTTTAGTTCAAGGTAGTGTTTTCAGCATGCTAAAATGGCGAAAACCGTGAGACTTGTTATCGGAAAACTCACGGGACCCACCAATACATGCTAACCAATATGGTCTTTGAAAGTGCAGCTTGCGCAAGCAGGGGCGCATCCCGATTTTTCGCTCGTAGTGTTAAATTTACCAAAAAAACTGAATTTAAAAAAAAATATTTTTTAAAGAGTCCGACCCCCACTGGTTTGGATTTTGAGAGTCCAACCCTACTGATTTTTCTTTCAAGCTCTGCCACTACGCGCAATAGTGGCGGATCTAGGATTCGTTCATAGGGGTAACGTTTAAAAAAAAACGGTAACAAAATCGAAAAAACGTCAAATTTTTCCAAAATTTACACTACCGCCGGAGCACCAAGCGGTAGCGGGCGTTGCCCCTAGTTAACCACTAGATCCGCCCCTGATGCGCAAGGCAGCTGTCTTGAAGCCAAAAACTAGAGGAAGCTGGATTCGAACCTGACAGACTGACACGGTCATGTTATAGCGCCTTGTATTTTATCTACATCACAAATTAATCTCTTGAAGTATTATATTTAAAAGAAGTGCAAATTGTAGAAAGTATCCTCTCAAGAATGAGATAATGGATAAAGATTGGTTTTTACTTAACTGAAATGAAGGTTATGGTAACTTAAACATGGTACAAAAGTAAAATTCTACAATTTTTTAGAACAATCTATAAACAAACACTAATTCTTGATTTTGGATATATCAATAAGCAGCACCTTTGAAGATGAGAAAGTTGAGAGTCTCCAATGAGAAATAGATGAAAGAGCCCTTTGAGTGAGTGAAGAAGCTACTAAAATTGGTACCCACAACACATTGCCATCCACCACCATAAACACTATCAAATTCCTGTGTTCATCATTTCCACACATTATTTCTCAAAATTCAGCACAAAAAAAAAACATGGGAAAGGAATCACAAAAAGTAAATCTTTTTGACGTTTAACAAAGCACAGCCACCTAGGTACATCTATTGGTCAAATGCCACCCACGCCCGCGATCAAAGACAGCTAGGGCTGTAAAATTAACAACGTTTGTTTTTGTTCATTGCCTAAAACTAACAACAACACAAACGAACACGAACAAATTCATTTCCTTAACAAACGAACATGGGAATAAAACCTCGTTCAATGAGTGTTCATGAACCGTTCGTGAACACATATATTCTTTAACAAACGAACACGAACAAGGTCTCGTTCATGTTTGTTCGGTTCGTTTGCAGCCCTAAATACAGCGCTGGTGACCCAACCCAGCCCGTCACAATTTTAAGAGAAAACCCACCACCCGAAGATCCACTGTGGTAAAACCTCTGGCTCGCGCATGACATTTTGTCACAAACGAGACTCCAGCTGACAACCTCCTCTAAAGAAAATCACCAGGGTACCGCTAGAGCACTGCCTATTTAGTCCCAAAAAGTATACATGTAAGCAAAAAAAAAGGCTACCTTCTTGATATATGCAGCAATGGTGGTACATTCAACAACATCATAAAGATCAAGAGCTTGAGATGCAGAATCCATTGCATGAACCTGCATCTTCAATGGCATATCTGTATCCTTCACATATGCTTTACCTTCCAACATTATACCCTTAAAAATCAGGATTCTTTATATATATATATATATATATATATATATATATATATATATAGTTTCTTGATTATACTCTTATAAATCAAGATTCTCTCTATATATAACAATTCATCTAAAAATCAAAATTTGAAAATGGGTATGAATGTTGATTAGAAATTAGAGGCCAAAAACTTCCTTCTCATTTAAGAAACATGAAAGTTCTAGTTGATGATATTGAAAGGGTCCACTACATTGGTGAGGTAAACTATGTATGGTGACATGTTTTGTTGTTTTCCATAATAACATTCATATACCCATATTGTTAGTTGTTATCATATTGACACCCATGACTTGTGATTGTCGTTTTATGTGTGTAAATTACACACATTTTGTTAATTTTTTTGATATTCAAATAAAAAGTTGGACACGTAACATGTGAAATGAAATAATGTGACACATAAGATGTGAAATGAAAATAATATATGTATTGAGATGGTATTTGAACAGGTTTACACAATCATATATGTTATATTGTAAGTTATGTTGGCTTGAGCTTTGAAGTTTAATTTGTTTAGTTTTCACAACGGTCCATCTTCGAGCGTACCTTGCAGCGACCTCCCTCTTTCGGTCCATTTTTCTTCTTTGATCTTTTGAATGTTTGGAAGTGATTACATGATGGAATAGTTTGACATAGTAGTTTACATCGAGATAGATAGTAAACGGGCAACAAGCTACGTCGTTACCCTTTTTTGAATATCAGAGCTAAATCTTTTAAAAACTACGTCCATACGTTTGTTGGTTTTTTTTATAATATATCATATGTACGACTATGAGGCCTCGTGAGTTTGGAGCATTACAAGTTAGTATTGAAGCCATAGTTTGAGAGATTCAGACATTCTCCGTTGTCTAGACTTAAACTAAGAATGAGACACTGTAAAAAAATGCCAATACGTGTACCCTTAATTCTTAAACTATGGATATACAGTCTGATGTAGAATGCCTTAGTATCTAGGACCAGGATGTTATGGTCCAGATTATGATCAAATGGCCAAGAAGAAGAGGTGACGAACTTGAGTGATTAAAAAGGGAAACTGATTCAGCCTTGTGCATAAAACATATTGAAACCCTATGGCCTATTATATAGGCTTACCTAACAACTACTAAGCCACTAAAGCCGAACATGGAAATCAACAGAAACAGAATGTTGAGTATGGGCATCCCCTCTACTCCTTTATTTGACATATGCACATAATAAGTAGAATACAAAACTAATCCTAAAATGTGGCTTGGCTTGCATGAGTTACATGGTGCACACCTGAAGGAACGCCAAACAAACTAAGACTGAACGTAAACAATCTATTCTTTATGTTGAGTGTCGAATCCAACAAATAAAATAATAAAGAAACCTACTAGTATGAGTGAAAGTAGGATTCGTGTCCTCAGGTATACTGATTATACCAAAACATTTTAAACACATATACGGTTGTTTTAAGGGGAAGGGGGGGGGGGGGGGGGGTGAAAAACGAAAAATATATAAAAATGTCAATTAAAAAGGTTTGGGTAAATTCAGATATTAAAAGCTAATTTCAACACCAGACCTATTTCTTGATTCAGTTCGGCCTACGATCATTAACGACCACGGTGCAATGATCCGTTTAAATAATAGTTTGTATCAATACTAGACGTCACGCTGTTCGGACATCTACTCTATCTAATGTCTAACCAAGCACATTTCGTTGATTAGAGCTAACTTGCTATCTAAGATCATGTCGTTCGGATCTTAGCGTACGAGTTGCGTGATAGAAGTATCGATTATAATCAAACACACACACCGATCGGTATGTTTAACTAGATTGTATGATTATTTGTTCATAAACAAACTTGAACCATTATTTGTTCCTTTTATCAAAACATAAAATCAAGTTAGGTTTTTAAATGTTGATGAACTTTATTAGAAAAATTAATAAGTTGATCAGATTTATTAACAATCTAATATTTTCCGGATTGAATCCGTATAAAAACAAGAATCACATAAACAAATCACTAAAATAATTGGATCTAACATGCTCGTTTCATGTAAATTTACGAGCCAAAAATCAAAGAAAATAAACCAACCCTATTGTTAAAGTTATAACAGTCTAGCCGGACATGATGGCTAAAACAATCTATCCAAATCTGGAACAAAACATCAAAAACTAAAACTCACTAAACAGTTAATTGTTCTAAATCACCAAAATAATGCTCTTCGATCTCGAATTGCGGCCCACACAATTGTGCGTGATGATTGTTTAATATTATTGACTTTTTTTTTCTTATGCTCTTCGTTTTCTTTCTTTTTGTTAGCAGCCCAGCCCACTTGGTTATTAAGCCCATAAAAACCTTTCAATTCACATCCATATTTTGATGTACGATGACTAGAAGATGGGCATAACGAGGTATTTTAAATACCCGGAACCGGTTCCTACCGTACCCGGTTCCTGTCTTTGATGAATGGAACCGGGTCCTATATGAAACCGGTTCCAGTTCGTACCCGGGTATTTGTCGCTAAAACTAGACTGAACCGCCTGGAAACCGGTTTCGTGTACTGTGGAACCGGTTCCGATAGGTTTACCGGGTCGGGTTTGAAACCGGTTATTATGCCCATCTCTACCGATGACCCATTAGAACAAAAGTAAATCAAGCCCATTATTATTTAATTTAGGTAAAGTTTTCTAATTCACTTTTTGTGATTTAAACTTTTTAATCCATACTTGTTTTAGCTCGTGTCCCTCATGATTGACTGTTACTATTGTTGACAGACGTTCCCACCTACAAAAAAAAAAAAAAAACAAATACGAACTAACGTAGATTCCATCCCAACAAATATGTAATTTCCAAAATAATGCAATGAAAATATATGCTAAAAGTAAGATAAAATATGCCTAAAAACGCAAGTGAGAAGAATGAGTGAGAATGGGTCCTATCATATTCAATTTATTCCCTAAATTTAACAACCATCGTTACAAAAGTTGTATGACGTATAAATTCTTGTTTTACGTCAGTCGAAACCATAAAATAAATACCAAAATCAGTTCTATTAACATTGATACCAGTAACGATGTTGTTCGGTCACCACGTCACTATTTTAAATACAACTCCATTTTAATAAAATTTAAATAAGAATTTTAAGAAAAAATATGTGCTTAAAGTGGAAAAGAAAAACCTCTGCCCTAACTACAAAAATAAAACATTATGGGTAAATTAAGAAAGATCTTGGAAGTCAAATCAGCAAAATAGGAAAAACAAAACCTTTTTACTGGTTCCAAAATGAAAAAAAAATAAATAAAAAAAATCTTGGTAGCCAATTATAAAGATCAAAACATTTTGTAAACCCTTGGTGGTTAAATTAGAAAAAAGAAAAACTTTACTAAAAATGTTGGTGGCCAAATTAGCAAAAAAAAAGTTCTAAAGTTACTTGATAAAACCCTAACTACCGAACCCCCTCTATAAATACAAACACACAATCTGCAGAAATTCTCAACCCAATTTTTAGGGTTTATCTTTCTCTTTAATTCTTCCAATCAAATAGATCTGAAGGTGATTTCCGATTTTAAACCTTTTCTTTATTTTTTTATAAGTTTGTTTAACTCTTTTATTCAGGTCTTTTTTTTACAGTCGATGATTAAATTCAAAATAATTGACAAGCATATGTCTGAATCATATTGTGTTGTTAAATCTAATCGATGAGGCTCTTCGTTTTTTTTTTTAATTTTTAAACAAATAGTGATTTATGATTTCTGCCTTTTTTTTCTATTTTATTTTTTATTTAATTTTTAAATTAGAATTGAGAAGCTCAAGTGATGATCAATTGCATAGTTCAAATGATAATATATTGTGATTATAAATCTTTCATTAGTCTTTCGCTCCTATCTGATGAGCTTTTTGTTTTCATTTAATTCAATCTATTTTTTTTGTTAATTTGATAACTGAGAGATTCAGATGATGCTAATTATTTTCATGGTTCGAATGACAATCGTTGAGTGATTATAAACATTCGTATTCTTTCATTATTGTACTGATGAACTCTTGGTTATTTTATTCTTTTTTATGTCTTTTTCTGATTTTTTTATTAAATTGTTTTAGAAAGAATTTGGGATAATGATGATAATATGTGATAAGGTCTCGTTCGTCGTAATGGTGGGAATTAATTTTCTGACCTTGACGACCATTCTGTTATATCACCACCCATAAACTGAGTCCCTTTTTCTATCAGTGGCTGTTGAGTATTGAGTATTGGTGAAAGCTTTTCCGATTGTGAAGCTACAAATGTATGTTGCTTGTAGGGGTTAGATGATACTGATGCCGTATCGATCCTGAAAATACTGATACCGAATTTCATCAAAAACTGGATAACGATACCGATACCAAAGTATTTGGTATGGTATCGGTATTTAAACGAAAAATTCGGTATTTTACTGCTACCGTACCGAACAGGTACTGATCCCGCAAATGCCAAAAAGTGGATACCGAATCTGGTACCGAAAAATAAGGGACGGTATTTTTGGGGTCGGTATCGCTATGGTATTTGATACCAAATGCTCATCCCTAGTTGCTTTGCTTGTACCTTTTATATTCAGAGTCGTTCTATCCTTTTTTGGAGGCAAGGCAAAATGAAAATTTTGGGCCCTTTTTCATGCTATGATTATTATAAACGATACTCCTTTATTTGTGTTTGAAAATAAGTAAAATGTAACACAACTATAATACAGATCAAACAAATTTAAAATAATAATTTGCACTAATATTAGTAGTTAGCATATTAATTTTTTTAAGTGGAGGTTTGTCTGGAGACACTAAGCTTAAACCTAAGTTACTTGTACTATAGATCTGGCCCTGCTATTACCGATAAGTTACGTGCTGTTCTAAGATGCATGCCCTGATTATCCAAAAACTATAGAGCATTTGATGGTTGGCACAAATGAATATATGTCATCAGATGATGTCATCAAAATGATGCTATGTAGTATCAAATATGCTTCCTGTTTTTATGTTCTGCTATTTTGCTCTAGATCATCTTAAGGTTTAATGTGGGTCACAGCGCGGCTTATAAGGTACATTGCTGGAACAAACGGATTCCCAAAAAGGTTAATGTCTTTGTTTGGAGAATGAGTTTAGATAGGTTCGCGTTGTTTGTGGAGCTTCAAAAAAGAAACGTTAACTTAGACATGGTGGTTTGCAATTTATATGAGGAATCGAACGAGACATGCCATCACCTCATGCCTTGTGTTTATTCGGCTCAAGTCAGGCACACAATCTTTTTTGTTAAAAGGAGCGGGTTAAATGCCTGTTGTAATTTGTTCTTACTTCACTAAAGATGTGGTTTTGGCAAAAAGTTTCTATTACTATTGTGTTGTACCATGAAACAACAACAAATGCGATTGTTTCTTGTAAATATCACATGTAAGCGAACTATCTTTTTATAATGCGGAGTAGTCTTGGACCATTGTGCTGAGGTGGCACGTGGTCCATGACTTACAATGTCTGTACCATGAAACAATTGTAGCCTGTAAATCTCACAAACAAAAGCAAAACTATCGGATGATCTGGGGTGGGTGAGATGTGGACACTTGGGACTTCAAATCAAACAACTGAGAAACTCACCACTTCAGATCAATTTAATGTAAGTCCCCTAAAATGCAGGAAAATCATCAAAGATCGTGATGTTTGAAAAATACAAATAATTTTGGTCCATTTCATTTACATAGATTCCTTTGGCTTTGCTGCTAAAAGAAAGTTACAATTGTTAACAGTAAAGGTGAGATTTTTCATGACTTGATGATCTTACCCATAAAATTTATGTGTATGGCATATTAAAGTTATTAAACGTAGTTATATGTGCTTAGTTCGTTTACAAACCTATATGTGTTATGGCATATTAATCTTTGAAGTATCAAGTGTTTATTACAACTGATTGCTAGTTTTGGATTGTTTAAATTTTAAAAATTTAGAATTGAAATATGAATTCTTACAGAATTCGATTTGATTCAGATAACTCGAATTATGAGGAAAAACAAATATTTAACTCAAACTATTCCCACACCCCTATTATCTTATTTTCATACCCCTACCTCTATACGGCCCGTATAGCGTTATACAGGTTGTATAGGAGAATGTTGAACAAAAAAAATGTCAGGTAATGTTTTTTGTCTCCATGTATACGAGCCGTATAACATTGTACGACCCGTATAGGATGTTATACGACCCAAACCTCATATATGTTATACGAACTAATATTTTCCCCATTTAATGAGCGTATAACATTTATGAGCTGTACAACATTATAAAACCTAATATTTGTCATGTCAGATTATTCTTATACGGCTGTATAACCCTATATGACTCGTATAGAGGGTGTGAAAATAAGATTTTAAGGTGTGGCTTTATTAACATCCAACCAAAATCGACAATTAGAATAAGAATATCGGGTTTTCGAGTGCTATTCCACTAACGAACACCTTGATATCTTATTTGCAAATCTTTTAACAATCTTATTTCATTTCTCAAATTCAGCTAAATATGAGGTGCCAAAGTGTAAAGTTACTATTACATTATGACATAACTCATAAAAAACTATATGGTTTGAAGTTCTGGTGGACTCTGGACATATTATGTACCAACTCAACCACTCCACCAAAACAGCCCAACTTCAAGACAATTAAAAAGAAACAAACTTTTTGCTCTTGTTCATTTGATTGTAGTTTCAAATATGGTACGTTTTTCATAATTTTTGTGTTTTCTTTTGTTTTAAACTGCTTCTAATTAATATCTAACCTTAGATATCTTGCACCGGACAGTCGGTAACAACTTGGACGGCACAATCGTTGTTCAGGCTAGTAGCGGTGCTTGTGGAAGATCCAGCGGCGTCGGTGACAACCATGCTCTATCGTAGCGGTATTCTTCCTCAATATACCATTCTTGAGAGGTTGGTTCATCATGGTGTGTTTTTTGATGACAACCCTTTCTTTAATTTTATTGTTAACTTCTTGAGATGTTTATGGTAGACAACACTTTAGTTTCAAGCACCTTGGTTTTCTTTCTTTTCTTTGATATTCTATGTCATGGAGAGATGAAAAGAACGGTTAAATATGTTGCGTTAGAAAATAGTTAGTATAATTGTCACCACCATCGCCACTACCACCCTCATCTTCATCAACAACTATGGGTATGACCATATGAGTGAGCCCGAGCTTGTATAGGCTCGAGCTCAGCATGTTTAACTTTGAAAGAGCACAAAGATTGACCCTGGCCCATTAGAGTTTTAGTTTTCAAACTCAGGCTCGCTTCAATTCATTAATTATTATATCTATTATTTTATTTATTTTTTATAACTAATTATACATTATATGTTTATAATTTTAATTTGAGTAAATACAAAAACTATCCTGTTATGTTTATACCAATATTCTGTCATTTGTCTTTAAAATGAGGAATTTGTATTTTATGTTTTCAAATTTTACATGTTACGTCCTTTGACCAAAACCCAGTTAGTTTATACCATTAAGCTATATCATGTGCATAGCTCATGAGGATAATTTAGTTTTTCCCTTACCCTCTCTCTAAGGCAAATCAGATTCCTAGCCGCCACTACTTTCCACTTGTCGCCATCGATCACCATCACGCATAACTAACCTCCACCGCTACAACCCCATCAACACCACCAAAAACGGTGCTCGTTCCTACCCCCTATGGGTCGACCTCTACATTCACTACCAATTGGCATCTCCAAGACTACAATCGTCAAGATCTACATTGCCACCTCACATTCCAGCTTCCTTAGAAAATTCACAAATCGAACACAATTGTTTTGTCAGCCAATCTACCAATATCGCACATCCTTTAACATACTTCTAACTTTTTCTTAAATCAACGTTCTAAAGAAAATTTTTAATCTTTTTTCTTAATTCACAAAAAAATACGTAAATCAACCCTCTAATTCCCATTCCACCCAATAACCTAACACACCCTAGTGACATAGATGACTTTTCATTTGCTCATGGCATATATAGACCATTAGATCCTATGTTTGATTCTCACAAAAGGGATTTCCTTGATCTATTGGTGTATAAACATTATAACTAAGTGAATATCAGTTCACTTCAAGATGAAAATAATCAAATGATTCTGCTAGTGATACAATTTTGTCATTAAAAAGATAGTTTTTCATTTTTCCACCTATACAAACTTTTTTTAAATCATTTTTATCTCATTTCACTTGGAAATTAAAATGAAATGCCTCCCTCCCACCCACCATCTTCCCAATCACAATGGTCCCCTCTTTCCCGCCAAAATAAAAAAAAAACACAAGTAACACAAACACACACACATACAGTAATATATTAATTCCACCACTTATCACTCCCATTGCATACATTGATACATAGATAGTACCACATTCTTACCCTTCAAATCACACACACACACACACTAAGGTCACAAACATGAAGAACACCTCATACATCATAATGTGGTTAACCATCTTTCTAGTCCTCATTCTAGCCATGGTCTTAGCCTTAGTCTTACTTCTCTTAGCTGAACTCTACTGCTCCCCCCTCATCCACCGTCACCGCCACCGCCGCCGTCAACTCACTCCTCCCACTGCCACCGTCGCCACCACCACCAACACCACCACCGGAACCAACTCCTTAACACACTCTCCTCACCACACTCATGCTTCAGACCCCTTAAACGACATAGAAAAACAACTCCCTGAACACTCTTTGCCGGAAACTCAACAAACCGGCCAAAAGGGTTGTTGTTTAACGGATTCCGTTAACGGGTGCTCACTGGTTTACATTTCTAACCCGATTTATGGTGGTGACGGGAACGGGACGCCGTTTGAGACACCCGACAGCTCGCCTTCTCGGCTGGAAACAGAGGATTCTTCATCAGGTGATGATGAGAGAGAAGAAGTGTCGTCGAAGGTTGTTGGTACGATGAAGGAGAATGTTTGTGTGAAAGATGTTGGGTTGTTGGGGACATCGGGGAGTGATACTAACGGGGTTTCTTCTTGTTGTTCCTTAACGACTCCTTGTACTTCTCCTTCATTGTGAATGATTTTTTTAGAACGGTGAATTTCTTTTCGTACTGTCGTCTTGTCTGTGTCACTTAAACCCAAGACTTCTAAACGTTAGGTCTTTTACTCTTTTTAAAGGCTTTATCTTTTCGAATGAGCCACCAAGTTGATAAGTGTGAATGACAATTGAGTATTAGATTAAATTATTGAAGATGTTTAATGTGAGTTGTGATTGTTTATATTATATTTGAGTAGCATTTGCTTATTTAGAAAACGAATCAAGAAGTGAATAGATCGGTTTTTGCTTCCATTTATTAAATCAATGCATAAGCATCCTGAGAGGTCCTCAATCAAGAAAATGCATCCCCTTCTCCATAACGGTCAAAGTTGGGTGCATACCCAAGCCACCAGTTCCGGGAAAACCCGCCTGCCCAAAGGCCTACTAAGCTAAAACCTGGTTAGGTTCGGTTTCGAACTGACGACCTCCAGAGAGGCTTAATTCTAAACTTCATTGACACCACCAGTGTCCTTTAAATTGATACTAACAGGAGTTGAACTTGAGACCTCAAAGAAAGAAACCAAATGATTAACCACTACATCAACTTACACAACTTGTTCGTAGTCTCATATACAATTTATTTCCAGATTTGTAGTTTTTTCTTCAAACTTATACCACCGGCCCATTTCATGTATATATAGAATTGTTTCAACAATCTATTATTGTAAAATACACAATGTATCGTTCCATATAATATTTAAAAATAATTATGACGATATGAAATAAAATTATAGGGGTGTCAAATAGGAGCTTAAGGATCATCCTGAGCTTATGGATCATGATCATCCTTATACTAGAAAAACTTAAAATGCTGTTGTGTTCTCAGGACAACCCGTTTTACATTCCTTAGTTAATATATAGAATAATGATGATCTGGTAACAATTTAAACAATCGATAATTTCATCTTAAATGGATATTTTTTTTTTCCTATAAATGTTCTTTTCATGTTAGTTTTTTGTTTTTTATTATCTTTCATTCATGATTAACAAACTTAAATTTATATATTTTGCTCAAGTTTTAAGTACCAAATCCAGAATGGAAATTTAAGTACCAAATGTAGAATAAGGTTATTTATATTTTTAATTTTCTCAAAAGATGACGAAGAGCATAAAATTTGACCACTCGTTATTTTTCAGAAAGACACCTTTTCAGGTTCATAAAGTAAAAAAAAAAAACATAATTTAAAGCATGTAAAATGAAACAGGTTTTTTGTCTTGTCTATAGACATAGGAAACCATAACAAAAATTACTGACCTTCTCCATGTGATGCCTTCTGTGTCCTGTTCTAGGAAGCCTAATGGTGTATTAAAATGGAATTTCGGTAATTTACTTTTTTTAATAAATAACTAATATATTTTGCATGTATGTTTTTAATAAAGAACATACGGTATTTCATCCCCTAGAGAACACCGTTAATCTTGCCACAGAAGACCCTAGAGGTGTTGTCATGACCAGTACCTGCGTGCGAGTAAGTGTGTTTGACGGAAGGGGATTTATTGACAATCAATGCATAGTATATTGAGGGTATTATGGTAGGTGAATGGGTAATGAATGCCTTAACCTCGTACCTTTTTTATACTCGATCTTGCTCATGTATTTAATGTTGTTAATGACGGTGTTGGCCAGTCACGGTTGTTCCTTCATCCAAAGGATACTAACCCGTCACTTGATGGCCAAGTGTACTAAGGGGACTTCCTGGTCATATCCGTTAAATGTAGGAACTAACAATTTAATGCGGAGATACCCTATCGCTTTTTTTAGGCGTCTTTAAGTTGCCCGTTATTTACCTTGGTTAATTACTAGGTCCACGAAGGAATTCATGATTGCCTTCCTTTTTAACCAACTTGTGGTAAGTGAGCAATTACTTTTTTTTTGAACGGCTAACTGCTTTCCACGTGTAAAACCACCCTTTCGAAGCTATGTCCAAGGCCGACTACTCGACCACCGCTAGAAAGCGTAGCACACCCCTGATGCGCAGAACCCCCGTGGAATAGGTAAAACTGCGCCCCCTTGGACTCGAACCTGGGTAAAACCCCAGGCCAAGCCTTCACCGAGATGGGAACAACCACTATGCTATAGTGAAGGACCCAAAAAATTTGAACCATTTCTCGATTTGTGCGTGTCATCGTTAATAGTGAAGCAATTACTATTTTGCCTAACTATGGAGTATGAGTACCCCTATAATTAGATTAATTTCGTCCATCTTGGACTCGGCTGGTTGGTTCCTCACCATTGTTAGATTGGAATCTAGAGATTTCCTTCGTATGGGGGTTGCTAGTAATTGTCAAGATGCGATGTGAGTAAATATTCCATTGTGTTTAATTTGGTATTTACGACATGCTTGGGCAATCGCTTGTGTCTCCATTAAGCCGTCATCGCAAGCCACTATGATGTTGAAGAGTTGATGAAATTTGCAAGCCTCCCTGAACATACTATGAAACCTTGACGAAGTTTGGTGCGAAGAGCGATTGCTTTCACCTACACGTTGGTGAAATTCTTCAAATAAGGTTGTTCTAAATGCAACGGCTCCTCGTCTGTTTTCGGACACGTCCAACCAAGAATCAACCAAAGCTATGTCTTCATCTTCGGTTCACACTCTTCGTGCCATTTTTTTACGAGTGTATAGAGATGAGAGTATGTGAGAGTGTGTGGTTGATTTTTTTTATAAATTTGGTGTGAGTTGTGCATGTATTTATAGGGCTTAGGTAAGTTAAAAAAAAAATCCAAAAAACGGTCACAATATTTAAACACAACAACAACATGCGGCAAGTACTTAGACCCGCCCTTACCCGCAGAACCGACAATGGTGTGCGCCCGACCGGGGGGGGGGGGGGGGGTACCCACACCATCTAGTCTCCCCCCCCTAAGTACTTAAGTGGTATTACATTTTATGTTGATCACAAATCTTTTTGTTAACGTTGTTCTTTAAATCTTAAAAAAATAAACTTGAAGTGGGGACTAAGAAGAGAAGTCTTTATCATGTATGAAGATTCGAGGCCGACTCATTGTCAACAAGGACCAATGCCTTTATTCAATGTTCCGATTACATGCTGACTCATTGTCAACAAGGACCACTCTTAACGGTTGTTTGGTTTTGTGTAGTTGAAAAATCACAAATATTATTTATTTATTGAGTATAATTATACTCTTGTTAGGAAAATTTTTAATTTTTATAAATAAAATAGTAAGAAACTTACGAGTCTATTTTAATTTTATTAATGGCTGTAACATCCTTCGTGTAACACCTCAACCTGATTATGGCTTACATGTCACTTATAGGAAAATCAGACAAACAATATTCCATTACCGCTTAATACTTTACAATATTTGAAATAAACAAATACTATTATCCGCTTAATACTTTTGTTATCCGCCAAGCTTACAATATGTTTGAAATAAACAATTTTTTTTGCACTTACATGTATCGCTACATTGGTCTTTCAACTATTAATCCTCACCCCAAGTATTCCCGAGTAGCCCAACCTAATGCACTAGAAAACCAACAAAAACAAAAAAAAAACAAAAGCAAGACTGAACATAAGTGGATAACAAAAGTAACAATAAAATAAAATACGAAACTTGAAAAAAAAAGTATTATTATTGTTTAGGTTGTGAAATTCGAGGTGTTACGGTTTGAGTAAACAAAGAGAAAATTACGAAAAATAGTCATTGACACCATGACTTTCAAAAAAGGCCATCTCATGCGTCCTTGGAGCGACTTCTCAAGCACCTGAAGCTCCATATGCAGACATCTCAGGCACCTAATAAAAAATGGACACGTGGCGTTTCAAATGTTACAGGTGGGCCCAGACGCATCCCATGCACTTCCAAACGCATCCCATGCCCTTTCAGACGCATAAATGAAGGGATTTTGAAAGACGCATCCCTGCATGATGCGTCACTCCAACGACGTATAAGGTAGCCAAATCTGAAAGTGGTTTTAGTCAGTGACCATTTTTGTAAGCATGACCCAAGGAATAGAACATTGAATAGAACACCACTCAATACACTATACCCCATCCACGATCACAAACCCGAAAAACTAGAAAGTAATTCGAGTTTTGTACATTTGAAGTAAATGATAAGGATTCATGAAATGATTGATTTGTAATTCGTGATACCTAAAAAGTGAACATATTTGGGATTTTCTCATTTCAAAACCATGTTAAGATTGAAGTCTGAATCAAGAATACAATTAAATCATACGTTAGTTGGCTTTTTAGCTGAAAATTATGAATCAATTCTAAATGTTAAGAGATCATGTTTCATGTCCGAACACAAAATCATATGCAGGGCCAACCCTGAGAATTCAGATGCTCTGTCCGAACTCGAACAAAAGTGCTCCAATTGCCGCCCAAAGAAACATCAGATATTGTTTAATTGTTTTTTTAATCAAATGGATATTAAGCTAACTAAACCTAAAAAAAAGTTATAACACAAACACATATATATACATGTCAGTTTTTTTTAAATGTGCCCCTCAAAATCACGGGCTCTGGCTGGGGGTCCTCCTCGCCCACCCCCAAGGCCACCCATGATCATATGTTGGTTAACCTAGGCCAAAATACCTTTAAGTGCGTGTAATTGTAATTGCAATATTTAATTATTTGTATTGATTGTAATTGGGGTTTTAAAATGGAGGAGATGTTATATGCTAACAACATTTATTTATGCAATACTACCTCTAAAAATAATTATATCATGTGTAATAACCTTCCAGTGAAATGTTTATGAAAGTTGATTAACTAATTAGTGGGTTCTAGGCATGTGACTTGTTACATGAAATAGAAACCCTTGTTAGGTTCTTATACAATTTGTCTAAAGATAAATATCTAGAAATGAAAGATGAACCTTATAATATAACATTTAGAAATGATATAATTATTCAATTTGCCCCATTAGAGTAGACATACCATGTGATTCAAAACACATCGAAAACCGAATGCCAATATCGCATACCAGAAATAATCCAAACTTAATCCTCCCTCGCCCCACCCGAAAGGTGATGTTAACTTCATGATCTTGTGGTAACTCGAATCACACGGCCGCCCCAAACATATTCATCATGATGATTTCTACATCGAAACGAACCTGGATGGCGAGTTGGAGAGCAAAGGCACCACTTCAACGTCGGTTGAAGTTCACCACCTCCGCCACCATCTTCTGCCGCTACGGTCCTTGGTGGTTGAGATATGTATCACCTTGTTTTGATAAGATTCTCCACACCGGAATAGTAAAAACTATGGTAGCACATTTTTTTTCTTGGTTAAAAAGTTGTGAAATTAATTTGAAGAAAAGAATATGTTGTGTTATATATATAGCATACCAATGAGAATGAGAGGAAAGAAAGTTGGGTGAGTAAAGTTTTGTATAAAGCTATAGAAGGCTTTAGAACAAATTCTTGCTTTATGAGTGAAAGTTGATCATGATTGGTAAGAAATGAGAAATATGAGTCATGCACAGCTCACTTAATTGGCCAAATCTCATGAAAAAATACATTCAGATTGACATTGTGGTGGCCCACTAGTTAAATCCACACCATTGATACCAAATTAAACCAAGGTATTTTGTGTAATTGTGACATGTATTCTATATTAGAAAATTAGGGTTACAAAAGAAATATGTACAAATCCATATCTACATAATAACCCTTTGGCATCACTAATGAAGTTGATTTTTACTTCGTTAGGGAAAATATTGCTCAAGACGAGTGCAGGTACAATTCATATCCACAGGAGATCAAGTAACAAACATCTTTACAAAACTGTTGTTAACACATAGATTTACGTTACGTTTTTACAAAACTGTTGTTAACACAGAGATTTACGTTACGTTTCCAAGATACAGGTCGCTTCCCAACCTAAGAGTTGATTATGTAATAAGCTTTTATATATATTCCTTTGTAACCCCAATTTTCAATATACGAAATACAACTCATAATTACACAAAATAGCTTAGTATAATAACCACCAATTCTAACATTATGATCACATCATCATCAATAACAAAGCTAAAGTAGAGTCTAAGGAGGGTAAGATGTAGACAACCTTACCTCTAACACCGTTAGAATAGAGAGGCTGCTTCTAGTGAGACCCCCGACTCGATAGTAGTTTTGCATCAAGCCTTGGACATAAGATACATAATACTTAGCAATCGGGACAAAGGCCAAATTAGTGCATGTAACCCTTTGTCTTTTGGCTATCAATGCCACCACATGATGCATGATTAATCGTCACCTACTTTTAACATTATTTTCACGAAATTAGTGAAAATAATTAGTGCATTTCACTTTTGCCCCCCGAAGGCCCACACATATATACATTACATGCGCACACCTCACCCGGGCGTATATTGTCAACTCTAACGAAAATCATAATTAATCTTGATAATTTTCGTAATGTGGATTATTAGAAAAATGCATCTGGCAAGGACCGGCTATAATGAGATTGTTGTCCGGTGCTTAAGGGTGTGATTTTTTCACACAACACAAATGTAACACGGAATTTTCGATATTAAACTTATTGTGTTTGTGTCAGCTTACAAATTCGCGTGTCATGTTTAGGTTCATGTGCGTGACATGATTTTTAAATTTGGCCAGTTCGACCCACCAACCTGCAAATAAAACATATATTTAGCTACCCGCTTAGTGAATAACATCAAACGTATGATAAATACAATCCAAACAAACCCGTTTCAAAATGAATGATTTAGCGGACATGGGTTTGGTATATGATGCTTTCTTTACATGATTATTGAGGATTGTTTTGTGTCGTGTCATTGTGGGGTACTATTTCTATTTTAGGTAGTGCACCTAAGGTTTGGTTACTTGTGAATGGTGTTGTCCGCCATGGAATACTATTTGTTGTTGGAGATGTTTGGTTTCAATTACATGTTTTAAATAATTGTTTTCTTAAAACGACTTTTAAAAAAGTTAAAGCTAAATAAAAGATATTTTATAATTAGATTTCACTATTGGTATATCATAGTTACTAACCATATAATTAATTGTACAACCACAAGTATTAATGGTGAAACAATCTATAAAAGTTGATATCAATGATGTAATTTAAAAAAAACAGGTATGAAAATGACAAAATATGTAAACAACATGTGCTAATGAGGTAGTAGTGGAGTAGTTGAGGAAAGATTTGGTGTTCCTTGTGACTCAGGTTCGACTCTCACTCTCCCCATTATTTTCTGCGGCATCCAGGTGAAAGGCGAATACGTGTGGCGCCGGTTCGTCTTGGATGGGAGGCGAGGTTTTACCGATTATTTCACTGTCGTGCCTTCGGGCGGACGGAGGCCGGGTTTCCGCGCATCTGGGAGAGCCAAGGGGCTGGCGGCGGTCGAGTAGTCGACCTTGGCCATAGCGCCTGATGTCACGGTGGTTGGCACGTCGTTCCTTGCGGTTCAAAAAAAGGTAAAGCACAGGTACTAACCATGTAATTATTCTGTAATTAATATTCATTTTGTATTAAAAAGATAGTTTTAATTTTTATCAATATTTAACAATGAACTAATAATATATTTTATATGTGTTAAGTTATTCTACATAGACTCTAAAAAATAAGAAGTGTACAAAGACACAATAGATCGCATAAGATGACACAATATCGAGCAAAATATAACACAATACCGAGGAAAAAAGACACAATAAGTTGCAAATATAGAAAAGAACAATGATAAATAAAGGAAACAATGATAACAAATAAAAATTTTAAAATCTACAACCTATAAATCCAAAAGTGAAACCTAAAATCTCACATCGTAGAGGTATCGATGAGGCAGTTCCGATACCCTTTGTGCGACTTCTTATTTTTAGTAGTCTTTGTATTTTATCTTAAAAATACTTTTTATATCCTAAATTTTATATGTGACCCTCCAACTCTTTTGTTATAAATTTAGGATGGTTTTTAAAAGGGAAAATGTTACATAATAGTAACCAAGTTTCAAAAGTGTTCTAATTAGGTCACTTGTATCGTTTTTATCCCAATTAGATAACTTAACATTCAAATCGAGTCATGTCCTTTTTTCCATGTGTCAAGAAAAAAATTGAGCACAAGATGCTAAGGTCGGATTATTTTAATATATGAAATTTACTTTTTTAAAATAAAAACACTTTAATTACATTAAAATTAAAAAAACAAGTTAAAATCCACGCCATGACTCGACGTTAGCATCAAATGAAAGGGAAAAATTAAAGAAAAATCCGCATCACCACGGTTACCTATGAAATGGATGATAAAACCTTAATTTTACTAAAAATGAATGTTGAGTGACCTGATTTAAACACTTTTGCAACTTTAGTGACCTGATTGGAACACTTTTAAAACTTGGTTACTATTCTACAAAGTTACCCCTTTTTAAAACTATGATGTATCGATTTTCAAATTTTCAGACAAACATCTCAGCAATCAGCATTTAAAGCAACAATAAATGAGCATAAACAAGAAGACAATACACCATCATATGATGAATATGCTATCGACATGGATGTGTCAAGGTGGTGGTTGTGGATACCTTGTTGGAGGTAACTAACGATGAATAAGGAATAAGGAACTTAGAAAATGTTATTGGTATCTGAATTCTTTTTCCTAATTAATACACCTTCCTTTAACCACTAATCTATGATCCAACTAGCTTGGGATGTCAAAGGGTCGGGTATGTGACATGTATTGGTTATTCGAATCTCATGACCAATTAAAATTGCTTCTCATAGCCATTGGGTACCCATTACTCAATATCCATAGGGTTTGCGGGTAAAGTATGTACTTCCCCGTTTATAGTGTTATATGGTTAAAAATTAGCATTTAGGATGCCTATCACCAAAAACGGATCTTAAACTCACCTAAATACAGATGTGTAATATTAAATATTAAATATTCGTACTATTTATATACTTCTTAGAATTAAAAAGTATATTAATATATTCGGCTAAACAAGTTTTGGTAATTGGATGGGTATCATCTAATCTTATACCCTCTCTAAACCGGTTAAATTTTCTAAAACAAGCTCATATCATGTTTCATACTCGAATACCCATCTCCAATGTTTTTGATTTTGGAATTTCCTGTCGGCTTCATGTTTTTTTCCGTCCCAAGATCCAACGAACTAGCTATTTTAAGAATATATTGTTATAGGACCAAAATAAAAAATAATAATATTATTATCACCAAACCAAAAGAGACCTTCTCGTTTAACATGGAATTTATGCATCACATGGATCTTTTTCTTTCAAATGGCGGTTATTTTATTTAAGATAGAAAACCGGGCAGCTAGAAACTAGAAGTTCCAACAATAACACATTACATAATGACATCCCTCACGTTAAAGTCGCTCCACCTCTTACAATCCAAAACCAAGAACGGAGACTTATTTTTAAGCCATATAAATGAATCTTCTTTTATGTCCATCACTTTCATAATCGAACAATGGGCATTGCCAAAGATAATCGCATTCCGAGCCTTCCAAATTCTCCAAAAAGTCGCATAGCATATGACGAAGAGAACTTTCTTCCACTTTGAAGAGCCTTTAAGCTTGTCAACTTCTCTTGAAATATCTTGTGCATTATTAATATTTAACATGCATATAAGCCACCATATTGTCTTCACAGTAACACAAGAAGCAACTCGCAACTCGCTCAAAAAAATACTTTTCGATTTTTCACTCGCTTGTAAACAAGTCAAGCACAAGCGAAAGTCCGCTCGGCTCTAATTATTTTTTATTAATTTATTATATATATAATTTTATATATACATACATATTACAATTATATTTATCATTTTATACATACCTCTCTATTAGGTTTAGCCTAATATATGCTTATATACAATTATATTTATACTTACTAACCCAATCAACCCAATAAAAAAATTAACATTAAGTTTAATAGTAAAAACCTAAGTCGTGCAGCGGGCAGTCTTGATTTCTTTCTCTCATTAGTCGTCTTTCATCAATCGTCTCTCGCTAGTACCATACGCCACAAAACGACAATTGTTTTCTACAGTATGCTCATCGCCTCGCCGGCCTCAACCTAAGCCTCATCTTTAGACATCACCCACAATGGAAACATCGAAGGAAACATCCCAAATTTATAGTTGTCAAAATCGCACGCCGCTCGCTCGGAAAACTGCGCTCTCAAAAAATGCTTACTTGGTTTCGGCTCGGTTGTAAACGAGGCAACTGACTCAGTTTGGTTTGTAAACGAGCCAAGCACAAGCAAAACTCCACTCGGTTCGGCTCGTGAAGAACCCTCACTCTATATATGGTACTATTAAAGTTAATCTCATCAGAGAAGAGAAACAAATTCACCTAAAAATGTTACTGCATTTTCATATATGAACAAAACAGTTCTAAAAGCATTTTTATTCTAATCTTTCATAAATGTATCAATTACACCTTATTCATCAGTTTTTAATCATACACATTGTAAGCAAAGGGGAATTTGATTTCTTTTTCTCATAACATATTATGAGGACGCTTTTTCTAGGTTATAATTGGGCTAAACATAGCTCAAATATTTTTAAAATTGGGCCACACCCTCCACTAGAGGTGCACAAAAAAACCGTATCCGAAACTGGACCCGGTAAAGAAACCTGGAACCAGTTTTTTTAACGCCCGGGTATTGTATACCCGAAACCGGAACCGACCCTACCCGTAGGGTATAGATAGGGTATGCATTTTGATCTCAGTACCTGGAACCGGAACCGATCATACCCGATTAATACTCGAAACCGGACAAGAACCGGAACTGAAACCAATTATACCCGGCTATACCCGATATATTATTCTAATATCTTTCTTTTAAATTTATGTTAGTGTATTATTTTAGTTTTCTTACATTATACAATGCATATTTAATAACAATAAACAAAAAATACGAGAAAATAGGATAATAAAAAACACAAGAGTATTAAAAAATACGAATAGAACTAAAAAAACTCGGAAATAAGATATAAAAACCCAAAAATAGGGTATTTTAATACCCGGTTTCTTAAGAACCGGAACCGAACCCTACCCGAAACCGGGCACATATGGTATAGTTTTTTGGTCAAATAACCGGAACCGGAACCGAACCGGTTATAGTAATAACCGGTTCCAACCCTTGAAATGAAAAACCAAAACTCGGTTTGTGCAACTCTACCATCCACCTTTGAAGGGGTATGATCCCAAATCCTTGCGCCAAGCAGGAAACCACCCCATTCCTATCTACCAAAAAGAAAGGCTTCATAAAACCTTACGCCAGTCACCTAAAAAGGGAAAGAATCATTTAACTACCTTGTGCGGGCTCGCGCAAGGAAAATAGTTAACCTTGAATGATTTTCCTGAGTAATCATATTACTCTCAAAAAACCTTGCGCAGATTACAATATCACAGAGGGGCATTATAAATCTCTGCGCCGGTTATCTAAGGAGGAAAAAGATCATTTAACTACCTTGCGCAGACTCGTACAAGGAAATAGTTAACCTTGAATATTTTCCTTGGCTAAGATAACATCTGTGCACGTGATAAAGCTCAGAAACAAAAAGAATCTTTTCTGTTACAACAGAAAATACACGTGACAAACAATAAGAGGATTGCATTTGTATATCTTCTAGAAGCTATTAATGCACAATCGTGTAGAGGTACAAACGGTTACAACAGAATTACACGTGGCTTGATCTGGTACACTCTCGAGGGTCACGATGATGGCACGATTTTGTTAAAGGCACAAGGTCATCATCGCCAGCCACGTGGCAATTCCCCAACCGTTGATCTTACCACGATCCGTGTGACTTGAAGAACAAGTTGATGAATTAACGGTGGATCTTAACACCGTGAAATCTCTCCTCTCTCTCTCTCTATTTTGGCGCCTAAATCCGGCTATAAATAAGTATCTTGGAGACAAGGAAAAGATATCCACTCTCACTTACTCTCTCTCTTACTTCACTTTAACTAATTCCGACTACCAGTACTTATTCTCACGCCGGAGGGTGGTCACGGAGAGAACCCCTTTCTCCCCATGACGAGGCTGACGGCTGTTTTGCAGGTATCGTCGGAAATCTAGTTGCAACCATCATCACCAAACGAAGCGAAGGATTAACCCCTTTTATGCAGAGACTAGAACACTAGATCTATCCAGATTCCGACCTGATAGAACTATTGTTTCTTCAACCTCATAGTTGGCTAAAATAGATCAAAGCCTCAAATACCACTTTATTTAACTGATCATTATCATTCTTGTAGTTGTATTCCTTCAGGTTTTATTCTAAAACCAATATATTTCACAATAAGAAAAAAATAATAAAGTTCATGAAACTCTTATAATAGAATTTTTACTATTTACATACAAGATAAATTTATAGTTACATTATTTGTATTTTAAATCGACCGAAGAGATAACCACTCTCTAGGCCCCGCCTTATTTGTTCCAATTCACTCCGGTCCATCCCATAATGTTAGGTTTTTTACCCTTTGTATATAGATAGTGACAACCCGTTGTTTACTTTACTCTCCTAATATATATCGAACACAAGATATCTACTTTTTATACTTAATACAACTTTATCCATTGAAGGTATCTTCCGCGACTCTAACATTCAATATACCTTCTAACGAGTTTATTCACACGTTATAGCTTCAATCCAAACTTAAAAATGCTAACTATGATACAACACGATCACAAGGCTCAATCCGCTAAAATTTGTAGCAACAACTAGAAACGTTTATAAATATGTTTACAAGTTTATAGTTCTTTGTTTTTTGAGTTAAATGCTTGGTTGGTCCCTGTGGTTTGCAAATCTTGCAGACTTGGTCCCAGTGGTTCACTAATTACACACTTGGTCCCAGTAGTTTCAAATTTTGCACTCGGGTGGTCCTTACCACTAACCTTTGTTAGATTTCTCAGTTAAGTATATGCAAAATTACTATATTACCCTCGAAACCAGAACAACATCATCTTCAACCTCCTATCTCTCAAAACCCACCACCACCTCCACCGTCAATCCATCACCACATCCATCTTCAACATCATCGTCTTTTTTGGAAACCCTTGTGACTACCCTCCGTACCCACCTCTCAAAAGAACATCAATGATATGTTGTCTGACCCATCCTTTGATTTATTTCCATTTTAAAAGCCTCAAGAGTTACAATAAGTCAATAATTCTCAAATGTGAAATTAACAACTCATCACAGTCGATAGAAGATTCGCCGGAATATTCGTCTTCAAAGCCTCACCGGCGTTCCAGAAGCGTAAGCAGATTTTCCGGTAACAGTTCCTACACCGAGACGGAAGTTCGTTAACACCGTTAGAGGCTCCGATTTTCCGGAAATTAGTCTGGATGATCTCGCAATCGAGTTTTTCTCCGGTAACGATAACGGTTCTGAGTTAGATATTGAGAGTGTAAGCAGTGGAAGTAGAAGTAGTCGATGTGAGAGAGTCGAGGAGAGAGAGATTTGCAGGTTGAAGATGGAGGTGGTGATGGATTGACGGTGGAGGTGGTGGTGGGTTTTGAGAGATAGGAGGTTGAAGATGATGTTGTTCTGGTTTCGAGGGTAATATAGTAATTTTGCATATACTTAACTGAGAAATCTAACAAAGGTTAGTGGTAAGGACCACCCGAGTGCAAAATTTGAAACTACTGGGACCAAGTGTGTAATTAGTGAACCACTGGGACCAAGTCTGCAAGATTTGCAAACCACAGGGACCAACCAAGCATTTAACTCTTGTTTTTTTATGTCTTTTGATACCATGCCAATAAGATAATTAACCGAAAGAATCTTTCTTTAACATAGAGAACGGCCATTTGCCCATTTGGATATACCCCTATGTTTCTTGTAAAACTATGAGATTATGCTTATTTGTATCTACATTAATTCTTGTAAAACTATGAGATTATGCTTATTTGTATCTACTTTAGATATTAAAGTCATCGGTTAATATAAAATTAGTTTTTTAAATCCTTCACATAATTGCAGCTTAATTGTATTTTCACCCATTCTTCCTTTAGTCACACACACACATGTGGGAAAAAAATATTAAATATATTATGTAGTGAAAAGTTTGAGTGAAAAACCCACATGTGGGAAAAAATACAAATATATTATGTAGTGAAAAGTTTGAAAAAAATAAGTTCTATTTTATAGCTATACACACACATGGAAATTATATATATATTTTTTCATAAACTTAGGTGTGTTTTATAGAGGTTTTAGAATGTTGTTTTAATTTATGATTCCGATTTAGCTAGTAAAAAAGTTTTTGGTTGATCTATATATCATAGATAGAGTCACGTTTAATACACAACCAATCTAAAATAAATAAATGTGATATATAAAGCGATTATGTAATTGCCAAACCACTAATCTATCTCTCACTCGCAACGTATGCTTAGCAATAAATAGAAGTGTTTATTTTGGTTCTCCTAATTCACTTATTAAAGTTGTTTCTATATTGAATTAGTCCTGTGCATATCCTAAAATTTGGATACTTAGGGGGGTGTTGTTTAGTGAAGTAATTAAAGATAACTTATTAAATACATTGAGCATTATGAAAAGGTAAAGAAAAGAGTTAATTACTGTTTTCGTCCATTTCGTTTGTCAAAAATCACTATTTCAGTCCGTTAGTTTAAAATTTGCGATTTCAGTCCCTGTGGTTTCACTTTCGTAACTATTTCAGTCCACCTCGCAACCATTTCAGTCCCTGTACTTACAGAATAAATGGATTGAAGTGGTTACGAAAGTGAAACCACAGGGACTGAAATGGTTACGAAAGTGAAACCACATATACTGAAATCACAATTTTTAAACTAACAGACTGTAATAGTGATTTTTGACAAACCACAAGGACAAAAACAATAATTAACTCTAAAGAAAAAATATAATAGTTTTGGTACTTCTAGTCAAAGTTATAACATACTAAAACGAAAAACTATATTAAAAAATTGTCAAAGCAGTTTTCATCACAAGAGTATATAGTTGTTTAAGTCAAAAGGTGAAATTATTTCCATGTCACTTCCTCATAGGCATTAAAATGTTTACAACCAAAACCACTAAAAGTGTGTAGTAGTGTAATACTTTAATGCCCCTTGGCTCCGTTTTTTTTCTTTGAAACCATCACTCTTACAACGACTCAATTGCCTTTAATGCTCGTTAAACCCATAACCCGTCTTCCTTAGGCACCCCCGTTAATAGTGACACACCCGATGTTCGCCGCCCCATGTGGGTGAAGTGCCACTTCCTTAACGTAGTCTACATACAATGTGTGTAAAGTTATTCTACAAAGTCTTCTAAAAATAAGAAGTGTACAAAGATACAATGGATCGCAAAATATAACACAATGTCGAATAAAATATTACACAATACCGAAAAATATAACACAAGTCACACAATGACACAAATATAGAAAAGACACAATGATGTAAACAAAAAGTCTAAAATCTACAAGCTAAACATCTAAAAACAAAAACCTAAAATCTCGCATCGTAGAGTTCGATAAGGCATTTTCAATGCCGCTTGAACGAGATCAATCAGAGTCCGTATAATACCCTTTTTACGACTTCTTATTTTTAGAAGACTTTGTATTTAATACTAACCCTGTATGAAATATTGTATTAACAAACTTATAAAATGATTTTAAAACACATAATAATAAAAAAAAATAAGTTCACCACATTTTAAAAACACACTGTTGCCAAATAACTCGGCGACAAAAATGATAAAAACGAGCATCATGATCGAACGGCCAATGGAATCATTTACCAGAAAAACCTCAACCCTTAATCCACCCTTATAAACTTACATTATATCCATTATCCTCACACAAAACCCACAACACTACACTACACTATGGCTCAAATTCACACAAATGGCAACTCAATCTCTTCACTCACCACACCCAGAGTACAGTTCACTAAGCTCTTCATCAACGGCCAATTCGTCGACTCTGTTTCTGGTACAGTTTTTTTGCCACAAGGTGATGAATTATTATTTTTATATCTAATTTTTGAATTTGGTTTTGATGAAAAGGGAAAACGTTCGAGACGATTGATCCAAGAACGGAAGTAAAGATAGCGGATATTGCTGAAGGAGATAAAGATGATGTTGATTTGGCTGTTGAAGCTGCACGTGCTGCTTTTGATCATGGTCCATGGCCTCGCATGTCCGGTTCCGTACGTATTATTTTTTTTTTAAATTTTTTTAAAAGGTTTTAGACTTCATGGATGATTTTGTGTTTTTATAAAATTGAATAGAATATACTCGAATATGACCATGATCGGGGCGTTTTTTAGAACCAGTTTTATGTTGAGAACTGTGAGAATTACATGAAACAACGGTTATATATGTAGGATATAATTCAGTGAGATAGATTCTGATATGAAGTGGCTTTTGGTTGTTAAAAAAAGATAGAATCTGATAGACTGATACCATTTGTGAAGAGGGTATTTTAGTCTTTTTGCATATAGTCTGTTAGAGTTTGTTACACTAATTTTTTTGAAGCTTCTAGATGATGATATGTTATACGCAAATGAATGGTTTTGTGTTTTTGAAGGTTCTAGACTGATACTCCGAACTTTTCGCTCTATAGTGTTATATATGTAGCTTTCGTATAGAAATTTTTGAAGCTTCTAGGGCGGCAAACTAGTTTGCCGAGCGGTAACACCACCGCCTACATGTTTTACCGATAAAAATTAAATCCCAGTTAAACGAATGGCACGAGGGCTCGTTTTTTCTAAGCGGCATTCGTGTCTGCAGGAGGACTTGTGGTAAAACATGGCACAAACAATTCAATGGATGTTAGATTTTAATCTTATAAACAACTCCATAGTTTGTTCCCAAGTAATTTTTTTGAATTAATTTTAATGTTTTAGTTGTTTTATTTTAACACATAATTTAAAAAAAATGAAAACAAAAAAAAAGTTTGCCACTTTCAAGTGTTTAACCATTGCCAGCACTTTTGACCAAAAGTTTAAACACTTTAGGTGGATTTACGTGGCACGCTCTCATTGGTTGATTTTGAAGTTTAAACACTTTAGGTGTTTAACCACTCCCTTCCCCCTTAGATAGGTTTATGATACCATATGTGTAGAGGGTATTTTGGTCCTTTTGTATATAGGTCTGTTACAGTTTGTTTGACATTATATCATACATGATACAATGAATTAACAATAGATTTACACATGCATCATACCTTTTACATTCCTTTTAAGTACCTTTTAAGTACTTAATGGGTAAGCGGTTATGTATCCGTCTTCGTATTACATTTAAAGCAAAACGTACAATTGCATCATGTTGTTCTCGCAGTTCTCAACGTTTGTAAATTAGATGCCCGTTCTACTCGTAATTTAGTAAACTGAACAAAATTGGCGCGTACAACTTGTTTAATAACAGGAGAGAGGAAGAATAATGATGAAATTCGTGGATTTAGTAGAACAACACCTTGATGAAATAGCAGCACTCGACGCTCTTGATGTCGGAAAAGTTTTATCGCAAGGGAAGGCTAGAGAAGTTCCTTTCGCAATCAGCGTACTCAGGTCTATATTCAGCGTTGTGCTAAACGTACCCTCTTTTTATTATTTTAATCTTTACTGAATATACCCCTATTTCACTAGGGGTACGTTTAGCCGATCCCATTCATATTTCTTAAAAAAGTCATAACTTATATCGATGATTTTAGTTTCAAAAACGACCATCTTAACGACATAGTTTATCAAGATATTATGCAGGCGCAGCCGATAAAATCCATGGAAAGACGTTAAAACTGTCAAACCAATTACAAGGCTACACGTTATACGAACCTATCGGCGTTGTTGGCCATATTATCCCATGGAACTTTCCTGTCGGGATGTTCCTTTTCAAAGTCGGACCCGCAATGGCTGCAGGGTGCACCATGGTGGTCAAACCAGCCGAGCAGTCGCCCCTTTCGGCTCTTTACTGTGCCCATTTAGCTAAACTGGTACGCCTTTGGGGGTGTTTCGGTTTACATTTTAAGAAACTGTTTTGTTTGGAACTTTGGATGGAGTTAACTGATTTTGATTAATGATTAGGCGGGTGTTCCTGATGGGGTGATTAATGTGGTAACGGGATATGGACCGACGGCTGGAGCCGCCATAAGCTCTCATATGGACATCGACTGCGTGAATTTCACGGGGTCGAGTGAAGTGGGCCGGCTCATAATGCAAGACGCCGCTACAAGTAATTTGAAATCGGTGTCGCTTGAACTCGGAGGTAAATCGCCCCTCATAGTTTTTGATGACGTGGACGTTGATACGGCCGTTAATCTTGCTCTTATGGGCGGTTTTGCTAACAAGGTATATAAATACATCTAACCTTTTTAGAGTAAAATGTCATTTTCGTCCCTTAGGTTTGACCGGTTTTGCGACTTTCGTCCAAAGGTTTGTTTTTTTTGCATATGGATCCAAAAGGTTTAAAAGTCTTGCCATTTTCATCCGGCTCGTTAACTCCATCTATTTTCCCCGTTAAGTCAGGAATATTTCCGTAATGTTTTGTTAACTTAAAGGGCAACTCGGCCTTTTCCAGGGGTATTCGGGTCTTTTTACATAAAGTGAAAAAGACTAAATTGCCCTTTAAGTTAGTAAAAAAAGACGGATATACCCCCGACTTAACGGAGAAAAATGGATGAAGTTAACGACCCGGATGAAAATGAAAAGATTTCAAACCTTTTGGATCCAGATGCGGAAAAACAAACCTTTGGATGAAAGTCGCAAAACTGACCAAACCTCAGGGTCGAAAATGACATTTTACTCTCTTTTTAATGTCCAATGTTTTTATGGTTTCGCTAACAACATGCATAGACTTGTCGATAAGTAAATGGGCCGAAATCGCATTACACTGGTATATTTGTCACTTTTAGGGCGAATACTGCGTGTGTAGCTCACGAATTTTCGTTCAAGAAGGAATATACGATGAATTTGTTACCAAGATTGTTAGAAACTCGAAAGGGCTAACCGTTGGTGATCCCTTTGATCCCTCAACAGTTCAAGGACCACAAGTAACTAAAACTTCCTTCTAATCAAAATTATATTTTAAACTTATGTTATTACTACCTCTTGCAAGGCTAACACTTTTAAGTTGTAGGCTGATAAGGCACAATATGAGAAAGTACTTTCGTATATCGAACACGGAAAACGACAAGGTGCTACATTGTTAACCGGCGGAAACCCTTGCAGCGGAAAGGGATATTATATCGAGCCAACAATCTTCACCGATGTTAAGGTAAACCAACTTAAAATCATGGTACAAGATTGCACATAAGTTTACTCGTATTAACATCTACGTTCATTTATCGATCTCTACGTTTTCAGGACGACATGCTTATTGCGACCGATGAAATCTTTGGCCCCGTTATGTGTGTCATTAAGTTCAAGTAAGCTCAAATTCAAAACTAAATAAATTAAAAAAAATCCCTAAATACAAAACTAAAAATATTTTTATGTACAAAATTTGTAGGACGATTGAGGAGGCGATTGCAAGAGCGAATTCAACACGTTATGGTTTAGCTGCAGGGATAGTGACCAAGGACTTGAACATAGCAAACACTGTTTCGAGATCAATTCGTGCAGGCATCGTTTGGATAAACTGTTACTTGGCGTTCGATGCGGATTGCCCTTACGGAGGCTATAAAATGAGCGGGTTTGGACGCGAATTCGGGATGGAGGCGTTATACAAGCATCTTCAAGTTAAATCCATTGTCACACCGGTTCATAATTTCCCTTGGCAATGAGCATACCAATAACAAGACATTTAAAATCATATAACTATAAGTTGGATATCTTTGATGAAGCCAATATATGTTGGGTGTAATGAGAATCTTTTAATGAAAAAAAAAGGTTATAAAAACTAGATGATGAAATTTACAGGTGTTTAAAATTTCATAAGATGAAAATTATATTCCAATCATCATACTTACTATAATATACATAATTTTTTATTATTCTATATGATATCAGCATCTACCTTCTTCGCTTCTTCCCTTCTCACATCTCTGCTTTCATGTATTGGTTGGATCGCTAGCCCTCTTCACTCCTCGTGTGATTGGTCTGTTTCTTTTATTTGCACGCTCATCATGTCCCCAGGACGCATTATATATATATATAATATATATATATATATATATATATATATATATATATTTGATTGGTTTTATTTATTTTTGCAACAATTGTAGCTCGTCATCATAGTTCTACTATTGTGTCTCTTGTCGTCCGTTATGGCCTTAGATCCGTCATCATCGTTTGCCTCCATGAAACAGATTACATATCATGCACTGACACTGAGTTTATAAACGTTCTTTTTTTTATAGATTATATGTTCTCTATAATAATTAGAAGATATGATATGATTGAATGTATTCCTATGTATAGTTCACTAGGTTAGAATCGCGGTGTATTATACGGATTGAATAAACGCGATGTTATTTATATACTTAGTAATTATAATATATATTGCATATTATGACATATTACTTTTTTTTAAATACAAATTCTAGAAACTTTATATAGTTACGATTCATTGTTGAAATAGAATATTTTGTAAGAAAATAAATTGAACAATGAACAATATATGTTGTTGACACATCACACATATACACCATGTAGACATGTTCTAAAATCTAATACTTTTTTAAATGTTTCATTTTGGTTAAAAGAAAATGATAAATTTAGACGTATAACTTGTAAACTAGACATCTAAATGATTTCTTGAAAGGTTCTCTTTGGGTCTTATCTCGTTATCTAAAATGTTGACATTTCAAATGGCCAAAATGATACATCCGTGCTAGAGGTGTAAAAAAAAACAGTTTTAGAATCGAAACCAGAAAAAAACTGAAACCGTTTTTTTTAGAAAAGCGGTTTCAACCTGATCCGAACCGAACCCGTATTTTGTAGACTGGTTAGTGTTCTTGACCTTTGAAACCGGTTTAAAAACCAAATTCGGTTAAAACCGTTTTTTTTTGTTGTTGCCCAAACCGGTTTTTAGCTGAACCAAACCAAACCAGTTTGTACCAGTTCGAGTCCCATCGTATAAAACCAGTTTTTTTATGGAAAAAAATGGTTCGGTTTTTAACCATGTAGTGGTTTAAAAAAAACGATTTATACACCTCTACTCCGGACTCCGGTTCACACCCGGATGGGGCTTTTGGGGCTTGGGCTTCTCTTAACTAACAGATTAAGCCCACATGCTGATATGTGCTTCAGAAGCCCATTGGCTTACAAACCATTATTCCTGGACTAGTATTTAGTAAACCCATTTATCCAATAATATTAAAGTTTAACATTAACAAAAAAAAAACCTCTCGTATTATGAATTATCTACCATTTTTTCTATTTATATTTATATTTTTATTTGTGTATATATCTATATTTATAATATAATTATCCATTTATCTAATTTGGATAAATACTATATATAGAACTGAGTCTGAATCTGTCAAAATTAGCCCTTTATTCTCAACTTACAAACTAACTAAAATCACTTCTTTATCCAAACTCTACCATTTTTTACGCCTTCTTTTACCAACATTCTATAAATACCCCCCCTCCCTAACTCTCTTTCAACCACCATTTTCCACATCTACAACAAACACACACACAAAACAAACAAACTCACACACATCTCTCTATTCACAACATTATATGATCCCAATGGAGCCATCTAAAGGAGAAGAATTCGACGCTGGAAAGGTGAACTTTGCGGCCCCAAGGCCTTTTGCGACCGCATTCAAGTCAGATTTGAAGGAAACTTTGTTTCCTGATGACCCTTTTCATGACTTCACGGGCAAAACATTGCCCGTGAAGGCGAAAAAGGCGGTACAGTATTTTGTACCGGTTTTTCAATGGCTTCCGGTTTATAACCGGAAGCTGTTTATGTATGATCTTCTTGCTGGGATCACCATTGCTAGCCTTGCGATTCCTCAAGGGATTAGTTATGCTAAGCTTGCTAATATTCCTCCGGTTATCGGTTTATGTAAGTTTTTTGATCCGCATTGGTTGATTTTTTTTCCGATCCAAATTTAACGTTATATTGATTGAAATCATATATGTTTTAGTGTCGGTTGCCGTCGCACTTCCTGGTTCTAATCTAGAACCGCGACATAAAAGAAACACGTTAGATGGGGTCAGAGACTATGGATATATAAGTGTATAACAAGTTTTATGCATGTATTGAGAATATATAAGTGGTAGGAGTGAAGCCATTTACTACTGACAAAACTGGATTTTTTTTTCTACCAAAATGCATGTGTAGAAAACTTTTGTTGGAAATATGTCAATGGGCCCGGGGCGAAACCCGAGGGGGTCAAGAGAGTCCGCTGACCCTTCGATCAAGGAAATTCGTTACGATTTTATACATAAAATCTGAGATTTTTAGGGAAAAAACATGATTTGGACCTTTTAGTCGTAATCGTTAAAAATAATTGCCTTTTTATAACCCCTGATAAAGAAGTTCTAGTTCCGCTTATGGCTTGTCACATTTGGTCTAAGCTCAAATATTAAGCCTGATCTAGACATACGTCATCAAAATATTGCTTAATTAAGATTTTACATGCAGATTCGAGTTTCGTTCCCCCTTTGATCTACGCAATTTTCGGGAACTCAAAGCATCTAGCAGTCGGAACGGTAGCTTCAAGCTCGTTGATCATAGCTGACGCCATAGAAAAGAAAGTGCACGAAGCCGATAACCCACAACTCTATCTTAATCTAATCTTTACCGCTACACTCATATCCGGTGTAATTCAGTTAATTCTCGGTGTTTTCCGGTGAGCTCATCAACAAACAAAAAAATAGTTTCGTGTTCTATAACTAACTAACTAACTAACTAATTTTTTTTATTTCAATATAAACAGGCTAGGAATTTTGGTAGATTTTTTGTCACATTCTACAATCACTGGCTTTATGGGAGGGACAGCAACAATCATCTGCCTACAACAACTAAAAGGCATTTTTGGTTTAAAGCATTTTACTACACATACTGATGTTGTATCTGTTACGAGAGCGATCTTTAAGTACAAACATGAGGTATAACACCCCGACGCGTATTAAATTATTTCAGCAGACAAAGAAAAATATAAATATGTGGACGGTTCGGTTCGGTTTTTGGGAAAACCGAAACCAAAATGTCGGTTTTTTTCGGTTTTTACACTGGTTCGGTTCGGTTTTTCGATTATTTTAGTTATTACAATTTAAGAATCTTTCTTATATGTTTACATTTAAGTTATTATATTTAACATTTTTAATTATTGTTCACATAAATCTAACCTTCTAATATATTTTTATGTTTTTTCAAAGTTTTTATTAAGACATTTTCTTTTATAATACTTTGAATATCATTTAATTTTTATATTAAATTTTTAACATTCAAGAATAAAATTAATAATTTCTACTAGCATGGGTTAAACACTTGAACAACTTAAACTTAAACATAAAAATATATGGACTAGGCCTACAAGTGTAACTTATCGGTTCAGTTCGGTTTTTTCGGTTCTAGAAAATGATTATCCGAAAACCGAACCGAAATTTTCGATTGTTAAAATTCCGAAAACCAAACCGTTGGTTTTTGTTACGGTTCGATTATTTCGGTTACACGGTTATTTCGGTTTTCTGCTCACCCCTAATAAACATCGATAGTGATGGGGCACACAAGTGCTCCTACACCGTCTCGTTTATTTTTCTGTCTGACGAAATAATTTTTGATACGTTTTTTTTTATTTCGTAGAAAACAAGTTTTTTTATTTTATATATTTTGTTTCACAGATAAGTTGGGAATGTACACTTGTTGGTATAATCTTTTTGGTCTTTCTCCAGCTTGCAAAAAAAGTGGTAAGTAACACTCAATTTTGTCGCGATTTATTGTCGCTAAATTGTTTACGCAATGGCAACAACTTTAAAGAGACGTGGCTTATCGTTTGTGACACTTTTTAGTGGCAGACAATATGACCCGTTAAACTAGTAATACTAATGATATGACATACTCCTAATAGATAACATTGAATTTCTTTTTTAGTTTGTGACATCTTGTTTATTTTATAACAAACAGTAACATCTTGTCTTAAAACTCAATGCCAAACACCCCTTTTGTAACATGAAATGATATATCATTATACTTATCCTTGTAATTGTTTAAAAAATAATTATTTTTTAATTAGAAAGATGAATTATGAGGATTTACTACAAATGTATACGTTATTAATTAATAATAATATACGAATGTGAAATGGTGTTTCAGAAACAAAGGAAACCGAAGCTCTTTTGGGTGTCTGCAATAGCTCCAATGGTGGCCGTCGCAGTTGGATGCATCTTTGCATTTGTAGTAAACGCAGAGGAACATGGCATCGCGATAGTAAGTTTTTTGTTCGCAATTTCTGTAAGGTTTTGTGTTTATGAGAGTTACATAACAAAATTAAATAATCTAACTTTTTTTTTGAGTGGTGAAAATATTATATAAAATATAGAAAGCAGACCAGCAAGAAGCTAAGACCTGCTAGTTAAAGGATTACATATTGGACATTAAAATCACACCATCTATCCCACTTGATGTTACAAAATTTCGATACATTAGTAATCGAAAGAAAGAGTTTTCCTTTAAAATAATCTAACTGCTAATGACACTTGTTAAATATCAATATTATTTGTGAATTTAGAATTATTACAAGAAAATGCATTAAAATTGATTAATTAATCCATTAAAACTTAAGTTTGCTAATCCAAGTGATTAATGCTAATCTAATTGAAATGTTCAGGTGGGTCCCTTGAAAAAAGGAATTAATCCTCCCTCTTTGAAAAATTTGGATTTTGATCCCAAATATATATCAGCACCTATTGAAGCAGGAGTCATTACCGCCTTGATTGCACTTGCGGTAAGTACACTATTCTTTTACAGTGTTAATATTCACACATCCTCTCTTCTCTCTCTCATCTCTCTCTTATATATACTAAGATATATATATATATATATATATATATATCGAGAGAGAGAGAAAAGGTGTGAAAAAGGGTGTGGGAATAAGATATAGGGTGCTATCGTTTTAAAAAGATTTCATAACAAATTAAAATCAAGTGACCAAAATGATACATTTTATGATTCATTTAGACGTTTTAAGATGTGGCGTTATCGTTCGATAATATGATCATATCGTTTTGAATTGATACTAATTTGAAGATAATTTGGGATTAATAATTGTAGGAAGGAATAGCAATTGGAAGAAGTTTTGCATTGATGGTAAATCAACAAATTGATGGTAACAAGGAGATGATTGCTTTTGGTCTTATGAACATTGTTGGATCTTTAACCTCTTGCTATTTAACTACAGGTTTTTTTTTCATAACCACAAAGTATTTTCTATAAACTTTATAAAAAAGTGACTAAATTAAAACATTTTCTTTAATTTACTTTGCAGGCCCGTTTTCAAAAACCGCGGTGAATTAACAACGCGGGGTGTAAATCACAAATGTCCAATGTAGTTATGGCCATATGTATGATGTTAACATTGTTCTTCTTGGCACCCCTTTAGTTACACTCCTCTTGTTGCACTTTCCGCGATTATTATGTCAGCGATGCTTGGTCTTATTGAATATGACAAAGCCTACCATCTTTTCAAAACCGACAAATTTGATTTCGTAATTTGCATGGCGGCTTTCCTTGGCGTTGCCTTCATTAGCATGGATGTTGGCCTCATGTTGTCGGTAATTTTTCTTCATACAAATATTCAACTATTTCATTGTTATGTTTTACATATGTTTATAACTTAAAGTTCTTGGTCATTTATATATAGGTGGGATTAGCTTTGATTAGAGCACTTTTGTATGTAGCTAGACCATCAAGTTCTAAGCTTGGTAATATAGCCGATACAGGTTTATATCGCGATGTAGAGCAATACCCCAGTGCCATAAACATTCCCAAGACTCTAGTTTTGCAACTTGGTTCCCCACTTTACTTTGCAAATTCTGGTTACATTAGGGAAAGGTATAAATCTTGATTCCCATTTTGATAAATGATATAAACTTTTGAAAATGTCACAATATGATTATATCTAACTATATTTTTTGTGGTTTTGGGATCTTTTGAAGGGTTTTGAGATGGGTTAGAGATGAAAAGGCTAATAAAGATTCTCAAGGAGATGATGTTGAGTATGTTCTACTAGATTTAGGAGGTATGATTCAAAGGTTCTTGAATAAATGTTATCAAATTATGTTTTTTAAAAGGTTCATCCCACCTAATGTTTTACAAGTTATCAATTAAGGTGTTGTTTGGCAAGTTTTGAATGGGTAAGTGCTAAACCCGTTTGATGTCTGAACCAATAAGTGCTGAATCAGTAAGATGTCTGAGCCATTAAGAGCCAGTATAATGTTTAACCGTTCAGAGGCAAATGTCTGACCAATTCAGATAAGAGGTCTTAATCATTCAGACTCGGTATGATACTTAACCATTCAGAGGCAAATGTCTAAACCATTCAGACATCTGCTCGAGAAACAAACAATCTGAACCATTAAGTGTTTAATCAGTTAGAGGTTTAAACCATTAAGAGCCTCGTTCAGAGCTAAATAAACAGCCCCTAAATCTTTAAGAATCCAATGTTTAATAAACACGTACTTTTATAGTGTTACGGCATACTTATGTTTATCCACGTTTAGGTCAATAACGCTTGATATGTTGATTTATTCAGGTGTTACATCTATTGATATAACCGGTGTCGAAACTCTAGTTGAAATTCGTAGATGTTTAGAAGTTCAAGAAATCAAGGTAAGTAACAAATCTCAACTCATAATATATATTCTCCTTTCAAAATTATACACCATTTAATTACAAGTGTTTAATTTATAATTTTATATACTTATACAGGTTGTCATAGTAAATCCAAGACTCGAGGTCATGGAGAAGTTGATTGTTACAAACTTCATAGACAAAATTGGGAAAGAGTGTGTTTTTCTATCTATTAAAGATGCGATTGAGGGGTGTAAATTTTCGCTCGCACAGTAGAAGGGCATGAAGAACATTGACTATGAAAAAGCCAGTTGAGTTATTTATATTGCGGGAAATCCAGAATTAGATGAAGAAGAAGAGTTATTTGTTATGTTTGTTGTTAGTTTTTGTTGTTAACGAGTGGACGCCAACCCGCGGTTGCAGCGGGATGTTGATTATTTTATGCAAAAATTCTTTCTTAATTTTAGTATCAGTATAGTGGGATTCTGATTATTTTTATGCAAAAAATCTTACTAAATTTTAGTATCACTCTATAAGATGTGAAAATTCTTAACTATAAGCAAAACATTATTTTCATTTTGTTTTGTCTCTCTTCAATAACACCATATTAAATCGTTTTACTTTATAAATACATAATCTAATTTGAACTACGATGATGTTCAACAACGTTTTACAAACGTTTACAACGATTTTGCACAAGGCATAGCCTTCGTTTTCATCAAAACTCATTCTTTTACGATAGATCTTCATCTTTTTTCTTCCAAACTTCTGTTTTAAGCTTAGATCTACACAATACGGGTTCGTTTGGTGTTAGCAGAGGCTTCCCAAACAGAGATCTAAAAGAGCTCGGCTTGTAAGTTGTAGATCTGAGAAAAACCTTTGATAAACATTGATTTCTACACAAAATACGGACTTTTGATGATGTTTTGTTCATCTTCTGATATGAAACGAAGCATCTATCATTCAAGATCCCAGATCTGGAAGCACAAAGACGTTTTGTAAAACGGCTAAAACAGCTCTAAAAGACCTCTCCGACCTAAGTTTGCTCAGTAGCACAGGGTTGGAGGGATGAACACGCGCGTCATCTCCGTTTAGTCCTCGAACTTCTTCAAAGAAATCGCCTTTATGCTAAGTTCTCCAAATGTGAATTCTGGCTCGAAGAAGTCCAATTTCTCGGCCATATCATTAATAGTCAAGGAATTCACGTCGACCCTGCAAAGATTGAAGCCGTCAAGAGTTGGATTACACCGAAGAATGCTTCCGAAATCCGTTCATTTATTGGATTGGCGGGTTACTACCGTCGATTCATCATTGACTTCTCGAAAATCGCCGTTCCGCTTACCGCTTTAACTCATAAAGACAAACCTTTTGTTTGGGATTCCAAGCAAGAGGAAGCGTTTCAAACTCTCAAGCGTATGCTATGCAACGCTCCCGTTCTCTCTTTATCCGACAGAAACGACGATTTCGTTGTTTATTGTGATGCCTCAAACCTTAGTCTTGGTTGTGTTCTCATGCAGCGAGACAAGGTTATCGCGTATGCGTCTCGACAACTCAAGATCCACGAGAAGAACTACACTACCCACGATCTCGAACTCGGTGCAGTTGTTTTTGCATTAAAGATATGGCGACACTACCTTTACGGTACAAAGTGTACGGTCTTCACCGATCATAAGAGCTTAAAACATATCTTTAATCAGAAGGAACTAAACATGCTGTAACATCCGTGTAAAACGGGTTTCGAAAACCCGCTCCTTTTTGTTCAATAAAAGAATTTCTTTTGTATATGCTTTTAGTTATTTATTTATATAAGGAATAAATTTAGTGTTTAAAAACAAATTAATAATCCAATAATTAATGAAACAAAACAACTAATTAATAATTACTTATAATAGTTCTAAAAGACAATAAAAATACCTAAAGAAAAACGGCTTTTAAAAAAATGGGTGAACCGGGAATCGAACCCGGGTTCCCCGGACACACACACACCACCAACACCACTACACTGCACACACTAGATGTGCATAAGTTAGAGATTTAAAACTTATGTTTTGCAACTGAGCGAAAAAAAACCTGCAACTAACTGGATCCAACTTCGCGCCCTTCCTTTCTTTTTGAGATCTCCGACAGCTAGCACGGGAACTATTTTTGGCAAATTCCGATCAGGATAGCTGTCATCTCTGCGATAAATGGCAATCACCCAACGCGGTTTCCTAAAACCGAACCCAAGAACCACTCTATAAATACGGAATGCATCCCCCTCATCCAAAATCGCTCAGTCTTACAATTCGTTCCTCCACTCTATAACCCTCCCCCTCTGTCGCCGGAATCCTCTGTTCGCCGGAATACAGCAAGAGCCGAAAACAGTCACCGTCGGTTAAATCAATTTGGTAGAATTTCTTGATACCTTATTACAATATTATCTTAATTATCTCATTTAACCGTTAAGGGAATTTGGAGAATGGTTTTAGGCGGGTGGATGTTCTGGGTAAAAGAGTTTGAATGAAGAAGATGAAGTGCGGGTGTTTATATATATTTTACAAAGTGGGTTACAATCGGGTTAAGCACCCAGCCCAACTGGTTGGGCCGGGTGCAAACCAAACACATGGCGCCGGTTCGAAACTTTCCTTACACACCGGCCGGACACATTAAATACTTTTTTTAAAATTTACTCTTTATGTATAACTTAACTAGTATATAAGTATATTAAAAATGCATGAATAGCCGGGTTAGACACCCAGCCCAGTTGGTCGGGCTGGGTGCATCATACCGCCGAGACTCGGGTTCGAGTCCCTCGGTTATCAAGGTTCGACCCAATTTTAATCTTTTTGAAATTGAATTAAATTTGAATAAATTAAGAAGTGTATAAGAATAATTAAAATCATGATTCCTTCGGGTTAGACACGTAGCTCAGTTGGAAGAGCTGCGTGCACGCAACCGAGAGGTCACGGGTTCGAGCCTCACACACGCATACTTACAACATTAAACAAACTGGTCTGACACGTATCAGAGTGTCGTTTTTCCGCAATTTTCTTTTATTTTTATTCTCTTTATTTTCTACTTTATTTTTGTTTTACTTTTATTATATCATGGTTTATTAAAAGAATATATAAATTTTACATTTAAAAACACCTAATTTCAAGGGATTAATCATATCAATACAAGTCACAAAAATTAACTTGAAATCTCACATATTAGTTTATTTATTTATCGCGTTATTATTTTTAGGTTGGTACTTTCTTGTTGATTAAATTCCCAACTCGTGCGCTCTCTTTACCACTCAAGAATACGCACCCAACGTTAGTGAATCTCAACAAATTCCCGTTTTAATCACATTTTGGGGTGTATCATGTGTCGTACCATTTCTTATTTTATTTAACATTTGTGCTAATATCATTTCGTGATCAAAGGTGTATTGCTTGTAGTGTGGTTTATATGTGGATACATTTTATCATTTCAGTGCACTCATTTCATTAGGCCCATCAGTTCCTCGTGAGATACGGGTTGAGCATCAGGTGCCTCATTAGATCGACTCCGTTTGATTGAGCCTTGATCTCAGATACATCATCATTCATGTCATATATTCATTCAATGTGATTTGTGATTTGTTACATTATACATTTGTTCACATTTGATTATGCACAATCTTATTTAAACAACGATAAAATTGATTTACTTAAATGTTTTATCAAGGTTCACTCGCCAACTTTTGTTGACCCAAAATTTCTCTGTTTTACGCATGATACAGGTGATCAAGTTGAGGAAAGAAACACCTAGGATGGCCTAGAAGGATAAACAAGTTATTTCGTTGGAACAAGCATTTAGATTATTATTTGTGTTTGTATGAAATTTTGTTGATATTTGAATTTTAATATGAATTTAATAAATATGAAACTTCTTAGTAAATATCATGAGCTTTGGTGGTAACCCAATCATGCCCCGACTTTTATTCCGCTGCGGGTCGGGGTGTGACACATGCGCCAACGCAGATGGGTTGAACTTCTCAACGATTACGACTGCGAGATACGCTACCATCCCTGCAAAGCAAACGTCGTAGCCGATACTCTCAGTCGATGAAGCTATGTATATAGTGTTCGTGACTCTCAAGCTTTGAATGATCTCGAAATCAAGATTCGCTCCGCTCAATTTGCTTGTTTTAACGAGAATACTTTGGAAGATGAAATGAAATGTGGTGCTGAAACTCAGCTCGTATCTAAGCCTAATGGTATTTATTATTATCTCGATCGTATTTGGATTCCCAGCCGTGACAATCTTCGTGAATTGCTAATGACCGAAGCTCATAAATCTCGATATTCCATTCACCCCAGTGCCGAAAAGATGTACCAGGACCTTCGTCCTAAGTACTGGTGGTCGGGCATAAAGAAGGATATCGCCTTGTACGTCTCAAAGTTCTTAACTTGTTCGGAAGTTAAAGCCGAACATCAAAGGCCCTCTGGCTTACTCGAATAACCCGAAATCCCGATGTGGAAGTGGGAGAGTATAGCTATGGACTTTATTACCAAACTTCCCCGCACTTCATCCGGTCACGATAGCATTTGGGTTATCGTTGATCGTCTTACTAAATCTGCGCACTTTATTGCTATACGAGAAGACTTTAAGGTCGAACAGTTAGCCCGGATCTATACCGACGAAGTTATAGGTCGACACGGGACGCCTCGTGACATCATCTCGGACCGAGACGGTCGCTTTACTTCACGTCTCTAGGAGACTTTTCAATCCGCTCTCGGTACTACTCTCAATCTCAGTACCGCTTTTCACCCTCAAACCGATGGTCAGACTGAACGAACGATCCGCACCCTCGAAGACATGCTTCGTGCGTGCATCATAGATTTCGGTGGTAAATGGGATACGCATTTACCTTTAATCGAATTCTCGTACAATAATAGTTATCATAGCAGCATTCAAATTGCTCCTTTTGAGGCACTGTATGGAAGAAAATGCAGATCGCCTATTGCATGGCACGAGATCGGAGAAGCACAAATCACCGGTCTCGAGCTAATCCAAGAAACAACCGACAAGATCCTCCAAATCAGAGACAATCTCTTGAAAGCTCGGAGTCGCCAAAAGAGTTACGCCGACAAACGACGCAAGCCCCTGCAATTCGAAGTGGGATACCACGTTCTCCTAAAGGTTGCACCTTGGAAGGGAGTGGTCCGCTTTGGCAAGAAAGGAAAACTAGCGCCTCGATACGTTGGACCCTTTAAGATTCTGGAAAGGATCGGTAAAGTAGCCTATCGGCTCGAACTACTGGCGAAACTTAACAATGTGCATCCGACTTTCCATGTGTCTAATCTCAAAAAGTGGTTAGCCGAAGAAAATCTGCATGTCCCTCTCGAAGATCTGCATATCAACGAGACTCTCCATTTCGTGGAAAAGCCTGTGGAAATCATGGACCGAGAGACCAAGAAACTCTGACGCTATCGCATCCCTATCGTGAAAGTCCGATGGGAGGGAAAACGCGGCGCCGAGTTTACTTGGGAATTGGAAAGTGATATGAAGGCCAAGTACCCGCATCTATTTGTTACAGCTACTACTTGAATTTCGGGACGAAATTCCCAAAAGTAGGGGAGACTGTAACAACTCGAAAATTCGTTGTTATCTTTCCATTTTGCTTTTCCGTCTATCTACCTTTGTAATCCCGAGATTCGGTTTATAATAAAGTTTATGTTAAGTAATTATGACATTTTACGTTATTATCGCATCTAAATCGCTTATTAAATCGCACCGCTAATCTCATCGCATCGCGAATCACACTTATTTACGTGGTATTATATTAATTATGTGTTATGTGTGTTATTGGTTATGATTACAATCGTAATCGCATCGCTCTCCGCACACTCGAATCGCTAAATCGCACTATTAAATCAACTATAACGCTTAACACTTTACTAAAACGCTTAATATAACTATCTAATACGAACCGAATAGACAAACGAACACTTAACGCGAAATCGGCAAACGAAACTTGGTCACCAGGCCAAGTTCGGCCGAACTTGGCTACCCCAAGTTCACCCAAACTTACCTGATGACATAAGGATCCCTCATATACCTCAAGTTCGCTCGAACTTGTACAAATATGTACAAGTTCGGCCGAACTTAGCTGCTTATTCTTGAAAACCTAGCAAGTTCGCCCAGAGCTCCCGAAACCCGAAGCCCTCTGTTTTCTAAGTAAGAATCAAACCGATTTCAACTACGATGATGTTCAACAACGTTTTACAAATGTTTACAACGATTTTGGCACAAGGCATAGCCTTCGTTTTCATCAAAACTCATTCTTTTACGAAAATATTCATCTTTTTTCTTCCAAACTTCTGTTTTAAGCTTAGATCTACACAATACGGGTTCGTTTGGTGTTAGCATAGGCTTCCCAAAACACGAGATCTGAAAGATCTCGGCTTGTAAGTTATAGATCTGAGAAAAACCTTTGATAAACATTGATTTCTACACAAAATACGGACTTTTGATGATGTTTTGTTAATCTTCTGATATGAAACGAAGAATCTATCATTCAAAATCCCAGATCTGGAAGCACAAGGACTTTTATATTGGTTTACACAAGCCGGACTAATCCGAACGAACCCCGTGTCACACCCCGACCCGCAGCGGAAAAGGTGATCGGGGCATGATTGGGTTTTCATCAAAGCTCATGACATTTATTATAACGTTTCATATTATTATTACAATTTAAAAGAAATCATACAATCATAATTACAACATGTTCTACACATCTTTCTAGACTTCATTATTTTCTTCTAAGGCATTTCCTATATTTTCCTTGCTTCATCCTGTTCACCTGTATCATGTGTAAAAATGGTTTTTGGATCAACAAAAGTTGGCGAGTGAACCTTGTTAGAAAACATTTATTATTTATTTCTTGTTGTATTTAATATGGAAAAATTGTGCAATAATCATATGTGAACAAACGTAAATAAAACATACAATAACAAACAAATAGCATACAATAACAAACCAATAGCATACAATAACAAACCACCTTGCATGAATATGTAATATGAATGACAATGTAAATGTTGGCAACGTCTCGTTCACGCTCATAGGTAATGGGGAACGGCTCACGCTCATAGGTAATGGGGAGCAGACGGCCTATGATGAAATGTATGTGCGATCAAGGCTCAATCAAACGGAGCCGATCGTATGTTAGCAACGCCTGGTTCACGCTCATAGGTAATGGGGAACAGCTCACGCTCATAGGTAATGGGGAGCGGCGGCCTATGATAATGTATGTACTGAAAATGATAAATTTAATCTAAACAATAATCACACAAACATATGATACATGTTGAATATACATTTAATCATGAATATGATGGGTGCACAATAGTTTAAAAGTAATAAATAATAAGACACATGATACACCCCAAAAACGTGATTAAAACGGGGAATTTGTAGAGATTCACTCACATTGGGTGCGTTTGCTTGAAGATGTTGAATGCGCACGAGTTTAGAGGATTGATCGACGAGAGATAACTAACCTAATTAATAACGAAAAGATATGGTAAATAAGCGGATTTTATATAATCAATTTTAGTAGGATTATTGGATATATTTTGTGAGTTTAAGGCTATTTTCTAACTTTAAAAACGTTATTTTTAAATATTTTTAATTGATTTTTAAATAAAATAAATAAATAAAAATAATAAAAAATGTTGACTTTTTGACCGTTGACTTGTTGACCGCTGACCGTTGACCGGTTCGGTCGTTCGTATGAGTGCGCTGGGTGAGACTCGAACCCGTGACCTCCCGTACGCGTGCACGCAGCTCTACCAACTGAGCTACGTGTCTAACCCGAAATATTTCTGTTTTTTAATTATATTTATACACTAACTAAGTTAATCCGAAAATCATTTATTTTAAAAAGGATTTAATTGCATCAACTCAGTGCTCGCCACAGGTCTCGAACCCGGGACCTGTGGTTTAGTTTGGCACACAGTCCACCGGTGGACTGTGTGTCTAACTTGGTAAATATTCTGGTTTTTATTATACTTAACATCTTACTGTTGTGGATCCGGTTCAGTTTAAAAAAAAGACATTTTATTACAGTGAATGTGTGTGTGTCAAGGATCGAACTCGGGACGTATGCATATTGTTTGCACACAGTCCACCGCTGGACTGTGTGTCTAACCCGTTTATAATACCGATTTTAATTAATCTTATAACATACACGACTTCGTCTTCTTCGTTCAAAACACAGACATCGGTCAAAGCAACTGTTTCTTGTTTAATTCGTTTAATGAATATTATGAGCAATTGAAAGGTGATGAACGGAGAGGGTTTGGGGAAAGAAAGTACCGGAACAGGTCGTCGTTCTCAGAACTCCGGCAAGGATCGCCGGCTCTGTTTTGTGAGCTTCATCTGTTCGGGCCAATTACCAGTTTTGATTGATTAGTTATGAAAGTGGGGTACTAAACAAGGATTAACAGAAGTTTTGAATGTTCATACCGATTCACCGCGTGAGATTGGAAATTCCAGAAGTTTTCCGGCGAGAGCTGAATATTCCGGCTATGTCGTCTGGGATTGATTCTGATTGTTGGTTTGAAGTTAGTAACAGTCTAACAACGGATTGAAACAGAAAGAGTCGAGGTATTTACCGTGTTGATGAAAGTCTCGGTTTTCCGGCGACTTGCAGAGATTTTTCGGCGAGTGAAATTGCGTCGAGAATTGGTGTGATTGTGAGCGAAAAGGTTATCAGAATCTAGAGTGTGTATTTATAGGGAAAAACATTGACGAATTGGGTCTGATTACCGTCTTGATTCGTTAGTAAAAAATTCTCCGGCGGTTATGACTAATGTCGCGGACTGGACATCGGTTATAACCGATGGCGTTGTTAATTCTTACGTTAAGTCAAAGGTAACCGACGATGATTGACGAAATCGTCGGATTTTCCGGCGTCAGCGGATTTGGGCGCGCTGAGTAACTGGGTTTGATTTCCAGATTTATGTTATGTATTAATTGTTTCAATATGTAAACAAACAACACAAGTGGCGGAGTGGTTGAGCGAGTGAGAATTAAAACTTTGCTGACCCGGCTGACCCGGATTCGAATCCCGGCAGCCTTGTTTTATTTTTATTTCACTATTTTTAATACATTTTCATATATAAATTTTATATTCTAATATACTTATTAATTATGTATCGTTTAAAATTAATTTGAGCATTAAATATGCAATGAAATTTTTAACTGGATGTTCGGTTAATAAACGAAGCGGGTTTGGTTAACCCGGTTTTTGACGGATGTTACACCCCGAGTTCGCCCGGATTAGCCCACGCTTTTGTAAAATGGCTAAAACAGCTCTAAAAGATCTCTCCAACCTAAGTTTGCTCAGTAGCACAGGGTTGGAGGGATGAACACTCGATTTTCCTCAGCAAACGACGCGAAAACGCAAGATTTTGGACCCGAAAACATCAAGTTCGCTCGAGTTTCCCCAGCTCCCCAGGTCAAGTTCGACCGAATTTGCACCCAGATGGGTCAAGTTCGACCGAACTTAGGCTATTTATCACCAAACTTTCCTACAAGTTCGACCGAACTTGTCTGGTTTCTTAGGAAACTACACAAGTTCGCCCGAACTTGTCATCTCAGTAAGAAATTCTTACAAGTTCGACCGAACTTGGCTCTAAACCCACCAAAACCATACAAGTTCGCCCGAACTTGGCTACTGCCCAACCAAGACTTAACCATTTCAGCTTTTCGGAGACTGATGCACTTCCGTTCGCGTATGCAGGCTTATCCGACGCTCTTCTCAACTCTCCTCAGATCCCGAACTCTTACCTAAACGCACCCATAGTGAGTATACTTGACTCATTTTCGCTTTAACGCACTTTTTGGGTGTTACATACGTTCCTATATCAAAATCATATCACAAAATCAAACTGTTTATCACACGCGAATAATCTGATTATATATGCTCAATACGTGATACTAGAAACATGTGACTAGGACTTATTTTCGTTAACTTTCCTTCTTAGCTAGTATGGTACTATAGTTTGGCTAACACCTGACGGGGTCTAGTTAGGATGGACGCGCAACCCTTCTCACGGTAGTTAGCATGAGAAATAAGCCTATGTTAATCTGTGTGAATTGTTTCGGTGTATCATGATATGTAGTTAGATTATTTCGCGAACAAGTATTACAAAACTCGTATGCTCACATTTACTTACTTGTATTGACTTGTATTTTAACGTATGTAACAGGTTGAGGAATTAGCGTGGATGCTTGGATGTTGCTTAGTTTAGTTTGTTTGTTTAGTTAGTTTGTTGATGTATTTCAGATTTGGAACTTATGTATGAAATTTAGGGGAAATCGAACCCGGTTGAATTTTATGAGAAATCTCCGTTTTGTAATAATTGTTTAAATGTTACGTTTACTAGTATGGGATATTAAGCAGATTGTGATATGTTGAATGATTGTTATGGAACATCTCGTGAAATCAATCTGGTCACCTAGTGCCACTAACCCCGATGTTTCCGCCATCGGTTGGGGTGTGACACTAACTATTTAGAAAACAAAAAACTTTTAAATTTTTTCGTTTTCGTTTTTTTCAGTTTCTATTTTACATGGTTAGTCATAATAATGTTAGTTTTGACACATTATATTATGCTTTTGTCACACTAATTCCCATCATTAAACATGTTATCGATAACCCGCTTAAAACCCAACAACTCACTTATAAATCGTCAACTTGTGCGACTCATTTAAAAATACGGTTAAACGAGTCGGGTTCGGGTTGACCCGACTTTATATGGGTTGGGTTTGGGTTGAAATCTTTGACCCAAATAATAATATGGGTCAAGTGCAGGTTGAACATTTCAACCCACCAACCCCCAACCTTTCAACCCGTCAACCTGACACGATTGACACCCCTAGTTATAACTAGTTCATTGTTTTGTTATGGTTAGGGTGCAAACGAGCCGAGCCTATCGAGCCCAAGCCGAGCTTGAGCCTGAAATAAAGCTTGTTTGTTTTCGAGCCGTTAGGCTCGTCGAGCCTTAGTGTAATATTAGTTTTTATTAAAATTTAATGACATTTACCCCTTGTATAAAGTTGTCTAGTAGCCAAGCCGAGCCTATTTAAACGTGTTTACGGCTTAAAAATAAGTTTATGTAGTAAACGAGCCCGAGCTTCACTTATTGAGCTCGAGAGCCTAAACGAGTCTATTATTTATATTATGTTTATTTAATAGATTATAAACAAGCCAAGCCCGAGCTGAAACTACCAAAGAGCCGAGCTCGAGCTTTGTTTTCAAAGCCCGAGCCGAGCTTGGGCTCAGCTTAGCTCGTTTGCACCCGGGTTATGGTTACTGATTTATGTAAGGTGGACTCTTAAGCTTTGGTTAAAAAGCCCATGGTTTACATTATTTTAGGGTAGACATATTTTTCAGCAAGTTGCGTATGGTCAATGTGATGGGTTAAAAGTTACCATTGACTATGCATATGTTCAAAGTTCAAATTGTTTTTGTAACCATAAGATATTTGGTTATTTTGATTAACAGAACTTATAAGTTTTTTTTCTCTTAATTCATGTAAAATGATTATTATGCCCTTTCTCAGGGCCGGTCCTGAGGATCCCAGTACCCTGTACGAGTCGAAAAAATGGCCCATTGATCCTAACGAATTCTTTAAGCTGTTTTTTTTTAAACGACGATTAATGTTATAGCGATAAACATAACAAAAATCATAGTATTATAATGACATCTCGTATAATGTATGTTGTATTTGCAGCGTATGTTAAATACTTTATGAATCTAAGTTTGTCGAAACGAAAACCGTCTTGATTTTGAATAAAGTTCACATATATATACTACACATAATCGTATGATTTACTAAAAAAATAAGAAAATAAGGATGATTTTTATAGTGAGAAAAAAAATATTTGTGTTCTTGGAGTATAATATTACTAAATAAACAACTTGTTAAAAGAGGGAAAAATCAAATCGATTTTTATGGTGAAAAATGCTTAATGTAAATTATAATGTTCAAACTGGGATTGGAACTAAGGGCCCATTAATTGTAGTAGTAAATGCTAAACCAATGGACCAACATCAAGTTGTTTTTTTTTTTAAATAAATGATGCTTACCAATTGCTACTGGAAGAACTCAAAATAAAAAAAAAACAATAGAGAGCCCCAAGATTCGAACCTGGTACCAAGACTTTAAAAGGTATATTCATACCACTGCACTATGACCGGCATTAGTTATATTTGTTATACAATATATATATACACACACACACACTATACATACAAAATTTAGGGTCCTCGAGAAAAACAGGCCTCAGCCGGGGGTGAGGGTCGCCCATCCTAAGGCCGGCCCTGCCCTTTCTACTTTAAATAAAAAGACAAAAAAAATAAAAAAAAATCTCTAAATAAAATGATTGTTATACCTCTTACAAAGCCACAAATTTGTATTTTGGTTTAGGCCCAAAATAGGCCGAGCGGGCCCTGAGTTTGTGATATAACAAAATTATGCTACAAATGGATCCAACAACAATAATAACAATAATAACGATGGATCCAATCCAAGTCAACTTGAGACTTGGAACGAATGTCTAATTTTGTTAATACAACAACAATAATAATAATTTAACTGCAAATTTTTACACCAATCCGTATATACGGGGCTCACCATTGACCTCAAGGGGAGCAACACTTTAACTCTAATAGCTTTGCACCCACCACAAAAAGTTTGACAACGAGCCCAATATGTTATTGTTTTAGACACTTGGTCTATAAAAGGACACTGAGTCGTCTTGATTCCCCGTAGCATTTGCATGTTCAACGATTTTGAGGGAGCTTTTCGTTTTCTCTGGATAACTGGATCCCAGTTGCACCCATTTCTTCTTGCATCTCTCCCCAATCCAGCAAGCATCCCCTATTTTCAAACCTTTTTCCCGGAATAGAATTACCACCACCTCATCTCCCGATTTCTCCGTTTTTCTAGACGACTCTGTACCCCTGGATAGTAAAATGGGAGGGAGAGTGAAAAGTTTATAGTATTAAGTGAAATACAACTTACCTTTAGAGTGAGATGAGGCTAATAAGATGGGGGTAGAATCAGAGGAGGGTCAAGAAGGGCCCACTGACCCAGATCACGAAAATTTGCTGGAATTTCTATATATAATATCTAAAACTTTTTAGAATAAAATGATTTGAACTCTCTAATTGTAGCTGGTAGAGAAGAGACATGATGACCCCACTCTAGATTCCGCCACTAGCTAATAATGTGTGCGTGTTTATAACTTTCAGGTACAAATGTTTAAGAAGTTAAGTCATCCTAGTGTTCGATTTTTTTTTATCATTATAAGAATAATCATTATACATTTTTAATGACTGATGAGTAAAACTTGAATTTGCCTCTTAAAAATAGAAATGCTTTTGTTTCATTTGACTCTTAAAAAACGAAAACATAGCAATTTGAATTTTCACATAACAAAAAAATTAATTATGAAAAAAAACTCCATATGATTTTTGTTGATACAGATTATAGTTAACCTGGATCATTATTAGGTTCAACTTGCACACTCTAGACGTTGGTGGTCTTGTTGTGGGAATATGGGTGATGCGAAAGGAATCACGTGTAAGAATTAGTACGTTGTTGATCTCATTACAGCGTACATGAATGGTGGTCACACTTGTATATATGAATAGTAATAAGCTTTGGAGTGGGTATCGTTAATGTCGTCTGTTGAGAGTATGACATGTTACTCATGATAATATAACGAGGAATGGTATAAAGTACCCTATAGCCAAATCTTATCTACCCGATTATGTAAGAATTTATGTACCCTTGGGTGATGGGCAAGCTTTTTTTAATGTCATTGACTACCCGAAGCTTGTAGGCAATCTTTTTTTACGTTAAGAGCACCGCCATCCGTTTGAAAGCGCCTAAGCCATGAGGCAACGCGAGAGAAAAAGGCTTGAAGCAATACGTTGCTTGTTCCTTGGCCAAGAGTTAAACGATGACTTGTTAGCTAAATGTGTTTGTGAGTTTGACTCGAAATTAACATGCACCAACAGATTCCATGTTAGGGTTTATTGTGCTTTCGTATTTCAAAAATCACATCCTTAATTCATGTTGGAGTATTTTCCTAAAGTCCTAGTTGAAATCCAAAATATAACTTCGATAACAATTATATACTGAGGTTTTAATCAAAGTTCTTAATTTTTTAAGATGGTATATATATATATTTGAACACAGGTAGATAGATATTTTTGAAAAAGTAATCAAATTGAATTAGAGAAACATATATTCAACTTATTATTCTATTTCAGGTTTGTGATTGCTTTGAAATAGTGATTCACAACAAATCAATAATGTGGGTATATCACTATACTATGATATTTGTAACTTTTTTTAAAGGTCATATATAATATCATGATGACATGACGCTATTTGTATATATTTTTTTTGATCTTGTATAATATAACAATTGACATGCCAATCTAGTAAAATAAGTAATATTATATGTAAGACTATCATCAACGACATGGGTGGACAGACGCTCCACGTCAGCCCCTTGTCGTGATGATCGGCAAAAACCCATTGCCTTGCTCTTCCTCTCCATGGCCACTCCCCCCCCCCCCCCCCCCGAAATCTCTCACCCCCACACACATTTCCACAAGTGCGCCCTTGTGCAAGGGAAGCCCCTTGCTCAACCCGCCACATCTGCTTGCTACGTTTTCTTTCTTCCACCTCACTCCGTGAGGGCTTAATACAACACGTTGGAAAGAGTCTAATATACATAAGATTGATGAAACATGCATAACCTGCTGTCTAACCTACACATTTTTGTCATAGGATTTAAACCCTCAACCTCAGAGCACCTTTCCATAGTACCTTGATATTACTAGACTATAAACCTTTTGGTATTTAAGTTACTATTTAGTATATTGATTTAAAAAAAAGGATGCTAATTTCAAAGGTTGAATTACATATTGTAATCAAAATTTCGAGTCACAATCCTTGATAAAGATGTTCAAAATCACCAAATTACATATAAGTGAAACTGGTTGATATGATTACATATTGTAAAATAACATTACCTAAAATATAGGAAATACAGAAATTCTATACTAGTTTTCTTTTAAACCCAAAAACTATTAACTAGCATAAAAGTTTGGGCCATTTTTAATATGGGCTTGAAACAAGTGAAACCCATATCGTATATATGGCTTGCAATTTATTAAACTTCTTCTTGGGTTCATTATACAAATAATTTTAAGCCCAACTAGGAAATGTCTCAAACCATATTTTATTTTTGGATTTTGTAGATAGATTTAAATAATAAACCGCCACTACTTTCGGTGACAATAATATATCCAAATTCATGAGATTGGTTCAGTCCAAAGTTGTGCATTTTTGACCTTTGAAACACTCTCCAACACCTCAAATGGAACAATGTCTCCCGCTTACAATCACCATCTTGGTTTCCAAGTCCACTTGGTAGGATGTAACTCCTGTTTTTTTGTTACCAATAATTAAAAACTACATTATTCTTATTGGGATACTAAATAATTATAAATAATTACATAAAAACAAAAAAGTTATTATATATGAAAGAAAGTATATTATATATCTTGGATATTGGTTTCTTGTTATAAAATGGAAAAGATAATAAAGATGGATAGAATATGATTGCTTTTTGTTTTTTTATTTTTATATTTCTACTTTTATCCAATCTAACTAGTGACATTAGGAATGTTTGGATTAACCAATATTTTAGGTTTTTAAGTTTATTGAAAATTGATGAGTTTAATTCCAATAAGGTTATCAACTTGAGATTATAGTTAAAGTTATTGTATAGAGGAGTCTTAACATAGAAAATACTCTTAACGTAAGAAGTGAAGGAGAATTTTTTTTTATTTTTTCTCGCAATCTTATTAATCACGTATTTTAGTCCCAAATCTAAAAAAATCGTGATTTTACACTAGTAGAGTAATCATTCTTAAGTGATAGGGAAAAAAAATAAAAAATCCTCTTCTTCAATTCTTAAGCTTAGGTATTTTGTATGTTAAGTCTCATTTATATTTGCTTTACACCACGAGATGAAATACATTATAAGCTGAAATTAATTTTATTATTATAAGCTAAAATTACAGTTTACAATTTTAATTAATTTTGGTTTACAATCAACTTTTATTTTTATCATGATTTAAAGATAATTTAATTTTTTATTAAATAATATATTATTTAAATAAAATATACATGATTTGAAATGTTACCTTCCATCTTGGCGATGTGTCTTTGAACCTTCCTTGCACAACCATTGCAATGCATGGACACCCTTAACACCACCATCTGTACACGATCCAAGATAAGAGGAAATATAATTTAATGCAAGACCATTGCATAGAGCATCTATATCCCATAACCATCCCATGATATACAATCAAAACTTTTCAATTGTAGGTTCACAATATAATCTTTTTACTATAGTCTTAACTATTTTAACTTTTAAAATTTATAGACAAAACTACAAGAAAACGGCAACGTTGGATGACCTTATTTGATGAAAAAAAAGTTATAGCCCGAGGATCATTAATGGATCCCTTAAACTTAGGGCTTACAAACGAACCAAACGTTCGGCGAACAGTTATGAATCGTACGACTGAAAGTTCGTTTGTGTTTGTTCGTTTATTAAACAAATGAACAAGAACACGAAATTTTGTTTGTTTAGTTGAATGAACAAACATGAATAGAGGCCGCATTCGTTCATTTATGTTCGTGAACGTGTTCGTTTGTGTTCGACAGTTCATTAGTGTTTTTATATTTTTTCTAAATACTTCAAAATTTCGACAAGTAAAATATTTAATAAGTGTCAGTGTATTATATATTTGTGTTCATAAACTTTAGTTTGTGCTCATTTGTGTTTATCAATGTTCGTTGTCTAAAATTAACAAACAAACACAAACTAACATGAACTAGTTCATTTCCTTAACAAACAACACGAACATAAAATCTCGTTCGGTAAGCGTTCATGAACAGTTCGTGAACACTTATATTTCTTAACAAACCAACACAGACAAGGTCTTATCCGTGTTCATGTTCGTTCACTTCGTTTGCAGCCCTACAACTAGACCCTTTTGGTAGTTTTACGACCAGAGGGTCAAAAGACCCCTTAAACCCCCTCTAGTTATGCCAATGACATCATGTGGGAAAAACGAGCTTTTGAATGCAACAAATCCTGTGCAAAGAAGATATTGTTTATAACAATTATGAAGTTGAGAAGATTACCTTTGGCTTTAGAAAGAAGGCAAGTGTTTGAGGTTTATCTGATGCATCTTTGGACTGATCCACAAGTGATTCTTTCTCAAACTCATAATCATCTTGGATTTCAAAATTGTTAGTGCAACAAAGACAAGAACTTGCACCACCATTTGTTAGACAAAAACTGTCTACAAACTTGCCAAAACTCATCATCTTCTTCTTCCCCATTTTGGTTCTTTTAACCAAGAAAACTAAACCAATATGAAAAGACAAGATCTAAAGTGAATATATATAAAGATTTATATGATCAACCCAAGAAAGTGTGGGAATAAACGGGTCAAGACCCGAGTTTCTAGGGGAAGATTAAGTGTGTTTGAAAAAGGGTGTTTGTATAAAATATGATGATGGATTTAGAAGAGTGTGGTGTGTGTGTATATATATATATATATATTTATATTGTGGTGTGATGAGGTAGAAAAGACAAGTGAGAGAGCATCTAGTTTCATGTGGTTATGGGGTTTATAATTGGAGAAAGAATTTATAATGTTGCATATCTCACATGACCAAGTTGTAAAGAAAACCAAAGAGACAAGTGCCACAGCCTAGCTGCCTTCATAAAAACATGTGGAAATGTCTCTTCATGAACTATTTCTTAAATTTAAATTATGGCCCATAAAAATCATATCTCAACTCAGAGATTGGTATATTAATTTAATTTATGAAATTTAACTAAGTTAAAGACATCTAAGTTAATAACTTAAAGTGACTTTAGTTATAAAAAAGCTCGGATTTCATAAAGGATTTTATATTTTTTCATATAAATTTATGACTTCAATTTTAAAATCATCAAAACATTTTCTAAACTCACTAAGAGAAAAAAAAAATATTTTACCCCTTCTTCTCCTCCTCCACTAGTGTTACCGTCTTTACTATCGCCACCGCCTATATCACTCGTGTAGTTGCCATCCTACCACCATCAACTCTTACATTCCTTCCGCCATTATTGATCATTGCCGCCACCACTGCAGCAATTGTGTTCAACACTGTGCTATAATTGACGTATTTTTTTTGTATTTATAATTTTCTTACTTTGAACATATTTTAAGATTTTACTGACTCTGTTGATTGAAAACAAGATTTTCTTTTATAGATAAAAAACTATAAAGAAAAATTTCTACAATCACACTCACCTAAAGATTACTTTTCATTTGTCATTGTCAACTATTTGTTTCAGTGACAATCTTTAAGCTACTTTATATTTTTTAAATTTTTAACTCATTTCTTATTGTGTTTTACATATTGCAAAGAGTTCTTATTTATTATTTATTTATTTATTTTGGGACGTGTTATGGAAACCGCTTGAAATGATATTCTGAATTCAAAAATTAAGGTTGTAGACTTGTAGGTTAAATTTGAATTACGAAGGTGGTGGTCGTGTCGACTGTGTCGGTGATGGTCGTGTCAACGGATACAAGTAGGTGGCGCCGTGGCGGAGCATGTAGTGGCGATCGGTGATGCAAATCCGTTCAGATTTTTCTAAGTTAACAAGTTTTATAAATATAAAATTTAATCAATTTTTATAGTTTTAAGTTAACAAGTTTTATAAATATAAAATTTAATCAAGTTTTATAGTTTTGAGTAGAACAAAGTCCAACATCTTTAACAAACATAAATAATATTCATATAAACTCATTTATTCAATAATAGGTTATGATTGTAAAGTGTAGTCTCAATGACAATCTTTAAATTGACGTGTGAAAGTAACAATACTTCCCTTATTTTAATGAATCGATTTTCTTTTTCGATAACGTTCTCTAATGTATATTACATTTGTCTTGCATGTATTACAATATCGTGTTGTATGTTATAACTAGTATCATTACATGCGCTTCATGGCAGATACAATTTTAAAAATAACATTAAACTGCGGAAAAAAGTAACTTTTCTAAATCTAAAAGCACGTTGTGACAAGTTAAACATCGAATCATTAGTACAAACACAATAAAAAAATTACAAAGAACTGCGTGCTATACATAGAATCGTTAGTACAAACACAGTAAACAAATTACAAAATAAATTGTGCGTTAAAACCTTTACGTAAATCCACATCTCGTGTTGTAGCAAAGACATTGAACCGTTGAGAAGAAAAGTTGTATATGTGTACAACTTTAATAAACTTTAATGACGTCTACATATATGTACATTAACATACGAACTTCGTTTTACTAATTTTGTGAAAATAACGTTTAAAGAGGGGGATGGTTAATCATGTATCACGTGGTGGCGTTGATAAACGAAAGACAAGGGAGTACATGCACTAATCGGCCTTTGTCTTAATTGCTGAGTGTTATTTGCATTATGTCCAAGGCTTGATGCAAAACTACTATCGATTCAGGGGTCCCACTAAAGCAGCCTCTGTATTCATACGAGGTAAAAGTAAGTTTTTGTACATCTTACCACCCTCAGACCTTACCTTAGTTTTGCTATTGGTGAGATTTACTGAATATAATGATGATAATAATAATTATATCAAAACGTAGATAAAACAATCAGAAATTTGAAACTTTACAAAATATCATAATTTAAAAGTTATAAACAAAAACAGCAAGAAAATGAACAGTGATGAGTGTGCCACTTAACAACTTGTAATTGGCCAAATAGAAAAAAAAAACTTTGAAAAATTGTAGGTTATAAATAGTAGGTTTGATTAAAGTGAAAACGCCATTTTAAGAGGGACTATAATTGCAATTTTAGCTATATAGTAATCCCATAATAGGTATGAACTTTAGAATTTAAGACAAGATGATTTACCTATCATTTGATTTCTTTGTTGTTTGACATGAAGGTTATTGAAAAAGATCATCAAAAAATTCTTAAATTACGCAATATCTTAAGTTTTGAATATGCCATATTGCCATATATAGATTAATGTGGGGTAGACATGTTACATAATCTTAAATATTTGTGTGGAACATATATTTTTTTTTATAAATTGACATACCAACGTGACTGGTTTCCGAATATAAGAAAAGTATTTTTCTCATTAACTAACATCAATTATTTGAAATTGCCTCTATAGGCCATGAGAGGTCTCATCCATGTCATAAAACATCAAGTACATTATATACATTAATCCTTCATTATTCTTATTTATATGTATGTTTGCTAAATTATTGTTAAAACCTATAATTCCATTTGACGTGTAATTGTTTAGGCCGACAAGACTCAGTTTTTCTTGGCTCATTTTTACTCCCATTTATACAAAATTTTAAGATGTGTCACCAATCGACGCTAAAAAACAAAGATGTTTACAACAAAGTTTGGTACGTTTGCCTGGATTTAGACATCAAACACTTTGGAATAACAACAAAAGATAACAAATTCAAATGTAACAGAAAAAAAAAAGTAAAACTATACCAACATTTGGAATGTTGAGTAGAAACAAGAACTTGCCATGTGTTTTGAAGATGGTAATGTTTTAAAGATTAGTTATTTTTTTAAAGACGAAATTCTTTCATCCTGTTATTTGTGGTACTTAAACTCAAGATCTCAAAATCTGAGTAGTCTAAAAGGCTTTACCATTGCCAATGAGTCATCAACCCATTGGTTAAGATTAGTTATTAAATCACCAGTCAACATTATAAGTATTAAAAAACCTTAGATAATACATATGTGCATAAATGTAAGGAAACCAAACTTCCCCGAAATTTCTAAAAATCAACTTATTAATTTTTTTAAGAAATTGAACTTATAAATTATTACATAGTATTCAAAAAATGGAACCCATGAGCATGAAAAGATATCTTACATTATGTGCTAATTAGCCCTAGAATCTCACATTCAACTCGGATGTTTATAACAACGAGTTAGATTAGATTTATCTTCGTGTTATACTCAAATTCAACTGGGATGTTTATAACGAGTTAGACTGGATTTATCTTCGTTTTATACTCAAGTTACTCTGGTCCAAAACCAAATCATCTATGTATTTATTGTTCTTGTATTTTGATTTTACTCAAAATTATAGAGTTACAATTAAAGATACAAACAAATGTATAAAGTATAAACTGTAAGCTCTATAGTCTATATTACTAAAACATGGTTTTTTATAAACACATATTAGATAAAAATATCTCCTAAAATAAGTTTTGGTCTTTCATTATACAACAGATATCAAACATATTTTAAAAATACTCCCATTATTCTTACACCCCTAAAATCTTATTTTCATATCCCTACATGTATATAGCCCGTATAGAGTTATACAGGCTGTATAACTGATTGTTGCACAAAAAAATGTCGGAGAAGTTTTTTTATCTCCATGTATACAGGCCGTATAACATTATACGATCTTTATAGAATGTTATGCGATCGATATAATGTTATCGACCCAAAGCTTATATAATGTTATACAACATGTGTAGAATGTTATATGACCTAATATTTTCTCCATATATACGAGCCGTAGAACATTATAGACCCAATATTGTCATATCAGATTATTCTATACAAGCGTCTAGCGTTATACAACCCATAGTGAAATTAAGATTTTGGGGCGCGGCTTTATTAGGACCCTTTAAAATATCTCACTCCCCCTCCCTCCTCTCTCTCTCTCTCTACACGCACGACAGAGATATCACTCTTCTCATATGATATGATATGACCCTTGGCAATAAGATATAGTCATGTAACTTCAAAATTCTCTTCTCATTTAAAGCCAAAAATCCGAAATTTTAAATAATGTAGTATTATCTTTTATTCCATGATGTATAAACCCAAAATGAGGTGTATGAGTGGTTGAGAGACCCTTGTCATGGCCCTCAATTAAAGCCATAGTACTAGTAAGTTGAAATAGAGTATAGTAGTAGACAAATAATTATTAAAGAACATGAGGTATTGAAGTTTCATTTAAACCAATTATTGATGAATTGAAATAGGATTTGTAGCTTTTTTTCCTTCTGTTTTGTGGGGTCTAACATGCATCATAATTTGGTATATTAGTTGTTGGTCCATGTGCACATGCATTTCTATAGTGGTAGAAAGATAGAAAACAACAAACCTTGAAAGATAAGCATGTTTAGTGCCACACATGATTAAACTATTGCCAAACATATTTAACACAAAATGGTGAATCAACATAAGGGAAATTTGGTGATCCAATGAGCCACTAAGTGAGGAACTAACACAATCCTTTCTGGTACTATTGGTATTAATCTATACACTTCAAACATATAATGATGATAGAACTTAACTTGTTTTAACTTGGATAATAAATTGTTCACAAGATAATTGACTCGATTTGAACTATGATTTTACATGTCGTAATCAACGAAATAGAGTCGATCCACTATATTCCGTTTGAGCTTTTCTTTATATGCGGTTAGTGACGGATCTAGAAAATCATTATAGGGGTAACGTTTCAAACAATGAGTAAAAAAAGTAAAATTATTCAAAAATTTACACTACCGCCGCCCGCCGAGGCGTCAATGGGCAACAGAGGTTATCCCTTCTAACAAGGTAGATCCGTCCATGGCTGCGGGTGTAAATAGTTTTAGCTAAGTCCAATAATGACTAAGGGATTGTTTGTTTACCTCTTAATAAGGGTCTTAATGGTTCAGACATCTTACTGGTTCAGCACGTAATGGTTCAGACTCTTTGTTTCGCGAGCAAATATCTGAATGGTTCAGACATTTGCCTCTGAATGGTTAAGCATAATATTGAGTCTGAATGGTTAAGACCTCTAATCTGAATTGGTCAGATAATTGCCTCTGAACTGTTAAGAATTTTACCGGGCTCTTGATAGTTTAGACATTTTACTGGTTTAACACTTAACCATTCAGAAGTTATCAAATAGCCCATAAACTCGATAGTAACCAAAGTCAGACCCGCTTAAGTTATTATTTTTTTTTTGAACGGCCAACAAATCAATCCCGAGTACTCTTGGGGCACCCACTGGACAAACGGAGTACTCCGAGAGTAACCCGAGTCGTCCACCACCACTTCCGGGGAAAACCCAATAACCCACCCGCTCGTGGGCATGACAGTGAAATTACCGGTAAAACTCGTTTGGCTCAAGGATCAAACACAGGTTTCCCTGGATCTCCTATCATTGCCCACCAGTGCCTCACTCTTTTTTGCACCAAGTGGGAATTGAACTTGAGTCTTCATAGAAGAACTCAAGCCCTCCTACCGCTTGAGCTAGAGATCATTGACCGACATGCTTTAAGTTATACAATCAGTTTCATATCAATAAAATAAAACCGACCATTTGAGAAGTGTTTTTTTTTTAAATAATCAATGAGGCTTAACCACCCCCTTCAATCGTTAACTTATATTATTTAAAAATTTAGATAAATATTAGAACTGAAGATGACAATATTTTTTTAATAAGTTCAAAGTAAATGACTTGTAACAATATATTATTTTATAAGATGATGATAGGAGAAGTTGTCGTAATCTATGTTAAATACTTTAACAATTAAAAAGAATGTATTTATTGGCTATTTATCTATTTGTCCGTAATATAAACAAAGTTTGTCATACGTTTAAAGAAATAATTATCCAATTATTTTAACTTTATCTTTTATGATTTAATGGCATTCAATATCTAACTTATTAGTGGGGCGACCTATTTTCTTACCGTGTGTAATCTTTAGTATTTGACCAAGTGGACCCCTAAAACAACATGACAACTCAGCCCACAAAAATATTCGAAGTTTTGAAAAATCAATAAACCATTATCCGTTTGTCTTCACAGGGCATCTCGAGAGGGACAGAGCCACGGACGAGACCACGAGGACGCGGAAACCAGGCGGGAAGCACCTCTATGGACCGTCAAAAACCTGTCTCACCTTCTCTTGTAAAAAACATACGTCTTTTCTACAATGACTGTCTATAAGGATGAACTTTTGTCTTGAAAACCAACGACGTCTTTAGCTTCTCAATGTCACACGCACTCCACGTGGGACCTTACAAGTTTTAATTTTCAAAGAATCTGTTTTAATTTTTTATGCGGCGTATTATATTAACACCGACCAGCAGAAGGATATCAATTCTTATATTTTTAAACAACCTATAATTGAATTAGTCTAGGCCCAATATTATGGTGAATAATATTTTGATGCACAAAAAATGTTACCGGTAATTATAGTAGTTAGGCCAATATTGTAGTGAATCAAATTTAGATTATATAAAGAATTGATATCAAGGCTCTGACCCAACTAAACTCATTAATGATTTACATTAAACCCAAATTGCAAAAAGTACTCGACTAAATAGTATCAAGATATTCAAGGCTGGCGATGTAACGACAAAGTAAAAAGAGTAAACTTTTGTTTGCTCTCTGTCGTTTGGTCGTTTTAATGGTTTTATTCCAAACCTTTAAAAATAGTCATTTTCATCCAATAGTTTGCTATGTTTCTCCATTTTGCTCCCCGCCTCTAACTCCATCCAAATTATCTATTAAAAATAAGGGTATTTTGGCAATTATATATATAAGTATTTAATTAATTATTGTTAATGTCAAAAATCCATTCTCTAATTGAAAATGAAATTAAGAAAATAAAAACATAACTTGCAGACCATCACCACCACCCTTCTTTTTTCCCCTGCCACAATAGCCACCTCCTGGGACAACCACCACAACCGCCTCTTACAAACACCACCACAGCCATCTCCAACGACCACCGAAACCACTCCCATCGGCCATCCGACCACCACCGCTTTGCACCGCCCTTATCCGACCACCACCAACCACCCTACAGTCTCATCTCTCCCTCACTCGCGATTCTCACCATCATCGCCCCCGAACACTCACCATCACCTCCATCACGCACCTCAACCCCCGTCATCATCTTTGGCGACCCTCACCTCACCGGACCCCTTAAATCTTCTGAAATCTCAGACCAGATTTGGTGGTTAGGCTTTGGTCATATGTAGCCGCCACTCCTTTTGATTGCGTGGTTGGGATTTCAGATCTGATGGGTTCTAGATCTGCTTGGTTCAGATCTGGGTTTGAGTTGAAGGCGATGGTGACGAACAGAAAGGGAACGATGTGAGGTAGGGATTGTTGGTCGTTCATATCTGCAATGGTGTTAATTGACGTTTACAGAGAGAGACGATTCATAATTGTTTTGGTTAGAGTGTATATTTGTGTTATGGTGGTTTAGAGAGAGACGAGTCAGAAAGAAGAAGAGGGGTAGTGTTGCTGGGGTGATGGTTGTGGTGGCATGTGGTGATGGCTAGGGTGAGAGAAAGAAGAAGAGGGGTGGTGTTGCTGGGGTGTGAAAGAAAGAAGAATAAGATGCAGATGTTGGGATGGTGATGATGATGACTATGAAATTTAGTTTTTATTTTAATTGTTTTAGGAATAAAATAATTAAATATTTATTTAACTGTAAAATTATCAAAATACCCTTTCAGTTAGTAAACAATTTGGATGGAGTTTAAGGCGGGGAGCAAAATGGAGAAAACATAGCAAACTATTGGATGAAAATGGCAATTGTTAAAGGTTTGAGGCAAAAACCATTAAAACGATCAAACCAAAGAGAGCAAAACGGAAGTTTACTCAAGTAAAAAAGATCAACTATTCAGTATTCTTCACAAATCAGTGAATCAATTGACCTGGTCAACTAAGCCATATGACGAGTTTATACACTTCTGTTTAACTATTTAAATTAATTAACTTGATACGTTTTTTTTATGATCACAATTATCGTCGTATTATCGATTCTATATTTTTTTTAAAGTGACATTTATTTCTAGTCCTACGGGACTTCTGAATTCTCAGGGACAACCTCGCTAACAACAATGGTATGCAAAACATGTGTAGAATAAATTATTAGACTCGAACAAAAGCAAAATACTATGTAACGACATTGTCATGAAATTAGTTTCGTGTCGTGTTAGAAGATTTAACAAGAGGGGCCATGCAAAACCGACCGTTATTGAAATGTTATTTATTGAGTGTCTTGTTTAGAGTATGATAAAACATTAAAACCCCTTCTCTATTGAAAGTGAAGTTATTTCCTTTTGTGACGATTAAAGGTGTTGAGAGTATAGAACGGTAGATGGGTGATGTTTCTTGCAAATTAGGTAGAAAATGTCAATCCGACTGAATTGAATGTTAGTAAAGATCAAATTATTGACCAGACAAAATAAAAGGAACCTACTTCCACTTAATGTTTAGTGCTTAGAAATTGTACTCCATGTGATGTCAAAGGCTGTATTTGTTTCTTTAAATTTTCTAACTACTATCATTTTATTTCCACCGTTGGTTTTATATCTTTCTTCAATTATTATAGAATTAGGTGTCATATTGTCATAAGCATTCTCACTGACTTTACTCATTGGGATTGTGCTTCATCTTCCTAGTGAAAGATTTCACAATCATAATCTAATCACAGTGATTTTTGTTAATTTGTTTTTATCTATTATAAAATTATCGTAGTATTATGGGTTTTTAATATTTATATATTTGATTGAATGATTGATGAGTTTATATTATATGAAGATTTAAGAATAAGGCCCAAATTTTTTATTTGGAACAGAGCCAAATTTTTTTTTGTGATTTTCAGAGACGGCCCTGTAATCACTCATGTCGTCTTGTATTAATATACACGTATAAGTTCTGTTGAAGGATGAATTTCTTTTAAATCTTTTTGTCTGTGAGACCTGAACTCAATACCTCCAAACCTAGATGTACCTAAAGGATTTGTCTTTGCCAATGGGCCACCAACCCTGGTGGTATGTGAAGAAAGACTTGTCCTAATCCACGTGGGTTAGAACCAAAGAGGTGGTCTCGACAGGGGGTTAATCCTTAATCATTTCTAATCCTTAACTGATGATGTTCCGAGAATAGATATGCAAAACAAAGAACACCGTGAAGCTCGTTACGAGAAGGAGAGGTGGGGGGTTCTTCGCATAACCACCATCCGGCATGAGGATAAGTATCGTCTTAAGGAATAAAACGTGTGTGTGTGTGTGTTAAGAGTGAGAGTGAGAGAATTGGAATCCTTAAACTTGTGGTTGAAGGTTGATATTTATAACCGAAGAGTGTGAAGAAGGAATTGGGCTGATGGGCCTTGTGCTAGACGTATCCAATAAACAATATCCGGCTTGTCCCCTCTGACACGACAGTTAGTGTTTGCAGAGGTGAAGGACGTCGCCGCACAGTGATTGGAGCCACGTGGCCTGCCGAGTGTACTTGTTACCGAGTTTGTCATCAATTGTGACTCTGTGAGTGGAGATTTGTGGAGTAGTGAATGATGCACGCTAATTGGCTACCCATCATTGTCTTTTTGTACTATTTATCTGCTGCACGATTGATCATCGTGGGAGCTGTATGGGCAAAACTTAGCAAACTTTGATTGACTGCAGGCTCCTGCCACTTGTACTGGTTGTACCTTTATGAGCGCTCATGGTTGCACGTATTACTATGATACTCGTGCCAGACCTTGGAAAAAGCTGAGTGTTGTTGTGGTTAAGTTTGGGTATGGTCCTTTGGACGCATGGCTTGCGCAGGAGCAGTACGGATCAAATAAGTTTGGAGAAGTTTATGATTGGTGAAAATAATACATTTAACACCATATAAAGAATTGAAGAGTGTTTCTAATTCTCAAGAGAAAAACACGCGTTACCAACTCAACATAATGAGTCGGATATTAAAATTGTGATGTTTTAACTGATGAGAAGCGTACGTTATAGCCTTTTCTATTTGTATTAAGTCACTCCCCAACAGCCAACCCGAGTTTTTTTTCATTTTTTTAACGGCGAATCTTTTATATAAAAAATATAGAATTGGCCAACAAGAAACTGAACCCGACAAGAAACATTACATGTAATGACTCTAATGTTAAAATCTCTCTACCTCTCATATTTTAGGTTACAAAATTTGGATCTACTTTTAATCGTGTGATACGTCACAATATACAACCAAATTTTTAACCATTGGATTAACGAACATTTAAATCATATTCGAGCGCCTTAATGAATAAATGACCAAGGTACCCTACCTCGTTATTGGCTTGGATCTCTCTTCAGGCATACTAATTATATTTTCTGGCATTAGCAAAAACACCTACCAGACATATGTTTCCCTATGCTTCCAGTTATGTATAACAATCAATGAAACTATTTCTTATTTTATGCTTAGGATTTTTTTTAAGATGATTTATAGTTTACTCAACCAAAAATATAACATATGATCAAATTGAATAGTTTTAAATAGGGATGCAAATGAACTAAACGTTCGCCGAACAGACTGTTCGGCGGGAAGTTCGTTTGTGTTCGTTCGTTTAATAAATGAACAAACACAAACAAGAAATTTCGTTCGTTTAGTTAAACAAACAAACATGAACATATGCCACGTTCGTTCATTTATGTTCGTGAACGTTCGGTAAGGTGTTCGTGAACGTTCGGTAAGATGTTCGTTTATGTTCATTCGTTTATGTTCGTTTAGATTCGTTTGTTTGTTTGCGATAGTTTATTAGGGATATTAAGAATTATTTTTTACTTAATACATCAAAATTAGCACTGATATATTATTTAATAAATAAACTATTTAATAAATAATGTATTGGATATGTCATATACATATTATCTAAAACAAGCTTACAATTGATAGACAATGATTAGTATATCTTGGGCGGATCTTCATGTTTATGATGAAAGATATGTGTTAGTTTTTGTTAATGAATGCTTATTTGTATTCGTTTGCGCTCATTAGTGTTCATGAACATTTGTTTGTGTTCAATTGTGTTCATGAACATTCGTTTGTGTTCGTTTGCATTCATATTTGTCTAACGCCTAAAATTCACAAACAAACACAAACATGTCCATTTTCTTAACAAACAAGCGCACAAACAAAAAATCTCGTTCGGTAAGTGTTTGTGAACCATTCGTGAACACCTATTTTCCTTAACAAACAAACACGAACAAGCCTTGTTCGTGTTCCTTTGGTTCGTTTGCAGCCCTAGTTTTAAGTGCAAAATGAATAGTTTGCAACGAACACTCATCCTTCGTTTATATAGAAGCTAAATTTACGTAACCGAGAGAGCGGTGCAATAGTAAGCGACTGAGTCCTTACAAAGGACTCATGTTTGAATCAAACTTTCCGTGTTTTTTTCGTTTTCAACTTGCCATCCAGGCCCAATTGTATTTTGTCTAATCTCATTGGTTAGCAAGGTATTGATCAACGAGAATCAGATGGGTCAATAGGATTCAAGTGACTCAACCATGGGAATTTTTAGCAGGATTTTATATATAAAATCTAAGATTTTTTTTCTAAAAAAATGATTGGACCCTGAGGCCCAGTGGCGGATCTAGAAAATATTTGTAGGGGCAACGTTTCATACAAAAAGAGGTAACAATAACGTTAAATTTTTCCAAAATTTACACTACCACCAGAACGTTAAGGGATAGCAAGGGCTACCCCTAGTAACATGCTAGGTCCACCCTGCTCCTGGAGGACCACGATAAAAAAATCCCATTATACTGAGTTATGGCACCGAACAACATTGTGAAATGCTTCCTGATGAGATGGATAAAGTTTGGGCCGACCAAAGAACTCACCAGCCTAAACATAGGCAAACATCCCTTTCTGGGGCCCAGTTAATAAGCACAGGGCTACTATATTTGTGACTGTTTTAGTCAAGCCCAGTTAATAAGCCCAGGGCTAATGGGCTTGATTTAGCTTCGTTCCCGATTGCAAGATGCAAAACAACACAAGTTTTTTGTGGGTAAAAAAACCGATTAATTAACTGGTTAGTGGTTTAATCGCCTGTTAGTAACCAGTTACTAATATTTAGTATAGGAATCGATTATTAACCGTTTTTATTAACTAGTAGACCGGTTAACTGAAAAAACCCCGAAAAAAGGCAAAAGAAACTTGTTATCAACCGAAAATAACCGGTTAATTAACCGAATCGTTGAAAGTAATTAACCGGACCAATTAAAAAAATCTGGTTAAAGTAATAACCGGTTAAAATAAAAAAAAAGTTAAATTAACTGGTATAACCGGTAAACCAAACCAATTATTGAAATTAACCGGTTTGTGCACCTCTAAACACGAGCCCCTGACTTTAAAATTTACCATCTAGCCATTTCATGTTTTCAACAATCAACTTTGAACGATTCAGTTATAATTTCTAGTCAAAACTTGATAGACTTTTAAATTTAGTTTTCCACAGTTAATATATATCTATATAATTGTTCAAAAAAAATATTTGTTAAGTTATGAGTTTATGACTTATGACTATAATATTGAGGTATGCATAATGAGGGTAAAAACGAGTACAACTTTTCATTGAACCACTTGAGTTCAAATACGTCTCATGTTTGTTTGAGATACGCTTTTATTAAGTTTGAGCAGGAGTTCGAAAATTAGAAGTAGAACGAACTCAAAATGGGTGGGGGGTTAGGTTCAATGACAAAGTCTTTTGAGTTAAAATAAAAGTTTCTTTGAAGGTCAAAGGTTCGAGTTTAAAAAAAAAGAAGAAGAAGAACGAGCTAAAATATATAATAAATCGAACCAATGATGAATCAATCTACTAATGTAATTTCGTGTTATATGTCAAACCCCGACCCGCAGCGGAAAAGGTGATCGGGCATGATTGGGTTATCATCAAACCTCATGACATTTATTATACGTTTCATATTCATTAATACAATTTAATGGAAATTTACAATAAATATTACAACATGTTCTAACTATCAATCTAAGCTTCTTTGTTCTCTTCTAAGGCATTTCCTATGTTTTCCTCGCTTCAACCTGTTCACCTGTATCATGTGTAAAAGGGTTTTTGGATCAACATAAAGTTGGCGAGTGAATCCTATGGAAAACATTTGAACAAGTTTATTTGATTGATTATTAAATGAGTGCACAACCAAACATGAGTAAAATAGATGTCAACTTATTCAACAATCATAAGATATTAAATAAAGCACACATGAACAATAATGGAACATTTAGAGGCACGCGTTGCTCAACTCGTCTCTCACGAGGAACTGATGGGCCTAATGAATGAATTGCATAAACATGATAATATGAATGACACAACTACAAACAATATAAACTCAATGATACACACATGAACAATAATGAATTGGTTTTGAGGCACGCGTTGTTCAACTCGTCTCCCACGAGGAACTGATGGGCTTAATGAATGACTTTCATATAATTTGACAAAATGAAATAAGTAATCACAACAATATAAACAATCTAAGTTTAGATCACGATATGGTATGACACAAGTTTAAATAAACGAGTTAATTATTTTTATGACACATGACACACCCCAAAATTTAAAAGGGGGGGTTGTAAGATTCACTCACAGTGGGTGCGTTCGGTTGATGATGTTGAATGCACGCGAAGTGGTTTTAACCACGAGTGAAATCAACCTAGATAAATATCATTATGGTTCGGTAAGTAAACGGATTTTATTAATCTATTTTAGTAGGATTGTTGGGTGTATTTTTGTGAGTTTAAGGCTATTTTCTAACCTTAAAAATGTTATTTTTAAGTATTTTTAATTGATTTTTAATTAAAATAAATAAATAAAAATAATAAAAAAATTGGTTTTTTTGCTACAGTTGACCGTTGACTTTGACCGTTGACCGTTGACTTTGACCGGTTCGAATCGTGTAATTGTGCGCTGAGTGAGGCTCGAACCCGACCTCCCGTACGCGTGCACGCAGCTCTACCAACTGAGCTACGTGTCTAACCCGTCATATATCTGTTTTAATTATATTTATATATTAATTAAGTTAAACAGAAAATCCTTTTATTTTAAAAACGATTTAATTGAATCGGACCGGTGCGCTCCACAGGTCTCGAACCCGGGACCTGTGGGTTGCGTAACACACAGTCCACCGCTGGACTGTGTGTCCAACTTGTTATATAATCCGATTTTTATTATACTTAAATACAAACTAATTATTTTTATTTCTGACTTATTTAAAAAGGTAAATAATTGTCCGGGTCGATGCAGAAGACCGGACTCGAACTCGTGCGCTTTGATTAAACATACACACAGTCCACCACTGGACTGTGTGTCTAACTTGGTTATTTTTCCGGTTATTAATATACTTAACATATAACAGTGTGACTCCAGTTCGGTTAACAAAAAAAATCATTTTATTAAGGCAGCGTGTGTGGAACAGGATTCGAACTCGAGACCTTTGTGTGTTTAATGTGCACACAGTCCACCGCTGGACTGTGTGTCTAACCCGAGTTATTTCTTGATTTAAATTATACTTATGAGTTACCGTAACTTCGTCTTCTTCATTGAGTTTTATCCAGAAATGATGACTAACCGGTTCGAAGTTTCAATCAGGTTTCTTTAGTGTTTTTAGGTTAATTACAGATGAGGTATAAGTAAAAAGAAAGGAAATTAGGCGTGAAATATACCGACTGGCTTCCTCTGTTTTTCCAGCAAAACTCCGGCGACAGCAACAGGCTCCGGCGTCGAGTGTCTTGCAGCAGCGAGCCTCCAGAAAACTTACAAAGGATGTGGGTGACTTCGGTATAAGCTCAGGGGGTTTAGTAAAGCTTAGAAGTGATGAACCCGGTTTTCCGGTGATGAGCAGAAATATTCCGGCGAGTGAGTTTTCGCCGAGAAAGGGTGCGGTTTTGAGCGAAAATGTTTGCAGAGGTTCGAGGGGGTATTTATAGGACAAGTCGTCGATGGATTTGGTCCGATTTCCGACTTGATTCGTCGGTTTAAATTTCTCCGGCGGTTATAATTTGTGTCGCGGACTCAGACGTCGGTTATAACCGATGTGTAGTTAAAGTTTACGTTATAACGGAAAGAATCGTTAAGTTTCGCGAGATTACCGGGATTTCCGACGACTGAACTTTTGGGCGCCGGTTTTGAATTCGGAAAGTCATGATATGAATTAAATGATCCTAACATTTAACAAGGAACATCAGTGGCGCAGTGGTTTAGTGCGCGTGTGTTAAGTTGCTGAACCGGCTGACTCGGCGACTGACCCGGGTTCGAAACCCGGCAGGAACAAAACATTTTTATTTTCATATTTCTAACAGTTTTTCAAAAACTAATTATATATTCCCATATAATAATTGATTATGTATCGTTTAAAATTATTTTGAGCATTTAATTCGCAACGAAATTTTTGACTGATTGTTCGGTTGATAAACGGAGCGGGTTTGGTAAATCCGTTTTTGACGGATGTTACAGTATCCCCTGCTTTTTAGAAATTTCGTCCCGAAATTTAAATTGAGATATATTTGACTAAAAGAACGATGGTGTTTAGTTTGACAATTATATGCTTAGAAAAAGTAAGAGTTTAAGTTTTTTGTTTGAGGCGGTAACGTTCCTTGTAAGGGTTAAGTACCCTATTACAGGAATCGCTTTTTGTTGCCTACTGTAAAAGTATTGATAAGCAGAATTTATTCGCTAACTATGATATCATGCATAAAAGTTTGAATATGTTGGAAGTGTATGGTTATACCCTAAGGCAAAACTTCTAATACTACAACCTACATGGAACATAAATAAACACAACAGCTAATATTGAACATAAATAAACACAACAGCTAATATTTGAACATAAATAAACACAACAGCTAATATTTGAATCCACATTCTGATAGCATATATGTTTGAATGGTGGAAATTCCTCTCTCGTTTGTTATGATGGAGAGGTTAGTTTATGTAGAAATGGAACACAATCCAATCTCTTTAAATAGCAAGTTGATATAAATGTAACACAAATTCCGACCAATGCAATACTATATCCTACATGGAACTTCTCATAACCGCCTGATAATGCCTCTGATCCTTTGGCAAGAATACTTATATATAGGAAGTACCAGCGGCGTATCCACCATATTCTTGCCAAATTTTCATTGGTTTTATCCACAAGTTATGATTAGCTACCAAGAAACTAATAAATCCTACATAGAACTTCTCATAACCGTCTGACAATGCCTCTGATCCTTTGACAAGAATACTTATATATAGGAAGTACCAGCGGCGTATCCACCGTATTCTTGTCAAATTTTCATTGGTTTTATCAGTGAATTATGATTAGTCCTATATAACTCTACAACCAATACAATAAACATAAAATACTGAAATGAAAAATATCTGTGCAATCAAGGCTCAATCAAACGGAGCCGATCGTATTGCATGTACTGAAAATGAAATTGTCTGTGCGCTCAAGGCTCAATCAAACGAAGCCGAGCGTATTGCATGTACTGAAAATGAAATCGTCTGTGCGCTCAAGGCTCAATCAAACGGAGCCGAGCGTATTGCATGTACTGAAAATGAATAACTTAATCTAAACAACAATCACACAAACAGCCTATGCATGGAACCTCTCATAACCGCCTGATAATGCCTCCGATCATTTGACAAGAATACTTATATATAGGAAGTACCAGCGGCGTATCCACCATATTCTTGTCAAATTCTCATTGACTTTATCCGCAAGTTATGATTAGTTATATGCGACTCTACAACAAACACAACAACCACAAGATACTGATAATGTAAATGTCTGTGCGATCAAGGCTCAATCAAACGGAGCCGATCGTATTGAAAATGAAAATGTCTGTGCACTCAAGGCTCAATCAAACGGAGCCGAGCGTATTGCATGTACTGAAAATGAATAACTTAATCTAAACAACAATCACACAAACAGCCTATGCATGGAACCTCTCATAACCGCCTAATAATGCCTCTGATCATTTGACAAGAATACTTATATATAGGAAGTACCAGCGGCGTATCCACCATATTCTTGTCAAATTCTCATTGACTTTATCCGCAAGTTATGATTAGTTCTATGCGACTCTACTACAAACACAACAACCACAAAATACTGATAATGAAATTGTCTGTGCGATCAAGGCTCAATCAAACGGAGCCGATCGTATTGCATATACTGAAAATGTAAAATGAACTGTGCGATCAAGGCTCAATCAAACGGAGCCGATCGTATTGCATATAATGAAAATGTAAAATGAACTGTGCGATCAAGGCTCAATCAAACGGAGCCGATCGTATGCGGGCACGCCAGGTTCAACCGCATAATAAAATGGGGAACAAGCTCAAACCTCATAAATGGGGAGCAGGCGGCCTCGGCAATTGCATATACTAAAAATAATAAACAATAATTACTCTAACAGTCTACACATGGAAACTCTCATAACCGCCAGATAATGCTTCTGATCCTTTAACAAGAATACTTATATATAGGAAGTACCAGCGGCGTATCCACCGTATTCTCGTCAAAGTTTCATTGGCTTTATCCTTAAGTTATGTTTGGTTCTATGTGATAAAGAAAAACATAAAACTAAACGATAGGAGTTGAATCTGGATCTTCGGTGAAGAGGACTAGTTGGGTATCTTCGTTTGGGCCGTCATTATCTTCGACAGGATTGGCGTTGATATTGAAGACTCTTCCTCTTGCTGGTGGCCTAGTGGTTGGGTTTTCTTGGTTTACTTGGTTAACTGGGTTTGATTGGGCTTGAGTGTTGATGACGTTAACCAATTGAGGGCATGTGTTTCTAAAGTGGGTAGGGTCGCCACAATTGAAACAAGCTCGAACATATGGGAACATGGGGTATTGGGGTTGATGATAAGTTTGGGCCATGTTTTGAGTAGGGGAAGAGGTTTGGTTTTGAAAGGTGCGACAAACCTTGCTCAAATGACCATAGCGTCCACATGTTGTACATAGTCGACAATGTAAGGTAAGGGAATGGTGATAAAAACAGTTGTTGCATCGAGGATGAGGTCCAAGATATGGTTTCTTATTTGGGTAGGTTGAGTTGGGTGCCACTTGGGTGATTGGGATAGCTTAGATGGGTATGGCGTGTGAAATTGGTTGATTTCGTTGGGTAGCAGCGAAAAGTTGCCCGTCTCTTTTTCTCTTAAAATTGGGTTGAGAAGGGGATTCGGTTTTGGTGGAGTCGGAGGTTTCAGTCGATTCTTTATCCTTCTTCTTCTCCTCCTTGAAGTCTTTGTTTCGGATTCGATTCTCGGTGAGCTCTGTTGCTAACTCCATTGCCGCTTCCAAGGTTGCAGGCGTGGTACTTATTACAGAGTCTTGAACCTTTGACGGAAGCCCACGAATGTAGTGCTCGATCAAACGGTAGAGGGGAGTGAACATGTTGGGAACCATTTTATGTAATTCGAGGAATCTTTTGTTGTATGTGGTGTGGTCTCCTTCCTTTTGCTTCAATGAGTAAAATTCATCTTCTAATTTCTTGATTTCGCTCCTTGGGCAAAATCGTCTGGTCATGATTTCCTTCAATTCGTTCCAAGTTAAGGTCATAGCATCGTCGACGCCTCGTTTGGCCTTCTCTGTATTCCACCAAGTAAGTGCTATCCCATATAATCGACCGGTAGCATATCGCACTTTGCGATCGTCAGGGCAATCGCAATTTAGAAAAGTGTTCTCCATTTATTCAAACCAATGGAGGAGAGCGGTGACACCTTCAGTCCCTTTGTATTTCGGAGGGTCGCATGATTTGAAATGCTTGTAGGTGCATTTAGTGGTATTTGGGGAAAAGTTGATAACGTTTTGGTTTGCTTGATTGACAGGATTATCGGTGAGTGCTTGTTGTACTTGGATTACAATGTTGGGTATTACGGCAGCCATTTGTTGAGCGATTAAGGCAGCCATGCGTTCGCGGGCTTTTCTTGCTCTCCTCTTCCTACGGGCGAGGTTAGAAGACATCTACAAGGAATACATGTCAAGAGTATGAGTTGGATGTTTTTGGGTTCATGGGTCGCATTAGGAATGAACATTCATAAAATAATTATAGAAAATAAATCTACTACATCCATAGGATGTCTTGGGTTTTGCTCGCCATTAGGCCCTACATGCCGCCATACTTTACCTGTGTAATCATGTGGGCCCCCATGAATACCGGTTTTTCATATGGTTCGCACGGGTTTGCCAGGTTGCGTACACTAAACCCGGAGAAAATCGAGAAATATGTATACAACGTGTGATATTCGGAATGTGTCCAGGTGTAGACACGGTGACACCTCAAAGTGGGATTAGTTCGAACGACGTTTGGTGTGGCATGCTTTGGCCTAATAGGTCCTTCGTACTCTCATCGTTGGTCCCCAGGTAGGCAAACTGGTCCGTTATATTGGATTTATACGAATGCCAACCTAGACAGGACGTTCCGACTACCGGTACTTGTACCCTTCCAGTTACTACATGCCCGTCGCAGAACTTACTTTGATGAGATTTGAAAATTGCAACAAAATCTTTGAATAATGAGAGTATGAAAATAAATTGAATACATGAACATCGATATATGTATAATGAATATGTATATAAGTATGTATGTTCGACTGTAAATAAAAACAAATATGAAACAGATAAATATCACAAGTTTGTATGTAACCACCTAATCAATTAAAATTTAGGCAGACTATAGTATAGGCTCTAAGGGTCTAATAACCTATCCTATATCCCTATAGTCATGGCTCTGATACCAATCTGTCACACCCCGACCCGTAGCGGAAAAGGTGATCGGGGCATGATTGGGTTATCATCAAACCTCATGACATTTATTATACGTTTCATATTCATTAATACAATTTAATGGAAATTTACAATAAATATTACAACATGTTCTAACTATCAATCTAAGCTTCTTTGTTCTCTTCTAAGGCATTTCCTATGTTTTCCTCGCTTCAACCTGTTCACCTGTATCATGTGTAAAAGGGTTTTTGGATCAACATAAAGTTGGCGAGTGAATCCTATGGAAAACATTTGAACAAGTTTATTTGATTGATTATTAAATGAGTGCACAACCAAACATGAGTAAAATAGATGTCAACTTATTCAACAATCATAAGATATTAAATAAAGCACACATGAACAATAATGGAACATTTAGAGGCACGCGTTGCTCAACTCGTCTCTCACGAGGAACTGATGGGCCTAATGAATGAATTGCATAAACATGATAATATGAATGACACAACTACAAACAATATAAACTCAATGATACACACATGAACAATAATGAATTGGTTTTGAGGCACGCGTTGTTCAACTCGTCTCCCACGAGGAACTGATGGGCTTAATGAATGACTTTCATATAATTTGACAAAATGAAATAAGTAATCACAACAATATAAACAATCTAAGTTTAGATCACGATATGGTATGACACAAGTTTAAATAAACGAGTTAATTATTTTTATGACACATGACACACCCCAAAACGTGTAATTTAAAAGGGGGGGTTGTAAGATTCACTCACAGTGGGTGCGTTCGGTTGATGATGTTGAATGCACGCGAAGTGGTTTTAACCACGAGTGAAATCAACCTAGATAAATATCATTATGGTTCGGTAAGTAAACGGATTTTATTAATCTATTTTAGTAGGATTGTTGGGTGTATTTTTGTGAGTTTAAGGCTATTTTCTAACCTTAAAAATGTTATTTTTAAGTATTTTTAATTGATTTTTAATTAAAATAAATAAATAAAAATAATAAAAAAATTGGTTTTTTTGCTACAGTTGACCGTTGACTTTGACCGTTGACCGTTGACTTTGACCGGTTCGAATCGTGTAATTGTGCGCTGAGTGAGGCTCGAACCCGACCTCCCGTACGCGTGCACGCAGCTCTACCAACTGAGCTACGTGTCTAACCCGTCATATATCTGTTTTTAATTATATTTATATATTAATTAAGTTAAACAGAAAATCCTTTTATTTTAAAAACGATTTAATTGAATCGGACCGGTGCGCTCCACAGGTCTCGAACCCGGGACCTGTGGGTTGCGTAACACACAGTCCACCGCTGGACTGTGTGTCCAACTTGTTATATAATCCGATTTTTATTATACTTAAATACAAACTAATTATTTTTATTTCTGACTTATTTAAAAAGGTAAATAATTGTCCGGGTCGATGCAGAAGACCGGACTCGAACTCGTGCGCTTTGATTAAACATACACACAGTCCACCACTGGACTGTGTGTCTAACTTGGTTATTTTTCCGGTTATTAATATACTTAACATATAACAGTGTGACTCCGGTTCGGTTAACAAAAAAAATCATTTTTATTAAGGCAACTTTGTGGAACAGGATTCGAACTCGAGACCTTTGTGTGTTTAATGTGCACACAGTCCACCGCTGGACTGTGTGTCTAACCCGAGTTATTTCTTGATTTAAATTATACTTATGAGTTACCGTAACTTCGTCTTCTTCATTGAGTTTTATCCAGAAATGATGACTAACCGGTTCGAAGTTTCAATCAGGTTTCTTTAGCGTTTTTAGATTAATTACAGATGAGGTATAAGTAAAAAGAAAGGAAATTAGGCGTGAAATATACCAACTGGCTTCCTCTGTTTTTCCGGCAAAACTCCGGCGACAGCAACAGGCTCCGGCGTCGGGTGTCTTGCAGCAGCGAGCCTCCAGAAAACTTACAAAGGATGTGGGTGACTTCGGTATAAGCTCAGGGGGTTTAGTAAAGCTTAGAAGTGATGAACCCGGTTTTCCGGTGATGAGCAGAAATATTCCGGCGAGTGAGTTTTCGCCGAGAAAGGGAGCGGTTTTGAGCGAAAATGTTTGCAGAGGTTCGAGGGGGTATTTATAGGACAAGTCGTCGATGGATTTGGTCCGATTTCCGACTTGATTCGTCGGTTTGAATTTCTCCGGCGGTTATAATTTGTGTCGCGGACTCAGACGTCGGTTATAACCGATGTGTAGTTAAAGTTTACGTTATAACGGAAAGAATCGTTAAGTTTCGCGAGATTACCGGGATTTCCGTCGACTGAACTTTTGGGCGCCGGTTTTGAATTCGGAAAGTCATGATATGAATTAAATGATCCTAACATTTAACAAGGAACATCAGTGGCGCAGTGGTTTAGTGCGCGTGTGTTAAGTTGCTGAACCGGCTGACTCGGCGACTGACCCGGGTTCGAAACCCGGCAGGAACAAAACATTTTTATTTTCATATTTCTAACAGTTTTTCAAAAACTAATTATATATTCCCATATAATAATTGATTATGTATCGTTTAAAATTATTTTAAGCATTTAATTCGCAACGAAATTTTTGACTGATTGTTCGGTTGATAAACGGAGCGGATTTGGTAAATCTGTTTTTGACGGATGTTAGATTATAGAGTTAGAAGGAAAGAAGCAAAATTAAAGATTTTACAAAGAAAGTTAGAAGAAATATTAAACTCTATTCAAGTATGTCCATTCTGAAAGAGAAGTTAGGAGGTAAGATAATTAAAATCTTCTTCTTCTCCTTTTTTTACACTTTGTTTCGTTAACAAATCAAACAGAAAAATGTACGGATAGTCCCTATGGTTTGACTAGTAACGAAGCTTGAGATTTCTGACCGAGTGGTCGAAAACGTATATACCAAAAAAATTCTATAAAAGCAGGGGGTAGAAAACGTATAAACTCAAAAATATCTATACGGAAACTACATACTCTCCATTACTGAGCAAAAAGTTCAGGGGGTCGGCCGCCCCCACTATGCTACGCCCTTGAGTTTGACAATATGTCACCTTTACTCTTCAACTTTTCTTATTTTCTAAAATTTTACTCTTTTCCCTATAGTTTGCTCGATTGTTACTCGGATTGTCCCTTGACTGGTGAAATGACTAAATTACACTTATTTAAAAAATAAAAGTTAAGTGGGTCCCACTAATATTATGTAGGCATAAAACATTAAAAGCCCCAACCCCTCACACGTACCCTTTGAACAGAGACTTTGGGACTTAAATTTTGATGAATAAAGGGTACATGTTGGAATTAAATTTAATAAAACTTTGATTGAAAGAGATGAATGATACTTGGTATTTAATTGGAATTAAATTAAATTATTAATAAAACTTTGATTGAAAGAGATGAATGATACATGGTATTTAATGATAAAAGATCACAATAAATCATACCCATATTTAAAAACAAACTAGAGTTAGTTACGGATTACAAATCCACCACTATAAATAACCCCATACACCCCACGTAACCCTAAAAGTCTAGGACCATATTCGCTTCATAGTTTCATCATCATCAATCACCATTAAACCTTAAACACTTCACAATGTCTCAAACAACTGTTGTTCTCGAACAAGAGACTGTCGCAACTCAAACACAAACCCTCACCCTCAAGTTCAACGACTCTACGTCGTCTTCAAACCCTAATCAAACCCCGAACCCATCGGTTCCAACATCATCGTCCGAACCAAAACCCGAAGAAACCACCACAGCCAATGTTGTTGTGGTCCCCATCCCCGATGTGGGACCGCAACTTCAAGCTGTGGTGGAAGAGTTTATTCTAAAAAACGGCTCGGACGATGAGGAAGTGCGCACAGCCGCGAGGAATGATCTGAGAGATTTTATTGAGCGCGAAGAGATAGCGATTGCGACGTTGCTGGTTGTGGTTAAGTATGCTCATGAGGTTAAGAATGCTGATTTGTTGGATGTTTTTTGTCAAAGGGTGGCGGATTTGATCAAGGATAAGAAGGTGGAGGAGATTAGAGAGATTTTTGGTATAGTTAATGATTTTACACCGGAGGAAGAAGAGGCTGTTCGTAATGAGCATCCTTGGGCTTTTGAAGATTAGGGTTTTGGTTGAATGTTGGTGGTTTAATTAGCTTTATTATTGGTTATTATGATTATGGACTTATCAGGGTTTATATGTTTTTCTTGGATTAAACTCTATTTGTGATGAACATTTGTGGGATTTTGAAGATTAGGGTTTTGGTTGAATGCATGCATGTTGGTTTAGCTTTATTGGTTATGAGAATATTAGGGTTTATAGGTTTATTGGTTGAAAAGTTTGGTTTATAAATTGAATTTAATTTTGATAATCGGTTTTAAGGTTTGGTTATATGATTATATGTCACTTTAAACTAAACATGTATCATGTTGTTGGAAAGTCTTATGAACCACTTTTGATGATCGGTATTGAATGGACCACTTTTTCTTTTCTCTAATGGTTATGATCAAGCGTTTAAATAAATTGAATGAACCACTTTTTTTCTCTAATAACCAAATTACAACTTGGTAAAGGCACTTGCCTCTTAGACTACACGAAGTGGTGGGCGTTGTGATGACATGGCAACACCTCCACGCCTGGAAAACCGCCCCATGGGGTGTCGTGGTGGCAAGGGCGGGGAGATCTCCACTGGCGTGACGGGCAACTGTTGTGATGAGGTGGATGATTTTTATTGGTTGATAGATTTTGGTGTATGATCTTAAAAGAGTCCTACTCCGAACAATCTTAAAGGGAAAGTACTAGGTCTAAACCCCTAGGCAAATAAAGTACTTAAGAATTATTGGGTCTAACATTTGTCGTTAAAAAAATCATTGGGTATTTGTTCGGTTTTAATCAATAACCAAACTAAACCAGCGCATGATTGCGCCTACTAAAGTTTAGGGGATAAAACGAATTCACTATACCATACACTTCTCTAATATTAATACAAATCTGGGCGCACACATATGTATTCATCATAATTAAGCAAACATCATAGTTCGTACAAAAATTTATTAGCCGATTTAGCATTTTAACTAAGCAATTTTGCCAAAAACAAAAAAAATATAAGAATTTGTAATCATCGCTCATATAAAAACACAGTATACTCACATTGATGTTCATCCTTCAAGCACTTCCCTTGGAGCCACTTCCTTTTCAAGTATTTATGCTAGTTCTATGACAAATATATAATTACTTAATGATCAAAATCAAACATCAAGAACGTGAACAAGTGTGTGTATATCATAGAATCAAGTGATATATATTTTTGTTTGAGCAAAGGACCGAGATATTATATGTAGCAGGAATGGTTCGCAAAAACTGGAACCGGAATTTAGTCGAACTCATGTGCGTCCGCACGTCCTGCGGACACCAATGCAGTTCCGAAAACCCGGGCCCGCGTGTGGCGGTTTTTGCACTCGAGACTGTAACGGTTATGATTATCATCAGGTTCGAACCGGCGTATCCTGGGAACAGACGGCAGATCTGTTTAAGGGAATTGTGTCAAACACAAGCCCAGTGCTACTTCGAACCGGCGTACCCTGGGAACAGTCGGCGAATCTGTTTAAGAGAATTGTGTCAAACACAAGCCCGGTTCACACTGTTTCTTTCTGTTTGTTTGTTTCTATTTCAGATTATCTTTGCAGTTCATATTGTTTATGTTTCGGATTCTATCGTTTCAATAGTAGCATTTTTCTAAACGTGTACATACGTTGGTTTTAGGTATAGAATCATATATTTTATAATAAGTCTAGTTATAAATATAGAAAATTTTGCTAATCATTTTGACTTATTTTCCTATCAAACAATTTTGTTATGATTACTTGTTCAATAACTAAAATCTAAAACTAGAAAAAAAGATTGTGTTCATGTCAATAACTATAAAAAGCCCCATAACTAAGCAATGATTGGGACAACAAAAAGGAACCCATACACAAAGGAATCCTTGATTGGGATCCATCTCAATTGATGATAAGGGTTGCATCTACACTTTTTAAACAATAATACAATATTTTTGTTTGGGATAACTTTGTAAAATGGTAACCAAGTTTTTGGATTGTTCTAATCAAATCACTCTTAAATTTTTTTGTTCCAATTAGGTCACTTAAATTTCATTTGATGTTTCAATCCTATATATTTTACCTGATGTGTGTGAAATGACCAAAATACCCATAAACTATTTAATTAATAAACTAAATAAAAAACACCATACTTTATCATAGACTCGTATCTCCATCTCTCTACTACTATGAATTTGAATCAAATAATAAATAATAACTGATAACACTAGGAGAAAAGAACATGAAGGTAACCTTAAACTAAAATTAATGATACAAATTTAGTTATAATGAAATAAACAGTGGCAAATTGACAAAGCTTCGGGTTTTGAAGAAAGGCTTTTCAAAAAACAACCACAACCATCATCTGAAAACTAAATCTTGCCACCGCCGTCGTCACCATTCGTTTTTCAGAAGCCCAGCACCGCCGCATTTGATTCTAAAATCTGAATATCATCACCATTCGTTTTTCAACCGGAATCGTTTCCGATTCTGACCAGATCTGAGGCCGGCACGACGGCACTGTTTGGTGTAGTTTGGGACCGTGGTAAGAGGCGAGAGAGAGAAATCAAAGCTGGAAAATAGGTTGGCCGGTGGTGGTTTCCGACAGTGATGGTCGTGAATTCGTGGCCGACTGGCAGGTTGTGGATGCACAGACAAGACAAGAGGGAGAAAGAGGAAGGACATAATATTTTGTTTTAGTTTGAGATTTTTATATTATATATTTTTTAATATTAATGGGTATTTTGGTCCTTTAAATTTTATTTCTTTTATTTATTTGATATAAAAATATCATTAAGGATTAGTGACCTGCTATTCAGGTAAAGTGTATAAGATTGAAACATTAAAATAAACACGAATGACCTGATTAGGACAAAAGTTTTTATGAATAACCAAATTGAAACACTACACAAACTTGATTACTATTATGTGACATATTCCCTTTTTGTTGTTTTGTGAAAGTTATGGCTTAAAGTAAATTGGTGAGTTGGGCAGGGTCCATTGGGTCGAGTTAACCTATAACTTCAATAGATACGTTTATAAAAATTATACTTTTCAAATAACTATTTTATAAAACTTTTAGAAAGCTATGTAAAGAAAAACTAAAGAAAGTTTTAAAACAAAGTTAAATAAAGACAAGAGTCACTAAGGATAACTTAGACGAATAGTTAAATGCTTGGTTGGTCCCTGTGGTTTGCAAATCTTGCAGTCTTGGTCCCAGTGGTTCACTAATTACACACTTGGTCCCAGTAGTTTCAAATTTTGCACTCGGGTGGTCCTTATCACTAACCTTTGTTAGATTTCTCAGTTAAGTATATGCAAAATTACTATTATACCCCTCGTCTTCTTCATCCTTTCTACTCTCACCCTGTCAACCACCTGCAACTACTCTGTTACCACCACCCTCACCCTCGCCGCTTTTCACCGCCATACCACTCAGCCACCACTGCCACAACCACCCTCCGCTACAACCACCCTCCGCCACATCCACCAACCACCCTCCGCCACATCCACCACCGCCGCACACACTTCATCTTCCCCATTGCCACAAAACAGAGTTTAAGCAGTTCATTGTCGATAAACTGACCTGCCATCGCCGGAAATTGGTTCACTGTCAATACTAACAACCGAAGATCTATCCGCACAAGTTATTTTCAGCAATTGCGGTTGAAGAAACTGAGTTTGAGCGGCTGAATCTTCCAATCATTGTTTTTATGGAATCAGTACTTTAAACATCGTTTAAACCCATGTTGAAAAGATTGAAGGAAAATGATCTGTTGTTTTGACAAATTTTGAGACTCTATTTCCTCTGTATTTTTTTCTATAAATTTTTTCTCTCTCTGATGAGAATGTACAAGTAGGGATTATGATTTATTATTTATTTAATTATTATTACTTTCATGTATGATGATAATGGGTGTACAATATTTGGTTTAGATGTGTGAATTTGAATGTTTCGATCTTGATTCTGCAAAACAGAGCATCTGAAGCAGGGTTGTGGAATGTGGAGAAAAAGATGTGATTTATTTAAAATGAAAATGGGTGTACAAATTTTGGTTTAAAAGTCTGAAATTGACTGTGAATCATGAATTTGGAAAACAGAGCAACAGAAGCAGCAGGGGGTGTGAAATGTGAAGAAGAGGATCTGATTATTCAATTAATTTCATATTATTATAAAGAGTTAAATGCTTGGTTATCGACAATGAACTGCTTAAACTCTGTTTTGTAGCAATGGGGAAGATGACGGCGGTGGTGGATGTGGCGGAGGGTGGTTGTAGCGGAGGGTGGTTGTGGCAGTGGTGGCTGAGTGGTATGGCGGTGAAAAGCGGCGAGGGTGAGGGTGGTGGTAGCAGAGTAGTTGCAGGTGGTTGCAGGTGGTTGACAGGGTGAGAGTAGAAAGGATGAAGAAGACGAGGGGTATAATAGTAATTTTGCATATACTTAACTGAGAAATCTAACAAAGGTTAGTGGTAAGGACCACCCGAGTGCAAAATTTGAAACTACTGGGACCAAGTGTGTAATTAGTGAACCACTGGGACCAAGACTGCAAGATTTGCAAACCACAGGGACCAACCAAGCATTTAACTCAATATGTTAGGATAACTCAAAGTAAAGTATTATTATCAGTGTTTTGAACATGAATTACATCGGCTGGTTGAACTTTCTAAATTCAAGGGCAATCTGTCCCCCTATGTAATCACGAGCTAATAGATTGGATATTGAAGAAACACTAATTTAAACAGATCGTTTAGACTAGGTTCAATAAGTTGGAGATTTTTCTAATTGTCTTGAGTTATTGGAGAATGATCCATTCGGCAAAGCTAAAACCACCGCCAGGCTCGTCACGAGAAGAAGAGGTTGGTGGTTCTTTTTGTAACCACCCTTCGACATAAGAATATGTATCTTTTCTATAAGCATAAAAGAGTGGGAGTAGGGAGTGTAAATGGAACACTTAAAAAGGAGAAGTACAATATTTAATTTATAGTCGGGATGGTGAGAAAGGAGTGGAGGAGACATCCCTTTTAGAAGATCCTTTTTGTCTCATTTGTGTTGACCGTTAGTGGCAGCAAAGGATGGTGTGAACTCGCGAAATGCCGCTGACTAGACATCACTATCCAGATGGCCTTTTGGCCTCCTCTGTGATAAACCGTTGGTTGAGATTGAGGTGAACAGGGATACGCGGAACGTCATTGGTCAAGCGTCGCTATTCAGATGTTCTTTTAGTATCCTCTATGATAGCCGCTAGTGAAGACTAATGAAGGCAGGAATCCATAGAACGTCACTGGCCAGACGCCGCTATCCAGATGTTCTTTTGGTCTCATTGTCTTGGTGTTTCAGTTGTGGCGCGTGGCCCCTACGTATCACTTGTTTTTAAAAGTCTTTCACTATATGGGTTGAGTCTGGGTACCCATAACCCGCAAAAGGTCGACACCCATATTTCTTCAGACACAAATAAACCTATGAGTATAGTACAATTTGAAGTGGTTGACATCTGATTGTATTTTGAATCCCTACTTTTTTTAATTTGAACAATCAAGTCTCCAACGTTGCTCGAGCAACATAAAGGATTTAATTGTTTAAATTATAAAAGTAGAGGTTCAATGTGTAACCGGATGTCAACCTTAGGCCTTGTGTAGTGGGGCGTTTTACAAGGGGGGAGAAGCCCCAAAGCGCCCCAACACTATTACGGGGGCGTTTGGGGGCAAAAAAAATTGATGGGCGTGTTGTACAAACCGGGGTTGCCTAATTCCCTCCACTCACACACATATATATACATATATGTATATTTAGAATTTAAGGGGTTATTAATTAATTGAGTAATGATGAGATATGGGCGTTTTGACTATGGCATCTAATGTCAAAACACCCAAAAACGCCCCATGCTAACGTGGCACGACACATGTCAGACAACGCCCCTTCAGGAGTGTTTTGACTACACATGGCCTTAGAAACTCAAATTGTTGTTTACTTTCAATATATAAATTTTAATTGAACCAGATAAAAAATGATAGAAATCATATCAAAACGGTGAAAACCCGAACTTGATTTTTATAAATCATCAAAAAAAAAATCACACAACAAAATAATTTTATAAAAACACGATTAGTGCAGTCATAATCATGTCCATAAAGTCATAAGCGGACCCCACGACGACCGTCAAATGTTCAACTCTATTTTCAGCCCCGCATTTTAGACTCTTCCAAATCCCATGTGTCTGCGCACACCCTATCTTTCTCTCTCTTCTTCGTCTTCTACCTGCACAACTGATTTTTCCCTCGAAATCTTACGATCAGGTCAGTTTCTAGAACTCTCGTATACATTTTCGTGTGTATGTATATGTATACATGCGTGTTTTTCACTACAGTAGCGTGTAATCATACTGTACATGCATCCGATGTGTTTAGATCTGTTGATTATAAGAATTGAAGCTCTGTTTATCGGTTTCGAGCGACTCGCACGCTGTTCTGGATGAAGTTTTGTATGTATTAGGTGTTTTTGTTTAAATTCGCTAGTTCAGTTGGTGATTTTAGTTCATTGTTGAAGGAAATGTGTTTTTGATCATTCATGACTTGTTGTATGTATGTTTTGGAAGTTAGGGCTTCAATTTGAGTAAGTTGAAGTTCTGATTAGTGATTTCGATCGACTTACACGCTGTTCTGGATGAATTTGTGTATGTGTTAAGTGTTTTTGTTGAAATTCGCTAGTTCAGTTAGTGTTTTTAGTTTATTGTTGCAGGAATAGTGTTTTTTTTATCATTGATGACTTGTTGTATGTAATTATGTATAATTTGATGTTGTTTTAGAAGTTAGGGATTGAATTTGAGTAAGTTGAAGCTCTGGTTAACTGTTTCGATCGATTCACACGCTGTTCTGGATGAAATTTTGTATGTATTAGGTGTTTTTGTTGAAATTCGCTAGTTCAGTAGGTGATTTTAGTTCATTGTTGAAGGAATTGTGTTTTTGATCATTGATGACTTGTTGTATGTATGTTTTGATTGCTGATATGATGTTGTTTTAGAAGTTTGGGCTTGGATTTGAGTAAGTTGAAGTTCTAATTAATGGTTTCGATCGACTCACATGCTGTTCTGGATGAAGTTTTGTATGTATTATGTGTTTCTGTTGAAATTAGCTAGTTCAGTTACTGTTTTTAGTTTATTGTTGCAGGAATAGTGTTTTTTGATCATTGATGACTTGTTGTATGCAATTATGTATAATTTGATGTTGTTTTAGAAGTTAGGTTGAAATTGAGTAAGTTGAAGCTCTGGTTAACTGTTTCGATCGACTCACACGCTGTTCTGGATGAAGTTTTGTATGTATTAGGTGTTTTTGTTAAAATTCGCTAGTTCAGTTAGTGTTTTTAGTTCATTGTTGAAGGAATAGTGTTTTTTGATCATTGATGACTTGTTGTATGCAATTATGTATAATTTGATGTTGTTTTAGAAGTTAGGTTAAATTTGAGTAAGTTGAAGCTCTGGTTAACTGTTTCAATCGACTCACACGCTGTTCTGGATGAAGTTTTGTATGTATTAGGTGTTTTTGTTAAAATTCGCTAGTTCAGTTAGTGTTTTTAGTTCATTGTTGAAGGAATTGTGTTTTTGATCATTGATGACTTGTTGTATGTATGTTTTGATTGCTGATATGATGTTGTTTTAGAAGTTTGGGCTTGGATTTGAGTAAGTTGAAGTTCTAATTAATGGTTTCGATCGACGCACATGCTGTTCTGGATGAAGTTTTGTATGTATTATGTGTTTATGTTGAAATTCGCTAGTCAGTTACTGTTTTTAGTTTATTGTTGAAGGAATAGTGTTTTTTGATCATTGATGACTTGTTGTATGTAATTATGTATAATTTGATGCTGTTTCAGAAGGTAGGGCTTGAATTTGAGTAAGTTGAAGTTCTGGTTAATGGTTTCGATCGACTCACACGCTGTTTTGGATAAATTTTTGTATGTATTAGGTGTTTCTGTTGAAATTCGCTTGTTCAGTTGGTGTTTTTAGTTCATTGTTGAAGGAATTGTGTTTTTGATCATTGATGACTTGTTGTATGTATAATTTGATATTGTTTTAGAAGTTAGGGTGTGAATTTGAGTGAGTTGAAATTCTGGTTAATGGTTTCGATCGACTGGCACCCTTTTGTGGATGAAATTTTGTATGTATTAGGTGTATTTTGTTGAAATTCGCTAGTTCTGTTGGTTTTTTTAGTTCATTGTTGAAGGAATTGCTTTTTTGATCATTGATGACTTGTTGTATGTATAATTTGATGTTGTTTTAGAAGTTAGGGCGTGAATTTGAGTGAGTTGAAATTCTGGTTAATGGTTTCGATCGACTGACACGCTTTTGTGGAGGTGTTTTTTGTTGAAATTCGCTAGTTCTGTTTGTTTTTTTAGTTCATTGTGGAAGGAATTGTGTTTTTGATCATTGATGAATTGTTGTATCTATAATTTGGCTGCTAATTTGATGTTGTTTCAGAAGTTAGGGTTTGGATTGGAGTTAGGGAATGATGAGTCGATTCAAAGAGGAAGAGAGAAACGAGAAAGCCATAAGGAATATGCTTAAACTTCCCGAGAATAGGAGGTGTATTAATTGCAACAGTTTGGTAATTTTCCACTTGGTTTCGTTGCCTTTTTGTTGAGTATTATTGTACTAGATCGTTGTTTACAGAATTTTGTTACCAACATTCCTAATATATCTCTGTTGTTTACTAAACAGGGACCGCAATATGTATGCACAAACTTTTGGACATTCGTTTGCACTACTTGCAGTGGAATCCAGTAAGTGCTTACATGCTTTTTGTAGAAACCAAGTGCATTAATGTGAAATATCAGTTTGTACGTTAAGAATGTCGTTTAAGATAACGTTCCACTCATTTGAGCTCCTATATTGATCTATGAATGTACAATTTATGCAGTCGAGAGTTCACTCACAGGGTAAAGTCAGTGTCAATGGCCAAATTCACTTCACAGGAAGTTAGCGCCCTTCAAGGAGGGGGAAATGCGGTAATATTCTTGTCTAATATTCTTGTATAAACTGCATACTGATAAAATCTTTCACAACTTACTGACTCCTTTTGATTGCAATATCAGAGTGCGAAGGAAATCTATTTCAAAGAATGGGATGCTCAACGCCAATCTTTCCCAGACAGTAGGTCTGTAATTATCTAATGTACTGTGTTATGATAATAGTTCAATTCTGAATTTGATCTATGTGGCAGTAATGTTGAGAGGCTTCGGGACTTCATTAAACATGTGTATGTGGATAGAAGATATTCTGGTGAGAGGAGCTTTGACAAGCCTCCACGAGTAAAGACGGTACTGTTAATACTCTCCGTACAAACATAAAGCAGAATTAGAAGTTATACTGGTTTTCTGGTGAAGAGCATTATGCTCCTGATCTTTGGTTTGTTTATATATCTGGATTATTTGCATATATAAACAGGGGGAAGCAGAAGGTTCTAGAAGTCCGCCCGTTAGGGATTTAAGGAACTCTGAAGATGGGAAATTGTCTAATGGAGGTTTTAAGGCTGACGATAAATCTCCTGATCACCAAAGAGATCCAGACGCGTCTAGTCCCCCTGTAATAAGACCTGTTAGGGATATACTGGGAGATAAAGCATCTCCTGTTCGAATTGAGCCTCCAAAATCCAATGGTTCATCGCGTACACAGGTCAGCTTCTTCCTAAATAAGGTTATTATGTGGCCTTTAAGGCTTATTTAAACGACTTATGGTTATGGTATTAAGCAGAAGCAGATAACCAATGTAAACTCGTAATCTTGGATCCATCAAGAATAGTTTAGTTTGAATTTTGAAATAAGCAATCAAACTGCTTACTGAAAACACCCCGTTTCACGTGAATAAGCCGATAAGCATAAACACCTCTATTCATCTAAACACTCTAAAGTGCTTCTCTGCTTTTAGAAAACACAATAAGCAGATAAATTTGTCAAATAAGCAATCATAAACAACCCCCCCTTTATACAATTTACAAAGGAACTTTTTCTTTTGAGTAACGTACACGGATGGTCCCTATGGTTTACCAAAATTTGGGAATTAGTCCCTAGCTTTCCAAAAGTACACAGATGGTCCCTGTGGTTTGCACTTTGTAACACGTTTAGTCCCCAGCCAACAAATCTAAAGGTTTTAGCATGTCCAAGTTAGGGACTAAATCCGTTACAAAGTGCAAACCACAGGGACCATCCATATAATTTTGGAAAAAGCTGGGAGCTAAATGCGTTACAAAGTGCAAACCCAGGGACCATTTGTGTACTTTTGGAAAGCTAGGGACCAAGTCCAAAGTTTTGGTAAACCACAGGACCATCCATGTACTTTACTCTTTTTGTTTTTTCCGTCTTAATCAGAATAAGCAATATGCCGATATATTCAGCCCAAAATGTCGCTTTTTGTTTATTGCTAACTCTATAGTGTAACTGAAATATCATTAGTATTTTTTAGAAGTGTGTTCTTGTTGAAAACGTTGATATAGAATACTGTAATTAAACTATATATAAAATCAGATATAATAATTGTCTTGTAAACTTGAAGTAGCAGGTAAAAGGTGATAGCGTGTATGATTATGTCATTTTGTTAGGCATAAAGTACCTTCAAGATGTTATTCGAATATATTTCATAACGACAATGTTCAAAAGCTGTTGTTCTGATTGCAGAGAACTGTATCTTCCAGTAGCTTGGGATCTTCTAACGAGATTACAACCGAACATAAAACAGAAAGTTCGTTGATTGATTTTGATGCTGTTCCTGAACCTTCTTCAACTGCCCAACCGCCACAAGTAAAAGAAGCTACTCTATCTGTCACTCAGCCAACAACATCATCAAATAATAATTGGGCTAATTTTGATTCGTTTCAAGAAGCGAAACCAGTTCATACTCCTTCAACTACCAACTTGCTAGATGTACTTTCTGAACTATCGGTTCCAGCGATCAATGCTACTCCGCCAGCTGGACCGTCTGGCAACACACAGTTCCCAGTTTCCACACCAAGTTATTCGGCATTTGCTCCTGGTCCCAATGCCTTTGTTCAGGGGCAAAATGTGCATCCTCACAGAACCAGGCTTTTGTCCAGTCATTTAATCAGGCTGTTGGTGGATCTCAAAACAACCAGGTGCAGCCCTCTTTCAGTTTTTTATTACTCTTCTGCTCAATTATGTGTATTACGATCTAATGGCAGGTTTTACCATGTTGTATTCCAATAAACTTTCTGCAGCAATGGAATCCTTCACTTAGTGGGAATAGTAATTCTCAAGGTGTGCAGACTCAAGTTACACATGGGGTTGATGTTAATCCGACAGCGAAAAAAGAGTTACCAGCGGTAATGGTGTTTATTTTATTAGCTATATATTTCATTACATATAGTGATAGCAATTTCTACACATTTACCCACAAATAGGTCAATTTGGTATATGGTTTATCTCAAACGGTCAAACTGGTTAAATTAAACCCTCCTAAACTGCTTACTTATTAATAATGTTAGTTATGTTGTAATAATACAATTTTTTTATCATTCAGACACTCAAATAGTGCTTATTTGCATTTAAAAATCGCAATAAGCAGATAAGCTCTTTAAATTAGCTAATCCCAAACACCCCTATATTCTTTCAGCTTTATAGAATTCATGTATATGTGCAGGATTTATTTTCTTCCAATTTTTCGTCTTTTGCTGCTCCTCGTCCTGGCTGGTACCCTGCTCCACAATATGGCATGGGATTTAACATGCAATATAATGTTCCAATGGTATGATGAAACCTGCCCATTAGGCCTGAATGCCGAACGTTCATGAATTGTTCGGTGGGAAGTTCGTTTATGTTCGTTTATTTAATAAACGAACGAATTATGTTCGTGAAAGTCCGTTCATTTTTGTTCGTTTATTTACATTTGTTTATGTTCATTCGTTTATGTCCGTTTCAATTTAAATACATAAGTTGTTATATTTATATCAATATTAAACATAAAAGGTACTTTTAACTACTTATATAAGATACTAATGGTATTGGGTTATCCAATGGAATTTATCGTAATTAATCACTACTTTAAATAAAAAATTACTTTATGTGTTTATTGTAAATTATGTTCATTTGTGTTTCTTCAGTTATGTTCATTTGTGTCGTTTATTGTTTGTTAAATTAAACGATCATAAACGAACATGAACACGCCCATTTTCTTAATAAACAAACATGAACAACAAAACGTGTTCAATTATATGTTCGTGTTCGGTTAAAGCTAAATGAACGAACATGAACACGCCTCTGTTCGTGTTGGTTCCGGTTCATTTACAGGCCTACCTGCCATAAAAGCATAAAGGTCCTTTACACCCCTGGTTCGGTTATACATTTAAGACGTTGCTGATTTGATTATTTTCTGTTGTTACAGCCCATGCCACCAGTTTACATGCAGCCATCAAAACCTCCAAATCCATTTAATGTCAACGAATCGTTCCAGTTCAAGCTACAACAGTATGCCTACTTAATTAACTCTTTCTTTTGTTTGTTTATTTATTTAATTATTTTTTATTTGTGGTAGTTTCCTTCAATGGTACCTTTGCAAGGGGCTCTACCAAACATGGTACCACAACCAAGTATCCACCGTACCTCGAGCCTCAATACTCTATCACCATCATGGATGCCAACCCAATCATCTACCCGTTACCGTCAACATCAATCTTACAACGTACTACAAGCCTCGGTGCTCCTCCATCGCCATGGATGCCCACCCAATCATCTCATCCATTATCATATGGACCGTCAATGCCTTCTGGTAATGCTCCTTTTTTCCCGTTTAGTTAGGAGTTGGTTGCTTCTGGTTTCGTTTCTTGACATCGTCTTGGATTGTGTTTAGGTCCGTTTATGGGACAAGTGGGTCCCAACATGCCACCTTCATACAGGTAATTTTCAAGGTTTATCCATCTATTTAAAAATATATATGTAATAAACAAAGTAGCCCATTTTTTGAGATGGCTCGCGAGTTACTCAAGATTGGCTCAAGAAAAAGATCGAAACGAGCCGAGCCTTATCGAGCCCAAGCCGAGCTTAAGCCTAAATAAAGCTCGTTTATTTATCGAGCCCGAGCTCGAGCCCGGTATGTGAAGCTCGTCAGGCTCGTCGAGCCTTATCGAGCCTCAGTGTAAACACCGAGCCGAGCTTAATTAAACTTGTTTACGAGCCGACCCCGAACCTGAAAATAAGCTTATTTAGTAAATGAACCTGAGCCCGAACCTGAAAATAAGCTTATTTAGTGAACGAGCCTGAGCTCGAGCTTCACTTATCGAGCTCGAGAGCGTAAACAAGTTTATTATGTATATTATTTCATTGAATATATTAATTAATAGATAATAAACGAGCCGAGCTCGAGCTTGAGAAAATACCGACGAGGCGAACTCGAGCTTTGAAAACAAAGCTCGAATCGACAATCGACTTTGAACAAGCTCGACGAGCGAACTTGAGATCTCATAAGTTAATCGAGCTCGACCTCGAGCTCGGGCTCCGCTTGGCCTGGCTCGTTTGCACCCCTGGGTCCACTAAACAACCAAGCAATTTAAGTACGTTATTATTATATGACATCGGCCCATGACAATAACACGAAAGTTGATTGCATTTCGGTGTAACAAAGTGAACCTAAAGTGGCTTTTGTAACCCAAAGTTGCTTTATTTACAGGCCACAAGCAGCAGGTGGTTTTGGATCTTTAATTTAAGTCCACAACAAAGTGGTCCAGGTGGAGGAAATCCATTCGGTTGAATCAGGTCAAATCTGTTTCGCCTTTTGTAGATTAAGTTGATAGAAATTGTGTTTATTGTGGGTGAATTTTTGGTGTTGCTGATGGTAGAAAGTGGGAAGTTTTAAGGCTTGTATGTATGGGTGCATGCTATCCCCTTGCAATTTGTATCATATTTATATATTTGATATATATTAATTTAAAGAGAGTTGTGTATATATATATTTTTGTCTTTTGACAGCCTGTATTACTTGTACAAGACCATTTTGCAACTCTAGATTGATATAATTATTGTATTTAGTAATAAAGCTGGTTATATGCAGAAGTAATTTCCTTGTTTGTTTGGTAATTGGTATATATTGTTCATGCAGATAATCAGTTTGGGTTTGGTGTATCTAACATGTTTAATAAAGTTGGCATGTTTAACCCGCTTGATTAAACTGGTTGACCCGCCAATCAATTTAGTTAAACTAGTAGACTTGCCAACCCGTTTACAACATGTCTTCGCATTACACGTTTTTAAGTAAAGTGTGTCTAGGTTGATGTCTTAACACGAATAGATATATGGATCTTGTCATGGTTTACCGGTTCAATCCGACCCCCACCGACACGACATTAATTGATACACATGGATTCAAACATATTAAATACACAAAAGTACTAGTCAGTTTATGGTAATACTTTGGTTATGTTTATGTTTTAACACATTATTTATATACTAAAACATAAACCTCAAGGGTTTTATCTTTTAGTTTTTTTTTTTTTTTTTACTTTTTAAGGTTTTATCTTTTGTCTTTTTAGTCCTTGTTCTTTACTATATTTACAACACGATCCTTCTACTTTAACTTTTCAAAATATACATGTTTAGCCCCTCAATTTTAATAAAGTAGTTTTCCTTATTAGTTTACTTTGTGTATATACATGTTTAGTCCTTATACTTTAACTTGCTAAGGGTCTGTCTTTTTAACCCTTGTTCTTTACTATATTTACATACCTTTCTTATATTTTGACTTTCAGGATATGCATACTTTAATAAAGTATTTTCCTCCATTAGTTAACTGTGTGTGTGTGTTTGTGTAATATATGTTTAGTCACTCTACTTTTATATTGAGTGTTTGGGTCTGGAGTGTGGGTGTAACCCACTCGTTTGTTTCTAATGCTGATATCATGAAACAGTTGATTATAGGATGCTGTCACAATCACATACCCTCATTGTCAAGAGTAGTAATAGTAGATATGAAAATTTATACCAATTTGGTAAAAAGGGGAACAAAATTTGAACTTTTATTTCTTTTTTATGTGAGACAATTCATGTTCCTCTTATTCTTATATCAAGAATTATAGACGAACAAAAATCTGTAACACGCCCAATGTTGGTTGGTTCTATACTCACATCCTTAGTTTTCGACTAAAACGAATAAGACCAAAAGCATGTCGACTTCCGATGATTGACATGTTTAGACTCCATGGATGCCATATCTTTTTCATCTCTCTGGCTTCTATATCATGTGATTGTGTATAAATTATGTTTAACATACACATTGAAGATTGTCTCCTTCGAGCTTGCTTATTTGGGCTCTTCCGCTACCTGTCTACTTTTCCACACGATCGGTGCTAGCAGCATCCACACTGCCAAAAACAAGTCAAACTAACTAATCAAATGGAACAACAATAATCACTTAAAAATGTGTGATTTTGGACTTAACATTTGTAATGAAGTTAGATATATAGCTAAAAGCATATATCATAGGTTAACTTCTTGACCCGGTCTACTTACCAGGAAAAATAAATAAAAACATTTTACTCATTGTGTTATTGCCATAAATTGCTCGTGTTTACAGTGGTGTTCTACAATGGTTTGATTGCATAAAGATATGTCTAAAATGTACCACAAAGTTTTTACATATTCAAAAGAGTAAAATGTCATTTTCGTCCATGAGTTTTTGCCAGTTTTGTGACTTTTCGTCCAAAGGTTTGTTTTTCCGCATCTGGATCTAAAAGGTTGAAATTGCCATTTCATCTGTTGTTTAATTCCATCCATTTTATCTCTTGTCTAAGTATTTTTCATCTTTTTATTATTAACTTAAAGGGCAATTCGGGATTGTATGGTAACAAAAAATGGCATTTTACTCTACTGATTAGAAAAAGACCGAATCGCCCTTTACGATAACAAAAAAGACGAAAATACACCTGACTTAACGAAGGAAAATGGATGGAGGTAACTAAAGGTAATCGTAATTCCTTGATCTCTTATTCAGTAATATCTAAAATATATATACAGGACTAGGACCGACTTCTTAGGAGCTAAAATAGGAAACAGATAAACACAAATAATACATGATACTAATCTTCTAATATATTATCCTAAAATAATATACACGCTAATACACCCCCTCAGTCTGAGCGGAAGAAGGCTGAATGCACAGGCTGGACTTGAAACGACAGAAAAGTTGACGAGGCAGCCCTTTTGTAAAAATATCAGCGTATTGGTAATCAGCAGGAACATGGAGGACCCGAACTGCGCCAATTCTGACCTTTTCGCGTACGAAATTATATCCAACTCAACATGTTTAGTACGTTGGTGCTGACGGGGTTCTCAGATAAGTAAACGGCTGATATGTTGTCACAGTAGACAACAGTGGCTGTACGAATCGGAACATGTAATTCTGTCAAAAGTTGCGCAACCAACTCGTTTCAGCAACGGCATTAGCTACCCCACGGTATTCGGCCTCAGCACTTGAACGAGAAATGGTAGCTTGCCGTTTTGATGACCATGACACAATATTATCGCCAAGAAAAACACAATAGCCTGACGTAGAACGTCGGGAATCCGGACATCCCCCCAGTCAGCATCTGAATATGCAATTAGAGCATTAGACTTGGAGGGACGAATAAGAATACCTTGATCACTCATGCCTTTTAAATAACGTAGAATACGCTTCAAAAATTGAAAATGGTGTTCACGAGGATCATGCATAAACAAACAAACTTGTTGGACTGCATAGGCAATGTCATAACGTGTAAACGTAAGATATTGCAGTGCACCAGCAAGGCTACGGTATAATGAACCATCTGAAAGCGGGGGACCAGATGAAGCACTTAATTTAGAAGCTGTGTCAACAGGTGTGGCACATGGCTTACAGTTTGTCATGTTCGCCCGAGCAATAATGTCATGTGTGTAATGCTCTTGCGATAAAAATAGACCACCTTGTTTAGGGGTGACCGTGATACCCAGAAATTGATGCAAAGAGCCCAAGTCTGTCATAGCAAATTCATTGGATAGTGAGCCAATAATTTGACGAAGTAATGTATCAGTGGAAGCTGTGAGTATAATATCGTCTACATATAAGAGAAGATACGCCATTTGATTACCGTGTTTGTAGACAAATAAGGACGTGTCACTAACCTTGCTGATAAAACCACAAGAAGTAATAAATTTTGCAAACCGTTGGTACCATGCCCGAGGGGCCTGCTTGAGGCCATAGAGAGACTTTTGTAGCTTACACACATGATGTGGTTTAGAAGGGTCCTTAAACCTGGTGGTTGATGCATATAAACAGTTTCGTTCAAATCACCATGCAAAAACGCATTTTTAACATCTAACTGATTTATTTGCCATCCCCGCGAAACCGCAAGACTAAGGACAGTGCGTATAGTGGATGGTTTTACGACGGGGCTAAAAGTGTCATCACAGTCAATACCAACCTGCTGGGATTTCCCATTCACAACTAAGTGGGCCTTATAACGTTCCAATGTGCCATCAACATGGAACTTATGGCGAAACAGCCACATACAACGGATGACATGTGCATCCGGAGGTCTAATCACTAATTCCCATGTATTATTATCCTGTAAAGCTTTGTATTCAGTTTTCATAGCATCAAGCCAATTAGGATCCGATTGGGCATCAATATGGGATTTAGGTACCGGTGAGATAGGTTGGTTTCCGGAAGTATGTAATGTGTAGGGTGTGTTGGTTTTGATGGTTCCATCACGAGTGCGTGTGACCATCGGGTGTCTGGGTGGGGGAGGGGGCGGAGGAGGTGTAGGGGCTGCGGGAGACGGTGAACCCGAGTTAGCGAGCTGAGTAGAAGGGCTGGTGTAGACAGGTTTTGGTGGGGGAAGGTTTTTGTTTCGTCGCTGGTAGGTAATAGGTGAGGGAGGCGGCTGATGCGATGTAGGAGAGGGCGAGGTTGGCGGAGAAGAATTGGGTTCAGGCTGTTAGGAGATGGTGGATCCGTAGGGGTGTGTGGGGCATGCGGAAAAGATGTAGGTGGTGAAAGAAGTGGTGAGATGTCACTTTCTAGAAAGGTATGGTCTACAGGTGAGGAGGGTTTAGAACACGGGAACACGGTCTCCGCAAAAGTGACGTGCCGTGAGAGGATTACCTTTCCGGTAGAAAGGTTGAGACACCGATAACCCCGAAAATGAGCGGGTTATCCAAGGAAAACGCAAAGGGAGGACCGATGGGTTAATTTATGGGGTCGGGTTGAGGACGTGTTCGGATAACATGCGCATCCGAAGACCGGAGGTGGTCGTAATCAGGTTGACGACCATAGAGAGAAGCCATTAGGGTTATAAACCGTAGTTTGGCGGACGGTAGGATGTTATGAAGATAGGAAGCTGTATGAAGCGCTTCGACCCAGAAATTGGATGGAAGCGAAGCATGAGTTAAGAGACAGAACATGATTTTGTTTAGACGACGAATCATGCGTTCGGACTTCCCATTTTGTTGGGAAGTGTGTGGGCATGAAAACCTAAAGTGAAGACCATTTGCCGTAGCAAAATTTCAAAAATTTGTGTTGTCAAATTCACCCCCTAAGTCACATTGGAACGACTTAATATCAATGTGAAATTGGGTTTTAACATATTTATGGAATTGGGCAAATTTGAAAAAAGTTTCAGATTTGTATTTCAATGGAAAAACCCAAGTAAAATTAGTGTAATCATCAAATAACACCATATAATATTTGTAACTAGATTTACTAAGAACGGGCGACGTCCACAAATCACAATGAACAATATCAAATGGTAATAAAGTAGACGAAGTTGAATTAGCAAATGGTAATCGTTTATGTTTCGACAATTGGCATGAATGACAAACGAGCGATGGTGATCGCTTATTACACAAAATTAAATGACTAGAATGAAAAGAATCCATAATATGATGTCCTGGATGTCCAAGACGATCATGCCAAAAATCGGTTGATGAAGATGAAGCAACAAAAGCGAAAGCTGAAGCAGTGTTCTTGGTGAGAGGATAAAGTGGGCTGGAGCTATCATGCCTAGTTAGGATTTTCCCACTCTTGTAGTCCTTCACAGAAAAACCACACGGATCAAATTCCACAGAAACATTGTTATCTTTAGTGAATTGTTTGACACATATAAGGTTTTTGACGATGTGTGGTGAATAAAAACATTGTTAAGGACAAAGTTTTTGGTAGGTGAGGTAATGGTGGTGTTACCGGATCCGTGAATTGGTACTCGATTACCATTACCAATTTAACAAATTTAATAAGACAAAAATCATGGAAAAAAGAGATTTTACCTTGGTCCCCAGTGACGTGATTAGTAGCACCAGTGTCCATATCCCATGGGTCTTCACCATCATCAGTTTCTTGAACATTTAGGACCTGAAAAGCATTAGCAAGGGCCTAAGGATCCATTGGGTTCACTTCTGTTAAATGCGCCTGAGGTGTTTGGGCTGCTGGTGATTGGGACTGGTTGTGCTGTGAGCCAAAACTTTGAGGCCAAGGGGAAGCCCACCCTGGCATCGTCGGGTATGGCAGGGTGGTGGTGGATACCATGGGGCTGGGGATTGGGCCATCCACCAGTTTGGCCAAGGACCCATGGGCCCATTTGATCGCCGATTACTGTTGTTATTGGGCCAGGACCCATTGCAATTGGGCTGACCCGAAGAACCCGAAAGAAGAACCTGAAGATCCAGAATTTTGCTGTCCATATTGCCCATTGCTGTTACGCTGCTGTTGTTGACCCGAACCACCGCCGCGACGGTTACTCCTGCCGCCGCCCCTGTATGAGCCACCACCTCCGCGTGTAGGATGTTGCTGCTGCCTGCAGTGTGGTGGTTGCTGATCTTCAGAGATAGTCATGATGTTTGACGAGGCGGCTGAAGCATTAAGGGATTCCCGTGCCTCTTGTCACTGCTGATCAGACTGAACCAAACTAACAGCCTCTTCCCATGTAGGAATTTCCTTGTTGATGATGCTTGCAGTTATGTCAAATTCAGATGGTAGGCCCCTAACTAATTGAAGGATGAGGCACTGATTGGAGACCGGTTGGTCAACATCAGCTAGTTGATTAGCAATATCCTTTAATCGTTGGCAATAGGCATCGAGAGATGGCATGGATTTCAGAGTCAAATTAACAAACTGATGTTCTAGGGTGGCTGCCCTAGATCCTTTGTTGTTGGTGAACAGGCCTTAGATGCGTAACCAGGCCTCTAAAGCAGTAGAGTCAGTTTCAAGAACACGAACCAGGAGATCGTCGGAGAGGGTACTGTAAATCCACTGCAGAACAATGGCATCGATCTCCATCCATGATCGTAGTCAGGATCAGTTTTCTCTGGTGGAAGGGTGCCATCGATGTGGTTTGTTACCTTGTAACCACGAGCAGTCAACTGAAACAGTTTCACCCAAGACGAATAGGTGACCTTGGTACCATCCAGAACCCGCACCTTGTTCTGGATGTTTGTAACAGTGTAAACAGGATGGAGAGTAGGTGTTTTAGGGTCGGATGATGAACCAGCATCAGTTTGCTTGGTATCGACCATGGCTGATCTGTGAAGATAATACGGGTGTTGAAAAAAAAAACGAATAAAAGAAGGCTGGGCAGCAGACTCGTAGTCTGGGATCTGTGAAGAACTAGGGTTTAGAGCTTGAAAGCTCTGATACCATAAAGGTAATCGTAATTCCTTGATCTCTTATTCAGTAAATCTAAAATATATATACAGGACTAGGACCGACTTCTTAGGAGCTAAAATAGGAAACAGATAAACACAAATAATACATGATACTAATCTTCTAATATATTATCCTAAAATAATATACACGCTAAAAGTAACCAACCGGACGAAAATGACAAGATTTCAAATCTTTTGGATCCAGATGCGGAAAAACAAACCTTTGGACGAAAGTCGCAAAACGGGTCAAACCAAGGGACGAAAATGGCATTGTACTTATTAAAAAATTTAAATACAGTTATTAAGTCTGACTTTTGTATTTTCAAAGTTTTTTTATATCTGAGAGAGAAGCCGTCAAGCCCTCTTTTATACAGAACCATATATAATATTCCAAAAGTGATATTTCATATGAATCAAATACTTACAGTAGACCAAGACTGCTAGCCACTCATTTACAATTCTGACCCAAGTACTTGTCCAACCAACATCAATAGTCCACCTGAAATGCAGGGCATTTAGGTAAATATACATTTGAATATTCTTCTGCAGGAACAAAAATAATGAATTATGATGACTTACTTTTTCATAGTGTGATGAGAATTCCAACCAATTAATAGCATTGCAAAGTACATAACTCCAGAGGCAAAAACTAAATGGAAGAATCCAAAACCATAAGGAACATCATCTTCCTCCTGTTTCTCATCCTTTCGCGACTGCACATATATATATATATATATATATATATATATATATATATATATATATATATATTTAATTTAGTTTTCAAAAAAATGTCCATTAAAAAAATTGTTAACATGAGGTTTTGTTTTACCTGAAAGCATTGAGAATCAATTCCTGTTGAAAATGTGGCAATCACCATTGCAAGTAGGGCAATAACAAAGCTCTGTAACAATATATGGTGCTTCGTTAATACAGTCGATGTGCGTGATTTCTTGAAATATAACTTTTAAATGTGTTACAAGTTGGAAGCTTACTATGATCGTTAGCCAGTCTCTTGAGGCTCCAGACTTCCTCAGACATTTGACATCTGGCGGTTCACTGTAAGCACACAGGTATGGTATATGGTTATGGCTTTGGTAGGTGTTAAAACAGATCAGGGTTAGGTTGATCCAGTAACACCTTATGTCTATAATTTTTATCTTTTTTTAGAGTAAAATGCCATTTTCGTCCCTGAGGTTTGACCAGTTTTTTGACTTTCGTCCAAAGGTTTGTTTTTCCGTATCTGGATCCGTAAGGTTTAAAATCTTGCCATTTTCATCCTACTCGTTAACTCCATCCATTTTTTTCCGTTAAGTCAGAGGTATTTTCGTCTTTTTTGTTAACTAAAGGGCAATTCGTTATTTTAAATACTTGTACGTTATGCTAAATGCTTGTACATAAAGTGAAAAATACCGAATTGCCTTTTAAGTTAACAAAAAAGACGAAAATACCCATGACTTAACGGAAATAAAATGGATGGAGTTAACAAGCCGGATGAAAATGGCAAGATTTCAAACCTTTTGGATCCAGATACAAAAATACACATCCTTTGGACGAAAAGAAGATGATTAGTTTGACAAAAATTGAGTGTTAATTCACGTATCCCCAATACTAAAAAAATGAAAAGTGTACCTTCTAATGGCGGACCAACATAGGAATACGATGTAGAGTCCCATAATACCTGGAGTCAGGAAGCCAGCGTTAACCTGTTTCCATTATAAAAGAAGATGATTAGTTTGACAAAAAGAAGATGATCAGTTATACGTAAGATTTCGATGGTTGAACTTACTTTCGGGTGAAGAGAGACACTTGTCATAAGTGGAGGAGAAAAAGTGTCCATGTAATGAAGAAAATATTTAGCGTGCAAGTAAGCTGCGGTGTGTACCAAATATACATCAAAATGATACCCAGTATGCACACAAAATATGCAGCAATTGAAAGCAGCATGAAATGGGTACGGCTGGAGAAAAAAAAGGCATTTATTAAGATAATCATAAATACATTAAATGAGAAGTAAAAAATAAGTAAGTTTTACAGAAAGACATTACCATCTCTCATAATATTTTTCTGATAAGCAGCGTTCGTTCAGCCATGTAACGAAGCTGATCATGCTGATTAGTTGAATTAGCAAAAATACCCTGCAAAAAGTCATAAACATGATGATTAAGATTTCTTTGAGGTGGTACAAAGAGAGTAATGAAATGAAGATATAATAAGGTTAAAAGATTTATTTACCCTGCGCCAAAATGTGCAACGGACCCTGCCAAGAAAAAAGAATGTATCATCAATCATATGGTAATAAGTACATAAATGGTTATAATTTATAAACTTATAATAAGATTTGTTTTAAAAAAAATACTAACCATACAGAAGAATCAATTGTGTAGGGAGAAAGAAGGGTAGAACGGATAGTATGATCAAGATGACGATTTTGGCGGACCACCAGCTAGAATGCCACAATTCTTTTCGTTGATGTAACTTTTTGGTGCCGCTGGTTGAAACAAACATTATAGAGAAGAATATCTTATATATTATTAAGGATTTCTCAAAAGCTTTTAAGGCAATGAGAAAATGTGTATTTGTTTACGAGAAAAGGATACGAAACATCCCATGCTCACTCTCAGAACTCCTTGTGTGCCTAAACACTCTTCACCACCTTCACAACTTTTTAATTCTGCAAAGAACATGAGAAGTTATCATCTGAAAATTATGTCACATGGACTTGAAGTTTTATTGATGAAATGTTGTATTTGCATACTAGCCGATTTGTAAATGGGTAAATTAAAATGTTACTAACATAAAATAAAAGTGTTGGTGTCGGATAATTCCAACCGACGGCCAACATTTTAACGATTGAGAGATGTAAACATAGAGGCGTGTTTGTTATCGAACCAATTTTAAGTAGCAAACCAACATAACCTCATACAATGGAAAAGAGACGTGATTATATGGTTTCATAAACATTTTATGTATCAGTGTCAAAGTAATATGTATAAGTGTTTATACAGTTTTGCTACTTGAAATATATTCTTAATGACTTAAATAAGTGGATATCGGATAGAGGTGTACAAAAAACAAATTAAACCCAACCAGTTTGACCCAAACCGGTGCCAACCCAACCTAGCCCGCAGGTTTCGGATAACGGTTTGGGCCCGAACCGGTTTCAACCCGACCCTCATTGATTTGGGTTGGGTTAAGTTATTTCCATATAAAACCGGTTTATTACCCGAACCGGTTTAGCCTCAAACCGATTTTGACCAATCCAAACGAGTTTTGAAAAATGTACACCTCTACTAACGGCTGCTAAAAATGGTAAGGGCTAAAATGATAAAAGAGTTAAATGCCATTTTAGTCCTTGTAGTTTGAGCCATTTTGCCAGTTTAGTCCAAAGGTTTCATTTTTACCTGTGGGTCCAAAAAGATTTTACCGTTGCCATTTTAGTCCACTGGGTTAACTTCATCCATTTTTTCTGTTAACGGGAAGAGCAATTCGGTCATTTTATATGTAATTCTGTTAACTAAAAGAGCAATTCGGCCATATAAAATGACCGAATTGCCCTTCTCGTTAACAGAAATAGTGGATGAAGTTAACCCAATGGACTAAAATGGCAACATTGAAACCTTTTTGGACTCACAGGTAAAAAATGAAACCTTTTGACTAAACTGGCAAAATGACCTAAATCACATGGACTAAAATGATATTTAACTCTTGATAAAATGTTAAAAGTTGTTTCATGCAATAAAAAATCTTACTATTCATTTGGGTCAATACAGTCGGCCCATAATCACGTACAGCCCACGCAAGCAAGTTTGCTAGTAGAAACATAACGCTATAGATATAACGGGCCATCCAAGGATTGGATCCATATCTGAACTGGGCCCACCAAGAGCCCGCCAATATCTTGGCATACCGATTATTACTGGTATTATTTCCTTCATTACTGGTTTTATTTTCTTCATCCATCCCAGCTTCAAGTTTTGCTGTCGTCATGTATTTATTTATGATAAATTATTATTCACTTCTCATCTGCAATCTGTAAAATTATAATTTGTTAATATTCCTCAATGCGTACATAAATTTAATTATAAATTAAATAACCTAAAGGACTATGTAACGTCTATGTGTCACGTGGCTTTGCAACCATCTCATTAATGACCCGGGGTTTTATTAGATCCGTGACTATATTAATTAACTGTATACATCATATTTCCAATATCTCTCTGTATAATACAAAATATTATATATATTTAACTTATTATTATCTAATTTGGTATATTATGTATAAATAAATTCAAACATTTTAAATTTTTTGTACTTTAAATCACAACTTGTTTTATGCCACGTCCGCGTTGCGGGGCGTTAGGAAAAATATTTTTCAACCGATTAAAGCAAAATACTATCATAGTTTTGCTAAAAAAAACTAAAAAGATGGCAATAGTGTAATATTGAGTTGGAGGCAAAACAGTAATCTGACAGGTGCAATAAGCAAGTGTTAGGCAGCTGTCTGACACGAATAAAAACTACATCGATTCATTCAACTAAAACAAAACACTACCATTAGTTTGCTAAAAAAAACTAAAACAATGACAAGACTGGGGTCATAATTTTAACTGGTGTAAAATCGTTATTTGTCAAAAGACACGATGATGGCAAAACTGTAATTTTGAGATGGGGCAAAATCGTAATTTTGACTTGGGTAAATCGTAATTTATCAAAAGCTACAACGATGGTAAGACTGTAATTTTAAACTGGAGGGCTATGTCGTCATTTTGAATTGGTCACAAAATTGTAAATTGATCAGGCCAATAGGGATTATCAGACAGCTGCTTGACACTATTCCCCATGGCCTTTAAATATATATACAATTTGGTATATATATTATAGATATTCATTTTTGAGGTCCCGTCTGATTCTTCTATATTCGAATAAGTAAAAATATATAAATGGAAAGTTTGATAAGAATGAGAAAGCATCTAACATCAATCTTATCTCTACGTGTTGGTGCAAGTTTCATTTGTGACTCCATATTGAACATAGAATATGTCCGCTATGGGCACTAGGCTTATTCTAATACAATGATATTTTTGTAGTATGCAATGATAATTTGTACTGTTCAAGTGGTCAATGCGTTAACAATTACAAAAACCAACTTTATCGTAAAATTAACAGGAACCACAATAAAAAAGATGATTAGATATTAGATGCAGTTGGGAAAGAAAGATTTGTGGTTATGTAACTCCGATACAATACGTACGTATATTTATGTTGTTTCTACTTTCTACAATATATTCTCTTTAAAATGGTTGTGTAAATAATAAAAAACGATTTCCCAGTCAAATTTTAGATAAGTTTATAATCTGGTTTTAAAATGTAAATCCCAGTCAAATTTTAATTATAGATAAGTTTATAATCTGGTTTTAAAATGTAAACTAAATTAGTAACTTTAAACCAGTGTTGCAAAAATCGCGATTAATCGACGACTACTCGTCGATTAATTGCTAGTCGGCCCTCAACTGATTAATTTTTCATTAATCAGTCCATTAATCGCTAGTCGGCCCTAGTTGGCCAGCCAAAAAATCAGAAAAAATCGAAAAAAATCATGGATTCAGGTCAAAACTTGTCTATGTAAAAAAATACATATAAAAATATGTGTATATATGTATAAAACTTCAAATTGTACATAAACAGTCCGATTCGATTAATCCTGATTAATCCTTATTAATCGCTAGTCTCCACCGGCCAATTAGCGCCAGGCGAGTTCTACAACCATGCTTAAAACTATGGTTGACAATTTGTCTATGACACAATTAATAAAAAAAACATATAAAAATAAAAACTATGGCCGACAATTCCTGACCTGTCTATGACATGTTTAATAAAAAGTATACTGGGTAATTTTATATATTTTTTAAATAATTAAAATTAGGAGGTTAAACTCTGTCACTTCTCCTTCTTAGTACATAAAATATATAAAAAAAATTATAGATAAGACATGAGATATAAAGTGCTTAAACGAGTTGCTTTTATATTTAATACTTCTATTAATTGCGTCGTACGTATAGACCTATATTCTCACCTACTTAAACGTAAAAATATTAAAATGAGTTATAAATTTATAGAAACATACATTTCATAAAGAGTCAAGACTTTATTGATCAGTTTTTCTTTCTTAAACAAAAAAAGCTTCTTTCAAGCGAAACGTGATCGTTTAATGCTTTTGACACTTTATCAGTTTACTATACACACCACATAATCACCACCAATACATACAACTTGCACTACACATGTTGTAATGCACAAACCAGAAAAAATAATAATAATCAAAGTTACAGATAAATATATCGATAATCGATAATCACATCAACACTCAAACAGAAACGTTTAACAAAAACATCAAGCTAGCATCACATTCATCAATAGCGGATTAACAATAAACCACAACAAATAGCAAAACTAATCAAACTATCACATATAATCGTCAAATACTATTGTCAGATTATTAAAAAATCATTGCGAACACGCAGAATACACATATCTCTCGATCCGTTAAGTTCCGATCGTAAAATTACAAACCGCGGTTCGTGTGTGTGTGTGAGTAAATGAATTATATACACAGTCACAGTCACACATGCATTTCATCAAACAGTTAGAGGACATGAAACTAAAACGAAACGAAATCAAACAAACCTGATCGAACTCTCGAAAACGGAAAATCAACTCGGTTGTTCCACTCAGAAACAGCTGAACTTTCCGGCGAATGTTCCGGTGAAGTCGTCGGAGGTTCACCGGAATCGAATTCGTTGAAAAAGTTGTTGATACGAGCTTTCGCACTCGATTGAGCCCTAACTCTGTGTGTATATGTGTATATATATGTTTATATGAACACGAAGAGAGTGTGAGATTCGTGTAAATTATAAACTTCTGCTTCTCTTTTGCTATTTTGCGCCGAACGGTTTTTTTTTTATGTTTGAAGTTATGATTACAAATGATATTTATGAAGGTTTTGAAGCGTTATTTTTAATAGAAAAATGAAAATGACAGAGTTTGTGAAAAAGAAAAGGTTATTTTATGTGGTGGGGAAAAGGAGAAAATGATATAAAAATCTAGTAGAAAGTTGTTGACTTAATTGTGACTGATTTAAGTGGTTTATAATATCACATTTGAGCCACTTAAATATGGAAGTTGTTTTACAACAAGTCAATTTATGTTTTTCTTTTCTTGAAATGACAGCACTTTTCTTTTATGACGGTGTACGGTTAGAATGTTGCTAACCAGGTTAGTAGTTGATATGTTAGTATCATCAGGTTAGTATTAAAATTCTCTTTGCCTGGATTTGAACCCAGGACCTCTAAGAGAAGCAAATCTTCTCACCTCCCCATTGACCACTAACGACACTTTTTTTCTTAACGGTCAATTTTTGTGTGTTAGGCCATCACACTCTTTCAATTGAAGATCCCCCGTTTGCGGTATGCGTATATAATGTATATATGTGTGGGCGCTCGGGGGGCAAAAGTGAAAGTGCACTAATTTTAACATTATTTAACTAAGTTCGTGAAAATAACGTTAAAAGAAGACGATGGTTAATCATGCATCATGTGGTGGCGTTGATAGCCGAAAGACAAAGGGGTACATGCACTAATCGGCATTTGTCTCAATTGCTAAGTGTTATGTGCCTTATGTCCAAGGCTTGATGCAAGGAATACTATCGAGCCGGGGTCTTATTGGAAGCAGCCTCTCTGTTCCTACTGGGTAGAGGTAAGGTTGTCTACATCTTACCCTCCTCAGACCCTACCTTAGCTTTGCTATGGGTGGGATTTACTGAGTATGATGATGATGATGATGACTCTTTAAATTGAAGAGTCTCGTTGCTCCAATCTTGTCAGACTATGTTGTATTAACCTGGCTTGAGAGTTCGGCTTGGGCGTTCCCGGGAAACCATACCGTTGACTGCCACTTGACAAACATGCCACCACAAGAGCATAATACTCTTTGGTATAACATGGTGGGACAAAAACCTGTGTGAGCTCAGCTCAGGATAGAACCTGACACCTCTGCAAGGAGGCTAGACTCTATCCATCATTGCCTAATCTATCAAAGTGACATAAATAAAAATTGAACTTGAGTCTCTATTAAAGAACCGAAGCCTCTTAACTACTAGATCAGAAGTGGTGGATGAAATGACGGCACTTATAAAGTTAAGACATCAATTATGATCTCACTTAAAAACTAAAAGGAAAACTAGTTATTAAATTGTGGCCTTATTGTAGAAATTTTCAAACTTTTGGTTAGCATAATCACATGTAAAATTATGGATAAAATCAACAAATAGAAAGTATAATATCGTGCATCTTTATCAATGATTATTACATGTTTAATAATTGGTAATCATTACCTTTACATAACACTCATATTTGTTCAATGATTATTACATGTTAGAGTTAGCCGTTTTTCCTATAATTATCTTATCATGTAGAATAGTCATCTATTGATAAACATAAATTCATAAATACTTTAGATGCATGCATTCCAACCCAAAACATAAGGGAAAAAGTCTTGGAAACTCACCTTAAGCTTGTTTTAATACTAAAACTCATTATCCAATCTTTTTTACATCATATAATTGTGATGTCCTTACATTTTTGTACACAAATCTGTAACGCCACACAATCGTGCACCTAAGTAGCCACTGGCAGAGCATCTTAGTGGCCGAGGGGGTCCCTGGGCCATGTCATTTTTCCGTTCATAGTGTTAGTTTTACAGTAAAATCTTGGAATTTTTATTTTATTGTAAAGTATTGGATTTTTATGAGTTCGACCTCTACTAATTTTAAATTTTGAGAGTCCGGGCTCCACTGATTTTTCGTTCAAGGTCTGCCACTGTAAGTAGCATGACCGTGCTCGACAATTTGATTCTTACACGGTTGTACACAAGTGTTGCACTCCCGTGTACGTATATACATAACTTAATTTTGATAGTATATCAACTTAGTTTCATTAATTGATTCAAATTTGTATGTTTGTAAAATCTTGAACTACATTCTTTCCGATCAAACCATAACCTATCATGGTTATATGATTAAGACATCACCAACATAACTCGTGTTTGAACCCAATTGATGATCATAACATACCAACACTCTTCATTGTCCCATACCACCACCATCACATTATATGTTAGAGTTGTTTAAAAAGCCCTGGCTCGAGGCTCTCTTGAAGTTCGCCTGAAAAAAGTTCGGTTTGAAGTCAGCTCGGTTTGTAAACGAGCCGAGCCCGAGCCAAGGGGTAGGTTCGGTTCGTAGCTCGCTCATTAGTTGGCCCGTTGGCTCGCTTCGTTTGGCACGTGTAAATTAAACCCTAAATTATGTGTGTGAGTGTGTGTGTTTATATACATATATTCTAATATATCTAAGCAATGTTGTTTAGTTAGTACTATAATTACTTTTTATCAAAACAAATAGATTGTTAAGCTATGGATTTAATTATTAATGTTGATTTAAAAGATATAGATTAAGGTAAGTAACAATAACTCTTTTCTTGTTTGTTTTATAGTTTGCCCAAAATTACTATTCTGTTTAAAATGTCCGTGGCTCGGGGCTCACTCGAAAAAAATTCGAAAAAAACTCGTCTCTAAGTTAGCTCGATTCGATTTTTAAACGAGCCAAGTTGAGCCCACCCTGGTTCTGTTTGGCTCTACCCGTTTACAGCCCTATTATATGTTGATTACTACCACCTAATACTGCTGCTTTCCAAAATTTTCACTAAAGCACTATCACCTCTTTCATTTCATTCTTACTTTTCATTCTTCATGTGGTCTGCTCATTATGATTGACGAAATCTTCATCATCTTTACATCATACTTTTGTTTTGTCATAATTTTAGATTGAACTTTCTGTATTATAGATATAAAGGCTTGGTATCCAATTTTTGTGATCTAATAACATGTAACATCTCTGTTCTTAACTTGTAATCAATGTTTTAAAAAACGGTTTTTAATTCATATTGGGTTTGGCTTAGAAATGGTTCAACCAGGTTGACTAATTAACCCTATAAATACATAAAATACAATTTTAACTCAAAAAAATAATCTAAAACGACATCATTCCATAATAATATATATTTCAAAAGTTAAATCCAGAAATTCACTATTGATATCTTTTTGGGGGGCTAGATTTTACGAAAAAGGTAAATCGTCACTATTTTGGGCGTATAGAAGATTAAGAGTTAAATTTTTAATCTTTGACCCGGTATTTGTATACCAGTTTAAATCATTATAACTCAATTTACCGCAATACAACTTTTTTATCGCTCCCTTAGTTTACCGGTATGATTAATATCGCCAAGCTTTTAGCATCCGTTTTTACCGACCGCTATAAACCGGTTTTAAAACATTGCCTGTAATATTTTAATTTTTGAAATATTGAAGACTTATATGATATTTGGTAGGAAGATATAATTTCGAGTGATGGTTTTTTTAGTGTATGCCACGCGTTCATGCGATCAAATTTTGATGAGTTGGGATATGATATCGTGCTTGCTTGTACACCACATCGTGTGCTTCATTTTTACAATTTTATTTGTTTTTGTTTATCGCTATCGAATATCAATATCCTCTATTGCTATCCAAGATTTTATAATATTAAATTTTAATTTAATTGGCCACAATTAAAAAACAAAAATAAAAATAAAAAATCCTTGTCCATGCATATATTCCTCTGTTGTTTGTTAAGATTCCAATTCCTTTTTACTCTACCATTCATATTCTTAGTTACGCAAAAATATAGATGACCATAAAAATAACTTTTTGGAGAATGTCGTATATGGGTAAGGTTTATTGTAATATCATAGGAAAAAACTTTAAGTGGTTTAATTTTTTTTTAATAAATGGTTCCGTTTTCTATATTTCGTATTTGTATGCACAAATGTATATGTATATATCTATAGATATAAAATATTATTAAATTTAAATTTACATGTATTTTAAAGTTTGAATAGGGGTGTGTATGGGTCGGTTTGGGCCGTGTATTTAATGGATAACCATAACCATAACTATAACAACGATGTTGGTTAATGGATAACCATAACCATAACCTATCGGTTATGACGATTATGGTTAATCAATTTTGATGATTATAGCCGGGGAGGTTGTGAGTGGTTAGCCGTGTATTTAGCCTAGCTAAAAATAGCTATTTTTTACATGGAATAATGTTATTGCATATTTGAATATATTAGTATATTCGTAGCATTAAAAATACATATATTTATATATTAATGCCGATTATTATCTATTCAAATTAAGTGATACGATATATTCCATAAATTCAAATAAAAATTCAATCAAAACCACAAAACGATATGAAATAACCCGTAAATATAAAAATTTTCAGTTTTTTCCTAAAAGGGTGTAGGTGGAAAAATTATTTACCAAAATATGTGATTTGAAAACTATTTACCAAAATGGGCGATTTGAACCCACCACTTTCTTTAATTAAAAAAATAAAAAAAGATGGTGAAGAGTCCTAAATCTTACAAAGATTTATTATATGCGGTTCAGTTCGGTTATGGTGGGTATGGAAACATTGATAACCATAACTAACCCGCTACTTTTGGTTTTAAAAAAAACCATTAACCGACCCACCGGTTTTTTTATTTGGTTCAGTTTTTTTGGGTTCGGTTTTGTCGGTTAATTTGATTTTTTTACACACCCCTAGTTTTAAGTGTTTATTTGTACATGTATAGAGTATTTGTATGTAACATGTGTAGCTAATATACAAAAACAAAATTATTCATATTTTTTGAATTTTATGGGAGACGGATAAACACTACATTTCGATCATCTATGACTAACCTTGTTTTATGTGTTCTGCATAGATCTTTTACTTATTGTATATAGAGATAAATTACAACACAATAAAAACTAAATGTAACATAAATTAAACCCAAAAGGAAGAAACATATATCAGAATGAAGAAGAAACAAAGTTTGGTTTGGGTACGTATTTTGATCATGCTTCTCTAGAAATCATATGTAGTGTGTGTTTCATAAGGTATATGAGCCAAAGCAACATTGTTAAAGATGCCCACTTTTGCTTTAAAACTGGACCATTTTTTTTATGTGTTATCTCGTTGACTTATAAGAATGATGTAAGTGCTTTCTATGGTTTTTTTTTTTGTAATATGACATGTAGCTTTTGTAGTCCAAAACGAAATTGAGTGTCGATCTTTATATAAAAAAGGTTAAAGTTGCTGTTAAGCAATTTAATAACCAAATAACCAGTTAATTTTCTAGTTAAATGTAATCACAACACTTGGTTAAAAGAGTTTAAACCCACATCTCCAAAGAATGACTTTTTTTTTTCAAATGATTTCCTGTCACTTGAAGAAATATTGGATTTTAATAATCTCAAATTCTCAACTATTTATCGTTGGTCACCAACAATCCCGACTTAAAAAATAATGACTGACAGTCCTACTATTAACATATTGGCCTCCAATGGACCCTGACTAACAGAACCTTAACGCCTTATCTCCGGTGGCCAGAAAACTCTGCATTTCCGTCTCAAACCTCTTTGTAACCTTATTACGGACATTCAGGAACCATTTTTAGGAAAAGCCTCAATTATTTTAAGTCGGCGGAGAACTCCTTTGCCAGAAAACTTCTTGTTGGCGGAAAACTCAACTTTTTCGCCGGAAAACTTAACATCTTCGTCCCAAACCTATTTGTAACCTTAGATCGGACCTTTAGAAACATTTTTCTAGCAAAAAACGGTTTTCTGGCGACCGGAGACTAACGGCGTTAGGGTCTTGTTAGTCAGGGTCTATTGGTTGCCAATATGTCAATAGTTGGGACTGCCATTGATTATTTTTTAAGTTGGGACTGTTGACGGCCAACGACGAATAGTTGTGATTATTAAAAAAAATATTTCTATTTTGAAAGGCAAATTACACATACTCCTAAAATCTACATGTCTTAAATGCCACTTGAAAACATGTTAATACTAGGGGTTAGGGAGGTAATTCTTGACATGACTAGCCAAACCGACCTGAAACTGACGCGAAAACAACAGGTTTGGGTCGACCAACAAGGCCCGTTTAAAAAAATGGGCCGGGTTCGAGTTGACCTGTATTAAAAACAGTTCGGGTTGACCCGTCAACTTGTTTAACCACATTGATAAAAAAAACTTTTATATTTTTGTTTTTGTTTTTTTCCGTTTCTATATTACATGGTTAGCCTTAATAATGTCAGTTTTGAAACATTACACATGTAATCGATAACTCATTTAAACCCAACAACTCGCTAATTGTCAACTTGTATGACTCATCTAAAAATATGGGTTAAACGGGTCAGGTTCAGATTGACCCGAATTTATATGAGCGTGAGTCAGGGTTGAAATGTTTGACTTGAATAATGACTCGGATTCAAGTTAAACGTTTCAATCCACCAATCCACAACCCATCAACACAACACAACACGAATGACACCCCTAATTAATATCATTAGGTTATAAGCCCTCTTAGTAAATCATTTCTATCAACCAGAACACAACCTAACAAATAATTAAATGAATATAGTATAATAAATGGCTATATGATATGACTGTCACAATCAAGTGAAAAACTATTTTTAGAATTTATTTTGGACATAATTTATTAATCCATGTCATGTTTTATTAGCTAGAAGTATATCAGAATATTTGTGGTTATCTTTCTATTCAATTTTTTTTTCTGAACAACAAAAAGGGAAATATTTATTAACCACAAAAGCTAGCAAGAGGCTGTAATTTACAACCCACGAAAATCCAAAATCAAGATGCTTAAAAAACAAACAAAACCAATTACACGTCCGTTTGCATGGCATGCAAGTTGCAACTACTTAAAATAAGTTTATTTTTCTTTCATGTTTCGTGTTGCAGCTTCTCACTAATTTTGCTGTTTTCATGAAAATCCGCAGTCGCGTGTATATGCATTTTTATGTCTAGTGAAGATGGATATGTTCGGATGGTTTCGCTGATGATACGATGATACTCCAGTGACTCGTTAGGCCGTCAGTGATTAAAATTTGCCATTAAAAATAATAATATCGCCGGTATGATAAGTTTAAAAAAGGTTTTAAGTCAAAGTCAAAGAGATATAAAAAGTCATATTACTATAGTTAAGTTGGTTAAGTGAAACCAAAACACAGTAAATAGCTTCTTGTACTAATAACTAGTATTTTTATTTCGTGCGACGTGATGAGAATTTGGTTAGAATTAGTTCGCTTTATTACAGTATAAATACGGTACTGACTCTCGGTATAGCAATGGAAAGAGATAGTGTAAAACCATGGAAAAAATACATAATTTCATATAAGGAAATAAAACCTGGACGTCATTGATATCATTCTTAACTTTAGATAAAAGAAAAATGTCATACGTGCCGAAATTTTTTATTGACATGGGTGTAATTAATTTTGTGAAAGTTTAGGGGTTGTTCTGTAAATTAGTTAAGAAAAACTAACTTTGTTAAAGTTTACTCCGCCTAAATAGATTGGGCCTAATCGGCATGACGTTAGGGAGGATCAGGGGCGCGGCATAGTGGGGGCGAGAGGGGACGGCCGACCCCCAGAAGTTTTCGCTCAGTAGTGGAGAGTATATAGTTTTTGTATAGAAATTTTTTGGTATATACGTTGTTGACCCCCCGGTTTTATAGAAACTTTTTGGTACGTTTTCGACCTCCGATCAGAAATCTCAAGCTTCACCACTGGGGAGGATCTCTAAAACTCGAGACACCAACTTAAGTTGCATTACAAAGGTACACAAAAGGTAAATGTTTTAGCTAGGTATCCCTAAACTATATAAAGGAACTCGATGATACGAAATCATATAGTTTTGACTCGCAGGGTGTCTAAATAAAAACATTTTTATGCCGACTACAAGACAACAACTTATAAAAGACCTTTTCATTTATGAATCTTCATACAACTCACATACTCGCCCTTACAATCGCATTGATGAAACCTAACATCAAAGCGAAGATATTACAACGAATTAACAACCAAATGAAAGGAAACATAACTAACTATAGCAATGTTCCACATAGGAATGGGTGGCTTAAAATAAATTCAAACTTAGACTTTTTTTAACTAAAAGTTAATTTTGTTAATAATCTTAATCCTTTATCTCTACATAGAAAAAAAAATATATTATCTTATATAGGCGAATGATCAAATACAAATAGCCTTATCGTACAAACGTATGAAAGGCATGAAAAACTAAAAAACCGCGGTGATATTTTCGTAAGTATTTACTCGTAGAGTAATTATCAAAATTACCATACAAATGATTTTGTAGGGTAATTTTGATCTTGTAGGGTAATTTTGTAAAATGACCTTGTATGGTAATTTTGATCCCGTGGGGTAATTTTGTAGAGTATCATAATTACTCTACAAATGATCTTGTAGGGAAATTTTGATCATGTATGGTAATTACGAGTAAGATAATTATGAAAATACAACCGTGTTTTTTTTACCTTTTCAAGTCTTCAGAGCCGTCTCCGAGAACTCTTAAAATAATTTAGGTCTTGGGCGAAATAAAAAAATAGGCCCAAAATTGTAATAAGGGGGAATGAATTTTAAAAAGATAAAACCTTGGTGGTAAAGCCAAGCCTTGAACTTGAGACCTCTACATTATCTTGGCATATTTTTTTCCCACTCCACCACCAAGACTTTTATGTATAACAAATGAATCCATATGTTAAATATATAACATAATATATATATAAAAGCTTATAAAAACATTTCGGGCCATTTGAAAATTTAGGCCTCTAGCGATGGCACGGGTTGGCCGGCCCAAGAGCCGGCCCTGCAAGTCTTTCGTACGTTTTGTACGATAAGGCTATTTGCACAAAAATCTATACCCATCTTATATATATGACTATAATTATTTAGTAAAAATAAGAGTCTTTTTTATTTTAAAAAAAAGTAATTTCTATACTTTGGGCCTAACATCCTTTATATCTTTGAGTTTTCGTTCATAGAGTTGTCCCTGGTTCCACATTTCCACTATCAACAAGCATGTGTCTAAGTTGAATTGCCATGACAATATAAAAAGTCAAATATTAGGCCCATATTAGATCATACATCATAACATATTGAACATAGCTGGTCGACACTTCGTTGAGAAAGTGGAGAATCTCTCGGCATGTTGTTTCTTGAATATGACAAATCCATATCCTCACATGTGTTGTTGAGACATGAAGGTCAACGAGATGTCTCGCCATCTCAAGTTGCCTTGTGAAGCAAGGTACCCCAAAGGTTAATGTCTTGGTTAGGTCTAGATAGACTATACAAAGGGAGACGACGATGTGCGGACAAAAATCATGATCGCCCCCTTAAATGTTTGGTTAAGCTCCTGGACCGTCCATAAAATAAATCTGGGCTTGTTGCCTAAGAATATCAACTATTTTGGGCAATTAGCCTAACTCAAATTGTTAAACTTACTGATCTTTGTGTATAAGGGTGTTCAAAAAGCTCGTGGCTCGACGCGTGGCTCGAAGTTGTTTTATATATTTGTTTGTTGTGTTATAAATATTTGTAAAAAAAATAAAAAAAATTAACAAGTTGTCTCGAAGTTTTTACGAGCCGAGCTCGAGCTTTACTTTTTTGCTTGAAAAAATAACTGAGCCGAGTCGAGATGGCTCGTTTAAGTTCGAGCCCATCCTGGCTCGACTCGGCTTGATTACAGGCCTAGTATTGAGCCATATATTATCAATTTTTTCTACATTTATCATGATGGGCATGTTTAATAAGGAACCACTATTAAGTCGAGAACAATGAGATCTAATACTTGACAAATACAGTGAGAGTTAATAGAAAAAAGTGGAGTAAGTTGTTAAATAACCATCTTTTCGTCACAACTGAACCAAAAAATATACGATACTTGTAGTTCGTATGATAGTAATGGGCTGGTAAAGAAAAATACATAACAATAGATGCAATCCTTGTTTCTTGTTATAGGCCCAATCTTATAAATTATAAAGCCCGTTTTGGTAGTATACTCCTACAATTGATAAAAATCAAATTTAACGTTATAAGAACCGGGGTTTTACAGAGGCTTCTAAAAATAAGAAGTGTAAAAAGACACAATTGATTGCAATATATAACACAATGTTGAGCAATATATATCAAAATGCTGAAAAATATAATACAATGTCGAAGAAAAAAGACATAATGAGTCACGAAAAAAGACACAATGACGCAAATATAGAAAAGACACATTGATAAATAAAAAGACACAATGATGTAAACAAAAAGTCTAAAATCTGAAAGCTAAACATCTATAAACAAAAGACTAAAATCTCACCACGTATAGTTCGATGAGACAGTTCCAATACCGCTTGAATGACGTTTGGTACCATTCTTATGACTTCTTGTTTTTAGGAGACTTTGTATTTGATCCTAAACCATAAAAACCGAACCGTTAATTAATCTAATCTTTCTATCTGTTCACTAGTGAGAAAAGTATAAAACTAGATAGTGCTAAAGTTAGCAAAGAGCTCGTGGTGTGATGTAAAGATGTCTCTTCTCATGAGGTTGAGGGTTCTACTCCTATGATGAACAAAATGTGTAGATTAAGGGTACATAAAGTAAGTGTGAGTTAGCGGTTTTAAAAGAAAAGGGTAACACTATAATTAGTTAGATATATGAGAATGTTAAACATCAACCATCTAAATATAAACAACTTAAAAGTTCAAACATTAGTAATGCTAAACACAAAACAAGTTATAAAATCATTCTTCAAACACAAAACAAGTTTTTCTAGACAATCCGACCGACTAGTTCAATCACAAAACAATCTAAAACGTAGACTAAGCGTATAGATCTTAAACCAGCTAAACAATCCAACTGACTAGTTATTTATTTAGCGATATATAAATACATTTGAACAAAAACGTTTAGCTATATATAGATAAAGTTGTTACACCTAGTTAGTTTCTCACATGCAAGTCCCTTTTTTATATGTGTTTGTAATTAATATGTTAAATAAGTATGTAAACACAAATAAGTATTTAAGTGCATGTTTGGTCAAAAGTCAAACTTTGAACAATAGAAGTTTGACGTTGAAGATGCAAGTCAGCAAGTGTTATCAAGATCAACAGTTGAAAAAAACCTATATTTTGTCACAAAGTATATGCCTTATACCTTTTATATATACACATCCAGAGAGAGATAAACTTAAGTTATTAACAACTCAATAATATTGTGTAGGTAATTAAAAATGGCAGAATTGCAAATAACTTCCATAGATGAAAAGCTTACATTGGCACACCAACTGTGAGCATGGAGTCCAGTTTCATGATGGATGCATTGAGTCATGGTTAAAAGACCACCCGACATGTCCCTTGTGTCGGAGTCATGTTACGCGACCAGTTCGTCTCCGGCTAAAGCCCTACCTCTTTAAGGTGAGGGATGATATGGTCTCTTACTGCAACTATGCTCTTGACAATGTGGCTAGCTCCATTGGAGATTGTGACGACTCATAAACATGCTTATTCGGTTATTCCCTTAACCACCGATGCGCTTATTGGTGTTTGATCGATTCTAAAAATCACAGGTCTTTTAAAGAGGAGGTCTCATGTTCAAAGTTGGACAATTGGAAGTGGTTTAGAATTATCAGTGTAATAGTAGAGCTGTAGAGTTGTAGTAACATTTGTAGTTAAAAAAATATTACTTAATTTCATATAATTAAGCGTATAATTTCATTTACTTGAGTTATCGTCGGTCTGTTGGATGGCTAACAAGGTTGTTTAATGTCGGGTCATAGAAGATCCGTTCTTAATATCCGATGTAACGGGTTATTAACACATAACTAATAACAGAAAGGTAAATATGTTGCGTAAATATAGTGTTTGTTCGTGTCGTTGTGAATTATGATGATTTGGTTAAAAATCTTTAAAGTTGTTTTGAAAATGACAAGGGAGTTCTTTTATTATTTGAGAGTTATCGTTAATTTATATGGCATAATCTTATTAATGTATATTAAAAATTTTCACATCGATATTTTTATTGTTTAAGTCATGTAACTATGTCTTTTGCCTAAATGCGGATTCCACTTTCACCAAGATATGTAGTAAATTACAAAACTCGTCATTTATGTATGTCACTCATTACAAAATGTGTCATTTGTCTTCAAAATATACAAGAAACGTACTTGATGTTTGCAAACCTTTGCAAGTTATGTCCTTTAGTCGTAACACAACTTGTTTTCATGGTTAAATTTGACTAAGTCAACCTCACATAAGGGTATTTTGATCATTTTATCCTAAATCCTAAAATCACAATTATAAAAATAATAAATAAAAGAATTTTAAAATTATATATGTATATATATTTATAAACATATACAGACACCCATACATGACCCAGCTTCTCCTTTTCTCTCTAACTATCCAACCCCCACCACAACCCACCTGCCACCACCACCATTGATCTGCCACCACCACCACCATCGATCTGTCTCATCTCTCTTCTCTCTTCACACACACATAAACCCTGTCTCTATCTCACTCTACTGAACCACCACCACCACCACCACCTACCCCACCACCACCACCATTCAAATGCCACCACCTATCTCTAACAAACCACAATCTGATCATTTCCTGCAATCTCATCTACCACACACCGTCACCAACACACAACCCACACCACCACCGGCAACCCCACCACGCACGCTCTCTGTATATCTTCGGGAGCCGACCAGTACTGTTAACACCATCGTTTCTCCCTGTTACACACAGTGGGTGAAATTGAGAAGAAAAAAAAGGTGAAATTGAGAAGAAGAAAAAGGTGAAATTGGGGCTAGAACTTACTGGAAATGAGACATGCGAATCGAACTTAAACATCATCCATGGGTGTTAATCGTAATCGTTTTTGATCTGGTCACTTAGAATCGAGCCCAAACATCCCCGATCTACCGCACCTGGACAAGATCGACAGTCTACCACCATTGTCGCATGTGGCGGTGGTGGTCACAGGTGGTGGCGGGGTTATGGCGGCGGAGGTGGTGGGTGAATGGCGGTGGTTGTGGAGGCGGCAGGTGGTGGGTGAATGGCGGTGGTTGTAGTGGCTGCAGGTGGGTGGTACCGGGGTGAGATGGTGATGGCCGGTGGGGGTAGGTGATGGTGATGGTGGGAGTGGTGGTGGCAGGTGGGTGGTAGTGGAGGTGGTAGGGTGGGTTGTGGTGGTTTATGGTGGGGTGAAGAAACCAGAGAGGAGAGTTAAGAGGGAGATAATGAGGGTTGAGGGGAAAGAAAGACTGATTATATGTTTATATATTTTTAATATTTTTAATTCTTTTTTTCGTTTTATTCTAGTAATTAAAGCAAAATGACTAGAATACCCACATGTGGGGTCCACTAAGTCAGATTTAGTCGTAAAAAATAACTGAGTTATGGCTAAAGGACATAACTTGCAAGGGTTTACAAACATCGAGTACGTCTTGTATATATTGAAGACAAATGACACACTTTGCAATAAGTGACATACATAAAGGACGAGTTTTGTAATTTACTCCTATATTAATTAGATATAATCATACCCATTATTTATGTGAGTAAAGATCCCGTACAAGTAGACCTATCGTTCAAAACAATGCCGTGGAAAAGTAGAAAAAACGTTGGTGGCATTTTTGTAATTATTTTACTTATAATTACCCTACAAGATCATTTGTAGCGTAATTATGATACTCTACAAAATTACCCAATAAGATCAAAATTACTCTACAAGATCCTTTTACAAAATTACCCTACAAGATCAAAAATTACCCTACAAAATCATTTGTATAGTAACTTTGATAACCTGAGTAAAATAATTACGAAAATGGTACCGTGTTTTTTTTTTCCACAACATTTGTACGTTTTGTATGATAAAAGTATTCGTATTTGATGTTATTTATGTAGTATATGTTTTGCTTAAAGAGTTAAGAAGGGTATTTTTAATGGCATGTATATTCTAAACTCTAGTCCATGAGTAATTTATCGTTACCCTACCATGTTTTTAATATTTTTTTTATAAAGTCTGTATTTGGGCCTTGTCCATCGAATGAAAAAGCCCAAAAACCCTTATCTTGAATACGAATGTCGAATGATTTGGACTTAAAAAAAGAAACAAAAAACTAAGGATAAAAGAAACGGATATTACAGGGCTTTTCATTTAAATTATACAAGACAAGTTATAAAGTCAAAAATACAAAATATGTTGATACATCATATGACTGATAGTCGTCTTTATGTCATTTAAAAATTTATGTGTATTGTTAAAACTCGATTTCTTATGTATCGTTAAAACTCGATTTCTAGTATCGATTCAAATTAATTTACATAGTATAAATAAGCAACAATATGTTGCTTATGTTGTTATACTATATGCTTAGGGCATGTTTTAAAAAGACACTTAACTTTTCACTTTTTCACCAAAGATTTATATCTTTTGTATTTTAATCCATTTGATTTTTTTTACTTTTAACCCTAAGTTTTTTCATACTTTACAATTTTTCTCAACACTTTTTATTTTCAACGTGATCCCCCATAATTTCCGCCTTTCGCAAGTTTTGTGTTTTACGTTTCGTTCTAAATTTTGTAAATAAACAAGCCGTAACGTGCATGTGAGGTTCAACGTTTTTTCGTTGTTTTTTCCGAGTTTGACAGGCCTGTCACAAAAGGTTTCTTTTTCTTCATTTGACAAGTTCGTCGCAACGCGCAAGTCCTAGATCGACTTCGTTATTCTTTTCTACGCTTTACGTTTCGGTCTAATGTCTCCGCATTAACACGCCGCAACGGGCGTGCATGGTTCAACAATTCTACGTCTGTTTTTCTTTCTGTGTTATTTTTCCTTTTTTTTATTTATTTTATTTTACGAGCTCTTAGTGGTCGCTAGCAGTGGTTTGACATTGATGCTACTTGGCACGATTTTACGAACGTATTTAACCTATCAATTTTTTTACTAATAATGTGTTTCAAGTTTACCCATATGCATCCTTTACTTAAAAAACTAATTTACGTGCATGTTTTTATGTATGTGTCAGCATAAATTTGATTTGTTTTACGTTTCGACGTAAATGTTTTCTGGAAATGAGTCTAATCAAATATAATACGTTTTCGTTTTTTTTAAAACCGTTTTTTACATGCATATTTTATGTATGTTTCTGTATAAATTTGAGTTGGTATATGTTTCGACGTAAACTTTTTTGGAAATGAGTCTGGTCAAATATAATATGTTTTCGTGTTTATTTTATGAATGTTTGGTAAATTTTGTTTCGCACCGAGTGGGGTCTAATTGTGGTTTCTTTTTTTCTTTCAAAAACTCTAATTAATCTCTTTTGATTATACGTGTTAGTTTTTCCATTATACCCATTACGTTTTCAATGTATGAGTCGGGTCACATATAATTCGTTATGATTGTACGATATGAATTTGATTTACTTTATGTTTTGATCCAGTCGCAATGCTTATATATGTTACATTGAGTTCAATCGGATACGTCGAAACACACATTTTCATACGGTTAATGCATCACATAACGTTTGGACTAATCCATTCGATATTTTCGATGTACCCGCGCCGCAACGCGCGCGGGTCTTATTAATAGTATTGTATAAAAACCATCTAATGCATTTTATCAAATCTATCAACAAAGATTTTTAGAAAAAAATCTACTTATAATGCATTTTATCAAATCTATAAACATATATTTTTCGAAAAAAATCTACTTATTTTCCATACAAACTTTATATTGCAAAAACAACTCATGCATCTACAATTATACCCTTATACAATTAGCAACTTGGGTTATGTCTCATTTGTTTAAAAGTCACATCTTTTAGTTTATTTTACGTACACCCTTTCATTATATTATATTATATAATACAACAAAAAGTAACTTAAACACTATGGTTTAGATCACACATCTTTAAAAAGTCACAACCTTTAAACTACTTATCTATATGCATCACACCCTTACAAAAAATCACAACCCTTCATATATATATATATAAAGTCACAACCATTTAATATATATACAATTACCAATTCCAGTTATATCCTTTCATTTAAAAGTCATGTTGGTTAAAAAATTGTATACTTATACAATTAAAAACTTGGGTTATGTCCTATTTGTTTAAAAATCACACCCTTTGATTCATTTTATTCTAATTATAAAATATTACAAAAGAATTACATTAACACTCAAAATCCGAACCATTACGTCCTTTCCGAAAAAATATACGTTGTTTCCCTTTGTTGATTAAAGATTTATTTATCTCAATGGTGTGTTTCATTTTGTAGTCATATTTAGAGTATGTTGTTTTGAATTTGGTTAATTCATCGGTTTTGATTTTAATATTTCATATTGACAGATCATTTGTTTGTTATTGTGATTTTGATGATTGATATTTTATTTTATTCATGAACATAGATGCATGGTTATGCGTGGTTGCAGATTTGGTGATCATGTGTTTAGATGATTTGATTAGTGGGTTGCTTTTACTTTCGTTTCAATTTGCAGAAACAATAATTTTCTGGATATGGAGGGTGATACACAGAGTAATGGTTCTTTCTCATTATTTTTGAACATTTGAAAAATATCGATATGAATTGACGATCGTGTATTATAATGTTGGAATGTTAGGTCTTTTGAAATTTGAAATAAAAATATAAAATATCACCCTTGAATTTGGGATAATTTGAAACAACTTTACTGACAAAATAAATTAAAAAATTAAAGTATGCTACGTTCTTTTACAAAAAGACCAACCGGCATAATTAGATTTTAGTCCCTGTTGTAAAGTTGATTATTACGAAAGCTCAAAATGTGAAACCGTTTGGGCTGGTTTTAATTTTTAACTGTTAGGTATATAATATTAGTTAATTTGGTCGTGCCTACACATCGGTGAAATCGGTTTGATTCTTACTTAGAAAACAGAGGGTTTCGGGTTTCGGGAGCTCTGGGCGAACTTGCTAGTTTTTCAAGAATAAGCAGATAAGTTCGGCCGAACTTGTACATATTTGTAAAAGTTCGAGCGAACTTGAGGTATATGAGGGATCCTTTTGTCATCAGGTAAGTTCGGGCGAACTTGTGGTAGCCAAGTTCGGTCGAACTTGGCCTGGTGACCAAGTTTCGTTTGCCGATTTCGCATGAAGTGTTCGTTTGGCTATTCGGTTCGTATTAGATAGTTATATTAAGCGTTTTAGTAAAGCGTTAAGCGTTATAGTTGATATAATAGTGCGATTTAGCGATTCGAGTGTGCGAGAGCGATGCGATTGCGATTGTAATCATAACCAATAACACACATAACACATAATTAATATAATACCACGTAAATAAGTGCGATTCGCGATGCGATGAGATTAGCGATACTATTTAATAAGCGATTTAGATGCGATAATAACGTAAAACATCATAATTACTTAACATAAACTTTATTATAAACCGAATCTCGGGATTACAAAGGTAGATAAACGGAAAAGCAAAATGGAAAGATAACAACGAATTTTCGATTTATTACAGTTAGACGGGTCAATGTCAACCCGTTTTTATGTGGGCCAACCCGAACATGTCCCGTTTTTTTTAAACGGGTCATGTAATCTAGAGGTGTACAAAAAAACTGATTACGCAACTGAAACCGAAAAAAAAACCGAAACCGGTTATTTTTAAAACCGGTTTTTTTGTAACCGGTTCGGTTACTAACCGGTTTGACCGATTATTAATCGGTTGCATAATTTGGTTGACAGTTCGGTTTAGAAACCGGTTATAAAAAAACCGGTTGTAAAACTGGTTAAAGGTAAAATCGGAAAAAAAACTGGTTATTACAAAAACCGGTTACGATAAAAAACCGGTTAACCGGTTACGTTTATTAAAAACCGGTTATGAAAACCGGTTAACCGGTAACGGATATTAAAAACCAGTTATAAAAACCGGTTAAAAATGGGTTATTTGTGCCCAGATCAGAAAAACGGTCATATGACCGTTAGGACCTCAAAGTAGCCGTTTTTTTTTGTTTTTTTTGGGCCTAAAATGCAGCTCCAAAGTAGTATAAAAGGGTGGTGGGTGTTTTAGTTCAATCAAACCATTCTCTAATCTCCTAAATCTCTTAAAAACGCTCACTTACGCTCACTTTCTTGTTCGGTAACTCTTACAAAAAGCATGGCAAGCTCTGTGCTCAAGATTCGGTCAATGTTGGCGAGCTACAACCGATACGGTTGTTCGTGTACTTCCAACCAAGCGCAACCCCGAAGTTTGGTCACATTTCGATTTGTGCGAGATGGCAAACGGGTCGAAAAAAGCACGTTGTCATTATTGTAATGGTTTTTACGCCGTAGGGGCAAACACCACCTTGAGACAACACGTTGAAAAACCATTTTGCAAGTCGTTGAAACAACAACACACTAGTGGTCAAGCTTCAATGGGGAGTGAAGGCGCTAGCTTGTTTGCGTACAAATTGGATGTGACTAGAGTGGAAATGGCGAAGTTTGTAATCCAAGAAAGTTTGCCGTTCAACCATTTCGACAACCAACGCTACACAAAGATGGTTCAAAGAACTCTCCAACCACGATATACCCATGTAAGTCGTGCTACTCTTAGGAGAGATTGTTTAAGATTGTGGAAAAATGCTAAACAAGAATTAATCTCTTATTTTGAAAAATTAGAAACCGGTGTTAACTTGACTAGCGACGTTTGGTCCGCATCGCACGGTTCACCCGACTCGTATATTTGTGTCACCGCCTATTGGATTGAACCGGCGACGTGGCAAATGATGAAACGCACGATTTTGTTTAAACTATTTGATTACCCCCACACCGGTGAATCTATATATAAAGCAATCGACAAATGCATTAAAACGTACAAATTGGAAAACAAGATTTTTTCAATAGCTTTTGATAACGCCTCAAACAATACGCTTTCGGTAACGCATTTAAGATTAAAGTACAATCCAATTTGTGAGGGTATTTTTTTCCATAGTCGATGTGTCGCACACATCATAAATTTAGCCGTTCAAGATGGCTTGAAGGTTATTGAAACTCAAAAAGAAGCTTTCAAAAAAATGTTACGTCATATATATGGTCACACGCATAGACATTCAAAATATATATTAAAATGTGTAAGGAAACGGGTCGATTATGCTTAGGACCCAATTGGGACGTCGCTCATCGATGGAACTCGACTTGCACCATGTTTGAAAATGCAATTTTGCAAAAGGAAAGTTTAATATCATTTCATAACCTTTTGTCGAGTCGTGGAAAGGTTTCGTCTTACCACCAATCGAATTGGGGTCTTATTGAAACGGTTACACAATTGCTTCAAGTTTTCAAAACGTCAACAAAGACTTTATCGGGAGCGAACTCGGTCGGTATGGTGGGTCGAACTTTCTACAAACAATGACTTCACAAGAATTTAAAATTTTTGTTGGGTTGGTGGAAAGGAAGATCAATTTCCGATCCTAGCCACAATGGCCCGAGATTTACTAACGGTCCAAGCTTCAACCGTAGCTTCGAAAAATGCTTTTTCTATAAGTGGTAGGGTGATTTCTATACGGAGGACAAAGCTAACACCAAAGGCGGTTGAGATGTCGATTTGCTTGAAAGATTACTTGGATGCGGCGGAAAGATGTCAACACATACGCTCACTCGAGGGAGAATTAGATTACGAAGGCGAAGTGTACGAGTACGAGATTGTAGCCGAACTAACAACCCCAATGACCGAGGACGAAGCCGAACTAGATGAATTCCTACACAATAGTTCTAGTTCGAGTTCGGGTTCGGGCGAAGAAGATTAAACGAAGCTTGATATATTAATTAGTCCAACTAAAAAAAATGTTAGTGGACGTTCTTGTGGATTAATATTTTAACTTTATGTATTTCGTTTGTAACGAACAACTTCGTATTTTCATTGTTATATAAGCATTTGTTCCAAAACTTAATCGTATATTATATTTTAACCTTATATATTGTAATTCTTATGATTTTAAACAAAAAAACAACATTTAGGCCTTAAAAAGGAGGGTAAACAGCAAAAACAGCATGTTTTAAACATTCTGCACAAGTTTCTGCAGAACCGGTTATTTTACCGGTTTTTCCGACCGGTTAATAAACCGGTTTTTTTCCTACCGGTTTTTAAAACCGGTTATACAATCAATTAAAAAAACCGGTTATTACAGAAACCGATTACTAACCGGTTGTAACCGGTTACAATTTTCAAGTACAAAAACCGGTTTTTAACCAGAACCGGTTATTGAACAACCGGTTTTCAGAATAAAAAAAAAGCGGTTCGGTTTTTAACCGAAACCGTTTTGTACACCTCTAATGTAATCGACCCAAACTTGTTTTTTCATGTTGGATACGGATCAGATTGATGGGTCGTGTCAAGAATTATCACCCCTAGTTATTACTATCGTAATCAATGAATCCGGTTTGAATTTTTTTTTCTTTTTTATAAAGAATTGGATTTAACGATTTACAGCTTGCTAACACCTGTTTCTTTGTGGACTCCACAAATAAAATAAAAACTTCAAGCCTATGTCATGAACTTTGTAATCTTAGAACTAATATAAATATTATAATCACGTCCCTAAAGCTAGTTCTTTTAGTAGATATTTACAAGAATAGTTATATACTTCGCATAACCTTTTCATATACTTTACATAACCTTTTCATATATTATTCAAAACTATGTATATCTCTTAAAAGTTCCAAATTATAAACCCCAACCCCACCAAACATTTTGTATGATCTTCTAAATAAGAGGTCAGAGGTTAGAGTCTCAACTTCGACAAATTTTGTTCTTTGTTGAGCAAAAGGTTTTCCCTATTGTGGTTGGGTTTTCACCTGGGTGGATAGGGTGGGTGACAACATTTTGTTCTTAAGGAAGGAAACTAGATTCTAAAAATCCCAAGTCGACGTCATTTGTCATTATTGACTCCACCTTTGAAGATTTCCACTGTTCGTCTCACCTTTTAATTATTTTGCTTTCAACAGTCTTCAGTTAAAAAAAATTAACGAGATTAATTTTTTTCCCTAGAATTACAAACAAATGTTTTAGGCTTTTGACCAGAACAAGGATACAAGTCCATTGATGTAAAGTTTTTATTCATACTGTTAAATAATATATTTTAGAGTAAACTTCCGTTTTGCTCCCTGTGGTTTGGTCACTTTAACGGTTTTGCCCTAATCATTTAAAAATAGCCATTTTGCTCCAATAGTTTACTATGTTTTTTCTATTTTGCTCCTTGCATCTAACTCCATCCAAATTGTTTGTTAACTGAAAGGGTGTTTTGGTAACTTCAAATATAAAAAAAGGTATTTTAGTAAAACTAAGATAAAGATTATATCATATTATATAATTATATAATAATATATATAACAAAACCCATATTATCTATTCTCTCTAAACAAATCAGATTCAAAATTCAAACAAATTCACATAAAAAATCAGATTCAAAATTTCATCTTCATGGCTTCTTCATTATTGTTCATTCTTCAAAAAATTGGAAGAAACACACCAAGAAACACCCGTTATAAGAATCGTTATCCCACAACAATTTGTTCTAGTGTTCATCCTGCCAAATTTCAACATCAGCTTCCAAATAGAGTAAATTGCACAAAACGTCCTTTATGTTTCACCAATCTTGCTGGTTTCAGCCTTAATCTTTAAAAGTTACCAAAACCAGCCTTTAAGATTAAATTTGTTGCAGGTTTCATCCTTTATCACTAACTCAGTTACTAATCCATGTTAAATGGCCTCACATGCATAGCATGTGAGGGTAAAACCGTCTTTTCATCTCTCTCTCTCTCCACTTTCTTTATCTTCAAACTCTTTCACCTTCAACCTTCACCTTCACCTTCACCTTCATCTTCACCATTCTCCAGCCGACAAAAATGGCTTCCAAATCTCAAGATTCACAAAACCCAGATACAAACCCATCAGAACTCCAATCTCACCTCCCATTATCCCATTCACATCGATCACACTTTCTCTCTCTAAATTCACACCTACCCATTTCATCTCTCCACCAACAATCTCACCTAACCCTCCCAAACCAAGACTGAAAAATCAAAATCCGTAACTATAGCAACAGATGGTACATATTACCTTTCCAAAACCGCAGAGGGAAAAAAAGTCGGTAAATCAACAGAAGGAAATGAAGGAAAATGTCGTTTTTGCATCCAATGCTGCTTTAATTCATTACAACAAGCGAAGCGTATGATTTCATTCAGGTGGTGAGGCGATTGACTCGAGTTTTTTCTTGGTCAACTCACGTTGCTTTGACTTTTCGTTGAGTGTGGCTTCTTTATCCATAGGTCGTTTCAAAAAAACATCTAAAAATGGGCTTTGGTTAAACGGGTTGTTTGAGAATAAAAGGCATCAAAATGGGTTCACCAGCTTTATTTATTTTTATGGTGACGACACAGGCGGCAGCGGCGGTAATGGTGGTGCCAACTGCCAACCCATAACAGCAGCAGGCAGCAGCTGGTAGGTGTAGGCGGCGGTGGTAACGATGGTCGTGTGTTGGCGATTTGTAGGGGGGTTCACCTGCTGTATTTGTTTTTACGATTGCGACAGCAGGCGGAGGCAGCGGCAGTGAAAACAGTGGTAATGGCGACCCATAGATGGTGGCGCCTGATAGTGACAGTGGCAGCGGCAGCAACATCCAGGAGCATCCAGCAGCATTTGAGATGGTATTTTGAGGGTTGCTGGGATTTTGGGAGGGTTAGGTGAGATTGTTGGTGGAGAGATGAAATGAGATTGTTTGTTGTTAGAACGAGATGGGTCATCAGGAATAAGAAGAGGAAACAAAATGACGAATATACCCTCACATGTTAGGCATGTGAGGGAAATAAAACTGAGATAATTAACTTGGTTAGTGATAAAGGATGAAACCTGCAACAAAATTAATCTTAAAGGCTGGTTTTGGCAACTTTTAAAGATTAAGGCTGAAACCAGCAAGATTGGTGAAACATAAAGGACGTTTTGTGCAATTTACTCTTCCAAATATTATATAGAGTAAACTTCCGTTTTGCTCCCTGTGGTTTGGTCGTTTTAACGGTTTTGCCTCGATCCTTTAAAAATAGCCATTTTACTCTCTGATCTACGAAACTTATCTTTGTTTCACTCCCCGCCCCTAACGCCATCCAATTCCAACGTTAAAACACAGTCACGTGTATCTCACATGAGGGGCAACTCTGTAATTTCCCATCTTCCCTTTTAAGAGCTGGTACCTTGTTGCCTTTTAAAACCCCTAACTTCTTACTACCAACAACCACCACCTCCTGTCACTAGCACCAACAGTCGAGACCAGCTGCCATCAACACTAACAACCAGCCAACACAAACGTGGTTCAACTACAATCACATATTTTAGAAACTGAACAAGGTAGATTGGTATATTGTGAGTAAACTAGCTAAAAAGCAAAGTTGGAGCAAGAATCAATGGGTTCATGTGTTCAAATCGGAAGACGGATGTGGAGAGATTTGGGTTTCAAACCAGATCCGGTCAAAATCAACTGATGTGGGGCGACTTCCACAACGGGTTCCGGTGTTCAAATCGGTGGACTGATGTGGAACAATACGAGGTTCCTCCCAGATCCACTCAAAATCGTCGACGATGTTCGTTCAGAAAGATGAAACTGACTGCCAAAACGGTTTCATTTGTTAGAATCGGTGGAGCGATGTGGTGTTCAGCCCAGAGCCGCTCAAAATCGCACAACAAAGGTGAAATCCTTTTCTATAGTTGTCTCTGTGTTACCTCACAAAGCAAATCTGAGATAGTGGATGGAAATGGTTGACCGAGAAGTATAAGTGCTAAAAAACAAAGGTTTGATAGTTTTTTTATGCAAAGGTTAAAACCTTAGATCATGTTCATCAATTTAATAATTCTCAAAATGGTTAAAGTGTTTGCTGGAATTTAGATCACAAATTGAGAAATCAAGAGAGGGATAAATGGTGCTGACAGGTTGTTAGAGAGAGATAGAGTGATGGTGGAGGCAGGTGGTTACGGGTGGTGACACCAGGGTGGTGGGCGGTGTCAGGTGGTGGGTGGTATCTTGTATAGAGAGAGAGAGTAAATGTTGTATTTGTTATAGGTATGGTATGTATATATAGGAAAAAACTAAAATGCCCCTCATGTGAGGAGCATGTGACAAGGATTTAACAGTTGAATTGCATGGCGTTGGGGGCGGGGAGTGAAACAGAGATAAGCTTCATAGATCAGGGAGTAAAATGGCTATTTTTTAAAGGATTGGGGCAAAACCGTTAAAACGACCAAACCACAGGAAGCAAAACGGAAGTTTACTCTATTGTATATTTGATTGATTGATTACAAATTCCATACGTTGAATATAATATGTGGGTTACAAATAATAATACAATCACCTCCTGTTCTTGGCCTTGAAAGGAGAAAGACTGCGAGTTTTAGAGAGAGATTAGAGGGGAGATCAGCGGCCGATTTGGGGGGTTTTGGGACGGAGGTTTGGGGCAGCAATTTGGGGGTTTTGGGACGGAGGTTTGGTGCGACGTTTTAGGTTAAGTAGGGCAGTGGAGTGGTGGTTTGGTGTAGCCGTCAGGGTTCCGGCGAATCTCGTTGCTGGCGGCGTTAGGCTTCCGGCGAATCTCGCTGCTGGTAGCGTTAGGGTTCCGACGAACTTTGCACCGGAAATCACAACTAACCTTGGCCGATTATAAGATCCTTAAGTGGAAGTGGCGGCGGCGGTAGTTGGTGAGGTCCGACGACGACGATGAATCTTCAATAGTGAGGTCCGGCGGCGGTGGTCCTTGTGTTGCAGCAATCTTCAATAGTGAGAGTTGCTGAATACTGTTGAAGGTGATGATGATATATATTAGTAAATGACAAATACAAATTTAAGGATTTAATGAAATTGAATAAATGATTTTTATAATTTGATTTTTAATATCATTAAAAACAATAACATATTTAAAAAATTGAATAAATGATTTTTATACTTGAAGTTACTAAAATACCTTTCAGTAAACAATTTCGATAGGAGTTAGATACGAGAGTAAAATGGAAAAAAACATAGTAAACTATTGGAACAAAATGACTATTTTTAAATGAATGAGCAAAACGTTAATGTGACAAAACACAGGAAGAAAACGAAAATTTACTCTATATTTTATTGTTAAATCACTCGTGTAAGAAACGGATTCCGATGATATAATAAAGCCAATAGAGCTTTGGTCAAAGCTTGCAAACATCAACACAAAATCATCTGCAAGACAACACACCATGTACTATTTCATTATCCCAAACCTCCTCAAAAATCCCCTCCTTCTCTCTCTCTCTCTTTCTTTCTCTCTCTAAATCACCATGGCCAAAACCACCTTCTTCTTCACCTTCCTCACCCTCCTCATCTCCATAGCATCTTCTTCAAACCCAAACCCTAACCCTAACCCCACCAACTCACCATCACTAGCCACCGCTCACTCCGTCCTCACCCACCACGGCTTCCCAATCGGTCTTCTCCCCACCGGCGTCTTCACCTACGACCTCAATAACCTTACAGGCGAGTTCACGGTCAACCTGGGAACCCCCTGCCGCCTCATCCTCCCCCCTGACAACTACCTCGCCACCTATTCCAAGAAAGTCACCGGCAAGATCGTTGAGAATCGGATCGCGGAACTTAAGGGGATTAGGGTTAGGGCTTTTTTCCAGTGGTGGGGGATTACTGGAATTAAAATTAACGGTGATGATCTGGTGTTTGAAGTTGGGATGGTGACTGCTAAGTATCCTGTTAAGAATTTTGATGAGAGTCCTCAGTGTGAGGGCAAGAAACACTCCTCTTCTTGAAAGGTATATATATGTATGGTGTTTGAAGTTGGGATGGTGACTGCTAAGTATCCTGTTAAGAATTTTGATGAGAGTCCTCAGTGTGAGGGCAAGAAACACTCCTCTTCTTGAAAGGTATATATATTTGTGTGTGTGTGTGTGTGTGTTGAATAACTTGAAATTTATTTTATATATATGTGTGTGTGTGTGTGTTGAATAACTTGAATTTATTTGATATGATGCAGATTATTGTGTATGTTAATGTTTTTCAATGTGTGATTGTTGTTGATTTTAATTTGATATGAGTTTTGAGTAAAAGATGTGTTAGTTAGTTGAATATTTATATGTTTGATGGCTACTAAAGGATTGATGACTGTGGGTCCTTTTTGTGATTGATGTTATGTAGCATGCCTTTTGCTCTCATAAAGTTGATTTTGCCAAAGTGTCATAGTGGTGTTTGGATAACTTGATGGATTTTAGACCATGTGTAGTGTGAGGGTAAAACAAAGCCCCCACCTTGGCGTTATGCGTCATGTGGCAGTCTAGCCAGCAACGGGGTATTATTGGGCGTTTTTCTAGAGTGAAACAAATGCCCCTTGCAATGATTAGACATTGAAATTGAATTTAAATAAAAGAAAAAAACCATCAAAAATATTTCATTGGCCATCACTTTGTTGATCAGGCGTTTTTTAAAGCACGCCTTGAGGATTTCTTTTTGAAAAAAACTCCCGGGGGTGGTAAGGGGCTTTTTTCTTTTGGGAAAAAACGCCAAAATCCCCTCCCCCCAACTACGGGTGGTCTTAGAGTAGGGGTGTTTAAAAAACTCGTGGCTCGCAGCTCGCTCGAAACTCGTTCGATAAAAGCTCGAAAAAAGCTTGGCTCGAAATTTGCTCGGTTGCAAACGAGCCAGCTCGGCTTGACTCGGTTTGTAAACGAGCCAAGCTCGAGCTTAGCCTGGCTCGGCTCGTGAGCCGGCTCGATAAGGTTTACATCCTTCATTTTTTTTTGTCCCACATTGCTCAAAAGACAAAAACTAAGGGAGTGTCTCCCTATAAAAGATGGCAAAGACAGTGTACAAAGTGAATTAACTATTTATACATGCATATTTAGCCATTTGGTTAAATTAAATTGCAATTATGGCCTTAGTCTATGAAGAGTTTTATTTTTTAAGGCATTTTAATTAGTAATTTTTGCGGTTTTTTGTTGGTTCGAGCTAGATCGAGCTGAGGCCGAGCTAGCTCGAATTTTAATCGAGTCGAGCTCGAGCCTTAAATTTTGGCTCGATTTAAAATTCGAGCTCGAGCCGAGCCAGCTTAGAGTCGATTATTGTACTTTTAACGGGGTGTTTGGGATTGTTATTTAAGCATTTAATCAGCTTATTTATTTAACTGTAAGGTAAACTTGAAATATATTTTTGGTTTGACCTGAATTTGAGTAAAGATGTATTGGTAAGTTGAAATGTTGAATATTAATATTTTTGGTGGGCCTTTTTATATATGATTGATGTATGGGGCAAGACTTTTGCTGTCATGAGTTAATAGTATACAGTGATCTCTATAAAGTTGATTTTGACAAAGTTTTAAGGGGGGTGTTTGGATAGATGTTATTTAAGCATGTTATGATAATCAGATTATTAATTACACTATAAGGATAAAGATGTAATTTTCTATGCACCAAGATTGATCACTTGGAAAATAAGCAAAATTCCAAATATTACCAAAGTCATAGTTGTTGTGCCCATGGCTTTATAGCCTAGTGGCATCCTGGGGGTGGGATAAGGCTTTGGGACCAATAGGTCCTGGGTTCGATTCCCACAAGGGGGGTTTTTCCCATATTTATTGGGTTTCCTCTTGAATTGGTGTATAAGCATTATGCCTACTGGAGATGGATATGATCGGGTGTTTCTGCTAGTGGCACGATGATACTCCAGTGGTCCGTCAGTGATCCAAATTTGCCGTTCAATAAAAAAGTCACAGTTGTTGTTTGGGTGGTTGGTAAATTGATTATGATTCTACCATTCTTCTTATTGTTTAAGGTCAAAGTTTAGAACTTTTAGGATAAAGTGATTGTAATCCATGATTTTCTAGGAGATTGGTCCCTAGGATAATTAGGTAAGCAGTTTTATTATAAAAGCTGGTTCATTGGTTTTTTTAACGACAAATTTCTTTTAATCCCTGTCGTCAGTGTGACTTGAACCCAAGACCTCTCCTTCCCAAACCCAGGTGTTTAAAGGTTTTGCCTTTGCCATGGACCACCACCTCAATTGGTAACTGGTTCATTGGTTACTAAGACAAATGTGAAGTTACATAAAGTGTGATATGGTGGTTATTCAACTCGCGTTAGTAACTTTGCAAATGCACATCCAAATACCCATGAAAGTTTTTACTTAAGGTTTTTTATCATGCTTATGTCACATGTGTGACAAGAAGAGTTGTGCATTTAGAATGTTGTTTTAAGTAGGGATGAGCAAATGGTACCGGATACTAGTACTGGTACCGATTTTTCCGAATCGAACTATTTTTTTCGATAACGATTTAGTACCGACTTTTGACGTTTTCGGCACCGGTATCTTTGGAATCTGTACCCATTTTTGAGGATTTATCAGTTGGTACTGAGCTCATCCCTAATTTGAATTGATAAGAACTTATTCATTGTGGTTGCATAGTGTTGATATGACTTATTGTATGTTGTTAGTTTCAACAAGTTTGTTTATTTTCTTATTGTGTGTAAATTATGATACACTAATGTCTAGCTATATTCTTATTGGGAGCTTTAAAGAAAAAGAAGCATGCCCCTTCACCTTTTTTCGGTAATAATGAGATCCCGTCACCAGTAAAGTCACGACGACCCAGCTATATCTGCTAAGCAGCGGGACAACGTGAAACACACAACTTGTATATTGCCTTCAAGCGTACCTCTGATAGAGACCCTTCACTTGTTTAAGTTGTGCTCACTTTAATTCTTTGGATATTGCATATGACTTTTTAACTTTGATGTGTGAAGTTAGGTATTCTAGTTATTATGATAATAGTGTCTGATCTCACACGATTATATCCTTCTTTACACGTTTACAGTATGCATATCCATCAAACTTTCCGCTGATTATTTTCGAAGTTTTTATCATACTTGCAGGCCTTTAGTGAACTGCTGCTCCTGTGGATTAAGTTATTTTATCAAAAGTTCCCAGTAGGAAGTATCCTGCAGTGTAAAGCTATACAAGGAGTATTAATCAGCAGTTAACTTATGGTGAAAACCAAAAGGAAAAACCAATGCCTACGTACAACCATTATATTATGTTCTTAGTATTAAAAGGATTATTTTAAGAATGCTTTGTGGATACTTTTAGGCCTTTGGAACCAAGTAACATGTATTTCATTATGTGCTTTACGTTGTATATGTTTATGTTGTTATTATATGATTCCAGTTATCACGTTTTACACTTATCTGTCCAGAGTCTATTTGTACAAATATTTACTTTGGTGCTTGGTTTTTGAGTATTTTGTGAAAGGGTACTCAAAATTGGGATAGGGGTGAAAAGTGAAAACGAGTCATGCTAGTCGTGAGCTCTCTAAGATCGGACTTCGTTAAAAGATCAAATTAAGTTGACCTTAAACGAACTCGAGTCTAAGCTGAAGCTTATTATTGATGAGCGAGCATGAGCACATTTTGAGCATAAGTAGGCTTGTGAAGCTAAAACAAAAACGAGTCTAAATTGAAGCTTATTTATTATTGTATATCATCATCATTATTGTCATCATACTCGGTAAATCCTACTAATAGCAAAGCTAAGGTAGGGTCTGAGGAGGGTAGATGTAGACATCCTTACCTCTACCCCGTAGGAATAGAGAGGCTGCTTTCAGTGAGTCCCGGCTCGATTATTTATTATTGTATATGAAATAATTAAATGTTTAGTAAACAATACACGAGTTCAACAATTTGAGGTCAAGCTCTCTTGTATTAAAAAGGTAGAGTTAACTGTTATTTTCGTCCCTGGGGTTTGTCTAGTTATGCCAGTTCAGACTAAATTTTAAATTTATACCATTTTAGTCCCTGACATTGTTGGAACATGTCAATTCACATCTAAAAAACTAAGGTTGAATCGAATAATTGAACAAACCACGTGATGGACGAAAATGACAGTTAGCTCATGCTTTTTTTGGACGGAACTAGCATGTTTCAAGAATGTCAGGGACGAAAATGGTACAAATTTGAAATTTGGTTTGAACTGCCATAATTAGACAAACTATAGGGACGAAAATGGCAGTTAACTCAAAAAGTTATATTAAACAAGTTAAGAGTATGGGGGTTGGTTTTCTTTACAACCCGGTTTAGGATATTTATAAAAGTTGGTTATTTCTGAATGAGGACAGAAAGGTTTTCTCCATGGAATCTTTTTGTTTCTCTAACAATGTCATTTTTATATTCTGAATTTTGTAGAATGTACAAAACTTTAAAAACTATGGATGTTGGGAGTCTATTATGTTTCTTTTTCAAGCACAAATAGAAAACTATAAATTTATATTTTTATTGTTTGCCAAAACTACTATATATATAACCATACATTTTTATATTTTATCACACTTACAATCATTCTTACTTCAAGTTAGGGGAATCGAAGCACTTGCCGAAATGCATGCGGATAGCCCCTACTCGACCGATGACACAGGGTGGCACCGGTGAACACGGGTTATGGTAACCGACGAAGGAGGTTGTAGGTAGCCGTTGCTCTGTTGATCTACTTTCTCTTTAATCCTTGATTAAGCTTTTGGGAAGAGTTGAGGTATTGGGCTTCTAAGTGGGCTTATAATTTAGGATGGTTCTAGGTTTTATTTAATAAATCCACACATTTGGGCTTTTATTATTTTATTATCTATGTATTAACTTTATTTTAAATTGTGTGTTTAAATGTTTGATTATTTATGTATTGATTTTTTAATCATGTATTAATTTAAATTTTAATAGTGTGTTTACAAACTTAATTTATTTTTAAATATAAACCAAAAAAGAAAGACTGTTTTAGGGTAGTGGTCTTACCAAATTTTGTGTTTCAGTGTAGTGGATAGAATGAGTGGTGTGACACCGCTGGATGGGATTGGTGTATCTTAGAGTAGTGAACATTTAATAATTCTAATGTTAAAGAAATATATATTGAGAAAAAAACCTAAATGGCTAATAAACAACCCTTTTGAACTTTAGGTTTATATGGCCAACAAATCTCTCTATTTTTAATGGTGTTGAACCTAAGAGAAACCACATAATCGTCTTTATTTCTCAAATTTTCACATATTATGATATATTATATTATTTATCTTATCATTTTCGTAACCTACTATGTCCACGTATGACAACCTGGAAATTTCTCATACTTTTGCGTACTATTGTTAACTAAGTCCTTGTGCGTGGCACTCTAAACATGTACGCTACATTCTAAACGCGTTTACTCAATTTTCGGGACGAAAATTCTTTCAACATGGGGATAATGTGACATCCCGGGTTTGTCGGACAACTTAAACGTAATACTTGTCGAGTGAATTATATGCTATGTATTAAACGTGTACGAGTTAGTGAATACGTGATGTGCGATTATGTGATTGTGTTATGTGATTGCGTTAGTTATAAAATAATCATGGCAATATGTACACGAACCGAACCGCGACACGAACCAACCCTAAACCCCTGGTGACTCTAGGAGTGAACCGAGTTCTAACCCAAACCTTAAACTCTAACTACTCGGCCGCAAGACCAAACCAAACCAAACCAACCCGTGTGCAACCCAAACCCCAAACCCATTGCGTACAACCCAAACCGAACCAACCCAAACATATCTCGGCCGCAAGACCAAACCCAAACCGTAACCCTTCATCTTGCGCTATATATACACACACTCATGCATGATCTTTCTCAACTCCAAAACCCTAAAAGCAAAACTGCCGTCGGTAGCCAATCGGTCATCTCTCCGATCGCAAAACAGTCCATCCCTTCCACTTGATCACCTTTTCGACCGCAAACACCCCCTTTGCACTCCCATTGATCGCGAGCAACCTCTGCCTTCATCACCTTGATCTGATCAGCCCTTGTTACACTCCATTCGGTCGCGAGATCAGCCCTTTCTTTTCTTCCGGTCGCAGCAGCCCTCGCCATCCTCCTTATCTTACGCACGGTTCGTTTACCTTGTCATTAAAAGATTAGAATTTATCATATGTTACAAGATCATATTCGGATACATGTGTTTTGATTTTGTTGTTTTCGGATTTGTATGATTGAATGAAACGGTTGTGTTGTTTTCGGATTGTTAAGGCTAGGTTGCAAGTAATGTTTGTTTGAAATCTGAAAAGTATAGGCTGAGTTTGTTTGTAAAAACTAGAGGTATGAACTAGGGTTTGCATGGATATGTTATTAGTATTGATCTGTGACTAGGAAACCGGTTCATGATCGCCTAGGTTAATAATATGGACGGCTTATAATAATAATATGCTGAAACAGGTTGCTGAGTAATAGTTACAGCCGACTTCATCTGGCTGTAACTCGGTCATTAGTTGTCGAAAAACGGATTTTCTGATGTCTAGAACGTAGAGATTTGAATAACGAATCTAAGGGCGCTGGATTCATAATTTTCTGAAGTCGTTTGATATTTTTAAAGGGCCAAATAAGTTCAGTAACTAAAGCTGTGAAAATCCTGAAATTTTGTTAGTTGTTTATCGAGTTGGATTTTAAAATCAGTAGGGAGTTGAGTCATGAATTTTTTACAGCAACTAGGTATGGAAATTTCCGGGCAACTCCAACTGGAATTTTGTTAATTGGACGATCGGTGATTTTTAAATAAATTCTTCCGTGGACTGCAGTCAGAAAGTGATAAATCTGACTGCAGCCAAGTATATTAATATTTATGGTTAAATGGTAAAGATTTAGGACTTGGAAAATTTATATAAATTTCTACAGTATAAATGGCACCTGCTGTAAAAATATTGGAATTTTTGGAACGTTGGAACTATTTTATAAAAATCCTATAAAACAGCTGAATTATGAGTGTTAAGCTGAAATTTGATAACTTGTGATTGTGTGCACCAAATTGTGGCATGGATTGATTTATGTTCATGATAAGTTGTTTTGATCACTAGGTTCACATGAGGATACTTGCATGCATGTTTGAGTGTTAGATATGTTGGTTGTGTGTATCACTTTGTGCGTAAATTAAGTGTAGAATTTGTATTGGTGTGATCACACACTGACTTGAAATCAATTGGTTTGTTAGGACGCAATTAGCGGTCCCATCCTTTACAACTTCTTTGCTACACTAACCGAGCAAATAAAGGTGAGTTCACGGCCCCTAACTTTATCCGGTTTTTAAACAACAGGGGGAGAAACATGTATACACTCTTCAAACTCAATCTCTTTACGTTATACGAATTTAACGTCACATAACTATTCGGTAACTAAGTTAATGTTAATGTAATGTTATGGTCACTAAGTAGCTATATCACTTAAGTCCTCGTCAATCTCTCGGATCGTTAGTATTGGGTTTAATAGCGGGGGAGTTATAAGTAGTACTACTGGGCCCGACAAGCCCCATCCGAGCTAGTCGCGCTAGCCGACCGGGTATGGTCAACGGGTGAATAATTCGGCCTAACTTCGCCATGGTCAGTGATAGGCTTGGCAACACGGAGGCACAACAGTCAGCTTCGATCGCGAACTCTTACATGACATAACTTTAGGCTAGCTACCTATATATGTTAACATTGAACTTAATTACGAAACAACTATATTATCCCGGGTTGGGGATAATGGAAACAACAACTTATTATTCCGGGTTTGGAATAATGGAAACAACAACTTATTATTCCGGGTTTGGAATAATGGAACCAACATCATTATTATTCCAGGTTGGGAATAATGGAACTAAATCGTTATCCCGGGTTAGGGATAACGGGGGAAAACAAACTCATAACCGAACAAACGAATTTATGAAAACATGTGAACTCACTCATCTTTAATGTTGACACTTGTTTTTTACATGTTTCTCAGGACGCTAGGAGCTCTAGGTGCACTCACATGCATTGAACAAGACATCTTTTATCGAGTCTTGTTTACAAATATTGTTTTGGGTTTTTCATTTGTTTTGGCGTTTGTGTTGGCGCCCGCTTCACTACTTATTTATGCTTCCGCTCAACTTTAAAAACTAATGCTTCCGCTAAATATTGGTAACTAATCAAGACAATATAAAATCTACGACAAATGATTTTTGAAAACGTATTATCAAATCATATAGAGTCGTTCGACGTACTAGTGTTTCAGATTCTGGTTTGTTCACACGCCTCGCGGTAAAACTCCGCAAGTGGAAATTGAGGGTGTGACACCACGTCCCTTGATGATATTGTTTCCATATATTTTGTGGTTGACTATTTGTTCATGTGATATCAAGATTTTATTTGTTCATGTGATATCAAGATTTTATAAGTGACCCCTTTCATTTTCTGTTTTTCTCCCTCAACACTCTATGCTCCACTTCCTTGCTTTCAATCTTTGTGTTTTGTGTGAAACCATGGCCGACAAAAACACTAGCGTTGTCGCCATTAGTAACCACCAAACAACCCCCTCCCGCCTATTTTAAGCCACATGATCATCGACATCTAAACACCATATGTTATGATTGTTGTGACATCCATAGCCGCCAAACTACACACACCCGTTTGCAAAACCACCATATCAACGATGCCACACTTCTAATTTGTTTAAATCGTAGTGTCAGTGTCAAAAAGTCACGGATGCCGCTTGTGTTTTGATTATGTGCAAAATAAGTGTCGCTCGGATTTTGATTATATATTGTATGTTAAAATAAAAATTTATTGAGTGTCGATTCACATCTATCCCAATTGGGGTGCAAACGAGTTGAGCCGAGTCCGAGCTCGACCAGGCTCGAGCTCGATTAACTTATGAGAGCTGGAGCTCGGCTCGGGGTTAGCTCGTTTATTATCTATTAATTAATATATTAAATAAACAATATAAATAGTATTTTTTTAGACTCGTAAGCTCAATAAGTGAAGCTCGGGCTCGTTTACTAAAGAAGCTTATTTTTAGGTACGGGGTCGGCTCGTAAATAAGTTTAAATAAGCTTGGCTCGGCTCGTATACACTAAGGCTCGACGAGCCTGACGAGCTTCACATGTGAGACTCGAGCTCAGAATCGATAAATAAACGGGTTATATTTTAGGTTCAAGCTCGGCTCGACTCATTTCGAACTTTTTCTCAAGTAGCTCGCGAGCGGCTCGGCTCGTTTGCACCCCTAATCCCAACACGCTCTTCACATATATATATTTGTTTAGTGAGAAAAGTGAAGTTGTCCATTTACGTAGAAACTATTTAACATGTTGTCTAATGAAATAAAGTAAAATTGTCCATTTATGTAAATAAACTATTTAAATTGTCCATTTATGTAAATAAACTATTTAACATGTTATCTACCAAACAATTGATGTCAAACCAATGGTGAATAATAATCTATATATAAATAAATCCACGTAATGCTGAACCGGTCCACGAGCGCACATAAGACCCGACCCGGAAGACGTGTGGAAAAATAACACTATGAAAAGGTGGCGTAGAAAAGTGTGGGAAGCATCTTTGACGTGTCGCATGGTTCCTGAATCAGTGTGGGCTCCACGCGCTGCCCACACCCACCAACCAATCAGATTGAATACTTCTTCTTTATCTTTACCATCGTGTCTTCAGTTCACGCGCCATATCCCAACCTCATGAACTTGTTTTAATATTACTGACCTTCCAACCCCCATGTGGCACGTGACTTTTGAAAAGAGTACTTTGTTGTTTCATTAAAAGCATGTATTATTATCTTATCTTGGTTTTGAATTAATGGTAGTATTTAATGTTCGGTTTAAACATGTTTAAACTTTTGGTTTTTTTATTAGGCTGTGTGTATTCATAACTCAAGTTTTTATCGAGCCTTATAGCGGGTTATATGACAAGTGGTAATTTTGTAAGAAATAAGGGTGTTATATAACATGAGAATTTCCGCGGAAGATCTAGCCTATAGCGCTCCTTATAACGGTATTCCCTGGCGCTATAGGGCGTTATAAGGGGAGGTGTCGCTATATCAAGCCCCATTACGGAGGGACTGAGGGCATACGGGGTGTTCGCGGGGAGTGGTGTGGTGATAGGGGTTCATCGAGCGGGCACACCGCCGCCGACCCCTAGACACGTGTGACGAACATCAAAGATCGGGAGTAGCCATGGCGTAGCGAAGATGAGAGAGAGATGGTTAATTGTGTGACGCACTCTCTTTCAACAAATAACACGTTTATTTTTATTTTTTAAGAAAAAAATTGTTTGTGTTGAGTGCTGCCAATGTTTGAGTGAAAAATGAGAAGTGAAGAGGGAAGTTGAAATGATATGAGGTGATTGGCTGACGTGGAGAGTTTACTGCTCCCCACGTGGGGTACTCTCTATCCATATAATTATGCTAAAAATCACTATTTTTTCCTATTCATATAATTATACTAGAAATCACTATTTTTTTTACTTTTTAATTAAATTATATTTTTTATATATTTATCATTACATTTTCTCTCTCCTCCACTCATTACCACTTTAAAAAATATTAAAAAAAGTTATAAAGAATGAACATGTTCCCGTCTATTTATAGATGATGAACAGTAACAATTTATCTCTCCTTCACTTACAACCACTCACAATCATTTCTTATAATATAACTAACCCACTAAATATAATAATCACAATGGATCGTAGGTGAGTGTATTAGATGATTTGAACTTAAAATCAACAACATATATTATATTGTGATTCATAATTTATTATTCTTTCTCTTAGGATGCTTTTAGAAAGTTGTTTAACATTAACTTTATTAGATGATTTGAGCTTAAAATCAACAACATATATTATATTCCATTCATAATTTATTATTGTTTCTAATAAGATGCTTTTAGACATTTGTTTAGCATTAGCTAGTTTTATTAGATGATTTGAACTTAATCATAAGATTAACCACCCATGTTTGTTTAACAACATGTGTCGAGTATTTTAATATATGTCTTTTAGTAATGTATGGGTCATCTAAGGTTTTTATTGCACTTAATAAAGATCGTTTCTTTAAGTAAACTATACACCTAAAGTGATATCTTACATTTTTGGGACAAATTATTGTTTGTATATAGTATTTGCGAGTGTAGTGACGAGCCCTTGATTCATTATTGATTACATTTTTTTTACTGATATTAACTAGCATAAACTAAAAACCTCCTATTATTTCCCTTTCTCGTTTTTACTCGTAAGAATGTTCTCCTATTCAATATCGCCAATACTGCCGTTGTCTCAACCACTCTGTTTTTTGTTGACCTTCGATCTACCGTCCATGAGCAAATATCCACCACCTCAAAACTACATAACCGCAAAAATCCTCATTTGCTAGACCCATCAATCTAGTGTTTCTGAACAAACATCCACCCTTGCTGAAGGTTCTTGTAGTCGTTGCATGCCGTGTTGTCGTACAACACTTCGCAACCATTTGGGTTTTCGACATCGATAGGGAATTAAGGGTAATGAAGAGCAACAACTTGAAGATGAAACTACAAAGACTTGTTAAAACGAACTTAACTTTTAATCTTGCCTCGAAACCATGGTATCATAGGCTCATACGTCTTCGGAACCGGGAATTCACTAACATAACCCGGTTAGCCAACTTTTTTTATATTATGTTTATATTCTTTTTGTGTAGGTTTTTAAAGATGCTCCTAATTTCCAAATTCTCAAATTCGGACCAAAGACCATTTTTTATTATCTAAAAAAAAAATACAAGCAACACAAATTTATTCATAACGCGCATTGGCTTCCCTTTTTTAAAGTCTAGTTTCTTATTGTTACTCCCTGTTAATATGTCTTAGGAATTTTAAAATAATATAATTGTTTGTCATAAGCATGAATTTATACTAAACATGTACGCGATAATTTTATAATAAGTATTAGTTTAGAATTATACCCTAACAAAATCAAGACCATTGACATATGATTAATGGCGAAGTTTACTGATCCCCTCGTCCCAATCGCTTTTTCGAATTTTATCAAAAATTAAATTTTTTTCTTTAAAGGATAAAATATTAGATTCGTAAAAGTCGCCTCCCACCAATTTGGATTTTGAGGGTTTGATCCCTAATAAGTTTTCATTCAAACTCTGCAACCACATATGATGAAGCATATTAGCTAGGGGTGAGCAGAAAACCGAAATAACCAAACCCGTAACCGAAATAACTGAAAAAACCAAACTGAAAAAATCGAACCAAAACAAAAACCGATGGTTTGGTTTTCGGATTTTTAATAAGCGAAAATTTCGGTTCAGTTTTCAGATAACCATCTTCAGTAACTAAAAAATCAAACCGAACTGATAAGTTATAATAGTAGGCCTAGTCCATAATTTTTATGTTTAAGTTTAAGTTTAAGTGATTAATCCATGCTAGTAGAAATTATTAATTTCTTCTAAAATGTTAAGTATTTAACATAAAAATTAAATGATATTCAAGGTATTATAAAAGAAAATGTCTTAATAAAAAATTTTGAAAAACATAAAAATTGATTAAAATATTAGGTTCATCTGAACAATATTAATTAAAAATGTTAAATATAATAACTTAAATATAAACACATAAGAAAGATTCTTAAACTTTAAATTATAGCTTTTATTTTTTGAATCTTACATAGTTTTCTTCAAAAAACCAAAATAACCGAAAACCCACGTTGTAAAAACCGAAAACACATTTCGGTTTTGTTTTGCCAAAAAACCGAACCAATTCGTGCACATCCCTAGTATTGATGCGAGTAAACAATGAGATTAATAGTCTATTGCCCATGCCTTTATAGCCTAGTGACATCTTGAGGGTGAGATAAGGTTTTGGGACCAATAGGTCATGGGTCCGGTTCTCACAAGGGTTTTTTTTTCCATATTTAGTGGGTTTCCTCTGAATTGGTGTATAGACATTATGCCTAGTAAAATGGATATGATTGGGTAGTTCTTCTGATGACGTGGTAATACGTCACTGATACAAATTTACCTTTAAAAAAAAAGATTAGCAGTCTGTTTTTTTGAAAAACATGAAACAAAACCCTAACAAGAGCCAAGTGTAATTACTTTTCAAGTACAAACACTATAATAATACTTGCAAGTCGACCAATGCGCATGCAAAGCAAGTACGCAACATAACATAAACTCTTAGGTGTACGTTTTACACTTTTTACTGCTCAGCAACAACTACTTCCCTTTTCTAACTGATTTCCCCCCCACGCGCTCCACTCTCATTCCCCTCTCACGCGCTCCTCAACTTCACCATCAAACCATTAACAAAATCCACAAATCCACCAAATTTTCTCTCAAAAGTCTCCGATTTATATTTTATTTCTCTTCACACACAAACACAAAAACCCTAATTTCACCGTTCTTTCAACACATTCTTCACAGGTATCTCTTCAAATCTTCGTTAATTACATATATTCCTTACAGTATATACATACATACGACGTGTATCTATAGGTATAACTGATTAATCGTGTTTTTTTTTCTTTTTTTATAATAGATGAAGTTAATCGATCGTATCGTGTGTTTATGTGTTCCTGTGTTCAGATCTGGATAAAATTTTGAATTAGGATGTGTAATTGTTCGTGAATTTAAGCTATTTTGCGGTAATTTAGGTTTTTTTTGTTATGTTGAAGCTGTGGTGTTTCTGGAATTATGTAGATGTGATGTTGATGATTTTGATGTGGATTGGACAATGTATGAAGAGTATTGTGGAGTTAGGTTGTGGTTAGAGCTGAATGTTGTTTATTAGGTTTTATTGGAGGTGTGTTTTTCAATTAGGGCATGTATATCACTGTATATGTGAATGGTTTATGTTTTAGGAGGCATAAATATAATATAATGAATTTTGCTGTGAGATAAGGGAAAGTAGATAAGTGATTTGTTAAATTTAATGTTTTTTGGTGGTTTTATGTCTTAACGAGTTAACGGAAAGCTTTATTGATCACAAAGTTAGATTTACCCGAACAAAATGATCAATTTGATATGACTGGATGATAAGGAAACAGAATCTGACGGAGAAAGATGTAATCATCTTAAGTTCTTAACGCGCATAGAGTATATATGTTAGTTAATTGGAAAAATCTATGATAATATTATGGTTGTGACTTGTGACTAGTGAATTATATTTTTCTTTTGCTGAGACTTGAGCCATGCAAATGTTAACGCCATAAAGAAATTATGATTGCGTATTTGCGTTAGATCTTGGAATCTTGGATTGCGATAAAACATTTTATGTGTTAAATATCGGTTTGATAACATTGCAACCTGGACAATGCTAACGCGATTCTTGCTAATTCAATCACAGGACGGGTTGCTTGAACATTATGGATACGGATGAAAAGATTGTTGCTAAAGGTGAGAATTTGTCATCTTCAGTGTCTCTCATGCATATTGTAATATTATTGTAGAAACTTCTTTATGTCATTTCACAATGATTGGATATTAATCAATTGTCGGTAGGAGAGACAATGCTGGCATATTGAACCATGTAATCTACACCTAACCATCCACTAGAGAAACTGCTAACATAAACTATCAAATATCTTGGCCGGAAAATATCTTTTTTATATTATTACTTAATTATGTTTTGAAATAAAGCTTCTTTTAATGGATTACTGAAAATGCACAATCATCTATATGTCAAGAATAGGCTAGGGCTAGGCCACAGTGGGCAAAGCTTTTAGTTATTATTTTGCCTTTCTTTTGTGTGACTGCATTTACGGTAGTTATTTTATTTTAACTTTGACTGCTATCAAGTTTAAGGGAGCAAAACCACATTTTGAACGTATCATAATTTTCCTTTTTGATGATTATGTTTCAATCAATTATGCTCGAATTCTGAAATAAGAAAAACACGGAAAAGAATTTATTGGGCCAATAGTATTATTGGTTTGTTCTATTATCAGTAAAAGTGAGAGGATGCGGCTCTTTACTTATCATTAAAAACAAGCAATGTAAATGAGAACATTGTAACAAACAGTCAACTTGGTTCCTATTGATGGGTTCTAAAGATATTAAGGACAAAAAAGATTTATGAAATGGTTGACTGCTCTTGCAGATGTTGAGCCAGAGTACCTTTCTGTAGTGTGGAAGAAGTTGTAGAAAGAAAGGTGAGGATATAATATAATTCCACCATACACTTGATGCACCTTTTATATGTTTGAGACCAAAAAAGATAGTTAAAATGAGGAGATTGGCCCTGATTGGCTAGAAGTTACAGTTTCATTGGCTTTGATTATTAATGCTGTAAAGCCGCATATTTTTAAACCTGAATCAGTGCTTTGAATATTTGATATCCAATACAGTGGTTAATATTCTTAAACTTGTTTGACACATGATTTTATGCTTGAATGTGTATCAGTCGATTCTTGGTGATTATTTATAGTTTTATACATATTTAGCATCCTATCTTTTTAATAAAAATCTGCATTAGACAGTATGTATTCAGTTTTCTATGTGTGGCACTTTATGAACTATTATTATACATCCATCTATCTGAATGTGCTCATTTGTTTCCCTTTTATGCAAAAAATCTGCACTATAGAAATATTTCAAGGTCATTACACTTTCTGAATTTCCCCTTGCACTTATCTACTGACCTTTTGTGAGTCGTGAAAACATTCTTGTCTAAATTTGACCAAATATGTATACTTTTATCTTTACTCCTTTAGTTATAAAGGATCCTGAATATATATTAAGCAAAAGATTATAGGTTACGATTAAGATGTTTTATGGTTGATTGCTTAATCACATTCGAAACTGGCGTCTGTTTTGCAAGGTGCCAATATAACAAAAAGTTAAAATGTCATTTTGAGTATGTTTTTCAAAACATTCAAATCCTTTAGCACGTTTTATTTGGCAATTTTTTTTGTTCCTTTCATGGCAGGTCTGTTTTAAACTTTGCTTCTAGAGCCCCGGGCCTCCTTATTTGTGTGTCGGTATGTATCAAGCCTTTTGTTGTAATCAATGAGAAATGTAATGATGCTTTTCCTGAATGTCTAAAGTTTGTACTTTATAGGTTATAATGATAATAATTTTCTTATAATTCACAATGTTCTTGTTGAATCAATTATTAACGAAAAACTCATGCATAATTTCTTTCTTTAATCCTTTTCTCAGTTTCATTTATACCTTGAAAAAATGAATTAAATCTGATTCATATCATTAGATTTCCCTTCATTTTTTGAATTACTGTCTACAACTGATTTCGCTTTTCACCTTTTAACCTTTTTTGTGTATTTCATTTTTTTCTTTTCCTCTTTTCTTTCCAGATGTTCAAAGTATATCTTCCAGTGTTCAAAGCACCCCAGATAAAAACGGTCACTCAGATGATGCATCAAGAACTTCTGGTCCACATCAACAGTTTGTGAAGTCAGGCACACCAAAAGATTGCGGCAAAGAGAGAAAAAAACAACCCGCCTTTACAAAACACAAAATGGCCGAAGCATCCATAAAACCGAATAAAAAAATACTAAAAAACCAAGACCCCAAAAAGTCAACCGTAAGCCCCAAGTGCCTGTCCAAAAAACAAAACAGAAAAGGGGAAAACCCCGTTCGGATTCCTCTCACAGAATCAAACGGTGAAACGAAGTTTTCAGATACTTGGATCTGCAAGAATTCCGCATGCAGAGCGGTTTTGTCGGCTGCTGACACGTTTTGCAAGAGATGTTCTTGCTGCATTTGCCACTTGTTTGATGACAATAAGGATCCTAGTCTTTGGTTGGAATGCACTTCAGATTCTTCCAGTGGGGAATCTTGTGGTTTATCTTGCCATATTGAGTGTGCTCTCCAGCATAGAAAAGTCGGTGTTGTTAATCTTGGTCAATTGATGCAGTTAGATGGGAGTTACTGTTGTGCTTCTTGTGGTAAAGTTTCAGGGATACTCGGGTGAGTTTCTTACTTTTTAATACATTACAGGTTTAGTCGTTTATTAAAGGCGGGAAAATGATGGGGCGAGTAATGGGTTTGGGTCAAGACATACAAATTATATTTATGTGGGTTAAAGCAGACTGGGCTGACCATAAACCCGTTATTATCTTTTATTGAAGTTTAAATAGTTTGCAACTTAGCATGGTAAATATGTAGCAAAAGTCATAAATTACTGTAATCCAACTTTTTTTAGTAAAGCGATTTGAGAGTTTTAATGCCCTTGAATACATCTCAGATGACTTTCTACTTATTTGAACTGTTTTTCTTTTCATTTATTTGACCTGTTGGATAATGGTTTGGGTCAAAACGTACAATTTTTAGTGTGGGTCAAATCAGGTCTGGCCATGTTGGGCTGACCTACAAAGACTTTTGTATCCACTTTTTGAATTTTTAAATAACTAACATCTATATATGATTGCAAAAATGTTGTCGCTATTATAATATATTCCAACTATTTATTTGTACAGCAACTTAGAAGGTTTTATGCATTGAATACACATCAGATAACTTTTGACCATTTGACCCGTTGCCTTTTAACATAACCCGTTTGACCAGTTATAGGTACAACACAGCCCAATTATAAGAAAACGGGTCGTATATGTCACCTCTAACATTTGTCTTTTTTCATTTATTTGTTCAATTTTGTTCTTCTTGTTTCCTTTTCTATTATATTTCTGTTAGTTTTATGAGTTTCTTTTCTTGTTTGGACATTTCATTATTGTAGGTATTGGAAGAAGCAATTGGTCATTGCTAAGGATGCACGACGTGTTGATAGTCTCTGCTACAGGATATATCTGAGTTTTAGACTTCTGGATGGCACATCACGCTTTCAAGAACTCCATGATATTGTTAAAGAGGCAAAAATTAAGTTGGAAACTGAGGTGGGCCTACTGAGTGGAGTCTCAGCCAAAATGGCCCGTGGCATTGTGAGCAGACTTAGTGTTGCAGTTGAAGTTCAAACACTGTGTACTACTGTGATCCAAAAAGCCGATGAATTCTCTGCTACAGTTTCTAGCACGAGCCTGAAAAGCAAAGGTATTTTTAACGGATTTTATGTTCTCGTTAGTGGTAGAATTAGTTATTGCAAAGTAGGTATTTACTATGTCAGATACGCTTATGTTAATATGCAGGGGTGTGCACGGTTCGGTTTTTGAGTAAATCCATAACCGAATTTTCGGTTTTTGAAAACCGTTCGGTTTCGGTTTTTTCAGTTTTAATAACAGTTCTGTTTTTGGAACAAAATTTCGTAAGATTTAAAAATAAAAAATAAAAAGGATAATTCCAGATTTAAAAATCTTTTTCTTATGATTACATTTATGTTAATATATATAACCTTTTATATTTACATTGTTCAAATGAACATAACCTTCTAAACTATTTCTATATTTCTCCAAAGTTTTTATTAAGGCATTTTCTTTTGTGATACTTTGAAAATCATTTCAAAGATAAAATAACATGATAGTGTTATCATTATAAATACTTAATATTCAAGAATACAATGAATAATTCATATATTCGTATATCAATATATAATAAAACATTAAAAGAATGATCTTTTTGGTTATTCGGTTATTTCGGTTTTTATAAAGGGCAAAACCAAACCGTAAATTTCAGTTTGGTTTTTTTTCCGGTTTTGCGGTTCGTTAAGTCGGTTTTTTTGCTTTTGGGTTCGGATTTTTGGTTTTTTGCTCACCCCTATTAATGTGTTGGCCTTTTTTCTCTCTTGCAGAAGGTTCACTTCCAGCAGCATGCAAATTCATATTTGAAGAAGTAACAGCTACTTCCGTAGTATTAGTTTTAATAGAACTATCTACAGCAATATCCGACGACATTATAGGATTCAAATTATGGTACTCGAAAACAACAGAACCAACACACACACAAGATCCCGTTAAAACATTCCCAAGATCGCAAAGAAGAATTCTGATATCCAATTTGCAGCCGTGCACTGAATACATGTTTAGGGTTGTATCCTACACTGAAATAGGTGATCTAGGACACTCGGAAGCCAAATGCTTCACCGGAAGTGTGGAACTAATTACTAAGAAGCCTAATTCTTGTATGGTTCCTCATAATGAAGGAACCTCGGGTGCGAAAGATGTTGAATCCGACTCAGGTTTTAGAGTTCGTGAACTTGGAAAGATCCTACGGTTAGCCTGGGCTCAAGAACGAGGTTACTTGGACGGGATTTCAGGTATAAAATATATATTTTGGTTAAATTTAAGGGATGGTATAAAATATACAATATTAACTAAACTAAACTAAACAAAGAATCGTAATAAAAATTTGTACGTCTGAATATAATATAAGATAAAAAAATTGTGTGTATATTATATTTGAGATAATATGCATGAGTTTTATATATATCATATTTCTTTTTGAAATTAGTTATATATAAAAAACTAAGAAATAAACTAAACATTGTCCTTACTACCGTGTTTTCCCTCGTAAAAGAGACGTTTGGTAATTGTATGTATATTACTTTAGGAATATAATAATAAATATTTTTATGTAGCATGTTTTATAATACTTTTTTACAAATATGAGTTTTTATATTTTTTTAGAGTTAATTGCATTCGCCATATTTGTTTTGGTTCATGAATGGTTTCTTAGAGTCTTATCTACCGTTACTTGTAGATGTTATCAATTAGTTTAATCATTTTTATCTTAGTAAACGATATCAGGAAATTTAACACTTTATTTATGACTTGGATTCAAACTCATTTTCTTGCATTGGAAGGACAAAGCTCCTATTATGTTATAGTTATTCTTCTCTATTTATGCGTAATATTAAGGGCATCTTATTTGTCATTTTAGTGTATATGGCACGTGTCATGTGATTTACATTAGTATAGTTTAACATAATAAACTCATCTTCGAACTTACAAAATGTTTTTTTTCTTCATATTATACTTTTTCTAATATGTCGCATCTGATGTGGTGGGCATGGCATTAACCTGTGCCACATGTAAAATCAGTTAAAATGGGGTTGGTTGCTAAAACCGGTAATAATTTGTGGTTTGACTTGTATATTAGTCTAATATAAAAGTTGATTGCCAAAATCAGGAAAAAGTATGATATTTGTTTATATTTTGTGCAGTTTGGCCCAAATATTAAGTCTCATTGTTAGAAAATTCATTTCTGAAATATTCAAAAGTTCATGGTTAACCAAACACCAAACACCGCTAATTTCAGGTGCAGATCTGAGCGGGCTTAGTAAAGTGATCAAGCCCGAAACACCAAAATCAGATGAAGCAAGCCCAGATTTGAAAGGGCTCGACTTGAATGTTGCTACTGTACCAGATTTAAACGAAGAAATAGCCGTCCCAATTGATTCTTACAGGGATGAAGTTAACGGCGAGCCCGATAACGGCAGTGGTGAATCCGAAAACTGGGTCCACCATAGATCCAACGGTGAAGTGTCACGAAAGAGGCCCGCTAGCACAAATGAAGAGACACTTGACTGTGATAGCACTCTGATTAACGGGTCACCCCTTGGAGCCCGTAAAGGTGGGCCCGGCAGCTTGGATGAAAACTTGAATATTGTGTGAAAATCATCCGGTGGTTGGAGTGCCAAGGGTATATTAAGCAAGAGTTTAGATTAAAGTTGCTGACGTGGTTTAGTTTAAGGTCAACCGAGCAGGAACGCAGAGTAGTCAATACTTTTATCCAAACCCTGATTGACGATCCGTGTAGCTTAGCTGGACAGTTGGTTGACTCGTTTGCTGACATCATAAATATCAAGAGGCCCAGAAATGGTTTTTGCAGTAAGCTGTGGCATTGAACTCAGGAGGATTTACTAAAAACAGTGAGAAACAGTTTATGATATTAGCGTGCAGTTTGTGCTGATTAGAGGTGGCAAATGGGTGGGGTGGGTTACAGGTCACATATTTTAGCGCAAGTCGAAACGGGTTGTCCAGTTGGTTTGAAATAACAATTTCATTTTTAGTAAGGTTTGAAATGTGTAGGGTCGTCGGTCAGTTGCGCTGGTATGTGAAGCTCATTAGGCCTTCCAAAATAAAGCTCGTTTATTTATCGAGCCCGAGCTCGAGCCTGGTATGTGAAGCTCGTTAGGCTCGTCGAGTCTCATCAAGCCTTAGTGTAACATCAGTTTTTATTAATATTTAATATTATTTAACCCTTATTTAAAGTTGTCTAGTAAACGAGCCGAGCCGAGCTTATTTAAACTTGTTTACGAGCCGAGTCTGAACCTAAAATAAACATGCCCGAGCTTCACTTTATCATGCTTATGAGCTTAAACGAGTCTATTATTTATATTATTTTTACTTAATATATTAATTAATAGATAATAAACGAGCTGAGCCTAACTCGAGCTTGAGAAACTACCAACGAGCTGAGCTCGAGTTTTGAGCCTGGTCGAGCTCGGGCTCGGCTCGTTTGCACCCCTAAAATAACCAATCGCTACATGTTATATTAGGAGTATATTATAACAGTAAATTGGCTAATATTATGATGGCGTGACTTAAGCGGGTTATATGCGTTGAATTGCCGTTTCTGATTTATGCTGATGAAATATTTGCTGATCACTTTGCTTGTTTTTTTAGGCATTTTTTCTTCATTGATAGGGAAGAGGGATACAGTTGCTGAACTTGTTTAGTCAGAAATCAGTTGGAAGTTGAATCTATTTCATATTTTCTGAATTTATCATTATTTTAATCTAAAGTAGTTATATTTTATATATTGTCTATTTATGTAGAGATCGGATTTAGAAGTAATCGCCTTCTGCTAGTCATAGAAGCATTTATCAATGTACATTTTCATTTCTATTTAATGGGATGGTCTCTTAAAACCGTATCCATTGATTATTGTTCCAACAAAGGGCCTGGTCTGAAAGTGCACATGTGCTAGCGTCGTCATGACGGTTAGGCCTTGTGACCAAGCTTCGATGTGCGAGTAACTGAGTAAGTTGGGGATGTTTTTATAGAGATAATAGTATAGTGTTAATGCAAGACAAAATGAACCTGATAATAAACTCCATATGGGAGTATTTATAGGTTAAGGTTTGATCATTGTGTCAATGGAAAAAAACAAAACCCAATAGAATACCTAAAACATCCGGCACTGGTATTCAAGTATGGGACTGGTTATTTGATTTATGTAAACATTACGGGTTTGGCTATGGTATTAGGTGATATCCTACTGATTACCAAAACTATATACTTGTTTACAGACCATATACCCGTAACCAAAAAATTTGTTTTATTATCCTTACCCTTGTCACGTGTCGAGTTCTTAACATCTCAATTTCGGTGTCGACACACGTCAATACGACCATATTGAAACCAATATGGTCGTATTGGTTCAACTTTACACAAATGGCAGTTTTACTGTTTTAGTCCTTGGATTGATCTTTACAGTTTTGACGATTTTAACTCTTCAAATTCCAACGATATTTTTGAGTTGTTTTTACCCCTAATTTGCACTTCCATAACATTGTTTTATACACTATTGAAATATAATACATTGGATGTATAGAAAAAATAACTTTAAACACCTTGTTTTTGTATACGAAAACATGTTATAAGGGTTGCCTCAGTGCATATACTTGCCTTGTTACAAGAGTACATTCCATGTCTTATCACGTGGACAGTTTAACTCATGGCATGGTTCACTACATATTGCTAGAGTACGATATCTTGCAACATTACTGACCGTGGTTTGTTAATTACATCATAATAATCCTAAATTAATCTCTTTTGCCAGGTTGAACCTGGGACTACACCTTTAAGAAGCAAAAGCCTCTACCAAGTGGCAAAGTATCTAATGTGTTCATCATAACGCTTTATCTTTGGGGCCCAGTTGGTCTGGCTAGTACTTTGACCAACTAGGCCAGAGTAAACCTTGCAACCCTGATAACTGATTACTCATGTTTGAACTCTGTATACCGGTAATTATCATGAGATGAATGAGTTATATAGGGTACCTGTTTTCTATAATCAACATACCTAACACATTATATAATAATATTTATTTTAGTCAAATTTTGAAACATAATGCTAAACATGACAAAAGTTATTTCCATCACCTCTTGCCTATTGGTAGGGAGAGTTGGGTTCTCCGATGGAGACTCAAGTTTGATCTTCACTTATGTCATTTGGCGGTTTAGACAATGATAGATAGAGCCCATCCTCCTTTTAGAGATGCCCGGTTCTATCATGAGCCCACCTGGGTTTTCGTTCCACCGTGTGTCACGCTAGAGAGTGTTAAACTCTTGTTGTGGTACAATGACTGTCAAGTGGCAGTCAGCAGGGCAGGTATACCATGTAAAATGGGCATCCCCGCTGTCCCTTGACGCTTCAACGGTAGTGTAATTTTTTTGGTGGTTTTTTCGATTTCGTTGCCCCTGTAGGAATTTTTTTTTAAAACGTTACTCCATAAGTATTTTCTGGATTCGCCACTAACTGTCGGTGGTATTGTTTCTTGGAGAATGCCAAGCCAAACTCTAAAGCCAGCATGACCCTCTTGTTAAGACAATATAGTCTGGCCAAAGTAGGACAACGAGACTCTTCAATTTGAGGAGTACGATGACCTAACACAAGAAATTCTCATTCAAAAAAAATAAAAAAATGTATACAATTTTATATTTCTATTTTAAGTTTGGTTAAATATATCCCTAAAAATGCTATTACTAAAAAGGGAAAAAGCTAAGACTTATTAGAAACATGTTTTTAATGTTCATTTCATTTATACTTACTTTTAATATTTTAATCCATTATTTTTTATTATTATACCCACATGTCAAAGGATCAAACCCAATAGTGGGCCTATATATAGTGGATGTTTTTTTTGGCAGATGAACTTCACAACTGACGGTTAATTCACACCCGTAAGACGTAGGTCCGCCATCACTCATTACCAGGACTATATTGTCTTAACCGGGCTCACGCCTGGTCGAGAGGGGCGTTACGCTGTCCCCGAGAAAATTTCCAGCCCCCTGCCACATAACAGGAGTTGCACCATCCACAAGAGCCGACCCTCTGGAGTAAATGCACTGTATTAGAAAACTCGGGTGGGATCAAGAGCCGAACCTGAGCCTTCCCTATCATTTCCAATGCATCAACTTTTTTGAAGCAACTTTTGACTTATTAACTTCTTAGAAGTTAAAAGGAATCCCAAACACCCCTCAAAAGAACTTTTATGGTTTGAATTGGCTTCAAAAAGGAGAAATTGAGAAGTTGGGCGGGCGGGGGTTGGGGTAGGTTGGGGGGAAACGCCTATGTGACCACCCCGAGGGGCTTGGGTTTAGGCGTGACCTTTTGGCGTGAGTTTCAGCCAGGCTAGGGCGGGGCTACCATCTGAGCTGGTGGGTGACCATTGAATGCATCTTACCCTATATTATCTATTAACTAAAAAAAAGAAAAGAATTTGGCCAAGCCACCCCCAAACCCAAGCCTCACCATACCTTCCCAATTTTTCAGGTTTTGCCGGTAAAATCCACCCAGACCATGCCTCAAACCCCATTCCACGATAACCTATAGTCTTAAAAATTCGAACTTCTCACTTTTGAGAAGGACTTGTCATGATGATAAGTAGAAGTTAAAAAGGAATTCCAAACACCCCCATAAAACACAATGCGCTTATTTTACAATCATAAGATTCAGATCAAGTAGTATATCACCAGTGACTCCAGTCTTCTTCATCTTCTTCTTCAACTCTCTGCAACACCGACTACTTTCGATCTGTAACAACTTACTCGATCATGGCTGCTGCTGATGAATTTGTGAAGGGGAACGTCTTGCCAAACGGCGTCGCTTTAATCACTCTAGATCGTCCTAAAGCTCTCAACGCCATGAATCTAGGTTACGTGTTTCATCTTATTCACTCTCTCTCATCCAAATTCATCGAGAATATATCACTGTTTTTGATGATAATATACATGCAGAACTATAGATCAATCGAATATTAAATAAAAAAAAACAGTTTCGGTTTACAGCGGAAGGATTTAGGAGAAATTAGATTCACTTGAGCTGTAATTTGTGCCTATGTGTTAGTTATGCTTATTCGTGTATTCAGAATCATCGAGGAAATATTATGTTATCACTCTTGATGATGTTATATTTATGTAGGCAATCGAGTTTTTGAATCGTGTTACGAAACACTTCTAGGTTTGTCTAGAGCAGTTATAGTTATTTGAACAAGCACATAGGGTTATTCGTAATAGTTATAAGGTAATTATACTTGTAAGCACTGCAATCGTATGTTTCTATTAGTTTTGTATTCTATGATATTACAAATCGGCATTCTAACTTAAAGGTGAACTGTGTGATATAAGAACAGTGTCGATTTACAGCGGAAGGATTTAAGAGAAATTAGATTCACTCGAGCTGTAATTTGTGCCTCTGTGTTAGCTTTGCTTTATTCGTGTATATTGCTGTTATCACTCTTGATGATGCTATATATATAGGACAATTGAATTTTTGAATCACTATCCGTAACAATTATAGGATTGTCTTGAGTCGTTATGATTTGATGAATAAGCAAGGGTGAAGTAGGATTTCAGCAATCACGTATGGTTGTTTGTAATATTTATTAGCTAGATATACTTGTACGGATTGCAATCATATATTTCCTGTTAGTTTTGTATTCGATAATATTACGAATCGATGTTCTAACTTAAGACAGTTTCGGTTACAGCAGAAGGATATAGGAGAAATTAGATTCACTTGAGCTGTAGCTTGTTCCTCTGTGTTAACTTTGCTTATTCGTGTATTCAAAATCATCGAGAAAATATCGGTGTAGATGTTCTCACTTTTGGTGATTATATCCGTATGTAGGACAATCGTGTTTTTGAACTCGTTATCTGTAACACTTCTAGGTTATTTGTAATAATTATTAGCTAGATGTACTTGTAAGCACTGCGATCATATATTTCCTTATATTACGAATCGATGAACTAACTTAAAGGTGAAAGGTGTGATGTAAGAGCAGTTTCTGTTTACAGCAGAAGGATTTAGGAGAAATTAGATTCATTCAAGCTGTAATTTGTGCCTCTGTGTTAGCTTTGCTTATTTGTGTATCTAAAGTTATTGAAAAAATATCGGTGTTGATGTTTATCGCTCTTGATGATGCTATACATGTAGGACAACCGAGATTTTGATTCGTTATTCGTAATACTTATAGGATTGTGTAAAGCAGTTATAATAAGTTGAATAAGAAAGGGCGAAGTAGGATTTCAGCAATCACATATGGTTCTTTGGAATGTTTATTAGCTAGATATACTTGTACGAATTGCAATCATATATTTCTTGTTAGTTTTGTATTATATGATATTACGAACCGGCGTTCGAACTTAAAGGTGAACTGTATGATAATATAAGAAAGAGTAAACTTCTGTTTTGCTCCATGTGGTTTGGTCACTTTAACGGTTTTGCCCCAATCGTTTAAAAATAGCCATTTTCCTCCAATAGTTTGCTATGTTTTCTCCATTTTGCTCCTCGCCTTTAACTCTATCCAAATTGTTTACTAACTGAAAGGGTATTTTGGTAATTTTACATATAAATAAATATTTAATTCTTTTATTCCTACAAACAACTAAAATAAAAACTAAAGTTCATAGTCATCTTCATCATCACCATCCAAACATCTTCATTTGTTTCTTCTTTCTTTCTCACCCCAGCAACACCACCCCTCTTCTTCTTTCTTTCTCACCCTAGCCTTCACCACATATAACAAATACAGTCTATCCAAATTAAGAGCCAAAAACTAAAAGCCACAAGTTTCAGATGCATCTCTATTCAAATACCCTGCCACCGCAGCCACCTCCTGGGACAACCACCGCAACCGCAGCCACCTCCAGGGACAACTACCGCAGCCAACTCCTATGACCACCGGAACCATCCCCATTCGACCACCCCCGTCATGACCGTCCAGCCGCCACCACCTGCCAATCTGCCATCAGATCCAAACATTCACCACCATCAGACACCTCCACACCCACCTATTTTTCTCAGATCCAAACGGCGATTGAACTGAGATTAGCCCTAACCCTAGGTTGATTGTGATAAATTTGAAGGTGAAGTGGTGAACAATTTGTTGTTGGTTTCACCTTTCTGTTTTATGAAGATGGGATTTGGGGAAAAGGAGATTTCGTATTTCTGTTTTGTTTGTTGTGGCAGCCGGAGTGGTTACGCTGTGGTGATGGTGGGGCGTTGTGATGGTGGTGGAGCGGTGGCTGATTGTGGTGGTTGGGCGGTGTGATGGTGGTGGCTGGGCAGTGTAATGGTGGCAGGTGGTTGGTGAGGCAGTGGTTGTTGGTGGTGAGGGCATGGGTGGCAGTGGGGTGGTGGTGTTTGGTGATGGAGAAGAGATAGGGATATACATACGTAGAGAGAGAGTGTGTGTCTGTATTTGTTAGTATATAAATAGTTTTTATTTCAGTTGTTTTAGGAATAAAAGAATTAAATATTTATTTACATGTAAAATTACTAAAATACCCTTTCAGTTAGTAAACAATTTGGATAGAGTTAAAGACGGGGAGCAATATAGAGAAAGCATAGCAAACTATTGGAGGAAAATGATATTTTTAAACGATTGGGACAAAACCGTTAAAGTGACCAAACCACATGGAGCAAAACAGAAGTTTACTCGATAAGAAATAAAGAATGGTGTCAGTTTACGATGAAAGCATTTAGGAGAAAGTAGATTCACTCGAGTTTTGCTTATTTGTGCATCTATAATGAATACTGTTCCTGCATGACGGGCCACTCCCCTAGGGTTCGTTGATATTTTAGTTCCAGTTGAATGAGATTGGTCTGTTCATTTTAAGTGATGGATTTTGAAGTACCAATTGGAAGTGAAAATTGAAATTTTTTTCTTTCCTCTTGAATGTCCAGATATGGATTTAAGGTACAAAAGTTTTCTTGATGAATGGGAAACGGACCCAAAGGTGAAATGTGTGCTGGTTGTGGGAAGTTCATCCCGCGCTTTTTCAGCAGGTATCAAGAATCTAAGTTTATTGTATATCAGAAACTAGCATGTGCGTTTCTGTAATCTGCTTAAGACATGAATGCGTGGTTAATACGTGGTTATCTAGTTTTCCCATCCGCCTTTCAGAATAGCATTTTAATATGGTTGTTATGAGAAGTTTCAAGGTTAATATTTGTGATCATGCAGGAATGGATATAAAGGGGGTTGTTGCTGAAATCCAAAAGGACAAAAACACGCCTCTTGTGCAAAAGGTTTCTCAATTATGTTCATCGCTATGGTTTTTTTTCATTTGATAGTTCTGTTGAAGGCACCATATTGAGTACATTTGTGTTTAATCATGAAGAAGAACATGAAAACTGCTGTAATAAGCTTTTGCTTATTGCAGAATGAGTAAAGCACACGGATAGTCCCTGTGGTATACCAAAATTTTGGATTTGGTCTCTAGCTTATCATAAGTACACGGATGGTCCCTGTGGTTTGCACTTTGTAATGCATTTAGTCCCCAACCAACAAATCTAAAGGTTTTAGCATGTCCAAGATTGGGACTAAATCGTTACAAAGTGCAAACCACATGGACCATCCATGTACTTATGGAAAAATCTGTGGACTAAATGTGTTACAAAGTGCCAACCACAAGGACCATCTGTGTACTTTTGAAAAGCTAGGGACCAAATCCAAAATTTTGCAGTGTACTTTACGTCTTTACTCTTGCAAAATTGTAGCATTTTACTCAATTAGTTTGACATTGGCGCTTGTTAATATCAACTAGTTCCCCTAGTGTGGTTCCTTACTTTATTTATGAAATTCTGTTGAATAAATTTAGAACTAAACCCTTAATGTGGATGCAGTTTGAACTACATATCAGTTTTTCCATGAAACTATCATTTTATCTTTAACGTGTAATTTCAGTGCTGTTGACAACATATAACCATATTATTATAGTATAGCTTTGCTTTAGGTAACTATATGTCAGGTAGAGACTAAATTTTGTTTCCACAGGTGTATGCGGCTGAGTATTCCTTACTTTATTTATGAAATTCTGTTGAATAAATTTAGAACTAAACCCTTTTGCCCTAATGTGGATGCAGTTTGAACTACATATCAGTTTTTCCATGAAACTATCATTTTATCTTTAACGTGTAATTCCAGTGCTGTTGACAACATATAACCATATTATTATAGTATAGCTTTGCTTTAGGTAACTATATGTCAGGTAGAGACTAAATTTTGTTTCCACAGGTGTATGCAGCTGAGTATTCTCTTATTTGCAAAATATCTGAATACAAAAAGCCATACATAAGCTTTATGGATGGTGTGACAATGGGATTTGGTATTGGTCTGTCTGGACACGGTCGTTACAGAATTATAACAGAGGTAACCTGCCTTCAAGCTGACTATAGTCTGTTAGTAGAACATAACTTATAGCAATTTTTAAAAACTGAAAGTTACGTTTATTATTTCTTTCAGAAAACTCTTCTTGCTATGCCAGAGAATGGAATTGGTTTATTCCCTGATGTCGGGTTCGCTTACATAGCAGCACAAAGTCCAGGAGAAGGATCAGTTGGTATGTAATGGAAAAGGAAAATTTTATCTAATGGTCTCTTAACCTTAATAGTAGTGACATTTTAATTGTGTGTAGCTTAGTTACTTGCACATTATAAGCCGGTGCTTTTGGCCTTTCTGCTTCTGATATTTATGTTTGTTATGGGCATTTGAAGCCTTAAAATAGAGTAAAATGCCATTTTCGTTCCTGAGGTTTGGCCAGTTTTGCGACTTTTGTTCAAAGGTTTGTTTTTTCGAATTTGGATTCAAAAGGTTTGAAATCTTGCCTTTTTCATACGGCTCGTTAACTCCATCCATTTCTCTCCATTAATTCAGGGGCATTTCCGTCTTTTCTGTTAACTTAACGGGCAATTTGGTCTTTTCAGGGGTATTCGGTCTATTTACATAAAGTGAAAAAGACCAAAATGCCCTTTAAGTTAGCAAGAAAGACGGAAATACCTATGACTTAATGGAGAAAATGGATGGAGTTGACGAGGCGGATGGATTCTAAACCTTTTGGATCCAGATGCGAAAAACAAACCTTTGGATGAAAGTTGCAAAATTGGCCAAACCACAGAGACGAAAATGGCATTTTACTCCCCAAAATATTTACAATGTGTATGTCAAGGAACGCATATATTTTTTGTTGCAACTTGCAAGTTAATATGTCATCTTTGTCTCATTATGTTACAAGGTTTCTGTTGTGCACACAGGTGCGTATCTTGGAATAACTGGAAACAGGATTTCAACTCCAGCCGATGCACTTTATGTAGGTCTCGGGACCCACTTTGTTCCATCCGGAAATCTGGGCTTACTTAAGGAGGAACTTTTATCAGCTACATTGTATATCTCTTACCATCCCTTACTGTTCAAAACCTCACACACACGAGGCAACTATAATATATTTTTATATATAACACCAGTAAATTAACACGTTAGGCTCCATAAAATGAAGCTATCTGTTGGTTAACTAAACTATCTTGTATAGGTGATAGTGTTGATTCATTACTAATGAACGGATTGACTCAGCTTATGTTTTAAATGTAACGGGTCAAATAAAAATTATATAAATGTACGGGTCAAATAGCTATTATGTAACCTGTATACATATTGTTATTTTATACAGTTCTGAGGATCCACATCATGATTTGCAAGCAATATTGGCAAAACACAGTAGCACGCCCGAGTCGGAGCCCCGATTGAAGTTACTGTTGCCTCGTATAATTTCAACATTTGGTGCACATAAGTCTGTTAAAGAGATAATGGAGGAACTTGAACAACATAGTCAAAGTGCTGATACAACAGGTCGCATAAATTATATGCTTTGTAGAGTTTAGAAAAATGGGTGGGTAATGGGTTGGGTAACAAGCTAAAAAGGGTTCAGCCCAAACTGGGTACGTGCGAATACAAGTCGGGTTGGGCTGACACATCAACACTTATTTGGCCATTTATTTTGGGGGAATTGGCCTGTAATAATCCCACCTAGACCTTATTGGCCATTAATAATCCCACCTCAGGATATTCCCCCACCAGTCTCACCTTTCACCTTTTTTCTTACAATGGTCCCCTGTTAAAAAACTTCACGGAGTTAAGCTTTTTTTCCAAATTACAAACAGATTTTTTAGGGCTTTTGATCAGAACGATATACGAGTCCATTGATATAAAACTTACTTCGAAATGGTGCTCCAAGTGACTTGATTTTGGTTAATTGGAAATTTAAACACCCGAAATGAAGCGCCGTTTTCATCGTTTGGAGCACCGTTTCGAGGCAAGTTTTACATCAATGGACTCGTATCGTCGTTCTAATCAAAAGCCCTAAAAATCTGTTTGTAATTTGGGAAAAAGCATAACTCCGTTAAGTTTTTTTTAACGGGGGGACCATTGTAGGAAAAATAGGTGAAAGGTGGGACTGGTGGGGGGAATATTCTGAGGTGGGATTATTAAAGGCCAATAAGGTCTAGGTGAGATTATTACAGGCCAATTTCCCTTTATTTTGTATCTTGTAATTATTAGGGTTTATTAGAATAGGAAAATTGGATATAAATAATCCTAACTATTACCTATATTGGCTGGCAACAGTCCCGACTAACGAATGCTTTGGGAGAGTCCCAAATTTTAATCTATTTTTCCCCAACGAGCTTAATCTGACCAAGGTCTAACCCAGTTAGTTTTTGTTGATATCGGGTGCCACATAAGCAGTCCACGTCATCAAAAATTTGCCACATAAGCGGTCCACATCATCAAAAGTTTGACTTTTTGCCACATGAGCAGTCCCCATCATCAAAACTTTGACCTTTTGCGACCCAAACAGTCCACATCAGCAAAAAACTAACGGGGTTAGACCTATGTTAAATAAAGCTCGTTAGGATAGAATAGGTTAAAAGTTGGGACTGCCACAAAACATTTTGTTAGTTGGGCCTGTTGACGACCAATAGGTAATAGTTGGGATTATTTAAATCCATTTTTCCATTATAATATTATTTTGGTTTTATAATAATATAGTTCTATACAATAGTTTAGGTTTGATTAATTGTTTGAATACACTTTGGGTGGCTTTTGCCCGTTGGAGAGAAAATACCATACAACCTAAATTGCAAATTAGTTTAAATTGCTATCTCTAGTGCTTTATAAAGCTTGTAGTTTTTTTTTTGTGATAATTAATAACATTGCTCTTATCTATGAGCAGTTTCACAGTGGGCCACAGAGGCTCTTTCGGGGATTAAAAAAGGTGCTCCGTTTTCTCTTGTTCTTATACAAAAATATTTCTCTAAAGTCGCCTCTTCACGCGGAAATCATGGAAACGAGTTGTCCAAGGTGAGTCCCATATGTTTTTCGTATAATTGCTTTTGTGGAGGGTTTTTTATGACATTATTTGCTATAATAAAATTGTTTGTTGTATGCTTCTTTTTGTCGTGATTAGTTAAATGGCGTTATGAAATTCGAATACCGAATTGCATTGAGGGCTTCACTTCGAAGTGATTTTGCTGAAGGGGTTAGGGCGGTATTGGTGGATAAGGATCAGGTTTGTTATCTTTTTGAAAAAACTTATAATAAAATTTATTTTTGAAATTCACAAAGTTAATGAATACATACTGTTGAATTTTGATTTATAAAGCAAAATGCACTTTTAAATCAAACTGGGACCTGTTGCTTGGTTTGGTTTGAATGTTAGTTATTTGTTTATTAACATGAAACAATGCGCTTTGTATATTGATTCATGAATATAATACATATCTATATAACTGCCAACTCCAACAATGAAAAAAAAAATACATTTAAAGGCTAAATAGGCGGTTCCAAGTTCCAAACCGAACCGTGAACCAACTGCATACGTTTCAAACTGACTGACTTGCTTTGGTTTCAACGGTTCGGTGTTATTTGAAGTATGTGGTATCATAATTTTAAATTTACCGCGTCTAGTTTAAGTTGGGTCTGAGCTGATTTTGTTTTATTGAACATCCTTTGGTTTTACTTCTTGATAATTTTAAAAATTTACTAGAATCCCAAGTGGAACCCATCAAGCTTAGAGGAAGTTGAGACAAGTGAAGTGGAAGCTCTTTTTGAACCACTGGGCTCGGAGGCCCAAGAACTCTGTGTTTAAATCATCTTGATCTAGAGATGGGCATAAAAACCGGTTCCGAACCCGAACCGGTAGAACCGAACTGGAACCGGTTCCAGTTCCTACCCGACATTAAGTAGAACCGGTTCCGGGTTCAAAATACCCGTTGGTTCCAACCCGGTTCCACAATTTTACCATTTGACTCGGGTAGTAACCGGTTCCTACCCGTACCCGGTTCCTACCCGTACCCGGTTTCACTTGTACCCGGTTCCATCAGTACCCGGAAATGAAGTTCAAGAAGGAACCGGTTATACCGTTAAAAAGTTACCTTTGGAACCGGTTATAGCCGAAAAAGTGGAGACTAACGATAGAAAGAAACACAAAAATAACAAACACAATAGAAAGAAACATTACACAAACTTTATTAAAACACCAAACCAAACGGGTTACATCAAACATTGGAAGAACCGGTGCCGGAACCTTCTCCCGTCTCATTTTTCTTTGCCTTCGTCACTGGGCAATGACGCTCAGTGTGTTTCTTAAGGGTTGAGTTGGCTGCGGCCTTCATAAATTTTCCGCAAGCTTTGCATCTAGCCATCTCGTGGCTGTCGGACATTAAACAGAGATCAAAATTCTTCCATATAGCTGGGTTTCTTTTCGTCTCTAAGACAGTAACAACTTGTTCGTTGCTTGCCATAGGTATTTTGCAAGATTTTTGAGAAGATGATTGAGTTTGTAAGTTGATGATGGTGAGTTTGTAAGTTGATGATGGTGAGTTTGTAAGTTGAAATGGTAAGTAGGGAGGGGTTTATATAAAAAAACCGATTTCGACGAACAGGAACCGGTTCCCAACGGTAACATTTTTTTATCAGGAACCGGTTCTACGGTAACATTTTTTATCAGGAACCGGTTATAACGGTAACTTTTTTATCAGGAACCGGTTCTGAACAGTAAAAGTCAGATTTTTCGACTGTCAGGAACCGATTCTGAACAGTGAAAGTCAGGATTTACTGTTAGGAACCGGTTCTAAACAGTTAAAATCAGATTTTCGACTGTCAGGAACCGGTTCCACACAGGAACCGGTTCCACACAGGAACCGGTTCCACACCATACCCGGTTCCATAATACCCGTACCCGGTTCTACACGGTTCCATATTCTTGGGTGTGAACCCGGGTAGGAACTGGACCCGGTTCCACACCATACCCGGTTCCAATGACATCCGAGCAGAACCGGTTCCGGGTTGGAACCGGTTCCGGGTAATAATAAAACCCGATTATGCCCATCTCTATCTTGATCTAGTGATATAAATATTTACGTTAGCATTGTAAGTTTTAAGAGATTTGTATTGTGATAGAATATGTACTCATAAATTGTTGTTTTTGTAGTTTTAAATTCCCAATTAATACAGCGGATAAGCATGTGGTGTGAATTTTAGACGTGACACGAAATCATTCCATAAACCTAACACAAAATTCATGGGTTTCGCAAGAATCAATTTTAACACAAAGAAAATCATTTTTTCATGAGGTACGACCGGGGACTTAACCATGTTGCCCAGAATGATCTTTGATCTCTAGATCGCAAATGATAAAGTAAACTTGTATATAAGTGAATTTGTATACAATGGAATGAACATTTACAAATGAAATCTAAGCCTATTTATAGAATCTAAAAGCTATCTCTTCATGAACGGGTGCGCCTCTAAATCTTGTGGTTGTAATTGAATGTGAAGAGGTGTGTCCATAAGCCAAAAGTCGTGTCCCTTGATTCTTTCTTGATGACCGATCGCGAATGGGTGTGTCTATGGAGACACATCTTTTTGATTAGGGTGGAAGTTACCAACTTCTAGTTTGTCAACTTTGGTCCCCATGCTTTATAACCGCCATCTATACTACTTTATACTAATAACTAATCAACCCTTATACTAGGTTGTGTAGAGATTAAGGATTTCCAATCAAACTTTTAAGGAGGGAGATCGGGATTTTTGCGTGAAAACAACAATACTTCTTTTTTTTTTTTACAAACGTGGGAAGCTGGCCCCTAAGTTTCAATATAATTAATTGGTACGTATATTTCAAATGCATTATTAAATAAAAGATTTTATAGTAGGAAAAAATCAAATGGAATCCACTTTTAGAAAAAAACATCAAATGGAAAGAGTTGTTTTCCACAATTATTGCAAATGAAGTTTAATGGGTAGCCCGGGTGATGATGAAATATTGGATTCCACAATTATTAGCTTTCAAGGTGTCACACTCATGTAGGTTTTGCTGAGACTGTAAAATTAATATCTTTATTATTCATGCAGCTGCTTTAAGGAAAGCATGATTCATGTGTTTTGATAATATATTTAGAGTTAGTATAATGCTTAACCGTTCAGAGGCAAATGTCTGATCAATTCAGACTAGAGGTCTTAACCATGCAGACTCTGTATAATGCTTAACCATTCAGAGGCAAATGTCTGAACCATTCAGACATCTGCTCGCGAAACAAACAGTCTTAACCATTAAGTGTTGAACCAGTAAGAGGTCTGAACCATTAAGAGACTCATTAAGAGGTAAACAAACAACCCCTTAATCACATTATATCTACCATCCATCTTCTATTCCTAGACCCAACTTCAATTCATCATATCTTCATCAAATCAAATCATCAGTTTTTTTACCATGGCTTACAACTCAACACATGAGTATCTTAATATTGTGGATAGACTCACTGATGACTACTATTCCAAACAATATTACAGATTCATTGTTGGGATACCTAAAGTCTATATACCAATCAGAACTCGAAGACCATTTCAACGCACCTATGTTATGGATTGGGATGTACATCGCGTTAGCGTCTCTGGTTTGCATCCTTGCCATGGTGGTTGAATTATTACATGGTTTTCGTAGCAGAATGCTATGGTTTCCATCTAAATATTTTACAATTAATTCTGCTTCGCTCACGGTAATATCTATTGCAATGAAGTTACCTGTGGATCTAACTGGTTCCATGCCGGGTTATGTGGACCAAGTGGCAAAGCTCGGAAGCATGGCCTTTATGTGTACCATGATGGCTAATTTACTGCCTTCTTTAGGAACCATGGAGAGCAATGAACTTTTGTCAAAAGTCACAGCTTTGTGTGTTCAAGTCATCACCTTGGTGGTAAATGTTTGCATTCAAATGCAAACGGGAGCTGTATCCATATCAACCCATAAAGAAGATCCCCGTATCATACAACTTACTTCACCTACACATATAAGTACCCATCCTAATTCCGTATTACCCTTTATTTATGTGATTTTGTTAGTTTTCTTGTTGATAGTATATTATGTTCATCTTTTGCGATTCTAAAATCCAAACATATTTTGGACTCCAAATACCAAAAAGGTCATGATATAGCTTCAAAACACATTCAACCATCACCGGGAAAAATAGTACGAGTTGAGGAGCTAGAAAAGCATGTGAGAAACCACTGGATAATGGTAGAAAGTGGCAGCTACCTCCACTTCATAGCAACTTGCTTTCATACAACATCTGCTTCTGGGGTAATATGTCTTCTAGTCACCATCTTACACACTTATACTATTTCCGGGACTATTAAAGCTATGTTGGCTAAGGACTATGATTCGGATTATAGGTGGTCCGTGATAGTAATTCTCATAGTACAGTCTATCGAAGTCCTGATTGGTACAATCGTACCACTTTCTAGATGTTTTGCAACCTTAAGATTTAAAGTGTCCTTTTCAATCCACTTTAAGGTCTTTAAAGTAGAACCCTATTGGACTCATAAGTTATATGACTGGAAACGCACTAGTATAAGACTCCCATTTCTTAGCTGCAGCCTGAACGTAGTCATCGAGACTTCCAAAAGGCTAATTATCTACATTTGTATACAACTTCAGAGGGGAGTTGTGGTGTTGTGCAAGATAATAGCCTTGATCCCGTTAGTGTTTGTGATATGCGTCTCTTAGTGTTTCCATTGTTTTAAGGCTGAGAACTCGGAACATCTAAACATGGATATTCGGCCATATGTTTTGTACTTTGAAAATGGGATGTGTGTTGGTGATGGGTGTCGAATCCAACAAATAAATTTATAATTGTGAACTTACTACGTTACACACTAATATGGATAGTATGGATGGAAGTAAGGTTCGTGTCCACAGGGAATGCGGATTAACAATTTTATAGACAAGGACGATTAAGAACGAGTATTCGTAACAGAAGGGGGTTTTCAATTAATAAACTAAAAATTATGTAAGCATAAACTAATTAATAGTACTATAAATAAGTGAATAGTATAAATGATTGACGACTGATTTAGAAATAAAGCAATAAATATGAGAAAATTAGATCTAGTAATATAGTTTCAACACATAGGATGTTTCTTATTTTGATTCGATTTATGATCATTAATAATTATGGTGCAATAATTCTTTTTATTAAAAGGTTTGTATCAATACTAAACGTCACGCCGTTCGGACGTTCCCTCCATCTATGTCTAACCAATCGCAGTTCGTTGGTTAGAGTCAACTCGCTACTTTAAGCTCACGCCGTTCGGATCTTAATGTGCGAGTTGCATGCAATGAAAGTATTAATTATGATTTAATATTCACGCCGTTCGGAATACTAAAACACATTGTATAATTTCTTTAACGAAGTTGAATTCATAGACAAACACAAAACCGTTAATTGTTCCTCTGGTATCAAGATTAAAATTATAGACACATTTTATCTTGAAGAACGTCATTAGCATATTAACAAATTGATCAAGTTTATTAACAAACTAATTTGAACCTTTGACAAAGTCTCAGATTTAAAGCTTGAGAAATTATACAAACGAAACCGTTCAACAATAAAATCACATGATTATGTCACAATATTTCGAATCAAAAGTACAAAACAGAGCCTAAGCGTTGAAACTAATGTTTAATTAGCCTAACATACTAATTAACATAACAAACATAATGAAAGTAAACTTACAAACTTGAGTCATAAGACTCGTACGTCGTTCAGGAAGTGTTTCGGAACTCCCGAGGAGTATTAGAACATCCTCAAGACTCTTAAGACATCCCTAATGACTTTATTAAGTGAAAAGGGACAGAAAAGTAAGAAAAGAGAAGAAGAGATGGTGTTTTTGCTGAAATCCGGAGGCTCCTATTTATAGGCAAACATCTGGGGTCCTTTACGAGGTCGTACGTGTTTTTTATAACCCATAAAGGTTACTTTTTCAGAGATTTTGTCTTTTATTCCGGATTTTATGGAGATTTGTCTGCCACCGACAACCTTTATGGGTCGTAAGTATTAGTTACGTCCCCATAAAGGTTACTTTTTCAGATTTCGTGATCTTGACTCCGGGATTTTTGGAAGTTGTTGGCACCAATGAAGACTTTTGACCACCGACAAACCTTTATGGTCGTAAGTATTCTTTATGACCCGTAAGGTCTAGTATAGGCTCCATAGGTGTCAGGCCTACTCTAACTCTTGTTCAGTTCATTAATTACTTTTGTCTGGCTGTCTTTATGGGCTGTAACTATTGTTTATGACCCACAAGGTTTGTCAGGATCTTTTAATGTGCGAGTTATTATCTTGTCTTGTCTTGGCTTTTGACCCGCAATCTTTTCTTCTTCATTTTTCTTTTGTTTGCTCAACATTTCTTTTTCGGACCTTGTTGCTTCATTCCCTTGTCGGACCCGATGCTTCATTCCCATATTTGTTTCAATTTTGAATTCTGAATTGTGCCCGTTTCGTTGTTATTTTTTGTTTATTTTGACCAATTCATCGTTGAACCTACAAATCCATGTTAAGAATAATTAAGTATCAAACCGAATGGATTTGTTATAAAAGTGTACTAAGTTGAGGATAATTGATATAAATAATGTGTATAATTTTGCACACATCAAACATCCCCACACTTAAACATTTGCTTGTCCTCAAGCAATGCTTTCAACTGTAAAAACTGTCATTTGGACGGTCATCTAAAATGGACAAATTATTAACAAACATGAAGATTAATGTACATACACGATTTAAAATTAGCTATAATGACATAGATGAGAAAACGAATTGATTTGTTTGTTTCAAAATGGAGCTTTATCACCAATTACCCACTTACTTGCATCTTTGGTTCGCTCACACTCGGCTTACTTGTATAAACTAGCAAAAGATGTACTAGTATTTTTCTATGATGGCTCAAAGCCGGGCCATATAATAACATTATCATAAGCTTGTAAAGGAATTTATCTTTACCAGTTTAACATGTAAAATCATATAAATCGAGAGGACTTTATTTTAAGGTGGTAATGGGGCTAGGGTTTAAGGGTAGGAATATATGGGAATTTACTGGCTAAAGTGTTGTAACCCGGTCTAGCTAATTATCCTAACAATCCTTACACTAATTTTTTTTACAAACCAAGTGACTCTTTTAAGGTCAGATCGTCAAGACCAGTTTTCTCGAAGATGTGAATTAAGTCTTCCTTAATCCTGTAGTGAACATTACTTCCAACTCTAATGGGCCGTTCGGCATTGAGCCTAATAAACCCCCACCCTCATTAGAAGGTATACTCATATTGGGATTCAGTTTGACCTCTTTTACACCTTCCTGTGTGAGACCAATTTCCACAACCCATACATTTTTCATATCTTTTTGCTCTTCTTTTCATAGCACTAGATGTCCCACAAAATGTGGTTTTTGCCCTTGTTGACGCCACTTTTTTTCTTACTTCATTGCTTAAGAGAAAAATTTTCTCCCTAAGTTCTGTAGGCAATCTTGGTTTCGCGAATTGTAGACAGCAAAGTAAATTGAAATCGAAGGAATGCATTTCCAGTTCTTTAGGGTTTGCCGGTAAAAGACCAGAAAGGAAAATTAACCTAAACCGGATTTCACACATGGGTTTTAATTAGGTTAAAAGGCTTTCAGGGTTAAAATACGTGGGTTAAAACAAATGAAACGGGAAAAGGCTCAACTTGGTTTACTAATGGATAACAGTTGGGTTTGGAATTTAAAAAGAAAGGCTAAACAATTAGGTGTATCCTATTGCCTCTATCATTTTTATATAATTTTACAGTTTATGATTTTGACAAGTATATCCATGACAAGTTCTGAAAGTGTACTATTATGCGACACACTCATAATCAAATGAAGTCTTGGCATAATATGATGAATGCTCGAGAAAGGCTCAAAACTCACTAAGATTTTAGGTGGGTGTTTAGATGCAAATTTATGAATAATTGGTAAAAATTTCCATTTAGAACTAACACTTAGTGATTTTCTCATCTATAACATTATTAGACAAAAATAAGTCATATATAAGTCATAGTATAAAAAATCTACAATGACTGCATGAATTTGTCTAAAAATTTTTAAAAAATGACCTTGTTTTTAAGTTGAAATTTTGTTATCATGTTTTTCTAGTTCCCTATTTCCCCATCCCCACACTTAAAATACACATTGTCCTCAATGTGTGAGAATAAAGGTAATATCGAGTTGAAAGGAACTGAAAAACTCCCCTGATTGGACTGTTGAGGATTCGTAGGGATTTGGGATTGTTACAATTTGCTCTTGCTGGTCAATTATTTTGAAGACATTCGATTACATGCTTAAGCTTAAAATCAATTCCGTACGTGTAACCTGTATGAATCAGCGTCTAGAAAACCAAATTAGCAAGAGTTACGGGTCGTAAACCTCAAGGCTTAGAAGTATACGCCCCGTAAGTATATATGACCGTTGTATAACGGTCATATACAATGGTTATATAACCGTTGTAAAACGGTTATATTTCACCCCTATAAATAACCAATCAACAATTTCATTTCATTCACAACAAAACACTCTTCCTTCTTACTCTCTTTAAGGTTTCTAAAAGATAATATTTAGGATGATGCATCCGGTTCTGGTGTTTTGCTGGCATGATGCTCGTGATAATGTCTCTTTTTAATTTTTTAGCCTTCCACCAGAAGAAATTGTGAGTTTCTTATTCATTTTGTTTCGTTGCTTTGCCATTGTATTTTATTTCTATGCTATGAGATGATTTATCATGTTTATTGTACTCATTTCAGAAATAATATTTTTTAATGTTTTGCAAAGTGTACCATGTTATGAAGAGAATGAATAAAGCAATTTAAGATACCGTTCACGAATCCCATGCTTACTTGCCTTTCCATTGTATTTTTCTGTTTCTGTCATACTCACACAATTCATAAGTAAAAGCAACCAAACATAACCAAATTACAAATACAACAAAAAACAAAACACGTAATACTCACAAATTAAACACAAAAGATTGTTAGATTAACCTTAATCGAATGCCAGTAGCGAAATCGAACTTGGAATGTGCTCCTTTTTTTTTCAAAAGGTAACTCTGTATACTTATGGGTCATAAAGATGTTAGACAACACACTTTACAGCCCATATGATGTACATTCTAAAAACTTAACCTTCTTTATGGTCATAAAGATTGTTAGGTAACAAACCTTACGGCCATAAGCTTTTGAATTTCCATTTTATCAGTTAAAGTTTAACTATGATCCCCACTTATTGTTGGAGAATAACATTGTATATGGAAGACCAAGAAATTGTTGCGAGTGATTCTGATTTACAGTTGACATTTTCGATTCTCAACTACTCATTAACGGATAAAGGTTAATATAACATTACATTGTAAGGTAACACAAAAATAGAGAAAACAAATACAATTGTACAGGTGACCTCTCTTTAACGGCTTTAGGTAGAGTAGCCACGCTTTTCGTCAGTTGTATAAGCGGTATTTCAGTTCCATCACTCGTTGTTATACTTTTTGCACCCCTCATAAAAACAATCAACAACGATTCATTCACCATAAATTTTTCCTTCTTTCTCACTTGTAAGTAATACTTAGGAAGATGCATCCGGTTCTGGTGTTTGCTGGCATGATGCTCGTGATAATGCTCTTTTTAATTTTTAGCCTTCCACTAGAAGAAATTGGTAGTTTCTTATTCATGTATTGTTTCGTTGCTTTGCCATTGTATTTTATTTCTATTGCTATGAGTGTATGATTTTCATGTTTATTGTACTCATTTCAGAAATAATATTTTAATGTTTTGCAAAGTGTACCATGTTATGAAGAGAATGAATAAAACAATTAAGATACCGTTCACGTATCCCATGCTTACTTGCCTTTCCATTGGTATTTTCTGTTTCTGTCATACTCACACAATTCATAAGTAAAAGCAACCAAACATAACCAAATTACAAAATACAACAAAAAACAAAACACGTAATACTCACAAATTAAACACAAAAGATTGTTAGATTAACCCTTAATCGAATGCCAGTAGCGAGAATCGAACTTGGAATGTGCTCTCTTTTTTTTCAAAAGGTAACTCGTATACTTATGGGTCATAAAGATGTTAGACAACACACTTTTATAGCCCATATGATGTACATTCTAAAAACCTTAACCTTCTTTATGGGTCATAAAGATTGTTAGGTAACAAACCTTACGGCCCATAAGCTTTTGAATTTCCATTTTATCAGTTAAAGTTTGTAAGCTATGATCCCCACACTTATTGTTGGAGTACACATTGTTTATGAGACCAAGAAATTACGCGTTATTTCTTACCGTTTGAGCTTTTCGATTCTCAACTACTACATTAACATAAGTTATAACTAACATAACACACAAAAAAGAAAATCAAATGTACATCCCTCTAACGCTTGTAGACTACATTCTCTCATGTCGGTTTCGTCCTCCTATGTTCTTTTTGGACTTAAAATCAACATCATCCCTAATGTTTCTGTTTTTACTGTAAAAATGAAGTCACTCGTTGTGCATGTGCGGATAATCTTTTAATTTTTAGCCTCACAAAAATGTGTTCTATTCATGTATGTTTCGTGCTTGCCATGTATTATTTATTGAATTTTTAGTTTGTACCATTCAAAATAATTAATTTTCAAAGTGTACCATGTAGAAAAAATAAACATAAACGTCACGACCTTACTTCTTTCCATTGTTTCTTTTCTGCTACCAAATCAATAACAACCAAACTAACAATACAAACAACAAAACAACATATCCAATAACACAAATGTATAACCTACGACAACGAGAACGACTGAATGGCTCCTTTTTTCAAAGTATCGTATACTATGGTCAATAAAATTTAGACAACACACTTTTATAGCCCATAATGTACATTCTAAACACTTAACCTTTTTATGGTTCATAAAGATTGTTTAGGTAACATAACCTTAACCCCATCAAGCTTTTGAATTCATTTTATCATTAAAGTTGTAACTATATCCCACACTTAATTTGGAGATACACTGTTTATGAATCAAGAAATGTACCGATTATTGTCTTACACGTTTGACGCTTTCGATTCTCACACATGCATTACGGATAGTTAATTCAACATTCATGATAACACAAAAATGTTAATCAATGTAATGCCTCTTTAACACTTTGGTGACTACCGTTTTTCTACATTCGTATATGTCAGGTTTTCCTTACACTCATTGATTTTGGAACCTTCATAAATACAATTAACATTCGTTCCCAAGTTTCCTTTCTTTAATTCACTGTTGGGAACTAGACAACGCTATTGGCCGTAATTTTCCAGGAAATAGCTTAAATTTAGCGAGAATAACAACTTTTGACCCTACAGTGAATGTTTTCTGTTTTCCTATCATGAATCTTGGTTGTCTTGTAAATTCGGGTCTCTAGATCGTTGAATTTCCTTAACTTTGAAGTTGCAACTTACAATGAATTGTTGTATCTAGTTGATTTGACGCCAAATGCATTGTGCCTAATTCAAAAATACAGCTTTCCATCAGGATGTATACCTATGACATGCAATGCCACAGTGCTCCTCTGTCGAGACTCAATCCTTTGTTTGGATTCTTCTGTTCTAGATTGATTGATTCGATTTGATACTCTGCTTGTCCATTTTTTTGGATGGTACATTATAAACGATTGTAACCCAATTTCTTGAAGGCTTCATCTCGGTACAAAAGCATTCTCTAGTAACTATAAATCTTATGTTAGATTTGATAAAATCTGCAACAACTCTAGCATCGTTAGTTTTCGTGGCCTTTGCTTCTACCCATTTAGAAATATAGTCCACTGCCAAAAGTATGTAAGTGTTACCAAATGAAGATGGGAATGGGCCCATGAAGTCCATGCCCCACACATCAAAAATTTCACACACCAAGATGGGTGTGAGAGGCATTTGATCTTTTGATCTTAAATTCCCAGTCTTCTGACACTTTTCACAAGACTTGGAAAACATATATGCATCCAAATATATACTAGGCCAATAAAAACCAGATTCAAGTACCTTATGCGCTGTACGTTTTGGACCAAATCCCCTCCACAAGCTTGTGTGTGGCAAAAATCTAAAATAGAAGGTACCTCGCTCATGTCGACGCATCTTCTGATTACTTGATCAGCACCATATTTCCAAAGGTATGTGTAACGCCCTGCTATTTCAAACTTTCTATATTTGGAAAGTTCATGTTGTATTTATATTTTTGGAAACTTTGTAATCTTGTTCTAGTCATTTCGTTGTAATCATTGTAAAATTCGAGACTTGAATCATAATGAAATTCGTATTTGTATTTCACTTTATGCTATACACATTCATACGCTATACATTTGATGCTCGATTTATACTACTTGAAAACGTTTGATAAACTTCAAATAATGTTTCGTGCATGCATTATACGATACAAATACACGATCCTCATACTAAATCGTACTTGTTTATGCTTGATTATGTGATTAATTTACATAAATAACCCTTACCTATGTCCTTTATGCGAAAAACACCTTAAAACTATCAAAAACAAACTTCAGGGACTAAAAATGACAAAAATCAACAAAGTTTGGGGAATTTACCTTCTCGCGGGCCGCGAGCGTGTTTACCTTTCTTCTCGCGCCCGCGAGAAGGCAAAATCCACAGATTGTTTGCTTCTGCTCTTGGATTGGGCAATTTGGTGTTTGTAGGATTGTGCTTCTTACATTGAATGCTCACTAAACCAAACCCTAATCACTTCCTATAAAACCCAAGCCTCCTCCACCCTTCCTCCACTTTGCAAACACTCTAATCCCTCTCTCAAACACTCTCAATCCAGCTGAGAAATCACTAGCAAGGCAGATTCACTGAAGTTGCAAAAGTGAGCATAACCTCACTTAAACTTCATCTTTTTCATTCATTCTTCTTTCAAACCACTTGGAACAACCTTGGGTATGATTCCATGGGTTCTCCTTGGAGAATCCAAACCTGGAACTTCACCACAAAGGCTCCAAAGTGTACTAAACTTTGTGTTTCGATTCTAAACTTTGTTAAACTTGTTCAAACTTGAGTTATCTCATCTCAAACCTATGTCCGAATGCTTACAACACTATTAGTGGTTGGTTAGGCTTAAAAACAAGGTTGAGACATGTCAAACTAGAGGTGAAAACCTCACAAGCTTTCTGTTTTCAACTAGGGTTTACACACACAAGTAGTGTCCAAGTTCAACTTGTGCATGTGTGAAGATGGTCTAGCCTTGGCAACCCATCTTGAATCCACGCACTACTTGATGTTTTACATTAGATTAGTTGTTGCTATTACTTAGTTCTTGACCCTCCTTGTGTTTATAACACAAGTGTAGTGGTGAACATTGAGGTACCTAAACGGAAGCTTGTTCTTCCTACCTCCTACATGATATCCATGACACTAGAGGTGCCTAAATGGAGACTTTGATCTCCTACCTCATGCTTGATTTATGATTTAAAGTACCTAAACTAAGTATATTATATATATGTATACATACACGTGATAAAGACTTAATAATAACTCCATAGTTACTTGTTAAGAAACTAGTTACATCATCTAAAGACCATACACTTGTTACGATTCTAATGGGTCTTCGAATCCATGAAAACACACCAACCCTTGCGGTTTCTATAGTGTCAAGAACAAGTGTCATGAGTACAAGATGATTACTTTCATAATACTATTTTTACGTTATTTAAACTCCGAATCCATAATCTCCCGTTAACTCCCAACACTCATACGCCTTTGTTACTTCTTGTAGAAGGACAAGGTGCTCCAAGATAATCAATCTACCACACTCTCGGGATTCAAGTCGGGTTTAGCTTGCAAAAATGTGAGTATACTCGATCCCGTTTTTCCTATTTTAATATTTCGGGTGTAACATGTACAAAAACCATACAACTAGTTTACAAACTTGCTCTATCCATTATAACATGATACTTGTCTATATACTCAATTAAACGCATGATATGTTAGACTTGTGATATATGATCATTAACTTTGCTAGCCAATCTTAACAAATATAGCACTATAGGAGTAACGCCCGCCCGTATGCTTGTGGTATTGTTAAGTAACCTTTTAAACACCGGGTAATCACAATTGCGTTAGACTTTAGTTTGACATATAAATACACATGTTCTAGTATGAAATCACCATTTATACACAAGTTGCCATGTTGGATATGAGACGAAATTATTCTTATTTATGCTATTTATCAAACTTGTATGCTCGCCAACATTTTGTTGATATATATATTATTTTAATACATGTTGCAGGAAACTAAGTTGACGTGATGGAAGAAATGCAATTAGGGTGGACTAGATACACACCTAAATTTTGGATTATTATATTTCGTTTAAGTTGTTTATGCTATTTGAACTCGTTGTATTTCGTTTATTGAATAATGTATCTCAATTTTTAATATCAATGAAATTATTACGTTTAACTTATTATCGCAAAGTAGTGTTATGACGTTTTGAGCAATTTGTTCGTCTCATCCCGATGTTTCCGCCATTGGTTGGGGTGTGACAGTATGGCTCATCCCAAACATAATATCTCGACTCCTTCTTGATTTTCTCTCTTTGTGCACGAGACAAATCGAAGGGGAAAGAGCCCGTGATCAGGTAATTAACGATGTCAGCATACCACGGTGTGGCCACTTGAGCAACAAACAAATTCTCATCAGGAAATGAGTCATTTAAAGGCATTGGATTTTCATTGTTGATGATCCTACTTAGGTGATCTGCTACAAGATTCTGCTTCCCACTTTTGTCTCTGATTTCCAAGTCGAATTCTTGTAGTAAAAGTACCCATCGAATAAGTCTCGGTTTCGCATCCTTTTTTGTCATGAGATATCTTATAGCTGCATGATCAGAATAAACAATTACTTTAGTACCCAATAAGTATTGTCTAAACTTTTCTAGAGCAAAGACAATAGCTAGAAGCTCCTTTTCGGTGTTCGAGTAATTGCGTTGAGCTGGGTCAAGGCGCTTTGAAGCATAGTAGATCACATGTGGCACTTTATCCTTTCTTTGACCTAACACTGCTCCTACTGCATGATTGCTTGCATCACACATGACTTCAAATGGTAGACTCCAATCCGGTGGTTGGATTATAGGCGCGGTGATTAAATGATTCTTCAGAGTGTCAAAGGCTTGCTTGCATTCTTCAGAGAACACGAACTCGGCATCTTTCTGTAAGAGTTCACACATTGGTCGACTTATCTTGGAAAAATCTTTGATAAACCTTCGGTAGAAACCTGCATGGCCAAGAAAAGAGCGTACTTCACGAACACTATTAGGGTAAGGTAGTGACTTAATTATATCAATTTTTGCTTTGTCTACCTCAAGACCTTTTGAAGAAACAACATGACCTAAAATGATGCCTTGATCAACCATAAAATGACATTTTTCATAGTTTAAAACAAGGTTTGTTTCAATGCATCTTTCTAGAATTTTTGTCAGGTTTCTTAAGCATTCATTAAAAGAATTACCATAAACCGTAAAATCATCCATGAATACTTCAATTATTTCCTCAAGATAATCTGAAAATATGCTTACCATGCACCTTTGAAAGGTGGCAGGTGCATTGCAAAGACCGAATGGCATGCGCCTGTACGCAAATGTGCCAAAGGGGCACGTGAATGTAGTTTTCTCCTGATCTTCCGGCGCAACGGGTTTTTAGTGGAAACCAGAATATCCGTCTAAGCAACAGTACCGAGTCTTACATGTTAATCTTTCCAACATTTGATCAATGAATGGCAAGGGGAAGTGATCTTTCCTGGTGGAAGCATTCAACTTCCTGTAGTCAATACATACCCTCCACCCATTTTGAACACGAGTGGGGACTAATTCACCTTGATCATTTCTAGTAACAGTAATACCTGTCTTTTTGGGCACAACTTGAACCGGACTTACCCACTTGCTGTCAGAGATTGGGTAAATCATACCTGCATTAAGTAACTTCAGAATTTCCTTCTTCACAACTTCCATCATGGGAGGGTTCAATCTTCGTTGAGCTTCACGTATAGGCTTGTAATCATCCTCCATGAGGATCTTATGCATACAGAGAGATGGGCTCAAGCCTTTGATGTCAGCAATGGTCCACCCAATTGCTTCCTTGTATCGCTTGAGCATGTTGACAAGTTCATCTTCTTGATTCTTTGACAATTTGTTGGATATGATTACTGGAACGTGTCATCATTCCCAAGATATGAGTACTTGAGATGGTCAGGGAGAGGTGCTTGCACAATGGATGGTATGAGTTTTTGATTAGTGACTGGTAACTGGATCTTTTGTGTTTCATGACTGGTTGGTGTATCCATGAGTGATACCAATTATAACAGTTCGTCCTCAACTTGGAACTTCTCAGCAAGTTCTTTTGTTGATTCTTTGTTGAGACTTCTGTTTAAAACTAGTGCTAGAGTATCACGGTTAGATAATTCGATATAATCAACAGTTAAGGGATCGGTTACATCTAACCAGTTCACGGATGAGAAATCGCTTGGATATCGCATGGCATCATAAATGTTGAAATTTATGATTTCACCACCAAATTCCATGGAAAGGGTGCCACTATAAACATCAATCTTTGTTTTAGCAGTTTTCAGGAATGGCCTTCCTAACAGGATGGAACTTGAATATGAAGTGTCACCATCCTCCATGTCCAAGACATAGAAGTCAGCAGGAAACACAAATTCATTCACTTGTACTAACACATCCTCTAATACACCTTTTGGGTGGACTGTGGATTTGTCAGCCAATTGAATTATTACTCCTGTCCTTTTTAATGGTCCTACGTTAAGAGTTTTAAAAATGGAATACGGTAGGACATAAATAGAGGCTCCAAGGTCAAGCATAGCTCGTGGTATGCTAAGATTTCCCAGTTTACAAGGAACAGTGAAAACACCAGGATCCTTGCACTTTGGTGGAAGTCTCTTATGTAAAACAGCGGAAACATTCTCATTGACCTTGACGGTTTCGTTCCCTTTGAGCTTTTTCTTTGAAGTGCAAAGTTCTTTTAGGAACTTAGCATATCGAGGGACTTGCTTGATTGCATCAAGGAGGGGAATATTTACTTCTACTTTTCGAAAAGTTTCCATGATTTCCTGATCTTCTCTTTCTTTCTTCGTGCTTTGAAATCTTGATGGGAATGGAGGAGGGGTAGTGAATTTTGGTTTTACTTCGCTTGGTTTGGACGTGTCTTTTCTTTCTCCTGTCTTCTTCTCAACAGTGACCTCTTGCTCTTGTTCTTGCAATTCTGGGCCATTGTATTTCCTTCCACTTCTCAAGGTAATGGCGCAAGCATTATGCTTGGGATTTGTCTCTGTTTGTGCAGGTAGCTTTCCTTGAGATTCGAGTTTGCTCACTGAGTTGGCCAGTTGAGCTACTTGCTGCTCCAGATTCTTGATGCTGGACTTCGTTTCTTGCTGGAATGTTTGAGTGCTGGTAGCCAAATTCTTAACGATATCCTCCAAAGACATTCCAGAGTTGTTTGGTTGTTGTGCTAATGGTTGTTGTTGTTGACGATGTTGGAAATTTTGTTGGTTTGGAAATGGTGGTCATGGTTGATATTGAGGTGGTCTTTGTTGGTATCCAAAGTTGGGCGGGTGTCCCCAGTTTTGATTTCCTCGTGGTTGGTCGTATTGTCTTGTGTTTTGTCCAGGGTATCCGCCGATTGCTTTTGCTTCTTTAGTATCTTCTTGCAACATTGGGCACATATCAGTGGGATGTCCAGTTTGTAGGCATATTCCACAAGCTCGAAGTGGTGCTTCAGTTCCTTTGTCTTTCGTAAGCATCATGACTGCCTTTGTTAGCTCAGCGAGTTGAGTCTCAATGTGAGGGGTGCTCACTTCTTTCACTGCACGTGGTACATATGTATACCATTCTTCTTCGTGTGTTGATTGTTTGGTATCTTCTGCTATTGATGTGATTAGGGATCCGATTTGAGTTGGAGTCTTGTCGATTAGAGATCCTCCACTAGAGGCATTCAGCAAACGTCTCTCCATTGGCGATAATCCTTCACAGAAGTATTGAAGTAATTGATGCTCTGAGATACCATGTTGAGGGCATCTGGCGCACAACTTCGTGAACCTTTCCCAGTAAGCATGTAGAGGCTCTCTTTTCGCTTGTTTGATTCCTATGATTTCTCTACGAAGGATTGACGCTTTTACTTCAGGGAAGTATTTGTCAAGGAATAACCTTGCAAGATCATTCCAGGTTGTCACTGACCCTGGGGTAAGTAGTACAACCATTCTTTGGCTGAATCTTGCAAAGCGAAGGGAAATGCCCTAAGTTTGATTTGATCCTTCGTGACATTGTGTGATTTCATTCCAGAACAAACGACGTGGAATTCTTTGAGGAATTTATGTGGATCTTCATTTTCCAGACCTCGAAAAGTTGGTAACAAATGGATAAGGCCTGATTTTAGCTCAAAATTCTCCATGTTAGGAAAGCTGATACAAAGAGGTTGTTGGGTAACATCATGGGTTGCCCATTGTCGAAGGGTTTGTTCGTCTTGGTTTACGAGTTCCATTGGGTTTTGGGTAGGATGTGATGAAGGTGAGTTAGGTGTTTTGGGGGTAGAGGATGATTCGGTTTCGGAGTCACTTGACAAGGAAATGTTTTCCCAAATGTCAATAACCGGTGGTGATTGGGTAGAGGTTGAAGGTTTTGCTAGCTTCTTTCAAAGTTTTTGCTTGTTTCCTTAATCTCTTTGCAGTTCTTTTGATTTCCGGATCAATATCGAGTGGTTCACCGGTTCTTAAAGATCTTGGCATAAAGAGTTAAATTTTCGCCGCATTCCCGGCAACGGCGCCAATTTGATGGGTGTCGAATCCAGCAAATAAATTTATAATTGTGAACTTACTACGTTACACACTAATATGATAGTATGGATGGAAGTAAGGTTCGTGTCCATAGGGAATGGGGATTAACAGTTTTATAGCCAAGGACGATTAAGAACGAGTATTCGTAACAGGAGGGGGGTTTTCGATTAATTAACTAAAAATTATGTAAGCATAAACTAATTAATAGTACTATAAATAAGTGAATAATATAAATGATTGACGACTGATTAAGAAATAAAGCAATAAATATGAGAAAATTAGATCTAGTAAAATAGTTTCAACACATAGGATGTTTCTTATTTTGATTCGATTTATGATCATTAATAATTATGGTGAAATGATTCTTTTTATTAAAAGGTTTGTATCAATACTAAACGTCACGCCGTTCGGACGTTCCTCCATCTATGTCTAACCAATCGCAGTTCGTTGGTTAGAGCCAACTCGCTACTTTAAGCTCACGCCGTTCGGATCTTAATGTGCGAGTTGCATGCAATGAAAGTATTAATTATGATTTAATATTCACGCCGTTCGGAATACTAAAACACATTGTATAATTTCTTAACGAAGTTGAATTCATAGACAAACACAAAACCGTTAATTGTTCCTCTGGTATCAAGATTAAAATTATAGACACATTTTGTCTTGAAGAACGTCATTAGCATATTAACAAATTGATCAAGTTTATTAACAAACTAATTTGAACCTTTGACAAAGTCTCAGATTTAAAGCTTGAGAAATTATACAAACGAAACCGTTCAACAATAAAATCACATGATTATGTCACAATATTTCGAATCAAAAGTACAAAACAGAGCCTAAGCTTGAAACTAATGTTTAATTAGCCTAACATACTAATTAACATAACAAACATAATGAAAGTAAACTTACAAACTTGAGTCATAAGACTCGTACGTCGTTCGGGAAGTGTTTCGGAACTCCCGAGGAGTATTAGAACATCCTCAAGACTCTTAAGACATCCCTAATGACTTTATTAAGTGAAAAGGGACAGAAAAGTAAGAAAAGAGAAGAAGAGATGGTGTGTTTTGCTGAAATCCAGAGGCTCCTATTTATAGGCAAACATCTGGGGTCCTTTACGGGTCGTAAGTGTTTTTTATGACCCATAAAGGTTACTTTTTCAGAGATTTTGTCTTTTATTCCGGATTTTATGGAGATTTGTCTGCCACCGACAACCTTTATTGGTCGTAAGTATTAGTTACGCCCCCGTAAAGGTTACTTTTTCAGATTTCGTGATCTTGACTCCGGGATTTTTGGAAGTTGTTGGCACCAATGAAGACTTTTGACCACCGACAAACCTTTATGGGTCGTAAGTATTCTTTATGACCCGTAAGGGTCTAGTATAGGCTCCATAGGTGTGAGGCCTACTCTAACTCTTGTGTCAGTTATTAATTACTTTTGTCTGGCTGTCTTTATGGGCTGCAACTATTGTTTATGACCCACAAGGTTTGTCAGGATCTTTTAATGTCGAGTTATTATCTTGTCTTGTCTTGGCTTTTGACCCGCAATCTTTTCTTTCATTTTTCTTTTGTTTGCTCAACATTTCTTTTTCGGACCTTGTTGCTTCATTCCCTTGTCGGACCCGGTGCTTCATTCCCATATTTGTTTCAATTTTGAATTCTGAATTGTGCCCGTTTCGTTGTTATTTTTTGTTTATTTGGACCAATTCATCGTTCGAACCTACAAATCCATGTTAAGAATAATTAAGTATCAAACCGAATGGATTTGTTATAAAAAGTGTACTAAGTCGAGGATAATTGATATAAATAATGTGTATATATTTTGCACACATCAGTTGGTGAGAGAACAGTGGAAGGCTTTTTAAAATCGGTGAACCCGCTGATCCAAAAGTGCACAAAAGGCAACCCGAAAATCTGATAGAGCTCATTCAAAAAAAAATATACTATTGGTTTTCATGGGGTTGCAGTATTTGACCAGACTGATAACCTTGTTCCATCTAATTTACTAGTATTTCATGATGCTCAATCTTCAAATTGTTGGAGGTTACTTGTGGTAACCCTTACAACGATTGCGGTTTCTCTTCGCACAGTACAATACGAAGAAGTTTATAAATTGTTAGATTGTGTTAGGGAAGGTCTAGTATATGTCAGATTGGTGGAAAAAAGCTTCAATGTTACTTATGGTCACATAATTCTTCAACATGCAGCTGAAACTTTGTGGCAAGAAATTATATGCGACACAAAATGGTTAGGAGACCAGTTTGAATACCCTGATTTTGAAGAGTATACAGCTGGACAGATTGTTAATTGGTTCAGGCAAACTGCTAGACATTACCATGTGAAGGAAAGCAGGAAGGATGATACAGATGATGATGAGATCCGCATGCTTATTTGTCTCAACTCGATGTATCGTGTAACTGAAACAATTCTGCATATGCACGACACAAACACTGATGATGCCAAAAATGAGCCAAAAGGTTCTATTTGATTTCTTATCATCAACGGTCACTGACATAATTGCAGCGTGTCTCACCAACTTACCACAAATTATAATAATGAAATGCCACTACATGACTTATGCGAGAAAGGAAAGGCAGGCTAGTGTCAAAGATGCAGCCCAGCTTCTAGGTGAGACTATAGAAATAATCGGACTCCTTCAAGATTATGATATTCAAAACATGAATCCAAATGACATGCCATTTCTCAACAAATGGCGTAAGCTTAGGGAAATCTAATCAAGAAAAATCACTGTGTTTCTTCAAGTGAAGAAGTAAGTTATTCTTTATATGTTTTCTGCTTTTGATATCAGGCCTTTTGTACATACTTATATTAACACTGAGTATGAACCACAGAGACGCAAATGTGATTTTCATGGGCAAGCACCTTTACTACTCAAAGTCTCAAAGTCATCCAGGACGGTCGAATATGTTCCTTCAAGAAGTTAATTTGCACAATTAGCGATCACAACGTACTGTTGATCACCAAGTCCTTATAGTTCTCATATTAATTTGTACTCTTCCTAGTTTACTAGATTGTAAATTATTGTCTGTTACAAGTGGTCGGTTAGCATCTGGTTTTCGGCTGTTGGGCTGTGTTTAGTGCATCTGTTAACATAGTTATACTTAAGTTACTGTTGGGTTGTAGACTTCTCGACACCAGGAGGTTTGGCACGACAGTAAGGGCAGTCGGCCCGAGTCCCGGCCCGCGGGCTTATTCTTTAATTATGGGTTTTAACCCTAATTGTGTAGTCTATAAAAATAATATCCTGTACTTGTAATGTTTAACACCTCAAGAAAATATCCTAGTTGCCACCCGTGGATGTAGGTCGGTTTAGACCGAACTACGTAAATCCCCGTGTTCGTTTACTGCTTTCGGTGTTGTGTTCGTGTTTGTGTGCGTGCTCGGTCCTAACAATTACTACCGGCACAACATAAGGAGACCTAAAAACATGTACAAATCATGCATAATATATGGTTGAACACCTATTGATTTTAAAATTGTGGACTATTCTATTTGGTATGAGGTAATAGAATGAACGAGAGAATGGAATAGACAAGGAAATGAAATGATCATTACCATTCCATTGTAATGCTTGGTTACCCATATGTAACTATAATGAATCATTACTTTATACAGTTTGGTAGGCAAAAAAAAAACGAAGTAATGAAATGCAATAATCAAAAACGACAAAAATGTCCTAGCCTTAATAATAATAACTAGTCTTAAGCCCCGCGCGTTGCGGCGGGACCATTAAACCGAACAAAACCATAGATGTAAAAAAATTGAACCACGCACGCCCGTTGCCGCTAAAAAATTAGGCCAAAACATAAACCAGAATAACTAAGTTGATAAAGGACCCAAGCGTTGCGACGAGGCCATTAAACGACTAAAAATAGACATATAAACGTTGAACCACACACGCTCGTTGCAGCGCGTTAACTCGTTAGCTCACAAAATTAGACCGAAACATAAAATCAAAAAATTTGTACCAAAGGTGAAAGTAGAAAAACGTTGGGGTTAAGAACACGCATGCGTGGCTCAAAATTTTTACCTATAGTTTTTGTTCCCGTTTAACACGGGTTTCAAATACTAGTTTTTTATACAACAATCTAATATGCAAGTCCTCACACAACTTCAATGAATATTATCCTAAACACTATAATATTTATGTTTTAGAAGCGTTAGGTAGTTTTAGAACCCTCGAATTTTAGAGAAGAGACACCATTTTACAACCTGATTACTACATTAATATGTTTTTAAAAGTGAATTATTGCTTTGAAAACACCAAATGACATCCAAGAAAACCAAAACTACACCCAATGACAACCTGTTGAGCCGTTCAAAAAAACCTAAGTCCAGCAAAAATGTTTACTTAAACAAATTGAAAAAAACATTGTTGCCTTGGCAGAACTATTGGACTTGGACTTGTCCAAATTGAGGGGAGAATAGCACACTATTGGACTTGGCAGAACTCAAAAGCCTATTGGACCTGGGCCTAACCAAACATGTAGAGTGAGGAGTTGGCGTCTTTGCTGTCTATCTAATATGCACCTAAGCAATAACTCATAGCCTCATACATGGTTCTAAAAATCCCGACTAGTCTCCGATTAATTAATTAATCACCGAATAATGACCGATTAGTCATATTCTGGCGAAATTTTGGCTAGATCTCAGCCAAATTCAACCAAACCTTATAAGTTATTGCTAATTACTTAAAAAATGGTCAATTAAGGGTTAAAATTTGTCTATTTCAGAAAACTACGTATAAAAATGTGTGTATGTATATATAACTAAAAAATACATATAAAAATCTTAATCCAATTAATCCCGATTAATCGCTAGTTGGTACCCCACCGACCGACTAACGCCTAGCGATTCTTATAACACCGGGCTCATATAAATGAAACCTAATATCACAGTTGCTACAAGTTATAACACCTAAGTTAATTAATTAATGGAGAGATCTGGTCACTTTTTAATTTTACTTAAATAAGTGAAACCCTAAAGGGTCGTTAGGAAAAATTGATTTGAAAGATTTAATTAAAATCAGTGAAGCCCTAATGAGTGATAGGTTTGTTAACATGATAAGATAAACACCAACAGAGAGTATGATCAAATCAATGGTGGTATACAAACACAACAAATCCATAAAGAAAATGCATTCAAGCATTCCTCAAGCCACACCGAAAACCAGAGACTAACCGACCACTTGTAACCGACAACAATATACAATCTAGTAAAACTAAGAAGAGTACATATTAAATGAGAACTACAAGGACTTGGTCACCATACTTTGTGGGTGCTAATTGTGCAAATCAACTTCTTGAAGGAACATAGTTGACCGTCCTGGATGACTTTGAGACTTCGAGTAGTAAAGCCGCCATAAAGGTGCTTGACCATGAAAATCACATTGGCGTCACTGTGGTTTATACTTAAGTGTTAATATAAGTACGTACAAAAGAACGGAATTGAAAGAGGAAAACAAATAAAAACGAACTTACTTCGCCACTTGAAGAACGAAGTAGTTTTTCTTGATCAGGGATTCCCTAAACAAGCACGCCATTTGTTGAGAAATGGCATGTCACATGGATTCATGTTTGGAATACCAGGACCTTGAAGGCGTCTGATTATTTTTACAGTCTCACCCAGAAGCTGGGCTGCATCTTTGACACTAGCCTGCCTATCCTTTCTCGCATAAGTCATGTATTGGCATTTCATTATTATGATTTGTGGTAAGTTTGTGAGACAAGCTGCGATTATGTCAGCGATCATTGATGATAAGCTATCAAATAGTTTCTTTTGGCTCACGGTGTCATCATCAACGATGGTGTCATTGGTAAGCAAAATTGTTTCGGTTATATGGTACATCGAGTTGACACAAAATAGCAGGCGCATCATCATCGTCTATATTCCAGTTTTCATGCACCAAGTAATGTTTAGCCTTATCCCTGAACCATTTAACAATTTGTCCAACTGTATGCACTTGAAAATCAGGGTTTTGCAACTCGTTTCCTAACCATTGTTTGTTGAATCTAATTTCTTGCCACAAAGTTTCAGCTGCATGTTGAAGCATTACGTGATCATAAATAACATCAAGGCTTTTTTCCACCAATGTGACATATGCTAGACCTTCCCTAACACATTCCAACAAGCTCTTAACTTCCTCCTTTTCGATTTTAGGAAGAGAAACTGCAATCGTTGTAAGGGTTACCACAGGTAATCTCCAACAATTTGAAGATTGAACATCATGGAATGGTACTTTTGTTGGCAAAGATGGAATATTATAGCCATCAGTCTGGTCAAATACTCCAACTCCATGAAAATCAAAAGTAGCTTTTTTTTAATGAACTTTATCAGATATTTGGGGCGGCCTTTTGCATCCTTGTCGACCAATGGGTTCACCGATCCTGCAAAGACGTCCACTGTTCTCTGACTAATCCACATCCCTTTTTCAAAATGCAAAATATGTGGGCAAAGTATCAAGTTTCGATATTCCAGATTCTCCACCTTCAAAAAATGGAAAAAATAAGAGACACATATCACAAACACTAACGGGATCAAGGCTATTATCTTGCACAACACCACAACTCCCTCCTGAAGTTTTATACAAATGTTGAGAATTAACCTTCTGAAAGTCTCGACGACTATGTTGAGGCTGCGGATACAAAATGGGAGTGTTATACTAGCTTGTTTCCAATCATATAACTTATGAGTCCAGTAGCGTTCTACTTTAAAGACCTTACAGTGGATGGAAAAGGACACTTTATATCTTAAGGTTGAAAAACATCTAGAAAGTGGAACAATTGTACCAATCAGGACTCCGATAGATTGTACTATGAGAATTACTAGCATGGACCACCTATAATCCGAATCATAGTCCTTAGCCAACATAGCTTTAATAGTCCTGGACATAGTATAAGTGTGTAATATGGTGACTAAAAGACATATTACCGCAGAAGCAGATGTTGTATCAAAGCAAGCTGTTATGAAGTGGAAGCAGCTCGATGATCAAATAGGATAGACCGGAAAAACGAACTACATTTCCTATCTAAAAATCGATGATATCCCTTTTATTGTGTATGAAATTTATGGTTTCTGTTGGTGTAAATCCACTCACCTCAATTCAAGATGAGAAGCAATTCTCCATTGGTAGCAAATGGTTATCCATAAGCGGAGGAAATCTTAGTTAAAATAAACCCCTCTTGCAAGAACGACTAACAGGGTCAGCTACCCAGCCAATCTTCATAATTAAATACCGTTACTGTATAGGTAGAGCTCATTACTTTCTACCATCATCCAATGGTCTCTCACATGGTTTTCTAGCACATCATCTGTTACTATTTTTCCTGGTGATGGTTGAATGTATTTTGAAGCTATTTCATGACTTTTTTGGTATTTGGAATCCATCATTTGTTTGGATTTTAGAATTGCCAAAGATGAACATATATACACTATCAACAAGAAAACTAACAAAATCACATAAACAAAGGGTAATACGGAATTAGGATGGGTACTTGTATGTGTAGGTGAAATAAGTTGTATGATACGGGATCTTCTTTATGGGTTGATATGGATACAGCTCCTGTCTGCATTTGAATGCAAACATTTACCACCAAGGTGATGACTTGAACACACAAAGCTGTGACGTTTGACAAAAGTTCATTGCTCTCCATGGTTCCTAAAGAAGGCAGTAAATTAGCCATCATGGTACACATAAAGGCCATGCTTCCGAGCTTTGCCACTTGGTCCACATAACCCGGGCATGGAACTAGTTAGATCCACAGGTAACTTCATTGCAACAGTTATAACCGTAAGAGACGCAGAATTAATAGTAAAATATTTTGAGGGAAACCATAGCATTCTTCTACAAAAACCATTTACTAATTCAGCCACCATGAAAAGGATGCAAACCAGAGACACTAACGCGATGTACACCCCGATCCATAACATAGGTGCGCTTAAGCGGTCTTCGAGTTCTGATCAGTATATAAACTTTAGGTATCTCAACAATGAATCTGTAATATTGTTAGGAATATTGTAGTCATCAGTGAGTCTATCCACAATATTAAGATACTCATGTGTTGAGTTGTAAGCCATAACTCTAGGGAAAGAAACTTATTATTTGATTTAATTGAGATATGATGAGTTGAAGATGGATGGTAGAGATAGTGTGGGCAGAGCTTAGGATTGGATTTAGTGTTAGGAAGGACTTAACAAGGATGGATTTACAGATGGTGACTAAATATATTACCATAACACGTGAATCGTGCTCTTCCCTAAAGCTGCTGCATGATTAAATATAAATTCAATAACAACTTTAAAGCTAATAATTGTAGAATCCAATATTTCATCCCTATCACCCGGGCCACCCATGAAACTTCGTTTGCAATAATTGTGGAAAACAGTTCTTGAAAGCTCTTTATTTGGTGCTGCTTTTCTAAAAGTGGATTCCATATACCCATCTGATTTTCTTTTTCAATTATAAAATCTTTTATTCAATAATGCATTTGAAATATATGTACCAATTATATACAATAATGGCCCCTATGAGTGTAAGGGGCAAGCGCCCGAAGGGGGGGGGGACCCCCACTGATACCCCCTAAAAGTTTGGTTAAGTCCCTGATCGCCCCCATATAAGAATCTTCGATCCTGACCCTTAGACCCTGCATGTTGATTTTAATTTATTTTGTCCATGTTATTTGTGATTCCAATAGTTTGAGCATCTATATGTGCTTCTAAAGATAAACTCTCTGAAGAGGTGTATATGTATTTTTATTTAATCTACCATGTTTGAAATGCGATGACAATAATGGTGTTCCCCCTACAACCCGAAGAAAAAAACTGTGGGATCCATCTCAGGTATATGTTTGTTTCAGTTATTATCCTTCTGGAAAGCTTCAGATCAGAATGGTCGGCCAAATTGAGTAATGGGTCGACATGATAATATTGGTCGGGTTGCATTGTCATAAATTGCTTTGCTTTCTTAATATTCATCAGTAACTTTGACAGGTAAAATTGATAAATTTAAAGTTGTAGCGAAAAAAAAAACAGTTATAAAATGCCTATGAAATGGTTTATCTAAAAAACAATATATTTACTCTATTCATATCTAAGACAAAAATTATTTTATAAACTGAAAAAAATACTTGGCTGATAGAGGTTAACCAACCCTACTCGATGGTACAAATTAATTAATATATCCACCTAGAGTTAGGGTCACCGTTAGACTTAGGGATGGACGGCAATTTCGGGTCATTGTATCATATACCATGTTCATGTGACAAAGACCATTGGTAGTCAAATTGAAGGTATTGGTTATTACGGGGTCATTGTCTATAAGATCGGCAATTTCTGACATGATGCAAAAAAAAAGAGACATGTCCCGTTTTCTTAAACAAGTCAAATCGAACACAGCTCGACGGGCCAACCTGAACACGACTCTTATAAAAATGGCTTGACCTGTTAACACGTATAAGAGATTTAAAGAAGTTAATATTATGATTTCAGATATGTTAACTCAGTTTTGTTAATTGGAAGTGAGAGATAAATACACAAATACACTTAAAATAACACAAATTACAAAAAAAGGTTTCATATGAATCAAAGTAATTGATTGTTTAAATTGTTACTAAATCACTAGATGTTACGTCCTAATAAGTTGGTCTAGTGGTTAGTCACTTGGTTTCTCTTCTTGAGGTCTCAAGTTCAACTCCCAGTAGCATCATCACTTTGAAGGACATTGGTGGTGGCAATGAAGTTTAGAGCCAGTTCGAAACCGAGCTGAACCGGGTTTTACCGCAGTGGGCCTTCGGGCGGGTGGGTTTTCCCCGGAACTGGTGGCTTTGTGGCTCGAGTATGCATCCAAGTCTGACTGTTATGGAGGAGGGGATGCATTTGCTCGATTGAGGGTATCTCAGGATGCTTATCCGGTGATTTAGTTGGTTGTTCAAAAAAAAATCACTAGATATTACTCGCATATATTCATAAATGAGCGCCATTAAGGGGGTACTCGAAACACGAGCCGATTTTAAGTGGTTTTGAATCAACATGACATGACACAAATAAGTATATGAGTCGGGTTAGGGTTGAAGAATTCAACGTAAGATTTTAACCAAATTTTTAAAATTTATAAATTAATGATCATTCAAGACCATCGAATTAGTGTTTACGTACAATTTTGATGGTTGGAAAACTTAATAAAAATAAAAATTTTGCTGGTTGGAATACTTAGAAACCTTTTCGCGCTAGTAAAATTTACACCACTTTTTGCATGTTATTGTTGCGTCTGTTTTTAATTCCCATGATGATTGAAATCTATAATCGATCTCAAAGATCATATTTGTTGGTGCATAATGTCTATCGTCTAAGTCTTGGATCGAGTCTGTATCGTATAGGGTTTTGTTAGATTTTGAATATTTATGTTGTTAGAAGAACAAGTTCGATGTCACGCCCCGACCCGCAGCGGAAAAGGTGATCGGGGTATGATTGGGTTATCATCAAAGCTCATGACATTTATTATAACGTTTCATATTTATTATTACAATTTAAAGAGAAAGATACATTCATAATTACATCATGTTCTACACATCATTCTAGACTTCATTATTTTCTTCTAAGGCATTTCCTATGTTTTCCTTGCTTCATCCTGTTCACCTGTATCATGTGTAAAAATGGTTTTTGGATCAACAAAAAGTTGGCGAGTGAATCCTATGAAAAACATTTGTACAAGTTTATTGAATTGATTATAAAATAAAGTGCACAACCACATATGAGTAAATATAGATGTAAACTTATTCACAAATCACTTAATATTAAATAATGCACACACATACAATAATAAACTGTTTTGAGGCACGTGTTGCTCAACTCGTCTCCCACGAGGAACTGATGGGCCTAATGAATGATTTGCATACAACTTGACAATATGAAATACATAACTACAAACAATATATACATTCTAAGTTTAGATCACAATATGGTATGGCACAAGTTTAAATAAACGAGTTAATTTTAGTGATACATGACACACCCCAAAACGTGTAATTAAAAATGGGAGTTGTAAGATTCACTCACCTTGGGTGCGTTCGGTTGATGTTGTTGAATGCGCACGAAGTTGGATTTAACCACGAGTGAAACTAACTAGATAATAACATAATGGTTCGGTAAATAAGCGGATTTTATTAATCAATTTTAGTAGGATTATTGGATATATTTTTGTGAGTTTAAGGCTATTTTCTAACTTTAAAAATGTTATTTTTAAGTATTTTTAATTTAAATAAATAAATAAAAGTAATAAAAAATGTTTATTTTTGACTGTTGACCATTGACTTGTTTGACCGTTGACTTGTTGACCGGTTCGGTCGTGTATGTGATATGCGCTGGGTGAGACTCGAACCGGTGACCTCCCGTACGCGTGCACGCAGCTCTACCAACTGAGCTACGTGTCTAACCCGAAATATTTCTGTTTTTAATTATATTTATATACTAATTGAATTAATCCGAAAATCATTTATTTTAAAAACGATTTTAATGTCTCGCTCGGTGCTCGCCACAGGTCTCGAACCCGGGACATGTGGGTTAGTTTGGCACACAGTCCACCACTGGACTGTGTGTCTAACTTGGTAAATAAACTGGTTTTTATTACTTAACATCTTACTGAAGTTAACCCGGTTCGGTCTCTAAAAAAAGGCATTTTATTTCTGTGAAGGTGCGTGTGTCAAGAATCGAACTCGGGACGTTATGCATATTGTTTGCACACAGTCCACCACTAGACTGTGTGTCTAACCTGTTCATAAAACTGTTCTTAATTAATCTTATATCATATTAGTACTTCGTCTTCTTCGTTAAACTTAACCAGAATCGATGTCTGACTGTTTTGACAAAAATAATTAGTTTCTTTAGTAAGTTGTGATTAGCTACATGTGAGATTAATAAAAACGAGAGAGATTAGGTGTAAGATATACCGAACAGAGATCCTCTGTTTCGCCGGCGAAATTTCCGATAACAGCCGTTATTCCGGCGACGTTTATCTTGCGGCAGAAGGTCTTCAGGAAGCTTGAGGTGAGTGTGGGTGACTTCGGTATGAGCTCTAGGTGTTCTGTTTTTAGAGTAAGGCACAGAAGTGAAGGGGTTCGGTTTTCCGGCGAGTTGCAGAAACTTTCCGGCGAGTGAAACTTCGTCGAGAATGGGTGTGATCGTGAGCGAAAAGGCTACCAGTGAGTTGTGGGTGGATTTATAGGGAAGAATCGAGACGCATGGGGTCGGATTTCAGTCTTGATTCAAAGTCAATAAGTTTTCCGGCGGTTATGACCAAAGTCGCGGACTGGACATCGGTTACCGATGCAATATTTATTATTCGCGTTAAGACACAAGAAACTGACCGAGAAAGGCGAATTCGTCGGGATTTCCGACGACTGCGATTTGGGCGCGTCAGTTTGAATTCGAGTTTGTGTATTTGAATTAATTGTTTCTAGTAATGAACAAGAAACACAAGTGGCGGAGTGGTTGGAAGGATGTGTGTTAAGGCTTTGTTGACCATGTTGACCCGGCTGACCCGGGTTCGAAACCCGGCAGCATTGTTTTTTTTTATTTCATTAATTTTAATACTTTTTCAAATGTAACTTTTATATTCTAATATATTTATTAATTATGTATCATTTAAAATTAATTTGGGCATTAAATACGCAACGAAATTTTTAACTGATTGTTCGGTTAATAAACGGGGCGGGTTTGGTAAATCCGGTTTTTGACGGATGTTACATTAGATCGAAGTTACATGTTAAGTGGACAAGTTCGCCCGAAGTTATGTTCCGACGAACTTGACCATAGCTCATCTCATCCGAACTTGTATCTCTATACATAGGTAGCCTTGGTTCTTCATTTGTAACTTTGCAACTTTTGAGGCGAAGCTCTGTCAGTTTGGTTTCTTGGATTGTAAACATACTTGGACTAATAGACTGACGTTTAAACAGTAATTCTTGTGTATTTGTCACTAATCACGTAATTTCCGCTTACGATGACATAGATACAAACTTAGGTTCCATGACAAGTGGACAGAGCGATCCTAACAAGTGGTATGAGAGCCATGGATACCTAGTTTGCTGATTTCTACACAAGACACTCTATTTCTACCCATTTCTTCTTCATTTTCATATTTTTCACAAAATTGATGAATCTACGGTTAAAAATGGCTAATTTTTGAATATGTCATACATAATCACCTAATAACAAATCCTTGAAAGTTTCATATCAAAATTCAACCGATTTCATGTCAAAATTCACAAAAAACCATGTTTGACAAGCACATTCTATCCGAACTTGATACATAAGTTCGCCCGAAGTTGTCCAAAAATCACATTTTTGAGTGTTTTAACAACTTCGCGCGACGTTGTGAAGAGTTTTACAAAGGTTTTTCAAGGAACTTCGGACGAAGTTGTCAAGCCAATACAAGTTCGTCCGAACTTGTTAAAAGTGAGTTTTCTGAGATTCGTTACAAGTTCGCTTGAACTTGTTGATAGTGAATTTGAATTTGTTGGTTATACAAGTTCGCCCGAACTTGTCTGGCTTCTAATCAAATTTCAAGTGTTTGTGAGTGTGTTTTTAGATACAGTTTCAGTTTGACGAGATGGATACGGATTTTCACAACGCCTTTGCTACAGCAGCAGGTCAGACATCGAACGCAATGCAGTGAATTAGATCAACTTGGACAACGAAATGGGGACTTCCGTGAAGCCACCCAAGTTGATGAGTATTGACGATTATGAAAGCTGGCGTGAGAAGTTTGAAAATTGGGTTCAAGCGAATTTCTTCCATAGCTGGGTTGCAATACAAACTGGATACAAATGGCCAATTGATGAGCGTGGTATCGAGATTGCTTTATCAAAGTTTACACCTGAGGATAAAGATTTGTAAGTATATGAGAAAAAGATGATGAGCTTGTTACAACAATCGGTTAAAGAAGATATTTTGATCCTGCTACCAAAATGCGACAAGGCACAGGAGTTGTGGAATGCCTTACGTGCAAAATATCATGGTAGTACGAATATGCGAAAAAAATAAGAAAGCTCTCATCAAGAAGGAGTTCGATATTTTTACAATGATGAAAGGTGAGGCGATGAAGCAAATGATAGAGCGTTAGTCATTTGGTTGTTCAGCTAAGAAGGCACGAGCTTCACAAGACAGATGAAGAGTTAGTAGACAAGTTGACAGACGCACTACCTGGGGGGGTGGTCTACATACTTGATGGTACTGAAGAATGGTCCCGTTTATGCGAATTATCGGTTAGCTGATTTAATTGACAAGCTAGAGGGTCATGAAATGCAACTGCAAATGATCGCTAAATCGAAGAATGCACATGTTGTGCAAGACGTCGGATTGTATTATAAAAGTGGGATTTCACATACTTCAAGTCCGAAGATACAAAATGCTTTTAGTGTGAATGCTAATTCTTGGAATCATTCATTTCAAACATCACATCCAAGCTATGATCAGACACCAAACACATCTTATTCCAGTTCAAGCTCAAATTCTCCATTTCAATCAAGCCAATCCAAAAGTGTTTCACTGCAACATTGCAGTCAATCTAAAGAATTTATTCTCTGAGCAAGCAGCCAAACAACACATGGCGCTACTTGCAACTGTACTTGAATCGTACAAGAGCTTGGTTGCGGGAAAGATTGGGAACCCAGAAATGACTGCTGAAGATTATGATCAAGTTGATGAAGAAGAATTAGAGTTGATAGATATTAAGTGGTGTCTAGCATCGATAATCCGAAGGGTTACTAAGTTTGTTGCACTTACCGGACGAAATATTGGAAACTCAAGCAACAAGCTAAGGGTTGACAAGTCAAAGGTGACATGCTTCAAGTGTAGAGAAAATGGGCATTTCAAGCGTGAATGCACCAATCGTGAAGCTAGCGGTAATCAAAGTCCGTTTGGAAACAACAATGATTACTACAAGAAAGCTTTGCAGTACAAACCATTTCCAAGAAAAGTTCAAGTTGAAGTTCAAGATGGATCGTCAACAACAACAAAAAAAGCTCTAGTTGTTTCGCATGAAGATGAAGGATTTGACTGGAATAATTATGTTTCCAAAAAGGCTAATGTCGCTTTGATGGCCGAGATCATGGAAGAGCCAGAGTCGATGATAGATGAAACAGCTCTTGAAAATGTAATCCTAGAGGAATACTTGCAAAGATCGGAAGAAGAGATGATCTATCATGAGACAAAAATGAAGAACATTATACCTCCTAATCTTCAATCTAGTTTTGCAGGCTGTTTCGATGCTACATCCCTAGAGCAAGTAATGAAAGAAATAAAACCTGCGATCGAGGAGATCATCGATGTGACGAAAGAGATGAATGAGGAAAACCTGACCAAAATCACCGACAAAGCAATGATGGCCAATCTGAGAGAGCTAGGTCATGAGGTCGAGGTAAAGGTAATCGAAAAGGAAGTTATCAAGGTACAAATTGTGGAGGTTGAAAAACCTTGCACAAAGTGTGCTAAAGCTTGCGAACAATGTGCTGAAAAGTCATTAATCATAAGTGACTTAAATGTGCATAACGAAAATTCAAATATGATTATCGCATAAAAAGAAGCTTATGATAAGATGAAAGGCACTTATAGCATTTGTGAGCAAGCAAATCGAGAACAAACTGACACAATTAGAATGTTAAAGGCAACATTAATGGAAAAACACAAGCCATTAACATGTACATTAATAACATTGCTGAGCTAAAACATGAGCTTCAAGAGATTAAAATTGAAACTGAACGAGTTAGACAGTTGTTACTCAGCTACTCGACAAATGCTTATGTCATCGATCATATTCTTCCAACAATTCCGTCGGAAGAAAATGATAAAAAGCTAAAAAGTAAGAAACGTGGAGATTATAGCAATGTTCCACCTCCATTATGTGAAAGCTACTGTCGAAAGAAAGTAGAAGGAATGGAGATGGCGTTCAATTTAAAACTTAAAACCGAAATGAAAAACGAGCTGCCGGAGAACATTGATATAATTTACACAAATTCTAACGATGACAGTGAAGCAATTGTGAGTTATGTGATCGAAAATGTGTTGGGAAGTGATTCTGATGACGACGGCTTTGAGAGCGCCGATTCGAGCTTGAATAGTTCAGAAAATTCACAAACTGAAGATGAAGAGAATACTTCTTCGGAGGATAGCCTAAGTGATGATCCTAACGTTGTACTATACAAAGTTAAGGATTCTGATAGACTATACTTTGATGAGAGTTTCCCGATTCAGAATGTGAAAGAAGATTTGATCGACAAACTATTCAAACTTCTTGAAGTTGCATCAGAGGATCTTGATAAAAATGAGAAGAAATTTTATTCAAAATCCAAAAAAGTTTATAACAATTACCGAAGGAACGGTGGAGATTTTCCAGAAAACAGGAGAGGGGATTTGGGTTTTGAAACTAAAGAGAATGAGAAAAAAAGTCGCCACAACACGAATATAAAAAGAAAAACATGAAGTTTGTGTTTGGCACTGATACTGTGGTAGAAAAAGATTCAATTGGAAAGCAATCGAACGATGAGTTTAAAAAGGAAAAAGAGATTTGTGATCAGGCTAAATCCACAAGTGGAGTAAAATCAACTAGTGGAAAAACTGTTGACACTCGGACATGCTTCAAATGCAATGAAGTTGGTCACATTGCAAGAAAGTGTCCGAATTCAAAGTCTAATCGTCGAGGAAATAAAATTTCAGATGATGAACAATCAAAGAAACCAGAGGTTGTTAAGATTAAGATTTTGAAAAGAAATAACGAATCTAAAGATGAAGAGAAACCTAAAATTGAAAAGATTTCTAACTTTGAAAAGGGTGAATCTTCAAAACAAGCTGAAAACAAAGATTCAAAGTTTTATGTTAAAAAGGCAAGAATGAAATCACAATCCTGGATTCCAAAAAAGAATTCATCATCATCTGAAATTGTCAAACCAACTGGATCAGTTAAACCAAAAGATTTTAATCAAACAAAGACTGATCAATGGGTTCCAAAGAAAGAAGTGAAAATTCCAACTTTTGATATCTCAAATCCACCCAAGACCGACAAGGATTGGGTTTCCCTTTTTAAGTAATTGCTTTAACATGTGCAGGGGCTTCCAAGGTCTATTTTATCAAAGTGGATTATGGACAGCGGAGCTTCTCGACACATGATAAGGATGCGAGCCTTATTATTCGACATCAAAGCTATCAATGGAGGCTACGTTGGATTTGCTGGAAATCAAGGTGGAAGAATCATTGGTGAAGGAAAATTGTCGAATGGCGTGGTATCTTTTGATAAGGTCAACTACATTGCCGAATTAGAGAACAATCTTATGAGTATCTCCCAGATTTGTGACAAGAAGTTTACTACTCATTTCAACGACAAGGAGTGCATGATTCTGAAACCGGGTTTCAAGATTCAAGAAGAATGGATTCTTATGCGCGCTCCTCGAGAGAATGATCTTTAGGTGCTTCATATGAGTATTGCCACAACTACACCGAAGTCGGCACAATGTTTCGTCACGAAGGCCACAGAAAAGGAATCGATTCTATGGCATAGAAAGATGGGTCTGAATTTTCTGGTTCACAACAATCTTGTGGAAGGAGTGAATCTAAAGAGCTTTCACATGAACGACAGTTGTGTAAGTTGCAAGAAAGGAAAGCAGATTAAAAAGTCTCATCCAAGAAAGATTCTGAACTCGATAAAGCTTCCACTGGAGCGTTTGCATATGGATCTCTTTGGTCCTGTCAATGTCAAAAGTATTTCAGGAGATTATTATTGCTTGGTGGTAACTGATGATTACTCAAGATTTTCATGGGTATTCTTCCAAGAGAGCAAAGATGAAACGTTCGAGAATCTAATGATACTCTTCAGGAAGCTTGAAAATCTGTACCATCTTCCTATTAGAAGAATCCGAAGCGACAATGGTACAAAATTCAAGAGCAAACGTATGCAAGAGTTCCCTAATGAGAAAGGGGTTCTTCATGAATTCAGTGCTTCATATACTCCAGAACAAAACGGGGTTACTGAATGAAAGAATCGAACGCTGATAGAGACATCATGAATGTTGCTTGCAAATTCTAAATTGCACGTGAGTTTCTGGAGTGAAGCAGTGGCATCAACATGTTATACGTTGAACAGAGTCTTAACCGTTAAACCTACCAAGAAGACATGTTTGGAACTTCTTTACCAAAGAAAACCTAATTTGGAGTATCTTGAACCGTTTGGATCTCCCTGCACTGTTATTGATCCTGATGGGAAATTCGGTGCAAAATTGTTAGAAGGTTTCTTTGTAGGTTATGTGAGTCCACTCAGGCGAGTTTATCTTCCCAGCATGAAGCAAGTGGTTCTAGTTCAACATGTCGATTGCCGAAGGTATACAATGCCAACACAAAAGGCAGGTGATGCTTGGATGTTCAACTATGACAGTTTATGGAAATCTTTTGATCTTCCAGAAGAACCGACTGACGAAGAAATTGCTGCTTTGTATTATTTGCATCAGTATGCTAATCACGAGCAAATTTCAAGACCAATAGTTGTTAATCAACCATCTGTTGGTACATCTTCTTCTTCTAATGAAAATCAAAATTCTGTTCCAGCTAAGCCAGTTACACCAGTCACAGAACCAGTAAATACTACTGCGGAACCCAATCTTTCTCCAACGCACGATTCTGATTCTGATGAGGCTCTGACATTTGATCAAGATGGAGAATCTAGTTCTGATGAGGAATCTGAGCAGATCACTAATATGTTAAATCAACTTGTTGGCCCGAGTACAAGAAATGAAGCATCTTCTAGTATTCCCGCTGTTGAATTGGTGGTTGATCTGAATGTTAACAATCTGAAGAGTACAATTGATGTTTCTGATGAAGTAATGCTGAGAAATTATTCTTATCATCCATCTGACACTATAATTGGAGAATTACAAGCAGGAGTAAGAACAAGAAGCTAGATTAATAAAGCGCTTAGTTGTTTCTACACGAAGGTGGCTCCGATTCAAGAGTTTTGCTCTTATCGTTGTTTTATATCTCAAATTGAGCCAAAGTCAGTTACTGAGGCACGGAGATGAAAACTGGGTACTAGCAATGCAAGAAGAGTTATCACAATTTGAGAAATTGGGTGTATGGAAACTTGTTGACCTCCCGGCAAATCAAAAGGTGATTGATACTAAATGGGTCTTCAAGTGTAAGCGTGACGATCGCGGAGTAATTGTGCGAAACAAAGCTCGACTTGCTGTAAAAGGATTTCATCAACAAGAAGGTATTGATTACACGGAGGTGTACACACCAGTTGCGAGATTAGAGTCTATCCGCATTTTCCTGGCGTTTGCGTCTTGGAATGGATTTAAAATGTACCAGCTATGTTAAATCGGCTTTTCTCTACGGCAAATTGAGGGAACAAGTGTATACACCGAGGTTTTGTCGATCCACTGAACAAGAAGAAAGCATTTCTCCTGGATAAAGCCTTATATGGGTTGCATCAGGCCCCGAGAGCCTGGTACGAGATGTTATCTCAGCACCTAGTCGACAATGGTTTTATTAGAGGCACAGTGGATAGTACCTTGTTTACGAGAGAAGTTGGAAATCATCTGCTGATCGTACAAATCTATGTGGATGATATTATCTTTGGTTCAACAAACGACGAACTCTGCAAAGAATTTGAATCTATCATGAAGAAGAAGTTCGAAATGAGCTCTATGGGTGAGATGAAATTCTTTCTGGGGTTTCACGTTGATCAATTGCCAGACGGTATCTTTATTCACCAAACCAAATAAGTTCATGATATTCTGAAGAAGTTTGAGATGGATAGCACAAAGTCGTTATCAACACCACTGGCACTCAACCATGGAATCTGTGTCGATGAGCTTGGAACCAAAGTTGATGAGACTCTTTACAGGTCGAGGATAGGATCATTGATGTATCTGACGGCATCGCGCCCATATATCATGTATCCTACCTGCCTTTGCGCTAGATATCGGTCCAGCCCCAGAATATCACATATGCAGATCGTGAAGCGAATTTTCAGATACTTGAAGGGATGTCCAAGCACCGGCTTGTGGTACCCGAAGAATGATAACTTCGATCTGACTGGATATGCTGATTCTGATTTTGGCATAGATAAACTAAATGCTAAATCTACTACAGCCGGTTGCCAATTTTTCAGAACGCGTTTGGTAACATGGCAGTGTAAGAAACAAACCACAGTCGCTCTCTCGACATGTGAAGCAGAGTATATCTCAGCTTCCAGCTATTGTTCACAACTTTCGTGGATCCAACAGCAGATGAGAGACTATGGATTGCAATTTGTTGACACACCGCTGTTTGTAGATAACAAGACAACAATCGACATAACAAAAAATCCTATTCATCACTCTCGAAATAAACATATTAAGATTCGTTACCACTTTATTCGTGATTGCTACGAAAAAAGATTGGTACGAATTGAGAAAATCCACACCAATGAACAAAAAGCTGATTTTTATACCAAACCTTTTAGTCTAACACGGTTTAAATACTTAATGAGGCTTAACGGTTAAAAAATCTTTTGACAGGTGCGGAAGCAGAGGTTGAATATGGATCGGACGACGAGTTCTCGTGATCCTCATTAGTTTGTTATCTTTTAGGATTAGATTTCTTTAAAAACTAAAATACAAAAATATGTTTTTGATTTTAGAGGGAGAAATATAACGAGAAAATTCAAAAACATTGAAAATGCAAAAAGTACAAAATCATGGAAAAGACAAAAAAGATTATGTGTCAAAAAAGAAATGATAGTACATCAGTGGACTATCAAAGTATGCTAAAGATTTGAAAAGTTTAAAAAGTTTAAACTAGTCTTACTGTGGATGATGTGCGGTAAAATACACATATTTGTCCTGTGTAAAGTGTATAATTATTGTATAGTTTTTATTTATTCTTTTTAGTTTTTAGTGTATATTATATTATTTTGTGTTTTGCCAGGTCCTGGTGCAAATGGAGCGAAAATGAGTAATAAGGAAATAACCAGCCAGTTGGGCACAGTAGGACGCCAATGACCGAATTAAAATTGCCGCTATTTTCCTTAAGTGAGCCAAGGTCACTATCTCTAATATATAATAAGCGCGAAGGTGGTCCTGAACTGCCATATGTGAGAAATGGAAAATTAGTCATGATCAATATTGGATGATGAGGGACTATAGTGACAAGAGATTGAAAGTTAATTAATTCTAGCATGTTACGACAAAACATTCAAATATGGATTCTTAGAATGTGCTTATGGGGTCCACGATTGACCACATGACTGAACTAATTCTTAGTTGACCGTTCATAATTGTTCTTTTTGTTTTGGGCTTTCAAGAGATTAGCGAGAGATCGGCCCACACACATTTTAGCAATTCGTGAACAAAGGCCCATTCGTGAGAATTTGTTTGTGACTCAAATTTCAACATCAAGATATATTATTTTTGGGGGCTGCCCTATATGAATGAGGGGTTGGCTACGGCAGGGGGGAGGCGGCCATACTTGAGAAGCACATCAGACAGCCGCAAGTTTGGAGAGGGGATTGATACCAGACGAACGAAGGAGAGGAGCAGAGACCGGTTCAAGATTTAAGTCCGGGTTTGCAACTAATTAGTGTTTAGTTTTAATAACTTTGTGTTTTTCAAACTCGATACTATGAATTGCGTACTGTTTAAGACTTGTTTCTTTTTCTTGACCATGTTGCTTGGCTAAACTTCTATAAACTACCTAGACTATGATGAATGGATTGATATAAAGTTTACACCTTTTTCGTTATTTACATGTTTGTTATGGATTAATTGTGCTCTGGCAGTTTGTTTATTTGGCTTGGTGTGTATGCATGCTTTGATTTGGTTTTCTGTTTTCCATTACTTCATATGATTCTTGGTGACTGTCTATATCACGGAATAAAGTCGTATTAGGTTGTGAATTTTGGTGAGTATCTATATCACAGAATAAGTTCATAATCTTTAGGGTTAAGTGGCCATTCAACCTTAGAAGTGATAGTTAACAGGTTACTAGATTTTAGTGTTCTACTAGTCCTAATACCGTGAGGGGCTATTGATAGATCTTACTCGACAAATTGCTATAGTCGGTCTTTGGAAAAAGTCCATGCCTTTGTTGACCCGTCGGTTTATTATTCTAGTCAAGTTTAGATATTTAAACTACCCTAGATCTATAATTGGAAAAGAGTAGGTCGTCATTAGGGTACTCACACAATATTAGACAACTGGAAAGACGTCTAATTAACCGGTAGGATTAACGGCCTAGGTAACACCATAAGTTTCACCTCGAGAAGGGTTGAGGGGCTTAGCTGGTGTTTAATAGGTTTAGTATCATAAGATCCCGGTTCCAGAAAACGAGTAATTAACTTAATCGGTAAACGCTTAAAATCAATCCAGGATTCTAGTCTATGTAGTCTTCATCACCGCTTGAGAACAACTTCCGTCCTTAGTTCGTATTAGTTAATTTAGTCGTTAATTAGTTTTAATATAGATTTCCGTAGGTTTTCCGTAACCCCCCCAAACAATCAAAACAGTTTTAGTCGTGTCAATCATAGTCTAGATCGAGTCGTTAACGTAATTAGGAGAGTCTCGTGGGTTCGACACCCAGACTTACTTAGGTTATACTACATTGATCGGTACACTTGCCGATTATGTGGTTTAGGTTTAAGTCGGGTCTAGAATTTAAAGCTTTCTAGTGTGGAGTCTAGAGTGTCTTAGTTAGTTGATTTTTATAGTCTGTTCAGCACACATCAGTGGATGTATCAATAGGCTTTATACGTTCAGTAGATTGTTTCCGAGATATTAACTAAATTTTACAACTGCTTAGCTTGTGGATTAACATCTCTCGGATATATGGACTTCGTACTCCGAAATTTCATTTGAGAGATTGCATGATTCTGAGATACGAGGTCTTTATAGATGATTGATATCTGGGGTATTATACAAGTTCTTCTGATTTTTTTGCAGAAGCAATAGCCTAGAACTTCTATAATGCTTTTTGCTAAAATCCCTAAATTGCAGCAAAATTGAAAAAATCAAAAGATCTAATCAATTGCAGTCAAAAGATTCCTCAATAGGAACAACACTTTAAAGTTGAGCCTTCATCTCTTTGTCGATACAGTGGTATTAACCTGAGCTCTCAAGGTCTCGCACAACCCATATACAGATATCAATTAAGCTATACTCACCTGTAAGATGAAATCTAGGAAATCTTGATACGGGAGTATATTCTGAGATGGGAACCATAGTTAAGTCAAGTTTCATAATTCTATATAACATATCTTGGAATAATTGAGAAATGTGTCGAAGTTTAAGTGGACAAATATATCGACAATCAGGTAAAGAAGTTTAAAGCTTGATGTCATTAAAAGGTCAACGGTACTGGTGATATGTCTCAAACAACCGATATGATCCTTAGACACGAATTCATAAAAATATGTTTGTAAATAGGTTTTTACATAGTTTGTTTGATTACACATTTAAACCCAAAAAGATTTTCACTGTGTTTTAGCATAAACTTTCTAAAAATAAAAAAAGATTTTGTTTCTATCTTGTTTTTCAACAACCAATGATGGAAAACAGATCTTCAAAGTCTGGAAAGGTGCTAGGAGTTTGAAATCTTGATGACAACGGGTTGGGAGCTAATATGTAAAATCAAAATAAACAAAAACGATTAAAAGTTTATTAATTTGAAACTTTAAAATGAAGAAAAACTTCAATTTGTTCATAACGGGTCAAACCGAGGTCATTAACTTGGACTCGGCAGACAAATCGGTTAACCAAGGTCATTAACTTGGACTTGGTCAACTGAGTGGATTTTCAAAACTGGTAAATAGGTGAAAGTTCAGGGTTTAAAGTGTAAAAAAAATTGAAAATTGAAGTTTTTGAAATAATCCTAGACAAGTTTGGCCGAAGTTATATTAGATGTGTGTTATTAGGTATAGGTAACTTCGGGCGAAGTTATATGATGAAAAGTGCTGTTTTGAATGACAAGTTCACCCGAAGTTATCAATACTATATATAGACTAACTTTGGACAAACCGTCATTTCATCTGTTTGATCTGTTTTGAGCGAACTTAAGCAATTGAGCGAACTTGTTATTTTGCAACTAAGATATCGTTATACTGCCCGATTGTTGACTGAATCTTGGTGATTAGCACACTTAGATCTATGGCAGAGGTGATGATTCGTTCTAAAACCTTCGAATTTTATGTGTATTCAACATGTCGGTCTTCTAAATGAAAAATCTCATAGATTTAGGGTGTTTGGATTAAAATTGATCGGCCAAAGTTGTTAAATAACATGTTTAAATCACAAATAAATAAAAAATTTGAACTTTGGACCTTGAATGCATGTTGCAGGTTTGAAATTTGATTTGGGAACGGCGACAAGTTCGCTCGAACTTGTTCATGGTTGGTTTAACCAACTTCGGGCGAAGTTGTGTAATGTGTTGAATAAAAGAGTAAGGACAACTTCGAGCGAAGTTGTGTAAACATGCTGAACAAAACAATAATGACAACTTCGAGCGAAGTTACTATAACATGCTTGACATCTTGTGATGTTGTCAAGTTCATCCGAAGTTGTGTATAGTGTTGTCATTTTTGTCAAGTTCGACAAAAGTTGTGATAAAATGAACAAAAACATGTGTATATGGCAAGTTCGAGCGAAGTTGTTCTAGTGTGTTGTTAAAATTTGTAAAATTTTGCTAAGTGTTTGTGTTTTTCATGTCACAGGTAGTTCAGCTCACATATTCGAAGTTCCACAACACATGTGTCTCTTTAGACAAGAAGTTATTTCCATCTCTGGAGCCGTTTTCTGAAATATTAGAGTTTATGGGACGTATTCCCGTGACGAAGGCCATTACAGACAAACATATCGTGTATCGCTCACATGTGAATTTCTTCTGGGGATCGGAGAAATATGACGAAGCTAATAAAGTAATTAATTCTTTTGTTCGTGTGGGAAATGAAGACAAGGAGTTTAAAGTCACAGAAGCTGATATCCGCAAAGTTCTAGAATTCAATGATAGTGCTGATGATCCAACGGGTTTTGAGGAACGGATGGTTAAAGGATGTTTTTATCGAATGGGATATCGCGGATATGTTAATGAATCTTCATTCAAGAAAGGCAATCTTGGTCTTCGGTATAAAGTCTTCATGCATGCATTAATTCACACTTTCAGTCATAGAAAAGCAGGCTTAGATGATTTGCAGGATTATATGATGTGTATGGCGACTGCAATGGTGCTGAACAAGAAGTTCAACTATTCTGGAGTTGTGTTCGAACATATGACAAAGAATATGGGCAAAGATAGATTTTTGCTATATCCTCATTTTGTCCAGATGCTTATCGACGATCAGTTTAAGGATATTGTAAAAGATCAGAATGATGTACTTTATCTGGGTCACATGGAAGAAACTACTCTGAAGAAGCTTTCAACGTACCAAATACAAGAATCAGTTCCAATTGCCAAACCTGTTTTCGGTGCTATTGTTAAAGCTGACTATGTGTCACCACCTGACGAAAATGGAGGAATGCTGGAAGTGGTGATGATAAGGATGAAGTTGAATTGCTGAAAGGATTCAAAGAAAAACAACGTAGCGTATGGTTTGTAAATAAAGTTGTTGAAAAGCCGTAACGTAAAAGGACTTCCAAGAAAGTTGAAACTATGTTAGTTGATGAACCTGATAATGAACAAGAAAATGTTGAGAATGTTGAAGGATCTAGTGCAGAAGTGAATGTAGAAAGTCAAGATGTTGAGACTGAACCTGCTAAAGGTGATCGGGATGATGTTATTTCTGTTACTTCAGATAAGGATGATTCTGATGATTCTTTAGAGAAACGTCAAAAGATTGCTGAAAAAGAGGTGAAAGAAGAACGTTTGAAGAAACGTGGTGATGGAGAGTATGTGCCATCTGAAGAAGATTCTGATGAAGATAGACCAAAGAAAAAGTATAAGCGTTCTAAATCAAAGGCTGGTGATGCAAAGAAAACAACTGGATCTCCTAATACAAAAGGAAGAAAGTTGGTTAGAAAAAGACATGCTAGTCAGATGAAGAAAAATGTTATATCTTCACAGAAATCTCTTGTGCAAGATCAACAGCCTCCTATAAACGTTCAAGTTCAAGATACTCCAACTGTTTTTGTACAAGTGCCACAACAAACTCCACAAGAGCCTATTTCTGCTTCTAAACCAATCTCTCCACAACGACAAACAACACCAAAGCAAGCAACACCAAAGTCTACTCCAAAGCAGCATACTCCTCAAAGTCAAACATCTGCACGACGACAAGAACGATACTTTTCTAATGAGTTTGGTGATTTTCCATTACATCCACGTAATGTTGAAACGGAAATTTATTCTGATGAATTACTTGACATGTTTAACGAGTCAAAGGTTCAAGAGGTAGAGAGAAGAATTAAAGCTCTTGAAGATCAAATCAAGAAGAATAAGACCGAGCAAGAAATTATGAGGATAGAGTTAAATTTCTGGAGAATGATCGTGAGTATATGAAAGCAGTGGTCGATAGCCTTGGTACAGATAATGAAAGGCTGAGGAAAACGATTGCAGAACTCGAAAAAGAAAATGCCCTAAACAACAAAAGATTCAGTATGCTACAACGAGTTCTAGCCAACAATCTTGGTATAGACTTCATTGCTGAATAAACAGTCGCTTAGAAGTGCAAGATGAGAAAGATCGAGCTGAAAAAGAGTTAGCAACATAGGGAAAGGGAAAACACGTTGAAAGTACTATTGAACCAGTGATTGGTGAAGGATCAAAGTCCTCTAAAGTGCCTGTTATTGAAGAAACACCTGTTGCAGAAACTCAAGAAGTTCAGAATGTTGAAATAGCTCAGAATGTTGAACAAGTTGATGAAACTGTCAAAGTTACTGAAGCAGAGAAAGAATCTGAAGAAAAAGAGGATTATGATGACAAGAATGATAAAGATGATGATCCTGTCGATGATCCCAAGGATGATTCAGATCATGGTAACGACGATGATGATGGTCAGGGTGGAGTTGGTGTGAAAGTGGGTTCTGCAAAGTTTTCTACAAACTTTGATTTTGATTCATTTATGAACGACGAAGCGAATGCTGAGGATGTACAAAGTAAGGGGGAGCAAGAAGGCCCTAAAGATGTCAGTGATTCAGATGCGGTTACTACTAAGCCATTTGCAGCTGTTTCTGATCAACAGCCCCTAATTCTGATGTTAGAGCATAATGTTGAAGAAGGAGAGTTTGTTCACGACTACACTAAAGAAGAATTGGCAAAGATGTTTGAAATAGAGCCTGAAGCATTTGAATTCGACTTCGAAGAGGAGTTAGTGAACATTAATACTTTTGGCCGAAAGAATACTTCTAACAAACATACTCTCGAAGCTGATGATTATAACAGAGTCATCATTGAAGATGCGTCTGATGAGGAAGAAGGTGCTGAAAAGTATTCTGGAATGAACACTGATAGTTTTCCAACTTTCGAAGAAATGTATGAAGAATTTAATGCTAATTTGTTGAAAGAAAAGATTGAAGTGTCAGTTCGAGAAGGTACTATTCCACGATAAATGTCAAAAGAAGAAATTGCTAAAGCAAAAAAGTCATGGTTTAGAGAAATGCCGAAACAACGAAAATTCAGAAGTCCTCTTGCATTCTTTACCAGAGACAAAGACAAGTCATTGGGAGATATATTAAGTTGGGGATGGTTGAAAGAGTTGGATGTATATGCTATTAAACGAGAATTCAGAGTTCAATACTTCCGACACATGGTAGATTGATTGCCATTTTGGGATATAGAAGAATTGGTTCAGACGCGCAACATAAGCTACCAAATGAAGTTTCAAGATCAACGTCAGTGGAAGGTTATAAAGTATGAAGCAATGCATGGTTTCAGATACTGGAAACCTTTTATTCCGAAGCGTCGAATTAAAATTGATAAGAAGACAGGTGAAAAAGATGTTATACTTGTGATGAAGAGGCCTAGAGCAATGAAGAATATGCCTTTGATGCCCATCGAACAAGATTTATATCCGTTGTTTAAATGGTGGCAAATAGACCCAGAAACATTTGAAGCGGTCATAGTACTACGTGCTGATGAGAACTGGGATATTACGAAAGGGTTAACACCAGAAATGATAGAGAGACGAAGGATATGGGGTTTATGGCGAACGATCAGAGTAATAGACCCTATGTGGCTAGTGAATTGCTTAAAGAAGATATCAGATGTTTGTTATTCAACAAAGTCTGTTTTGAGAAGAAAGAGAAAGTTCAAGCAATGCAATTCCAAAGTGTTGTAAAAGTATGCTTTGCACATGGAATTAATCAGGGCGAATATGGGAATCAAGCTGGAGAGAGCTAGAAAGAGAAGAATTTCTGAAAGAAGAAAGGCGACTCGAGAAAATTCATGAAAGGGGTAGAGAGGCTAGATTACGAAGATTTCAATTTATGAAGTGGGCACCTCCTATTGACCAAACGCCGATTCCGAGACAAGAACGAAGAAAGAAGCCGTACAAGAACTTCTTTGGTCGTTAGAGTCAAATTTTGAAGACAAAGGTTTTTGAAGACTGATCAAGATTACGACAATATCCAAGGGGGAGTCTGTTGGTGCATATGTCTATCGTCTAAGTCTTGGATCGAGTTTGTATCGTATAGGGTTTGACTTATTAGATTTTGAATATTTATGTTGTTAGAAGAACATGTTCGGCCGAAGTTACATATTAAGTGGACAAGTTCGCCCGAAGTTATGTTTCGACGAACTTGACCATAGCTCATCTCCATCCGAACTTGTATCTCTATATATAGGTAGCCTTGGTTCTTCATTTGTAACTTTGCAACTTTTGAGGCGAAGCTCTGTCAGTTTGTGTCACACCCCGATTTCCACGTATAACTCAGTGGGCCCGGTGGGGAGTACCGTGACGTAGTTGATATCATCATAGTCAATTATATACAGTTATAGCACAGTGGAAGGCTTGGAAGGAAATTACTATTACAACCCAAAAGTTCAAAGTACGAATAAAATAATATACAGACGGTTGTAAAAAGGATCCACAGGCGGATCTATAAATGAGTACATAAAACTGAGTTCCACATACTTAAGGCATCTAGGGATTTGCAAAGTCCTCTTATTATGCCAAGTAGCTCCAGCCTATTTCGTGAGGTACCTGTCACTTAGTCTTTGGAAAATACGTCAGTTTTCACTGGTAAATACAAATAACTGACTCATTTTGTAAGCCTTTGAAAATTTTTATTCAGGTGCACAAGGCACAAAATCTTTTATAACTTGGGACAATTATATTTATAATCTTGTATACAGTTTTACATGTTTGTCATACTTTTGGGGCCGGTTCAGAAACCGGTCATGATTAACTGACTCACCACTTATAAACCCACAAAGGAGTTATTTCCCAACCTTGCGGGAATAATTTATTTAGCATTTTGCATCTATCAGGTGTATGCCTACACCCCGTGCATAGGTCGTGACCATTAATAATTTAAATGAGCCAAGGATATCCAGGACATGGTCGTTAATCCCCAAAGCTTATGTTATCAAACAAAACAGATTAAAATGGGTTAGGCAAACTTATTAATCACAATCCGAGTAAATGATCCCATACCCGACCAAGCAGCAAAATTTACCGTATCCCAAGCCCGTATAAAGGAAAATAAGTTAAATGTATTTACCTGAGTTTATGTATATGCACTACTCAGTCGTATGATACTTAAGACCGTATGAAGGTATCTTCTACCGGGCTACCTAATATGTAAAGAAGGTTTTATTAACCTATTAGGATACTAACGGGTCTTTATTTAAGTCGAGGACTTAGACCGGTTAGCCTATAAGATGAATCACGGTTCGAAAACGCTAAAATAAGCAGTGACCGGAAGGAATGTAATTTAGACACAACAAGTATGAAGACTTGTATAATATGGGTAAACTAAACACATTCTGGATTTTGAAGTGAAGATGCCAAGGTTAGACCCGTTTCGGTTCGTTCATGAAAACTAGTCACATAAGCCGAACCGAACGCGTATTAGCATGTACGGATAATCGATAAGACATATACAAGTTTCCTAAGTTATTATGCTCAAGATATGTTATAACATCTGTGGGATGTCCATAAGTATGCCCCTAAAGGTCTTGAAACCGAATTAGGCCCTAAAAGGGTATTTTGGTCATTTTAAGGTTTATAAAAATGGGTTTACATGCAAACTGAAGTTTTGGTCATAAATATTCTGTCAAAATAATTCATTTATGATATTAAATCAGTAGGATATCATACATATATGTGATTTATGGTTTATGGCCAAACTATGCCCCGTAAGGGCATTTTGGTCATTTCACATATGGTTTTAGGGACTCATTTGGGATTCTGGGTTCATGTCTTATCCCTACTGTAAAAATACTTAAAACATTTATAAATCAGTAGGTAACAAGTCTTGGTTGCTAAATATAGTTTAAAGTCAAACTATGTGCTTATTTAGCGTAAAAGTTGGTAAATGACGATAATTCCGAAGTTTAAGTGATTCTGAGATTATGACCAGCTTTGAGGCTTCGAAATAATTTATTTATCATAATATATCAGTAGCCAAAAGTTTTGCATGATATTTATGTGTAAAACTCATTTAATTTGCAAAAAGGGTACTATCTTCATTTATAAGCTTTATGCAAGAACTCAAGGCTAAGGTCAAAAATAAATCAAACCGGACATCCCAAAAATTCCTAAATATGATATCACAATAGTAGGTAAAGAGTTTTGTGTCAAAATTATGTTTTAAACATGATGTTCATGCTAAAGGGCATTCTAGTCCTTATAAAGGCATGAATTTCGCTTTTTGTATAACTTCGGTTTATGACCAGGTTTGGAGCATCAAAATACTCTAAATATGTTTACCAATTAGTACCTAATTCGTTTGCATGTCCAACTACCTTAAAAGGTCTCATTTTTGACAAAAAGGGCATACTAGTCAACTTTAAGCATAATAACGGAAACAAGCATACGATCTTAGATTACTAAGTGACCAAGTAGTATAACCTCAGAGGGTTATTCTATAACATAATATGGTCACAAAAGAACCCAAAGGCATCAAGGAAATAAGCTAATTTGGGTCAGAACTGAAAGTCAAAGCAAAAGTCAAGCCTTTGCGACTTTGGGTTGCGAACCGAGCCTAAACTAAGAATTGTCGGGTTAAACATGTTCTAATAATATTTACCAAGTTATTAAAGTGATGAAAAGTGTTTTTATAACTTCTACATTATCATATTTGATTTTATTTAAAATCTGACTAGTTTGACTTTTATTATCAATTTCTTTGACCCGACAAATAACTAAGTAAACGTGGTAATTGGGAGGTGCCCTTTTGAGGGATTAACACCCACCTAATTACGATCACGTAGCCACATTCGTCTCGAACAATGGTTGGACCGTTTAGGTCTAAGCCGAAGGTCAAATCCGTTTTGCGATAACTTTGACTTTCGGCCTTTAAACGCATAAAAACCGAACTAGAGTGGCTAAGAACACTTACCACTGGTCCTAGCACGAAAATGAACTTAGAGGGGCTTCCTTTTTTATCAGGTTCCCAGAGAATGCCAGCAAGAGAGGAAGAAGTGATTTTGAAAGTGCAAGGGTGAAAGGTAACATGAAGCACCTATTTATAGTGCCAAGGACCTTCTCAAGATCAATCTAGGTGTTACGAAGTGTTGTAGGATGTCTCCAGGTTCCTTGGACGAGTATGAGCAAGCATGCAGCCTATGTTTGAATAAGGCGGTTGGAAGCTTATGTGCGGAGGCCAAGCAAAATTTCGTCCAGATGCAGGCCTTACGGACCGTAAGCATGGGACCCTTACGGTCCGTAAGGGGTCTATCAGCGAACCAAAATTTAAATTTTGACACGTTTGGTCCTTCAACTTATATATACGTATCTTGGGACTCGCATATGTTATTATGCCATCATAAATGATATTTGGCATATTTGGGAGTATAAAATAACTATTTTAAATCTCCCGGTTCGTCGGTAAACCACCCGAAGGCTCTAGCTTTGCTCGATGACGCTTTTAACCCTTTTAAAATAAACTTTTCATGCTTAGGGTTTAGGACACGTGTCTTCATCTTATTGGACATATTTTTCCAAGGTGTTACATCCTCACCCCCTTAAAAGAAATCTTGACCTCAAGATTTAATGAAACAAGTGTGGGTATTTTTGTCGCATAGTGGACTCAACTTCCCACGTATATTGAGGGCCTCTACGGGCGTCCCATTTCACTTTTACGATTGGTACATGCTTCATTCGGAGCTTCTTTACCTGACGATCCTCAATCGATACTGGTTTCTCGACAAACTTCAGGCTTTCATCAATTTGCACGTCTTCATATGGCATTGCTAGCGATTCATCAGCTAGGCATTTCTTTAAATTGCATACGTGAAACATATTGTGAATTCCGCTAAGCTTTTGAGGTAAGTACAACTTATAAGCCACACTACCGAAACGTTCGATTATCTCGAATGGTCTAATATATCTTGTGCTTAGCTTGCCTTTCTTACCAAAACGCATCACACCTTTCCAGGGTGATACTTTTAGCAAGAGCTTGTCTCCAATTTTGAATTCTAGAGGTTTACGCCTTTTATATGCGTAGCTCTTTTGCCTATCTCTAGCAGCCTTTAAACGATCTCGAATCTGAACAATCTTTTCTGTCGTTTCTAGGACTATCTCAGGTCCTGATAATTGGGCCTCTCCTACTTCTGCCCAACAGATGGGCGTTCTGCACCTTCGCCCATATAAAGCTTCAAAAGGCGCAGCCTGAATGCTGGTATGGTAACTGTTATTGTAGGACACCTCAATCAAAGGAAGATGATCATCCCAATTACCTCCTAGATCAATGACACATGCTCGGAGCATATCTTCTAAGGTTTGAATTGTACGCTCGCTCTGCCCATCCGTCTGAGGATGGTAAGCAGTATTAAAATTTAATCGAGTGCCTAGAGTTTGTTGGAAACTTTTCCAAAAATGAGAAGTATATCTAGTATCTCTATCGGATACTATAGATATTGGTACTCCATGGAGAGACAATTTTATCTACATATATCTGGGCTAGCATGTCGGAACTATGAGTCTCTTTGATGGGTAAGAAATGAGGTGACTTAGTTAATCTGTCAACTATGACCCAAATTGTATCATTTCTACGTTTTGTTTTGGGTAACTTGGTGATAAAATCCATGGTTACCATTTCCCATTTCCATGTGGGAATTTCTAATTGTTGTAGTAGTCCTGACGGCTTTTGGTGTTCAGCTTTAACCTGAGAGCACGTCAAACATTTTGCTACATGGGTGGCTATGGATTTCTTTAAACCCATCCACCAATAGTTCGCCTTTTAATCCTGATACATTTTGTCACCCCCAGGGTGAACCGAGTATTTTGAATTATAAGCTTCCTGAAGGATTATATCTCTAAGTCCTCTATGAATAGGAACCTAAATTCGACCTTTTAGTTTGAGGATTCCATCCTTCCCTGGTAACAACTGATCAAAAGTTGCCCCTAGTTTTTCTTTGGGAAGGTTAACTTCCAATATTGCTTCTTTTTGCACAACCAATAGCTTCTTGTTTAAACTCTTCTTAAGTTCGATACTCTTGGCATTAATCCGTATAGGTTTGACTCTTTCCTTTCGGCTGAGGGCATCAGCCATTCGCTTTGCCAGGATGGTAGCGAATCTCGCAATCGTAGTCGTTTAAAGTTTCCATCCAACGTCGTTGCCTCATATTGAGTTCTTTTTGGTTAAACAAGTGTTGGAGACTTTTGTGATCTGAGTAAATTACACATTTGGTTCCATATAAATAATGTCTCCATAACTTAAGTGCGAATACAACGGCACCCAATTCAAGATCGCGGGTGGTGTAATTCTTTTCATGCACTTTTATTTGTCGTGATGCGTAGGTGATTACTTTACCCCTTTGCATAAGCACACAACCCATGCCAGTGTGCGAAGCATCACAGTAAACAACAAACTCATCTACACATTCTGGCAAGGTTAGAACTGGAGCATTGCTCAATCTGTTTGAGGATCTCAAAGGACTCCTGTTGCTTAGGACCCCAATTAAATTTTATATTCTTGCGGGTTAGAGTAGTTAAAGGTGCGGCTATTCTTGAGAAATTTTCGATAAATCTTCTGTAATACCCTGCTAATCCCAAAAAGCTGTGAATTTTAGTCGGTGTCTTAGGTGCTTCCCAATTCATGATTGCTTCTATTTTAGCGGGGTCCACTTGGATACCACGTTCGCTCACAACATGTCCAAGGAATTGGACCTCGCGAAGCCAAAATTCACATTTGGAGAATTTAGCATAAAGCTTCTCCGGTTGTAGAAGTCTTAAGATACATCGAAGGTATTTCTCGTGATCTTCCCGATTACGAGAGTAAATCAGTATGTCATCTATAAATACGATGACGAATTTATCCAAATATGGCTTGCAGACCCTATTCATGAGATCCATGAATGCTGCGGGTGCACTAGTGAGTCCGAAAGGCATCACTAAGAACTCATAGTGGCCGTACCTCATTCAAAACGCGGTCTTAGGCACATCTTCAGCTTTAACTCTGAGTTGATGGTACCCCGACCTTAGGTTAATCTTTGAAAAGAAACTTGCCCCTTGAAGTTGATCAAACAGATCGTCAATCCTGGGCAATGGGTAGCGGTTCTTGATCGTTACCTTATTTAGCTCGCGATAATCAATGCACAGGTGAATTGAACCATCCTTCTTTTTAACAAACAGTATAGGGGCTCCCCATGGTGACGAGCTGGGTTGAATGAAACCTTTTTCCAGAAGTTCATCTAATTGGGTTCTCAGTTCCCTCATTTTGGTTGGTGCTAAGCGGTATGGGGCTCGTGCGACTGGTGCTGCTCCCGGTATGATGTCGATTCTGAACTCTACCTGCCTCTCCGGAGGTAGTCCAGGTAACTCTTCTAGGAAGACATCCAGATATTTGGAGATGACGGGGATGTCTTCTATCTTTAATTTTGGCTCATCCATTGTCACTTGTGCCATGTAGATGACACATCCACTCTTTAAGCACTTGGATGCCTTAAGTATAGATACCTTATCAGGCAATCCATAATGCGTATCTCCATGAATAGTGATTGATTTACCAGAAGGGGTTTTGATGTTTACTAGTTTCTTATCACAGGCAATTTGGGCTTGGTTATGCGATAACCAATCCATGCCTAAAACTACATCAAATCCAGCCAACTTCATTGGCAAGAGAGATAATGGGATTAAATGATTCTTAATAGATATACAACATCCATCAAGAAGGGTCGAAGCAGTTTCTAAGGTACCGTCATCGAGTTCTACCTCATATGTAATATCTAGAGTTTTGTGTAACATTTGTAAAAAATCGGGTCTCCAAAACCCGCTCCGTTTTGTAATCAAGTACCAAGTTATAAAAGTTGCATTAAATATTTATGATTAATTTTGAGTTAAAACGATACATAATTAATAAACAAACTAAACTATAAAAATTATATTTGATAAAAAGTTAAAATAAAATAAATAAAAAAATATTTGAAGCTGCCGGGACTCGAACCCGGGTCAGCCAAGAAATACTTCAAACAACTTAACACTCACTTCCAAGACCACTCCGCCACAATGTGTTTTCTGTTAACTCTAGGAACACAAATGAAATTTATACACAATTCAGTTAAACCGATGGCGCCATCTGAGAAACGGTAATCGGCAAACCAATCGTCAAATCGTTGTTTAATTCACATGTTCAGCTTATAACCGATGTATGACGGTTTCTAATCAAGTTGGAATTGATTGAACTTAAAGTTTCATCATTTTCGGTTTTTGAAACCGAAAGTGTCACACCCGACCCGCAGCGGAAAAGGTGATCGGGGCATGATTGGGTTATCATCAAAGCTTATGACATTTATTAAGCGTTTCATATTCATTAATACAAATTAAATGGAAATTTACAATAAATGTTACATCATGATCTAACTAACAATCTAAACTTCTTTGTTCTCTTCTAAGGCATATCCTATGTTTTCCTTGCTTCAACCTGTTCACCTGTATCATGTGTAAAAAGGTTTTTGGATCAACATAATGTTGGCGAGTGAATCCTATGGAAAACATTTGAACAAATTTATTTGAATTGATTATGAAATATGTGCACAACCAAACATGAGTAAAATTAGATGTATCTTAATCAACAATCATAAGATATTAAATGAAACACTCATGAACAATAATGGAACAATTAGAGGCACGCGATGCTCAACTCGTCTCTCACGAGGAACTGAGGGGCCTGATGAATGAATTGCATAAACATGATAATATGAATGACACAACTACAACCAATATAAACTCAATGATACACACATGAACAATAATGAATTTGATGTGAAGCACGCGATGTTCTACTCGTCTCCCACGAGGAACTGATGGGCTTAATGTATGAATTTCATATAATTTGATAAAAGGAAATAAGTAAATCACAACAATAAAAACAATCTAAGTTTAGGTCATGATGTGGTATGGCACAAGTTTAAATAATTAAATTAATTATTTTCCTAACACATGACACACACCAAAACGTATAATTTAAAAGGGGGAGTTGTAAGATTCACTCACAGTGGGTGCGTTCGGTTGATGACGTTGAATGCACGCGAAGTGGTTTTAACCACGAGTGAGATTTAACCTAGATAAATCGCATTATGGTTTGGTAAGTAAACGGGTTTTATTAATCTATTTTAGTAGGATTGTTAGGTGTATTTTTGTGAGTTTGAGGCTATTTTCTAACCTTAAAAATGTTATTTTTAAGTATTTTTAATTGATTTTTGATTAAAATAATTAAATAAAAATAATAAAAAAATTTATTTTTTTTCTGACCGTTGACCGTTGACCTGACCGTTGACCGGTTCGATCATGTATACAAGTGCGCTGAGTGAGGCTCGAACCCGAGACCTCCCGTACGCGTGCACGCAGCTCTACCAACTGAGCTACGTGTCTAACCCGTTATAAATCTGATTTTAATTATATATATATATATTAATTTGTTTAAACCGAAAATCATTTTATTTCAAAAATAGTTTTAAGTCAATTCGGCGGTGCGCTCCACAGGTCTCGAACCCGGGACCTGTGGCTTAAACTAACACACAGTCCACCGCTGGACTGTGTGTTTAACATGTTATATAATTCGATTTTTATTATACTTAAATACTAATTAGTTATTTCCTTTTCTGCCTTATTTAAAAAGAAGAGATAATTGTCCGAGTCGGTGCAGAAGACCGGACTCGAACTCGTGACCAGTGATATAAACAAACACACAGTCCACCGCTGGACTGTGTGTCTAACTTGGTTATTATTCCGATTATTAATATATTTAACATATAACTGTGACGACTCCGGTTCAGTTTAACAAAAAAATGATTTTTATTAAGGCAGCGTGTGTGAGACGGGATTCGAACTCGAGACCTTTGCTTTATATGTGCACACAGTCCACCGCTGGACTGTGTGTCTAACCCGATTAATATCCAGATTTATATTATACTTATAACATACTGAAATACATCGTCTTCTTCACTGAAATATAACCAGAGTTCGGAAAATCGACTGGTTCAAAGTTTTATCGGTTTATTAGTGTTTTTCAGTTCGTTACGGTGAGATAAATGTGAAAAGGAAAAGAAATTGGGCGGAGAAGTATACCGACTGGACTCTCTGTTTTCCGGCAGAAACTCCGGCGACAGAATTCAACTCCGGCGTCAGGTGTCTTGCAGCAGCAAGTCTCCGGAAAGCTTGGAAAGAGTATGGGTATCTCCGGTATAAGCTTCAGAGGCTCAGCAAGGTTCGGCAATGGGGAAATCGGTTTTCCGGCGACGAACAGAAAAGTTCCGGCGAGTGGAATTTCGCCGAGAAAAAGTGTGGTTTTGAGCGAAAAGGTTTGCAATGGGTTTAGGGTGAATTTTATAGGGGAAAACGTCGAAGCACTTGGTCTGATTCCCGACTGGGTTCATTGATTTAAATTTTCCGGCGGTTATAATTTTGGTCGCGGACTTCAAACATCGGTTATAACCGATGTATTGTTAATGGTTTACGTTATAACTGAAAGTGGTGTTAAAAACTCGCGAGATTTCCGGGGTTCCGACGACTGAACTAATGGGCGTCGTTTTTTGAATTCGTAACGTCATTATATTAATTAAATGATTTCAATATATAACAAACAAAATCCGTGGCGCAGTGGTTTGTGTGTGTGAGTTAAGTTTGTTTGCTGATTCGGTACAGACCCGGGTTCGAAACCCGGCAGAAGCAAATCATTTTTATTTTGCGATTTTTGACAGTTTTTCAAAAACTAAATATATATTCCCGTATAATAATTGATTACGGATCGTTTAAAAATATTTTGGGCATTTAATTCGCAAGGAAATTTTTGACTGACTGTTCGGTTGATAAACGGAGCGGGTTTGGTAAATCCGTTTTTGACGGATGTTACAGTATCCCCTGCTTTTTAGAAATTTCGTCCCGAAATTTAAATAATGATATATTTTGACTAAAAGGATGGTGATGTTTTGTTTGACAGTTGTATGCTCAGAAAAATGAGGGTTTAAGTTTTTGTTCGAGGCGGTAACGTTCCTTGTAAGGGTTAAGTACCCTATTCAGGAATCGCTTTTTGTTGCCTACTGTATAAGTGTTGATAAGCAGAAATGATTTGCTAAAAATGATATCATGCATATGAGTTTAGATACGTTTGGGAAAGTATGGTTATATCCTAAGGCAAATCTTCTAACACTACAACCTATATGGAACACAACAACTGGTATTTGAACATAAGTAAACACAACAGCTAATATTTGAATCCACATTCTGATAGCATGTATGTTTGAATGATGGAAGTTCCTCTCTCGTTTGTTATGACGGAGAGGTTAGTTTATGTAGGAATGGATCACAATCCAATCTCTTTAAATAACATGATGATATAAATGTAACACAAATTCCAACCAAGGCAATACTAAATCCTACATGGAACTTCTCATAACCGCCTGATAATGCCTCTGATCCTTTGGCAAGAATACTTATATATAGGAAGTACCAGCGGCGTATCCACCATATTCTTGCCAAATTTTCATTAGTTTTATCCACAAGTTATGATTGGTTACCAAGAAACTAATAAATCCTACATAGAACTTCTCATAACCGTCTGATAATGCCTCTGATCCTTTGACAAGAATACTTATATATAGGAAGTACCAGCGGCGTATCCACCATATTCTGGTCAAATTTTCATTGGTTTTATCATTGAATTATGATTAGTCCTATAATTCTACAACCAATACAACAAACATAAAATACTGAAATGAAATATATCTGTGCGATCAAGGCTCAATCGAACGGAGCCGATCGTATTGCATGTACTGAAAATGAAATGGATGTGCGCTCAAGGCTCAATCAAACGGAGCCGAACGTATTGAATGTACTGAAATTGAAATTGTGTGCTCAAGGCTCAATCAAACGGAGCCGAGCGTATTGCATGTACTGAAAATGAATAACTTAACCACACAAACAGCCTATGCATGGAACCTCTCATAACCGCCTGATAATGCCTCCGATCATTTGACAAGAATACTTATATATAGGAAGTACCATCGGCGTATCCACCATATCCTTGTCAAATTTTCATTGACTTTATCCGCAAGTTATGGTTAGTTCGATGCGACTCTACTACAAACACCACAACCACAAGATATTGATAATGAAATTGTCTGTGCGCTCAAGGCTCAATCAAACGGAGCCGAACGTATTGAATGAAATTGTATGTGCGCTCAAGGCTCAATCAAACGGAGCCGAACGTATTGAATGTACTGAAATTGAACAACTTAATCTAAACAATCATCACACAATCATCCTATGCATGGAACCTCTCATAACCGCCTGATAATGCCTTCGACCATTTGACAAGAATACTTATATATAGGAAGTACCATCGGCGTATCCACCATATCCTTGTCAAATTTTCATTGACTTTATCCGCAAATTATGGTTGGTTCGATGCGACTCTACTACAAACACCACAACCACAAGATACTGATAATGAAATTGTCTGTGCGCTCAAGGCTCAATCAAACGGAGCCGAACGTATTGCATGAACTGGAAATGTAAATTGAAATGTGCGCTCAAGGCTCAATCAAACGGAGCCGAACGTATTGCATGTATTGAAATGTAAAATGAAATAACCGATCAAGGCTCAAACAAACGGAGCCGATCGTGCAGGCACACCCTGATCAACCGCATAATAAAATGGGGATCAAACTCAACCTCGATGGATGGGGAGCTGCGGCCTCGGCAAAAGCATATACTGAAAACAATATATAATATATAATATACCAATAATTTCTCTAACAGTCTACACATGGCAAAAACATAAAACTAAACGATAGGAGTTGAATCTGGATCTTCGGCGAAGAGGACTAGTTGAGTATCTTCATCTGGGCCGTCATTATCTTCGACAGGGTTGGCGTTGATATTGAAGACTCTTCCTCTTGCTGATGGCATAGTGTTTGGGTTTTCTTGGTTTACTTGGTTAACTGGTTTGATTGGGCTTGAGTGTTGATAACGTTAACCAATTGAGGGCATGTGTTTCTAAAGTGGGTAGGGTCGCCACAATTGAAACAAGCTCGAGCATGTGGGAACATGGGGTTTTGGGGTTGGTGATAAGTTTGGGCCATGTTTTGAGTAGGGAAAAGATTTGGTTTTGAAAGGTGCGACAAACATTGCTCAAATGACCATAGCGTCCACAAGTTGCACATAGACGACAAGGTAGGGTATGGGGATGGTGATAAAAACAGTTGTTGCATCGAGGGTGAGGTCCAAGATATGGTTTCTTATCTGGGTAAGCTGAATTGGGTGCCACTTGGGTGATTGGGATAGCTCGGATGGGTATGGCGTGTAAAGCTGGTTGATTTCGTTGGGTCGCAGCGAAAAGTCGCCCGACTCTTCTTCTCTTAGGATTGGGTTGAGAAGGGGATTCAGTTTGGGTGGAGTCGGAGGTTTCAGTCGATTCTTTATCCTTCTTCTTCTCCTCCTTGAAGTCTTTGTTTCGGATTCGGTTCTCGGTGAGCTCTGTTGCTAGCTCCATTGCTGCTTCCAAAGTTGCAGGCTTGGCACTTATTACAGGGTCTTGAATCTTTGACGGAAGACCACGAATGTAGTGCTCGATCAAACGGTAGAGGGGAGTGAACATGTTGGGAACCATTTGATGTAACTCGAGGAATCTTTTGTTGTAGGTGATGTGGTCTCCTTCCACTTGCTTCAATGAGTAAAATTCATCTTCTAACTTCTTGATTTCGCTCCTTGGGCAAAATCGTCTGGTCATGATTTCCTTCAATTCGTTCCAAGTTAAGGACATAGCATCTTCCACACCTCGTTTGGCCTTCTCTGTGTTCCACCAAGTAAGTGCTATCCCATATAATCGACCGGTAGCATATCGCACTTTGCGATCGTCAGGGCAATCGCAATTTAGAAATGTGCTCTCCATTTCTTCAAACCCATGGTGAAGAGCAGTGACGCCTTCAGTCCCTTTGTATTTCGGAGGGTCGCATGATTTGAAAAGCTTGTAGGTGCATTTAGTGGTATTTGAGGAAGAGTTGAAAATGTTTTGGTTTGCTTGATTGACAGGATTAACGGTAAGTGCTTGTTGAACTTGGATTACAATGTTGGGTATTACGGCAGCCATTTGTTGAGCGATTAAGGTAGCCATGCGTTCGCGGGCTTTTCTTGCTCTCGTCTTCCTACGGGCGAGGTTAGAAGACATCTACAAGGAATACATGACAAGAGTATGAGTTGGATGCTTTTGGGTTCATGGGTCGCATTAGGAATGAACATTCATAAAATAATTATAGATAAATAAATTACTACATCCATTGGATGTCTTGGGTTTTGCTCGCTGTTAGGCCCTTCATGCCGCCATACTTTACCTGTGTAATCATGTGGGCCCCCATGAATACCGGTTTTTCATATGGTTCGCACGGTTTCTGCCAGGTTGCGTACACAAAAACCCGGAGAAAATCGAGAAATATGTATACAACGTGTGATATTCGGAATGTGTCCAGGTGTAGACACGGTGACACCTCAAAGTAGGGTTAGTTCGAACGACGTTTGGTGTGGCATGCTTTGGCCTAATAGGTCCTTCGTACTCTCATCGTTGGTCCCCAGGTAGGCAAACTGGTCCGTTATATTGGATTTATACGAATGCCAGCCTAGACAGGACGTTCCGACTACCGGTACTTGTACCCTTCCAGTTACTACATGCCTGTCGCAGAACTTACTTTGATGAGATTTGAAAATTGCACAAAATCTTTGGATAATGAGAATATGAAAAATAAATTGAATACATGAACATCGATCTATGTATAATGAATATGTATATATGTATGATGAATATGTATATAAGCATGTATGTTTGGCTGAAATGTAAACAAATATGAAACAAATAAATATCACAAGTTTGTATGTAACCACCTAATCAATTAAAATTTAGGCAGACTATAGTATAGGCTCTAAGGGTCTAATAACCTATCCTATATCCCTATAGTCATGGCTCTGATACCAATCTGTCACACCCCGACCCGCAGCGGAAAAGGTGATCGGGGCATGATTGGGTTATCATCAAAGCTCATGACATTTATTAAGCGTTTCATATTCATTAATACAAATTAAATGGAAATTTACAATAAATGTTACATCATGATCTAACTAACAATCTAAACTTCTTTGTTCTCTTCTAAGGCATATCCTATGTTTTCCTTGCTTCAACCTGTTCACCTGTATCATGTGTAAAAAGGTTTTTGGATCAACATAATGTTGGCGAGTGAATCCTATGGAAAACATTTGAACAAATTTATTTGAATTGATTATGAAATATGTGCACAACCAAACATGAGTAAAATTAGATGTATCTTAATCAACAATCATAAGATATTAAATGAAACACTCATGAACAATAATGGAACAATTAGAGGCACGCGATGCTCAACTCGTCTCTCACGAGGAACTGAGGGGCCTGATGAATGAATTGCATAAACATGATAATATGAATGACACAACTACAACCAATATAAACTCAATGATACACACATGAACAATAATGAATTTGATGTGAAGCACGCGATGTTCTACTCGTCTCCCACGAGGAACTAATGGGCTTAATGTATGAATTTCATATAATTTGATAAAAGGAAATAAGTAAATCACAACAATAAAAACAATCTAAGTTTAGGTCATGATGTGGTATGGCACAAGTTTAAATAATTAAATTAATTATTTTCCTAACGCATGACACACCCCAAAACGTATAATTTAAAAGGGGGAATTGTAAGATTCACTCACAGTGGGTGCGTTCGGTTGATGACGTTGAATGCACGCGAAGTGTTTTTAACCACGAGTGAGATTTAACCTAGATAAATCGCATTATGGTTTGGTAAGTAAACGGGTTTTATTAATCTATTTTAGTAGGATTGTTAGGTGTATTTTTGTGAGTTTGAGGCTATTTTCTAACCTTAAAAATGTTATTTTTAAGTATTTTTAATTGATTTTTGATTAAAATAATTAAATAAAAATAATAAAAAAATTTATTTTTTTTCTGACCGTTGACCGTTGACCTGACCGTTGACCGGTTCGATCATGTATACAAGTGCGCTGAGTGAGGCTCGAACCCGAGACCTCCCGTACGCGTGCACGCAGCTCTACCAACTGAGCTACGTGTCTAACCCGTTATAAATCTGATTTTAATTATATATATATATATATTAATTTGTTTAAACCGAAAATCATTTTATTTCAAAAATAGTTTTAAGTCAATTCGGCGGTGCGCTCCACAGGTCTCGAACCCGGGACCTGTGGCTTAAACTAACACACAGTCCACCGCTGGACTGTGTGTTTAACATGTTATATAATTCGATTTTTATTATACTTAAATACTAATTAGTTATTTCCTTTTCTGCCTTATTTAAAAAGAAGAGATAATTGTCCGAGTCGGTGCAGAAGACCGGACTCGAACTCGTGACCAGTGATATAAACAAACACACAGTCCACCGCTGGACTGTGTGTCTAACTTGGTTATTATTCCGATTATTAATATATTTAACATATAACTGTGACGACTCCGGTTCAGTTTAACAAAAAAATGATTTTTATTAAGGCAGCGTGTGTGAGACGGGATTCGAACTCGAGACCTTTACTTTATATGTGCACACAGTCCACCGCTGGACTGTGTGTCTAACCCGATTAATATCCAGATTTATATTATACTTATAACATACTGAAATACATCGTCTTCTTCACTGAAATATAACCAGAGTTCGGAAAATCGACTGGTTCAAAGTTTTATCGGTTTATTAGTGTTTTTCAGTTCGTTACGGTGAGATAAATGTGAAAAGGAAAAGAAATTGGGCGGAGAAGTATACCGACTGGACTCTCTGTTTTCCGGCAGAAACTCCGGCGACAGAATTCAACTCCGGCGTCAGGTGTCTTGCAGCAGCAAGTCTCCGGAAAGCTTGGAAAGAGTATGGGTATCTCCGGTATAAGCTTCAGAGGCTCAGCAAGGCTCGGCAATGGGGAAATCGGTTTTCCGATGACGAACAGAAAAGTTCCGGCGAGTGGAATTTCGCCGAGAAAAAGTGTGGTTTTGAGCGAAAAGGTTTGCAATGGGTTTAGGGTGAATTTTATAGGGGAAAACGTCGAAGCACTTGGTCTGATTCCCGACTGGGTTCATTGATTTAAATTTTCCGGCGGTTATAATTTTGGTCGCGGACTTCAAACATCGGTTATAACCGATGTATTGTTAATGGTTTACGTTATAACTGAAAGTGGTGTTAAAAACTCGCGAGATTTCCGGGGTTCCGACGACTGAACTAATGGGCGCCGTTTTTTGAATTCGTAACGTCATTATATTAATTAAATGATTTCAATATATAACAAACAAAATCCATGGCGCAGTGGTTTGTGTGTGTGAGTAAAGTTTGTTTGCTGATTCGGTACAGACCCGGGTTCGAAACCCGGCAGAAGCAAATCATTTTTATTTTGCGATTTTTGACAGTTTTTCAAAAACTAAATATATATTCCCGTATAATAATTGATTACGGATCGTTTAAAAATATTTTGGGCATTTAATTCGCAAGGAAATTTTTGACTGACTGTTCGGTTGATAAACGGAGCGGGTTTGGTAAATCCGTTTTTGACGGATGTTACAGAAAGTTCATCAAAGCTCTGAATAACTCAAGCTTCAGACCATTCTCGCGATTCGGAGCTATCATATCAATACTCCATTTCAATTTCGTCGCATTTTCGGACCATCAGTTTATCTGAATCAGCTCGCCGGAAAAACTCTGCAAGTCACCGAAAAACCGGGACTCACATCCACACGGTATTTCCTCCGACTCTTTCTGTTTAAATCATGTGATTAATCAGTCTCTGACACAACCCCACCATCAGAATCGATCCTAGTCAACGTTTATCGAAAATCTTATCTTCGCCGGAAAACTTCTGAAACTGTCGGAATCACACTGTGAACGGGTATGATCTCCTAAACTTCTGTTAAACCTTGTTTAAGTGACTCAATTTCATAAATAATCGATCAACGCTGTTAATTGGTTTCAACAACCGGAGTTCACTTTCAGTACCGACGAACCTCCGCCGGATTTCTGTGAACAACATCAAGCGGTATATTTTTTTTCCTTAAACTCTCTCCATTCTCTACTTTTAAGTTACTGTTAATGTCTGAAAATTGTATAAGTCATAAATCAATCATAACAAGTCGGAATATGCTGGCTGTGTAAATCGACGAAGAAGATGAAGACACAACATAACATAAGATTAATTAAAAACGGTATTTTAAACGGGTTAGACACACAGTCCAGCGGTGGACTGTGTGCAAATTTCACACACACGTCCCGAGTTCGATTCCTGCTATACGCACACCTTATATTATAACGCGTCTTTTTGTTTAAAAACTAAACCGGGATAACCCAGTTAGTTGTTAAGTATAATAAAAACCGAGATATTAACCAGGTTAGACACACAGTCCAGCGGTGGACTATGTGCAACATGAACTACACGTCGCACGTTCAAAACCCGTCACGAGCACCGGTCCTAATGAATTAAAATGTTTTTGCAAATAAAGGAAATTCGGTTAAATCGAATAAGTGTTTAAATATAAATAAAAACAAGAATATTTCGGGTTAGACACGTAGCTCAGTGGGTAGAGCTGCGTGCACGCGAACGGGAGGTCGCCGGTTCGAATCTCACCCGGCGCAGATTAATTCGCTGACCGAACCGGTCAACGGTCAACGGTCAACGCTAAAAAAATATATTTTTTTATATTTTTATTTATTTAATTTAATTTAAAAATCAATTAAAAATACTTAAAAATAACATTTTTAAAGATAGAAAATAGCCATAAACTCACAAAAATATACCTAAAAATTTCATTAAAATCCTTAATAAAATCCATCCATTTAATATATTTTTCCATTATCATTTAGGTTAGTATTCCTCGTTGATCCGCTCATCTAAATCGTGCGCATCTCACCATCTCCAATCCAACGCACCCAATGTGAGTGAATCTTACAAATTCCCCGTTTTAATCACGTTTTGGGGTGTATCATGTGTCTTTGTTTGTATACATATTATAACTAAACCATTGTGCATACATCATATCATATCATGAACATGTGTATTCTGTTTGTTGCTGTTAAGTAGTTATTATTGGATGCAATTTATTATTCAGTACATGCAATTTCATAGGCCGCCGCTCCCCATTTATGAGCGTTGAGCATGTTCCCCATTTTATTATGCGGTTGAACCTGGCGTGCCCACATACGATCGGCTCCGTTTGATTGAGCCTTGATCGCACAGTTCATTTTACATTTTCAGTACATGCAATACGATCGGCTCCGTTTGATTGAGCCTTGATCGCACAGTTCATTTTACATTTTCAGTACATGCAATACGATCGGCTCCGTTTGATTGAGCCTTGATCGCACAGTTCATTTATGTTATTTATCGTATGATATTGGTATGTTCATGTATGCTATCAAGTGTTATTGTATGTTATAATTGTAACTGCTTTTTGCCATTGCTTGATTACTTACATTTGCTCATTTATGATTATGCACAATTTTTCATTGATAAACTAACCATTAATTCATTAATAAATGTTTATCTAATAAGGTTCACTCGCCAACTTATGTTGACCCAAAAACTCCCATTTTACACATGATACAGGTGAACCAGCAGCAGCTAGGAACACATAGGACCCGGATTAGAAGAATAAAACAATTTAGTATTGAGATTGTTATGTTTGGTTTATTTCTTTTGTATTGAATGAACATGTTTGGATATTTAAAAATGTAATTTTGACTTTATTTAATATGAAACATAATAGTAAATGTCATGTGCTTTGGTGATAACCCAATTATGCCCCGACTCTTATTTCCGCTGCGGGTCGGGGTGTGACAGATTGGTATCAGAGCCATGACTATAGGGATATAGGATAGGTTATTAGACCCTTAGAGCCTATACTATAGTCGATTAGAAACTTATAAGAATTTTGTGTGTTATATGCCAAATTTCATGATGTTTATATGTTTTATGTTAAATGTTACATTTGATATTGTGCAAGCATGATCATAAGTATGTATTATCATATAATGCCTATCATGAAATCGTATGCTCATAACATATCACATCCATGAAAGCACACACCACATCATAATTGTTTTTACAATGATTTTCGTGTTTTCAAATCTCATCAAAGTGAGTTCTCATGACGGGCATGTAGTAACTGGAAGGGTACCAGTACCGGTAGTCGGAACGTCCTGTCTAGGCTGGCATTCGTATAAATCAAAATAAAGGACCAGTTTGCCTACCTGGGGACTAACGATGAGAGTACGAAGTACCTATTAGGCCAAAGCATGCTATACCAAACGTCGTGTTAGCTAATCCCACTTTGAGTTGTCATTGTGTCTACACCTGGACACGTTCCGACCAAACATCTCATGAGCAAATTTTGTGGTTTGCATTCGGGGGATGCGAGTGTTAAATTGCCAATACTAATGTGAATCCTACCAAGCCAATAGCCATGGGGGTCCACATGACTATGTAGGTGAAGGTATGGGGGACATTTGAGGCCCAACATGAGCGAACCCAAGACATCCTATGGATGTAGCTGCATTATTGATATTTATATTATTTTCATTTTCTTAAAGACACATGACACCTAAAAAGACACCTTAAACTCACAATCTTCTCATTTTATGATCCTGTAGATGTCGTCTAGACAGCAACGAAGGGGTAAAAGATCGGGAAGGTCTCAGGAACGTTTGGCCACTCAGATCGCGAAACAAATGGCCACGATATTGCCTGACATCGTGGTACAAGTACAACAAGCCCTTGCTACAAATCCTACTAACCCTCCTCAACAACAGGACCAGAACATCGACAACCCTCCTACCAACAAGTGCTCTTACAAACATTTTAAGTCCTGTGATCCTCCAAAATTTGAAGGGACCGAGGGTGTCACTGCTCTCCTACATTGGTTCGAGGAGATGGAAAACACCTTCCTAAACTGCGATTGTCCTGAGGATCGCAAGGTTCGATACGCCACCGGGAGACTACTTGGAGTAGCCCTCACTTGGTGGAACACTGAGAAAGGGAAGAGGGGAACTGAAGATGCGATGGCCTTAACTTGGGAGGAGTTAAGGGAAATCATGACTAGGCGTTTCTGTCCTAGAAGTGAAATTAAGAAGTTAGAGGATGAATTTCATGCTCTAAAGCAAAAGGAGGGTGATCACTCTACTTACAACAAGAGGTTCTTGGAGTTGAACCAAATGGTTCCAAATTTATTCACTCCAACCTATCGTCTGATCGAGCATTATATTCGAGGACTTCCCTCGAAAATCCAAGATTCAGTTCTCAGCGTTTCACCAGTAACACTTGAAGCTGCCATGGAATTGGCAACTGAACTGACCGAAAACCAAATTCGCAACGGGAAGTTCAAAGAAGAGAAGAAGAAAGCCCCTGTTGAGGGACAAACTTCAAACCACCCCATTCCTTCCTCTAAGTTTGCTAACAAGAGGAAGCGTAACACCAGGAATTTTGCAGTTACCCAAACCAACACCCCTATTCCTGCTGCACCCATTACTCAAGTCACTCCTTCACCCGCGCCATACAGAAGACCCTACACAGGCCCATTACCAAAATGTAACCGTTGTCAGTATCACCATTCCCCTGATCATCCTTGCCAATACTGCACCGGCTGCGGTCGCGCAGGACATACTGTTCAAAACTGCCGCATGCCTCAACGAACAAACTGCCACCAACCTTTAACCCAAACCCACCAACAGTTAATGGGTCAAGCACAACAACCCCTACCATTTCCACCCACCCAACATTTAGCCCAAACATACTACCAACCCAATTATCCTATGGGCCAACCTATGCGGGCTTGCTTCAATTGCGGCGACCCAAGTCATTTCAGAAACACATGTCCAAGGCTGGTTAATATAATTCATGCTCAGGCCCAAGCCAACCCAGTGAACCAAGCGAACCAAGCTCCTCCACCTGCAAGAGGAAGAGCTTTCAATATTAACGCGAACCAGGCCAGAGCTGACGGCAATGTGGTCAACGGTACGTTCCTTATAAATGGTAGATATGCCTCTATGTTATTTGATACCGGTGCGGATAGAAGTTTTGTGTCATTAGAATTTGAACCTTTCTTAAGCAAAAATCGGGATAAGCTCACGGAATCCATAACGGTAGAAGTTGCGGACGGGAAACCAGTCTCATTAGACTCTATATTACGCAACTGTACACTCACCTTAAACGACCACGATTTCTCAGTCGACCTTATTCCTATGAAGCTGGGAAGTTTCGACATCATAATCGGTATGGATTGGCTCAGTCAACATCAGGCGGAAGTTGTATGTCGTGAAAAATTTGTTCGTATTCCTCTTTCAAATGGTCAGACTCTTCGAATCATTGGAGAAACCTCGTCGAAAGGGCTCAGTTTAATGTCTTGTCTTCAAGCTCAAAAATATCTTCGCAAGAATTATGTCGCGTTTTTAGCCCATATCATCAAGAAGGGGACCACAGAGAAGAAACTTGAAGACATTCCTGTAGTAAAAGACTTTCCACAAGTTTTTCCTGACGACATTTCAGGACTTCCTCCAGTTAGAGACGTTGAATTCCGTATTGATCTTATACCTAGTGCTACACCAGTTGCAAAATCTCCATATAGGTTAGCCCCCTCTGAAATGCAAGAGCTAGCCAGTCAATTACAAGAGTTGACTGACAAGGGATTCATACGTCCTAGCTCATCGCCTTGGGGTGCACCTGTCCTTTTTGTAAAGAAGAAAGATGGATCTTTTCGTATGTGCATCGACTACAGAGAGCTCAACAAGTTAACCATCAAAAATCGCTATCCTTTACCTCGCATTGATGATCTTCTTGACCAACTACAAGGTGCCAGCTGCTTTTCGAAAATCGACCTTCGATCTGGCTATCATCAACTTAGGGTGCATGAAGAAGACGTCCCTAAGACTGCTTTTCGAACTCGTTATGGCCACTATGAATTCATGGTTATGCCGTTTGGTTTAACCAACGCACCAGCTGTCTTCATGGACCTAATGAACAGAGTCTGCAAACCTTATCTTGATCGATTTGTTATAGTCTTCATTGACGATATTCTTATTTATTCAAAATCTAAAGCTGATCATGAGCGTCATCTTCGACTCATTCTTGCACTTCTAGAAAAGGAAAAGCTTTATGCCAAGTTCTCTAAATGTGAATTCTGGTTAAAAGAGGTGCAATTCCTCGGGCATGTAGTCAATGACAAAGGAATACATGTTGACCCTTCAAAGATCAAAGCAGTTCAAGAATGGCAAGCTCCACGTACACCAACTGAAGTAAGATCTTTTCTTGGACTAGCTGGCTATTATCGTCGGTTCATTTCAAACTTCTCTCGCATTGCTGTGCCACTCACGGCTTTAACCCATAAGGGAAAACCTTTCGTATGGGGACCCAAGCAAGAAGAAGCTTTTCAAACTCTTAAACAAAAACTTTGTGATGCACCAATCCTCACTCTTCCTGAAGGTTGTGATGATTTTGTAGTCTATTGCGACGCGACAGGGCAAGGATTAGGCTGCGTTCTCATGCAAAGAGGAAAAGTCATAGCTTATGCCTCGAGACAACTCAAGACACATGAAAAGAACTACACCACTCATGACCTAGAACTTGGAGCCGTTGTATTCGCTCTTAAGATATGGAGACATTATCTCTATGGTACTAAGTGTGAAATATACACTGACCACAAGAGTCTTCAACATATCTTCAATCAAAAAGAGTTAAATATGAGGCAACGAAGATGGGTCGAACTCCTGAATGATTACGACTGTGAAATTAGATACCACCCTGGTAAAGCAAATGTGGTGGCTGATGCACTTAGTCGAAAGGGTTATGCGAACTCCATTCATCTTCTATGTTCGCAAATTATAACTGACATTAAAGATCAAATTCGTGAAGCTCAACACGTTTCAATAACAGAAGAAGACGTACGAAAAGAGATGTCATGTGGAGCCGAGCTAAAACTTGAAACTAAATCAGACGGTATCCTGTATTACCTAGATCGTATCTGGATTCCTAACCACAACAATCTTCGGGAAACTCTTATGAATGAAGCTCACAAAACGCGATATTCTATACACCCCGGAGCCGATAAGATGTATCAAGACCTACGATACACCTATTGGTGGCCTGGAATGAAGAAGGATATTGCCGTTTTTGTTTCCAAGTGTCTCACATGTTCCAAGGTGAAGGCTGAACACCAAAGACCCTCAGGACTTCTAGTCCAACCAGAAATACCTGTATGGAAGTGGGAAAATATAACCATGGATTTCATTACCGGGTTACCTCGCACTTCTGGTGGGTATGACACTATATGGGTGATTATAGACCGACTTACAAAATCAGCTCACTTTATTCCTATCCGCGAAGATTTCAAGAACGAAAAGCTTGCACGTATTTATATCAACGAAATCGTAAGCCGGCATGGGGTACCACTAAGTATTATTTCTGATCGTGATGGTCGTTTCACCTCACGTACATGGCAAGCAGTACAATCCGCTATGGGCACACGATTAGATCTCAGTACCGCCTATCATCCTCAAACTGATGGACAGTCTGAGCGCACCATTCAAACTCTTGAGGATATGCTTAGAGCATGTGTAATAGACTTCAAGGGAAATTGGGACGCCCACCTACCATTAGTTGAATTCTCGTACAACAACAGCTATCATTCGAGCATCGGCATGGCACCTTTTGAAGCCTTATATGGTCGTAAGTGCCGATCTCCTGTATGTTGGCACGAAACTGGGGAAGCACAAATTACTGGTCCCAGAATTGATCCAAGAAACCACAGATAAGATCCATCAAATTCGAAACAATCTTCTAGCGGCTCAAAGTCGTTAAAAGAGTTATGCAGATAAACGATGGAAGCCCTTAGAGTTTAACATTGGTGATCATGTGCTTTTAAAAGTATCACCGTGGAAGGGAGTAGTTCGTTTTGGTCAAAAGGGGAAGCTAGCACCACGTTACGTAGGACCTTTCAAGATACTCGAAAGAGTAGGTCCTGTAGCATACAAGCTTGACCTACCAGAAGAACTCAACAGGATTCATCCCACATTCCACGTGTCGAACTTGAAGAAGTGCCTCGCTGATGGGAATCTCCATATTCCGCTGGAAGATATTCAGATTGATGAATCTATGCATTTTATTGAAAGACCAGCGGAGATCATGGACTACGGGGAGAAGCGTCTTCGTCAAAGTCGCATTCCAATTGTTAGGGTACGCTGGGAGTCGAAACGGGGACCTGAGTTTACTTGGGAACGTGAGGACTCAATGCGTGAAAAGTACCCGCATCTTTTTCCTACTACTTCAACTACTTAAATTTCGGGACGAAATTCCTAAAAGTAGGGGATACTGTAACATTTGTAAAAAATCGGGTCTCCAAAACCCGCTCCGTTTTGTAATCAAGTACCAAGTTATAAAAGTTGCATTAAATATTTCTGATTAATTTTGAGTTAAAACGATACATAATTAATAAACAAACTAAACTATAAAAATTATATTTGATAAAAAGTTAAAATAAAATAAATAAAAAAAATATTTGAAGCTGCCGGGACTCGAACCCGGGTCAGCCAAGAAATACTTCAAACAACTTAACACTCACTTCCAAGACCACTCCGCCACAATGTGTTTTCTGTTAACTCTAGGAACGCAAATGAAATTTATACACAATTCAGTTAAACCGATGGCGCCATCTGAGAAACGGTAATCGGCAAACCAATCATCAAATCGTTGTTTAATTCACATGTTCAGCTTATAACCGATGTATGACGGTTTCTAATCAAGTTGGAATTGATTGAACTTAAAGTTTCATCATTTTCGGTTTTTGAAACCGAAAGTTCATCAAAGCTCTGAATAACTCAAGCTTCAGACCATTCTCGCGATTCAAAGCTATCATATCAATACTCCATTTCAATTTCGTCGCATTTTCGGACCATCAGTTTATCTGAATCAGCTCGCCGGAAAAACTCTGCAAGTCACCGGAAAACCGGACTCACATCCACACGGTATTTCCTCCGACTCTTTCTGTTTAAATCATGTGATTAATCAGTCTCTGACACAACCCCACCATCAGAATCGATCCTAGTCAACGTTTATCGAAAATCTTATCTTCGCCGGAAAACTTCTGAAACTGCCGGAATCACACTGTGAACGGGTATGATCTCCTAAACTTCTATTAAACCTTGTTTAAGTGACTCAATTTCATAAATAATCGATCAACGCTGTTAATTGGTTTCAACAGCCGGAGTTCACTTTCAGTACCGACGAACCTCCGCCGGATTTCTGTGAACAACATCAATCGGTATATTTTTTTCCTTAAACTCTCTCCATTCTCTACTTTTAAATTACTGTTAATGTCTGAAAATTGTATAAGTCATAAATCAATCATAACAAGTCGGAATATGCTGGCTGTGTAAATCGACGAAGAAGATGAAGACACAACATAACATAAGATTAATTAAAAACGGTATTTTAAACGGGTTAGACACACGGTCCAGCGGTGGACTGTGTGCAAATTTCACACACACGTCCCGAGTTCGATTCCTGCTATACGCACACCTTATATTATAACGCGCCTTTTTGTTTAAAAACTAAACCGGGATAACCCAGTTAGTTGTTAAGTATAATAAAAACCGAGATATTAACCAGGTTAGACACACAGTCCAGCGGTGGACTGTGTGCAACATGAACTACACGTCGCGCGTTCGAAACCCGTCACGAGTACCGGTCCGAATGAATTAAAATGTTTTTGCAAATAAAGGAAATTCGGTTAAATCGAATAAGTGTTTAAATATAAATAAAAACAAGAATATTTCGGGTTAGACACGTAGCTCAGTTGGTAGAGCTGCGTGCACGCGAACGGGAGGTCGCCGGTTCGAATCTCACCCGGCGCAGATTAATTCGCTGACCGAACCGGTCAACGGTCAACGGTCAACGCTAAAAAAATATTTTTTTTATATTTTTATTTATTTAATTTAATTTAAAAATCAATTAAAAATACTTAAAAATAACATTTTTAAAGATAGAAAATAGCCATAAACTCACAAAAATATACCTAAAAATTTCATTAAAATCCTTAATAAAATCCATCCATTTAATATATTTTTCCATTATCATTTAGGTTAGTATTCCTCGTTGATCCGCTCATCTAAATCGTGCGCATCTCACCATCTCCAATCCAACGCACCCAATGTGAGTGAATCTTACAAATTCCCCGTTTTAATCACGTTTTGGGGTGTATCATGTGTCTTTGTTTGTATACATATTATAACTAAACCATTGTGCATACATCATATCATATCATGAACATGTGTATTCTGTTTGTTGCTGTTAAGTAGTTATTATTGGATGCAATTTATTATTCAGTACATGCAATTTCATAGGCCGCCGCTCCCCATTTATGAGCGTTGAGCATGTTCCCCATTTTATTATGCGGTTGAACCTGGCGTGCCCACATACGATCGGCTCCGTTTGATTGAGCCTTGATCGCACAGTTCATTTTACATTTTCAGTACATGCAATACGATCGGCTCCGTTTGATTGAGCCTTGATCGCACAGTTCATTTTACATTTTCAGTACATGCAATACGATCGGCTCCGTTTGATTGAGCCTTGATCGCACAGTTCATTTATGTTATTTATCGTATGATATTGGTATGTTCATGTATGCTATCAAGTGTTATTGTATGTTATAATTGTAACTGCTTTTTGCCATTGCTTGATTACTTACATTTGCTCATTTATGATTATGCACAATTTTTCATTGATAAACTAACCATTAATTCATTAATAAATGTTTATCTAATAAGGTTCACTCGCCAACTTATGTTGACCCAAAAACTCCCATTTTACACATGATACAGGTGAACCAGCAGCAGCTAGGAACACATAGGACCCGGATTAGAAGAATAAAACAATTTAGTATTGGGATTGTTATGTTTGGTTTATTTCTTTTGTATTGAATGAACATGTTTGGATATTTGAAAATGTAATTTTGACTTTATTTAATATGAAACATAATAGTAAATGTCATGTGCTTTGGTGATAACCCAATTATGCCCCGACTCTTATTTCCGCTGCGGGTCGGGGTGTGACATTTTGATGGGCAGGTTTAGCAGTTTACTAAACTTATGGTCTACAAAAGATTTATCTGCACCTGAATCAAATAAAACTCTAGCATAAATATCGTTTATGAGGAAGGTACCTGTTATAACTTTATCATCCTTCACTGCTTCCTTGGCACTCATCTGAAATACCCTTGCATTCGATTTCTTAGCCTCCTCAGGCTTCTTAGCATTCTTTGGGTAGTTTGTATTGATATGCCCCTTTTCATTGCAACCATAATAGGTTGCATTTTTCAAATTCCTACAATCCAACGTCTTGTGCCCTTTTTTCTTACAGATCCCACACGGTTTGGCCTGTGGATCTACATGTCAACACCCCAACCGATGGCGGAAACATCGGGGTAGTGGCACTAGGCGACCAGATTGTCTCATGAGAATTCCATAACAATTATCTAACAATATCATTCAAACGTCAACGTCCCATACCATTAACATAACATTTTAAACAATCATTACAGAATCAACGTTTTCCCATAAAACAATAAGGTTCGATTTTCCCTAGATTTCATACATGAGTTCGAAATTAGAAATACATCAAAACAAACTAACTAAACAACTAATCTAAGCATAACTCCATGCATCCAAAGCTAAAATCCTCAACCTGTTACATACATTAAAATACAAGTCAATACATTAAAGTAAAGGTGAGCATACAGGTTTGACTAATACTAGCATAATAGAGAAAGCGTTCGCGAACTAATCCAATTACATATCATGATACACCAAAACACATCACACAGATAAACATAGGCTTATTTCTCATGATAACTACCGTGAGAAGGCTTGCGCGTCCATCCTAACTAGACCCCGTCGGGTGTAAGCCACACTATAGTACCATACTAGCTAAGGAGGCAAGTTAACGAAAATAAGTCCTAGTCACATGTTTCTAGTATCACGTATTGAGCATATACCATCAGATTATTCGCGTGTGATAAACAGTTTGGTTTGTGAAGTGATTTTGATAAAGGAACGTATGTAACACCCAAAAAGTGCATTAAAGCGAAAAATGGGTCAAGTATACTCACTGTGGGTGCGTTTAGGTAAGATTAGGGATCTGAGAAGAGTTACGGAGTGCGCCGGATCAGCCTGCATATGCGAACGAAAGTGCATCAGTCTCTGAAAAGATGAAACGGTTAAGTTTGGGTTGAGCAGTAGACAAGTTTGGCCGAACTTGTATGTAAACATACAAGTTCGAGCGAACTTGTGTAGTTCTGCTGAGGGTTGAGTCAAGTTCGGGCGAACTTGTAAGTTTCTCAAGGAAACTTGACAAGTTCGGTCGAACTTGTGAGGAATTGTTTAAGGAATTGACAAGTTCGGCCGAACTTGTCAAGTTTCTTTGAGAAACTTGCAAGTTCGAGCGAACTTGAGGGCTGTTGGTGAAGGTTTTGAGTTGTTTGGACTCAAGTTCGGCCGAACTTGACCCTTAGAGGGCAAGTTCGAGTGAACTTGACTAGTTGTCTTCACAAAATCAGTAAAATCTCAAGCGAACTTGATGTTTTCGGGTCCAAAATCTTGCGTTTTCGCGTCGTTTGCTGGGGAAATCGAGTGTCCATCCCTCCAACCTTAAGCCACTGAGTAAAACTTAGGCTGGAGAGGTCTTTTGGAGCGAACTTAGCCATTTTACAGAAACTCGGGCTAAACCGGGCGAACTTGTGTCACACCCCGACCCGCAGCGGAAAAGGTGATCGGGGCATGATTGGGTTATCATCAAAGGTCATGACATTTATTATAATGTTTCATATTTATTATTTCAATTTAAAAGAGATCATACAATCATATCAAACAAAAACAACATGTTCTATTCATCCTTCTAAACTTCATTATTTTTCTTCTAAGGCAATTTTCTATGTTTTCCTTGCTTCATCCTGTTCACCTGTATCATAGGTAAAAATGGTTTTTGGATCAACAAAAAGTTGGCGAGTGAACCTTGTTAGAAAACATTTATTATTTATTTCTGGTTGTATTTAATATGGAAAAATTGTGCAATATTCATATATGAACAAACGTAAATAAACATACAATAACAACAATTAGCTTACAATAACAAACAATAACAAACAATAACATACATTAACAAACCAACAACATACAATAACATATCAACTTGCTTAAATATATAACATAAATGAAACTGTGCGATCAAGGCTCAATCAAACGGAGCCGATCGTATTGCATGTACTGAAAATGAAAAAAATGTATGTGCGATCAAGGCTCAATCAAACGGAGCCGATCGTATGTTGGCACGCCAGGTTCACGCTCATAATGTAATGGGGAACATGCTCAACGCTCATAATGTAATGGGGAGCGGCGGCCTATGAAATTGCATGTACTGAAAATAATAAATTAAATCTACACATAATCACACAAACAGTTTACACAGGCAGGATACACATTTACTCATGATATGATGTATGCACAATGATTTAAATATAATAAATAGTATGACACATGATACACCCCAAAAACGTGATTTAAACGGGGAATTTGTATAGATTCACTCACTGTGGGTGCATTCGGTGAATGATGATGAATGCGCACGAGTTTAGAGGATTGATCGTCGAGGAATAACTAACCTAATTAATAAAGAAAAGTAAGGTAAATAAATGGATTTTATTAACAACTTTAATAGGATTTTTGGATATATTTTTGTGAGTTTTAGGCTATTTTCTAAGTTTAAAAATGTTATTTTTAAGTATTTTTAATTGATTTTTAAATAAAATAAATAAATAAAAATAATAAAAAATGTTGACTTTTTGACCGTTGACTTGTTGACCGTTGACCAGTTAGGTCGGTTATATGTGTGCGCTGGGTGAGACTCGAACCGGTGACCTCCCGTTCGCGTGCACGCAGCTCTACCAACTGAGCTATGTGTCTAACCTGAAATAATTCTGTTTTTAATTATATTTATATACTAATTAAATTAATCCGAAAATCATTTATTTTAAAAAGATTTTAATGTGGCGACTCGGTGCACTCCACAGGTCTCGAACCCGGGACCTGTGGTTTAGTTTGGCACACAGTCCACCGCTGGACTGTGTGTCTAACTTGGTAAATATTCTAGTTTTTATTATACTTAACATATTACTGAATTAACCCGGTTCAGTCTCTAAAAAAAAGGCATTTGTTACAGCGAATGAGGTTGGGACCGGAATCGAACTCGCGACGTGTATGTATTTATTTGCACACAGTCCACCGCTGGACTGTGTGTCTAACCCGTTTATAATTCCGATTTTAAATAATCTTATAACATAACTACTTCGTCTTCTTCGTTCAAAACTCAGGCAACGGTTATCTATCTGTTATTTGTTAAATTCGGTTAATGATCAAGATGAACAATTGAAAAGTATTGAACCGAAGAGTTTGGGGAAAGAAAGTACCGAACAGATCGTCTTCTTCAGAAAATCCGGCGAAGCTCGTCGGCTCTGTTTTGGGAGCTCCTTCTGTTCGAGTTCAATATTTAGTTTGGATGAAATAGATGTGAAATTGAACCATTGAGTAACGATTATCAGTATGTTTGATTGATCATACCGGTTAACAGCGGGTTTCCGAAAAATCCAGAAATTTTCTGGCGAAAACAGAGAATCCGATAACGTCGTCTGGGATTGATTCTGGGTGATGGATTAATGTTAGTAAGGTTCTAACAATCGACTGAAACAGTAAAGTCGAGGTATTTTACCGTTTTGAGGTGAGTCTCGGTTTTCCGGTGACTTGCAGAAAATTCCGGCGATGATCAGAAAGTAATTCCGACGACCAGAAAATAGAATAAACACGAAATTAGAAGCTCAGGGAATGAAATTGAATCGCGAAATGAGTGTTTTGTTGAAGAAATACCAGAATGAATGTTTTCGGTTATAAAAACCAAACATCACCTGAATTCAAGTTCATTAACGACTGAATTAATTTAAGATGTCGGTTTATCGGTTATGATCAAGATTCCGCGAGCACTCAAACGTCTTGGTCGGTTTGAAAGCCGATATCGGTTTCAGTTGGCGCATCAGGTTGATTCTCAGTTGAACATTTGATTTAATTGCTTCCCAGAACTCACAAAAAGATCAAGTGGCGGAGTGGTTATAAGTGTGTGAGTTAAGTCTTTATGTATCCTTTGGCTGACCCGGGTTCGAAACCCGGCAGCAGAATTTTATTTTTAATTCGCTATTTTTAATACATTTTCAAAAATAAATTTTATATTCTAATATACTTATTAATTATGTATCGTTTAAAATTAATTTGGGCATTAAATACGCGACAGAATTTTTAACTGATTGTTCGGTTGATAAACGAAGCGGGTTTGGTAAATCCGGTTTTTGGCGGATGTTACAGTATCCCCTACTTTTAGAAATTTCGTCCCGAAATTTAAGTAGTGGCATATTTGTCTAAAAAGGATGGTGTTTTAACTTGACAATTACATACTTAGAAGAGAGTAAGAGTTTAAATTTTGTTTGAGGCGGTAACGTTCCTTGTAAGGGTCGAATACCCGGCTACAGGAATCGCTTTTTGTTGCCTAAAGTGTATGAATACGGAACATGGATACACAGAGTTGATCGACTAAGTATGATGTTATGCATATGAGTTTGGGTACGTTTGAAAGATTAGATTATATCCTAAAATAAACTTCTAATACTAAAACCTACATGGAACTTCTCATAACCGCCTGACAATGCCTCTGATCCTCTGGCAAGAATACTTATATATAGGAAGTACCAGCGGCGTATCCACCATATTCTTGTCAAATTTTCATTGGTTTTATCAGTTAGTTATGATTGGTTCTATGATGTGACTCTAGAACATAAATAAACACAACAACCAATATCTGAGTCCTAATTCTGATAGCATACATGTTTGATTGATAACACAATCCAATTCCTTTAAATGATGAGATGATATGAATGCTAAATCAGTGAGTATAACACAAACAAGACAATACCAAATCCTACATGGAACTTCTCATAACCGCCTGATAATGCCTCTGATCCTTTGACAAGAATACTTATATATAGGAAGTACCAGCGGCGTATCCACCATATTCTCGTCAAATTTTCATTGGTTTTATCAGTAAGTTATGATTAGTCCTATGCGACTCTAAAACATAAACAAATACAACAACCAGAGCTTGAGTCCTTGAATGATGACAATACCTCTCTCGTTTGTTATGATGAAGAGGTTAGTCTATGTAGAAAATGGAACACAATCCAATTTCTTTAAATGACGAGTTGATATGAATGTTGAACCAGTGAGTGTAAAATAAATTTCAATCATAACATTACGAAATCCTACATGGAACTTATCATAACCGCCTGATAATGCCTCTGATCCTTTGACAAGAATACTTATATATAGGAAGTACCAGCGGCGTATCCACCATATTCTTGTCAAATTTTCATTGGCTTTATCCGTAAGTTATGATTAGTTCTATGTGACTCTAAAACATAAATAACACAACAAACAATGCCTGAGTCATAATTCTGATAGTATACAAGTTTGAATGATGACCATCCCTCTCTCGTTTGTTGTGATGGAGAGGTTAGTCTATGCAGAAGTGAGACACAGCCCAACTTCTTTAAATAATGAGATTGAAATACGTTGAGATGTATGATAGTATGAATGTTGAATCAATGAGTATAAAACATAACTGAAATAATAATTCGCATTAAGATCCTTGGATAAACTTCCAATTTAAAATTGAGACACGTGAGAATTGAGAGATAAAGAAAGCATAAAACTAAGCAGTGGGAGTTGAATCTTGATTGTTGGTGAAGGGGACTAGTTGAGTGTTTTCGTTTGGGCCGTCATTATCTTCAACCGGATTGGCGTTGATGTTGAAAACTCTTCCTCTTGCTGGTGGCCTAGTGATTGGGTTTTCTTGATTTGCTTGGTTAACTGGGTTTGCTTGAGCTTGGGCGTTTATGATGTTAACCAATTGAGGGCACGTGTTTCTAAAGTGGGTTGGGTCGCCACAATTGAAACAAGCTCGAACATATGGGAACATGGGGTATTGGGGTTGTTGATATGTTTGGATCATGTTTTGAGTAGGGGGTGAGGTTTGGTTTTGAGAGGTGCGGCAAACTTTGCTCAAATGACCATAGAGTCCACAATTCGCACATAGTCGACAAAGTACGGTAGATGGATGGTGATAAAAACAGGTGTTACATCGAGGGTGAGGTCCAAGGTAAGGTTTCTTATTTGGGTAGGTTGGGTCGGGTGCTACTTGAGTGATTGGGATAGCTTGGAGGGGTACGGCTTGTAAGGCTGGTTGGTTGTGTTGGGTGGCAGCGAAAAGTTGCTCGTCTCGTTTTCTCTTAGAAATGGGTTGAGAAGGGGATTCGGTTTGGGTGTAATTAGAGGTTTCAGTCGATGCTTTATCCTTCCTCTTCTCCTCCTTGAAGTCTTTGTTCCGGATTCGGTTCTCGGTGAGCTCTGTAGCTAACTCCATTGCTGCTTCCAAGGTTGCAGGTGTGGTACTTATTACAGAGTCTTGAATCTTTGAAGGAAGACCTTGAATGTAGTGCTCGATCAAACGGTAGTGGGGAGTGAACAAGTTGGGAACCATTTGATTTAACTCGAGGAATCTCTTGTTGTACGTGGTGTGGTCGCCTTCCTTTTGTTTCAACGAATAGAACTCATACTCTAATTTCTTGATTTCGCTCCTTGGGCAAAACCGTCTTATCATGATTTCTTTCAACTCTTCCCAAGTCAAGTCATAGTATCTTCAACACCCCGTTTGGCCTTCTCTGTATTCCACCAAGTAAGTGCTATTCCAAATAAACGACCAGTAGCATATCGCACTTTGCGATCATTGGGGCAATCTCAAGTTAGAAAAACGTTTTCCATTTCTTCAAACCAATAGAAAAGAGCGGTGACACCTTCAGTCCCTTCGTATTTTGTAGGGTCGCAGGATTTGAAATGCTTGTAAGTGCATTTAGTGGTATTTGGGGGAGTGTTTACAACATTTTGAACTTCTTGATTGACGGAATTAGCGGTAAGGGCTTGTTGGACTTGAATTACAGGCAGCCATTTGTTGAGCGATTAGGGCAGCCATGCGCTCGCGGGCTTTTCCTGCTCTCATCTTCCTACGAGCGAGGCTAGAAGACATCTACAAGGAATACATATCAAGAGTATGAGTTGGATGCTTTTGGGATCATGTGTCATATTTAGGAATGAACATTCATAAAATAAACATAGCAAAATAAATCTACCACATCCATAGGATGTCTTGGGCTTTGCTCGTAATTGGGCCTTGCATGCTGCCATACTTCACCTTCGTAATCACGTGGGCCCCCATGATTACCGGGTTTTTCATATGGTTCGCATGTGTTAGCCTGGTTACGTACACTAAAACCCGGAGAAAATCGAGAAATATGTAACGTATGATATTCGGAATGTGTCCAGGTGTGGACACGGTGACACCTCAAAGTGGGGTTAGTTCGAACGACGTTTGGTGTGGCATGCTTTGGCCTAATAGGTCCTTCGTACTCTCATCGTTAGTCCCCAGGTAGGCAAACTGGTCCGTTATATTGGATTTATACGAATGCCAACCTAGACAGGACGTTCCGACTACCGGTACTTGTACCCTTACAGTTACTACATGCCCGTCGCAGAACTCACTCTGATGAGATTTGAAAAATGAAAAATGCGACAAAATCTTGAATAACGGAAGTATGAAGATGATTTGAATATGTGAATATTGTAACATGTATGATGAATATGTATGTAAGTATGTATGTTGGACTGCAAGTATAATTCACTATGTATCACAAAATGTAATATTGGAAATGTTTGCATGCATTTGTGTATGTAATGAATATGAAACAAATAAATATCATAAGTTTGCATGTAACCACATAAACAATTAAAATCTAGTCAACTATAGTATAGGCTCTAAGGGTTTAATAACCTATCCTATATCCCTATAGTTATGGCTCTGATACCAATCTGTCACACCCCGACCCGCAGCGGAAAAGGTGATCGGGGCATGATTGGGTTATCATCAAAGCTCATGACATTTATTATAATGTTTCATATTTATTATTTCAATTTAAAAGAGATCATACAATCATATCAAACAAATACAACATGTTCTATTCATCCTTCTAAACTTCATTATTTTTCTTCTAAGGCAATTTCCTATGTTTTCCTTGCTTCATCCTGTTCACCTGTATCATACGTAAAAATGGTTTTTGGATCAACAAAAAGTTGGCGAGTGAACCTTGTTAGAAAACATTTATTATTTATTTCTGGTTGTATTTAATATGGAAAAATTGTGCAATATTCATATATGAACAAACGTAAATAAACATACAATAACAACAATTAGCTTACAATAACAAACAACAACAAACAATAACATACATTAACAAACCAACAGCATACAATAACATATCAACTTGCTTAAATATATAACATAAATGAAACTGTGCGATCAAGGCTCAATCAAACGGAGCCGATCGTATTGCATGTACTGAAAATGAAAAAAATGTCTGTGCGATCAAGGCTCAATCAAACGGAGCCGATCGTATTGCATGTACTGAAAATAAAAATGTCTGTGCGATCAAGGCTCAATCAAACGGAGCCGATCGTATGTTGGCACGCCAGGTTCACGCTCATAATGTAATGGGGAACATGCTCAACGCTCATAATGTAATGGGGAGCGGCGGCCTATGAAATTGCATGTACTGAAAATAATAAATTAAATCTACACAATAATCACACAAACAGTTTACCCAGGCAGGATACACATTTATTCATGATATGATGTATGCACAATGATTTAAATATAATAAATAGTATGACACATGATACACCCCAAAAACGTGATTTAAACGGGGAATTTGTAGAGATTCACTCACAGTGGGTGCGTTCGGTGAATGATGATGAATGCGCACGAGTTTAGAGGATTGATCGTCGAGGAATAACTAACCTAATTAATAAAGAAAAGTAAGGTAAATAAATGGATTTTATTAACAACTTTAATAGGATTTTTGGATATATTTTTGTGAGTTTTAGGCTATTTTCTAAGTTTAAAAATGTTATTTTTAAGTATTTTTAATTGATTTTTAAATAAAATAAATAAATAAAAATAATAAAAAAGGTTGACTTTTTGACCGTTGACCGTTGACCGGTTAGGTCGGTTATATGTGTGCGCTGGGTGAGACTCGAACCGGTGACCTCCCGTTCGCGTGCACGCAGCTCAACCAACTGAGCTACGTGTCTAACCTGAAATAATTCTGTTTTTAAATATATTTATATACTAATTAAATTAATCCGAAAATCATTTATTTTAAAAAGATTTTAATGTAGCGACTCGGTGCACTCCACAGGTCTCGAACCCGGGACCTGTGGTTTAGTTTGGCACACAGTCCACCGCTGGACTGTGTGTCTAACTTGGTAAATATTCTAGTTTTTATTATACTTAACATATTACTGAATTAACCCGGTTCAGTCTCTAAAAAAAAGGCATTTTATTACAGCGAATGAGGTTGGGACCGGAATCGAACTCGCGACGTGTATGTATTTATTTGCACACAGTCCACCGCTGGACTGTGTGTCTAACCCGTTTATAATTCCGATTTTAAATAATCTTATAACATAACTACTTCGTCTTCTTCGTTCAAAACTCAGGCAACGGTTATCTATCTGTTATTTGTTAAATTCGGTTAATGATCAAGATGAACAATTGAAAAGCATTGAACCGAAGAGTTTGGGGAAAGAAAGTACCGAACAGATCGTCTTCTTCAGAAAATCCGGCGAAGCTCGTCGGCTCTGTTTTGGGAGCTCCTTCTGTTCGAGTTCAATATTTAGTTTGGATGAAATAGATGTGAAATTGAACCATTTAGTAACGATTATCAGTATGTTTGATTGATCATACCGGTTAACAGCGGGTTTCCGAAAAATCCAGAAATTTTCCGGCGAAAATAGAGAATCCGATAACGTCGTCTGGGATTGATTCTGGGTGATGGATTAATGTTAGTAAGGTTCTAACAATTGACTGAAACAGTAAAGTCGAGGTATTTTATCGTTTTGAGGTGAGTCTCGGTTTTCCGGCGACTTGCAGAAGATTCCGGCGATGATCATAAAGTAATTCCGACGACCAGAAAATAGAATAAACACGAAATTAGAAGCTCAGGGAATGAAATTGAATCGCGAAATGAGTGTTTTGTTGAAGAAATACCAGAATGAATGTTTTCGGTTATAAAAACCAAACATCACCTGAATTCAAGTTCATTAACGACTGAATTGATTTAAGATGTTGGTTTATCGGTTATGATCAAGATTCCGCGAGCACTCAAACGTCTTGGTCGGTTTGAAAGCCGATATCGGTTTCAGTTGGCGCATCAGGTTGATTCTCAGTTGAACATTTGATTTAATTGCTTCCCAGAACTCACAAAAAGATCAAGTGGCGGAGTGGTTATAAGTGTGTGAGTTAAGTCTTTGTGTATCCTTTGGCTGACCCGGGTTCGAAACCCGGCAGCAGAATTTTATTTTTAATTCGCTATTTTTAATACATTTTCAAAAATAAATTTTATATTCTAATATACTTATTAATTATGTATCGTTTAAAATTAATTTGGGCATTAAATACGCGATAGAATTTTTAACTGATTGTTCGGTTGATAAACGAAGCGGGTTTGGTAAATCCGGTTTTTGGCGGATGTTACAACTTGATGGTTCGTACGGGTTAGTACAGCTTGTGTAAAGTGACGATTTCGTCCTTGTGCTTCCGGATCTGAGATCTAGCTTCGACAACGCCTCGTTCCACTCAAAAGTGAACGAAACACACGTCATTAGCCCGAAAATGGTGTAAAAATCAAGGATTTAAAAGGTTATGCTCAGATTTAGTATAGATCTGAGTGAAAATAAAAGTTTTTATGGAAAAAGATGAAGATTTTCGTAAACAGAAGAGATTTGATGAAAACAAAGGCAATGCCTTGTGCCAAAAATCGTTGTAAAACGTTGTTGAACATCATTGTAGTTGAAATCGGGTTGATTCTTACTTAGAAAACAGTGGGTTCCGGGTTTGAGAGCTCTGGGGAACTTGCAGCAAGTTCAAATGAAAGGATAGAGCTTAGTATTTATAGGAGAAGGCAAAAATGAGAGCTGGTGGAGTCAAGTTCGGTCGAACTTGCATGATATTCATGCAAATGCAAGTTCGGGCGAACTTGTGGAAGGCAGAAGAATTCTTGTGTCTCAAGCAAGTTCGGGCGAACTTGTGTTAGTCAAGTTCGGCCGAACTTTGCCTGGTGACCAAGTTTCGTTTGCCAATTTCACGTTAAGAGTTGGTTTGGCGATTCGGTTTGTATTAGATAGTTATATTAAGCGTTATATGTGACGTATTAAGCGTTGTAGTAGCGAGTTAACGCTTGAGAGCGAGTTGTGCGAGTTTGCGAGAGATAACCATGATAATTCCAATCCACATAAACACGTAAACACGTATAACACATAAACACATAAACCAATATTACCACATCATTCCCAATAAGCCAAATAAGTAATTGCGTTGCGATTGCGGTGAGATAGCAATGAGATATGCGATGCGTTGCGTTAAATAAGCGTTTATCAAGCATTTAGTTGTGATGTAATAAAGCGATGTACTGACAGAACATATTTAATTTAACATGAACATTTCTATTAACGAATCTCGGAGTACACGAGGTAGATACAACGATTATAAAAGAAAAAGATAACAACGAAAATTCAGAGTTGTTACACTACAGTGTACTTCCGAAGTGCCTCCTGTTACAGTTCTTACACATGGGCTTATCCCCTGAATGATTTGGGTTCTTCCTGAACCCAAAATTTCCTTTCTTCTTTTTGTTGGAATGATGAGTCTGATCATCTTCTCTCCTTCTCTTTCCCTCATCTGAGGTCTTTCTAGACCTACTTCTAATCACATCCAGTGTGAGGGACAAGGATAAGCCTACAGCTGACCTATAGGTGGAGGTTTTGAGGCCTTAACATTTCCTTTGATTTCAAGGGCTAGACCACCTATGAAGCGCGCGATGCGCTTTGGTTCAGGAGAGACCAAGTAAGGAACAAGCCTTGACATAGCATTGAAATCGGTTACTATGATCTGCAGTCCAGATCCTTCATAGTTAAGGTTAAGAAGTCAGCTTCAACCTTCTCCACTTCGTGTTGTGGACAGTATGTTTCTTTAACCAACTCTACAAACTTAACCCAAGAGAGGTTATACAGAGGAATCTTTCCGGTGGATTGAATCAACGCTTTCCACCACGTCAGGGCATCGCCCTTGAATGACTGCGAAACAAACTTAACCACATCTTCCTTAGCACAACCACTTATATCCACTACTGTTTCCATCTCATCGAGCCATTTTATACAATCAATGGCCCCTTTTTCTCCAGTGAAGTCTCTTGGTTTGCAAGACGAAGTATTTGTATGTACAACCTTTGCTGAAACGTGGTGTCTGATCATCCATAGACTGTTTGTGTGATTCACTTTTCCGATTGGATGAATATTCAGATTCGTCTTTCTTTGACGGTTGTGGTTTAGAATGGGTTTTAGAGTGTGTTTTGGAGCGAGAACTACTCGACTCCTTTAGTACTCTATCCACAGCTTTTGAAACTGCTGCGTCTACCAGAGCTTGCAGTTCAGCTCCAGTGATATTTATTCTTGTATTATCATTTCCTTCAACCGGGTGACTATGTGCCTCGTCTGAACCACCATGGTGAGGTTTTGATCGCTATATACCAAATAATAATAACCTATTTAGTGGTCATATAGTAGATCATCACGTTTGGTATTTTACTAGCCATGGTATAGATAAACCATATAGGCTAAAAGTTATAGTATTTATGGGAAATGAGAATTTTAAGATTTACTATAGTTAGCCTAGGTTACAATTGAACCATCAAGGGCATTTAAATAGGATATAACCCTTTATATATAAATTTGACAGAGAACATGAGTCGAAGCTGTCATTGCTGCATAGTTACTTCTTCATGGCAAGAAGGCCTTGTCACTTGGACAATATAATTTACGATCTTATTGGATCGTAAGTTTTAAGGATTTGAACATAATTCATTTGCCTTTTGACAGAGAGTTATAAACCACATCTGTCTTAGTTATGAAAACAATGCAGTTTGTCTTTCCGGAAGTATGAGAGATTATCACCTTATGAATGTCTTAATAACATTCTATTGGATGATACCAACCATGATTCATAATGATCATTTAGGCTATATTAAAGCTTGGAAAATCCAAATATTTTGACGGCTGGTGTGGTTTCTCAAGCCACACTGCCAGGAGTGTTAACATGTTCTGGATGCTAACAAGGATTTATTGTCTTAAGAGGGTTTTACCATCATAGCCATGTTCGTATTGACACATAGGCTAGGTTATACCATTAAGAGAATCTTTTGGAATTTCTTGGCAGATCAAATAAATTGTAATGATTGCTTGAACAATGAGGCAATAAAATTTTCAAAAGAAGATTTTTCATTAATACTACTAGCGGTTACAAAACTGCCTAAACGGGTTTTTTAAATAACACGGATTGTCCACACAGGGACTTGGAAGAAAATAAATAAGTCCTTGCAGGGACTAAAACATATGGATAATGTCCACGCATGGGACTAATACCGAAAGAAAATGTCCACGCAGGGACTTAATTTAAATAGCAAATACAAGATAAAAGAAAGTCCTTAATCGCCACTCCTTTTTCCCCTGATAAATTTTGCAAGATTCTTAAGAAACTTATTATTCTTTTTCTCACCAATTTCCATTCTACTTCTACTTCTTGCACTCTTTGCAAAATTTCTAATTGTTGTGGTGGTTGTTGTTGAGGTGGAGGTTGAGATTGCTACGGTAGAGGGTGTTGATAAGTATAAACAAGATACCCCGTAGGGTATATTGGAGGAAAAGATGAATGATAGAGAGCATTATGGCTGGCTGCTTCGATGTATGGGTCGATAGCAGGGGGTTGATAGTTAAACTCCGTAGGAGCTTGAGGCTCGAAAGGATTATACTCTGTTGTAGGTGGGTAGGTAGGGATTGGGTTATCATAACCCATTGGAGGTGGTTGAGGTGCAAAGGTGGCCGGTGTGATGTCAATTTCCGGTACAAGATTCGAAGGTCCACCCATTTACGGATCTTCAGGAATAGGAGGATAGTTACTAGAACCTTGGGTGGTTGCAAAACGTGTGCCCCCTCACACAGACATGCGTGCATTTCTTCTCCTCCTTGTAGTTCTGGTGGTGGCGGAGGTTGCTCCTGTTCTGGTAGTGGTGGTGGTGATGGTGTCATTGCTTGAAAATGTGGTTCCTCCAATGGAGGTTGTGGTGGGGTGTTGTGAGAGGAAGGAGTGTTCACGAATTTCCACTGTCCCCACCATTTAGCAAATTCATCGAGTCCATGATAGGGTGATCCTATGTAGGAATAACCACTGGATATGTCAATGGGATGCATGGGCGTTCCCTAAGGCGGCTCAGATGGATCTAGATCATCATCCATATCCATATCTTCGGGGAAGTGATCCTCAGGACCCAACAGGTTATGACCCGTTGGTGAGTTAATATAATCGTTAGGGTTAAACTGTCTCGAAGAATAAGGTGAAAGATAGTGCGAATGATGAGAAGAATGATGGGATTGGGGCGGTTACAATGAATGCTGCGAATGGTGAGAGTGTTGTGGCTCTTGTGGTTGCTGTGGCCCAAAAGAATGGTGGTAAGATGGCGAAGTGCTTAGTGAAACGGATCGCCTTGCAGGTTCCAATGAACGTCTCCAATCGTCATTGGAATCGGAGCTAAATGATTCCGAAGGTGTACGGCGGTGAGAAGGCCCCGCATGGCTAGACGATCCTCCCCTCATTGGGCCTTTCCCTCTTCCTCTGACACGTGGCGGGGAGTACCATGACGTAGACATATAACCCGGTGGGCCCGGTGGGGAGTACCGTGACGTAGTTGATATCACCATAGTCAATTATACACAGTTATAGCACAGCGGAAGGCTTGGAAGGAAATTACTATTACAACCCAAAAGTTCAAAGTACGAATAAAATAATATACAGACGGTTGTAAAAAGGATCCACAGGCGGATCTATAAATGAGTACATAAAACTGAGTTCCACAGACTTAAGGCATCTAGGGATTTGCAAAGTCCTCTTATTATGCAAGTAGCTCCAGCCTATTTCGTGAGGTACCTGTAACTTAGTCTTTGGAAAATACGTCAGTTTTCACTGGTAAATACAAATACCTGACTCATTTTGTAAGCCTTTGAAAATGTTTATTCAGGTGCACAAGGCACAAAATCTTTTATAACCTGGGAAAATTATATTTATAATCTTGTATACAGTTTTACATGTTTGTCATACTTTTGGGGCCGGTTCAGAAACCGGTCATGATTAACTATTCACCACTTATAAAACCCACAAAGGAGTTATTTCCCAACCTTGCGGGAATAATTTATTTAGCATTTTGCATCTGTCAGGTGTATGCCTACACCCCGGCATAGGTCGTGGCCATTAATAATTTAAATGAGCCAAGGATATCCAGGACATGGTCGTTAACCCCAAAGCTTATGTTATCAAACAAAACAGATTAAAACGGGTTATGCGGACTTATTAATCACAATCCGAGTAAATGATCCCATACCCGACCAAGCGGCAATAATTTACGTATCCCAAGCCCGTATAAAGGAAATAAGTTAAATGTATTTGCCTGAGTTTATGTGTATGCACTACTTAGTCGTATGATACTTAAGACCGTATGAAGGTATCTTCTACCGGGCTACCTAATCTGTAAAGAAGGTTTTATTAACCTATTAGGATACTAACGGGTCTTTATTTAAGTCGAGGACTTGGACCGGTTAGCCTATAAGATGAATCACGGTTCGAAAACGCTAAAATAAGCGGTGACCGGAAGGAATGTAATTTAGACCCAACAGCTATGAAGACTTGTATAATATGGGTAAACTAAACACATTCTGGATTTTGAAGTAAAGATGCCAAGGTTAGACCCGATTCGGTTCGTTCATGAAAACTAGTCACATAAGCTGAACCGAACACGTATGAGCATGTACGGATAACCGATAAGACATATGCAAGTTTCCTAAGTTATTATGCTCCAGATATGTTATAACATCTGTGGGATGTCCATAAGTATGCCCCTAAAGGTCTTGAAACCGAATTAGGCCCTAAAAGGGTATTTTGGTTATTTTAAGGTTTATAAAAATGGGTTTACATGCAAACTGAAGTTTTGCTCATAAATATTCTGTGAAAACAATTAATTTATGATATTAAATCAGTAGGATATCATACATATATGTGATTTATGGTTTATGGCCAAACTATGCCCCGTAAGGGCATTTTGGTCATTTCACATATGGTTTTAGGGACTCATTTGGGATTCTGAGTTCATGTCTTAAACCTACTGTAAAAATACTTAAAATCATTTATAAATTAAGTAGGTAACAAGTCTTGGTTGCTAAATATAGTTTAAAGTCAAACTATGTGCTTATTTAGCGTAAAAGTTGGTAAATGACGATAATTCCGAAGTTTAAGTGATTCTGAGATTATGACCAGCTTTGAGGCTTCGATGTAATTTATTTATCATAACATATCAGTAGCCAAAAGTTTTGCATGATATTTATGTGTAAAACTCATTTTAATTTGCAAAAAGGGTACTATCGTCATTTATAAGCTTTATGCAAGAACTCAAGGGTAAGTTCAAAAATAAATCAAACCGGACATCTAAAAAATTCCTAAATATGATATCATAATAGTAGGTAAAGAGTTTTGTGTCAAAATTATGTTTTAAACATGATGTCATGCTAAAGGGCATTCTAGTCCTTATAAAGGCATGAATTTCGCTTTTCTATATAACTTCAGTTTATGACTAGGTTTGGAGCATCAAAATACTCTAAATATGTTTACCAATCAGTACCTAATTCGTTTGCATGTCCAACTACCTTAAAAGGTCTCATTTTTTACAAAAAGGGCATACTAGTCAACTTTAAGCATAATAACGGAAACAAGCATATGATCTTAGATTACTAAGTGACCAAGTAGTATAACCTCAGAGGGTTATTCTATAACATAATATGATCACAAAGAACCCAAAGGCTTCAAGGAAATAAGCTAATTTGGGTCAGAACTGAAGTCAGAAGCAAAAGTCAAGCCTTTGCGACTTTCGGATGCGAACCGAGCCTAAACTCAGAATTGTCGGGTTAAACATGTTTAGACATGTTCTAATAATATTTACCAAATTATTAAAGTGATGAAACGTGTTTTATAACTTCTACATTATCAGATTGATTTGATTTAAAATCTGACTAGTTTGACTTTTATTATTAATATATATATCCAAAACCCGAGTAGTCGCTAATGATTGCTTTGAAAACGTCAAATCAGGCAAGAATACAAGACTAAATGGGCTCCTAGACAGCCCAAAACTAAACCCAAAGACAGCCTGCTGTTGAGCCCAAAGACACACCAACACGTCCAAGAAAACCTAAGTCCAGCAAAAATGTTTACTTAAACAAACTGAAAAAAATTGTTGCTGATCATTGTCCAAATTGAGGGTGGAATCGAGCACTATTGGGCTTGGCAGGACTCAAAAGCCTACTGGACCTGGGCCTAAACCAAACATGTAGAGTGAGGAGTTGGCCTCTTTGTTGTAAGTCTATTATATACATGAAACCGAATATATATCACAATTGCTCTAAGTTATAACACCTAAATTAATTTATGGAAAGATGTGGTCACTTTGTAATTTTGAAGAAAACAAAAATAAGTGAAACCGTAAAGGGCCGTTAGGAAAATTTGATTTGACGGATTTAATATTCAAATATATGAAAATGATAGGTCAAAGATCTACATCTATGAAGTTGAAGGGTCCGAATAGTCCACAGTTTTAAAATCAATAGGTGCTCAACCATTGTGCATGATCTGTAACATGATAAGATAAACACCAATGAAGAGTATGATCAAACCAACGGTCTATACCAAGACAACAAATCCATAAAGAAAAGCATCCAAGCATTCCTCAAGGCACACAACTAGATACTAACTGACCACTTGTGACCGACAACAATTTACAATCTAGTAAACTAGGAAGAGTACAAAATAATATGAGAGATGTTCAAAAAAAAACTGAGAAGGACTTGGTCAACATACTTTGTGGGTGCTAATTGTGCAAGTTAACTTCTTGAAGTAACATATTTGACTGTTCCGGATGACTTTGAATAGTAAAGGTGCTAGCCCATGAAGATCACATTAGGTCACTGTGGTTCATACTCAAGTGTTAATACAAGTACGTACAAAAGGATGAAATCGAAAGAAGAAAGCAAATAAAAAGGAACTTCACACTTGAAGAATGATATGGTTTTTCTTGATCAGGGACTCCCTAAACGAGCAAGCCATTTTTCGAGAAATGGCATGTCACTTGGATTGATGTCTGGAATATGATGTTCTTGAAGAGTGTGATTATTTGTGTAGTCTCACCCAGAAGCTGGGCTGCATCTTTGACACTGGCCTGCCTTTCCTTTCTCGTAGACATGTAGTGACATTTCGCTATTATGATTTGTGGTAAGTTGGTGAGACAAGCTGCGATTAAGTCAGCGATCATTGATGATAAGTTATCGAAGAGTCCCTTTTGGCTCACCCTAGCGTCATAAATAGATCAGAATTGTTTCGCTTATATGATACATTGATTGAGACAAATAGACATGTGCGTCGGATCATTGCCTCCATACCTTTCCTCCGCCTGGTAATGCGTACTTTTACTCTTATCCCTGAAACATTCAACAATCTGTTCAGCTGTACGCTTTTGAAAAGCAGGGTTTTGCAACTCGTTTCCTAACCATTTCTTGGTGAATCTAATTTCTCTCCACAAAGTTTCAGCTGCTTGTTGAAGAATTATGCGATCTTTAAAAAAATTGAGGCTTTTTTCCACCAATGTAACATATAATAGACCTTCCCTAACACATTCCAACAAGCTATCAACTTCCTCCTTTTCGATTTTGGGAAGAGAAACCGCAATCGTTGTAAGGGTTACCACAGGTAACCTCCAACAATTTAATTCACGAGATGGAGCATGGAATAGTAAAGATGCAGCTCCATGAAAACCAATATTAGATTTTTTAGGAGCTCTATCAGATATTTGGGTTGGCCTTTTGCACCCTTTTGGATCAATGGTTTCACCGATCTTGAAAAGCCTTCTGCTGTTCTCTCACTAACCCACATCCCATTTTCAAAATGCAATATATATGGGCGGCTTCCCTGTTTCCATATTCCAAGTTCTTAGCATCTCTTCTCAATGAACTAAACACGGCCTTCAAACAATGGAGACAATAATAGACACATATCACAAACACTAACGGGATCAAGGCTATTATCTTGCACAACACCACAACTCCCTTCTGAAGTTGTATACAAATGTAGAGAATTAGCTTTTGGAAGACTCGATGACTGCGTTCAGTCTAGGGCTAAGAAATGGGAGTCTTATACTAGCTCGTTTCCAATTATATAACTTACCAGTCCAATAGGGTTCTACTTCAAAGACCTTAAAGTGGATTGAAAAGGACCCTTCAAAGCTTAAGGTTGCAAAACATCTAGAAAGTGGAACAATTGTACCAATCAGGACTCCGATAGATTGTACTATGAGAATTACTAGCATGGACCACCTATAATCCGAATCATAGTCCTTAGCAAACATAGCTTCAATAGTCCCGGACATAGTATAAGTGTGTAAGATGGTGACTAAAAGACATATTACCCCAGAAGAAGCAGATGTGGTGTGAAAGAAAGCTGTTATGAAGTGGAGCCAGCTGCCACTTTCTATCATTATCCAGTGGTTTCTCACATGATTTTGTAGCTTCTCAACTGTTACTATTTCTCCCGGTGATGGTTGAATGTATTTTGAAGCTATTTCATGACCGTTTTGGTATTTGTAGTCCATAATCTGTTTGGATTTTAGAATCGCCAAAAATGCACATATATATTATCAACAATACAACTAACAAAATCACATAAATAAAGGGTAATATGGGATTAGGATGGGTACTTGTATGTGTAGGTGAAGTAAGTTGTATGATACGGGGATCTTCTTTTGGGTTGATATGGATACAGCTCCCGTTTGCATTTGAATGCAAACATTTACCACCAAGGTGATGACTTGAACACACAAAGCTGCGACGTTTGACAAAAGTTCATTGCTCTCCATGGTTCCTAAAGAAGGCAGTAAATTAGCCATCATGGTACACATAAAGGCCATGCTTCGAGCTTTGCCACTTGGTCCACATAACCCGGCATGGAACCAGTTAGATCCACAGGTAACTTCATTGCAACAGATATTACCGTAAGAGAAGCAGAATTAATTGTGAAATATTTTGAGGGAAACCATATCATTCTTCTACAAAAACCATGTAATAAATCAGCCACCATGAAAAGGATACAAACCAGAGACGCTAACGCAATGTAAATCCCATCCATAACATAGGTGCGCTGTAACGGTCTTCGAGTTCTGATCTGTATATACACTTTAGATATCCCAACAAGAATCTGTAATATTGTTTGGAATATTGTAGACATCGGTGAGTCTATCCACAATGTTAAGATACTCATGTGTTGAGTTGTAAGCCATAATTCTAGGGAAAGAAACTGATGATTTGATTTGATGGGGATATGCTGAATTGGGATGTAGGAATGGAAAAAAAATGCGGGCAGAGTTTAATTAGGATTGGATTTTGGGTTGAGAAAGACTTAACTATATATTAGTTGAAACCAGTTGCATATATATAAGCTAGCTAGATAGAAACAAGGTTGGATTTATTTACGGACGGTAACTATATAAATAAATATTACCGGAAACACATGAATCATGCTCTTCCTTAAAGCTGTTGTTGCATGAATAAAGATGCCAAATTCTCAACAGCCACTACTTTTCTTCAAAACCTGACTAAGATGATAAGGAGATGCATGATATAACTTTTTGGGTCTTACTTTATTTTATTATAAGAATCCTATATTTGATCCCACAAATAATGCGGTCGAAAAGTGGATTCCATGTGATTGTTTACATTGCAAAAGCTTTTATTCAATAATGCTTTTAAATTATTGGCACCAGTTTGAAATGTGTCCCAATGATGAAAATAACTTTGAATGTTGATCACACGCATTCTCCTAAAGTCCACGTATTGCCCACTTTATAGGACTTAAATCCGCACCACTTTGGTAAGGATAAAGAGTTGGTGTCACTAAGAGGCCATTGGCTCATGCAATATAAGAAGTTTAAACTAAAGCTGATAACATTTTCATAATGATTATTGATTAATAAGCGAATGAATATAGCTTAATATACGGAAAACATAGATAATACAATACTCTAGTATTGTTGAGTTGTAATCCATAACTCAAGGGAAAGAAACTGATGATTTGATTTGATGGAGATAAACTGAAGTGATTTGACTATATTTTTGTTGTATTTGAAACCAGCTGCATATAAGGTACAGAAACAAGGAAGGATTAATTTACAGACGGTAATTATATCAATATTATTACCGAAAACACATGAATCATGCTCTTCCTTAAAAGCTGCTGCTGCATGAATAAAGATACCAAATTCGCAGTCTCAGCAAAACCTATAAGAGTGTGAAACTTGAAAGCTAATAATTGTGATATTTGACCCATCACCTGGGCCACCCATGAGACAACATTATTTGCAATAATTGTGGAAAACAACTCTTGAAAGCTCTCCATTTGATGCTTTCTAAAAGTGGATTCTATATTTCCATTTATATTTTTTCAATCATAAAATGTTTTATTCAGTAATGCATTTGAAATTTACATACCAGTTATATACTATAATGGTGCCAATGAGTGTAAAGAGCAGACCTGTTAAGAGCTTGGGGGGGGGAGCTAGGCGCCCACCTCGAATTAAAAAAAAAACCTTGTAGTGTTGTTTTTACTCAAAAAACCTGATCCCCCCCCCCACCCAAAAAAAAACTGTGGGATCCATCTCAAGTATATGTTTGTTTCAGTTATTATCCTTCTGGAAAGCTTCAGATCAGAATGGTCGGGTAAATTGAGTAATGTGTCAACATGGGTAATACCGGTCGGGTTGCGTTGTCATAAATTGTTTTGCTACTATCTGAATCTTGCTTTGCTTTCTTAACGCATAAATTGGTTTATTTATCAGCATAAATTGTCTTAATTTGACGGGTCAGTAAGGTAGGGACTCATTTCTAGATAAATCATATTTATAAAATCTTTTGATTTTATAGCATCTATAATTGAATTGTGGTTTATTCAGGTTCAAGAGAGAATTTTTATGGAAATTAGCTAGCTATCTAGGGACTGGTGAATCATTTTATATCATAATCAGGATTCAGCTTGGATATTCTATTTATCTCTACGCATTATGTACGATTTTAACTTTGTTTTCTGTTCTATAAGGACATTTGGATTCAATAGCACCAAATAATGAGAGCTACTACATGGCCAGCCAACCCTTCAGACCTGTTGAATTATTCATTAATATGTGATTATTTGTGACGAAATCTTTGATCTTGTGATATAATATATAGCAGTCCAGAATTCTTGCTTGCAGGGACAAAGGGACTTCTTTCGGACACCAGGTTTCACATATGGCATTCGGGTTGGTGTCTTGCAATCTTTTTATTGCATCAGTTTAGAGGTGGCAAATGGGCCAGCCAGGCGGTTGGTGTAACGGATCAAATATCTTGGATCAAACGCATAATATTAAGTCCAATCTTTTTGCTATATTCCTTTGTTGCAGAAAACAGGTAAATATACTATTTCGTTTACATCAAAACCGTTACTAGTTAGCCCATTAACATATTACCTCTTATAGTGGTGCCGAAATAAAGATGAGACCTACAAATTGGAGGCTTGAAGAACAAGAAGTTGATGGTGTTCGAAAAGTTCTAACTTGAGCTTGTAGGATAAAATGTCACTTGTTTACAAAACCTTTTTTTGTTTCTTTATTATACATTTAGTAGACACTATCTTTATGTGTACCATAAGCACATATCGTAACGATTATTTGCAGCCCTGGTAATTATCATATTATTCGTGATACGTGATCACTCCTTCGGGTCTTTAATTAGTCGTTTGATTTGGCTTAGTTAGTTCTATGCCAAAATCATTAACTTGGCCACTCATATTAACTCATTTTCAACCGTTCGGAACCAAACAAACAACAACCGTACAAAGATACTGGTAGGGTTTGGGGAGGGGGATGTAGGCAAACCTTACCTCTATCCTTGTGAGGCTGCTTCCAGATTTTCGGAAACAAACTAAAATCTCAATTATTCCCTACTTTTACTAAATCGGATTGTGTTATTAATAAAAGATCCAAGACAAACATATTGGTCATATGTGATTCATGGTATTTTTTTCATAGTTATTCATACCTTCTTCAAGATTCCCAAATCTTCGGTTATAACATGAAGAATATTTACAAAAGCATAGATACCAAGTTATGGTATCAAGTATGATAATAAAGTTCATCGCTAATGAAGCAATAAAGCCAATTTAGTGTAATTGGCTTTAAATTTGTTAAAGAAATAATGGAAGAACTTGAACAACATCATCAAAGTGCTGATTCAACAGGTAGCATAAATTTTATGCTTTGTAGAGTTTTTTAAAAAATAAAAATAAAATTGATGGGTTGGGTAACAAGTTAAAACGTGTTTGGTCAAACGGGGTACTTTCGGTCACGTTGGGCTGACACGTTAACATTTATTTGCCGGTTTTTTTTTCAGTTTTGTAAGTATTCTGGGTATATATCAAGATGATATCGTTAAAATAATTAAATAATTCTTCAAATACATGTATGGTTTCTGAGGGAACTTGTTTCTCAGTTTAAACGATCATGGATTTGTTACCTAAACGCCCTGCTTGGGTATGCGCATATAATGTATATGTGTGGGCCCTCGGGGGGCAAAAGTGAAAGTGCACTAATTTTAACGTTATTTTACTAATTCCATGAAAATAACGTTAAAAAGCGATGGATGGTTAATCATGCATCATGTGGTGGCGTTGATAGCTGAAAGACAAGGGGGTACATGCACTAATCAGCTTTTGTCCCAATTGCTGAGTGTTATGTGCCTTATGATGATGATTTGTTACCTAAAATCAAATAGCCAGTTTGTGACTTGTGAGGGAACTTGCTTCTTCTTGATTATGAGTTTTGTGAATGTATGCAACAATATGTAGTTTAGGATAAATTGCGAATGTTGGGACTCTTGTCTTTTTTAACGGTAAATTTCTTTTAATCCCTGGTGTCAATGAGACTTGAACCCGAGACCTGCCCCTCCCAAAACCCAGCTGTTTAAACGGTTTGCCTTTACAAATGGACCACCACCTCATTGATAAATCCTTTCTTTGGTGAAATTCCCTAAGCAGGAAGGTTCCTATTAGTGGTCGTTGTCGTTGGAACATTAACTTCCATAACTTTTGACTCAAGATCTGTTTTTAGCCATCCACCTTATCGATTGTTTGTCCCAAAACGACTTTTTTATGTGTTACAATTTAATATCTTAATAGTCAAAACACTTTTGCAATTGTGCTAGCTTTTCTACTGGATGCTAGAGGAGCAAATCAATTGGTTATTTGTGAGTGAAACATAGGTAGAAGTTAAACTCCTTAGATATTTCATGTCTCTTTAATTGTTGTTTTGCTCATTTGTATCTAGCTCCTGACTAATTTTGTATTTTAATTTATTGCCGTTGTTGGAAAAAAAATTTGTACTAATAAAAGTTGTTTCGATCAGCTAGTCATATTTGTAGAAAGTATTACCTCTTATAGTTGAGGTGAAATAAAGAGAAGACCCACAATACTTGGAGAGTTGAAGAACAATAATTTTATGCAGTTCAAAAAGTTTGAGCTTGAGCATGTAGGATAAGATGTCACTTGTACTTGTTTACACAACTTTTTTGTCTCTTTATTTTTCACTTATGTGTACCATAAGCACATATCATAACGACTATAGGCGGCCCTAGTACTATTCTTGATATGTGATCACTCGTTCAGATCTTTAATTATTTAGTCCTATGCCAAAATCATAAACTTCACTGCTATTCATTTTCAACTTTTAGGATACAAATTATTCTCTTTTTACTAAAACGGTTTGTGCTATTAAAAACTGATCAGTGACAAACATGTTGGTCGCATGTGACTCGCGAGGTTCTAACAGCACATAGATAAGTTTTGACAAGTATTGTCATCTTTTAATGTAGCGATAATCAGGTACATTTTAATCTCTTGAACTATTTAGTTTTTTTTTTAACTGGGAAAATTTAAAATATTTTAAATAGCTCAAACTTCTTTCTTCATGTATTTAGTACATATTCTTATGAACTTGGACAAACCGATCTTTGTTTTTATCAAAATATAATTAGGAGTCTGTAGTTTATGGGCAGACCCGTGAAACCCATGGACTGGCCTACTGTACCCATATTAACCGACTCGTATTGTACAGGTGGTTCGGTTGAATTTAATTAAAACAGATTTTTTAGGACTTGTTTTCAAGCCATACGTGCGTAAATTAAGGTTAAACTAGCAGTTGGCTTATACAAGCTTTCTCGGTCCATCAACATGTGTTGGATTAATCTTGACGGGTCAAGTTGGGTCGGTAGAAGTATATTTTTTATGGGTCAAGTATTTTTAATTGGTCATGTGTTTTTTATGTTGAAGTGTTTAGCAAAATTAAGTTAGTGGCCCTAATTATTAGTTAGTGGGTATTTATTTTGTTCTATATAATGTAAGTTTTATCATGAATGAAATTAGGGTTAACACATTCTCTCTATACGTGAGTTTTCTTTGTGTCACTAAAGCCTTCAAAACCCAACAATTGGTATCACAGCCCTAGGGCTCGTATCGTGGGATTAGCAGGTTTGAGAGTCGCTTTTGAAGATAGGGGAGCAGCCCCTGTGGCTGCGGGGCTGAGAACGAAAGGGTTCGCAGAAGGGTGTGTAGAAGAACAGCAAAGTGTTTTGTGGCGGTGAGTACCGTCTGGAGGAAGAAGGAAAGCAGCAAGGGGGATCAACTATTTTGATTGATCAAGAAAAAGATATAGATGGTGTTAGCAAGTAGGCTGGTGAAAGAGAGTCAAAAATAGAGGTTAGTCGGTGACGGCAAGAAAGTAGGTTATTTGTGATCAAATAACATGAAGAAAAGGAGAGCAGGTCACGACAAAGAAAAAAAATTAATTGGGTGGGGGCTGAGATTATTGATTGAATCAGCCAAGCAAGGATTATATTTTTATGCAAGCAAGCACATACCTCAATTCTCTCACCAAGATTATAAAGATTATAAGCACAGGGGTTTCTTCTGTTCGTTTTGTTTTTGGGGAATTCAAACAGCAGGTTGGTTTTTTTTAAAACAAAATAAAACAAAGCCACAACAAGCAGTAAAATCACGGTATGTTCAAGTCAGATTTGTTGTTGTGTGGTGGTTCTTTAGCATAGCCGCCGATGATAACAAGAAAGAAGAAGCAAGGCAACAAGATTGTAACTGAATGATGCAGCGAAAAACAATTTAGCCCGACATCCGTCTTGATTAAATGCAACGGTGATTCTATGGCAGAGGTACGAACAAGAAAGATGTGATCACAACAAAGAGTTGCAAATGTATGGTCTTTGTGGGCAAGCAAGTTAGCAAGAGTGTAAGTTGGTTCCTAAAGCAAGTAGCAAAGTTATTTCCCTAGCAAGTGATAGCAAGCAAGATTGAGCAGAAAGTTTCAACACGTTAGCAAGGTTGAACCTTTATGGTTCATGTAGAAAGGAAATCCAATCTGGATTAAGCGAGCAAGAAAGATAGAAGAGGCGCCACAAGAAAGAAGGAAGAAGAAAGAGGCCGGCGTCGCTTTGCAAGAAAGAAAGAAGGCCTCGCAAGAAAGAAAGAAAGAGACTGGTGTCACAAGAAAGAAAGAAAGAGCAAGCACCGGTCAGAATGAAGAAAGAAAGAAAAGGCGTCGATTAGAAAGAAAGAAGAATATCGATAGCCAAAAGAAAAAATGAATCGAACCTAAGCGGTTCGTATGGCAAGAGTAAGACTGGAACCGATGGGTCAATTAACGAGCAGGAAGCAAGAAAGAAACGGATCAAAATGTCAAGATTAAGGGGGTGAATGTTGGATTAATCTTGACGGGTCAAGTTGGGTCGGTAGAAGTATATTTTATATGGGTCAAGTATTTTTAATTAGTCATGTGTTTTTTATGTTGAAGTGTTTAGCAAGATTAAGTTAGTGGCCCTAATTGTTAGTTAGTGGGTATTTATTTTGTTCTATATAATGTAAGTTTTATCATGAATAAAGTTAGGGTTTTTCTTGAACAGCAAAAAACACATTCTCTCTATACGTGAGTTTTCTTTGTGTCATTAAAGCCTTCAAAACCCAACAACATGTATGTAATATGTTTGTAATCTGTTTGAATGTATGTAACAATTAAACACAAAATTGATTTCTTCTTCTTATTGGTTTCTTCATATGATTCAAGAACAAGCAAACTGTCATTTTTAGTTTATCGTCTGAGAAACATTCTCCAGAAATTAGTGAAACGAATCATGGGAAGGCACTTGACAAGTTGCCAGAGAGTTATGAAGACATATTTGCCATTCCTTCTACCCTACCCCCTACTAGATCCTGTGATCATAAGATCATTTTAAAGGAAGGGACACAACCTATAGCTCAAAAACCATACAGATACCAGATGTGATAGAACAAATGACTCGAAGAGTTATTGGACAGTGGAGTTATAAGGGAAAGTACCAGTTCATTTGCTGCCCCGGTAGTTCTTGTTAAAAAGAAAGATGGGAGTTGGAGGATGTGCATTGATTACAGAAGATTGAATGATGCAACTGTAAAAAATATTTCCCTAATTGATGAATTGTTAGAATTAGGGGGGGCTAATTTTGTCTTTTCAAAGTTAGACCCGAGATCAGGTTATCACAAATCGGGATGTTTGAAGATGACATTTAAAGACAGCTCTCAGGACTCATCAGGGACATTTTGAGTTCCTTGTGTTACCCTTTGGATTAACCAATGCTCCTGCAACCTTTTAGGCTTTAATGAAAAATACTTTCAAACCCTTACTTTTTTTGAATGGTGACTTTCTTTTTGAGTGACCTATGTCACACCGCCTAAACGGCGGCCCTAGCCAAGATCTGCCCAGACTACGTTGTCATAACCGGGCCCGCACTGGGTTGGTCAGACTTGGTTACTTCGTTCCCCCGGAAACCGTACTGCCTCCACACGAGCTGCCTCGCTGAAGTAACAGCCAGATGAAAACCGGGGTGCTGCTCAGGATCGAACCCCCCTCGGAGGATTTGTCAACATCATTGCCCAACCATTGAGCAATAAGCCCGGGGTTATATCTAACCCAATATGATGACACAATTGAGAATTGAACTTGAGTCTCCTTTGGAAAACACCAAGTCTCCTACCACTAGGCCACAAGTGGAGGACACTTTCAAACCCTTACTAAGGAAGTGTGTCTTAGTTTTCTTTGATGATATACTTGTGTGTTTGGTGAAATATGCCACTTTAGTCTTTTTGCGATTTTCATCCATATATTTTCAAAACATGTCAGCTTCATCCATTTTTAATTTTAACCCTGTTCAAAAAGTCAGTTAAATGAGAGGCTAAGTTGGTCATTTCCCATGTATATTTTTTATTTTTCAGTTTTTTCACTTTTTCACCGAGTAAATTGTCATTTTCTTCCATGACTTTTTCAAAACATGTCAGTTTCATCCAATTTTTAATGGCTCCCAATTTTCACATATATTTCAACATGGGACGTGTCTCATAAGGCTATGACGTATGCGGTGGTGCCACATGTGGGCAATGAGGTAGAACATGAGATGCATCGAGGTGGAATCTCTTTGCATGGTGTCGCCATAAAGTCGGCATTGCAGCTTTGTCACCATTGAAACATGCTCTTAAAAAATAAATACAAAATCAATTTATGCAACCTTATTTTCGAGTCGGCAAGCTATGTGACCTTTCCTTTGATATGGTTTCTGAGAGAACTTGTTTCTCAGTTTAAACGATCACTGATTTGTTCCGGTTATCCATTCATGTACGTTTGCTTTCGCGGTCTAGGTCCACGTCTGTGCGTTTTTGACATGATAATTAGTGTTTTTTAATAGTAATGAGACTTGAACCTAAGACCTATCCCTCCCAAACCCAGTTGTTTAAAGGTTTTTCTTTTAAAAAAACCACCACCCCATTAATAAAATACTTTCTTTGGTGAAATTTCCTAAGCAGGAAGGTTCCTATTAGTAGTCGTTGTCATTGGAACATTAACTTCTAGAACTTTTGACTCAAGATCTGTTTTTAGCCATCCACCTTATCGATTAAACGACTTTAGCAACCTTGCGGGAATAATTTATTTAGCATTTTGAATTTGTCAGGTGTATGCCTACACCCCGTGCATAGGTCGTGGCCATTAATAATTTAAATGAGCCAAGGATATCCAGGACATGGTCATTAACCCCCAAAGCTTATGTTATCAAACAAACAGATTAAAATGAGTTATGCGGACTTATTAATCACAATCCGAGTAAATGATCCTATACCCGATCAAGCGACAATAATTTACCGTATCCCAAGCCCGTATAAAGGAAAATAAGTTAAATGTATTTACCTGAGTTTATATGTATGCACTACTCAGTCGTATAATACTTAAGACCGTATGAAGGTATCTTCTACCGGGCTACCTAATCTGTAAAGAAGGTTTTATTAACCTATTAGGATACTAACGGGTCTTTATTTAAGTCGAGGACTTAGACCGGTTAGCCTATAAGATGAATCACGGTTCGAAAACGTTAAAATAAGCGGTGACCGGAAGGAATGTAATTTAGACCCAACAACTATGAAGACTTGTATAATATGGGTAAACTAAACACATTCTGGATTTTGAAGTAAAGATGCCAAGGTTATGTAACATCCGTAAAAAAAAACGGATTTACCAAACCCGCTCCGTTTATCAACCGAACAGTCAGTAAAAAATTTCGTTGCGAATTAAATGCCCAAAATATTTTTAAACGATACGTAATCAATTATTATACGGGACTATATATTTAGTTTTTGAAAAACTGTTGAAAATCGCAAAAGAAAAATGAAATGATCCAGCCGGGTTTCGAACCCGGGTCACTCGCCGAGTCACTCAACGACTTATCTCACACACACAAACCACTGCGCCACTTGTTCTGTTTGGTATATATTGAAATCATTTAATTGATATAATGACGTTAGAACAAGAATCTCAAAACCGGCGCCCAATAGTTCAGTCGTCGGAATCCCGGTAATCTCGCGAACTTTTAACACCACTTTCAGTTATAACGTAAACTAGTATTAAGACATCGGTTATAACCGATGTTTGAAGTCCGCGACCAAACCATAACCGCCGGAAAATTCAAATCGATGAATACAGTCGGAAATCAGACCAAGTGCATCTCGATTTTCCCCTATAAATTCACCCTCAACCCATTGAAAACCTTTTCGCTCAAAACCACACTCTTTCTCGGCGAAAATTCCCTCGCTGGAACTTTTCTGTTCGTCGCCGGAAAACCGATTTCCTCAATTCTGAACCTCACTGAACCCCTGAAGCTTATACCGGAGATACCCATACTTTCTCCAAGCTTTCCGGAGACTTGCTGCTGCAAGACACCTGACGCCGGAGTTGATTGCTGTCGCCGGAGTTCTGCCGGAAAACAGAGGGTCCAGTCGGTATACTTCTCCGCCCAATTTCTTTTCCTTTTCACATTTATCTCACCGTAATGAACTGAAAAACACTAATAAACCGATAAAAACTTTGAACCAGTCGATTTCCGAACTCTGGTTCTATCTTGATGAAGAAGACGATGTATTTCCGTATCTTATAAGTATAATTAAAATCAGGATATTAATCGGGTTAGACACACAGTCCAGCGGTGGACTGTGTGCACACATAACGCAAAGGTCTCGAGTTCGAATCCCGTTTCACACACGCTGCCTTAATAAAAATCATTTTTTTGTTAAACTGAACCGGAGTCGCCACAGTTATATGTTAAGTATATTAATAATCGGAATAATAACCAAGTTAGACACACAGTCCAGCGGTGGACTGTGTGTTTGTTTATATCACAGGTCACGAGTTCGAGTCCGGTCTTCTACACCGACTCGGACAATTATCTAGTCTTTTTAAATAAGGCAGAAAAGGAAACAAATAATTTGTATTTAAGTATAATAAAAATCGAATTATATAACATGTTAAACACACAGTCCAGCGGTGGACTGTGTGTTAGATTAAACCACAGGTCCCGGGTTCGAGACCTGTGGAGTGCATGTCCGATTCGCTTAAAACTATTTTTAAAATAAAATGATTTTCGGTTTAAACTAATTAATATATATATATAATTAAAATCAGATATATAACGGGTTAGACACGTAGCTCAGTTGGTAGAGCTGCGTGCACGCGTACGAGAGGTCTCGGGTTCGAGCCTCACTCAGCGCACTTGTATTCCGAATCGAACCGGTCAACGGTCAGGTCAACGGTCAACGGGCTGGTCAACGGTCAGAAAAAAATCAATTTTTTTTATTTTTATTTAATTATTTTAATTAAAAATCAATTAAAAATACTTAAAAATAACATTTTTAAGGTTAGAAAATAGCCTCAAACTCACAAAAATACACCCAACAATCCTACTAAAATAGATTAATAAAATCCGTTTACTTACCAAACCATAATGCGATTATTCTAGGTTAAACTCACTCGTGGTTAAAACCACTTCGCGTGCATTCAACATCATCAACCGAACGCACCCACTGTGAGTGAATCTTACAACTTCCCCTTTTAAATTACACGTTTTGGGGTGTGTCATGTGTTATGAAAATAATTTATTTATTTATTTAAACTTGTGCCATACCACATCATGACCTAAACTTAGATTGTTTTTATTGTTGTGATTTACTTATTTCCTTTTGTCAAATTATATGAAACTCCTACATTAAGCCCATCAGTTCCTCGTGGGAGACGAGTAGAACATCGTGTGCTTCAAATCAAATTCATTATTGTTCATGTGTGTATCATTGAGTTTATATTGTTTGTAGTTGTGTCATTCATATTATCATGTTTATGCAATTTATTCATCAGGCCCCTCAGTTCCTCGTGAGAGACGAGTTGAGCATCGCGTGCCTCTAATTGTTCCATTATTGTTCATGAGTGTTTCATTTAATATCTTATGATTGTTGTTTAAGTTACATCTAACTTTACTCATGTTTGGTTGTGCACCTATTTCATAATCAATTTAAATAAATTTGTTCAAATGTTTTCCATAGGATTCACTCGCCAACATTATGTTGATCCAAAAACCCTTTTTACACATGATACAGGTGAACAGGTTGAAGCAAGGAAAACATAGGATATGCCTTAGAAGAGAACAAAGAAGTTTAGATTGTTAGTTAGATCATGTTGTAACATTTATTGTAAATTTCCATTTAATTTGTATTAATGAATATGAAACGCTTAATAAATGTCATGAGCTTTGATGATAACCCAATCATGCCCCGATCACCTTTTCCGCTGCGGGTCGGGGTGTGACAGGTTAGACCCGTTTCGGTTCGTTCATCAAAACTAGTCACATAAGTCGAACCGAACGCGTATGAGCATGTACGGATAACCGATAAGACATATACAAGTTTCCTAAGTTATTATGCTCAAGATATGTTATAACATCAGTGGGATGTCCATAAGTATGCCCCTAAAGGTCTTGAAACCGAATTAGGCCCTAAAAGGGTATTTTGGTCATTTTAAGGTTTATAAAAATGGGTTTACATGCAAACTAAAGTTTTGGTCATAAATATTCTGTGAAAATAATTAATTTATGATATTAAATCAGTAGGATATCATATATATATATATATATATATATATATATATATATATGTGTGTGATTTATGGTTTATGGCCAAACTATGCCCCGTAAGGGCATTTTGGTCATTTCACATATGGTTTTAGGACTCATTTGGGATTCTGAGTTCATGTCTTATCCCTACTGTAAAAATACTTAAAATCATTTATAAATTCAGTAGGTAACAAGTCTTGGTTGCTAAATATAGTTTAAAGTCAAACTATGTGTTTATTTAGCGTAAAAGTTGGTAAATGACGATAATTCCGAAGTTTAAGTGATTCTGAGATTATGACCAGCTTTGAGGCTTCGATGTAATTTATTTATCATAACATATCAGTAGCCAAAAGTTTTGCATGATATTTATGTGTAAAACTCATTTTAATTTGCAAAAAGGGTACTATCGTCATTTATAAGCTTTATGCAAGAACTCAAGGGTAAGTTCAAAAATAAATCTGACCCAAAAATTCCTAAATATGATATCATAATAGTAGGTAAAGAGTTTTGTGTCAAAATTATGTTTTAAACATGGTGTTCATGCTAAAGGGCTGTCTAGTCCTTATAAAGGCATGAATTTCGCTTTTCAATATAACTTCAGTTTATGACCAGGTTTGGAGCATCAAAATACTCTAAATATGTTTACCAATCAGTACCTAATTCGTTTGCATGTCCAACTACCTTAAAAGTCTCATTTTTGACAAAAAGGACATACTAGTCAACTTTAAGCATAATAACGGAAACAAGCATATGATCTTAGATTACTAAGTGACCAAGTAGTATAACCTCAGAGGGTTATTCTATAACATAATATGGTCACAAAAGAACCCAAAGGCTTTAAGGAAATAAGCTAATTTGGGTCAGAACTGAAAGTCAAAGCAAAAGTCAAGCCTTTGCGACTTTCGGATGCGAACCGAGCCTAAACTCATAATTGTCGTGTTAAACATGTTGAGACATGTTCTAATAATATTTACCAAGTTATTAAAGTGATGAAACATGTTTTATAACTTCTACATTATCAGATTTGATTTGATTTAAAATCTGACTAGTTTGACTTTTATTATTAATTTTTTTGACTCGACAAATAACTAAGTAAACATGGTAATTGGGAGGTGCCCTTTTGAGGGATTAACTGTCACACCCTCAAATTTCACATGCGGCATTCTGCCGCGAGGTGTGTGACAAACCAGGGTCTCAGCCATTAGTGATATTGAACGACCACTATATGAGTTTAAATAAAAGTTCATGTTTGCTCATTCATGAGAAAATAGGGTTTATACAATTGAGTAGCGGAAGCGTAAATAATTACAAAACTAAAATAGCTAATGTAACTAAAATTAATTCTAAAAGTTTGGTGAAACCAATGCGACTCCGAAATGCATCCTAGTCCTGATGTGTGTGCTACCTTAGCAACCTGAGAAAGACATCCAAGAACAAGTGTCAACAAATAATGATGAGTGAGTTCACAGGTTTTAAGTTACAGATATAAAGTAAGTTGTTTCTCAAGCGTTTTCCACTGTTTCAAACCCGAAACAGTAAGTTGCAGTGTTTAGCAGTTACTTGTTATTTGTGGGTAGCTAACCTAAGTCAGGTCAATAAAGAGTTCGATCCGAAGCTGACGTTACTGCCCCTGTTGTGCCAGGTCTATCACCAACCATGGCTAAGTGTTAGGCAAATTCTACACCCGATACCATCAACGTTCGCTGGCGCGACCAGCTCGAGGGGGATTTTTTCGGGCACAGTAGTACTACTAAAAGTTCGCTCGCTATAATCCAATACTAACGGCATCGTAAGTTTTAAGGGGACTGACATGTGATAAATGCTACTTTGTGACCATGACTAATATAACAAAAACTCTAACAGTTGTGACGTTACCTTACCGTAACGTTATGATATTACTTTACCGTAATGTAGTGCATGTTTCTCCCCCTGTGTTTTAAAACATTTAAAAGAGTAGGGGCCGTGAACTCACCTAATGTGCAAGCATAAAACTCCATATAGCAAATAAAGACAAGCAAATCTTGAAGCTTGACATATCCAACTTTCCCGTGCCCTACTACAAATAAAGGACACCTTAAAGTCTATTGGAAATAATCCCTAGTTTCACAACTTGGTTGTAAAGATAGTTTATTCAACTACCTAGTCTAGATCGAAACACTATTCGATTTGGATGGTTTAAGTCGACGAACCGATAGGGGTTTAGTATGGTTTTCTTGTGAATATATTTGTATAAATATAAATATATAATTATAACTAAATGTTTGAATTGAGTATATAAAAACTTATCACATGAAAATCATTTTGGATTAGCAAAGCGGAATGTTTAAATGGTAGTGATAACTCGTCTTTTAAGTATGGAAAAATATATGTAGCTTAGGTATTTGTTTTGAGGTAATATATTTAACGATCATATATATATATATACAACACACACACACCACACACACACTACATAATAGATAGTTTGTGAAATACCAGTTCAGATGAGATTCCCATCTTAAAACATTTTTAAAAGGTCTTTGATGCTTTTGTGACACATCATACACACAACATATGTTATGGTATAGTTTTATAAAATATTAGGTAGAGTTTCCTTTGTTTTTTACACAAGCCAGACAACAAAAGATGTCAACAATTTTCCCAAAAATCCAAACATGTGAAATACCAACACACGGTTTTAATTATAAAATAACAATCCTTCAATAATCATCTTGTTAGACATTTTCGGATAATATATATAGCATATATATAATTATTTATTTACTTAGTCCCATATATCCGAAAGTCATGTGTATAGCATTATATAAGTTATTTCTTTTCCATGCGTCCAACCATCATTAACATTAACCCATACCAAGTCGGTTCGTCACATCCGCGTCTCATATCTCCTTATACGTACATGGAGTTATGTATACAATTATTATACATATACAAATTATATTTACACAATTAGAAATTAAATTTACACAAATACACTTAGTGCGCACCATTACCTTAACATGATATTCACCTGATAACCGACACATAAATATCCTCAAAGAACGTGTTGACCAAGTCTAACCCGCTGATCACATTTGTCCAAGACCTGACTGTTGACCGAGACCCGGCAGTTTGACCAGCGCTTGGCTTGAGCCAGAACAACTAAAATCATTAATTGTGTCCCCTAACACCATTAAATATACCACCGCGCCCATCTTCACCGCTAACCACCACTGCCTAGTGGTCCCCGCCGTCGCAGCCGAACCCGCCACTCGATACCCCGACTACCTCCATCGTTACAATGGCTACAACCCTCCAACAACTATCTGATTCAACCCAAAGGACTGCCAACACTATATGATGGTTTAGTAAAGAATGTGATACAAGGTTTTAGAACAAATAAAATGATGATTAAAACAAACAGCAACGACGAATACATAAGGTCTTACCCGATCAGATTTACTGGAACCTTATCAAAGCATGAAAATTAAGGCTTCTTGAAACACAAGATTGTTGGAGGTGTAACCATTACTCGAACCGCCACTACCTAGCACCACCTCCATCTCGGCGCCGCCACGACGCCACCACTACAGCAGCGCCGCCCCAGCTCCTGCTCCATCTGAAACATCACCACTCGACCCACACCTCCACCATATGCCACTTGCTTCGATTCCCTTAACAACCCAGCCACTACATCACCTAACACCACCACGTCAGCCGCCATAACAACACCACCAACTGCCGCCGCTGTCCACCATGGCTCCGCCGCCCATGGTGGCGACCGGATGGTCGTCTTTCTCTCATCCTCGTGACTTTCTCTCTCTAGAATCTGAAGATGGGTATGTGTTTGTGTAAAATATGAAATGTAGGTGTGGTTGTGTAGAGAGAAATGAAAGGATTATGTGGGCTAGGGTTTTAGAGAAAAAGAAAGGGAAAAGAGAAAGAGATGAATAAATAGTTAGGGTTAGAGAGGGTTTAAAAGTGGGTGGGTCAGGTAGGTGTACACCGCGTGTAAGAACTCGCTTAACGTCTCGTATATCGCTTATAAATGCTCGTAAGATTATAAAATAACTAAATCAAGTAGTTATATATATTAATCCGATTGAAACGAGTATATGGAATATATATGTTATATACAAATTATATAATATGTATGTTGAATCCGTATTGCTTGGCCAAAGTTGTTGGTTAAACGACACGTTGCACGCTACTATACTTTATTATTATTTACTAAATAATAATCCATAGTATTTCTATAGTTAACCAGGGTCGAAAATACTGGTTGTCACATTCTCCCCATATTACAAGAATTTCGTCCTTGAAATTCAGGCTAAGATATACTATGCGCTTTAGGTATGGATTCGTTAATAACACGTTGTGACATGGCAATATATACGATTTCATGAAGTTTCACTAAATCACATATAAATCACATATCATATAGAATCTCATAACATATAAATTCACAAAATTTATATTTATTTAATTGTTCAGGGATATTGTTCCGGTTGTTTATCGATGTTCAGGTACAATCCATGCGTGTTTCTGAAATTCCCCGAATTACTGTTACGTGAGTGTTTGTGAAGTAACTGACATACTTAAATTACTCTAACCAAGTTATATGCATGGATGAATGTTTAAGATAACGGAATTTGTGTTAACGGTGTTAACCTAAAAGGTCGGGTGTCACATTAACACCCACCTAATTATGATCACGTAGCCACATTCGCCTCGAACAATGGTTGGACCGTTTAGGTCTAAGCCGAAAGTCAAAGCCGTTTGCGGCAACTTTGACTTTCGGTCTTTAAATGCATAAAAACCGAACTAGAGTGGCTAAGAACACTTACCACAGGTCCTAGCACGAAAATGGATTTAGAGGGGCTTCCTTTTTTATCAGTGTAACATCCGTCAAAAACGGATTTACCAAACCCGCTCCGTTTAGCAACCGAACAGTCAGTCAAAATTTTCGTTTCGAATTAAATGTCCAAAACATTTTTAAACGATCCGTAATCAATTATTATACGCGAATATATATTTAGTTTTTGAAAAACCGTCAAAAATCGCAAAATAAAAATAAAATACATCTGCCGGGTTTCGAACCCGGGTCTGTACCGAGTCACCTAGTGACTTAACATCTCACACACAAACCACTGCGCCGCTTGATCTGTTTGTTATATATTGCAATCATTTAATTGATAAAATAATGTTACGAATTCAAAATCGGCGCCCAAACGATTCAGTCGTCGGAATCCCGGTAAATTAGCGAGCTTTAACACCGATTTACGTTATAACGTAAACCTTTAATCACATATCGGTTATAACTGATGTTTGAAGTCCGCGACACTTTTCAAAACCGCCGGAAAACTTAAACTGATGAATACAGTTCAAAACCAGACCAAATACATCTCGTTTTCTCCTATAAATTGACCCACAATCGACGACAAACACTTTCGCTCAAAAATCACACATTTTCTCGGCAAAATTCCACTCGCCGGAACTTTCCTATTTTTCGCCGGAAAACCGAGTTTTAATTTTCTGAACCTCACTAATCCCCTAAACCTTTACTGAAGTTACCCATACTCTTTCCAAGATATCCGGAGACTTGCTGCTGCAAGGAACCTATCGCCGGAGGTGAATTCTGTCGCCGGAGTTCTGCCGGAAAACAGAGAGTCTTGTCGGTATACTTTCTCCGCCCAGTTTTCTTCTCCGTTTCACTTTTATAATACCTTAATTAACTGTAAAACACTAATAAATCGATAAAACTTTGAACCAGCCGATTTTCCGATTTCTGGTTATTTTTCATTGAAGAAGACGATGATTGTTATCATATAAGTATAATATAAATCATGAAAATTATCGGGTTAGACACACAGTCCAGCGGTGGACTGTGTGCACTTATAAAACGCAAATCGTCTCGAGTTCGATTCCCGTCTCACACGCTGCCTTAATAAAATCTATTTTTTTTTTATTACTGAACCGGAGTCGCCTTAGTTATATGTTAAGTATATTAATAACCGGAATAATAACCAAGTTATACACACAGTCCAGCGGTGGACTGTGTGTTTGTTTATATCACAGGTCACGAGTTCGAGTCCGGTCCTCAGCACCGACTCGGACAATTATCTTTTCTTTTAAATAAGGCAGATAAGGAAATAAATAATTTGTCTTTAAGTATAATAAAAATCAAGTTATATAACATGTTGAACACACAGTCCAGCGGTGGACTGTGTGTTAGATTAACCCACAGGTCCCGGGTTCGAGACCTGTGGTGTGCATGACCGTTTCATTTAAACTGTTTTTAAAATAAATGATTTTCTGTTAATTCTAATTAATGTATATATGAAATTAAAATCGGATATATAACGGGTTAGACACGTAGCTCAGTTGGTAGAGCTGCGTGCACGCGTACGGGAGGTCTCGGGTTCGAGCCTCACCGAGCGCACAACAATATTCCGCAAACCGGTCAACGACCAGTCAAAGTCAACAAGTCAAGGTCAACTGTAGCAGAAAAAAAATAAATATTTTTATTATTTTTATTTAATTATTTTAATTAAAAATCAATTATAAATACTTAAAAATAACATTTTTAAGATTAGAAAATAGCTTCAAACTCACAAAAATACACCCAACAATCCTACTAAAATAGTTTAATAAAATCCGTTTACTCACCAAACCATAATGCGATTTATCTAGGTTAAATCTCACTCGTGGTTAAAACCACTTCGCGTGCATTCATCATCATCAACCGAACGCACCCACTGTGAGTGAATCTTACAATTCCCCCTTTTAAATTACACGTTTTGGGGTGTGTCATGTGTTATGAATTAATTAATTTATTTATTTAAACTTGTGCCATACCACATCATGACTTAAACTTAGATTGATTTATTGTTGTGATTTATTTATATTCCGTTTGTCAAATTACATGAAACTCATACATTAAGCCCATCAGTTCCTCGTGGGAAACGAGTAGAACATCGCGTGCTTCAATTCAAATTCATTATTGTTCATGTGTGTTTTCATTGAGTTTATATTGTTTGTAGTTGTGTTATTCATATTATCATGTTTATGCAATTCATTCATCAGGCCCCTCAGTTCCTCGTGAGAGACGAGTTGAGCATCGCGTGCCTTTAATTGTTCCATTATTGTTCATGAGTGTTTTCATTTAACATCTTATGATTATTGATCAAGTTACATCTAATTTTATTCATGTTTGGTTGTGCACATATTTCATAATCAATTTAAATAAATTGTTCAAATGTTTTCCATAGGATTCACTCGCCAACATTATGTTGATCCAAAAACCTTTTTACACATGATACAGGTGAACAGGTTGAAGCAAGGATAACATAGGATATGCCTTAGAAGAGAACAAAGGAGTTAGATTGTTAGTTAGATCATGTTGTATCACTATTGTAAACTTTCATTTAATTTGTATTAATGAATATGAAACATTTAATAAATGTCATGAGCTTTGATGATAACCCAATCATGCCCCGATCACCTTATCCGCTGCGGGTCGGGGTGTGACAATCAGGTTCCCATAGAATGCCAAGCAAGAGAGGAAAAAGTGATTTTGAAAGGTGCAAGGATGAAAGGTAACATGAAGCACCTATTTATAGTGCCAAGGACCTTCTCAAGATCAATCCAGGTGTTACGAAGTGTTGTAGGATGTCTCAGGGTGTCCTTGGACGAGTAGTGAGCAAGCATGCAGCCCATGTTTTGAATAAGGCGGTTTGGAAGCTTATGTGTGGAGGCCAAGCAAAATTTCGCCCAGATGCAGGCCTTACGAACCGTAAGCATGGGACCCTTACGGTCCGTAAGCGGTATATCAGCGAACCAAAATTTAAATTTTGGCACGTTTGGTCCTTCAACTTATATATACGTATCTTGGGACTCGCATCTGTTATTATGCCATCATAAATGATATTTGGCATATTTGGGAGTATAAAATAACTATTTTAAATCTCCTGGTTCGTCGGTAAACCACCCGAAGGCTCTAGCTTTGCTCGATGACGCTTTTAACCCTTTTAAAATAAACTTTTCATGCTTAGGGTTTAGGACACGTGTCTTCGTCTTATTGGACATATTATTGCGAGGTGTTACAGTTTGGTTTCATGGATTGTAAACATATCTGGACTAATAAACTGACGTTTAAACAGTAATTCTTGTGTATTTGTCACTAATCACGTAATTTCCGCTTACGATGACATAGATACAAACTTAGGTTCCGTGACAAGTGGACGGAGCGATCCTAACAATATTTCTTTCAACCAATCGAGATTCTCTCAATCTCGACATGTTTCCATACATACACACACATATACTGTAGACACACTTAAACCTACATGTATGGAGAAAGAGATGATCAGTTTCTTTTTTGTCAATTTCACACAGGGGGGCGGTCTCATGGTGTTCGAGGAGTCGACCTTGGACATAGCCCCGAGCATGGTGGATTCACACATGAGATTATTTGCCGTTAAAAAAAAGTGGCATTATGTTTAACACTTTTTGTTGCACTCATGTCTTGGGATAATGGGATGCTTTTTTTTTCAAACAACATTGCTTTATTTATGAGGGTTTTCTAGAATTTGGTTGTGTAAATAATGGATAAAGCTAACAATTTGATAGTGTTGTATTTGATCTTGGAAAATGTTGTTTTGCAATTTTGTTCAGCAGTATTATCATAAACTGCATCGGTCGCCTGAGCTAGTTTAGTGTTCTCTTAGATATAGTCCATTCAATTGTTGATGAAGACAACAACAGATGTGGCAGTCTATGTGGAGGTAATGAACAAGTCCACTGTTCCAGGTAGTTTTACATATTCTAATTAACCCAATATGATGACACAAGTGAGAATTGAACTTGAGTCTCCATTGGAAAACACCAAGTCTCCTACCACTAGGCCACAAGTGGAGGACACTTTCAAACTCTTACTAAGGAAGTGTGTCTTAGTTTTCTTTGATGATATACTTGTGTGTTTGGTGAAATATGCCACTTTAGTCTTTTTGCGATTTTCATCCATATATTTTCAAAACATGTCAGCTTCATCCATTTTTAATTTTAACCCTGTTCAAAAAGTCAGTTAAATGAGAGGCTAAGTTGGTCATTTCCCATGTATATTTTTTATTTTTCAGTTTTTTCACTTTTTCACCGAGTAAATTGTCATTTTCTTCCATAACTTTTTCAAAACATGTCAGTTTCATCCAATTTTTAATGGCTCCCAATTTTCACATATATTTCAACATGGGACGTGTCTCATAAGGCTACGACGTATGGGGTGGTGCCACATGTGGGCAATGAGGTAGAACATGAGATGCATCGAGGTGGAATCTCTTTGCATGGTGTCGCCATAAAGTCGGCATTGCAGCTCCGTCACCATTGAAACATGCTCTTAAAAAATAAATACAAAATCAATTTATGCAACCTTATTTTCGAGTCCGCAAGCTATGTGACCTTTCCTTTGATATGGTTTCTAAGGGAACTTGTTTCTCAGTTTAAACGATCACTGATTTGTTCCGGTTATCCATTCACGTACGTTTGCTTTCGCGGTCTAGGTCCGCGTCTGTGCGTTTTTTACCTGATAATTAGTGTTTTTTTAACAGTAATGAGACTTGAACCTAAGACTATCCCTCCCAAACCCAGTTGTTTAAAGGTTTTTCTTTTAAAAAAAACCACCACCCCATTAATAAAATACTTTCTTTGGTGAAATTCCCTAAGCAGGAAGGTTCCTATTAGTAGTCGTTGTCATTGAACATTAACTTCCAGAACTTTTGACTCAAGATCTGTTTTTAGCCATCCACCTTATCGATTAAACGACTTTTTGTGTTATGCATGATTTTCTTTCTTTTTTTCTAACGGCGATGATACTCAAACATTTGCTTGATTTTGGATATTTTGTATTCATTTGTTATGTTTTAGATATGTGGATATATAACGGGCGAATCTTAGAGCAACAGTAAGGTTGTTGTTATATGACCTGGATGTCAAGAATCCGAGTCGAGAAAACCGTCTGAATACATTGTGCTCAAGATGCCTTACACACCTTGGACTTTGCACATTCAAAAGCCTTGTGTCCCCGAGTTTGCCATTATAGATGGATCAAACATCATAAGTTATTTGGTGGTTAAAATATCCTTGCCGTCTTGGGTATTATATATTGGACCACTATCAAACTTAATAGAAATAGAAATATATATATTTTTTCATTAAACTCTTTTTTTTGTTGAATAGGACAAACATATAGAAATAGAAGGTATTCTGGAAAGAGAAGATTCAATCATTTTTATTAATGCATCACTAATAAATACTTTTTTTGTTAACTTATAATAATAGAGTTGAAAGGCCTCAACAATAAGTGAACGACTAATGTTTTTTTTAGCAAATAAGCTTCTAGAAGAAATGTGATGTGATGATTTGAGATTTATGAATAGTTGCCAATGGGGTTTTGTACTTTTGTATATGGTTTATGACTAAAAAAAACTTGTTACGTGTTGGAATTTTAAGCTGGTTGCATATTATATGTATTTTACTTTTTATTTTTTTTTTTTGAATATGCATTTCGAAGAGTAATTACATAATTACTTGTAAAAACATGATTTTTTTTAAGATTCTGGAGCTAAAAATAAATGCTTGACAATATGGGGAAAAAGTTAACAAAAAATATCTCCTTCTCTTCTCATGTTAAGCTCAACTTATATATATATATGTTAAGACTCATTTATAACATAACCTAACATATATTGTGTCCCGCACTTTTTTTTTACATTTTACAGTTATACCATCATACTTATGTAAATGTAAAAATTAAAAAAATAATAATAATAATTCACTTCTTATGTCAAGACCATTTTGTATGTTGTATGTTAAGACTTATTTATATTTGATCATTATACTATATTTATAAATAGCTATTTGGTTTGCCTTTCTCCGAACCTTAGTTAGCGTTTCGGCCAGAGTTTTTTTTTTAAGCGGCTGAAACAAATCATGAGCACCCCACGATACGAGTAGGACAAACATATAGAAAAATATAAGAGAAAATCATATATTTATGCGATGCGTTTATAGGACCCGTATTTACCTTTTTTTCTCAAATACGATAAGTTTACCACGGGTATGCAAGTTTTTTCCAGAACATGAAACTTTTTCAAAGTATAAAATCATCTCTTTCAACAATGTACATATTTAATTATACAGATGATATATATGTTGGCCCAGACTTCCAATCATGAACACACAAAACCAAACACAAACGATTTGAAGACAAATACGTCTCATACTCTTTTATTATTAAACTAAACTCGACACATAATACTAGATACAAAACCCTGTATTTATACTAAACATAAACTAGTCCTAAACCTACTAATACTCTATTTAATACAAACCTATCTAATAAATAAATAATTCAAACTAATTTTATTTCTAACTAACTTGAATTATCTTTAACCCATATTAATCGCTATACAAGTGTATCTAGAAAGTATAGACCATTTTGTAATATTAAAATCATATGAGACAAAAATATACATACAATATAATGTCTTTTTCATGTCAAAATAAAAAATAATATGAAAGTCATATAAAGTGGGAGGACCATTAACGACTCAATATAAATATACTGCATTGTGAACCACTATTTTTAACTCATAATATTCCTGTGCTTGTTACAACTCTACTTCTTCCTCAATCCTCATCACTGATCACCACAAAAAAATGAATACGTATTCGTACCTGATCAGATCATCTTCGGAGTACCGGCACCGGAAATCCACACGCCAACGACGTTGTTTGACTCTAGCGAAGCATCAGAAGACCCGGTTTTACATACTCCGACGATGCGTAACTATGCTTGTGTGTTGGAACGATAAGTACGAGTAGTGTCACATGTGTTTTTGTTTTGAGATCTGTTGAGTGCTTTTAGCAGATAATTTTGATCGAATTTTGAAAGAAATAGTTGTATTCAATCCTTCATTAGTGTATGTGTAATTATGATATGAAGGAGAATATATAGCAAAAGAATCAGAGAATGATTGGTGTGTTTTTCATGTGCAATTTTGGGTTAATTTTCAAGATCAAATTTGATGTATAAATTGCTCTATTTGAGTATCAAATTTTACTGTCTGATGTAGGGATAAGCATGGTACCGTATTGGTATCGAAAATCATCAAAACTAGGTACCAGTATTTGAAGGTAAAAATCGTATTTTACAGGTACCGTACCAAACCAGTACCGGTATTTACCGGTACCGAAAATGCCAAAAAGTAGGTACTAGTACTAAAAAATCGGTACGTAAATTCAGTACCCGTACAACACCCAGTACCTACTCTTATGTAACAATTTTGTATGCAATTGTCGGGAAAAAAAACAGTTACCACGTCATCTTTTTACAAGTTATAGCATGACGGAAACAGATCTGACGTCTAGTTTTAGCGATGTTATAGCAAGTTAGTAGCAACAGTTTTCACGAAACGAAAGTTATACATTACACGATCGGCAACAAGAAGACCTAAAGACATTAAAAATGTGCCTGGTCAACTATCATATCATAAAAAAAATAAAAATAAAAACCTTCACATTAATCCATCATGACAAACTTTCTTTATTTTTAACCTCTCATTTCTTTCTCTCTATATATTTAATAATTTAAAGTATAGTGGCCTCCACTTGAATCCCTTTTTTTTTCTAGGCCAATAACTTGAACCTCAAAACGAGTGTTAAAAATGAGTTCTACAATAGTAAAACCTGATGATGTGACATCTTTAAAGGCTAAAAACGAGAAAAAAAAATTCTATTATGATGCTTTCAAAATAAAAAATATTAAAGTTGATTAGATTTTAATGGGTGTCGGTTTGGTTATGCATATTTGATATCTTACATGATATATAGTTTAATTTGCTTAAAGTTTATGGCTTTATAAAGTTTTTGAATTAAAATACATAACAATCCAAAATAGTACACGTCAATGGACAATACGATTGAAACCTAATTTTTGGTTGTTTACACCTATCCTTGTGCATTCTTTTATCTTTATTGCAATCACTTTTAGAAACCGAATGATCACATTGTCTTGTCTCAACAAACGATCAGCTTGTGTCTAGTCTCAAAAACCCATCAGCTTGTGTCTAGTCTCAACGAGACAAAGACTAGCCAACAAACGAGGAGCAATCACGAGTTCACGACTGTTCATATGTGTCCACTTCATTAGCTCGTAAAAAATGGTCGCTGTGATTCTCTGTTTAATCGATGGACAAGTAGGTGCACTCGTAGGTGCACTCGGATTTGAAAGCCTGGTTACCTTGTGACATGCGAGTGTCGTTATTATCTTAATTGTATTGTATTTGTACTAAAATATAGATAATTTCATATATTACGTGAATAGTATAAGTGTCTACGAGTAATTTATCAAGTTGTTAATGTTATCTGATATGGATACTTGGAATCGAATACACGAAACTAGTTTTAGGTTATTGTTTTTTACTAACTAGTATTGTACCCTACGTGTTGCATCAGTAACAGTTTTGACACACGGTGTAGTTGTCAAAGGAGATAAAAAAAAGTAACTTTATTGAAGTATAGGACTATAAGATAACTTTAGTATTTTACCCGGTGCGTTATGGCAGTATTAGTGTTGTACATTACTACACGATGTAGTCTTCAAAAAATAACTTTATTAAAGTTGAGAGTTTGTATGATAACTTTATTAAAGGGTAAAGGGTGTGAACGAAAATATACACTAAAATACAAATTAATTTAAAAAAATAAATAAAAAAACCACTAGATGACATCAGTCACTAGAGGTGTTGTCATTTGATATGTATAATAATTTCAGATTTGGATCTTTTGTTTCTCTTGATTTTATGTAACTAAGTGTTATATATATAGATGTCTAATCTAATCTCTAATTTCCTAGAGTCTTCCTTACGGCTATAAACGAGCCGACGCCACTAATAGTTCGCGAACCATTAAGCGGAAAGTCCATTATGTTCATTCTTTAATAAATGAACGGACATGAACAAGAAATTTCGCTCGATTAGTTAAATGACAGAACATGAATAAAGCTCACATTCGTTCCATTATGTTCGCAAACATTCATGTGTCGAATGCTCGTTCATTTACGATCATTCATTTTCGTTTGTCTATGTTGTTAATGAAAGATTTTTGTACATTTATATTATTGTAGAAATTAATGGTATCTAGAACAACAAGATCGAACACAGAATAGCGACAAAACGGTGACAGAAATCTTGTTATTTAACCCAAACCAAAAACACCCAACCAATGCCCTTGATCTTACACTTAGTAAGATCTGATAGATCAACTGATCAATCAATCAGTTGATCAGTGAATACAGAAATACAAAGAAGACTACAAGGAGAAATACAACTTGATCTATCAGAACTACAATCTCACAGGCGAGATTAGAACAAGCTAAACAAACGAACAAGATGAACAAACCCTAACTGATTAGGTGAGACACACAGAGCATTATTGGTGAAGAGAGAGAAAGTGTTAGAAAGATCTGGAACCCTAAAAGGGTTATATATTAGCAGCCAACCAATGTTACACTTTACACCTCGAACTCCTTATAAAATACACCGACTCCAATGAACCATTTAATCCAGGCCCCTCATTTTTGATGCCTGTTACAGAAACAACAGTAGGCCAAACACAACATGAAAACGTGTTATAATAAGAGACTAGAAGCTATATGAATGAAATATACATTTAACCTTTTAACATCCCCCTTCATTCATGTGTGCAAACCAGTTTACCAAACCCAGCTTATCACAGAATTCTTTATGTTGCAATACACTTAGGCCTTTTGTAAAACCATCTGCTGGTTGACTTTCAGAGTCAACTTTGACTGTTTCAACAATACCAGCAGATACCTTTTCTCTTAAGAAGTGAAGATCCACTTCAAAGTGTTTAGTCCGTTCGTGGAAGACAAGATTGGCTGCTATAGATATAGCAGCTTTACCGTCACAATGCAATTTAACAGGTAAACTGCAGTTTACCTGAACTTCTCTTAATAACTTTAACAATCACATGATTGTAACATCCGTCAAAAAACGGGTTTTCAAAACCCGGCTCGTTTATTAATCGAATAATCAGTTTCAAATTTTCGTTGCTCATTTAATGCTTATTTTAATTTTAAACAATACATAACTAATAAACATTTTAGAATATGGAAATTAAAATTGTTAGAAAATAAAAATAAAGCAATTAATCACTAAACACTTAACCACTCCGCCACTTGCTGTTTTTGTGTAATCAAGGAAGCAAATAAAACCTTAAGTTCACCATGAATCGATCTGTTTGCGCCAAAACTGAAATCGGTGATCGGCTTTCAACTTTCCAGACGTTTGAGTGATCATTGTTACTGATTATAACCGATGCAACCATTACGACCCACGTTCTTAATCAAATTCAGTCTTTATTGTTTCGATTCATATGATTTGGGAGTTGAAAACCGAAATCAATTACTTTCTGATTTACTCTATCAATATCGTTATCTCGCAACTCAGAAACACTCACAGAACTCTTAATTTCACTTTTGCTCTAATTTCTGATCGTCGGAATCGCTATCTGATATCACCGGACTTTCGCCGGAAAACCGTGTCATTCATCAAAACCGTAAATTTCTCAATTCTTTCATCTTCTATCTATTGTTAGACTTTTACTAACTCAAACCCTTCAACCAGAATCAGTCCCAGACGACGATATCGGATAATCAGCACTCGCCGGAAGATTTCTGAAAATTCCTGAATCACGCTGTGAATCGGTATAATCATTTAAACCTTCTGATAATCATTGTTTAGTAACTCAATTTCGCAACTAATCGATCAAAACGGTTAATTGATTCAATCATGCGGAATTCATAAATCAGAGCCGACGACCTTTGCCGGAGCTCTGAGAAAAACATCTGTTGCGGTACATTCATTCCCAAAACCCTCTCTATCTATTTCATTTCAGTCAGTTATATGTTAGATGAATGATTTAAACAAGAACTGTCAAGAATCGGCTGTCAGTATTCATGAATGAAAAAGATGAAGTTGAAATGAGTTTATAGGGATTTAAAATCAGTAAATATACCGGGTGACTGTGTGCAAACAATTAGCACACGTCTCGAGTTCGATCCCTGACACAACCTCACTCTCTGAAATAAAAATGTTCTTTTTAAACCGAACCGGATCAACTCACTGTAAGATGTTAAGTTTAATAAAAATCAGTATATTAACCAGGTTAGACACACAGTCCAGCGGTGGACTGTGTGCAACGCTAAACAACGGGTCCCGGGTTCGAGACCTGTTGTGTGCACCGGTCCGACATAATTAAAACCCTTTTTAAAATAAATGATTTCTGAATAAAATTAAATAGTATATAAATATAATTAAAAACAGAAATATTTCGGGTTAGACACGTAGCTCAGTTGGTAGAGCTGCGTGCACGCGTACGGGAGGTCACAAGTTCGAACCTCACTCAGTGCAAACAAATACAAGACCGAGCTGGTCAACAGTCAATGGTCAACGGTCAACGGTCAACCCCAAAAAGTCAACATTTTTCTTATATTTTTATTTATTTAATTTAATTTAAAAATCAATTAAAAATACTTAAAAATAATATTTTTAAAGTTAGAAAATGACCTTAAACTCACAAAAATATATCTAAAAATCCAATTAAAATTGTTAATAAAATCCACTTATTTACCGTACCTTTTCGTTATTATTTAGGTTAGTTATTCCTCGTCGATCAACCCTCTAAACTCGTGTGCATTCAACATCATCAAACGAACGCACCCAATGTGAGTGAATCTCTACAAATTCCCCGTTTTAATCACATTTTGGGGTGTATCATGTGTCTTATTATTTATTACATTTAAACACTTGTGCATCCATCATATCCATGATCAAATGTGTATTCAATATGTATCAATTGTTTGTGTGGTTAACGTTTAGATTAAATTTATCATTTTCAGTACATACATCATCATAGGCCGCCGTTCCCCATTACCTATGAGCGTGAACCGTTCCCCATTACCTATGAGCGTGAACGAGGCGTTGCCAACATACGATCGGCTCCGTTTGATTGAGCCTTGATCGCACATACATCATCATAGGCCGTCCGTTCCCCATTACCTATGAGCGTGAACGAGACGTTGCCAACATATACATTATCATTCATGTTATATATTCATGCAAGGTGGTTTGTTATTGTATGTTATTGTATGATTATTTACGTTTGCTCACATATGATTATTGCACAATTTTTCCATATTAAATACAACAAGAAATCAATAATAAATGTTTTCTCACAAGGTTCACTCGCCAACTTTTGTTGACCCAAAAACCCCCCATTTTTACACATGATACAGGTGATCCAGTTGCAGCAAGAAACATATAGGACGGCTTAGAAGAATACATCGGTTTAGGCTTTGGATTGTTTATTTAGTTACTTTTTCTTTGTAATTGTATGAACTTGTTTGGAATATTGAAGTTGTAATTTTGAATTTAATAAATATGAAACATAATAGTAAACATCATGAGCTTTGGTGATAACACAATTATGCCCCGACTCTTATTCCGCTGCGGGTCGGGGTGTGACAATGATCTCACAGGTTGCTGAGCACATCGCTCTGTACTCAGCCTCACCAGTAGATCTAGAAACTGTGGTTTGTTTCTTGCTCTTCCAAGAAACCAATGAGTCACCAAGATAAACACAAAAACTTGTCACAGACTTCCTCGTTGACAGACATTTAGCCCAGTCTGAATCCACATAACCAACTAAATCAAGTTTTTGACTTTTCTTAAACAACAAACCACTACCAGCACTAGATTTAAGATACCTCAATAGTCTCAAAGCAATTTGCAAATGTACATCAGTTGGACTGTGCATGAACTGACTCATGAACTGCACAGTATAACTGATGTCTGGTCTAGTCAAAGACAGATATATTAGTTTGCCAACAAGTTTTTGGAAACCAGTAACATTTTGCAAGAACTGCTGTTGTTTGGTTACCTTTGCTGTAATAAGGTAACTCTGTTCAATTGGTGTACTAATCGGTTTACATCCGAGATAACCAAACTCACTTAGCAGTTCAAGACAGTATTTTCTCTGATTCATGCAAATACCAGTTTCATTATACAATACTTCTATTCCTAAGAAGTATTTTAGCTTGCCTAACTCTTTTATTTGAAAATAAGAACTTAAGATAGACTTAACTTTATTAATCTCAGGCAAGTTATTTCCTGTGACAACTATATCATCTACATAAACCAGCAAAACAACAAAAATATCCTTTTTTGACAATTTAAACATCGAATGATCACACTTACTTTGTATAAACCCATAATCAACCAACACACTCGTTAGTTTTTCATTCCATTTTCTAGGTGCCTGTTTTAAGCCATACAAGGACTTGGTTAATTTACAAAACTTTGTTTCATCATGAGAATAATAACCTTGAGGCAAACACATATACACATCTTCATTAATAGTACCATAAAAGAATGCATGATTAATGTCAAGTTGAAATAGAGGCCAGTCATGTTGAACAGCAAGTGCAACAATGCACCTTACTGTTACCATTTTCATAACAGGAGAGAAAGTCTCACCAAAGTCAAGACCTTCCCTTTGTTTAAACCCTTTGGAAACTAACCTAGCTTTGAATCTCTCTACCTCATCACTTGATTTGTATTTAACTTTGTACACCCATTTGCAGCCTATAGGCCTTCTACCAGAAGGTAAATCAACTAAAGTCCAAGTATTGTTCCTAAACAAAGCCTCCATTTCTTTATTCATTGCTTCAACCCACCTAGGGTCTCTAGCAGCCTCATCATAACTAACAGGTTCAATTGTCTTATTTAAAGTACTCACAAAACACAAGTTATCACTAGACAAACAGGCATAGTTAACAGTTCTATCTATCCCATACTTAACTTTTCCATCTAACATAAACTCCTCAAACCTTTTAGGAACAACAGAAGTCCTAGTAGACCTTCTAAGATTTACAGAAGTACCTTCAGACAGGTTGTTGGTCTCATCATTTGGTACCTCACTGTCCTCTGCCTCGCCATTAGGACCATCATCACTACTACCTACAGGACCAGTTGAAGTCTGTTGACCATGACCAACAGTACTAGTAGTGGCAGATGTTGAGGGTTCTAACGGCTGCAAATCATCACTGAGAGTACCATGTGAGCCATTATTACCTTCTTCATCATTGGGTGTTTGAGAAACTTCAGGTGTATCTGTCTCATAACAATCAAAAAATGTAACATGATTTAAGTTTTTATCAAAAAAAAATCTTGATTAACAAACTGTTTTGTTTTAAAAGGGTAACCATCTTCATAAAATTTCACATCTCTTGAGAAAAAAACTTTCTTATTATCTAAACTCCACAGTTTGTATCCCTTCTTAATATTTGAATACCCAATCAACACACACTTATCAGCATGATAAGTGAATTTATCTGATTCATCTAAGATAGTACTAAAACACAAACACCCAAAGTTTCTAAAATGAACTAAAGAGGGTGAAAAACCAAACACAACTTCATAAGGACTTCTACCTAACAACACAGAGGAAGGTAACCTGTTAATCAGGTAAACAGCAGTTAGAATGCAATCAGACCAAAATCGCAAAGGTAGACCACCCTGGAACATCAAGGCTCTAGCTATATTAAGAAGATGCCTGTGTTTTCGTTCCACTACACCATTTTGTTGTGGTGTATAAGAACAGGTGGTCTGATGTATAATACCTTTGGTTTTAAAATAATATTACTCATTTGATTATTAACAAATTCAGTACCATTATCACTTCTAAACACCTTAACCTTTTTCTTAAACTGAGTCAACACTAACTCATAAAAGCTAGTTAGGTTTTCAAAAACTTCCATCTTATTCTTTAAAAGTTAACACCATACTGTTCTTGAAAAATCATCAACAACAGTCAAAAAAAATACTTGTATCCTTCATAACTAGAAACTTTATATGGACCCCATATATCTAAATGGACAATATCACCTATATCTTTTGTTTTGTGTTCACTTAAAGGAAAAGGAACTCTTACTTGTTTTGCCTTATGGCAAATCTTACAAGGTCCATGATCAACATTTTTAATATCCAGACTTGTAACGCCCCAAAAACTAATTTTTTATTAATTGGTGTGTTTTCTCATGTTGGCTCAAGAAAGAAACATAAATAACTAGGTTATGTAACTTGGTTAGAATATAAACTAAATATGAAGGGGTGAAGTTTTGGACAAAAGGGGGTAGCAATCATACATGAGGGACCGAAATTGTCCATCATGGAAAGATGATTATACAAAAGAAAATAAAAACTCTATGTTTAGTGTTTTGAGATCAGTGTGTCGACACACGCTAGAAGGAGAAAAAGGGGAGGCTCAAAATTGACGAAATTAGTCCAAACTGAAGAAGGATTTCAGCCTAAACTAATGCATGAACTCGTTTTCTTGATGATCTAGCCTTAGCAAACATATGGTAAGTTGTAATTTTTGATTTTGTGATCTTGTATGAAGTGGGTGTGTGATTAATCCATGAATTGGTATGAAATTAAGCATGATTGTGTATCAGAATCACCAAATAGAACTTGTTATGCGTATAATTTTTAGTAATTTCATGTTTTAAAGTGAAACCCATTTGGGATGATGAAGATGGCAACATGGGTGTATCACCATGTCTAATCCTTGTGCTAATATGATATATCATGTGATATGTAGTTGCTTATTGTCAATTAGATTGAGTATGGTATGGAAGAAATGTGATGTTAATTGTTGATTGATGAACGAAAGCATGAAAGTAGAAGTAAAGAATGAAACACTTGTACATTATGCATAAATGGTGGTATGCACACCAAGTGTTTGATGAAATGCCTAGGTGAGAATTATAGATGAAATGGTATGCAAGTAATGGATGAACTTGTATAATATGTGGATATGAAGTGTTTGATGGTAAATAAACATGAGAAATGTATTTTAATGGAACTCATGTAGGATTTGGTTGGCCATGTTGTTTGGTAAAAGTATGCGTTAAAAGATTGTACTTTATGTTGGAGCGGTATGATGTTTACTACATGTTTGAATAATTGCTTAATCAAAATAAATAAGTAAAAGCACACTAAATGTGAAGCATAGGAGATCATTAGAACGGGATGAAGTTGGAATGATGTTGGGTTCCTAAGCATGGGTCATGATATTAGTTGTAGAATTATGAGAATTACTAGTATGGACAGAATTGAATATGTTTGGTGAGTCATATAACTAGGTGATCACGTGGTTGCAAGCATATTGCATCATGAGTATGAAATGTATATAGTGTCATTAGTATAGTCTACTATGATGACACGGATGTATGAGGTTAGGTTGAAAGTTCATATGATAAACGTTGACTTCTGAAAGTCAACTGTGCATAAGAAGCATGGTTAGACTTTTTGTCACAATTATAAGGTTATATAAAGTCATATGATACGTGTTATATCAATATATGTTATATGTGATGACATGGTGAATTATATGAGTTTGAAAAGATGTGATTTTGGGTATATGACTTATGCTTGTTAGAATTGATTAATGAAAGCCAAATGTGAGATATGCATTTGATATGATCGTTAATATGTACAATCATGTATGCTAACAAGAATGTGAAAGCGATGACCTAGAAGTATAGGGATCATGTCAAGATGGGTGGAAGTATGGAAGGCTAACGGGTCAGAAGGAGGCAAAGGATGCGAATACGGACGCTTAAGGTAAGTAATTCCCGAACTCAATTTATTATTATTCAATGCAGTTTTCGTATGCAAGAGGAAAAAGGAATTATGAAATGATGAATAAATAATGGTAGTACAAAGGTAAGTAATGTCATAACAAGTTATTGGTGGTTTAACTATTTATGAATACACTTATTGAGAACAAACGGGTCAAACTTAGAATATGTTTATCACAAGGATTGGGTTACGAAATACTTCTTAGAAAGGATTAGAAATGATAGTATAATGCCTTTTTATGTATGGGCATAAGGCCACAAAAAGGTGTAAAGTAATAAAAATGCCTAGCTCAATTACCCGGTCGTGTTGAGTTCTGACCTTGTCGGGTCAGTGTATAATAAAAATGCCCAGCTCAGTTACCCGGCCGTGTTGAGGTCTGATCCGGCCGGGTCAGTGTTATGTCCCAAATTTTTATTTATGAGCAAGGTTGAGAGTTTATGTACATGTAATGGTTACCACTAGCTTGTATCGATTATGCTAAACCCTTGAAGGTAGATAATCAACATGATAACGTGGATTACACCCTAAGACTTGGACGTTTGAATGTAAAGTGTTAGTTTGTGTATGGATAAAAAGGAATGTATGCATGTATTAAAATTTAGTATATGCGAACGTATAGGAAATTGGATATATGGTTTTAATACGAATGATATTAAATGATGCTAACCAAGTTACTTGAGAATGAAAGAAAGTGCAGGTAATTGATGATAGGCCTCGAAGAATCGAACCGGAATGGCATGATTGAGTTCGGAGGGATAACTGGATAGAACAATATATGTAGAAAGAACGTGATGCGGATGTTAATTGTGTATATGTTTAAATTTATGTAAGGTGTCACCAATTACTAATGATGTGGATGTATATGGTGACTGCAGGTTACACAAATCAACTTCATCATGCAATGCAAGCGATTGAAGATCGAGTTAGAACATGGATTGTATGAGTGTGGTCCAGTAGTTTTGTAAAAGTAGGTAATGTTTTATCTCTTAAATAAGACTGAAAGATGTAATTCTTGTAAAAGAGTCATTTCAAATGGTTTCAAGTATGCTAGAGCGATTTGAATGAAAGAAATTTTAAGGTTGTATTTCGGCTGCGTCTTATGGTAAAAAACGTGCTATGGGTTGTACAAGACTTCCTTTTTAACACAGCCAGAACCTGATCAGACGGATGACCTAACCTACTGTGCCACACATTAGACTTCAAAAAACTATTATAGCACATGTTCACAGAATTACCACTTTTTCCAACAAAATACAACCCATTGTCCACCAGAACTCTCTTTGATCTCAAATCCTGTAATAGACAATTAGTTTCATTAAATACAACAGCTATCTTATTATATTTGGCTAACCTAAACACAGACAACAAGTTTACACTGTATTAAGGAACATAGAAGACATCTTCTAAAACTATACCATCAACTAGTTTTAGTTTACCAATTCTAAAAACTTTGACATTAGTGCCATTAGGATGGCTGACTTTTAAATCAAAATCAGACACATCAACTAAATCAAACATATCTCTATAAAACTTCACCATATGTTGATTCTCACCAGAATCAACAATCCAATTATACTCAAAACCAAACACACTAGAACTGGAACAACTAACAAACCCAGTAGTAAAACCACATGTGACAGATGACTCACCTCCCACATGTGACAGATGACTCACCTCCCACATTTGACTTAGACTGCTCACCACTAGATTTCTCACCAACTAAACTCAACAACTTGGAAATCTGCTCAGAATTAAATGGCATAGAAGAACCAGAAGAATTGGCAGCAACACTAGACTTATTATTATTATTACTAGTTGACATATTAGACTTAGCAATATGTCCTCCTGGTCTTCTCCACACACCAGGAGGATAACCAATTATCTCAAAACACCTGTCAACTGTATGACCTATCATATTACAATGAGAGCATTTCAAATTTGGATTAGGACCTCTAGTATTTCTTTTCCTAGAATCAAAAGTTTGACCAAACTTGGACACAAATGAAACACTCTGACCCTTTGATCCACCAGAACTCAACCTATGAGACTCCTCTCTTGATATGATAGAAAAAGCAACCTTAACAGAAGGGAATGGTTCTCTTGTTAGTAAATTCGTTCTTACAGGCTGATATCATCCAGTCCCATAAGAAACTGCATCAATTTAATAAGTGTTGAAAAATTATTATAATCTTTAGCAGCCTGACAAGAACAGGAAGGAAGATGCACCATTGCATCAAATTGTTTCCACATTGTTGTCAGTCTGTTATAATATTCAGCAACAGTACTTCCATTTTGAGAAATTCCATTAATCTTTTTATATAAATCATAAACAACAGAACCATCCACCTTATCAAATGACTCTTTTAGATCAGTCCAGACTTCTGAGGCAAGCTTAGAAAAAATTGTCCCAGAAATAACTCTTCAGATATAGAATTCAAAAGCCAAGTGATAACAACTTATTTACACCTATCCCATTGATTTGATAAAACCTCATCATCTTTTGACTTCTCACATTTACTGTTGGTGCATATGTATGTTGCCTTCGTCATTACAGGAGAACGAGTCTGGAATAAACGAGAGTTTCTGAAGGACGAACAAGACAAAATAGATATCCAAGAGGGAGTCTATTGGTGCATAATGTCTATAGAATAGTCTTGTATCGAGTCTGTATAGAATAGGTGAAACGAGGCGTACTTAAGATAGTTTAGTGACAAGTTCGCTCATGATAAGTTTGTAAGAAGCCAAGTTCGGCCGAACTTGACTAGGTCAAGTTCGGACGAACTTACTTATAGTTGTCTCTCACCAACGAACTTGTAACACTATATATAGATGCCTTGGGATTTCATTTGTAAGGAGTTGAAGATTTTGGCACAGAGACGGCGAAGCTCTGTCGGATCCGGATCTTGAATGTAATGAACTTTAGATCAATGAAAACAACTATTAAACGAGTAATTCTTGTTATTTGGTTAACTTGTCATTAGTTTCCGCCTAATCGGACAATAGATAACAAATTTAGGTTCCCGAGCTGTTCGTGGACGTTCCTACAAGTGGTATCAGAGCCTGGATACCTGAATTTGTTGAAATCAAGACAAGAATCTCTCTATTTCATCTCCATTCTTCTATTTTTATTAACTTTTGAACATAAAATGAAGAATTCACGGTCAAATTCTGTCCAATTTTGAATATGTCATGTTAAATACACTCGTGGTAAACCCCTGAGAGTTTGGACATCAAATTCACAAGATTTGACTTCAAAAAGTTGCAAAAACCATGTTTTGAAACAAGCCATGGCCGAACTTAACATCAAGTTCGACCGAACTTGATAGAAGTTTCAATATTTTTCAAGAAGTTCAACCGAACTTGAGAGGTATTTCGGCATTTTTTTACACAAGTTCGACCGAACTTGAGTAAAATTGTTTGTTTTTCTCACACAAGTTCGCCCGAACTTGATAGTCATCTTGAAAGATCACCTAAGTTCGACCGAACTTATCTGTTTCTTGATAAGTTTTCACAAGTTCGCTCAAAATCAAAATCTTTATCCAGAACTTGGATTAAAACTGAAAATTTTCATCCTTCAACTACAAGTTCGACCGAACTTGTAGTTAGTTCTAATATTTTTCAAAGTTTCACGTGTTTTCAGCGTACGTGTAACATTTGTCAAAAACGGGTTTCCAAACCCGCTCCATTTTGTAACCGAATATCAAGTTATAAATGTCACGTTGCGTATTTATGGCTATTTTGATTTTTAATGATACATAATTAATAAACAAACTAAACTATAAAAATTATAATGGATAAAAAGTTAAAATAAAATAAATAAAAATAAAATGTGGCTGCCGGGACTCGAACCCGGGTCAGCCGGGTTGAAACCCAAAGACTTAACACACACACACATCACCACTCCGCCACTTGTTGTTTTCTGTTAGTATTAAGAAACAATAAAATTTTATGGTCTCCCATGAAGCAACCGGTTACGCCATCTGTAACCGAAATCGGTCGTCAAACGTCCAGAGACGTTTGGTTGATCGCGGTTTGCCGATTATAACCGCTACACCGACATTTTCAATCAAGTTGCTTTGAATGAACTTGAATTCTAGAAGTGAATCGGTTTTATAACCGAAAACTTTCAATTCCAACATAACTTCAATCTCTGTTCTCTCTCGCGACTCACAAACACTCTGCAAACCTCCAATTACATTTCCGCACAATTTTCAGTCCACCGGAGAAGCTATTTGAAGTCGTCGGAAAGTTTCTGCAAGTCGCCGGAAAACCGTATTCTTCATCAAAACCGTAAGTCTTTCAATACCGTCGTGGTCTATCAATTGTTGAGCTATTTCTAACTCGGACCTTCTAATTGAAATCGAATTCAGACGCTGTTATCGGATAATTCCAGTTCGCCGGAAAATTTCTGGAAATCTTTATTTTCATCTGTGAATCGGTAAGGACATTCAAACACTCTGTAAACGTTTGTTTAGCACTTCAATTCCGCGAATAACTAATCAAATCGGTTACTTTGTTCGCTCAGTGACAGTTCATAAAAACAGAGCCGACACCTTGCCGGAATTTCTGTGATAAATCATTCCTCCGGTATGTTTGTTTCCAACACAGTCTTTGTCATTTCATCTCAGTCTTATGAATGTGTTAATCGTTTTAAAACAAGAAAACAGAGGGGCAATCTACTGTCTGTAAAAACTAACGGGGAAGATGAACTTGGCTAACATTATAAGGATAATTAAAATTGGTATTTTAAACGGGTTAGACACACAGTCCAGCGGTGGACTGTGTGCAAATAATACGCACACGCCGCGAGTTCGATCCCTGATACACGCACCCTCCATGTGATAAAAACGTTTTATTTTTCTAACTGAACCGGGTTAATTTACGTTAGTTGTTAAGTATAATAAAAAGTTGTATATTAACCAAGTTAGACACACAGTCCAGCGGTGGACTGTGTGTAACGTTAAAGCACAGGTCCTGGGTTCGAGACCTGTTAGTGTCACCGGTTCGGTGATTTAAAATGTTTTTGAAAATAAAAGAATTTTGGATAAGCTGAGTTAATATATAAGTATAATTAAGAACGTAATTATTTCGGGTTAGACACGTAGCTCAGTTGGTAGAGCTGCGTGCACGCGTACGGGAGGTCTCGGGTTCGAGCCTCACCCAGCGCATTTCAATTACACAATAAACCGGTCAACAAGTCAAACGGTCAACGGTCAGCGAAAAAGTCAACACATTTTTATATTTTTATTTATTTAATTTAATTTAAAAATCAATTAAAAATACTTAAAAAATAATGTTTTTAAAGATTGGAAAAAGCCTTAAACTCACAAAAATATATCTAAAAATCCTATAAAAATTATTAATAAAATCCACTCATTTACTATATTTTTCGTTATTATTTAGGTTAGTTATTTCTCGTTGTTCCGCTCTTCCAATTCGTGCGCATCTCACAATCTCCAATCCAACGCACCCAATGTGAGTGAATATTTACAAATTCCCCATTTTAATCATGTTTTTGGGGTGTATCATGTGTCTGGCTATTTATTATATTTAAATCATTGTGCATACATCATATCATGAACAAATGTGTATTCAGTTTGATTCAGTTGTTTGTGTGGTTATTGTTAGATTTAATTCATTATTTTCAGTACATGCAATTTCATAGGCCGCCGCTCCCCATTACATTATGAGCGTTGAGCATGTTCCCCATTACATTATGAGCGTGAACCTGGCGTGCCCACATACGATCGGCTCCGTTTGATTGAGCCTTGATCGCACAGACATTTATCATTTGGTCAATACATGCAATACGATCGGCTTCGTTTGATTGAGCCTTGATCGCACAGTTTCATTCATGCTTTATATTTATGCAAGTTGATATGTTATGGTATGCTGTTGGTATGTTATTGTATGTTATAATTTGTGGTTAACATTGCTACTGATTGATTATTTATCATTTGATCACTTATGATTATGCACAATTTTTCCTTGATAAAATAACAAGTAAATAAATAATAATGTTTATCTAACAAGGTTCACTCGCCAACTTATGTTGACCCAAAAACCCCTATTTTTACACATGATACAGGTGAACCAGTTGCAGCCAGAAACACATAGGATTGGACTAGAAGAATAAAATGATTTAGAGCTTGGAATTGTTTAGTTGGTTATTATCTTTGAATTTGTATGCACATGCTTGGATTATTGAGAATGTAATTTCGATTTAAATAAATATGAAACATAATAGTAATTATCATGAGCTTTGGTGATAACCCAATTATGCCCCGAATCTTATTCCGCTGCGGGTTGGGGTGTGACAGTACGTGTCTCGATTTTCAAAATGGAAGATTTCCATAACGCGTTTGCAACTGGAGTAGCTCAAGCCTCAACGTCAAATTCAATTGCGGTTAACCAGATGAACCTCGATAATGAAATGGGTACTACTCAGAAACCGCCGAAGTTGATGAGTATGGACGAGTTCGGGGGATGGAAAGAAAATTTTTTTAATAGGATTCAAGCGAATCAATTCAACAGCTGGGTTGCGATTGAAGATGGATATACATGGCCCAAAGATGAACGTGATCAAGATCTTCCACTGAACAAGTTTTCAGTGATTGACAAAGAGAAATATGTTGCTGAAAAGAAGATGATCAGCTTGATACAACAATCTGTCAAAGAAGATATCTTGATATTGTTACCAGAATATGATACTTCTCAAGAATTATGGAATTCTCTTTGCGAAAAATTCAAAGGAAGTGATGAAATGATCAAGAACAAAAAGGCCCTGATTAAGAAAGAGTTTGAAATCTTCACGATGATCAAAGGAGAGACAATGAAGCAAATGATTGATAGATATTGTCACCTCATGGTCCAAATGCGAAGACATCATATCAAGAGAACTAACGAAGAGCAAATTGAGAAGCTGGCCGATGCACTTCCAGAAGGAGAATGGACAACGTATTTGATGATTCCAAAGAACAGTCCGTCTTGGAGACATTTTAAGTTGTCATATTTCATTGACAAACTTGAAGGTCATGAAATGGAATTGATCAAGATTGCAAAATCCAAAAACACTAATGTTGTTCAGGATGTCAGAGTTTATTACAAAGGTGGTGTTCCAGATACTCCGATTCAAAGTCCAAAAATCCAAACGGCATTTAGTGCAAACATGAATACATCATATCAGTCGTCACAAAATCAGTATTCTTCAAACACTGGTTATTCATATGTTGGTTCAAATTCTTCTTCTCAAAGTCAATCTCATCAGACAAGCCAATCCACTGCTAATTTAAATGTTTTCCAATGCAACATAGCAGTAGATTTAAAGAATGTGTTTCATGAAAAAAGTTGTGAAACAACACATAGCACTTCTTGCTACAGTTCTGGAATCGTATGAAAGTCTTGTTGCTGGAAAGATCAGAAATCCTGAAATGACAGCTAAGGATTATGATCAAGTAGATGAGGAAGAGTTGGAACTAATGGACATTAAATGGTCCTTAGCATCGATTATCCGGAGAGTTTCAAAGTTTGTAGCACTCACTGGAAGGGATATTGGTAACTCAAGCATAAACTTGGTTTCGACAAAACGAAAGTTACTTGTTTTAGATGTCGACAAAAAGGGCACTTCAAACGTGAATGCCATAACCAAGAAGCAAGTGGAAACCAAAACCCTTTTGGAACCGGTAATGAATATTACAAGAAAGCCCTGCAATACAAATCATATCCGAATTGAACACAAGTTGAAGTTGAAGCTAAATCTGCAAAGAAAGCCGAACAAGCTCTTGTTGCCAATCATGAAGACGATGGTTTCGATTGGAACAAATACATCGGAAAGAAGACTGGTGTTGCTATGATGGCAAAGGTTGTGAATGAAACGGATACATCATTTGTGGATGCTGCTATCGAAAATGCTATTCAAGAAGCATTAATGCAGAGAGCTGAGGAAGAAGCTGTCCTGGAGAATGCAGTTCTGGAAAGATACATGCAACAAACAGAGGAAGAAGGAATAGCTTAGCTTGAGACGTAAAAGCAAGAAGAATTGAAAGCAGAAGCCGAAAAGGTAAAAGCTGAGGTAAGCATGTCTGAAAAGGAAGTTGTGAAAGTTGTGGAGGTTGAAAAACGTTGCACAAAGTGCGTAAGTCCTTGTGAACCCTGTCTGGATAAAGTCAAACTCATAAGAGAATTGACTTAACATAACGAAAACTTTCGTTATGATTACAGAACCATAAAAGAAGCTTATGACAAAATTTCAGGCAAATATAAACATGTTGAAAGAGCTAACAGTGAACTCAACGCTAATGTCACCATGTTAAATGCCACAGTTATTGAAAACAAAAGGCAATTAACATGTACATTAATACAATTGCTCAGACAAAGCGTGAGTTTCATGAAATGAAGATTGAAACAGCAAGAGTCAGACAATTATTAAAAAGTTACAACACAAACTCGTATGTCATTGATCACATTCTTCCTACAATCAAGTCGGAGGAAAATGTTGATAATTCTAAGCGTAAAGTGTATGGAAATGTTCCTCCACCATTTCTTGCAAGTTACTGCTGCAAGAAAGATGATGATATTGAAAAGGTATTTAATCTTTTACTTCTTCCAGAAAAGAAAGATAAGTTGCCTGAGAACATTGACGTAGATTTTACAAAATCAAACGATGACAATGAATTGGTGGTAAATGATGTGGTAAAGAATGTTTTGGGAAATGATTCTGATGACGGCAGCTTTAAAAGCGCCAACTCGAGTTCAAACAGTTCTGGTTCACAATCTTAAAGTGATGATACATCATCAGAAAATGATCTAAGTGATGATCCTAACGTTGTCATGTACAAGGTTAAGGAATCTGATAGATTATATTTCAATGATAGCTTTCCGATTCAGAATGTGAAAGAAGATCAAATTGATAAACTGTTTAAACTTGTAGAAGTTTCATCAGATGATCTCGAGAAAAATGAAAGAAGTTTTATTCTAAACCAAAACGGAATTTTGACAATTACCTAGAAACGGTGGTGATTTTCCTGAGAACAGGAGAGCAGGTTTGGTTTGGAAGAAGCTGAAGATGAACCGAAGAAGAATCAGAAATCAACGTTCCAGGAATACAAAGGTGAACATAAAGTTTATGTATGGAACGACCACGGTTCAGGAGGAAAGCTTGATAGGTAAGAAGTCAAACAATGATTTCAAGAAAGAAAAAAACTTCGGGACAAGGCGAAGACCAAGTCCACAAGTGGAGTAAAAACCACTAGTGGAAATGTTCATGATACTCGGACTTGCTTCAAATGCAATGAAGTTGGTCACATTGCTCGCAAGTGTCCGAAGTCTAAGCCTGTGTATCCCCGAAGAAAGAAGTTTCAAAAGAGGTAAAACAAAAGCAATATGAAAATGTTCACATCAAATTGCAAAAAAGAAATGTGACATCAAAGAAATGAAACGTAATGTTAAATCCAATCTTGAAATAAAACCTAAAAATGAATCAAAATTTGAAAATTCAATTTTTCAAAAAGGAGAGACTTCAAATGTCAAACATTGATTCTAGGTTTTATATCAAGAAAGCTAGAGTTAATTCTCAAGCATGGATTGCTAACAAGAAATCACCTGAAAAAGTGAATGTTTGTGATAAATCCGAAAATGTCAAATCAATCAAGAAAGATAAAAGTAAAGTTGATTGTGAGTTTAAGTTTGTGATGTTGAATATGCTTATCAAAGAGCATACGAAAGTGATTATGAAGATGTGTATGACGAATTATATTCAAAACCCAAGACAAAGAAGGCTTGAGTTGAACTTTTTAACTAGATCCTTTCATGTGCAGGAGTTCCAATATCCAGCTATCAAAGTTCATTCGGGATTGAGGAGCTTCATATCAATTTAACTTATCCAGAAATGTCATATCTTTGTCATTTTGAGGGGGAGTAGTTTAAAAAACAGTTTTTGAAATTACAAGGGTTGTTAAAAGGAAATTTTTGAAAAGTCAAAATTATGAAAATCCACACCGTTGAACAAAAAAACTAATTTCAGAGTTCTTACAAGTTCAAACTGCTTTTACAAGTGGTAAATGAGTCTAATGATTGTTTGTTAAACAATTGAGATACAGGATTGAGAAAAAGGATGGACGACGAGGTCACGGGATCCGCATTGGTTTGTTACATATTTAGAAGAATTTCTTTAAATCTAAAATCCAAAATTATGTTTTTGATTTTAGGGGGAGTAAGAAAATTTATTTAAAAATCAAATTGATTGAAAATTCAAAAACATTGAAAAATTCAAAAAGTAAAAAAACATGAAAAAGACAAAAGAATTTGTTGTCAAAAAGGAAATGATAGTACATCAGTGGACTATCACAGTATGCTAAAGAATTGTAAAGTTTAAAAGTGATAAACAAGTCTTATTGTGGATATGTCGATAGGCTTTACACGTTCAGTAGATTGTTTCCGGGATATAAACTAAATTTTACAACTGCTTAATCTTGTGGATTAACACATCTTGAATATATAGGACTTAGTACTCCGAAATTTCGATTGAAGGGTTGCCTGATTCTGAGATAGAGGTCTTTATAGATGATTGATATCTGGGGTATTATACAAGTTTTTCTGATTTTGCGGAAGCAATAGCCTAGAACTTCTATAATGCTTTTGCTATAAACCCCCAAATTACCATGCAAATTTTGAAAAGAATCGAAAGATCTAATCATTTGCAATGCTGAAAAGATTCCTTAAGTGGAACACTCCTTAAAGACGAGCCTTCATCTCTTTGTCTGTACGGTAGTACTAACCTGAGCTCTCAAGGCCTCGCATAACCCAAATACAGATATCAATTACGCTATACTCACCTGTAAGATGAAATCTAGGGAATCTGGATTTGGGAGTATATTCAAGAGGTGGGAACCATAGTTAAGTCAAGTTTCATAATTCTTACCTTAACATATCTTGGAACAATTGAGAAACGTGATGAAGTTTAAGTGGACAAACATATCGACAATCTAGGTAAACGAGTTTTAAAACTTAGAGTCTAAAAAGGTCAACGGTACTGGTATATGTCTCAAACAAACTGATATGATCCTTAGACGCAAATTCACAAAAATATGTCTGTAAATATGTTTGTACATAGTTTACTTTACTTGTTAAAAGTTCTGTAAATACTTTACTTACTTTTTAAAATTCAAAAAGATTTTCAACGAGCCAATGTTGGAGAACGGATCATCGAAGTCTGTAAGAAAAAGTTCATTAAGAAACTTTAAAAATTGAAGATAATATCAGTTGTTCACAACGGGATTAGCCAAGGTCATTAACTTGGACTTGGTTGATATGTTTGGTTAATCAAGGTCATTAACTTGGACTTGATCAACTAAGTGGATTTTCACAAATTAAATGATAAAAATGTGAAAGCTGAAGTTTTTTAAAACGTAAAATGTTTCAAGGTCATTAATTTGAACTTGAAATAACTGAAAAATGAAGATTAAAATTTGAAGTACAAGGGTTGTACCGGTGGTATGTAATTCATGTGGACAAAATTTCAAAGTTAGAATCGGAAATGTTTATTTGAATTCCCAAGTACTTTGAAATAGGAAGTAAAGTTTTAGGGGGAGCAGGATGAAATGTGATTGAAGATAAAGCTCAAAGCTAGGGGGAGCTCAGCTCAAGCAAGGGGAGCTTGGAGATTAAAGTTTTATCAAAGTTAAATTGAAGAAAAGAGAATGTTTGAAGATCATAAAGTTTAATGCTTATTCAAGAATAAAGATAAAGACTAAGGAACTTATTTGAAGTCTGATGATTACGAGGCATTCAAAGAAGACTATGACTTGAAGACTGACAAGGTTGATTATTGTCAAAGATGTTTATGAAAGTAGATGACTGCGGCAACATCCAAGGGGTAGTCTGTTGGTGCATATGTCTGTTGCCTTCGTCATTACACGAGAACGAGTCTGGAATAAACGAGAGTTTCTGAAGGCCGAACAAGACAAAATAGATATCCAAGAGGGAGTCTATTGGTGCATAATGTCTATAGAATAGTCTTGTATCGAGTATGTATAGAATAGGTGAAACGAGGCGTATTTAAGATAGTTTAATGACAAGTTCGCTCATGATTGTTTGTAAGAAGCCAAGTTCGGCCGAACTTGACTAGGTCAAGTTCGGGCGAACTTACTTATAGCTGTCTCTCACCGCGAACTTGTAACACTATATATAGGTGCCTTGGGATTTCATTTGTAAGGAGTTGGAGATTTTGGCACAGAGACGGCTCTGTCGGATCCGGATCTTGAATGTAATGAACTTTAGATCAATGAAAACAACTATTACGAGTAATTCTTGTTATTTGGTTAACTTGTCATTAGTTTCCGCCTAATCGGATAATAGATAACAAATTTAGGTTCCCGAGCTGTTCGTGGACGTTCCTACATTTACCATCTATAAAGCCATATTTATTTTTAGCCTCTAAAGCAAGTCTCATTGCATTAGACCAAACAGGATAGTTTTCAGTGCCTTTTGCTTTATACTAACAATTGTTAAGGTACTAGAATCACTAGGATGAAGATATAAGGGATCACATATATCTAGTTTACTAATAAGGGTTGTAGAAGAACTAGCGTCACTCATAATTCCACAAGAAACAATAACAACAACAGTAAACAATAACAAGAAGTAAGAAACCAACACTACTTTCTGTGACAGAGGCCAGATTCCAGTCCGTTAGTCTGTAGTTGCCTGGACAAGCGTATCACAGAAGCAACTCACTCCACACACAAAACAATGCACCACACAAACAAAAGACAAACAAGACTCGATCAAGGCCGGTCCGACTACCCCGGTAACAGATTATGCCTAGACTCACAATAAGTGATGACAAAATATAATAGAAGAATGTTAGAACACCCTTACAAAAGCGTTTAACTCCCTCCTATAGCAGACTAGACCTGTAACCTTCTAGGGTTACAAGATCTGAACAAGAAGACAAATATCAAATATCTGGTTAGTTTGCTTTGTGACTTTGAACAGTCACAAAGACCAACACAGATCTTCGCACCACAGGAGAACTCCAACAGACACTAATTAGGGCTCCACAAACCCTAATTTGATACCACACCCAAGATCTCTCTCCTAGGGTTTCTTGAGTCCATAAACCCTAACAAACACCTACACAAACACAATAAACCAGAGATAATACCAACGGAAGCAATAATCAAGAGCTAATAAAGCTCTGATACCATGTAGAAATTAATGGTATCTAGAACAACAAATCGAACACAAAAATAGTGACAAAACGTGACAGGAATCTTATTATTTAACCCAAACCAAAAACACCCAACCAATGCCCTTGATCTTACACTTAGTAAGATCTGATGTACAAAACACACAGATCAACTGATCAATCAATCAGTTGATCAATGAATACATAAATACAAACAAGAATACAAGGAGAAATACAACCTGATCTATCAGAACTACAATCTCACAGGCGAGATTAGAACAAGCTAAACAAACGAACAAGATGAACAAACCCTAACTGATTAGGTGAGACACAAAGAGCATTATTGGTGAAGAGAGAGAAAGTGTTAGAAAGATCTGGAACCCTAAAAGGGTTATATATCAGCAACCAACCAATGTTACACTTTACACCTCGAACTCCTTATAAAATACACCGACTCCAATGAACCATTTAATCCAGGCCCCTCATCTTTGATGCCTGTTACAGAAACAACACTAGGCCAAACACAACATGAAAACGTGTTATAATAAGAGACTAGAAGCTATATGAATGAAATATACATTTAACCTTTTAACAATTATTTAATTAATTTATTACTCTAACAATTAAAATTTGAAACCATATTCCTTCCTTGTTTTTACATTGTTCCTCTTTACTTCCTCGTTATTCACGTCGATAAATAAATCGACCTCCATTTCATTATTATGACTTCAAGTTCTAGCAGTGCTCCCTCCGACTTCCATTTCTTGCCTCTAACCGCCTTCCCCAATTTCATTTGTATCCGTAAACATGTTCATATCCTTGATGGAATATAACAAACGGAAAATCTCCTTGTTCAGGAACACATTATTTCCTTAATAAACGAACACGAACAAGACTTTGTTTGTATTCGCTCGATTTGTTTACAACCCTAGACTCTTAATATCTTATCGTTAAATACTTATATTTATATTATTGTTATGAGATCTATAAATAGCAGCTTCATGTTATTTTAAATAGTTGAACTCAATGGAATAAACCTCTCAATTCATATACGTTGTTAATTGACACTTGTTACAATACACGAGAGTTTGCTATAGTAAAGTTGTGACGATAAGTTTATATATAGAAGATGAAATGTCAATATTGATATCTTCTTTTGACCATTTTTTCCTTAAGTTTCGAGATTAAAACATCCTACTCAAATGTTCTAGACTTATAGGCTCTTTCATATATTATCATACTCGAACTATGACAATTTATGGTAGATATAAAGTTTAAATAGGATTTAAATAAATAGTTCATACAACTTTTTTTAATTCAACCGGTTTCAAATTGTTCAACTCAATTGGTGAAATTGGGGGAGTTAGAGCTGAGGTCAAGTGGAGGTTGAGGTTCGACTCTGGTTGAACGCGTATTTATCACCTGTGGAGAGGTTTACCATATATGGACTCGAAAGGACTTGTTGGCCTTTGACCCAGTCCCTATTAGGCTTGATAAATCAACGTCGTTCAAAAAGAAAGTCAAACAAGATCAATAAACTAAATCTTAATATTTAAACCGAGATCATATATTTATAAATACCATTTCAACACATTTTTACCAAACAAAGGAAGAATCATATATTTAAAAGACATAATCTCAACATCAATGTAATACATACCATGACCAGTAGAAATTCCATATTCACATCTATAATTAGCCATCTTTCTTGAATTGTCAATCGTGTTAGGTTTTAAAACTTCTTGAACCAATTTTATAATATTTCTAGACCAACTTGTAAATTGTCTTAAGCCTTTGCGTCACTAGCCACTGGTACTATTTTAACCAATTTGAACCGTCCAAAAAGTTATACGTCAAAAGTTGCATTTCATTTTATTTTTTGGTTCGATTTTTAAGTGGATGTTACATTTGTTTTACATTTGATTATTAATTATTATTATATTATTATTATTATTATTTATATATTATTATTATTATATTATTATTATTATTATTATATATTTTATTATATATACGCCACATCTACACTACAATGTACAAGATTTACACTTTTTATTGTGAAGTACAGTAGTACACTGCTTATCTGTATATCCCCTTAATAATTGTTATAAAATATGTCTTTAAATTTATTTCTTTTATACTTTATTTTCTTTAACCGAAAGACATTTATTTTTAAAATTGTATCGCTAGATAATTAATATATATCTTTCTCTAGTGCATACAAAACTTTTGTTCTAAGATTGACTTTTATATTCTGTGTAGTCACGAGTTTTCTACTTTATAAGCTCAGCTTATATCTTAGGGTCTATTTGGTATGAGGTAATAGAATGGATGAGGAATGGAATGGACGAGGTAATGGAATGGATCATTCCCATTCCATGTCTGTTTGTACCAAGTGGGAATGAAATGAAATATTATCGTGTATTGTTTCGTAGGCAAGAAAAACGAAGGAATAAAATAGTTGGTGAGTGGTGGTGGTCGGTGGCAGTGATTGTGGGTGGTGTTAGGTGGCGGTAGCGGCGGCGACGATGGGTGGCGGTGATGGGGTGGCGGCGGCCGTCGGTGGTGGTTGGTGGCGGTGGCCGGTGGTGGCGAGGGCAGTGGGTGGTGGGGGTGACGGGGTGGCGGCGGCTGTCAGTGGTAGTTGGTGGTGGTGGCCGCGGTGTTGGGTGGTGGTGGCGAGGGTGGTGGGTGGTGGCGGCGACGGTGTGTGGCGGTGACGGGGTGGCGGCGGCCGTTGGTGTGGTTGGTGGCGGTGGCCGGTGGTGGTGGGTGGTGGTGGCGGTGACGGGGAGTGGCGGCGGCCTTCGGTGGTGGTTGGTGGCGGTGGGTGGTGGTGGCAACGACGGTGGTGGGTGGTGGTGACGACGATGGTGGTTGGCGGCGAGCTGCATTAGCGGCATGGTGGTTGGTGGCGATGGTGGCGGTGTGGGTGGCGGCGGCGGTGGCTGTCGGGATGACGGTTGGCGGTGGGTGTCGGTGGTTGGTGGTGGTGGCGAAGGTGGTGGGTTATGGTGTGTTAGTGAAAGATGCAAGAGAGGATGGAATGAAAAAAAACATGGGGGGGGAAGGAATGATTTTGAGGGATTTGAATGCTTTTTGGAATGAGTGAATCCATTCCATTAACCAACCAAACACTGTTTTCTTCATTCCCTCGTAATGATCCATTCCATTCCGCCTCTCATTCCTGCATAACCAAACACTACCTTATATTTTGTTGTCTTGTTTGTTATGGGAATGTGCCAATTTAACCCGTTATTTTAGTAATCTAATCGAGTTTTAAGCCCACATATCAATTTTCTATCCACTAAAGTGCCAAATTGTTACATTTCAAAAACCATTCAAAAGATTACAATTTAAATACATTATACTACTAGTGCTAATACCCGCGAATTTTGCGGTGTTGAAAAATGATATGTTTCTTACTTTTAGAAAAAAAAAATTACGTTTATACTGATCATAAAGAAACTGTAAGCATGGACTTATTATGAAAATCTGAAGTTGAAGATTAAAATACAATGAAACATCATACTATAGATGTAACAAAAGCAAAAAGATAAGCAAATAAATGAAATACGTTTTTTCTGGATTGAAATATAAATTGAAAGCCTATTACTCTAATACTTCTAAATGTTGGAGCTTCGTAACCAATAACCTCGAATTCCATATAAATCTACTCATACATATCGGTATAGCCTGAAAACAAAAAAGCACAAATTTGTTTTTTTGGTAACCAATAACCTCGAATTCCATATAAATCTACTCATACATATCGGTATAGCCTGAAAACAAAAAAAGGCACAAATTTGTTAAAAAAACAAAAAAATAATTAAAAATAATTTTATTTAAAAAATAATAAACAAGGTGTGTACCTGTTGAAACGCTAATGGATCAAGTATAATAATGATGAAGCTATTACCATAATGATACATGTTAACCAATACACCAAAGGAGAATAAGAAGACTAAAGATTGAATAGTACTTGCATCATTTAAACGAAAGAAAAAATATGTAGAACATATTTAAGAAAGAAGATTGCAAAATCATACTTAAAAAATATGTGTAAGAATATTACCTCATCCACTTCTAAACTTTCTGAATCGCCTAGATGTTCATCTATATGACGTGCTAAGTTGTTTTTGAACTATTTTGGTTACCGTGGACTTTGGCATCCAACTTGTTTGCTAGTAGAAAGTCCTACACAATTTAACAAAAAAACATATCAGCTAAAAATTAAATGATCAGTTATTCTCAATTGAAAATACATTTCCTTTGTCACTGAAATGTAACTACAAAGAACGTACAATGACTTTCAAAGGCTGAATATAAACCGGGCAGCTGCTTACAATATCATAAGATTAAATAGTATATCTAAAGATTTTTCTTTTTCGGGTCTTCTAAATAGCCACATTTTGTACTTTGCTGGTAAAAAAATCAAAGAAAAAAGTTCATCATGTTCCACACCACATTAAACCTTACTATGCAAAAACACACACAAACACCATCACTATGTGTAAAATTAGGATTATCATTAACCGGAAGTAAAAGATTGGAATTCAAACATACCAATATATCCCAAGGGAGAGCTTCAAACAATGATCTTTCAAGATTCAAACTGCTTCTGACTGATAAAACTATATAACTTTTGATATGGGACACTTGGTCCTCTCATAAGACGCGATAGGGCTGCGTATATAAACGACGGCGAGTGTTCCTCTTCGTCAGATCAAACATCAATCGAACCATTCTATTTTACGTCAAATTCTATCTTTAAGGCTTGTAATAGTCAGCTTGTTCAACAACCATATACTTTTGTTCTAATTCTTTCAATTTGTTTCACTTTTAATGTCCTTGTATTCCATAATAAACTCAACAAAATCATATATTAGTGATAAAAGTCAAAGGATAATGGGATTCGATAAGTCATAAATGCAGCCATACCTAATATTACCGGTGGGCAAAGAATGAAAATGTCCAAAAAATATGGTGGATGACTAACCACACTTCCTCAACTACCACACTCTCACGACGCCACCACCAACTACTGACGCCCCTATCCACCTACAATCAATCTGCTACCAGATCTGCCCGCCCAAACCACCGACTCCACTCATTTTCACCACCGCAAAATCACAACCACCACCATCGAACCATGTTTTACTCATGATTTGTGTACATGTATCATACCCTTCTTTGAGATTAGATGTATGTGGAGCATTTCTTGCCAATCCATGATTGGGTATTGACCTTGGGGCTCGAAAAAGGGTATAAACATTAGAATATAACTCACATGTTGAACTAAAACCGTACCAATAACATGCTTGCTCAATTTGAGATTAAAACTATACCTAATATTACCTGGTCGGGCTAGGTAACACGATATAAACATCTTGTGATCTAAAAAGCTTTGATTTAGTTAATTTGTTTTGTGTATAAAACAAAAAAATAACCTTAAACCCCAATCTAAAGGGTTGACAAATACCAATTAAATTTGTACAATCAACACCTGAACACCTCACCCCCACTTTGTGTTATCATATTGGGATAAAACACTACAATCAAGTAGAACATTTATTAGATTGGGATGAAACATATAATAAAATCAACCTATTCATTTATTATAAACATGTATGCAACATTTATTAAAATATGCATATCATGATGTGACTGGCTACCTTATGGATAAAAAACCCAATCAACTCAATTAGTTAACCACACACTAAAGTTCGCCAATTTCACGTGAACTCAACATAAAAGGTGAAATTTCAGTACAACATAGTCATGAATAATGGAACATACGCGAAAGACAATGAAAACGAACCATATTAGATCACTGATTAGCACATGCTTCGAAACACTTGGAGAGGAAAGCTGAAACGCAAAAGCGTTTCTTATTCTTCACCAACCAACACAGCTTCCTCCATTTCTTTAGTGCTTCCTCATCCGGATGTTGCTGCGAGAATCGTCGGTTGCAGGTGGGAAGAATTCCAAGTTGGGAGTTTTCACCCTACCTGAAAACATACAACTAAATAATCGCCATTTATTTTCAACATGGTTTTGAGAATAATTAATCAACAAATTAAATAGGTCTTGTTGAATAAATAGACACATTATTGCAATGTTCTAAACTTGATAAATTACATTAATGATAAGTGATACTAAAGTTGGAATAAAAAGTATACGCGGACTATTGGTTGCAATAAATAAAAAATAACCATGTTAACCCAAATAAAACTCCTCATTGCTTGATCAAAAGCTTACAAAAACAAAGACCAACACAAACTAACCTTTACAATATGAGAGGTTTCGTGATGGTGTTAAAAGAGCATCAATGATTGACCAGATGCTACCCTGCATCATCAAATTAGGATCTTTAGTTTATATACTAACACATATGGCTTTTTTTGTTTGCTTCCTTATAAATGTGAAGGCAAACAACAACATTTAATCTGCTTCAAGAAAATATGAATCGTTAACCTCCCAACATATAGGGGTCTTAACAACCTTCAAATTGTAGAAGCATATAATTTTACATCACCTGGAATTGGCTTCAAATATCTATATAATAATAGAAAAAAAAATTATACTAAAGAGAGATCCAAAGCCAAATTTATGTGAATTTAAAAGATTTATTAGAAGTTATAGTTGGCTCATCAGGCAATGAAGAGAAAGTATACCAGATACGAAAAAAAAAGAAAGAGTAGTCAACATATCTTGATGTCCGGGAACAACATAATCTTTGTTTTCTGTCTAGAAATTCCTCATATTGATATTAAAACTGGATAATAGATTTAAAAAAAAACACATAAATTACCCAATTCACTAATTTCAAGACTAATCACAATAAAACCCTTTTTTACCTTGGTAACAAAACACATACATACCAAAAAACAATGTTGTAACTTCAGACTCAAAATCATTCTATGGAAGCATGCCAACAAAAAAATTGTGCTCTTGAACAAACCAAAGGGAACCTGATAGTGAAACCTATAATTATATTGGATACCAGTGAAAGTAGTAGACATGAAACACAAAATTACTGAATAGAAATACAATAAACTAATATGTCGCACCTAGTCTTTCTACCTGATCTACATATGTTACCTACAATGGCTAAAAGAAATCAAACAAAACACAAAAATTAAAAAAAAATCGGATAGATGATACACTGCTCTAGTGTTTTACCAGTGTATCAAACATTGAGGGTAATGCCCTACTAAATATCAAACAAATAATTATAAACTTTGACTAAAATCCCTTTGAATCTTGACTCAAAACAAATAAATCCACATTCAATTCTTATGCCAATAGCACAATTTATTTTCCGAGTTTTTAGCTTATCCTAGTTCATATACCCTTCGAAACTGGGATTATTCATAAATCATGTAGTTTGCTTAAGCTGTGATGAAGCGAAAAACTTTAGTTGAATAGTGTACCACTCACACCACCAAGCATCCCGGAGATAACATGAGCCACGATATGCACAAATTTGGACATATAATCAAAGCAATGAATACTAAACCCAAGTGAGAATCACTATAACTATATTTTTCTATATACCAAGAAATTATACACTTCACACGGTGGCAGACGTGGATCATTGCAAAATGTATTGACTTTGACTACAGGTGGCTATTGCAACCAATGCTAGCATCTTGAGAGACAGAATCATCTGAAATTGAAATAGATTGAAGCTTCAAAAGTCAATTCCGTATTTGTTATTTTAATGATTTAAAACATATATAGTAACAACTAACAAAAGTTTTTAAAATGATTGTTAAATAATTTGAATCTAATTAAATTATATATAAACCAATAATTGTTGATTAGAGGTTATTAAAAATTAGGATCATTAACAACTATAAAAGATGAATGTAGTCAAATATTATTTTAGGTAACTTTATTTAAAAATAAGTCAAAGACAATTTAATTTAAAATAAAAAATTAAATTTTAAACCATTAACATGTCTAGGTACATTGAACCAACCGAAAAAAGCAATCCAATTAATGTTATTAATTTCAAATCATTGACTTCCATATTGTTATCAAAATCAAAATTTGAATTTAAAATCAAGCCATTATCTTTCCTCTAAATAAGGAAATAACAATTAACAATTATAATTTTATAACAAACAAATGGATAGTACCAAACCAAGTAACCTCTCTAATAATTTCCATATTCATGGTTTCAATCGGTAAAACTTTATTTAATTGTTATTTAATAATTATTAGTTTTACCCGTTTTATTCTCGCACATCTATAATGTTTTCCTTTTATCAAACTGTTATACCATCACTTTCGTTAATGTAATCGCTACTTTTCTCAATAGTATTATATTGAGAATTATTTACTTGGATGATTTCTTCTGTCCAAGTTTCCACATAAACTAATCATGTTATTTCTTTGTTTTTCACAATTGTGAACAACACATGTTTCTACTAAATTTCTCTTGGAAACATCATCCTATATAGGTATTCTATCCAGGTTTTTCCAAGTTTTTATCTTACATATGCAACAGTTAATATCTACGTATTTGTTGCATATTACTATTTGTACAATAAATTTAAAGCGTGCACCTGGTAGATGCTCGCCATAATGGGCTTTCCTTGCCATTATCTTTGTCCGATATCGTTACACAACTTAGGTCCTTTGCGAGCATGCTCCACTTGTCATACTTCGGACCGTTCCTCCGTCATATCTGCAATTTGTTCAACTCTCGCTATCTTTATATGCGAGTGTCCTTCAACTAAAATATTTACAAAGATTAGTAATGTCAACATCAATAAACGCCCCATTATCATGATCCAAAATTCAAATGTCAAACATCAAAGATCAAACCAATAAACTTCAATAACACATATAATATTCAACCAATCTTCAAACAAAACAATACAAATGTGGAGCAAAGATTTGGCAACAACAAATTACAAACACTTCAGCTGGTGAAGCATACTATCTAAGAATATTTTGGTCCCTTTAGGAAAAAATGATACGTATTCAATATCAATGTTGCTGAATCGAAAACAATTAACGAAGTCATCATGTTTAAAAGTTATATTCAATCGGAAAAACAAAACACGTCAAACATACTAAAATCGATTCACATAAGAAAGATCTGTAAAACATAACAAAGAAACAATAGATTAAATACTTAGAAACCTTAAAATTCATTTAATGATAAAAAATCTTAATGATAACAACACCAGTTATACGGAATAATGAAATCATTATGGAGATGATAAAGAGAACATACCTTGACGGAATTTTTGTAATATTAGGAGCCTACAAACATAGATTACAAAAAAAAATGTTTCAGATGGTATACAAACACAAATCAAAGAAAAGACTGATAAAACAAAGATGTTGTTTACAATCGAATCCGCAAACTTTACAGGAAATTAGAGAAATTTTGATGAAGATATACCTTTGATATTTGATTGTTTGATGTTTGATTGGAGTAGAAGGAACAAAACCCTAATCGCGGCTGATGAGTTGAAATTTCTGCGAGTTATGATAGGAAAAAACAGGTTATGTGCTTACATATGTAAACAATCTTGGACCCGTTTTGATGATATGGATAGTCCATAACATTGCCCATAGGGAATGTTAACACTTTTGGCGGAAAAATGAGATTTAGAGGCCCTAGATGGGGGACATGTGTCCCCTAGGTATGAACTTTATTAGATTTATAGATTGGAGAAATGATATTTGAGCCCACATATCAATTTTCTATCCACTAAAGTGCCAAATCGTTACATTTCAAAAACCATTCAAAAGATTACAATTAAAATACATTATACTATTTGAAAATTGATAAAATACAAATGACTTTAATTGTAGAAGGGTAAAAAGGAATATTCTAGGAATATTCTCTAATGTGAACACAACCAAAAATATTAAATAAACACACAAATTTTTTTTTCGCCTCAAAACCCGGTCCCATGGGGAGAGTTTTCTATTTGAGTTTCGGAAAAGAAAGGAGAAAGGACTTTTGAAGCTTGCTGATTAGGGTTGGAAGCTAAATTCAGTCTTCGCCAAATAATCGCTACTTTATCCTCATTAAAAAATTATTTTTATTTTTTTAGCGACAATAAAGTAGCGTTTTTTATAAAAATAATAAAATAATAATAATGATAATTTTTGTACCTTTTAGGTTTTTTGGGGGTTTAGTTTTTAGCATTTAGCTTGAGTTAGGGAGGGATGTTAGGTTTTTTTAGATTTTTGGACGGTTTTTTTTGGTGAGGTGGGGGGGGGGTTAGGTTTTCGGGTGGTGATGGGGTGGGGGTTTGGGTTTTTGCATGTGCATGTTTTTTTTCTGTTATATTCAAGATTATGGACACTTGTCACTCTATGATTCCTTCTTACATCTCTTAATTTTGTAATCCTCTGTAGAATAATCCAACTCTATACTATTTTATCATGTATAAAGGGGTTCATTTGTAGAGGTGTAAACAAGCCCAGAGGCTTGAGAGCTTACTCCTTATCGGCTCGGTTAAAGTTCGAATGAGCCGAGCTTTAAAGAGCCCGAGCCTGTAATAGAGCTCGTTTAGTTATCGAGCCCGAGCCTGAAATACAAAGCCGGTTTAGGCTCGTGAGCCTAAACGATCCCAAACAAAATTTTACTTTTTTAATGTACAATATAATAATAATGATGATAGCATTGGTGAGCCAAGCTCAAGTCGAGCTTTGGCTCGTTTAAGCGATACTGAAGCAAGCTCGAGCTGAGCTTTTAACTTGTTTGAGGTCGTTCTCAAAATAGCTCGAGCCGAGTCAAGCCGAGCTCGAGCTTTAGGTTTAACTCGCGAGCCGAGCTCGAGCTCAAATAAAGAGGCTCGAACTGAGCCGAGCTCGAGCCTAGTCGGGCAACTCGGCCGGACTCGTTTACACCCCTATTCATTTCTAAAGAGGCTCGAGCTCGGCCCGACTCGTTTACACCCCTATTCATTTCTGAACCAAAGATTTGTTAAGAACTGCAAGAACCGTATAAATGTATATTATACTTGTAAATGATGTTTTGAATCTGATACACAAGATGATATCATCATAGTTAACTAGTGTGCTCTACAACCAAAAAGTTAAGAATCCAAATCTTTTGAGTGCAACGGATTAATGTATTTATTCTAAAAAAAAATAGAAATTCTTAAAAATATTAAACCCTCAAACTTTATCTCCTACTATTTTGGTTATTTCCAATGCACCATATGCTCCATATACAAGTGAATTATGTAATTATCCTAGTATGACTAGAGGTGCATAGAACCGGTTAATTTCAATAACCGGTTTGGCTAACTGATTATATCAGTTAATTTAACGTTTTCACTTTAACTGGTCCGGTTAATTACTTTAACCGGATCAGTTAATTAACCGGTTATTTCGATTAATAACTGTTTTTTTTTTTCCTTTTTTTTTGAATTTTCGGTTAACTGGTCTACTGTTAATAACTGGTTCCTAAACTAAATATTTATAACCGGATACTAACCTATGATTAAAGATAATCACTAACCGGTTATTCCTCGAGCGGTTATTAACTGGTTACAGTTTCGATTAAGAACCGGTTATACTATCCACCTCTAAGTTTGACACCAATAGAACTATCATAAGGTCCAACATTTAAGGCCCATTAGCTAAAAAATGCTTAATTACAAGCCCATTTAACCAACCCACCCGGCCCAGAAGCATTTGATTTCACATCATCCGCCATTGATGCAGAAAAACCCTAAACCTCTTAGCAAAATCTTCACTATCTTCAACTCGTTCGAATCAGGTAAACGTTTCCACTAATTTTGTTGATTCAAATTCGATTTATTCTATACACAAATCACACGGTTTATCGACAACTTGTAGCATGTTAATTATTCAATTATTGTTGATGAATTTCAGGTGTTTTTGTAACCAGTTGAATGCTTTTATTATTTCTGCTAATCAGCGTGAATTTTGTTGTGAGGTGTTGAAGAATTGTGCAATGTTGGATGAAAGCAAGTTTGATTTGCAATTGAAGTTGTGGGCACTTCGAATCCCTAGAGAGTTGTGTAAGGTTGCAACTAAATTGCTTAATGGGTATGATGTTTTTTTCTGCTTGTTTTTACAGCCAAATACCATGGATTTTACTATTCATTAGGTCATGAATTTGAGTAGGAGGCTTAGACCATGCGTAGTGGTAAGGGTGAATAATGCCCCACCCTTGGGCGTTTTCCGCCATGTGGCAGTACAGTCAGCAAGGGGCGTTATCGGGCGTTTTTCTAAAATGGGTGTAGTGGGGATGTGAGCATTATTATGTTATAAGGGTGTAAAGTATTAAATAAAAATAAAAAAACCAACAAAAAAAGGTATTGGACTAAAAAAGGAAGATTAAATGTGATTGGTTGTTTCAAATTCGTTCAAGAGTTGTTTGAAAAATGCCAAAACAAAAAAAATTACCAAACACGCCCAGGGGGGTGGTTACCCGGTGTGTTTGGGGGTGATTGGCGAAAAAAACGCCCCTGATGGAGCGACTGCGGGGGTCTTAGGGGTAGAGAGGTGCACTAAACGGGTATTTTCACTAACCTGTTCGGTCAACCCAAGCGTCGGTGATTTTTTTTCATTTTTGGTTAACCTGTTATTACTTTAACTGGTTTCGGTTATTCACTTTACCGTTCGGTTAATAACCGTTTTTTTTGTCTGGTTAATGAACCGGTTTTTCCATTTAAAAAAAAAAGAATTTTACCGGTTTTTCCTTTTTTTTTTAAAAAAAAAATCGGCTTTTTATCGGTTAAAACCATGTTAAAAATAAGCGGTAAACCGGTTCCTTCTAAAGCATTCCTAATCGGTTACGAACCCATGTTTAAAAAAACCTCTAATCGGTTAATAACCGGTTACGGTTATTTAACAGTTTTTTTTTCGCACTTCAACTTAGGGGTGTTCACGGGCCAGTTCTGTCCATTTTAGCAAACGTTTTGGGCCGAACCGCCAAATATTGTTTTGGGAACTATAAACCAAAGTGGCTGGGCCGGGCCGGGCCAGTTTGGCGGTTTAACGAGTTTGTTTTTTGAACCAGTTTTTTTTAACTCATTAGTTTCTTCCTAGATTTTTAAGAATAATAAAAATGGTTCATGATTATATTTAATGAAAAAGTGTAACGTACAATAGGGCTTATCGTATGATTGTACGCGACGTGAATTCGCATGTTATAAAAAAAGCGTGTGTCTGGCATATGCAAAATCGCATGTGGTACGCATGCAATGAAATCGCATCAGGTAAACTATTTCGCATGGGAGGTGTATAGATGATGAAATCGCATGGGAAAACATGAAATCGCACTTTGAGAAAGCCTCGCGTACGTCGAGCCCAATTGTACATTAATCGGCCTCTATATTTCATATACATGTTTTGAAGAAGTGAAGGGAATAAAGTTAAATGGCGTGTTCCAAGTTCCGAACTGGATTGAATCGTTACGTTGGTAAACCGCAAAAACCGAACCATTTGGATCTCAAAATGGCTGACTTGCTTCGGTTGGATGATTCGGTTGGTTTTAACGGTTTTTGAACACCCCTAGGGACGCTAGGGAGTTACTTTTTTTGGTAGGAAGCTTTTTCATAGATATAAGTTCTCCAAATGAACTCTAGCTGTTCCATGTAATTTTCATAACTCATGAGACCTATTTCGTGGTGCTTTAGTTATTCAAATTTTTATTATATGTTTTCTTGTCATTGTTTAACTGAGAATTATCCCAATGATATGTGATTATGTATGGAAAAGTGTCGAGGACTTGGGTTATTTTTCAGTTGTGGTGTGCTTGTGTGAAAGTCTTAATCGAGTCTCATAAACGTTAACCCGTAATTGTGATTTTTGGTATTTCGTAGACTGACATCCAATCATCAATCTTTTCTTGTTATGCTTTTAGACACATGCTTGACAGACCTCGAATCAAGCCCATCACCGAAGACCCAAATAGTGAAAAAACACGTTATGTGATATTATCTGAAAAGGTACAAAATCCCGGTAAGAATCATTCGTCAATCGTCAGTCAACCTTTTTGTCTCCGCTGTTTTTAATTCATTCACCATGACCATCTATTATCTTCTTTTAATCCGTATTGTAAGTAAACATAATATTCATCTACTTAACTTTTTCTTCCTATTTTAATGTTAACACTATAATTATTACTTTCTGGATTGCAGACCTTTCAGATATTCCTACTCAGAAACTCAATGAGTTAGAGAAGTTATGCAAGATTGAAACGGTTCCGTACACGTTGACACTTGGATATTCATATTGGGGTGCAGGTGAATTTTATTTGTAAATTCAACTTAGATTTATCTTTTTTCCTTCTGTTCTGTTATTTTTTTGTCAAGTTCTTGCACAAAAGATTTAGAGTAAAGTACATGGATGGTCCCTGTGGTTTACCAAAATTTTGGATTTGGTCCCTAGCTTTTCAAAAGTACACGGATGGTCCTTGTGGTTTGCACTTTGTAACACATTTAGTTCCTAACTTTTTCTAAAAGTACATGGATGGTCCCTGTGGTTTGCCTTTGTAACGCATTCATCTCTAACTTGGACATGCTAAAACCTTTAGATTTGTCAGCCGGGGACTAAATGTGTTACAAAGTGCAAACCACAGGGACCATCCATGTACTTTTGGAAAGCTAGGGACTAAATCCAAAATTTTGGTAAAACACAGGGACCTCAATGTACTATACTCAAAGATTTAGTTAATTGTATACATATTAAGTGACTGTTTTTCTACTACAGATTATGTGCTTAAGCAGGTTCTACCACCTGGACTCGAGGTCCCGTCATCTTTCGAAACAATAGTTAAGTATTTTCTATTTTGCACGTGTAAATATATTTGGAACTTGTATTTAGCCTTATTTTCAGTGGAGGTCAAATTGCACAAAGAGGATTTCAACATAATGGTTTTCTGATAAATAAATTGACCTCGGCGTTTCTTATTTCAGGTCACATTGCGCATTTGAATATACCTGATGAACTTCTTCCATACAAGGATGTAATTGCAAAAGTCATATATGATGTATGTGTCAAACTTCCACTTAAGGCTATAAAAACATGTTTAGGGTGGTAACAAACAATGAAACGCACTATTATTACTATTATTAGTGTTCTAATGCTTAACACGTGGAAATAAAGATGTTCGGTTTATTGATCTCATCTACAGGTGGCAAAATGGCCAAGCGGGCTGGTCGGATGAGTTTGGTAACTGGTCAAAACGGGTCGGGTTGACCAAAACTCTTTTTTGTCTGAATCGTTTTTATAGTTATATAGTGTGAGGTAGGGATGGTATTTTTTCCCCAAATACCCATACTTGTACCAATTTTAGGTATCTGGTAGTACCCAGATTTATTGATTTCGGTATTTGGTACTTGTGGTATCGGTACGGGTATGGGTAAAAAATGGTACTGTACTGATTTTATATAAAGCTTTTAGAGTTTTTTAATAATATGTTTTATTTCGTATTATGGTATTTATGATAGTCGTAACGATTTACCTATTTGGTACTAGTACCGTATTGGTACTCGTACCGATTTTACCTATTTGGTACCCATACAAGTGCTCAAAAAAATAAAAATAAAATAAAGTGGTACCAAAGCGGGCATCATACCAAAATACCCGTACCGTACCAATATATTCGGTACGGTATTGGGTAACCAGTTTTGTTCAAATATCGTTACCGGTATTTTCGGTACTAGTACTGTACCGATCCCATCCCTAGTGTAACGGATTACAATTGCAATTTTTTAATAAAATAATACAGGTGGTTTTATGCTGAAAAAACCTGTTCTGCGCTTTCAACCCATTTGTCTCATTTTCTTTCAAGTTAATTCGCTTAGTTAACTTTTGACCCGTTAGAGATAAAACATAAAACAAAAATTGCCATTTGTTCTAATTATTTTGAACCTTTGTTTAACAGAAAAATCATCCGAGAATTCAAACGGTTGTTAATAAAGTCGGTTCCATCGCAAACGAGTTTCGCGTACCCAAATTCGAAATATTGGCGGGAAAACCCGATATGGCTACAGAGGTAAAGCAATACGGTGCAACTTTCAAGCTGGATTACGGGTTGGTCTATTGGAATTCACGACTGGAGCATGAACACATACGGCTGGTCAACAAGTTTGACCAAGGAGATATCATATGTGACATGTTTGCGGGGATCGGTCCTTTTGCTATTCCGGCTGCACAAAAAGGATGCTTTGTGTATGCTAATGATTTAAATCCGGATAGCATTCGTTACCTGAAAATTAACGCAGATGTTAATAAAGTTAACAACAATATCCGTGCTTATAATATGGATGCAAGAGTTTTCGTGTCTCAGTTGATGACGGTGGCCGATGGTGAATCAGAAGTTGTTGATTCGAGTTTAGTTTCATCCGAGACGTGCAATGTTCAAGAGGATATGAAAGCAAACACTGAAGAAAAGAAATCTGGTATTTTTTTTCATTTTTATATTATTTATATGATTATGCATGACATAATCAAACATGTTCTTCCATTTGTTCTTAGTTTTCGTTTTTATTTAAGAATCTTATACATATCTTTACTCAGTAAAATACAATTTATATATAAGTTTTAGTTTACATGTAATATCATCAATAAAAAAGTTATAATTTTTATGTTTGCATGTACACTTCCATATCTAGAATACTAAGTTCTTATATGGATACTTATATGGATATAAAACTAAAAAATTGGAATGGGGTACTATCGTCTAATGTCTAGTACTTCAAAGATTTTTATTATGTTTTGAATTGGTGTTCTATAAATAAAGATGTAAAGATTCTTAGTTCGGATATATAGTTATATACCAAGCATTATTGGTAGAATATAAACCAGAAACTTGTGTCACCAACGATGAAATAATCTTAGGGTCAAATCTGTTTGAAACCAATAGTAACATGGTCAAAAAGGTTATTGTGTCTCATTTTCTTTTGATTAAAACTGAAATAGTTTATGGATTTGATATTCTTGAATCTTGTTGCCTTGGTGAAAGAATCAAATATAACTACCACTGAAAAATACTCTGAAAGCTGTATGAAGGTTAAAGATAATGATGATTTTAGTAAACTTTAGATGAGTGGATTGCCATTAATTGTTGATTGGCAGTACTTATATATTCTTAGTATATTACAATTTTTAACCAGTAATTTCTCCACCCCATAAAAAGTATAATATCAGACTTTATACTTGGTTTTATAAAGCTGTTTGACTATTAGTTGATACAGAAAGAAATACGTCTATTGTAATTTCATTATAGATTTTGGAATACGTTGCAAACATCAATAAAACGGAAATACGCATTACATGTTAAATTTCTATGTAATTTATTCTCTCTGACAGAAAACGGAAGTTTGAAATGCGTTGACACTCATGTGGCTGTCAAGACAAAAGGAAGCAAAAATAAGCGATTAAAAACTTCTGTTTCATTTACTAACAAATCTTGGGAACACATTGATCACGTGATTATGAATTTACCTGCTTCTGCCCTACAATTTCTTGGTACGATTTTTATATCTTTGTTCTCTCATATTTGGTTTTGCCTTTTGTATGCTTTATATTTCCAGTGACATGAATGAATCATCATCATCATCATCATCATCATCGTACTCGGTAAATCCCACCAATAGCAAAGCTAAGGTAGGGTCTGAGGAGGGTAAGATGTAGACAGCCTTACCTCTACCCTGTAGGAATAGAGAGGCTGCTTCCACTCAGCAATTAAGACATAAGGCCAATTAGTGCATGTACTCCCTTGTCTTTCAGTTATCAACGCCACCACATGATGCATGATTAACCATCCCCCTCTTTTAACGTTATTTTCACGAAATTAGTAAAATAACGTTAAAATTAGTGCACTTTCACTTTTGCCCCCGAGCGCCCACACATATATATATTATATGCGCATACCGCAAGCGGGCCTAAGTGACATGAATGAATAAGAATGATAATAAATAAAAATTAAAGTCATCAATTTATATATATCTCAGATGTATTTAGAGGCCTTATACAAAGGAAATATTGGAAAGGGTCTCTACCATGGCTACATTGTTACTGCTTCATCCGATCAAACGAGACACAAGATTCAGTGGTTTCAGTAAGTGCTTTGTACCCCATTTTAACATGCACACGTACATAAATAACAATAATACTTCAATAATATAAATAATAATATTGATAATAATAACAATAAGAATCTTCTGTGCAGGAGGCAGAATCACTCTTGAATGCAAAGATACATGAGCCAGTATTTCATCGAGTTAGAGATGTTGCTCCAAACAAGGTAATATTCGATGTAAAGGATTCTAAAATGATTTCATATTTATTTACACAACATTTATACAATTGGCATTTGGATTCGCGTTTTAAAACTGATTTACGTAATTATTTAGGGGTCAAATAACCAATGTTGGATAATTAGTTTCTTACCTTTATTCGTTGCCAAACTAATGTGCAATCGGCAAAATAAAATTGCCTAATTACCCTTTTCCTTATCCTAATTTGAGAAACTTTTGCTTCCGACAGTAACCTTTTTTCACATGAATTTCTTTCTAGTCATTCTTTTTACAAGTGTTACTTTCTTTAAAAATCAGAAATTTCCAATAACTCAACCGTTAACTTCTAAATGTTATCGTACCAAACACCCGCTTAACAATTTACCGCTCTTAAATTGTCTTGCAGGCAATGTATTGCTTGAGCTTTTGCTTGCCCAAAGAAGCATGCATCAATGAAGAAATCGCCAATTCTTAATAGTAGCTTAAAAAAAACTTTTGTATGTTTCTTGATTTGATATTGTAACTTCATACATCATTATTTATATATTAATTTAGAAAAAAAAATCAAGTGGCTTAATGACACCCATCCGACACCGCCCTTAGGTGCTTATCGCTTCCTTAATCTCTTAATTTACGCGTATATCCCATTCTCGTCTTTAATTGAACGAAAGATTGTTACAAAAGACTGGGTTATAAAGATCGATACGAGAAAAGAAACCCCACCAATGAAAGATGCAATCATGATCTTTATGGACAAATATTATCTTCTTGACTGGAATTGAATCATATAGTCATAGTTTATACATAAATCTTTAAGCTTTTTTGTTCAAGTGGGTACAAAAGGCAAATGAGAGGATGGCAACCAAAACATAACACGTAGATGCAGGCTGGAAAGTTTAACTAAAATATGTTTTAGGGGCCCATGGCATTATTATAGTGACAATGTGGTATCTTGAGGGTGAGATAAGGCTTAGGGACCGTCAGGTCCTGAGTTCGATTCTAACAAGGGGGTTTTCCCCGGATTTATTGGGTTTTCTCCTGAATTAGTGTATAGGCATTATTGCCTAATGGAAATGGATATGATCGGATGGTTCCGCTGGTGACACGAAGATACTCCACTGGTCCGTCAGTGATCCAAATTTACCGTTAAAAAACATGTTTCAGGGGTTGGTTAATCTTTTCTTTTTCCTTATTCTTGCCCCTTGTCAAAAGGATGAGTTAGCTTTTTTTTATGGTTCTCTACCATCATTTCAGAACTTCCTTTCCAGTAATACAATGACCCACATGTTTCATCATTTTTTTTCTTTTATTTATACATGAATTGTATGCATATACTTTTTTTAAAGATACGTGTACATAAAGTGGATATACGAATTCTGTTTATGTATAAACATACTACAATATTATTGTTTTTATTACTTTTTCTTTTGCTATTGAAGAAAATTTAGATCATTATACAGTTGGTATCCCTTGTACTGATCAATACAAAATTAATCAATCATATTGTACAATGCAAATGGTGTGGCCTGTGATAACATCCACTCATTTTCAGATATTTTTCACACACAACACAACAAACACGCACTTCTCTTTTTTGGTTAGTTGTGACTGATTCACCTTGAGTCTAAGTCACAAATCATATAGATCCGTTGTTTGTATAGATTTTATCGTATTGGTGTTTATTTTGTGTTAAATATGGATCCATACTTGAAGATATTTTTGCAGCCGTTCGAACATCTTAAAATCCAACTGGAAGAGATAACAAGAGCCACCAACAACTTCGACGACGAGAAGTGTATCGGAGGTGGTGGTTTTGGGAAAGTTGACTAAGGCGAGTTGTTATGCATGGGGGAGCCGACGATGGCTGCGATTAAGCGTCTGGACCGTAGGCATGGACAAGGAACACCCGAGTTCTTGAAAGAGATCACGACTCTTTACAATTACTATCACGATAATCTAATCTCTCTTCTGGGATTTTGTTGCGAAGGGCATGAGATGATCCTGGTGTACGAGTTTGCATCATGGGGAAGCCTTGACCGCCATTTAAAGTCCCCTCATCTCACGTGGACACAACGTATCAAGATATGCATTGATGTTGCAAAGGGGTTAAGCTTCCTTCATGATCCAAGGGAGAAACACCAAAGACTTATCCACTGTGACGTTAAAAGCCTAACATCCTTCTCGACGAGCAATGGAATGCCAAAATTTCAGACTTTGGGTTATCAATAAAGGGGTCAGCTAATGAGCAGCAGTTGGTTGTTGTCACCTATGCAGCAGGTACCCCTGGGTACTGTGATCCGCAGTATGCATGGACACACACCTTAACCAAAGGGTCAGACGTATACTCGTTTGGTGTGGTCTTATTCGAGGTTTTATGTGGGATGTTATGCTCGACATCCAGCAAGCAGATATTAGTGCCCACGTGGATTGAAAGCTACAAACGGAAGAAGTTAAACGATATCATCTTTAAAAGTCCGACCATTCAACCATTGGATCGGAGTGCTTTAGAAAAACTTTCCGACATTGCATATCGTTGTTTGAAGGATTCTCGTGACCAGCGACCTGACATGGCCGAGGTTGTGACAGAACTTGAGACTGCACTCGAAGGTCAACTGTTAAGTGAATCGAAATCGCCTTTTGATTACAAAGAGATAATTAAGGCTTCTCGGTTGGATCTGGACAACATGTCGAAAGATGAACTTAGGGAACTTTTGTACAAAGGAGTCCTCCTTAACTATGATTATACGGTAATTATCACTGCTTTGACCTATAAATTTGGTGTTAACTGTTAAGTTTTTTCTTCAGTGTATATGGTATTTTGTTGAAATCTAAGATGTACTTAAATTACCTATTTTTTAATATAATATACGCGACCAAAAAATATTTATACATTGGATACAACTCCGTTTCCAATAAAGCTTATACATAGTAAGAAAAAAATATAACATTGATGCATATTTAGAAAAAAAACTAAAATATATCACCACTGAAATATATATGAGAAAAAAAAAACTTTTTTTTTGAGGAGTACTAGAAATACAAAACTTATGATCTGCCAAATGTTACATATTCTTTTCTTTAAAAAACACTAGTTTTACAAATACTTCTTTTACCTGTTGGGAGGGATGGATGTTTTGAAATGAATAACAAAATGAATGAAAAGACTAAAGTTTTAGAGTAAAATAAAGCACTTCGGTCCAAAAATGAAACTTTTTGTATATAGGTCCCTGAGGTTTCACTTTTGTTGTCATTTCCATCCAATTGACAAACTAGGTTAGAATCTATAGTTAACTTCTCCCTTTTTGTCGTTTTCCTTATTATTTTAATTAAATGAGGAGAACGACAAAAACAAGGGAGAAGTTAACAGAAATGCTAACCCAGTTTGCCAATTGGATGAAAATGACAACAAAAATGAAACCTTAGGGACCCAGATACAAAAACTTTCATTTTTGGATTGAAGTAGCAAAACTGGCCTAAACTCAGAGACCATTTTGACATTTTACTCTAAAGTTTGATATAGTTGTTTAGGAAAGATGACAGATAGTTTTAGACTTTTAGTAGTTAGACTGATTGATACACTCATAATTATATCATGCTAAATGAGTTGAAATAACTTGAACTTTTTTTTTTATAACCGCGGGAACCCGCTTACACGGTAAACCCCCGGATCCCCCCAATACCCGACTAACGGAAGGGAACAGGTAAAGCACGGTGAAATAACTTGAACTTGTTTCATGGACAGTGGTTTTCATTAAATGAAAGGGGAGAACACTGTGTAATGATATCTTGTGGAGAGTGTGTTATACCAAGTCCATATGAGAGTTATCCATGGTCTTCCGGATATAATTCAAGGTGACTTCTCTTCCCTTCTATTTCTATCATCTCATAAGTATAAAGCAATGTATCATTCTTTGCTACGTACTATGCAGTTAATATCGTGATATATCGATGATATACATCTGTTATCAGTCCCCTGGTGAGATATCGATACAAAATATCAGTCAGATATCTGATATTATCAGCGATATTGACCTATATTTGACATATATTGGAGCAACTTGACAGATATATCACCGATTTTCCCGATATTAGTACCTTTTATTTTTAGTTATACCATTTGTCTTTCTTCTTATACTGCTATTAGTGTTTTAAGTCTTAATTGTTAAATGTTAGTGTTACAAGTCTTAATCACTTCCTATTTGCTACAATTGTTAGTGTTTTACCGATATCCCACCGCGATAACCGATATATCAAATACCGGTCCTTACCGATATCCGACTTTTTACCGCATTAGCTGCATAGGCTACGTACTATCTATGCCATAGTTTATTAATAGCGAACAACGACAAATAGCGATAAGGTACCTATATGCTACATAGCGACTAACAATAAATAGCGTGCGGCTATTTTATAAATAGCGATACACTAGAATTTAAAAAAAAAACTTTATACGTATATTATATCAAAATACTTTGGTATACTATATATAATTGCTATTTATATTAAAAAAACAAGAAAAAATAAATTGTCGCTATTATCCCTATCATCGCTATCTATTGCTACAACCCTAATAGCGAGCCTAGACTTATACTCTACGTAGTGCGCTATAGCTATCGCTACGCTCGCTATTGACAACTATAATCTATGCAGATTTGCTGTGGGCACCTATCATTCAGTGATTGGAAGATTCAGAACGCGCGTAAAAACTCAATTCTTGTCACCACTAATCACATACAAGGTGAACCTTGTGTTCAAATTTATGCTCCCAGAGAGGATGAGCAAATGCAAACTTATATCCCTAAAATACAAATTACATGGGGAGAGAAAATATTCAACTTCATATTTTGCGTATGAGAGAGAAGATGGATGGTGGATGGCTGAATTGTATCGATTTACTAGTGACGGGAGATCTATTGATCTTGATATTCTATTTGATGGATCCGATCGTGATTTTCCAGTCATAGAAATAGAAGGAATCGAGTTTCCGCCCTTGGAGAAAGTAAGATGACAAATAAAAGTTTGTTTTAGAGTTGACTGCCATTTTTGTCCCTGTGGTTACAGTTCTATTCAAAAACTTAACGTCTGTTAAAACCTGTCGTTTAATGAAGGGTAAAAATGTCATTTTCCTTAATTTTTAAACCCTAATGAAATTCCCTACCCTTTTCCATCTTAATAAGGTTTAAGAAAAATGGAAAAGGATGTTTTACTATGGCAGGTTTTAACAAACGTTAAGTTTTTGGACGGAAGTCACATCTTTCAAGAGTGTCATGGATGGAAATAGTACAAATTTTAAAATTTGGCTTGGACCGGCATAATTGGAACAAACCACAGGAAAAATTCTATTGTTTTAAACTTTCTTGGAAAATATGTCAGTCAGGATAACATTTTCAATTTAATCACACCTCATTTTTCGAAATTTGAGTTAAGTGTCATTTTTATTCCTGTGGTTTGTTCAATTATACCAGTTCAGCCCAAATTTCAAATTTGTACCATTTCCGTCCCTGACATTCTTGAAACATGCTAATTCCCAAAAAACTTAAGGTTGAATCGAATAATTGGACAAACCACATGGACGAAAATGGCAGTTACATCGTGTTTTCTTTGAATGAAATTGGCATGTTTCAAGAATGAACAAATTTGAAATTTGACCTGAACTGGCATAATGACGAAAATGGCAGTTAACTCTTCTAAATATATCACATATTGAGCATGATGATACTTTCTTCCATATTAGTCAATAATCGATATGGTTATGTTCTACAGGAACCGATATCAGATTCGGATGCAGATTGGAAACAAAAGTTGCCAGTTGATTATAAAGACATAATTAAACTCTCAAAAAATAGTGTGAAATCGACAACGGAGAAGGAGGTGTCCTCAACTTTTTGCAGATGATTTTTAATCAATGATGGTCAAGAGGTAACTAATTTAGTAGGAATGATTGATTATCTACTGTCATTGCTGAATTTTTTTAGACACACTCCTGTATTTGTTACTCATATGTAGTGGTTGTGTGCCTATATATGAACATGGTTCAAAAGGAAGCATTAATGCAAACGAACAAGTTGTTCGTGTTCGTTTGTTAAGAAATATATGTGTTCATGAACAATTACTGAACGAGCTTTTATGTTTGTGTTCGTTTGTTAAGGAAATGTACTTGTTCGTGTTTGTTTGTTAACTTTAGGCAACGAACGAAAACGAACGCTGATAAATACAAATGAGCACAAACTAATGTTCATGAACACAAAGAAGCATTCAAGAACAAAATACTTAACACATTGACACTTGTTAAATATTTTAGAGTGAATTACAAGTTTTATCCTTTATGTATGTCCAAAATTGCAGGCGGTGTCCTTTACCTTCAAAATTGATCAGTTTTGTCCTTAATGTTTGCAAATCTTGCATGGTTTGTCCTTTAGGCCATAACCACTTCATCTTTTTGGTTAAACATTAAGGACAAAACATGCAATTTGGTTTTGACCTAAATGACAAACCATGCAAGATTTGCAACATTAAGGACAAACCATGCAAGATTTGCAAACATTAAGTACAAAACTGATCAATTTTGAAAATAAAGGATACCGCCTGTAATTTTGGACATACATAAAGGAAAAAACTTGTAATTTACTCAATATTTTATTTGTCGAAGTTTTAAAGTATTTAAATAAAATATAAAAACTAAAAACACTAACGAACTATCGAACACAAACGAACACGTTACCGAACGATCACGAACATAAATACCGAACGCGGCCTCTGTACATGTTTGTTCATTTAACCAAACAAATGAAATTTCTTGTTCGTGTTCGTTTGTTTAATAAACAAAAGAACACAAACGAACCCTTCCCGCTAAACGATTCACGAACTGTTCGTCGAACGATTTGTTCATTTGCAGCCCTATCCAAAACCATTGTCACATCATCACTATCTTTTTAATTTTTAACTATCGATTTACTCCATTCATTCTCTTTCTATATATTGTATACATTAAAAGTACACAGGCCCACCACTAACGTGTTTTTTTTTTTTTTTTGTGTGAAAACTAACACCAAATAAACAACCTCTAAAAACTACCGTATCACAATAATAAGAACGGATGATGTGGCAAAAACATTAAAAAAACATCCCCTAAAAATTGGTTATTGTGTATGCTCTTTAGATAGCGAATCCACATTTACTCAAAATATTTTAAACGTAAATGTATTTATTTATTTCTCATATGTGATGGTTGTGGAGTATATACATCTTAAACCGGAGGAAAGCATTACTGAATTGCTAAACATATATGTTTTACTGTTTGATAGTGGTTTTCTCTTGACAAAAATGGGAAGAAATGTTATATGCAATCAGCAAGAGCTGCTTACATAGACGGCGAGACGTGTCGCCGATTTTTACCCAATTCAAGGTTCTTTTATATCTCCTGCCAGTTATCTTGTAGAAATACTATCCTTAAACGTTATAATGAAATGTAGTATCACAAGCTAAAATGGGTATGTGTGTAGTAAAGTTACAAGTATATATGCATCCCCTAAAATGCGTTGTGTTTCTCTATTTTATCATATCTCAACTGAGTTTATTCCCCACAGTAGTCCAACCTTTTTCATTCTGTTTGTATAAAGGTCTGCGGTTAAAAATAACTTAACGAAAATTTAAATTTTTTCCGAATTACAAACCGATGTTTTAGGACTTTTGAACGTAACAAGGATACGAGTCGATTGATGTAAAACTTACCTCGAAACGTGCTCCAAACGACTTGATTTTTGTTATTTGGAAGTTTAAACACCCGGATTGAAGCTCTGTTTTTGTCGTTTGGAGCATTGTTTCGAGGTAAATTTTACATCAATCGACTCGTATACTCGTTCTGATCAAAAGCCCTGAAACATTGAATTGTAATTTGAAAAAAAAAAACTTAACTGCGTTATGTTTTTTGACAACAGACCATTATACAAACAAAACGAAAAAGGTTGGACCATTGTTGGGAATAAACTCAATTGGGATTGTTATTGGCCAAAAACAACAAGATTGGATTATTTGAATCCAATTTGCCATTCCACTAATATATAGCAATTCTTTTACTTGTAGGATATTAAATTTGCTAAAATTTTCAGATTTAAAGAAACGGTTGAGGTGATGAACGGTTTTAACTTTAAAATCCACATTACAATCGAGCCCCAACTAGTATCATCTCAAACAACATATCCAAGTTATCTTGTCTATAAATTACCAAGAGACCAATCCATATATGAGGCTCCAATAGAAGTAATGGATGAAGAGTTGAGTGAGGCTACTTGGTACATCTATTTAGTAACTCCTCAATTCCCAGTTATTAGAACCAATGCCTACCAGTACACCCGAACCCTTCGAATAAAAAAGGCTTTCCAGAACATAGGGACGACGGTTGGATGGAAGTACAAATTTATGAATTCAAAACCGATACTACCTCCGACATGATTCATTTCAATCTTTAATTGACCTTTGTGCTTCCAAGCCACTTAGGGGGCTTATTATTGAAGGCCTTGAGTATAGACCCGTATAGATTCCGTTATTTACTTACAAGGAGGATATAGATATGAACGAGGAACTGAGAGCTCAAATGATTGGCACGTGAAGTGATGAGTATGCGAAGAAAGTGAATATAAGATTTCGTCTTCGGAAACATAAAGCTTGCTAGTAGTTGAGTTTTATTTAGATTGTTGATTATTTTGATAGAACTTAATATTTTGATTATGTTTTCTATTTCATTTAAGCCTTTAGTCTGAACATAATGCTTCTCTCACTACATTAGCTTCTAAATGAGGCGCATTTGTAAATCTCCCATTTGTTTTATCCATAGTTGTTAAAGGCGTTAGATGCACTCAAGGCGCATAGGCCTCGCCTAGGCGCAAAGCGCAAAAGAGGCGAGGGCCTGAGACAAAAGACGCACAATGAAAAAAAATTAAAAAAATATATTATGTACAAGAAAAACAATAATATTCTTCAAATAAAATAAACAAAAACTATTATATAACATTTAATGTTATCTATTTAGTTCGTGTTGGTGTAGAAAAGTATTCTTTCTTAAGTAAAAGTAGAAATCTGACTGGAATCTTGTGGGAATTTAAAGAATTAAAGTGTAAGTGTCTTGACTTAAAGCGCAATTGTCTCGCCTCGCCTCACCTGAAAAAACGAGCCTAGACGCAAAAGGCTATGACTTTTAACAACTATGGTTTTATCTAAACTTTTCTTAATGGTGAATACGTAAACATCCCTTTTTTGCTTTCATCTTTTATCAGGTGCTCTTAAAGTTTGTTAGCATCCTCATTATAACATACTTCTTTGGAATAAATCGACCTCATGTTTTAATGGAATTATAGGGTTGATAATTTGTGTTTCAGTTGAGGGTCGATTTGTTATGTTTCGGTTGAGGGTCAATTCATTGGCTAAATATGACGTGACTTTACGTTATTAACGAATATTTTTTTCCAAGAAGCACCGTTACTATCAAAGTATTACATCTTTTATACTATGTTTGCAACAAGGACAGTTAACTCGCAAACTAACAAGAAGTTTATTGAACACAGTTTAGATAACGGAACAAAAGGGTTAAAAATAAAGTAGAGAAGTTTATATATGAAGTTCATAATATCATCTGATATGAAAGCATCTTATGGGAGATTGCTATGCTCCTAATGACCTTAATGGTAAGTAATGAACATTATGTTGGATCTATATGTACAAGGCATAACATCCAATAATGTTGCTATTTATATGTGATCCTAAAGGGTCACAAACTAACCAATATATCAAGGACACGTTTAAATATGTTTAAGCGCATAACTCAACCGAATGTTATCGTTACTGTTCCTGTTCAAGAACATCCAAATAGTAATTGGTCTTATATCTTGTTTGGTTATCCAAGCCAAAATCATCATCATCATCATACTCAGTAAATCCCACCAGTAGCAAAGCTAAGGTAGGATCCGAGGAGGGTAAGATGTAGACAGCCTTACCTCTACCTCATAGAAACAGAGAGATTGCTTCAAGTAAGACGCCCAGCTCGACATGTACCTTAAACTTTTAGGGTATTGACTTGGTTTACGGGATACCAAAATAAAATCTATGTTTGAATCATTATCTACGTCGCCGAGTTTTATAATATCTTGTATTCATTGAAACTCTTAAGGACTCTATTGAAACAATTCCAAGCACTCTCAAGGTTACATCTGAACCCCCTCAGATTCTTAACCTCTAGTGGTTCCATTTTGCTTCATCACATGTTACTTCATTCTATGATACTTTTGTATATGACTACTTTAGTAGAAACTATTTCTATGTAATCTCATTTATATGACAGTTCCCTTTTATTGATAATCAATTACCTCAATATATAATTTGTATGTGTCCAAACATAGTTCCTCATGTGATATAGTTTCGATCGATTGTTTGTGAAATTATGTTATCATAACTTTATGATAATTCCATATTCTGAGACGAATCTATCCGTTCACCACCTTAACCTCTTCAAGGTGATTTAACAATGCTTCTCAAGCATTTCCTAAATCAAATTGTGTGACTGATGCTTATCAACGCACAAAGTGAAAGATTGCGTATTACAGCGCCCAAAGTGGAAGTTTGTGCATGATTGAGCGCAAAGTGCAGGTTTGTGCATACGAGAAGTCATGCGCAAAGCTCATTAATCATGTGAGAGGTGCAAGCGCAAAGTCCAAGATACGGGAGCGAAATGTTGTGAGGTCATATCATCATACTCAGTAAATCCCATCAATAGCAAAACTAATATAGGATCTGAGGAGGTCAAGACGTAGATAGCCTTACCTCTACCTCGTAGGAATAGAAAGACTGCTTCCAGTAAACTCGACAGTTAATTTCTAAATGTTATCGCTCCAAACACCTGTTTAACACTTTACCGCCCTTAATTTGTCTCGCAGGCAATGTATAGCTTGAGCTTTCAACTGGCCGAAGAAGCACACATCAACGAAGAAATCACTCATTTTTAATAAAAAGTATGACATGTGAGGTATGATTGTATGTTTTTTGATTTGATATTGTAACTTCTTACATCATTATGTATAAATTAGTTTAGAATAATATCAAGTTGCTTAATGACATCTCTTCCTTAACTTGTTAATCTACGTGTATATCCCATTCTCGTCTTTAATTAAACGAACGAGCATTACAAAAGACCCGGTTAAGAAGATCGATACGAGAAAAGAAACCCCACCAATGAAAGATGCAATCATGATCTTTATGTACAAATATTATCTTCTTGACTGGAATTGAATCATATAGTCATAGTTTATACATAAATCTTTAAGCTTTTTTGTTCAAGTGGGTACAAAAGCAAATGAGAGGATGGCAACCAAAACATAACACGTAGATTCAGGCTGGAAAGTTTAACTAAAACATGTTTTAAGGGTTGGTTAATCTTTTCTTCTTTTTTTTTTCCTTTTTCTTGCTCCTTGTCAAAAAGATAGAATTAGCTTTTTTATGGTTCTCTACTATCATTTGAGAACTTTGTATGTTGACCCTTTTAAGTAATACAATGACCCATATGTTTCATAATCTTTTTTATTTTATTTTATTTTATTTTATTTTATTTGTACGTGAATTTTATGCATCTACTTTTCTTTTAAATAGAGAATATTTCAAGATTTGTTTTTTTTTCTTTTTAAGATACATGTATATAAAGTGAATATACGAAATTTGTTTATGTATTTAAAAGTTTGTATGGCATTAATAAATATAATGGTATAAATATGCTACAATAATGTTTTTGTTATTTTTTTCTTTTGCTATTGAAGAAGATTTAGATCAATATAGAGTTGGTAACCTAGTAATGATCAAGACAAAGTTGATCATATTGTACTTATTGATGAGTTAGGTCTCAAACTAGATGATCAATCGAATATCAAGTTGTTTCTTAATTTAGAAAATATTAATTAAAGTAAAAAAAAATATTTTATGTGTAGAAAACCAAATCGAAAATTCAAAAACCTAATCTACAATATTTCGGAAATGTGAATAACTAGGTCTATAAAACGCCCAAGCGAAAATTATTGTTCTTTACAAGCCAAGATCGAGCTTGTCATGCTCAACTTAGGTTCGAGCTCAAAACTATACCAACAAGCTTGTCTTGAAATCTCTCTGCCAAATTAAATATTCACTAATTTTAAATGAAATTTATATCAATAACCACAAATTATGTAGTTAGGTTTTAAAAAGTATTAAGTATTACATGATGCTCAACTTAGGTTCAAGCTCAAAACTATACCAGCCAGCTTGGCTCGAAATCTCTCTACCAAGCGAAATATTGAACTTGAACCTGACTCGTATATATTTTGGTCTTTCAGATTTTGTATACAACCCAATTTTAAAGAAACTTATATCGAATTGACGAAAAACTAAAACTATGTAGTTAGGTTTTAAAAAAGAATCCTAATACTAATATTACATGTTACTAGAGAAAAACTCAATTAAATGTTAAACAAAAATTAAAAGAAAAAAAATATTAAACTTTTCAAGGAGATTCATCTCTTGTTAAATATGACATACCCATTTAGCAAATAGTTTACAAAAGATTGAAACCAAAGGGGTGTTGTTTGTCAATACCTTTTTTCACAAAATCCTAACAACTATGCACAAAAAGGTTGAAGTTAATCCATACGGAAAACTCACTGAAAGAAGGTCATTTTGGTGACGAAAAAGGTACAACACTAAAAGATGAATGAAAAGACACTTATTGAGTGTGACACCACACACAAACTTGCATGGCATTCCTCATACATATATATAACTAAATAACTAATTCACACAAGCCACTTTCACTATTTAGTACCCCCCCCCCCCCCCCCCTTACAACTTAATACACAAACCAACATTCCATCACAAAAAAATGATCATGACAATAGTTCTATGTTTTTCGACCACGTTAATAGCGGTTGTTAATTGTTCGGGTTTGGATTCGAATATTGGTGTGGGAGTTAACTGGGGCACCATGACTAGCCACCAGTTGCCGCCGGAGAAAGTGGTCACGATGATGAGAGCGAACGGGTTTAAGAAGGTGAAGCTCTTCGAAGCAGAGAGACGGATCATGGAAGCGCTCATTGGATCGGAGATTGAGGTCATGGTGGGCATCCCTAATTTTATGTTGTTGGATATGAGTCAAGATCCAAGTTATGCTGATTATTGGGTTGATGCTAATATTACTTCTTATGCTTATCCTGGTGGTGTTGATATCAAGTAAGGGCATATTAGTCATTTGCTAGTTGCTACTCGTGTTTTATATATTTTTTTAACAATGAATATACACCCCTAAAATATACTCCTAATAGTTACTTCATGCCCGTTTTATGGACTTCAACATGTACCACTTTGATAGAGATAAATACCTGATGTCACTAGACAAAGAGGTCATGTTTTATATAACGTGTATAATCTTTGATAAATATCTTGTGTCGGATATAATGTGTGTAATCTTGATATCAAGTAAGGGTATATAGGTCATTTCAAATGGATTCGACTGATCGTTTCAGGTATGTTGCGGTTGGAAACGAGCCATTCCTCAGAGCGTACAATGCGACATATCTACAAATCACATTACCCGCGTTGAAAAATGTCCAAAATGCCCTTAACCGGGCCGGTTATGGGTCCAAAATCAAAGCCACCGTCCCGTTAAACGCGGATATCTACGAGTCACCGGAATCAAACCCGGTTCCGTCAGCCGGTGACTTCCGGTTAGATATCAAAGATGCAACGATTGAAATTGTTGAGTTTCTTTATTCGAATGATGCCCCTTTTACGGTCAATATTTACCCGTTCCTTAGCCTCTACGGGAACCCATATTTTCCTATGGATTTCGCGTTTTTTGACGGGTCAAATAGACCCCTTAAAGACGGGAATTATTTGTACACTAACGTGTTTGATGCAAATTACGACACATTGGTGGCATCTTTAACAAAAGCAGGTTACCCTTATATGAAAATCATCGTTGGTGAAATTGGGTGGCCCACGGATGGGGACATACACGGGAACGTAAAATTCGCAAAAAGATTTAACCAAGGTATGATCAACCAAGTAATGGGCTCGAAAGGTACCCCGGTTAGACTCGGGCCGTTGGAAATTTACCTATTTAGCCTTCTAGACGAAAACAAGAAGAGTATAGCTCCAGGGTCATTTGAGACACATTGGGGTATATTCGAATATGACGGTAGACCGAAATACCAACTGGACTTAACCGGGTCCAAAAGAAACAAAGTGTTAGCCCCGGTTTTAGGGGTGCGATACATGAGCCGAAAGTGGTGTGTGTTAAATCCTCGTGTTAAAGAACTTAACGGGCTCGCTAAGGAGATTGATTACGCGTGTAGCTTATCGGATTGTACATCGTTAGGCTACGGGTCATCGTGTAACCATTTAACATTGGCGGGGAACGCTTCGTTTGCTTTTAATATGTATTATCAACTTAATGATCAGAGTGATTGGGCGTGTGAGTTTTCGGGGTTAGGGATCGTCACGAGGGAGGATCCGTCGGTGGGTGAATGTCGGTTTCTGGTAACGATTGCTTATGGTACTTTGGTGGTGCCGGTTCATAGGAAAGTTTTGAAGGTTTTGTTGGGTGTTGTTGAAGGTTGCATTGTGTTCTTGCTTCTTGTTTCTTAGCATTATGATTTTTTTTTATCATAGTTTCATTTTTAATAGGTTTTCTAAACTGTAATATAGCATAATTTCAAGATATGGATTTATAAAACTTTTACCTACGAATATAAAGTTTATTTATTGTAACAGTAGTCTAAATAATAATACCATATAAACTTAGAATAGGTCAAGGTTTTACTATCAGAAAGTTTGCTACAAATAGATGTCATACTTTTTTTTAAACATTCAGTTGTCTATACCTTTTTAGAGCCTTTTTTTCAGCTCTTAATGGGCTCTTAATGGTTTAGACCTTTTACTGGTTCTAATGGCGCAGGCTAGAAGGAGCCGGGAGGGTCGCCCGACCCCCGAACTTTTCGCTCAGTAGTGTTATATATGTAGGTTTTGTATAGAATTTTTTAGGTATATACATTTTCGACCCCCGGTTTTATAATTTTTAAGGTTTAATTTTAGGTCCGGTGACTTCCGACCCCCCGGTTGGAAATCTCAAGCTTCGCCACTGACTGGTTCATCACTTGATGGTTCGGACTGTTTGTTTCACGAGCAAATGTTTAAATGGTTCAGACATTTATCTCTGAATGGTTAAGCATTATACTGAGTCTGAATGGTTAAGACCCCTTATCTGATTTGGTCAGACATTTGCCTCTAAATGGTTAAGTATTATATTGGTTGTTAATGATTCAGACCTCTCTTACTCGTTCAGCACTTAATGACACTCTTACTAGTTTAACACTTATTCATTCAGAAGTTGTAAAACGTTAATCATAGTATTTTATAATTATAATAATCAATAGTGTTATTGACATAGGATCCTGATCAATTAGTTTAGTTTCTAACACCTATACTTCCACATTCTTTTACTTTTTATTCTACTTTTAATTTAGTTGAAACACGGAGTGGTTTTTGAAATTTTTTTACATTCATGTATCAAATATTATAGATCATTTCTTTATATCTTTTGAAGTTTTATTACAAGTTTAATAAATATATAAAAAACAATAAAACTTCAATAGTGTGTAGGGGCGGGGGAAGGGACTCGAGACATATAAACTTTTCGAGAATTTTCCGTAGGGTTTACATTAAAAAGTGAAAAAGGGGGAGGGGGTCGGAGCCACTCCTGGCCCACACTAAGCTCCGCCCATGTTGATATAATAGTCTCAACGTTTATATGTATATATGGTTTTGGATGGTGCCAAATCTTGAAGCAACAGTTATCGTCTTGTAGTAATCTAGACTAGATTTAGCCATCCTGGGTCCGACATGAAGCTGCAATAAGGAGGAGGAAACTCGTTAAATAACTCTTGAGGCTTTGGTTTTGATATCAACATCTTATGATCAAATCAATATATGTATTTATGTATAATGCGTATACGCGATGATATGGTAGATTGATGAAGAGGAAGAGTGTGAATCAAGAGAGGTTAGAAAAGACAAGTCCTTTGGATCAAATGGTTAGCCTTTGGACGTGAGTTGGATTAGGCTTTATGACTTGTATTTCGTCATGACCGAAGTTTAAGCATAAAGCCTAATCTGAATCATTAGTTACATTACAAATTACAAATTGTAATAAGCTCAACACTCACTGCTTTTAGATCGATTAAACTAAAAAACTTTAACCATGAAGACTAGACTCTAGATTACAATTTTGATATACATTTTTAGATTGTAATTGTAAACAATTAGAATTGGATTTTAATAATTTTAACTTTTACATATTAGTGAGATTAATCCCACCTCAATAAATATTTACAAACAATCTCAACATTCATTTGGGCTACCTTTTTTTGTCTTTTGGTTTCTTTTTTGTTTTTTCTTTACTTTTATCCTTCAACTTTAAGCATTGACACTTACAACCCCTCAACTTTTTAAAGACTATGTAAACGAATTTTACATGCTTATTTTTATGCACGTCTCGGTATAAATTCAAGTTTATTTACCTTTATTTTTTTTTTAAAATGAGTAGACTCAGATATAATACGTTTTCGTCCTTATTTTCATATACGTTTTCAGTTAATATAAGTCTGGTCAACTATCATGCATTTACATTAGACGGTACAAATTCGAGTTACTTTACATTTCTAACGCCCAATAAGAAGTATACTGGTTAATACTAGGGGCGTGCATGATTCTGTTATTAGCATTAATCGTAACGTAACTGAAGTCATCGGTTAATCATTTCAGTTAATACCCGAATCAAACAAGGGCTAAACTTTATCTAAAAATACATGTAATAGAGGTATAAATACATAAAATAGATGGATAAATACATGAAATGAATGTAACTAAATGAAATTGAGGTATAAATACATGAAATAGTGGTATAAATAAATGAAGTGAAAGTATAAACATGATATACATGAAATGGAAGTTAATTCGGTGTCGGTTAATTTCGGTTCGGTTCTGTTAACAACCATATCAAAAAGGGCTAAATTTTTTGCTTAAAAATACATATAATGGAGGTATAAATACATGAAATAGATGTATAATAAACGAAATGAAGTTATAAATAAATGAAATGAAAATACAAAATATGAAATTGATATATAAAAGTTAGAAATATATGAAAATATTAATTGTTCGGCCCTGTTAATTTAGGTTAACCGACGGTAGAAAAAATAACCAACAACCAACTTTCAGTTAATTCGGTTTCAATTAACTTCAATTCAGTGCGCTTTTAATTAATGGTTCGGTTATTGATTTCGGGTCGAACGAAACCCGAAAAGAACTGTTAACGACCTCGATCAATCTCAACATTCAAACACACTCAACAAACCCCTTTGTCGGTTTCCATCTCGATCTGACAATTGAGATGATCTAGGGTTTTGATTCAATTCAATGCACAGTCAAACATCATGCTCCTGAATTCGCTCACCTAATTCAGGATCAAACTCTTCGATCGGATCCATAAACACGCACTGTTGCACGATGAATCTGAAATCCGCACAAGTTTCGTCGTATCGAGATCGAACACATGAGTTTTCCACCATTACTGAGAGGTTAAGAAAATCGTTAAATAGAGCGAACAACGGCGGTGTTGGTGGTGGTGGTGGTGGTGGAGGATCGTCTAAAGCTGAAGGATCGCGGTCAAAGGTTGCGTTTCAGACGGAATTCAACAAGAGAGCTTCTAAAATTGGGTATGGGATTCATCAGACGTCTCAGAAACTTGCGAAACTTGCGAAATGTGAGTGTTACTAGAGTATGATTTTAGTAATTTTAGGTGCATTGTTGATTGATGTTATGGAAATTTTGTATGTGATAGTAGTAGTTGTAAGTACCAATAGATGTGTGCACCTAATTGTGGGAGATAGGGCTTCTGCTTCGGTTCTTGATTGTGGGAGATCAACAAGTTAATATACTCATGATGAATGTTTGTATGCAACAAGGGTTGCTATATATACTTGATAATATATAATATCAACATTAGTCAAAGTAATTATGTTATAGAAATCAAGTGAGATACCATAGTTTATGTGGAAGATGGACCTTTTACATTAACAAACTAACGACTACACATGGAAAAAAAATGCTTGTAAGCCTCTTAGGTAACAACATTGTTTTTCTCAAGTTAAAGTGTTAAACTCCTACACCATTGATTAGGTAATAGGACTTCAAATAGAAAACGATACGCCCCACTTGCGGTATGCGCATATAACGTATATATGTGTGGGCGCTCGGAGGGCAAAAGTGAAAGGGCACTAATTTTAACCTTATTTTACTAATTTCGTGAAAATAACGTTTAAAGAGGGGGATGGTTAATCATACATCATGTGGTGGCGTTGATAGCTGAAAGACAAGGGAGTACATGCACTAATCGGCCTTTGTCTTAATTGCTGAGTGTTATGTGCCTTATGTCCAAGGCTTGATGCAAAACTACTATCGAGCCGGGGGTCTCACTGGAAGCAGCCTCTCTATTCCTATGGGGTAGAGGTAAGGCTGTCTACATCTTACCCTCCTCAGACCCTACCTTAGCTTTACTATTGGTGGGATTTACCGAGTATGATGATGATGATGATGATGATGATGACGACGACGACGACTACAAATAGAAAACGAACTCAGATCATGTGGAAGCTAACTTGTTTTCTAGATAATCCTTTATTTGATGATTAACTAATTGTTAATAGATTATGTGTTGTTTGGGGGCAGAAGTAAGTCCCTAATCACATGGTAGATTAACTTTAGGGATGGTTTCTAGTTAGGGTGGGATTATGAAACCTCATCATTAAACATTTGGGATTAGATGATACATTTTGTTTTTATATTAAACCAACACAACCTAATGATGCACTAATGGATTAGGCTACTTTAATGTGTTGAGGATGTAGGCTTCGTATTAATTAGGAGAGCAGTAAAGGGACTGATCGGCCGTAATAGCCCAAGCCCAGTTGTTGTTTCTTGTTTAGCAAGATTAGCGAAGGTTAAACCCTAATTAGTTAGCTTATAAATATATCTCTTGTACTTGTAATTTATTATCACTCAATAATAAGAAAACCCTAGTTGCCCCCGTGGACGTAGGTTGCACACCGCAACCAAACCACTTAAATTCTCATGTGTCGAAAGCTGTTTCCTGTTTGCTTGTTCGTGTGTGCTCAGTTTGATCCTAACATAATGTATATTTGTCAATGGGGTTATCAGATGGCTTATGAATACGGTGGCTGTTTAGCAGAATAAGTAGTAACACATTTGCTATCTTTGTGTTGTGGTTAATGTGTAATACATTTGAGTGAATCATGCAAGTGTTGAAATCAAATAAGCATGTGCTACTGTAATCATCTAAGATTCTGTTATCTTTTGTACATGTAAAATACTTGCCTGAATGTTTATAACTGCGCCATTTATCTTTTGTGTCTGACATCTCCACCGTCTTTCTAGTGGCAAAAAGGACCTCTGTTTTTGACGATCCTACGATGGAGATTCAAGAACTGACAGCTGTCATCAAGCAGGACATTACCGCCCTTAATGCAGCTGTAGTTGATTTGCAGCTTGTTTGCAATTCACAAAATGAAAATGAAAGCATTTCAACTGACACATCTACCCATTCAACTACAGTTGTTGATAATCTGAAGAATCGTCTGATGGGGGCCACAAAAGAGTTCAAGGAAGTCCTTACTATGCGAACAGAGGTGTAGATTTGATGCATTACTCATCTAAGTATCTAACAACTAGAGGTGGCAAAATGGGGTCGGATGGGTGACAGGTCAAAACGGGTAAAACGTTTATGTAGCAGTTAAAATGGGTAGCTTTTTGTGAATATTGAACTACTACAGTAATTTTCTAATTAAAAAGTTTGTGTAGCAGTTAAAGTGTGTCAAATATGAGTATAAAGTTTACTTGATTTCAGAAAATTTATAATTTTTTAAATAGAATGATTTAAGAGGTTTTGTGCATTAAAAATACGCTTTGTGTGACTTTTGACCCATTAAACCAGTTTTATACTAAGCTTTTTTTTACCCAAAAGGGTTTAAAGTTACTAACTGTGGAAAAAATGGGTGGGTCAGATGTGTTGTGTAATGGTTTAAAACGGGCATTATTCTTATATCTAATACAAAAGTAATGCCCGTTTTAAACCATTTGACAGTTATTTTGATAATAGTTATTGAAAGATTTAGGTGGATTTATGCATCACTAATACATTGTAGATGCTTTCCACCCGTTCAACCCATTTATCTTGTTTCTTTTTAAGTTTTTCTTTAGCATGTTAGAGATAAAACGTAGCCCGGATCAAGCTATATATAACTAAATGGGTCTAAATCACTACTTCTACTAACAAATAACAACTCTTGTTTTTTTAAAGTTATTGTTGCATCGTTATTCTTCAAATCTTCACATGACTTATTTTAGTCAAACTTGTGATCGTTTGCCTGCAGAATTTGAAGGTTCATGAAAATAGAAGACAGTTATTTTCTGCAAATACTTCAAAAGATTCCGCTAACCCATTTGCCCGCCAACGTCCCATAGCTAACAAGTCAACTTCTAATGCTTTAACTTCACCGCCTCCTTGGGTTAACAACTCTTCAAATTCATCCCCATTATTTCCCAGGTAAATTCAAGATAACCCTTTAGCCCATTTTCCGACCGCAAGATAATACCCCAAAAAAGTATAAGACATGTGAGGCTAAATTTGTCAAACTCAACATGTTTGTGATGTACCAGTCAGTAGATTGTGTTGTGGAGAAACCACATCCCATTAAAAATTTACACTTTGAATACTAATCTACCATGTGGCCCTTTTTGTTTTAAGCTATTCTTATATGATCTTAGGATAAGTCATAACCTGTGTCGATTAATTCACGAGTAAATGGGTTGAAATTGCCATTCGTATCAAGCTATGTAGTTAATACCGGTGATATATCGGTTATTGGTCCCCATGTAAATATCGTGTGTCAAATATCGGCATTGATATTATCGGCGATATATCACCGATTTTCCCGATATCAGTACCTTTCTTCTTAGTTCTACCATTCGTCTTTCTTCTTATTGCTGCCATTAGTGTTTTAAGTCTTAATTGTTAATTGTTGGTGTTAACTTTTAGTGTTTAAGTCTTAATTTTTAATTGTTTGTGTTAATTGTTAGTGTTTTAAGTCTTAATCAGGTCATACTTGCTACAATTGTTAGTGTTTTGCAAGTTGCAAAAGGTTAATTTGTTAATGGTAGGAGGAGATACTAAATTGTTAGTGTTAAATTGCTATATATATAATTCTGCATTATATTAAATTACCGATATCCCACCGTGATAACCTTTATCTCAAATATCGGTCCTTGACCGATATCCAAAATTTTTACCGCATTAACTGCATAGGTATCAAGAACCTTTGATATATTTTGATAACCCCCTAATTATGTTGTTGACTTTCACTTTTCAGGAAGCAGGTAGACGGAGAATCTCAGCCATTGCTACAACAGCAACAAGGTCAACAGCAGCAACAGATGGTCCCATTACAAGATAGTTATATGCAGAGCAGGGCTGAGGCTCTTCACAATGTCGAGTCAACCATTCACGAGTTGGGCGGCATTTTTACACAGTTGGCAACCATGGTTTCTCAGCAAGGGGAACTTGCAATTAGGTTAGTTTCGTTATAAAAATTAAAACATATTTACTTCAATAAATGCTTGAGATCATTACACATTCATTAGGGGCTAATCAGGTAGATTATGTGAAATCATACCTTATTACTTGCCATTGACTTTTGACTTTGACGTTCTTTTTAATTTTTGATAATATGCTGTGGCTTACATAGTAAAGTTTTAATGTATAATGTAATTCTAAAATTTAGATTATTATGGAGTAAAATGTCATTTTCGTCCCTGAGGTTTGGTCAGCTTTGCGACTTTCGTCCAAAGGTTTGTTTTTCCGCATCTGGATCCAAAAGGCTTTAAATCTGCCATCTTCATCCAGCTCGTTAACTCCATCCATTTTTATCCGTTAAGTCAGGTTTATTTCCGTCTTTTTTGTTAACTTAAAGGGTAATTCGGTCCTTTTCACTTTATGTACAAGCATTTAGTAGCATAATGTACACGAGACAGAGTTGCCCTTTAAGTTACGAAAAAGATGAAAATGCACCTTACTTAACGGAGAAAATGGATGGAGTAACGAGCCGGATGAAAATGGCAAGATTTCAAACCTTTTGGATCCAGATGCGGAAAAACAAGCCTTTGAATGAAAGTCGCAAAACTTGCCAAACCTCAAGGACGAAAATGACATTATACTCTTATTGATATAATAGAATTCTTGTTTTGGATTTTGATAAACTAGTTATTTAGAAAAGTTAAATTAAATTTCGTGAAAATAACGTTAAAAAGCGAGGGACAGTTAATCATGCATCATGTGGTGAAGTAGATAGCCAAAAGACAAGGGGGTACATGCACTAATCGGCTTTTGTCCCAATTGTTGAGTGTTATGTGCATTATGTCCAAGGCTTGATGCAAAGCCACTATCGAGCCGGGGGTCTCACGGAAGCAGCCTCTCTATTCCTACGGGGTAGAGGTAAGGCTATCTACATCTTCCCCTACCTCAGATCCTACCTTAGCTTTGCTATTGGTGGGATTTACTGTGTATGATGATAATGATAACCCGTCTAACCCGTTACCAACTTGCCCGATCCACCCATTTTCACCTCTAGCCTTTAATAGTTTGCCCCATCATTAGTTTTACTGTATCATGGTAACCACTATAGTTGCTACAATTATATGATTCAGGATTTTGAAACTACATTTTCACCTTAATTTTTTTAAATTTGCTACCCCTTAAACACGTCAGAATCTGATGAATTGACGTTCCAAGTATTAATATTTTCTTTCAATCGAATATTTTCATACAATGAAAACATCTTAACTGGCTTGTCAGGATCGATGAGAACATGGAAGATACTCTAGCAAATGTAGAAGGTGCACAAGGACAACTTATGAGGTACCTCAATAGCATATCATCCAACAGGTGGCTTATGATAAAAATATTTTTTGTATTAATTGTATTCCTTATGATTTTCTTGTTTTTCGTCGCCTGATTAATGTTTCATGTTGATTTTGATCGTCTATCACATAGTTGCATATCCTTTGTGACATCTGTTTTTGATTGTACCTTTCGCGTTGATAGTTGTAAACTAGTTCGTGACTGCATAATGGCTGTCTTTAATTTCACATTGATCATTACTTCGATATTCTTTGGTGGTTAAAATTTGAATGTATTAGCTTGATTTTCCGAACGTGCATATAAAAATTATATCTCCAAAATGTAGTAGCATTGATGAAATTTATGTGAGATTATAGTTACTAGTTTTAGTTATTCTTAAAAGATTTCTATTTTTTTCTCTATACGTATGAGATTATAGTTTACAAGTGTCATTTGATAATCAAATTCTAAAGGGTGATTTGTGTAAACGTTTCCTAATATCTTTTGAGTTCGGAGTTGTGCTTCATATTATTAAGTGCGTCTTAGGAAATCAGGCACGTCAAAAGTAGTGGTGGGCCCGGGATTTTTTTTCATGGCGTAATTGAGGGGTTTAGCTTAACCAAATGCTCACAATGGGGTTCAAGCACATTTTGTCAAATTGAAGTTGTGCTTTAAAGCTATTGGCTTTTTTAAAACGACGTCACACACTTCCTAATATTACACCATCTAAATACCAACAATGGGGTTCGGGCCCTCGCCTAATTCCAACTGCAAACCCTCCTCGTCCGAGTTACATTTGACCAATGGTTTAGCCAACTAAGAATTTGGATGGTTAATGGTGACAAAGAATAAAAATGAATTAATCAAAGATAATAATAAATTATTAAAAAAACTATTTAATGTCGATATGCAACATGCCAATATGCAATAAATTATTGATTACTGAAAAAAAAACTTACTAAAACATTAAAAAAGATTATCAAAAGTGAAACTGTAATTTTAAAAAACAAGTAATTAACATTAACTTTATAATCTATCATTATTGATTATATCGTATGAGAAAATACCTCATAAAAAAAACTGATGTTAATATGCAATATGTAATAAATTACAGTAAAAAAACTTATTAAATATGAAAAAGATTAACAAGAGTCAAATTGAAAATTTGAATCACAAGTAAATTAACTCAATAAGCTATCATCAGTGATTATATCGTATAAAAAAGATTACCTCATCCGTAGGATATATACATGGAATATTATATCTTATTGAATTTAATCTTGAATTTACTTGATATGTATTTTAAGCATATAAAAATATCATTATCAATAATCTTGAATTTACTTGATATGTATTTTAAGCATATAAAAATATCATTATCAATATCAATATGCATCTGATATAAAAAAAATTCATAAAGATTAATTTTTGGTAAGATTTTATTTAAAAAAATTATCATTATCATTATACATTATAATTTTAAATTATAATTTAAAGATATGTACCAAATAAGAGAATTTAATGATAATATTCTTTTTAGAGAATTTTTAGACATGATTTAAGGTTGTGGGGTATGGGGCGGGGGTTGGGGCGTAGGCTGGGGGGAAACGCCTAAGGCACCACCAGGGTGAGCTTGGGTTTCAGCGTTGCTCGTTGGGCGGGGTCAGACCGGGCGTGGGGTGGGGCTACCTAGATGACATGGTGGCAGGTCATTGGCGGAGAAACACTAGCCGTTGGTTGTTTTAATAAAAAATATATTTTTTTTCCTTATAAATACATTAACAATTTTCCTTACAAAATAACAAGTTTCTCACAAAAATTTAAAATTCATAAAACGCAATGAGTAATTCAAATTCGAGTGAATCGTCATCATCATCCGACGACGGCGCGGAAATATTTCTACAAACGTCGCGACTGTCATCCATCATGCTTGAAGCCGTTGCATCACAAGATCTTTGGATATGGCATGCGTTCTTCGGTATGCCAGGTTCACATAACGATATGACCATCATAAACCAGTCGCCCCTTTCAATGATCGGGTAAATGGTATAGGACCCAAAGGAAGTTTCTTTGTAAATGCATTTGAGTACGCGTATGGTTACTACCTAGTTGATGGGATTTACACGGAGTGGGGGTTTTCGTAAAGTCGTTCTCAAGAAACACCACCCTAGATCCAAAGAGATTAAAGTTTAACAGGGTCCAGACGGCCGCACGTAAAGACGTCGAGCGAGCGTTCGGTGTTTTGAAGAAGAGGTGGCGAATTTTGGCAATGTCGTGTCGACTATGGGACAAGGGTCAGATTGGAAACGTGATGTACGCATGCATCATTCTTCACAACATGATATTGGAGGATGAAGGTCGTGTTGTCGCTACCTATCATGAAGATGACAATGTCCAAGTAGATAACGTAATCGTTACAGACGAAGAGAAATCCATAAATGAATTTTTGATCAAGTCTAGGGATATACATCACAACCTTCGATCTGATTTGATCGAACATGTTTCAACGATTCATGGGTTCGACTCCGACGAAGACGACGACTAGTGATCTTTTTTTATGTATAATTTTGTAATTTTTAAATATTTTTAATATTATTTTTAATTTGTTATTTATTTGTAAAAAAATGAAAAAACAAAAAAAAAATACATGTGGCCTACCCACGTGTCTAGCCACACCCCACCATACCCACCGTTCGGCTTCTTGACCGGCGGTGCCCTTCAAATTCCATGTGTCAGCCCATGCCCCCAACCCCGCCCCAAGTTCTAATGTTATCACATGGTATATTTTGGAATTCACTATCAATCTTTTTTTTTTAAGGTAGTTACCACTTTCCTTTATTTTAGGTTTCAAACACAAATAGTGTCTTTATATTAATATTTTGAGGAGCATAAAATTCCAAAACGTAATTCATCCTTATATTAATATATTTTCAGGAGCATAAAATTCCAAAAGGTAATTTATCGATCTACCGGTATCACTATCTTTACTCTTAGCGTTTTTATATTTATATGTGGTGCCTCAAGCGGGTTCAGCAGGTGATAACATCACGCTGTTAAGGGCCAGAATTTTGTGTTTAGCAGGGTAGGATTTGCTATTCCAAAGGAGGTAGCAGCGCAGCTTGTTGCCCGTTTACCTGCCATTAGTCTTAGTCTGTAAACGCCTCTTTTTTAATAGATTGAAATTAAAATTCATTTCGATTATCCACGTCTCAAAGAAGAACGTCACCTTATTATTTTAATGCATTAATGACATATTTGTTGTTTGTTTTCTTTGTAGCATTCATGGCTGTGTGCAACTGTAAGTGTAACCAGAAGCCAGACAGAACACAGACCTAGTCATTGAGACTAGACCCAAACAACTCGAAGACAAACCTATCGAGGCTGCAATCGCCAACGTCACCGCACCCTGGCTCCCTTAACGGTGTCACTTTGAATTTTTTTTTCGAGTTTTTCCTCACTGCTTTTGGCGAGACGCCACCGTCTCAAGGAGGCGTACTTGATCCAAAGGTATATATATATATTATATATATATATATTCTTGTATTTTTATGAATTTAAGTCCATGCATGCAAGTTTCTAGTGATATATATACCTATTACGTTACATTATATTACATAATACATATGTGTATTTAAAGATCATGTCAGAGAATAGTGCAAATAGTGCATGTTGTCTTGCACTTCCCTATTGGCCGGTACAAATTATGATTTTATCCGAGTTCAGAATTACAATTTTACTCACAATTCAAAATAATTTGGCCACTAGTTCAAAGTTACACTTTGCCACCGTTTGAACTTTTGACAAATTACATTTTACTCCAATCAAATTACAATTTTGCCCGATTTTGCCCCCAGTTCAAAATTATGATGTTGCCACTAGTTTAAAATTACAGTCTTGCCACCGTTTTAACCTTTGACAAATTACGATTTTACCCAGTCAAAATCACGATTTTGCCCCCAGTTCAAAATTACAACCTTCTCATCGTTGTAGCTTTTGACAAATTACGATTTTATCCCCAGTCAAAATTATGATTTTCTCCCTATTCAAAATTACTGTCTTGCCATCGCTTTATTATTTTTTTTTTTGCAAACCTATGGTAATGCTTTGTTTTAATTGGTTGACTCGATGTAATTTTTATTCGTGTCAGGCAACTGCCTAACACTCGCTCATTTGTCCTGACAAATTACAACTTTGCCCCCAGCTCAAAATTACAGTCATTCCATCGTTTTAGTTTTTTTTCCCTAACAAAACTATTGTAGTGTTTTTTTAATTGGTTGAGAAATATTCGGCCTAGCACCCTGCAACGCAGGCGAGGCATAAATGATAAAACTAGTTTATCATAAATCACAAGTATGTGTTTGTTGCTTAAGTCAAAAGCTTGCTAATATGTTTTTGAGAAACTTTTGTTGTATGCACAGAAACTTGCTCGTTTCGGAGCGTATCGACCATTGGTACAGTCTTATATAGCAGGACCGGCGCTAGAACAGGCTCGTAATTTTGCTGTTTTGGAAGGTGTTCAGTCAGACATATCTTGTGCCATGAAGAAATTTAGAGGCAAAGATGATCATGATCATCTTGCAAGGTAATCACTCTTGACTAATTCCACAAATAATTCATCATCATCATACTCAGTAAATCCTACCAATAGCAAAGCTAAGATAGGGTCTGAGGAGGGTAAGATGTAGACAGCCTTACCTCTAACCCGTAGGAATAGAGAAGCTGCTTCCAGTTCTTCAAATAAGTGAACACATAATAAGATCCCATACTCATGATCTATGTGTGTCATTGTAGCATGGTGGCTGCTTTTGGTTCTGGAGTCATGGTATCATTGGTTACCGGTATGAGAGTGAAGATGGCTAATCTCTACACATCCAATACTGCAAGGGTTAGTGTGTAATTAAGGCAATCTAGGGTGGTTACAAAGTATGGGGACTGGATGTGTCGAAACAAAACTTGACAACCACCACCCCAAAGAGTGCGAAACCCTTGGAGGCTTGGGAGGCAACCATTCGCGAACAAGGAACAAGGAAGGGACGCGACTTTTCATTAAAGGGACGCACCTATTCACGTTTAATTACAACCACAAGATCTAGAGACACACCCGTTCACGAAGGGACATGTCTCTACACTCGTACCCATTAGAAACTATAAATAGGGATAGAGTTCTCATTTGTAAATCGTTCATTTACACATGTATTCAAATTCTTAGTTTATATATTCAAGTTATTCGATTGTCTATAGATCAAAGATCCATTTTGGGGCCAACAATTGGTATCAGAGCGTCAGGCTCTAGGCATCGCAGGGAATTCGAGATAAGGTTTTACTTTTTAATTCGCAAGTTCATTTCATTATTATTTTCGGTTCAGGGTCGAACCAGGGGTTAGGAATCTAGGGTTTTGATTTCGGGGTTTAATGCGAATTAGATTGTTTAATTGTTACGCATCGGGTTGTACGCGGGGTTAAGGATTAGTGGTTATGTGAAACCAAGAAAATCAAGTTTGTTGAAAAGTGAAGATTGTTCGGTCAGAGGATATGTCAGCGGTAACCGGACCGAATCCACAAATAGTAATTCAAAAGGAAGGAAGTTCTCTTTCCCAGTTTCAGTGTCCAATTTTGAAACCGACAAATTACACGGTTTGGGCAATTCGCATCAAAACGATTTTGGAAGCGAATGGACTTTGGGAAACGATTGAACCGGCAGAGAATACGCAACCGGATGTTAAGAACGATAAATCGGCGATCGCTTATCTATTTCAAGCAATACCAGAGGATGTTGTATTGCAAGTTGCAAGCTGTAAAACTGCAAAGGAGATTTGGGAAAATCTCAAGACAAGACACGTTGGTGTTGATCGGGTACAAATGGCCCGCTGGCATACGCTTATGTCAGAGTTCGAATTAATGCAAATGAAAGAAGACGACACTGTGGACACTTTCACCGCAAAGATAAACAGTGTTGTTACACGGGCAAGTGAATTAGGGACAACGCTGAGTTAACCAACTCTGGTACGCAAACTCCTAAATGTTGTGCCAGACAAGTTCACTCAGATTGTTGCCTCCATGGAACAATATTCCGATCTAGAAACAATGACGTTAGAAGAAGCAGTCGGAAGGTTAAAAACTTATGAAGAAAGGTTAAAGTTGAAGAAAAAAGAAAGCCACGTGAACAATCTAGAAGAACTCTTGTATGCGGGTCATGGACAACATGTTGGAAATGGTGGAAGAGGGAAATTTCGTCCGTCACGAGGCCGAGGGAGAGGCAATTATCAATATAGGGGTGAAGGACACACCTCTTATGAGTCGGAAGGAACTGACAAACCACAAAGGGATGATAGCAAGCAAGAAACATCAGCTATGAGAGATAAGTCAAACATCACTTGCTACAGATGTGAGAAACTTGGGCACTATGCCTACGAATGCCCAACCAAGAAAACCAAGGAAAATGAGACACTCTTGGTCGAAACAGAAGATGATGATGAACCGGCACTTCTGATGTGCCCACACTTTGAAGAGAAGTAGAAACAGAGAATTTGGTCGTGTGAAACGATCAAAGGGAAGAACCGTGTGATGCGAAGAGATAACCTGTGAAAGGTACAATAAAACAATCTAGTGAATAGATCAAGAAAAGGTGAAAATCCGTGAGGGAAGCAATCAATGATGAAAAACCCATTGTTGATGATACCAACAGTGGTATCAGAGCAAGTTCGAGTGAAACATGGTTCGTGAGGAGCAATGTTCGTGAATAAGAAGATAGATGTGAAGTGTTGGATACCGAGGAGATTTGTAAAGATAAAGTTGCTCGGAGTTCAAGATTTACAACTCAAGGATGTTCGAGATTAGGGGGGTGAATGAAGATGGCTAATCTCTACACATCCAATACAACAAGGGTTAGTGTGTAATTAAGGCAATCTAGGGCGGTTACAAAGTATGGGGACTGGATGTGTTAAAACAGAACTTGACAACCACCACCCTAAAGGGTGCGAAACCCCTTGGGAGGCAACCATTAGCGAACAAGGAACCAGGAAGGGACGCGACTTTTCATTAAAGGGACGCACCTATTCACGTTTAATTACAACCACAAGATCTAGAGACACACCCGTTCACGAAGGGACATGTCTCTACACTCGTACCCACTATAAACTATAAATATGGATAGATTTCTCATTTGTAAATCGTTCATTTACACATGTATTCAAATTCTTAGTTTATATATTCAAGTTATTCGATTGTCTAGAGATCAAAGAACCATTTTGGGGCCAACAGAGGGGTCCGCAAGTACTGACAGTTGGAGTTTTGTTTGCGGTTGTGGGGGCGGGTACTTTAAGGTGATCATGTTACTTTTTCTTTCATCTATGTAGGCTCTCAAAATGCTTTACTTTGACAAATTTGATTCATGTCAAATGGTGTTTCTAATGCATGAAACCTCTCACATTATTTAAAAGGTTATTATTGTTGTACAAAAATATTATTTGTTCTGACCTGGACCTACAACAATGTGCAGGTAACCAGGGGCGCAGCATGTGAGGGGCGGGGAGGAGTGTTTGTAGAAGATATGTTTGAAGGTTTTTTGAGTAATTAGCCAAAGACGTTTGAGTAATTAGCAAGATATGGGCTAGAGTAGATGATACGTTTGAAGGGTTTTTGAGTAATTAGCATGTGTTTGTTTTTTTTAATGATTTTTTTTCAAGATTGAGATGAATAGCATATACGGGCCTTCGATCCATTGATCCACATTCTTCTTGCAATTAAGTTACCAAGTTCTCTAACTCGTTTTGCAAATTTCAGTGCATGAAACGCGACGTGTAACACCAAATGCGACCATAAGAACTGGATGGTCTCATAATGAAAAAAAAACTAAGACTGTGCGGTGTGGGGGCTTGGGTTGGGGGCTTTGCATGACACGTGGCGAAGGTGGGCTCCACCAGGCCACCCAATAAAGTGGGGAGTGGAGGGGCGTGGTGTGGCGTGGCTTAGCCAGCCATGTGGAGGGGACCAGCCAGCTCACCCTGTCCCCCGCCCCACGCCAGCCAGACGGAATACCAACGCCAAAGAGGCAACTGTAACATCCGTCGAAAAACGGGTTTTCCAAACCCGCTTCGTTTATTAATCGAATAATCAGTTCAAATTTTCGTTGCTCATTTAATGCTTATTTTAATTTTAAACAATACATAACTAATAAACGTTTTAGAATATGGAAATTAAAATTGTTAAAAAATAAAAATAAAGTAACTAAAAATAAAAATGGGCTGTCGGGTTTCGAACCCGGGTCAGCCGGATGATTTAACCATCAAACATTTAACCACTCCGCCACTTGTTGTTTTGTTGTGTAATCAGGGAAACAATAGAACTTAACTCTACCCGTGAATCTATCTGTTTGCGCCAAAACTGAAACCGCTTATCGGTTTTCAACCGTCCAGACTGTTGAGGGATCGCTTTTACTGATTATAACCGATAAACTCCCGTTCTTAATCAATTCAGTCTTTAATGAACTTGAATTCATATGATTTTCGGGTTTAATAACCGAAATCCTTTACTTCCTGGTTTTCACCGGTGATATCATCATCTCGCGACTCAAAAACACTCACAGAACCTCCAATTTCACTTTCGCTCTATTTTCAGTTCGTCGGAAACGCTTTCTGAAATCACTGGACTTTCGCCGGAAAACCGTGTCATTCATCAAAACGGTAAATTTCTCAATTCTTTCATCTGCTATCTGTTGTTAGACTTTTACTAACTCAAATCCTTCAATCAGAATCGGTCCCAGACTACGATACCGGATAATCTGCAATCGCCGGAAAACTTCTGAAAATTTCTAAATCACGCTGTGAATCGGTATGAGCATCGAAACTCTCTGATAACTTTTGTTTAGTCATTCAATTTCACAATTAGTTAATCAAAACTGTTAATTGGTCCGCTCAGACGGAGTTCATAAAACAGAGTCGACGACTTTGCTGGAGTTCTGAGAAAAGTCATCATTCCGGTACGTTTATTCCCAAAACCTTCCCTGTCCATTTCATTTTAATCAATTATATGTTCGTCAATCAAATTAAACAAGAACAGTACAACGAATCGTTGTCTGTGTTGTTGTAACGAAGAAGATGAAGCTTAGACTGTGTATATACTTAATATAAATCGGGTTATATCTCGAGTTAGACACACAATCCAGCGGTGGACTGTGTGCATTTGAATCATAGAGTCCCGGGTTCGAGTCTGTCCTTGTTCCGATTCGTCACAATATTCAGACTTTTTATAAAACCCAAATACGAAAACTTCCAGTTAGTATATAAGAGAAATAAAAACAAGTGTTTTAACCAGGTTAGACACACAGTCCAGCGGTGGACTGTGTGCAACGTTAAACACAGGTCCCAGGTTCGAGACCTGTTATGCGCACCGGTTCGATAGAATTAAAATCCTTTTTAAAATAAATGAATTTTGAATAAATTAAATAGTATATAAATATAATTAAAAACAGAAATATTTCGGGTTAGACACGTAGCTCAGTTGGTAGAGCTGCGTGCACGCGTACGGGAGGTCACAAGTTCGAACCTCACTCAGCGCAAACAAACACACGACCGAACCGGTCAACAGTCAACAGTCATGGTCAATGGTCAACGGTCAACCCAAAAAGTCAACTTTTTTTTTATTTTTATTTATTTAATTTAATTTAAAAATCAATTAAAAATACTTAAAAAATGTTTTTAAAGTTAGAAAATAACCTTAAACTCACAAAAATATATCTAAAAATCCTATTAAAATTATTAATAAAATCCACTTATTTACCGTACCTTTTCGTTATTATTTAGGTTAGTTAATCCTCGTCGATCAACCCTCTAAACTCGTGCGCATTCAACATCATCAAACGAACGCACCCAATGTGAGTGAATCTCTACAAATTCCCCGTTTTAATCACATTTTGGGGTGTATCATGTGTCTTATTATTTACTACATTTAAACACTTGTGCATCCATCATATCCATGATCAAATGTGTAATCAATATGTATCAACTGTTTGTGTGGTTAATGTTTAGATTAAATTTATCATTTTCAGTACATACATCATCATAGGCGCCGCTCCCCATTACCTATGAGCGTAGCCGTTCCCCATTACCTATGAGCGTGAACGAGGCGTTGCCAACATACGATCGACTCCGTTTGATTGAGCCTTGATCGCACAAACATTCTTCATAGGCCGTCTGTTCCCATTACCTATGACGGAACGTTCCCCATTACCTATGAGCGCGAACGTGACGTTGCCAACATTTACATTATCATTCATGTCATATATTCATGCAAGGTGGTTTGTTATTGTATGTTATTGTTTGTTATTGTATGTTATTGTATGATTATTTACGTTTGCTCACATATGATTATTGCACAATTTTTTCAGATTAATTATAACAAGAAATCAATAATAAATGTTTTCTAACAAGGTTCACTCGCCAACTTTTGTTGACCCCAAAAACCCCCATTTTTACACATGATACAGGTGATCCAGTTGCAGCAAGAAACATATAGGATGGCTTAGAAGAATAAATCGGTTTAGACTTTAGATTGGTTATGTAGTTACTTTTCTTTGTAATTGTATGAACTTGTTTGGAATATTGAGGATGTAATTTTAATTTAATAAATATGAAACATATTAGTAAACATCATGAGCTTTGGTGATAACCCAATTATGCCCCGACTCTTATTCCGCTGCGGGGTCGGGGTGTGACAGATTGGTATCAGAGCCATGACTATAGGGATATAGGATAGGTTATTAGACCCTTAGAGCCTATACTATAGTTTGATTAGAATTTTTAAATTATTTGTGTGTTACATGTAAAATTCATGATGTTTATATGCTTTATGTTTATTGTTACATTCAATGTTATGCAAGCATGTTCATAAGTACATATTATTATACAATGCCTATCATGAATCATATTCTCATAACATATCATATCCATGAGAGCACACACCACACAATTTCCATGACTTTTGCAACGATTTTTGTATTTTCAGATCACATCAAAGTGAGTTCTCATGACGGGCATGTAGTAACTGGAAGGGTACAAGTACCGGTAGTCGGAACGTCCTGTCTAGGCTTGGCATTCGTATAAATCCAAAATAAAGGACCAGTTTGCCTACCTGGGGACTAACGATGAGAGTACGAAGGACCTATTAGGCCAAAGCATGCTATACCAAACGTCGTGTGAGCTAACCCCACTTTGAGTTGTCATTGTGTCTACACCTTGGACACCCTCCGACCATACATCTCGCAAACATATTTCATGGTTTTCATTCGGGCGATGCAAGTGTTAAACCGCCAACACCAATGTGGATTCTACCAAGCCAATAGTCATGGGGGCCCACATGACTATACATGTGATGGTATGGGGGACATTGGAGGCCCAAACATGAGCAAACCCAAGACATCCTATGGATGTAGTTGCATTATTGATGTTTATGTTATTTTTATTTTTTTAAGACACATGGCACCTAAAAAGACTCCTTAAACTCACAATCTTCTTATGTATGTTCCTATAGATGTCGGCTAGGCAGCAACGTGGGGGTAGAAGGTCAGGAAGGTCAAACGAACGCTTGGCCACCCAAATCGCAAAACAAATAGCTGCGGTGCTTCCTGACATCGTAGTTCAAGTCCAACAAGCTCTCGCCGCAAATCCCATCAATCCTCCCCAGCAAGAAGACCAGAACGTCGACAACCCTCCCTCCAAAAAGTGCTCATACAAACACTTTAAGTCTTGCGATCCCCCGAAATTTGAAGGGACCGAAGGTGTCACTGCTCTCCTCCACTGGTTTGAGGAAACGGAAAACACCTTCCTCAATTGCGATTGTCCCGAGGATCGCAAGGTACGTTACGCAACCGAGAGACTATTTGAGTGGCTCTTACCTGGTGGAATACTGAAAAGGGTAAAGAGGAATCGAAGATGCAATGGCCTTAACGTGGGAGGAGTTAAGGGAAATCATGACGAGACGCTTCTGTCCAAGAAGCGAGATCAAAAAGTTAGAGGATGAATTTCATTCGTTGAAGCAAAAGGAGGGAGATCATACTTCCTACAACAAACGGGTTTTAGAGTTGAACCAAATGGTCCCTAACTTGTTCACCCCAGTTTACCGCTTAGTCGAACACTATATTCGAGGACTCCCCTCGAAAATTCAAGACTCAGTTCTCAGCACTTCGCCTGCAACACTCGAAGCTGCTATGGAACTAGCTACCGAGCTTACCGAGAATCGTATTCGCAACGGCAAATTTAAGGACGAGAAAAAGAAAGCCCCCGTTGAGGGCCAAACTTCAAACCATTCCACCTCCTCCTCAAAGTTTTGCTAATAAGAGGAAACGAAACACCAGAAACTTTGCTGTCACACAAACAAATTTCCCTATCCCTGTTGCACCCATCACTCAAGTTGCCCCCTCACCGCACCATATAAAAGGCCATACTCCGGCCCATACCCAAAATGCAACCGTTGCCAATACCATCACTTTCCTGATCATCCCTGCCAATATTGCACCGGCTGTGGCCGCACAGGTCACACCATTCAAACTTGTCGCGTACTTCAGCGAACGAACCGCCATCAGCCCTCAACCCAAACCCACCATCAGATAGTGGGTCAAGCCCAACAACCTTTACTCCTACCACCTGCCCAACATGTAGCCCAATCCTACTACCAACCCAACTATCCCATGGTGCAACCTATGCGGGCTTGTTACAACTGTGGAGACCCGAACCATTTCAGGAACACCTGTCCACGTCTGGTGAATATCATCCATGCCCAAGCTCAAGCTAATCCAGTAAACCAGGCTAACCAAGCTCCTCCACCTGCAAGAGGAAGAGCTTTTAACATCAACGCCAATCAAGCTAGGGCTGACAACAATGTGGTTAACGGTAAGTTTCTCATAAATGGTAGTTATGCATCCATGTTATTTGATATTGGCGCTGATAAGAGTTTTGTGTCCTTAGAATTTGAACCCATCCTCAACCAAACTCGTGATAAACTCATGGAATCCATAACGGTAGAAGTTGCTGACGGAAAACCGGTCTCATTAAACTCTATTATACGCAATTGTACTCTCACTCTAAACGATCACGATTTTCCAGTTGACCTCATACCTATGAAGTTGGGAAGCTTTGACATTATAATTGGTATGGACTGGCTTAGCCAACATCATGCTGAAGTTGTATGCCGCGAAAAGTTTATACGCATTCCTCTTACAAACGATCAGACTCTACGAATCTTTAGAGAAACCCCTTCGAAAGGACTCAAATAAATGTCCTGTCTTCAAGCCCGAAAATATCTCCGCAAAAATTATGTCGCATTCCTAACTCATGTCGTCAAAAAGGGAATCAAGGAGAAGAAACTCGAAGACAACCCAGTAGTAAAAGATTTTCCACAAGTTTTTCCTGACGACATTTCAGGACTTCCTCCCGTGAGAGAAGTCGAATTCCGCATTGACCTTATACCTGGAGCTACACCAGTTGCAAAATCTCCTTATAGGTTAGCCCCATCTGAAATGCAAGAGCTAGCCAGTCAACTGCAAGAGCTGACTGACAAAGGATTCATACGTCCTAGCTCATCGCCTTGGGGTGCACCTGTCCTTTTTGTGAAGAAGAAAGATGGAACGTTTCGCATGTGTATCGACTACAGAGAGCTCAACAAGTTAACGGTCAAGAACCGCTAACCATTACCTCGCATCGATGATCTTCTTGACCAACTTCAAGGCGCCAGCTGTTTTTCAAAAATCGACCTTCGTTCTGGTTATCATCAACTCAGAGTACATGAAGAAGACGTCCCAAAGACCGCCTTCCGAACTCGTTATGGTCATTATGAATTCATGGTCATGCCATTTGGTCTAACCAACGCTCCAGCTGTCTTCATGGATCTAATGAACAGAGTCTGCAAACCCTATCTCGATCGCTTTGTTATAGTCTTCATCGACGACATCCTCATCTACTCAAAGTCTAAGTCTGATCATGAACGACACCTTCGACTCATCCTTACACTCTTAGGGAATGAAAAGCTCTACGCCAAATTCTCCAAATGCGAATTCTAGTTAAAAGAGGTACAATTCCTTGGACATGTCGTCAATGACAAGGGAATACATGTTGACCCCTCAAAGATCAAAGCAGTACAAGAATGGCAAGCGCCACGTACACCAACCGAAGTAAGATCATTCCTTGGTTTGGCTGGTTATTATCGCCGTTTCATTGCAAATTTCTCCCGCATCGCTGTACCACTCACGGCTTTAACACATAAAGGAAAACCCTTCATATGGGGACCCAAACAAAAAGAAGCCTTCCAAACCCTTAAACAAAAACTCTGTGACGCACCTATCCTCACTCTTCCTGAAGGTTGTGATGACTTCGTGGTTTATTGCGACGCGTCAGGGCAAGGACTAGGCTGTGTTCTAATGCAAAGAGGAAAGGTGATAGCTTATGCTTCTAGACAACTCAAAACTCATGAGAAGAACTACACCACCCACGACCTAGAACTTGGAGCCGTTGTGTTCGCTCTTAAGATATGGAGACATTACCTCCACGGTACTAAGTGTGAAATATACACTGACCACAATAGTCTTCAACATATCTTCAACCAAAAGGAGTTAAACATGAGGCAACGAAGATGGGTCGAACTTCTTAATGACTATAACTGTGAAATTCGGTATCATCCTGGCAAGGCAAACGTGGTGGCCGATGCACTCAGTCGAAAGGGTGATGCGAACTCCATTCCTCTTCTATGTTCACAAATCATAACAGACATCAAAGATCAAATCCGAGAAGCCCAACATGTTTCAGTAACGGAAAACGACGTACGCAAGGAGCTGTCTTGTGGAGCTGAACTTAAAATTGAAACTAAATCCGACGGTATTCTGTACTATCTAGATCGCATATGGATTCCCGATCACAATAACCTTCTTGATTTCCTTATGAATGAGGCGCACAAAACACGATACTTTGTACACCCAGGAGCCGACAAATGTATCAAGACCTTCGATACACCTACTGGTGGCCTGCATGAAGAAGGATATCGCTGTTTTCGTTTCCAAGTGCCTTACATGTTCCAAAGTGAAAGCTGAACATCAAAGACCCTCAGGACTTCTGGTCCAACCTGAAGTACCTGTATGGAAGTGGAAACATAACCCTGGACTTCATTACCAGGTTACCTCGCACCTCCGGTGGGTATGACACTATATGGGTAATCATGATCGTCTTACAAAATCAGCTCACTTCATTCCGATTCGCGAGGACTTCAAGACTGAGAAGTTAGCTCGTATCTACATCAGCGAAATCGTAAACCGTCATGGTGTACCGTTAAGCATTATTTCCGATCGTGATGGTCGTTTCACTTCACGAACATGGCAAGCCGTACAAGCCGCTTTGGGTACACGATTAGACCTCAGTACCGCTTATCATCCTCAAACTGATGGACAATCTGAACGCACCATCCAAACTCTTGAAGATATGCTTCGAGCATGTGTCATAGACTTCAATGGAAATTGGGACGCTCATCTACCATTAGTTGAATTTTCGTACAACAACAGCTATCATTCAAGTATCGGCATGGCACCTTTCAAAGCTTTATATGGTCGTAAGTGCCGATCTCCAGTATGTTGGCACGAAATTGGAGAAGCTCAAATCACCGGTCCAGAACTAATTCAAGAAACAACAGACAAGATCCATCAAATTCGAAACAATCTTCTAGCGGCACAAAGTCGTCAAAAGAGTTATGCAGACAAACGACGAAAGCCTTTGGAGTTTAACATTGGTGATCATGTACTTTTAAAAGTATCACCGTGGAAGGGAGTAGTTCGTTTTGGCCAGAAGGGCAAGCTAGCACCACGCTACGTAGGACCTTTCAAGATACTCGAAAGAGTAGGACCTGTAGCATACAAGCTTGATCTACCAGAAGAACTCAACAGAATTCACCCACATTCCACGTATTAAACTTGAAGAAGTGCCTCACCGATGAAAACCTCCATATTCCCCTGGAAGATATTCAGATCGATGAATCTATGCACTTCATTGAAAGACCAGTAGAGATCATGGACTTCGGAGAAAAACGTTTAAGACGGAGTCGTATTCCAATTGTTAGGGTACGCTGGGAGTCGAAACGGGGACTGAGTTTACTTGGGAACGTGAAGACTCAATGCGCGAAAATACCCGCATCTTTTTCCTGTTACCACTACTACTTAAATTTCGAGACGAAATTTCTAAAAGTAGGGGATACTGTAACATCCGTCGAAAAACGGGTTTTCCAAACCCGCTTCGTTTATTAATCGAATAATCAGTTCAAATTTTCGTTGCTCATTTAATGCTTATTTTAATTTTAAACAATACATAACTAATAAACGTTTTAGAATATGGAAATTAAAATTGTTAAAAAATAAAAATAAAGTAACTAAAAATAAAAATGGGCTGTCGGGTTTCGAACCGGGTCAGCCGGATGATTTAGCCATCAAATATTTAACCACTCCGCCACTTGCTGTTTTGTTGTGTAATCAGGGAAACAATAGAACTTAACTCTATCCGTGAATCTATCTGTTTGCGCCAAAACTGAAACCGCTTATCGGTTTTCAACCGTCCAGACTGTTGAGGGATCGCTTTTACTGATTATAACCGATAAACTCCCGTTCTTAATCAATTCAGTCTTTAATGAACTTGAATTCATATGATTTTCGGGTTTAATAACCGAAATCCTTTGCTTCCTGGTTTTCACCGGTGATATCATCATCTCGCGACTCAAAAACACTCACAGAACCTCCAATTTCACTTTCGCTTTATTTTCAGTTCGTCGGAAACGCTTTCTGAAATCACCGGACTTTCGCCGAAAAACCGTGTCATTCATCAAAACGGTAAATTTCTCAATTCTTTCATCTGCTATCTGTTGTTAGACTTTTACTAACTCAAATCCTTCAATCAGAATCGGTCCCAGACGACGATACCGGATAATCTGCAATCGCCGGAAAACTTCTGAAAATTTCTAAATCACGCTGTGAATCGGTATGAGCATCTAAACTCTCGATAACTTTTGTTTAGTCATTCAATTTCACAATTAGTTAATCAAAACTGTTAATTGGTCCGCTCAGACGGAGTTCATAAAACAGAGCCGCCGACTTTGCCGGAGTTCTGAGAAAAGTCATCATTCCGGTACGTTTATTCCCAAAACCTTCCCTGTCCATTTCATTTTAATCAATTATATGTTCGTCAATCAAATTAAACAAGAACAGTATAACGAATCGTTGTCTGTGTTGTTGTAACGAAGAAGATGAAGCTTAGACTGTGTATATACTTAATATAAATCGGGTTATATCTCGGGTTAGACACACAGTCTAGCGGTGGACTGTGTGCATTTGAATCATAGAGTCCCGGGTTCGAGTCTGTCCTTGTTCCGATTCGTCACAATATTAAGACTTTTTATAAAACCCAAATACGAAAACTTCCAGTTAGTATATAAGAGAAATAAAAACAAGTGTTTTAACCAGGTTAGACACACAGTCCAGCGGTGGACTGTGTGCAACGTTAAACAACAGGTCCCGGGTTCGAGACCTGTTATGCGCACCGGTTCGATAGAATTAAAATCCTTTTTAAAATAAATGAATTTTGAATAAATTAAATAGTATATAAATATAATTAAAAACAGAAATATTTCGGGTTAGACACGTAGCTCAGTTGGTAGAGCTGCGTGCACGCGTACCGAGGTCACAAGTTCGAACTCACTCAGCGCAAACAAACACACGACCGAACCGTCAACAGTCAACAGTCATGGTCAATGGTCAACGGTCAACCCAAAAAGTCAACTTTTTTATTTTTATTTATTTATTTAATTAAAAATCAATTAAAAATACTTAAAAATAATGTTTTTAAGTTAGAAAATAACCTTAAACTCACAAAAATATCTAAAGATCCTATTAAATTATTAATAAATTTTTATGAGCGTGAACGAGCGTTCCCCATTACATATGAGCGTGAACGAGGCGTTGCCAACATACGATCGGCTCGTTTGATTGAGCCTTTATCGCACAAACATTCATCATAGGCCGCCTGTTCCCATTAACTATGAGTGGAACCGTTCCCCATTACCTATGAGCGCGAACGTGACGTTGCAACATTTACATTATCATTCATGTCATATATTCATGCAAGGTGGTTTGTTATTGTATGTTATTGTTTGTTATTGTATGTTATTGTATGATTATTTACGTTTGCTCATATATGATTATTGCACAATTTTTCCAGATTAATTATAACAAGAAATCAATACTAAATGTTTTCTAACAAGGTTCACTCGCCAACTTTTGTTGACCCAAAAACCCCCATTTTTACACATGATACAGGTGATCCAGTTGCAGCAAGAAACATATAGGATGGCTTAGAAGAATAAATCGGTTTAGACTTTGGATTGGTTATGTAGTTACTTTTCTTTGTAATTGTATGAACTTGTTTGGAATATTGAGGATGTAATTTTGAATTTAATAAATATGAAACATATTAGTAAACATCATGAGCTTTGGTGATAACCCAATTATGCCCCGACTCTTATTCCGCTGCGGGTCGGGGTGTGACAGCAACGCCTAGCCAAACGCCAACCCCGGATAGAAAAGCTGGCGTTGAAAGGCAACCTAAGCCCACACCCCACATTCTAATGAGTTGATCAATTCTAGCACCTTGCATTTAAGTTTTTGAAGGCCTGATAAGAGATTCTTTACTACTTTTGAGTATATTTTCCTATTTAATTTTAGTTGTAAAATAATTTTTATTTATTTTTAACATGTCTAATAATGTTTATATATTTTTAAGAGGAAATCACCAAAAAGACACAAAAGTTTTGGAAACGTATTCGTGAATCATTTCACAAATTAATGGAATAGAAAGCATACAGAATGAGGATTTCATTTCCGGTAAATGGAGGGAAATGTATAGAAAAGTAACTCGTTTAACGATATCTACCACAAGATCTTCCACAATCGGGGTAGAACTAGTGGGTTGGCGATGTGGACTTGCTAATCGAGACCCACAAAAGCCACAAACAATTCTACAGGTTCACATTGGAGCAACCAAGGGTGAGATCGTGCCCTTCATCTTCAAGGAACTCCGAAGGCCAAAATAATAGTCTTCGACGCCAATATCAAAAAAATTGTCAGCACTCAAGGAATGGAAAACTGAAGCCTACGATCTTACAGGACGAGGGATGAACACTGATGCTATGTCGGATTTAAACAAACATATATTCGGAAAAAAAAAACAAGATGCGTCAATGCTTCCTACGCGGGATGGAAGAGAAGAACAAGGAAGAAGACGAGTACTTTATTTTTAAGATGTTTGAATTTTATTTTAATTTTTTAAAAGGTTTTAGATTCTGTTGTACTTTTTATTATTTTTAAGTTTTTTTATTCATTTTAATTTATTTGTGTAATTTAATTAATATTGAAAATAAGATTCGTATAAAATCTAAATAAAATGATTAGCTACTAGTGAAAACGAGTGAAACAAACTTCTAAGACTATCCGTAATGGTTAATGTCTCGCAAGAGACATTTTTCGTAACATTACCATCATAACACATCTTTAAAAAAGCGTAACGGTTAACGCCTCTTAATTCCCTTCAATCACTACTTTCCATTTTGTTTTCTCTCAATTAAACCGTTAAACGACAAATGTTTCTTACTCTTCATGCCCATGTACTTCTCAGATTTTTTTTTTGAAAGGTAACTTTCTTTTTGCGTGACCCAAAACGATGGCCATAGCCAAGATCTGTCTTGACTATAGGGGTGCTAAACAGGTCGTGTTCGCGGGTTGACGGGTTCAACCCGACCCGAACCCGAAAATTTACACGAACCCGAACCCGACCTGAACCCGAACACGACCCGAAGTTTTGTGGGTTGACCCGAACACGACCCGTTTAAACCCGAATTTTTTAATTTTTTTTTCTAAAACTAATATATTAAAATTAAAAATTACTTAAAAAACACAAATGTATATAATAATATCATATTTAAATTATAAAAACTATGTTAATTTCTCTTTTTAAGTTATAATCATGGCATAAAATACACGCCCCATTTAATTTATGAGATAAAATATATTGTAAAAAAATATAATATAGTATAAATGTGTTAAACGGGTCAACCCGCCAACCCGACTAGGTTGACCCGAACCTGACCCGTAAACCTAAACGGGTTCGCGTGTTCAACCCGAAACTGACCCGAACCCGTTTAGACGAAACCTAAACCCGCGAATTTCGTGTTAGGTTCGTGTCGGGTTTCCGGGTCGTGTCAGAAATTCACACCCCTACTTGACTATGTTATCTTAACCGAATCTACATTAAGTTAGTCAGATTTGATTATAGCATTCTCAAATGATTGGACGTTATCAAACCCTTTAACGCCCCCAGCTTATCTAAATGGACGGTTGAGAATATTAAACCCGATAAACAAAACCCGTAACCGTTCAAATACCCATTTACACCACCACTCTCATGCCTAAAAAATCACACATTTACACCATCAAACATAACCACCTAATCACCCTCTGAAAACCCTAGCTTTTCCGATCCAAATTTCATCGCATCGGAGCTTCGTTCTTCACCAAATCTCAACACCTCGTGACGTAAAACAACAATTCATCGTCAAAATTAGGTTTCAATTGCATCATCACTCGATTAATCGTTTCAAAATTTAGGTTTCAATTTCACAGGTGTATATTACACATACACACACATATATATTCACATATACAAAGTTTTCCCACAACAAAACCCTAGGTCTTTATATTTTATATGTATTGTTTATATATATTATAAACAGTTTGATAGTTTGGATCTGGTGAAGATTAGTGGTGAATTTTGTGAAGAAAAATGGTTGGAGGTGGAGTTAGGAAGGATGATCCGATAGCGATTAACAGTACGAATGTTTTTGCTGCACTTGGAAGCTTGAAGAAGAAGAAGAAGTCTGATAAAGAGCAGGGGAGTTCGAAAAAGGGGAAGAAGAAGGATAAGGAGAGGAAGGAGGAGAAGGAGCAGGTGTTTTGGGCTCCGGCGCCGTTGACGGTGAAGTCGTGGGCGGATGTGGATGATGAGGATGATGATGATTATTATGCGACTACTGCTCCGCCGCCGGTTTGGGGTGGTAGTGGTGGGATGCAGGAGGGGAAGAGTAAGGGGAGTGAGACTCCTGTTGAGGTGAGAGATTGTTGTTGTTGTTGTTTACATTTTAGTTTTGTGATTTATTTGGAAGTTGTGGTGTTTAAGTTTTTAGGAAATGAAATAAATAAGTAATCGTGTATATGAGTATGATCGGTTTTCGTACAATGTGGTTTAGGAGATAGTGTTTAGAGCTTGAAATGGTAAGCAAGTAACATATAGAAGAGTGATATTAGAGTGATTTAGTGAAGAGATAGTTGTTGATTCATAAATTGTTAGATAATCAAAAGCAGAAGTAGGTTGCTCGAAGAATGGTTATCGCGACTTTATGTGGTATTATTATTGTTTATGATAATAACTTTCAAATTTGATCATGAACGAGTGGCTTAAATGTTCAGCTTTAGCTTATGCTACAATTGAAAATTAAAACCTCATGTGTTATTATTATTGTTGTTATATAATTTATAACGTAAGTACAAGATTTAATGCATGTGAGATTACCTTCGATAGTTCGATGTATATTTATAGGCTTTGTTGATTTTAGGGCACTATAATAGTCTTTGTTTCTAAGTTATCACAATCTTTCTTCCATGTTTTCGGCAGCTATATCTCTTGTTTCTGAATTAGGTAATCCTTTTGCATTGTTTTGTAGTTTAGATAGCTTCCAAGTAAAAAGGTTTTGAATTATGTTTGTCTTTATTCATGGCGTGGTAATTACATGAAGATTATGGTAATTAAATAATCTTCATTTGCTGTTTGATGATATACGATATTATCTTTATGCATCTTGTTATGGGTTTATTACATTTTTTCGTTTATTGATGAGGATCAAATAAAATGCAAATCAGCCCATTTTAAGTAATTGGGTCAAAATTGCCTTCTCTGAAGTATGGACAATAACTGTTGTTGTTTAATGGTCCTAACTTCTATGGTTAAAATAACTACTGTATTTGGGTACATGTATGACGTTTTATTGAGCAATTTAAACAATGTCCCATTTCTTTTTTCTGGCAATAAAGCATTTTCTACAACTATCTTGATAACATGTACTCTCTATGTCACATCATAACTGTAGAAAGTTATATATTTCATATCATTTTTGGTAAAGTAATAAATCATTGGCTTTTATTGTATTTTCATCATCATTTTTAATTCTTTACAAAAGTACATGTTGGTCCACAAGCTTTATTACTTTAACATGATTTTTGCAGTTATTTTTTTTTTCTTCTTTTGTTTGGAAAACCCACCAAATTTGTTAGTAGTCCCATGAAGTACAAATAGGTTTGTTCTATTTGAAATAGAAAAATATAAAAAAACAAGCGAATCGATTAAAATGTGTGTGAAGAATATCGTTTTTTGTTGCTCATTAATCGTCTTCACAACAAAGATTATTTCCATACTCCAGATGTAAATAGAGCGAATACGTAAAGTAAGATATTTTTATTGATATATACCAACAGTTATTGTTCAAATAGATATTCTTTTGTTTTAGAGTATATTTTTTCCTTTCAGGAAAGTGAAAGTGAAGATGAAGGTCTTGATGAAATCGATGATGATAACGATGAAGAAAACGACCATGAACCAGAGAAAGAAACCGTTATTCAAAGCCTGCTGAAAAAGAGGTGGTTATACCTAAAGACAATGACAGACAGTTGTCAAAGAAGGAGATAAAAAAGAAAGAACTTGCTGAACTTGAAGCAGTGCTTGCAGAATTAGGGTTAGCTGAAAATAGTGGCCAAGAAGATTCGCGTGGTAAGCCTCTATTCCTCTAATAATCCATTCATGTACAATTTTGATCATATATATATTTTTCTATGCGATAAATTCATTATCATCTAAGTTACAATTTATCACGAATTTTAGTCACCAAGTTACATTTTAATACTGGTTGTCTAAGCAGTTAATGAGGTAAAAATCGGATATCGGTCAAGGAACGATATTTGAGATGCTGGTTACTGGATCGGTGGGATATCGGTAATTATAATATCATGTAGAATTTATATACGTATAGCAATTTAACGCTAACAAATCAGTATACCTTCTACCATTAACAAAGTAACCTTTAACAACTTGCAAAAATTGTAGCAACTAGGAACTGATTAAGACTTAAAGCACTAATAGCAACAATAAGAAGAAAGTCGAATGTTCAAATTAAGAAGAGAGGTACTGATATCGGGAATATCGGTGATATGTCGGTCAATATCGCCGATAATATCGGTATTGGTATTTTGACCAACATTCGACACCGATATTTTACATGGGGACCGATAACCAATATATCAGTGATATACCACTGATTTAACTGCATACGTGATTGTAGACCTTTGTCAAACGGTTACAAGTCAATTTATGTTGACTCTAAAAAATTTCCAATATGACATCTTACTTGTCAAGTTTGAAATTTATTTTTTCGAAAGATCCGATTGGCTCACGTCGGGCTGTATTAGAACCATTTATTGCAAAAAATCTGAACACATACTTTTTTTAATCTAGTTTTCGATTACTTTACTTTATACCCAAGTAATCTTCAAGTCTTCATGCATTCTTTTCCCAGGTGGTAACGGAGAGAAGATCGAGAACAGAAATGGAGAGCCCGACAAGAAAGACAAAACCGTGCCAGGTGGAGAGAGCAAAAACGCTAAAAAGAAAAAGAAAAAAGAAAAGTCTTCTAAGGATACCAAAGAGCAGGTCTCAAACGGGTCCGGTACGGGGTCTGGGCTTGATATTGTGGATTCAGCATCAGAAGCTACCGGATCACAGAAGGCTGAAGGGTTATCTGGAATTGATAAAGAGAAGATAAAGAAGGTGGCTGCTGCTAAAAAGAAGAAGTCCAACAAAGAAGTGGATGCTGCTGCCAGAGCTGCCGCTAGTGAGGCGGCAGCAAGGAGTGCTAGGTTGGCAGCTGCTAAAAAGAAGGAGAAGAATCGCTACAACCAGCAGCCGGTGCGGTAAGTACGCGTGGATGGCCCGCCTGCTTGTTTGTCGAGTGCGTAATAAACTACCGAGTCTTGGTTTTTCGTTTTGAGATGCTGGTTTTTGCATAGCAATATTTGAAGTTTTTGTTTGGAAGTTACTAGAAAGTTAGAAGTTTTGGCGTACTTTATTTGGTAGTTTTGAGTTTAAACCTTCACTTGTAGAGAGTAAAAGTTCAAACCTCTTATGGATGTTTTCTCAATCTTGAATTTTAGTTCATGAAGTTGTAGAATCAACTGCCGCAACAAGGCGCACACTTTGGGGCTTTTTCGCTCAGTGCCTAGAGTAATTCCAAGAAGTGCCCAAAAAGGGGCACTTTTTTTTGGATTTTTCTGGGCTTTTTTGGTCTAAGGCTCCCTCTTGTACTTGAGGCGTTTTTATGCATCCAACTGTCTTGGCTTGTACATACAGCTAAAATTATACAAAAACCTTACTTATAGCTATTTTGGGTAAGGAAAGCTTAAAACCTATGGGATGTGTATAGGATATATAATATATAATTAGCTTGTGCCTTGGGTACATAAAGCCTGCTGCTTTTGCGCTTCGCGCTTTAGTTTTAGACATCGTTGCTTTTGTGCGTCTCTTGCTTTTTACAACCAATGTATCAATAACTTGGTAGCTGCTGGTGGTGTTGGGGTTGTCAATGATGGTGATATGAATCATGACCCATGATGAAGACCATTTCCTATATATATGTACTTGTTTTTGGCATTAAGAAAGGAATAGAAAAAATGTTGCAAAATATCTAGGCTTCTTCATCTATGTTTTTGGAGCCTAACCCACTCAACGGGTCTATCAGTTGAGACCGCCGTCTCGAAACCGGTATCTATAAGATGGTTATTTGGTCCATCTGGTATCCGTATATGATTTCCTTGGAGTATAAGTATTAAGTCATAATATTCAAATCATTAGCTTTATCTTAATTTAATAAAATGCACTTTTATTTATAATTTTTATTCATCTTTTAAAACACTTAAAATCCGATTCAACTAATTAATAATTATCTAATATTTTTAATCTTTTTTTTCTCTCTTTTCTATACTCATAAATATTTATAGAAATTGATATATAGGGATGACAATCAAACCTGAATCTGATGGATAAACTCGTAACCGCAGTGGTGATTCATACACTGGGACTCCATTGTAAAGCTTCATTTTTATATAGTCATCACAATTCACTACTTTAAATTGGATCTTAACTAACTACTTTAAATTGGATCTTATTAAACGACACTTCATATCCTATAGAGATTGATAGGGATGGCAATCAAACCTAAACTAAATTGGTAAACTGTAACCTCAGTGGTGGTTTTTACCTTGAGACTCCATTGTAAAGGTTCATTTATTTATATAGTCATCAATTCACTACTTTAAATTCAACCTTATTAAACGACACTCTATATGCTAATGATGATGAATCAATACAAAATAAAATCCTAAATCATTAATATACCAAAAAGTAATCTTTTCACTATACTTTATTTGTTACTATCCAATCAAGTGTTGTAACAAAGTTTGATAGAGGTGATATGTTGGTCCATGATTTTTAAAGACACATAACATTGTTAGTTTTGTCACCAATTGCAATGGGTGATTTCTCATGATTCGACCCGTGAGAGTAATATATATGATAATGAATGTATAGAGATGTATATAACAAAGTATCATAGTAAATGTGCTTACCAAGTGCACATGTAGGTTGTGGAGACACTTTTAGACATCAGCTCACGTGTCATCCAAGCAAGCAATGTGAATTTCGAGTCTGTTAGGTTAGTACAATAAGTAAGAGATATGGCTGTTACGTAATATGTAGGCGTAGGTTTTATTGTCGCGTAACACTTAATGTCAATCTTCTTGCACTTTATTACATTACATATAATTTATGGTGGATGTATATTATAACATATCGATATACATGTGTATATCATGGTGGATTTACATATATTAAAACGCACATGTAAACACATCTATGTTTTTTTCTTATAGTTTTTAAGATATGATGTTTTATAATATTCCGAGTATATGCCGTTGTGGCATGTTTTTTTATCTACGCCCATATATAAATTTTACTAAAAAAGTTGTGAATTGTAACGTATAATGTATAAGTGATCGAAGCACAAGTGTCATCAAAACTACGTCACCTTTTATAAAATGATGTGTTAATCTTTTTTGTTATTTTAGTTAAACTAGATTCAAGCACTCGCGCGTTGCGGCGGAACGTAAAACCATGCCAAATAGCACCAATGTCACACCAGTGTTAGCGACGACTAACGATGCTGAAGTTGCGGCATGTTAATGCAAAGAAATTAGATCGAAACGTAAAATATTGAAAAAATAACTAAGTTGATTTAGGACCCGCGCATTGCGACGAACCTGTCAAACGTGAGAAAACAGCCGACGTAAAGACGTTAACCCACACACGTACGTTGCGCCGTGTTAACTCACAAAACTTAGAGTAAAGCGTAAAAGGAAACGTAAAATCATTGAACCACACACGCACATTGTGCCATATTCACTCGAAAAATTGAAGTCCGTACCAACATTCGTGTTCTTAATTTTCAATCAATGCAAAACACGTGTCGATATCCCGTCATACATATCTATTTCAGTTATTATAACAAAAACTAATAACATACCGATACTCCAGATAATGTAACAAACCGAATCAAAACCGACTGAAAACCCGCTGCGAAGCGTCTAAAATCCAACAAAAATCACTAAAACAACTTTTTTTCATGGTGGTCACGAGGTGTTTCGAAAATAGCTGTCACAAGCAAAACAATACTCGCGGCCTGACTGTAAATCGTCCAGCAGCAAAGAAATCGTTCGTTTCCTCAATTTCTCTCTCATCTATCTCTCCGATCATCCAATTTCCCAAATCAAACCCTAATTATCACTCTCGCAATCCCCAAACCCTAGTTCTCACTACACCTTTCACGAATCCAATTCAATCACATCCGTTACAGCAGTTTTGATCGCTGTTGTTCTATTCCGATTTTGTTCTGATCGAGTTGCTGTGAAGTTCCTGATCGAAATTGCGATTCATCGGTTGAGTAATTGAGGTTTTGATCTGGTATTTCATGTTTTCTAGGGTTAGTTCGTAGTAAATTCAGTTAAACCAGTTTGTTATATACATATAATTGATTATATGTATCTAATTTGTGTTAGACTTTCATGTTACGATACCTAGGTTTAAAGGTACTACTTGGTTCAATATCCAGGGACTTTTGTAGAAGAACTGGGTGCTAATCAGTCCCGGCAACGACCGTCGGCTGCGGCCGGTACGGGACTATGGTCATTTCTTAGACCTAACCCTCCTAAACCGTATTCTCTACAGTATTTACCACAAATGGACTTTGTTTTTCGCCACACAACCGATCACGCGCACCATCCGCCTCCACCCGAGGCGTCCACAAGCCCATCGGCGCCGGCTGTGCAGCCTCCGTTGCAACCGCCGTCGTTGTTAGAAGAGCCGGAGTATCTAGCGAGGTATCTTGTGGTTAAGCACTCGTGGCGTGGGCGTTACAAGAGGATATTGTGTATTTCGAATCATGCTATAGTGACTTTGGATCCTGCGACGTTGTCGGTTACTAATTCGTATGATGTTAGTAATGATTTTGAAGGGGCGTCGCCGATTATTGGGAAGGATGAGAATGTGCTTGAGTTTAATGTTAATGTGAGAACGGATGGACGTGGGAAGTTTAAAGGGACGAAGTTGTCGTCTAGGTATAGAGCAAGTATATTGACTGAGTTGCATAGGATAAGGTGGAGTAGAATTGGTACTGTTGCGGAGTTTCCGGTACTTCATCTTCGAAGAAAGACTGCTGAGTGGGCCCCATTTGTAAGTTTCACACAATGATTTTGTATTCTTTGTTATATTTTGTTGAAACGTGATACATGTGCTAGTTGCAGTAGTGTTCTTACTAGTACAGTGGAGTAAATGCTTTAGATTTGTATTTTATATGCAATGTTCTGCATAGTGTTGGGTTTATGACATAGGGATACTACTGCCAATCAATGATCATTATAACTCGTAGAGCGGTGTATCTAGTCCTGCATAAACTATGATCGATGTTGGGGCCAATCCACTTGTAGATAGTTATTTGTTACATTAACAAACTCGTATAAAAGCATAATTACTATACGAAATTAGACGGTGTGCATTATGCTTTATACCTTTCTTTACTTGCAACATGTTTTTATTGATGTACAACTAATTTTAGATGAATGCATATACCTTGACCAAATATAGCAAACTAGAGTTAGTTCAGCATTTATTCTAAGATTTTTTGACACGCGTTACCTGAAAGTAAGTGATTGTTCTTGAGCTCATGAAAATGCAGGTACATTTAAGAGAAACATGTATATTCTCAATTAGATGCTAATGATTTTATCAAACTAAAAGACCTTCTGGCCGTATTGGATTCACCATCCACATATAACTCTAAAGTTTCTATTAATCAACAAAAATGAACATAATATGATCTAACTTTCTCAGTTTCTCTATTAAAGATTGAAGACGTGTTCGTATTCTTAGAGTATGCCTGATAAGTTGCAATTGTTTGCATCAACAGAAACTGAAAGTGACATATGTTGGAGTTGAACTTGTTGAACCAAAATCTGGGGATTTAAGCTGGTGTTTGGATTTTAGAGACATGAATTCCCATGCTATTATTCTTCTTTCGGACGCTTTTGGGAGGAAAAATACCGAGCCCGGAGGTTTTGTTCTCTGTCCACTTTACGGAAGAAAATCTAAAGCTTTTCAAGCTGCTCCAGGAGCTTTAAATTCAGCCATAGTAGCAAGTTTGGTAAGTTTTTCACATCTGTACTTTCAAGCTAAGCAGTTATGTGGCAAAAGATCGGATACCGGTCAGGGACCGATGTTTGAGATATCGGTTTATTGCGGTGGATATCGGTAATTTTATTATCATGCAAAATTTATATATAAATTTAACACTAACAATTCAGTATACTCTCCTACCATTAACAAATTAACCTTTTGCAACTTGCAAAACACTTAACAATTGTAGCAAGTAAGAACTGATTAAGGCTTAAAACACTAAATTTGAACACTAACGATTAACAATTAAGACTTAAAACACTAATAGCAGCAATAAGAAGAAAGACAAATGGTAGAACTAAGAAGAAAGGTACTGATATTGGGAAAATCGGTGATATATCGGTCCAATATCTATCAAATATCGGTCAGTGTCGCAGATAATATCGGTATCGATATTCTGACCGATATTTGACTATTGACACCGATATGTTACATGTGGACTGATAACCGATACATCGGTGATATATCACCGATATTAACTGGATAGCTTTCAATTTAATCTTCTTGTACTGTCAAGCTGATCTTTTTCTAATTTTTTTTTTTGACTTTTGACCAGACAAAAACCGCAAAGTCAACAGTTGGGGTATCGCTATTGGTTGAAAATTCCCAAACTCTCACTGTTAGTGAATATTTACAAAGAAGGGGTAAGTCATGTACTTACCTAGTTATACGTTTTTCTGTGTGTACAAATGTACAATATAGTGCATTCAGTTTTTTATGTTTAATTTGTTTATGTGCAAACTACAGCTAAAGATGGTGTAGGAGCAGAAGAAACTCCTTGTGGCGGTTGGTCTGTGATGAGATTAAGAACAGCTGCTCATGGGACACTTGGCGCACCGGGATTGGGTTTGATAGTTGGACCAAAGGGTGGACTTGGAGAACAAGGTGACGCTGTACCTCGCCAACTTATTTTAACAAAGATTTCACTTGTTGAGAGACGCCCGGAGAACTATGAGGTAAGCTGGTGTCATGTTGTTTGTATCAATGATACTATTTACAAACCATTAGTTATTTTAAATTTGTAATATTTTGAATGTTGCAGGCTGTTATAGTCCGTCCTTTATCTGCTGTGAGTTCCCTTGTTCGATTTGCTGAGGAACCACAGATGTTTGCGATTGAATTCAATGATGGATGTCCAGTTCATGTAAGAATTTTCGTTTAAGGATTGTCTTATATTTTGTAAGCTCGATTTTTTTAGAGGTGTGTGTGTTTGTAATATATATATATATTGTTTCAGGTATATTCCAGCACATCTAGAGATGGTTTACTTGCAGCAGTTCGGGATATGATACAAACAGAGGTATGGATTTGTGTCATCTATAACATTTTTAAGTAATTACATAGGTTTTCTTAGAGGGTGTTTAGATGTGGGATTTTTAAGTAATGAGGCTAACCACTTATACTTTATTACTCTGTCTGTTCCAAAATTATTGTTAGCCTACTATTTTAATTTTTCCCAAATGTGGTTTTAAAATGCGCCTGTCAGGAGCGCATAAAGCGCGCATCACATGATATGGTGATGAGATCGCATCAGGCAATGCAGTTTCATGATGTGCGCATCACACGATCTAGTCTGACCAAATTCGACCATCGATTGAGCAATGGCTTTGAGTATATGAATAAATTCGACTATCGATTGAACAACTCTGACTAGAGATGATAGAATATCTTATATTATAGTATTTAAAGGTTAAAATTTAAAATATATAATTTTAAAATATTTTTTAATAGTGAACGCCTCAACACGTGATGCGTGCGCTTCGTGCATCGCCTCTTAGGATCAAAATGTATCGGAGCGCCACGCCTTTTTAAAACCAAGGTCTCAAAATGATTGTTCACTTCTAAAGAACGATGGTTATTATCTATTAAGTTTCTTATATTATTCCTGATTAAAATTACTATCACAAAATTCAAAGAATGAATTTTTAATAATTTGTCAAAGGGTTAAACTGCCATTGTGCTAAGTACAGGCTGTAATAGTTATATTTCTATTAAAATGTGTGAAAGAAATCTTACTTTATCCTTTTTAATATTTAAACATGTTTTTATGTGGAATACACTGTACAGGGTCAATGTTCAGTGCCTGTGCTGCCTAGGCTTACTCTGCCAGGTCATCCAATTGATCCGCCATGTGGCAGAGCGCATTTGCAACTTCAACAAGTCTCCGGTACACTACAACGCTCTACATCTGACATGGAAACAGCCACCATGCATTTGAAACACCTGGCTGCAGCCGCCAAAGATGCGGTGGCTGAAGGCGGTTCAATTCCTGGATCAAGAGCTAAACTTTGGCGTAGAATACGAGAATTTAACGCATGTATTCCGTATGTCGGTGTACCTCCCAGTATTGAAGTCCCTGAAGTAACTTTAATGGCTTTGATTACAATGCTTCCAGCTGTTCCGAATCTTCCGCCGGAGTCTCTGCCACTGCCGCCACCTTCTCCTAAAGCAGCCGCCACTGTTACAGGGTTTATCGCTTGTTTAAGAAGATTGTTGGCATCAAGAACCGCCACCTCACACGTAATGTCATTTCCTGCAGCTGTTGGGAGGATTATGGGTTTGTTAAGAAACGGTTCTGAAGGGGTAGCAGCTGAAGCGTCGGAGCTTATTGCGGTTCTTATCGGTGGTGGGCCCGGGGATAACAACTTGTTAACAGATTCAAGAGGCGATTATCATGCTACAATCATGCATACAAAATCCGTATTATTTGCTCATCAGGGTAATCTTGTAATTTTGGTAAACCGATTAAAATCGATGTCTGTTTCACCATTATTATCCATGACGATCGTGGAAGTTTTGGAGGCGATGATATGCGACCCACATGGTGAAACCACACAGTACACTGTGTTTGTTGAGCTGTTACGCCAGGTGGCGGGGTTGAAACGGCGGTTATTTGCGCTGTTTGGACACCCTGCGGAAAGTGTGCGGGAAACTGTGGCCATGATTATGCGGACAATTGCCGAAGAAGATGCAATTGCAGCAGAGTCCATGCGGGATGCGGCCTTACGTGACGGTGCATTATTAAGACATTTATTTAGTGCTCTTTTTCATCTTAACGATGAAAGACGGGAAGTTAGTCGTCAGCTTGTTGGGCTTTGGGCCGACTCTTATGAACCCGCCCTTGATTTACTATCGAGAGTATTGCCACCTGGGCTGGTGGCTTATTTACACACTCATTCAGAAGATGTTGTCGAAGATTACCCTAATCAGGAAGGATCGTTTATGAGTAATAGAAGGAGACGTTTACTTCAACAAAGGAAGAGAACTTTACCTCCTAACAGTGATCAGTCTCTTCAACCTGGTCAACCTGTTCAGCCATCAACGGTTTATACAGGTGAGAACTTGTCGAGCGAACTGCCGGTTGATCCTTCTGCTGGTGTAGCTTCACCCCGTGCGCCGTCTGCGGATGATAACGGGTTGATTGAACCTGCTATTACAAATTCGGTTGATTTGGAAGGGACCCCCGCCACGGAAATTACCGCTCCGGCTCAGGTTGTTATAGAAAATACACCGGTTGGATCTGGGAGATTGCTGTTAAATTGGCCTGAATTTTGGCGAGCTTTTAGTCTTGATCATAACCGTGCCGATTTGATTTGGAATGAACGGACCCGACAGGAACTGAGAGGGGCGTTACAGGCCGAGGTTCATAAACTCGATGTTGAGAAAGAACGAACGGAAGATATCGTTCCCGGAAGTCAACCAACTGGTCAAGAAAGTCTTCCGCAAATATCTTGGAATTACGCCGAGTTTTCGGTTAGGTACCCGAGCTTATCTAAAGAAGTTTGTGTTGGTCAATATTATCTAAGACTGCTGCTTGAGAGTGGGACCAATGGGAGGGCGGAGAAGTTTCCTCTGCGTGACCCAGTTGTTTTCTTTCGGGCTTTGTATCACCGGTTCTTATGTGATGCAGATATGGGTCTTACGGTTGATGGTGCTGTTCCTGATGAAATGGGGAATTCTGATGATTGGTGTGATATGGGAAGACTCGATGGGTTTGGAGGTGGTGCTGGGTTTTCGGTTAGAGAGCTTTGTGCTCGAGCCATGGCTATTGTGTATGAGCAACATCATAATCTTATCGGCCCATTCGAAGGTACAGCACACATTACGGTTCTTTTGGATAGAACTGATGATAGAGCATTGAGGCACCGGTTGCTGCTGCTTCTTAAGGTATAATATACTTCTTTACTAGGGCTGCAAACGAACCGAACGTTCAGCGAACAGTTTGTGAACCGTTCGGCGGGAAGTTCGTTCTTTTGTGTTCGTTCCCTAAATAAAAACGAACGAACACAAACAATTCATTTAGTTAAATGAACAAACATGAAAAGAGGCCACGTTTGTCCATTTATGTTGTGAACGTTCGGTGACATGTTTGTATATGTTCGTTTGTGTTCGATAGTGCATTACTGTTTTTAGTTTTTATATTTTATTTAAATACTTCAAAATTCCGATAAATAAAATATTTAATAAGTATCACTGTATTATATAAATTCATGAACGCTTGTTTGTGTTCGTTTGTTTTCATTTGTGTTCATGAACATTAGTTTGTGTTCGTTTGTGTTCATGAACATTAGTTTGTGTTCATAAATGTTCGTTTGCATTCATTACCTAAAATTAACAAACACGAACACGTTCATTTCCTTGACAAACGAACACGAACATAAAATCTCGTTCTGTAAGTGTTCATGAACAGGTTGTGAACACATATATATCCTTAACAAACGACTTGTTCGTGTTCGTTCGGTTCGTTTGCAGCCCTATTCTTTACCCCTTCTATAATCCTGTCCCCCAAAACATAGTAGAAAAAAAGAACACTCGTATGTAGATGTATCAATTTTGACTCGTTTACTCACAAATGGGTTGGTTAGGTTTTGTTTTATCTCTAACGTACTAAATATTTTCTTTCAGGTTTTAATGAAGGTGCTATGGAATGTGGAGTCTTGTGTATTGGTTGGAGGGTGTGTTCTGGCAGTTGATTTACTGACAACTGTCCATGAAGTTTCAGAAAGAACAGTTATTCCTTTGCAATCTAATTTGATAGCTGCTTCTGCTTTCATGGAACCATTGAAGGAATGGTTGTATATTAGTAAGGATGGTAAACAAGCCGGCCCGGTGGAGAAGGATGCCATCAGAAGATTTTGGTCAAAGAAAACCATTGACTGGACAACAAAGTGTTGGTCTTCCGGAATGCCTGATTGGAAAAGGTTGCGTGATATCCGTGAACTTCGTTGGGCTCTGGCGGGCAGAGTTCCTATTCTCACTCCTCCCCAGGTACAATATATGTGAGATTAATTTAACACTTAGTACAACTTGATAAAATGATCAAAATGGTATGTTGTTTTAATGCCCTGCAGTTATGATTCTGTATTGATAATATCTTTTTCTTGTGTTTCAACTTTTTGAATATCAATTAAATGTTTCATTCTCAACAATTTCAGGCCTGTAAATGAACTGAACGTTCATGCACTGTTCGTGAACTTGTTCAGCGGGAAGTTCATTTATTAATCAACGAACGAACATGAACAAATAATTTGTTCATTTAATTAAACGGACAAACATGAACACACGTTTTGTTCGTTAATTTATGTTCGTTCATTTAAGTTCGTTTATCTTTGGTGGTTTAAATTTTAATAAATACATAAGTAGTTATATTTATATATATATAAACATAAAACGGGCTTTCTAACTACTTACACTAATATAACTAATTAGTAACTAGATTTTGTAGTAATAAAAATGGCTTTTCCAATGAAGTTAAATTATGTTTGTTTAAGTTCATGAATTGTTCATTTCGATTTAAACGAACGAACATAAACGAACACGAACATACTCATTTTCTTAATGAACAAGCATGAACAAAAAATGTGTTCGTCTATATGTTTGTGTTCGTGCTCGGTTAAAGTTAAATGAACGAACATGAACATGACTTTGTTCGTCTTTGTCCGGTTCATTTACAGGACTAACAATTTCTATTTTGTACCGGTGATTTATATGGTCCAGGTAGGTGAGGCAGCATTGTCCATATTACACAGCATGGTCTCTGCACATTCAGATATAGATGATGCAGGGGAGATCGTTACACCGACACCTAGAGTCAAACGGATCTTATCAAGTCCGCGATGTCTTCCCCATATTGCACAGGTTTTTTTTAGTTCAATTTTTTTCTCTAACTAGTGGGTTACCACCTGCGCTCCGCAGCGGGTTTGAAATGTAGATAAAAATAAATAAACAAATCACGAAAGTTAAAGTTGTTTGATGTTTAGTTAAGGGGCTAAACATGTCATGATTAAAGTTGAGGGGCTAAACATGTCATTATCAAAGTTGAAAGGCTAAAGTTGTTTATTATTAAAGTTGAGAGGCTAAAGTTGTTTATTATTAAAGTTGAGAAGCTAAAGTTGTTTGATGTAGTTAAGGGGCTAAACATGTCATTATTAAAGTTGAAGGGCTAAACATGTCATTATTAAAGTTGAGGGCCTAAAGTTATAGTCGAAGGGCTGAATATTTCATTACTAAATCTGAGGAGTTAAACATATTATCAAAGTTGAGGGGATAAACCTGTTATTAAAGTTGAGGGGCTAAAGTTGGTTAATGCCAAAGTTGAGGGGCCAAAGTTGGTTGATGGGACAAATTAGTATATTTATAGTATATATAATATAATGGTTATACTTGCAAGTTATTATAAACAGTGACGTAATATTTTTTAATGCAATATAGGCTATGCTATCTGGGGAACCACCTATTGTGGAGGTTTCTGCTGCTTTAATTAAGGCCGTTGTTACCCGCAATCCAAAAGCAATGATACGACTGTACAGTAGTGGTGTATTTTATTTTGCTTTAGCATACCCTGGATCTAACCTCCTTACAATTGCTCAACTCTTTGCCGCCACCCATGTCCACCAAGCGTTTCATGGCGGTGAAGAGGCGGCAGTTTCTTCATCTCTGCCATTAGCAAAACGGAGCGTGCTTGGTGGGCTTTTACCCGAGTCTTTACTTTATGTTCTGGAACGCAGTGGCCCAACTGCATTTGCTGCAGCCATGGTTTCTGATTCTGACACTCCTGAGATTATATGGACCCACAAAATGGCTGCAGACAATCTCATTCATCAGGTACTTTTGAATTTTTTTAATGAGTAAAATGCCATTTTCGACCCTGAGGGTTGGCCAGTTTTGCGACTTCCGTCCAAAGGTTTGTTTTTTCACATCAGGATCCAAAAGGTTTGAAATCATGCCATTTTCACCTGGCTCGTTAACTCCATCCATTTTTCTTCGTTAAGTCACGGGTATTTCTTTCTTTTTTGCTAACTTAAAGGGCAATTCAGTTTTTTTCATATTATGTAAAAAGACCGAATATACCTGAAAAAGACTGAATCGCCCTTAGAGTTAATAAAAAGACGGAAATACGAGCCGGATGAAAATGGCAAGCTTTCAAACCTCTTGGATCCAGATGCGAAAAAACAAACCTTTGGACGAGAATCGCAAAACTAGCCAAACCTCACGGACGAAAATGGCATTTTACTCTTTTTTAATAATCTGTTCCGAAACACACCCTAACATCTCTTATTATTAAACAGACTGTTTTAAGTTCTCCATTATATTGATCATAAACTATACATAGTCAAAAGATTTTAGAGATTTATGCAACATTTATCATCCAGGTTTTGCAGCATCTTGGTGATTTCCCGCAGAAATTATCCCAACACTGTCATTGTTTATACGATTATGCTCCTATGCCACCTGTCACGTATCCCGAGCTTCGAGATGAAATGTGGTGCCACCGTTATTACCTCGGGAACTTATGTGATGAGATCCGGTTTCCCAATTGGGCGATTGTTGAACATGTTGAGTTTTTACAATCGTTGCTTGTAATGTGGCGTGAAGAATTAACAAGAAAACCTATGGATCTTTCTGAAGAAGAAGCTTGTAGAATACTACAGATTTCCATAAGTGATATTACAAAAGATGAAACTGATAACAGTTACTCTAATGGGAACTCAGAGGATGGTTATAGCCTAGCGAAACGAATCGAGAATATCGATGAAGAAAAACTTAAGAGACAATATAGAAAGCTTGCAATGAAATATCATCCAGACAAAAATCCTCAAGGTAGAGAGAAGTTTCTGGCTGTACAGAAAGCATATGAACGTTTACAGGTAGAATACTTGTTTCTGATTCAAAGACTCTGCAGTAAATAATATTAGGTCTGTAAACGAATTGAACAAACACGAACAAGGCCTTGTTCATGTTCGTTCATTAAAGAATCAACATGTTCATGAACGGTTCACAAATGCTCACCGAACGAGTTTTTTTGTTCGTGTTTGTTTGTTAAGGAAATGAACATGTTCATGAACACTTACTGAACCTAGACGAACACAAACAAATGTTCATGAGCATAAATGAACACAAACAAATGTTATATATTCATTTAAAGATAAAATCTGCATTTTTCATTAGAAAGATTAAAAATCCACCAAAAATAAATAAATAATTAAACATAATTAACACAAAAAATAAGAAGTTTGTCAATCCTTAACACAAACTGAAATTGAAATGATAAAATGAGGGATGACGGATGTTGGTGAAGGCGTATAGTATTACTATGGTTTCAGATCTTAAAAACTAAAGCCAATAAAATAAAAATATATATAAAAAAACCTTTAAATGAGCGAACATAAATGAACACATTACCGAACGTTCACGAACATAAACGAACTAACCCAGCCTCTGTTCATGTTTGTTTGTGTAACTTAGCGAACGAACGGTTCGCTGAACGTTCAGTTTGTTTACAGCCCTAGTAAGTATGTATCTACAATAAAGAAGAAAAACTGGACAAAATTTTCTAGTTGATACACATATTTCTTATGGTTTTCGTCTTTTGGAAATTTACACCAACTGGAATTGTCGATATGATTCTGTATAGGCAATAATACAAGGTTTGCAAGGCCCACAACCATGGAGGTTACTGCTTTTGCTAAAGGGACAGTGCATTTTATACAGACGTTATGGAGATGTGCTGGAGCCATTCAAGTATGCTGGATATCCAATGTTGTTAAATGCTGTAACGGTTGATAGTGATGACACCAATTTCTTATCCTCAGAACGGGCACCTTTACTTGTTGCAGCCTCAGAGCTCATGTGGCTAACGTGAGTCCTATTAATGCATTACAAAGTATCTCTATTTATTTATTTATTTAATATTTTGGGATAATGTATGTGGAGGTATACAACCTTTTAAATGAAACAGCGTATGTGGAGGTATCAACATACGCTGTTCCAATCTTTTTTACCTTTTTGTTTTGTTAATGAATATGCTTTGTGGTTGTAGATGTGCATCTTCTTCATTAAACGGTGAAGAGCTTGTGAGGGACGGTGGCATACAACTTCTTGCAACACTTCTCTCACGGTGCATGTGTGTGGTGCAACCAACAACTCACGGAAATGAACCATCCACCATTATTGTGACTAACGTGATGCGGACCTTTTCTAGCCTGAGCCAGTTTGAGATTGCTAGAGCCGAGGTCCTTGGGTTCCCTGGGCTAGTTGAGGACATTGTGCACTGTACCGAACTTCAGCTCGCACCAGCAGCTGTTGATGCAGCCCTTCAAACCATTGCTCATCTGTGTGTATCCTCTGAGTTACAAAATGCTTTGTTGAAGGCAGGGGTACTATGGTAAGTCTCTTTAGTTAAGTACATATTATGTAGCTGTGGAAAAATAGATGGGGTGAAATAGGTTCGGTCAAAATGAATAAATTTGTGTATCTGTCAAAATGGGTAGGGTCAGTGTTATGGACTAATACCATTGCAAGGTATGGGACTTGTCCCACATCGGTTGTATGGGCAACCAATGTGGGGTTTATATACCAAATGGGTTCCCTCACCCATCAGGCTAGTCTTTTGGGTTGAGTTCTCTTGTTTGGTATGTAACATTGGTATCAGATCCAGAACTCAAGAGTGGTGGCCTGGAAAGAGCCAGCCGTGACCAACGTGGCCGTGACCAACGTGGCCGTACACGAGGCTCGGAGTGGTGGCTTGGAAAGAGCCAGCCGTGACCAACATGGCCCTTTAAGGAGGGTCGATTGTTATGGACTAATACCATTGCAAGGTATGGGACTTGTCCCACATCGGTTGTATGGGCAACCAATGTGGGGTTTATATACCAAATGGGTTCCCTCACCCATCAGGCTAGTCTTTTGGGTTGAGTTCTCTTGTTTGGTATGTAACATTGGTATCAGATCCAGAACTCAGAGTGGTGGCCTGAAAGAGCCAGCCGTGACCAACGTGGCTGTGACCAATGAGGCTCGGAGTGGTGGCTTGGAAAGAGCCAGCCGTGACCAACATGGCCCTTTAAGGAGGGTCGATTGTTATGGACTAATACCATTGCAAGGTATGGGACTTGTCCCACATCGGTTGTATGGGCAACCAATGTGGGGTTTATATACCAAATGGGTTCCCTCACCCATCAGGCTAGTCTTTTGGGTTGAGTTCTCTTGTTTGGTATGTAACAGTCAGTCTTGCTCATAAACTTTTGTTCAAAAAGTTTAGCATGTTTATATATATTTTGTGTGTCAAATGCATAGTTATCGATTGCGACGATAGTGTTTGCTATCGCGCGCTTCATAGTGTATCACACATACCTCGCAATCCGGCTCCAGTGCTGCAATTTCTGTCGGAAACCAGGAAGAAGAAGAGCGTCTGCGTGTTTTTGCAATTTAGTTTTTTTAGGGTTAAATAACTTTATGATTTTTAGCGTTTAACCCCTTTATCTTTCACTAGTTTACATTTGGTCTCTAAAACTTGTAAAATTTACATAAAAAGTGTAAACTTTTTTGTTTCACTAGTTTACATTTGGTACTTAAACTTATAAATTTATACATAAAAAGTATAAAGTTAACACTATAAATATGCATGAAATTATAAAGAACTTTTTTAATTTTTAAAATTTTGAACTACCTTATCGCTAAACACAAAATAGCGGGCGCTATTTCGTCGTTGTCGCTACGTTGCATATAGGTACCTTGTCACTATTTGTCGCTATTTGCTATTGATAGCTATGGTCAAATATGATAGAATAATAAATTTTTCATAAACTATTGCTCATCTAAGGTGGGAAGGTTGATAGTTTTACCCAAACTTCTTTTCGTTTCAAAACTTTATCGTTTTATAGTCATGTGTGAAAGCAAAATTTTTGTGAGTTCAATAGTATCTTGTTTTCTAATAAAACGATTTGATAGGTTTAATATTTTAGGCATTAAAAGTTTCCTTCAGGCAACTTTCAACCTTTTTAGCTGTTTAAGCCTTTTTTGCATATTCTTGTGTTTTTTTTAATAAAATTTTTTACATTGTCTAGAATATCCTGAGTTACTTTTGTCTTTTTTTCAGGTATCTGTTACCATTGTTACTTGAATACGACTCGACAGCAGAAGAACCTGATACCACAGAGGCACACGGGGTGGGTGCTAGTGTGCAAACCGCTAAAAACTTGCATGCTGTACGGGCTGCTCGTGCACTATCAAGAATAAGTGGCATGGCCATTGAAAGCCCAACACCTTATAACCAAGATGCTGCTGATGCTCTCAAAGCTCTTTTAACTCCTAAACTTGCTAGCATGCTAAAAGACGAGCTGCCAAAAGACCTTTTGATCAAATTAAACTCGAATCTGGAGTTACCAGAGGTAAATTCACTTGTGTATTTTAATTTTCTTGAAAAGACAAACATGCTTCTAATAAAGTGGCAACAGTAGGGCTGCAAACGAACCGAACGAACACGAACGAGACCTTGTTCGTGTTCGTTTGGTAAGAAATATATGTGTTCGCGAATTGTTCATGAACACTTACCGACGGGATTTTATGTTTGTGTTCGTTTGTTAAGGAAATGAATGTGTTTGTGTTCGTTCGTTAATTTTAGGCAACGAACGCAAACGAACGTTGATGAACACAAATGAAAACAAACGAACACAAACAAGCGTTTATGAACTGAAAATATATTACACCGACACTTATTAAATATTTTATTTTGTCGGAGTTTTGAAGTATTTAAATAAAATATAAAAACTAAAAACACTGATGAACTATTGAACATGTTTACGAACATAAATGAACACATCCTCTGTTCATGTTCGTTCATTTTAACTAAACGAACGAAATTTCTTGTTCGCGAACGTTTGATAAACGAACGAACACAAATTAACTTCCCGCCGAACGCTTCACGAACTATTTGCTGAACGTTTGGTTCGTTTGCAGCCCTAGGCAACATGGTTTAGGTTAAAATTGGTATGAACAAAACTATTTTTCGGCCGTGATGAAAAAAGTTCACTACTTGGGTTAACAATATTCATCCAAATATTTGTGAAGATTAAATATCTCATTATCATTTTTTTTCATGGTGTAAATAATATGGTGGCAGATTATATGGAACTCTTCAACCCGAGCGGAGCTATTGAAATATGTTGACCAGAAACGTGCAGCCTTAGCACCAGATGATTCTCATGACTTAAAGGATTCACATGCCTTTATATACGAAGCTTTATCAAAAGAGATCCTAATTGGAAATGTGTATTTAAGGGTTTATAATGATCAGCCCAACTTTGAAGTCAGTGAACCAGAATCCTTTTGTGTTGCCCTCGTGGAATATATATCAAGCATAGTTCGCAATCAACATACTTCAGAGCTTGAAAGAAATCATGAAGATGTTAAATCATATAACGAAGAGAAAGTTGTCGATGATACCGTAACCGTAACATCATCTGATGGGAACTTAACGGATAAGGAAGATCTGGGTATGGTTGGAAACCTTCAACTTGGTCTGACCTCTCTTCAGGTATTGTTATCGGTTTTCTTTGTAGGTGACAAGTAATGGTTGATGTTAGGGCTGCAAATGAACTGAACGAACACAAACAAGACCTGTTCGTTTGTTAAGGATATATAGGTGTTCACGAATTGTTCATGAACACTTATCAAACGATATTTTCTGTCATGTTCATTCATTAAGGAAATGAACGTGTTCGTGTTCATTTGTTAATTTTAGGTAACCAGCGTTCATGAATACAACGGACACAAACTAATGTTCATGAACACAAATGAAAACAACGGAACACAAACAAGCGTTCATGAACAAAATATATAATTCACTGATATTATTAAATATTTTATTTTTCAGAATTTGAAGTATTTAGATAAAATATGATAACTAAAACACTAATGAACTATCGAACATAAACGACCACGTTACTGAACGTTCACGAACCCACATGAACGAACGCAGCCTCTGTTCGTGTTTGTTCATTTATTAAACGGATGGACATAAACGAACTTCCCGCCAAACGGTTCGCGAACTGTTCGTTGAGTGTGCGGTTCGTTTGCAGCCTTAGGACTTGAAATTGCCACTTTACTCTTGTCCTAGGTTATGTTATTGAATTTTCAGTAAGTTTTAGTTTGGTGTTGAAATAAAAGTTTGGGGCTTATTACTTATTACATCTTTTTGTCGTCTTGCAGAATTTGCTAACAAGCGACCCTAATTTGGCATCTGTATTTTCATCAAAAGAAAAGTTATTACCTCTTTTCGAATGCTTTTCTGTTCCGGTTTCTTCCGGAAGCAACATTCCGCAACTTTGTTTGAATGTGCTGTCGCGTTTAACAACACACGCTCCTTGTTTGGAGGCTATGGTAGCAGATGGATCTAGTGTTCTTCTTTTACTACAAATGCTTCATTCTACCCCGAATTGCCGAGAAGGTGTTCTTCATGTTCTTTATGCCCTTGCATCCACACCGGAACTCGCATGGGCTGCTGCCAAACACGGTGGTGTTGTCTACATTCTTGAACTTCTCCTCCCGCTGCGTGGTAGTTTTTCTATTTGTTTATTCTCATTCTGTTTTTTTATTAATTGTTTTTTCTGATTCATTTGGGTTAACGGATCAAAACGAATTGAGGCCATGGATGATAGTATTATAGGGTGTTGAAAGGAGCTTGGCTAGGTTGCTTTGACTTGATTGTTGACTTTTTTTTTTAAAAAGAGTAAAGTACACGTATGGTCCCTGTGGTTTACCAAATATTAGGATTTGGTCCCTAGCTTTCCACAAGTACACAAATGGTCTCTGTGGTTTGCACGTTGTAACGCATTTAGTCCTCAACTTTTTCCAAAAGTACATGGATGGTCACTGTGGTTTGCACTTTGTAACGCATTTATTACAATGCTAAAACCTTTAGATTAGCTTTCCAAAAGTACACAAATGGTTTCCCTGTGGTTTGCATTTTGTGACGCATTTAGGGGCTGTTTGGCAACTTCTGAATGGGTAAGTGGTGAACCAGTAGTAGCTGGGGACTAAATGTATTACAAAGTGCAAACCACAGGGACCATATGTGTACTTTTGGAAAGCTAGGGACCAAATCCAAAATTTTGGTAAACCACACGGACCACTCGTGTACTTTACTCATTCAAAAATTCTAATGCGTTAAGCCATTATATATAATAATATGAAATGTGAATTGAATGATTTAGGAGATTGTGTTACACTTGGGTGATTTTTGACCCATTATTTTGATTTGACCCATTCCTTTATTTACTATTGAGTAAAGTACATGGATGGTCCCTGTAGCTTATCTAAATTTTGGATTTAGTCCCAAGGTTTCTAAAAGTACACAATGGTCCTTGTGGTTGCACTTTGTAACGCTTTAGTTCCTGGCCAACAAATCTAAATGTTTCAGCAGGTCCAAGTTAAGGACTAAATGTGATACTAAGTGCAAACGACAAGGACCATCCATATACTTTTGAAAAAGTTTGGGACTAAATGCGTTATAAAATGCAAACCACAAGGACCATCTGTGTACTTTTGAAAAGCTAGGGAGCAAGTCCAAAATTTTGGTAAACCACAAGGTCTGTTCATGTACTTTACTCTTTACTTATTTTTTCTGGCTTATTTCTGATGGGTCAAAAATTGCCACTTGTAATTCTTATTGACATAAGTTTTTTACTGGACATTTTTTTTGTGGCAGAAGAAGTCCCACGACCTCAAAGAGCAGCGGCGGCCTCTTTATTAGGGAAGCTTGTGGGCCAACCGATGCACGGGCCGAGGGTAGCGATCACACTTGCACGATTTCTGCCAGATGGATTAGTATCTATAATTAGGGACGGGCCCGGTGAGGCTGTCGTAAGTGCTCTTGAACAAACGACAGAAACACCAGAACTCGTATGGACACCAGCAATGGCTGCTTCTTTAGCAGCACAGGTTGCAACAATGGCGTCAGATGTTTACCAGGAGCAGATGAAAGGTCGGGTTTTCGATTGGGATGTACCGGAACAAGCCTCTAGCCAACCCGAAATGAGAGACGAGCCTCAGGTACTTTTTATTAATGGGTCAATTCAGGTTATGTTTTTGGAAACCAAACCGAAAGCATGCCTCTAGCCAACAGACTCCTAACGGAATTAACCAACAAAAGCACACCGAAAAAACCAAACCATATAAAAAACCGGTGGGTCGGTTAATTGTTATTTTGAAAACCGAAAGTAGCGGGTCGGTTGTGGTTACCAATGTTTCCATAACCACCATAACCAAACCAAGATTTAGTAAAATCTGTCGGATCTTGGACTTTTCATCATTTTTCAATATATGATGTTTCTGATTAAACGTTTGTTAGAATTTATGGGTTATAATATATTGTTTTGGTTGAGTGTTTGTTAAAATTTATTGTTTGTCATATCGCTTTGTTTGAATACTCGGTGATAATCAATGTTAATATTATAGGTTATACATATTTTATAATACTATTTAATACATTAATATATACAAATGTGTAATAACAATTTATTCCATGCTCAATTTATGTTAATTATTTTTAGTTAGACGTAAATTCACGTTTAACCGACCCAAAACCGACCCGCTATAACCATCAAAACCGATTTCCCTAAACCGCCATAACTGATAGGTTATGGTTATAATTATCCATTAACTGACATCGCGGTTACGGTTATGGTTTTGGTCAACACCACATATGTTACTGATGGTGTTTCAAATGCTCATTAACAGGTTGGTGGAATCTACGTAAGACTATTCTTAAAAGACCCGAAATTTCCACTTAGAAACCCGAAGAGATTTCTAGAAGGGTTGCTAGACCAGTATCTTTCATCAATCGCCGCTACACATCACGACAATCAAGGATCGGATCCCGAGCTCCCACTACTATTATCTGCTGCATTGGTATCGTTGTTGCGAGTCCACCCTGCTCTTGCAGACCATGTCGGGTTTTTAGGTTATGTCCCCAAATTATTGTCCGCTGTAGCCTTTGAGGCAAGGCGGGAAACAATGTCATCAGAAGAATCTAGAATGCCGGATCAACCATTTGAAGATGAGGACAATGATAATCCTTCCCAGGTGTCGCAAACGCCTCAAGAACGTGTGCGGCTTAGCTGCTTACGTGTGCTACATCAATTGGCCGCTAGCACCACATGTGCAGAAGCCATGGCCGCTACTAGTGTTGGGACAACCCAGGTAAATGCTTGTGTTTTTGTCTAGTGGTGGCAGAATGGGTGGGTTAAAATGGGTTTCAGTATGGGTTGGTTTGACCCGTAAGCACATTTTTGTTCATTTGTTGAAGTTTTTTTGTCAAAAATAATGCGTACTTGTGGGAAAATGCCGCTACACCCTAAACTTACTAAAGCTCGATGAAATGGTCAATCACAAAAAGTTTAGGGACTTCATCGTGAAAAAAAACGAAGGACCTAGTTGTTGAAACTTAATGAGTTCGGGGACTTGTTCATGCAAAAAGGACATTTGTTGATAGTAAAGTTGACTTTTTTGTTAGTGTGGGGGTTAGTTATCCTAAACAGGACGTATTTGTTATTAATAAAGCTTGACGACTTTTTCATTGAGTTTTGTTGAGGGATCTGATTAGGTAAATCATAAAGTTGGGGGGCTTTTGTGTGAATTCAGATAATGCCTATCTTTTTGACATTTACTCTTTATTATTTCGACATGCTTGACTTATGACCTTTAGAGCTAATTTTTTTGTTTGACATGTTTGCGTTAAAACACAACCATTCATAAATATACATTTCAAAAGCTCATTTAATTGTTGTATCCATGCTTAATTAAAATCTTAATGCATTTTATTTTTTAAATCTTTTTTTTTGTTGGTTCTCTCGCAGGTGGTTCCGCTATTAATGAAAGCGATTGGATGGCAAGGTGGAAGCATACTAGCACTTGAAACATTAAAACGTGTGGTGGTTGCTGGAAATAGAGCAAGGGATGCACTTGTTGCACAAGGTCTTAGGTGAGACATACAAATATAAAAAACAATAAATTTATAACCATAAAAGAGTTGGTACTTTGATGAGTTTCTTTTCTGTTTAAAGTGCGAAAACGGTTTCGTTTATAGGGTTGGGCTTATTGAAGTACTGCTTGGGCTTCTTGATTGGAGAGCTGGAGGGAGAAATGGGCTTCGCTCTCAAATGAAGTGGAATGAATCTGAAGCATCCATTGGTCGGGTGCTTGCAATAGAGGTTAGCTGAAATGAAAGAAAAAAAATATATATATATTATAATTAGGTCACGAATAGTGATTTTTTTTTTTTGTTAATATAGGTTTTGCATGCATTTGCAACGGAAGGGGCCCACTGTACTAAAGTTCGTGACATACTTGATTCCTCTGAAGTAAGTGACCATCTAAGATCATTAATTATGCTACTATTATAAATTTATAATTCAGATGTCTATATAAATTTCGTCTGATTAATGAAAACTATTTTTGGCAGGTTTGGGCGGCATATAAAGATCAAAAACACGATCTTTTCCTGCCTTCAAACGCTCAAATAGCAAGTGCGGGGATTGCTGGCCTGATTGAAAATTCTTTGCCAACGAGAATCGCTTATTCGTTAACTGCTCCGCCCCCACCACCACCGCAGTCAAATCCATCATCACCGCCTGCTGCAGTCACATATGATTTGAATGGATCGTAAATGAGCTGATTTTACTACACAAAACAATCATAAAGTAGGGATGTGTTCGGGCCAACAAATAACAAATGGGTCATATTGTTTGTTTCTTTTTGTATAGCATACTGTACAGGTTTTGTCTTTTGGTTTTATGTCACTGAGGTGGGAGATGGATTTTTTCTTTTGAGATAAAAGTTATGATAATTGTGATTTTATGTAAAGAATCTTTAGATGAAGTGCCAGTTTTTTTTCTTTTTTTTTTGCATAGATAGTTTGAGGTGATCTGACTCGTGTTATAAGTTGCTTTATTATGTTTGGTTTGATGAAGAAATTATAAGCTTTATTTGTTGTTTTTTTCCTGTATTCTTCTCTTTGGGATTGACATGTGTACTCGTGCAAGATGCATTATGAGTAGGGGTGTATTTAAGCCGGGCCGAGCTCGACTAGTCATGTTTTTCTGAAGCTCGGTTTGAGCCAACTTATGTGAGCTCGAGCTCGGCTCGTGAGTAAAAGTTGAAAGGTCGAGTTCGGCTTGACTCTACTCGAGCTATTTTGAGAATAACGAGCTAAAAGCTTGGCTCGAGCTTGCTTCAATATCGCTTAGAAAATTAAGATTTTGTTTGAGAATAACGAGCTTGCTCCAAAGCTCGGCTTGCCAGCTCACGAGCCTAAATGAGCAGTATTTTAGGCTCGAGCTTGGGCTCGATAACTAAACGAGCTATATTTCAGGCTTGAGCTTAGGCTCGGATCGTTCAAGCTTTTAACCTAGCCGATTGCGAGTAGCCCTCGAGCCTCTGGGCTTGTTTAAACCCCTAATTATGAGCGTTGAGAAGTCTAATTGACTCCTTTACATATTTATGTTACTTAATTTTGACCGGTTTACTTTGTATCAATTTAGAATATGCTTTTTTTTTTCTTAGCCCAAATATGTAAAGATAAAAATGACGTGAAAGGAATGGTCTAATATTTATTTTCATTTCCTCTTCCTTTGATACATTTGGGTCCCTAGACTTTGAAGCTGTTAGTTTCCTGAACAGAGTGCAGCGAGTCGTGCGCAACCATTTCTCGACGTCGAAAACTATAGCTTTGTTTACTTTAGGGTCGATTTGCTATTCAAAAAGGGGATGCAGCGCAGCTTGTTGCCCGCTTACCTGTCACTATTGTAAAATCATATTACATATGCAGAGCTTCCTGAAAGACTTAAAAGCCTCAAGTTACCCATCACAGATAAACAAATAAACAAGTACATAAGAGCATCAGAAGTGCATATATTTCGTTTTTACATTTATATTGTTTAAATTATACTTCTCTTTCGCCGAGAAAAGAAACTGTATGTACATAATATGTACGAAAACTGTATGTTTATTAGACAAACACTATTAACAACACATTTGATTCGATCAATTCCATTTCATTTGATTCTTCTATACAACCGTAACTTCTCACACGGTAAAAGTAAAAGAGATGAAACTCATAATCAACTTGACAGAATCTTCGTCTTCCAATTCTGTGATGCTCAAGTTTTAGTTCACCTGTTGATGATGACGTTTCATGCTTGTCGCTCACTGGAGTCTTGTGTAGATGAAATGTCGTTACTGCCCTTAATTTCAAACTTGCATAACGGACATGATGCATTGATCTTCAACCATTTATCTACACATTCTATATGAAAGAAATGCGTGCATGGAAGCTCCCTCAGCAGATCGTTATCCGCATATTTCGCCAGACATATGCAACAAACCTGCACATTTTCAACCATCTATATGTTAACAAAGGGAAAAAACGACAAAAGGATAAGGTTTATCCCATAAAAAACCGATATACTTTCTTCCTTTTTACGACAAGTCCCCCAACCTAGTTTTAGTATACTAAAGTCCGTTGTCAAAAATACTCAAAAGAGTCACTAATGACTAAAATAACTTTTGTATATAAATGTCGCTGCACTTCTCTAAAATGCTCATGTTTTTTTTGTGAGTAAAATGCCATTTTCGTCCCTGAGGTTTGGCCAGTTTTGCGACTTTTGTCCAAAGGTTTGTTTTTCACCATCCGGATCCAAAAGGTTAGCAATCTTGCCATTTTCATCCGGCTTATTAACTCCATCCATTTTTCGCCGTTAAGTTAGTGGTATTTCTGTCTTTTTTGTTAACTTAAAGGGCAATTCGCTTTTTTCACTTTATGTAAGAAGACCGAATACCCAAAGACAGAATTACCCTTTAAGTTAACAAAAAAGACGGAAATACCCCTGAATTAACAGAGAAAAATGGATGGAGTTAACGAGCCAAATGAAAATGGCAAGATTTCAAAACTTTTTGGATCCAGACACGGAAAAACAAATCTTTGGACGAAAGTCGCAAAACCGGCCAAACCTCAGGGACGAAAAATGGCATTTCACACTTTTTTTAAATACAATAATGACTTGTTAACTCTTAAATTGGTCAGAATTTGATAAAGTGACGTCCAACATTTTTACCAAAAAAATTATATCATCCTATGTCAGCCAATTACGCGTTTTCTATTTAGAAAAAGGGAATAGAGAAACAGAACGGCTTATGTTAATAGAGACGTAATGTCTTACAGCATCTTCCCCGGAGATGGCACGCTCTTTATCTGTCCCTGCGGCTAGAATCCCACCTTCATCAATTACTGAATCATTATTATCTTTAGTCTCGTAGTTTCCATTTTTCTTTGACTTGAACTTATGTGTTGGCAAGGCATTAATAGAATCATCACTCGCTCCTTTCATTTGATTCATGTCCTCGTGAACACCGAGAATTGAAATGATACAAGGCAGACAACAGCATATCATTCCACATAAAATGAAAGGCATTGCATACCCGATACAGCTGAAGGTAAGAAATACAATACACAGCCTGCAACAATAACAAGGCATAAAGAAATTTTTAATTAGGTATAGTTAGCCATGACAAAAAGTACAAATGGGTTGAAACAAATTTGGGTCAAACGGGTTGGGTCGGGTCAGGTTGGAGTGCTGGACTGGTCAACAAACACTTTTTCCTTTTTTTGACATTTATAAATAGCTAATGTGTTATAAATTAGAGTAAGTACACGCATGGTCCCTGTGGTTTACCAAAATTTTGGATTTGGTCTATAGCTTTTCACGGATAGTCCCTGTGCAAATTTTAGGAGGTCCAAGTTAGGAACTAAACGTGTTACAAAAGACAAACCATAGGGACCATCCATGTACTTTTAGAAAAAAACTGGGGACTAAATGCATTACAAAGTGCAAATGGTAAACGACAGGGACCATCTGTGTACTTTACTCTACAAAATACAATAGGGACCATCCATGTACTTTTAGAAAAAGTTGAGGACTAAATGCATTACAAAGTGCAAACTATCGGGACCATCCGTGTACTTTTGGAAAGCTAGGGGCCAAATCCAAAATTTTGGTAAACGACAGGGACCATCCGTGTACTTTACTCTACAAAGTATTACGAGACTACTATTATAAGGAGGACAAATTTAAACCCTTGGACCCTCAAATTCATACACAAGTCCATTGACTTTATTTTACAACATTAAATCTGAGACTTTATATTTCTTAACAAATATGTATCTTTTTGTTCCCAAAACATAAATAAAAATTCAATGAATAAGTCATTTTTTCACGATTTAGTCCCTAAACTAAATAATGACCTTTTTGTTGTGTTATTACAAGTTTAAGAACTTAACCAAGGAAAATTAAGTCAAGAGACTTATGTGTGTAGCAAAAGTCTATAGATTATTTTGACGAGTAAAATGCCTAGATAGTCCCTGTGGTTTTCCAAAATTTCACCTTTAGTCCCCGTCTTTTTAAAATTACATGTATGTTCCTGTGGTTTGACAACTTGTTACTCGGATAGTCCTTAGGGTGGATGGCCATTAGTCCTCAGATTCATCTTTGACTCATCTTTTTTATATTTAAGTTATTGTTTTTTAATGATAAGGGCATTTTAGTCAATTTACATCCACTTAACACCAAAAACTAACATCCATCCACATTAGGAACTATCCGAGTACAAGTTGTCAAACCACAGGGAACATACATGTAATTTTAGAAAGTTGGGGACTAAAGATGAAACTTTGCCAAACCACAGGGACTATCCGTGTATTTTACTCTTTTGACAATTACCCATTTTACTCTTTTGACAATTACCCTTATAGTAATCTAAACTTGTTTAGTAAAAGTGTAAAAGGATTTAAAATGTTTTTATGACCATAAATACATTTTGGATGACTTAAACCCTGTTTAATCCAGTCAACCCATCTACTTGTAAAATCTTTTACCTTAACCATTTGACCCGTTAGAGATTAAACATAACCCATGTCAACCCATTTGTGTGTGTGTGTGTATATTAGTGGGAGGAAATATCTTTTTCAGATAACATAATATATTAGTGCCACCTGTACAAATTGGGAGCCTCAGCAGACGATGAATGGCCTCCAAATATCCAAACATTACCGACTACGAACCATACAGCGGAAAAGCAATCCAAAGCCATTTTAAAATGGTCCACAAGCATGGTAAGCCTGCTAACAAGAATACATACAAATACAATCAAGTCCCTCATATACATATATATTACAAACTAAGTTTATAAATGTGTCAGATAAGCAGACAGTTACCTCGCATTCGAACCCACATTTAGACCATTCCACGTATCAGGTGGTGTGGCAGGCCGATTTTCCTCTTCTGGAGATCGAGCAAACGAGATTGTTATGTAAGAATTCGGTTCAGGTTGGGTACTCTCGGAAGGCGGCTGTCGGGCCTGGTTTGACCCGTTTTCAGTAGCTTGATTTCTATGAAGATAACGCCAGTACAAAAACGGAAGACTCGCAACACACCCAGCAGCATACCCCACAATCCAAGCAAACAAAGGAGTCTGCGGGTTTTCATTTCTCGATATATACAAAACAACAACCGACGCAATAATCTGACCCAAAGTGAATCCTAGTTCGATTGAAATCCATAACAAAGTGTCAAACGGGCTCCACCTACGGCGACCCAGCCCGTCCCCTCTCCTCCCAAGTGCACTTGACCCGCTTGATGAAGCCCGAACCAACTGAGAAGCGGAGTCTCGGGGGCTGCGAGCTAGCCCATTAAGAGAATTGTTGGATCCATTTGATGATGACGCGTCGTCATCACCTCCTGTCTCTAAATCAATTACATGCTCATTTCCATGGTTTTCTCGAGCTTCCACTAGCAACGGGTAACTATCGGTTGCATGGTCTATGTTATTTTGCTCTTCAGCGGTTACATCCATCGTAATTTTCCAATAATAAAAAAAAAACAATTGCAAATGATGCTATAAAGAGACAATTCTTCAAAGTTCAGTCTCCCTTAGGATCGCTGCACATCATAGTATATAGATTCGTCAACATGCAAGCTGGATAGAATGTTAAACAATCTATGAAACATAAATCACACAAATAGCATAAATTATATGTATATTACATCAAAATACCCTGGTATATATGCTATTTTACATGTATATTTAACAAAAACCTAACATCCAGCTATTTTATAGCTATATTTACTCGCTATTTATATTTAAAAAAATATTGAAATCTCGTTATTTATGGCTACATACCCTGTAGCAACCTTCGACCTATACGATACGCTATTCGCTATAGTGATCATAGCGACCGCTATTGACAACTATGGTTTAAGCTTGTACCTAAAACAAAAAGACTGAAATGCCCTTACTTGTAACCAAAAAAAAAATTAACGGATTTAGTCATCTAGACAGAAATAGCAACAAACGGAAACCACGGTGTCCTCGGCAAAAAAAAAAAAAAAAAAAAAAAAACTTTTGGATTATGGTGGAAATTTTGGCCAACTTACCGGGACGAAAAACGAACTTAACTCTTTCAATTATTTGAGCAAAAAATCCTAACCAGTAAATAAAAGTACCTAACTTTAGCAAGATTTGCACAAAAATATGCTAACTTGAAGAACATAAGAATGGTGAAATATATTTTACAGACCAATATATTTATTTAGCCCTAGCTACTTCCAGCTAGAAACCTTAATACCTTATCTCACAAATACAATAAATTACTAGTTTCATTTCAATAAGTAGATTCCAATTATTTGAGCAAAAAAAAAAAAAACCCTAACCAGTAATTAAAATTACCTAAATTTAGCTGAAAATTTGCATAAAAGGGTAAACAAAATACACACGCAACTTGAATTCAGCTGAACAAACATAAAGCCTCTAAATTTACCCCCAAATTTATTCAATTTCACCAACAAAATTACAAAAAATCAAACTAAAACTCAACTAAGAGACCACTAAAATCGTTAATTAAATCAAAATTATGAATTAACAATCAACAAATTAACCTAAAAAGTAAAAACCTTAACGAATTTCATCATCATCAACAACAACAACAAGGGTTCACCGATCAGTTCATGTAGCGATGATGAAATTGAATATATATATATACACACAAAATTGAAGAACAAATTATGAAGAGATAATATGAAATTGAAGATATATAATGGGTTGAAAAACTAGGGTTAGGAATTAAGAAAATGTACCAGTGATTTAACGATGCGATTAAGGGATTTTTGGATGAAAAATTAATGGGTTAATTTTGCGGTTAAATTCCCCTTTTTCAAGAAAGAAAACACAGCTTTTATTATCCCTGTTTGTTTGTTCACCAAACAAACCCGGTTAGATAAGTCGGAGCCCCGACCCGTTTATCAGAATTTCCGCCCCTTTGAACAAAAGTCAAAACAATGTACATCTTGTGTTTTTCAAACTTTTTTTTAATGTAAAACGATTTAGGGTGGACGGGGCATGTTACTTGGATGATGGGGGTGGGTTGGGTGCAATGTTTTGAATCCGGTTTTTATATCGTATTGGATTTGACTCAAAAACGGTTTAAATGATTGTATCAACGATACAACCTAGTGTATTGCGCGGTTTAACTGGTTCTACCGGACGGTTCATTTGGTTGAACCGCCCAGTTTGAACCGGTTTATAAAACATTGGTTCTCGTGGGTAAACAGCCACAATCCAAGTTATTAAGTAGGGTTAGCAATAAATATCTGTATAAGATACGATTAGACCTGTTTACTGAAAAAGTACACAACGTGATTTTTTACTTTTAAAAAAATAAATATAATTATGAGGTTAGGATCCATCATTTCTTCTTCTTAGTACATAAAACTATGTTAAAGACATGAGATATAAAGTAATTAAACGAGTTGTATTCATGTTTAATACTTGTGGTTATACGGGGCGTCAGTGACCTGTTAAACCCGATAAGACACGATTTGCCAGCCCTATTATTAAGACCAGTGTTGTAAAAATCGGGACTAGTCAGTAATTAGTCGTTAGTCAGCTGGTATCGGTCCATTAATCGCTAGTCGGCACTAATCAACCTTAGTCGGTCAGCCAAAAATCGCCGATTCCAGCCAAAAGCCTGTAAATTCTTGCCAGTTTCCAACAAACCATGTGGATTCCAGCGATTAAACCTATATAATTAAAAAATGAGTTATGAGGGGTTAAAACTTGTCTACTTAAAATATTTACCTAGAGTAATGTGTATGTGTATAATAAAACTGAAAATTAGTCGATTTTAAATAGCTAGTCAGTGTCTCCTGGCCGACTAGTGTCTAGCACATTTTACAACCTTGATTAAGACTATGTTTAATGGGCTAATATTCAGTGAGGTGGTAACTGAGGGGCGCGAAACACCGCCCAAAGGGGTGTTAAAGGGGTGAAAAGGTGGGTGGCATTGTACTAATCAAGTTCAAGATCTTTAGTATTCCTAAATTTTCGTCAACCTATTAAGGAATGAGAGATGAAAAAAGTCAATTAGTGTTATAAATGCAAAACACAACATTTTTCAACTCGGGCCAATATTCGTTTGTTGATAATTCATTGGTTTCTGGCGATTGTGATTACACAGCCATCACAACTGTGAACACCATTATATTTCGACCACGTGGTACTGATTGTCACTGGTGTCGTACGCCATAGTAAGGTATACTATTCGGTTTTTATCAACATTTTGGGTCAATTGCATCTACTTGATAGTCTTTGTTGATGAAATGGTAATCATATGGAATGATCTTATTGGTATCCTAATCCAACAACTAAACGATCATTTGTTAACCATTTTCAAACTAAGGATACAAGAAGGCTTATATATTTTCTTGGTTTAAAGTTGCAAAATCAAAAGATGGAATTTCAATATCTTGTACTGTTCCAACCCAAAACGGTTTGGGCTTAGCTAAAAGCCCAAAGCCCAACACCAAATTGATAACCAACTTCTGTCATTATTTGTAACATACTTAAATTTAATGTAACTATATGTAAATACTATATGAGAGTATAACATATTTCTTTCCCACTTAATATAACAATGCTTTTATATAATTATACAATAAATTAATATACTACATAACCAAACTCGGCAGTTCCTATACCCGTATTGTTCTTCATACTATCGGTTTTGATTTATTTTTTGGTATTTCCAGTGATACCAATACCGCACTGACAAAATCGATAGTCTTGGTTCTATATTTTCAGTAGTTCTTCCTTAAGTATTTTTCGGTATGATACCAATTAATTAAAATTAAAATATAAAGTAGGATATCTTTAAAAGGTATATATATTAGATTTGAATACAATCAACTTTTCATGTTATAGGCTTTATGATTGTGTTGCTTTCTAGTTAACTGTAGCTTTATTTAATTATAATGAATTATGAATCAAGGATTCTTTTCTTTGATGAACAATCATATTCACATGGGTGTGATAATGAGTAGCTAAGAAACATTCCATTATTAGGCCAACACATACATACGTTAATTTTATCCAAAAGAGTAAATATTATATATTTGGACTTTACTAGGTAGTTATTATCATTTTGTTATTCGAATACTAACGTAATATTTATTATAAACAATATTTTATTCAAAATGGGTGTCTTGGAAAAGTTTATAAGGTCAAAATAGTATTTTGCTTGTTTTTTTAATGTACTATTTATTTAGGACCACATGTCATATTGTTGCATAGCCTTTTTGATACTCCCATGTTTCATTGTCTTCTAATATTCCATTTTTATTTATTACTTTGCATAGTATAATGGTGGATACCAAATAGAGGTGCATAAATCGGTTAATTTTAATAACGGTTATGCTAGTTAATTTGATTTTTTTTACTTTAACCGGTTAATACTTTAATCGGTTAATGCTTTAATCGGTTATTACTTTAACGGTTAATAACCATTTCTTTTGTTTTTTTGTTTGAATTTTTCGGTTACTGGTCTGCCGGTTAAAAACCGTTAATAACCGGTCTCTATACTGAATATCAATAACCGGTTACTAATCTAAGGTTAAAAATACTCACTAACTAGTTATTCCTCAACCGGTTAATAACCGGCTATTTTGTACACCTCTAATACCAAGTGGTTAAAGTGAACTTTTACCAAATGAGTGTGTTTGTAAGAGGTTAGAACAACAAATCAATAAAGTAATTAAAGGTTTGAAAAATCCATCAATTAGAAGGAAAAAAACATGTGCACTCCAGGAAGCATGCTTTGGCTAATATAAGAATAAATAATTCCTATTATAATATAGTAAATTGGTAAATGATGATATTTGTTAATGTAATTAATAATAGAGTTAAATGCTTGGTTGGTCCCAGTGGTTTGTGAAAATTGCAGATTTGGTCCCAATGGTTCATTAATTACACACTTGATCCCATTGGTTGCAATTTTTGCACTCGGGTGGTCCTTATGACTAACCCATGTTAACTTTCTCAGTTAAGTCTATGTAAAATTACCACACTACCCTTACTATTAAAAAACAAAAATAAATAAACACCTTCTTCTTCTTTTTCACCCTGATCTCTCTCTCACTTTCCTTTTCTCTCTCTAAAACCACAAGACCACCGTCTCCCACCTCCACCACCGCCTCCACCGCCGTCTCCTACCTTCTCCTCCCATTCACTGTTTCAGGTAATTAATCTCCCTATTTTCCTAAACTTAAAACTGGGGGCCTCTTCATCATCATCTTATCTCCTAAAAAAACCTACCACCCAATAACAACCAACGACCACCACCCTCACTGCCCTCAACTACCCAACCCGCCGGAAAAATGACGTGGGTCGTCGGAACACCACACCAGCCGCCGCTACTGCTGCCGTCATCGTAAACCACCGTCCATCACCACAAAACCTACCCCATCGCCTGCCTCCTTTAACCTCCACCGTACACCCTTCAACCTCTCTCTCTACCTCCCAGCTGATGATGCACATCGAACTGCCGGAACCTACTACCGGAAAAATGAACCTGCAACTCATCTTCCACCACCGATATGTGCATCATCGGATCCGACATCGCCGGCTCCTCCGTCGCCCCTTCGACTTCACTGCATCGTGTTTAGTTTCTGATGATTTGTTTTTGTGTAATTTTGTTCCTGATTGTTTGTGCTATTTAAAAATTGACGTGTGTTATGTGTAATTGATGCATATGTGTGTGGCGGTGATTTGGGGAAGAAGTGGTTGTGGCGGTGTGAAGCAGCAGGGGCAACGAGCTGGTGTGGTGGTTATCGCGGTGGTGATAGCCTGCCCGGTGGTGGAGTGTTGTGGTGGTGGTTTTCAGTGTTGGTGGCTGTTTTGGTGTTCCGGGGTGGAGGTGAGAAGTGGCGGAGGTGAGACGGTGGCGGGGGTGTTCGGGGGTGGAGGTGACATGGCAGCGGAGGTGATATGGTGGTGGTTGTGCTGCTTGTTTGAGAAGAGACATGTGAAGATATATATAACTTGGTAATAAGCAAGGGTATTTTGGTCATTTAACATGGACTTAACTGGAAAACTTAACAGATGTTAGTGATAAGGACCACCCGGGTGCAAAAATTACAACCACCGGGACCAAGTGTGTAATTAGTGAACCACTAGTACCAAGTCTGCAATTTTTGCAAACCACAGGGACCAACCAAGCATTTAACTCTTAATAATATAGTGAGGAATTTTTGTGATAAATAGGCCAAAGTTTTTTTATTGGAATAGCTACTTTCATTGAAAAATAGGGAAAAAAACTAGCAAGACGCTAGAAATCAACAGAGACAGTAAGAAGTCACAAATTAAAATTACACCAGTTTCTCTATAATAAGGCTTTGAAAGGCGGCCTATTCTTAATCCAAAGGAAGGTTAGCAACTTGAGACCGTGGGGTATGGTGGGGCGGGGGTTTGGGGCATGGCCTGACACGTGGAGTTGGAGGGACCCCGCCGGTGAAGCAGCCCAACGGTGGGTATGGTGCGGCGTGGCTAGTCCGCGTGGCAAGGCCACGTGTAATATATATATATATATATATATATATATATTATTATAATATATATATAATATATATTAAATACACACAAGATTAAAATAACCTAAAAATATTATTAAAAATTCATAAAAATTACAAATCCTAAAAAAAAGATTAAAATAACCTAAAAAAAGATTACAAACCCTAAAAATAAAAAAACCTAAAGCGTTAGGTAAATCTCGAAGAGGGCTAGTTTGTCGAACGCCTTCCTCTCCTTGCACCGGTACTCGATGTTGGCCACCTCGACCCGGTCGTCATGGGTTATGTCCCCGCCCGGGACGCTTTCGTAGTAGGCTTTGAACAGATCGAGTTTCGGCCGTAGTTCGCGCCACTTGTGTTGGCACGCATTTAGGTTGTGTCGGTCGTTCCCGATGTTATGCCGATAGCTCGGGAAAGCAGCCGGCCAGTAACGGGTTTCGCCGGGTTGGCGAGCCTTCATAGCTCCACGACGCTCGTTACAAGGGCAATCTCTTCTTCGTTTGTCCACGAGGCCTTGATCAATGGTTTGAATATGTCGGTTTGGGGTGGCGGTGTTGGGTAGCGAAGGTGAGAGGCGGTGGGGGTTTTATAGCCGGTTGGGTTAGCCTATTGGGTTAGCGAAGAGGATGCAGTGGGGTTTTTATAACCGCTGGGTTAGCCGTTTGGCTTGGCCAATAGTTACTTTTTAAAAACAATTTACCCCCTAGCCACCCCGCCAATAACGATCCGCCATGTCACTCGGATAGCCCCGCCCAACGCCCGGCCTAAATCCCCCGCCCAAGGGGCCACGCCAAATCTCAAGCCCACCCGAGGTGGTGCCTTGGGCGTTTCCTCCCAACCCATACCCAAACCCTCTCCCCATACCCCATAGCCTGATATCCTCCACCGTTTTAGTTCTAGGGTCCGACTTATTGTTGAAAATAGTGAAACATTAAGTTAAACATACCATTCTAGTTAATATAGTTAGATCCGCCTCAATGTTAATATAGTTAAACATGCCATTCGAGTTCAACAGAAAAAAACACACATTAACCGACTTGAACTGAACTGAACCGAGCCGTGAATTATTCTTTAATTTTTAATCCTATAAGCTAGTAATGTAAAAATAGTTTCATGTACCATGTACGCCGGGTTTTTTTAGATATCAATGTTTTTGTCATAAGACATTGGATATACATTTTACTAGAATTTCATAAGATAGAAAACAAACAGAATAAAACGATGTTCAAAAAAATATTTCTCTAACGGCAAAATTTTCTAACACCTTAACATTTCACTTTATATTGCATTTGCAAGTAAAGCCACAACCCACAATCAGTGGCGAAGTTTGACGTTTAATTTCTATAGAACCGGGGATTTGAAAATGTATATACCAAAAATTTTCTATAGAACCGGAGATTCGAAAACGTATAAACCCAAAAATTTCTATATGAAAACTACATATATAACACCACTGAACGAAAAGTTCGGAAGGTCAGACGCCCCATCCCTTTTAAGCTGCACCCCTACCCACAACTTCATATTGTTCAAATTTCAGTGTCCTAAATGTTTAAATAGACACTTAATGTTGGATTGCTTAACCTATGAAATATGTGTTAATGTTTTTTAATCTTTCTTATAACCAAACCGACAGATTTTTAATTCTAAAAACCGAAACTTTTGATTAAAACTCGATTATGGGTTAAAATAATCATAACTGAATTTAATCATACAAGTGCTAAAACTTTTGCTTTCGGTTAGCAATTTAAAAACTATTTTTTTACACAAGTGGTAAGCCTTTGCTTTTATAAATTTCAATCAAATAAAGTACTTTTAAACTGCCATTTTGGTCCCTGAGTTTTGGTCAGTTTTGTCACTTTAGTCTAAATCTCAAACTTTTTGCATATGGGTCCTTGTGGTTTCGTTTTTGTTGCCATTTTAGTCCAAAAATGAAATCAGGTCAGATTCCCCTAATTAAATCTTCAAGTTTTGTCCTTTTGCACAGGAGTAATTTCGTCATTTTTAATTTTATTATAACTAATTATTAATAAAACTCTCCAAAAGTAATGTGAACAAACACATTTACCATTCATCCTCCTCCAGATCAACGGTTTCTTTAATTAGCGCATTCACGTGCAAAATGCCATCGTCATCACAGTTGTAACAACCGCCACAGCCGCCGCCACCACCGTAACCACCACCTCCAGGACACTCCCTAGCCATATGACCACTCTCTCCACACTTAAAACAACCGTTTCCACCACCACCTCCTCCATAACTACCGCCTCCGCGGCCGTAACGACCACCACCACCTCCTCCATAATAACCCTCCGCGGCCGTAACGACCACACGCCTCCATAACACTGCGTAACTGAATAATAGCGGGGAATCTCAGGCCATGTGGACCACCGCCACCACCGTAACCACCAGCTCCACGACCACCACGAAGATGCATCTGCATCTGCATCACATATTCACCTCACACTTTAACCATCCACAGATCTTGTTGTTGTATAGACTGGATTTTGGGAAATTAGGGTTTTGTGCGATTGGGGAGAGAAGATGAAAGTACCTAATCCTATGACAGATCCGATTAGGCAGAACCTGAGTTCGCTTCTGTTGATTGGTTGTGGTGGTGCTCCGCTTGAAAAAGAAGTGGCTAAGAGCTTTGCGGTGAGGTTTCCTCATGTGGAGATTGTGCAGGTATTTGTTGCCCACGCTCTTCTGTAGCGCATGTGATGGGCGGAGTGTGATCTCCGGTGACGGAGGTGGTGGGAATGGGAGGGAGATCAGGGAATTAGGGTTGAAGCTTGGGTAGATTTGGGAAGGAGATGGGCTTTTATAGGGTGATTATAAATGACGAAATTACCCCTGTGCAAAAGGACAAAACTCGAAGGTTTAATTAGGGGAATCTGACCTGATTTCATTTTTGGACTAAAATGGCAACAAAAATGAAACCACAAGGACCCAGATGCAAAAAGTTTGAAATTTAGATTAAAGTGGCAAAACTAGCCAAACCTCAGGGACCAAAATGGCAGTTTACTCCTTTTATAAATTTCTCTCTTTTGTTGTTGGAAATCACTAAAAGACAAAAGCAAAATATAATTCAAACAAGCATATATAAGTTTTAAGTTTAAGCTTGATTCACAAGATGAATATTTCGAAAAAAACAAAATATAATTGTAAGCTTAAATAATAAAGAAAAAAAAGTTTTTCACAGATATATTGGAGGTTGTTTATAAGAAGTAGAGGTTTACATAACCCGGTTTTCGGTCTAAACCGATTCGGGCCCATACCAAATTGATTTTATTTTGTACGCCCAAACCGGTTTGAAATAAACCGGTCTGGGTTATGAATTATTTTTTATTATAAAGTTAACTGTTATCTTTGTCCTCGTAATTTGTTCAATTGTGGCAGTTCAAACTATATTTTAAATTTGTACAATTTCCGTCCCTGACATTGTTGAAACATGCCAGTTTTATAACAAAAAACATGAGTTAACTGTCATTCTCGTCCCTGTGGTTTGTCCAATTATTCAATTCAACCTTAGTTTTTTGGATGAAGCTGACCTGTTTAAAAAATGCAAGGGATGAAAATGGTACAAATTTGAAATTTGGCCTGAACTGGCATAATTAGACAAACCACGAGGACGAAAATGTCAGTTAACCCTTTGTTATAAATCCCAACTCTATACGATTCGGTTAGGGTCGAGTTCTAAACCGGTTCGGGGCCTAAACTTTTTAATAAACCGTTTTTAAACAAACTTAATCGGGCCAAATGTAAAACCCGTTTTTCCTTCAAACCTCAAACTGGTACCAAACTGGCGAGCCGGGGTCAGATTTAAACCGATTTTGTTTTTGCACTGGGTCAGGTTATAAATCAGTTTGATGGACCCAAATCAATTTGTTTTGTACATCTCTAAGACCATCCACAATAAGAAAACACAAAAACGCTTAAAAACATGTCTAATCACCTGTCACGTGAGAAAAAAAACTTATTTTTAAAAAACACTTAAAACTCACCCAACAAAAAACTTAAAAACACTCGTTAACATTGTCACATCATCACTCTTTTATTTTTTAAACCACCCATCTCTCTTTATTAATATTTTGTTTAAAAGTACCATGCCCCCATCCTTAATCCATTTTTTCAATTTTTTTGGCTAAGAACATACTCTAAAATGAATGGCAAAAACATACCATAATAAGAAAAAAACGTGTGATGTTGACAAACTAGAAAAAAAAACATACGGTAAAAATGCCTTATTGCATATGCTCTAATAAGTGTACAAGTCTATTTTATTTTGAGATAATCTATAATAAACACAGATTATATTAAACATTCTAAATAAGTTGGGCCCTACTTTTATTTTCACATTTACCCAAATTCATTTTAACTAAAACTTGGACTTAAGTGCAACTCGTGAATAATTTTTTAAGCTCAAACTCAATTCGGAGTCAACTCACTTTTTATTTATTATATATTTTAGCGCGCATTGCGTGACGGACTTCAAACACAAAGCCAACCTCAAACCATCAATGTCTCTTTTGTTTAGTTGAAAAAACAAAATACTAAGCCCCCCTTTATGATGCACCCCCTAAGACATCCTTCCTAGAATTATGTAGCCTCCCTGGTTGTGGAGGACATCCCTTTTCAATTGATGGCTTAGTGAGGAGTTGTGAAATCTTCCTTTGTTTGTTTGTTGGATTGCAACAGAAATCTACTAACTCATGAGCAATCACCTATTGATTATGTTGCGGCTTGAAAAGATGCATTTTTGAGAAATATTACATCTTTATGTCTCGTGACCTGTCATATTTGGTTAAACTTGTGACCAGCCCATCTTGAATATGTAATTGTTTATGCCAATGTAGGGCTAGCCCACTTGGTAGAGGCTTATGCCTTTAAGAAGGGAGGTCTCATGTTTAAAGTTGGGCAATAGCCTAATTTAGATTTATTGGTGTAATTTATAGGGGTAACATTTGCCGTTCAAAAAATAAATAAATAAAAGTTTATAATTGTTTATATCAGTACGGAAGTTGCAGATTTGCTCATCATTTAATGGCATCTATTTATTTGATTCATCATAGAGGCTTACATAGATCGGGCCTTTCAATTTCAAACGAATTTCTTTTGATACAATGCTATCAAAAATTTTTTATCACCAAGTAATATTTTTTTTATTAGACAACCTTCTGAACACGGTCCTTCCCCTTTCGAGGTCATTTGAAGTCAAGATTATCATGGATGCCTACAAACCAAAAGAAAAAGTTACGAGATAAAAAAAGGCTAAGAAAACAAAATTTCTTATATTTTTTCAGTGATTAGTCATTTTAATATATAGTGGAAATGCCCGCCGTTGCCACGGGTACGTCTTATTTGTCTCCTTGGATTTGCTACGGATTTGGTCCGTAGCTACAAGTCTCGTCACTAATTTATTTGCTACAAACTGTAGCTACGAAATTATGTTTGCGACGACTTTAGCTACAAAAAATGACGTCGCTATTTTTGCTACGAATTTGCTACGAAAAAGATTGCCACGATCTCACTATGGATTTTTAGCTACGGATACTTTAGCTACGGAGTAGTTATTGCTACAGATTTTTAGCTACCGAATTTTGCTTCAGAGAGTTTTAGTTACCGAATTTTGCTTTAGAGTTTTAGCTACCGAATTTTACTACAAATTTTTAGCAATGGAGTTTCTGCTACGCTTTGGCTACATATGTTACTACGGTCTAGTTACGGAAATTTGCTACTGATTTTTTGTGATTTTTGCTACAAAGCTAGCTATAGATTTTGGCATGTTGTGTTGCTACGGATTCTATAAAGTTTTTGCTATGGGTTGTATCCAGAAATTCTTTTAAAAAACCTTTTTTATGTTACTTTCTATTTTTATAAACACTATACTCACATTTCGATGATATAAAGTATCACACCAAAGAGAAATTTTCATAGGAAAATGGAACAAAATATCCAATTATTGAAATATAACACAATAAATAATGCAAATTCTCCAAAAGTAATACAATAAACTTCAACATAGCATTGTGACAACAATTGAAGTCTTCCATTCATTTTAGTGTATAACCTCTCAATCTCTTCAATTTTCTCCATCATAACATGTTTCTCTATTATAACCCATTCCAACTTCGCTATTTGTTCCTTCAAAGGCTGCACCTATAATTTAAAAAAAAACAAAAACTGCACTTAACAACACATTGATTCCAAAATGCACCAGTGCTTGCTAACACGTTTCATGATCTCCTCCGCAAATTACAGCTTTAGGAAGTTCTCGACTCAAGCCTATGAGCCACACCATGCGCTTAAAGACTCGACTCTTCGAGAGATATCGAAGAGTAGTTAAAACAAGTATTAAGAAAGAATAATAATATATTGTCATACTTTCCAACAATGTGACAGATGAAATCCCTTACTTTCCAACAATGTGACAGATGAAATCCCTTTTTATTGTATCAAAACATAACAAATAGATGAAATCCCAAAAGGAGCTACAAAACACAAAATAAAATCAACCTCTATATTAATTTCCTATATGCATAATTATTCAAAAAAAATCTTATTAACAAAAAAATAATAATAATTTTTACAAAAAAAACTATTCATTATGTTTCCTTTCCTCTTGTATGAACTGGAATATACGAGCAGCCGATTCAGATGCCAATTTCGGATTATGTGGTACAACTTGGATCACTTTTATCGGTTCAGTAGATCCCTGCTTTTGTTCTGTACATTGATCTGAAGTTTGAGCCATCGGCGTGGTTGGAAAAAGAGGAAGTTCATCTCCTTTTTTTCTTTCACTAGAGTTGCTTCCACTACTTCCCTGCAAATGATCACTCTCTATATTACACGCGGTTTTGCTATAGTTCACACTGTCATCGATTGCTGGAAATCCATATGATGTTAAAAAGGAAGTGGTCGAAAATACACCGATTCCTTGTTGGTAAGATGTTGGAATATTATAACCATTGGTGAGGAATTCCGCATTTGAGGGTGTTAGGCTCATGAGGCCGAGAGGTGGTGGAGAAGGTGGGCGAGGGGTTTGTAAACTAGTCCCTCGGATGGTGACCTAACAGGCACCAACCATTGGTTTCCTGGTGGAGGTGTTGGAAGGAAGCACCACGGTGGTTGTTTGCCACCATTGATAGTCGGTGGTGGTGGTGGTGGGCGGCGGTGGGAGGTCTACTAAATTTGGGTTGTATATTTTTCCGGTATCATTGTTTTGTTTCCTATAATCAAGATGTGGGAACATGTCTTCAGATGGCGGCGACTTGTTTAGTTTGTAAAAACCATTTTCTATCAAAAGATGATCAGGTGATTCTGCTAGTATTTTTTGTACCTGTCAATATAAACCTCACATTATGAGAAACCAATTTGGTTAAAGTGTTAGATTTTACATAAATTTTATTTAACATACCTTTATTAATCGATGCAACTCGAAGAGCTGTGACTGGAAAAACTCTTTGTTGTCTGAAATATCATGGCAAATGAAAACATTCATCAACACTTATAACTAATAGACTAATCTTGCATATACTGTGTAAGTTCGGTAAATCCCACCAATAGCAAAGCTAAGTAGGGTCTGAGGAGGGTATGATGTAGACAACCTTACCTCTACCCGTAGGAATAAAGAGCTGCTTCCAGGCCGATTTTTCAATATCAGATAATTACTTTCAAAACAGAATGCCAAACACAAATTAAAGATACTTACTGAATAATCGTTCGTCTTGCTATGCAATATTGTTCTGGGCCGATTATTTGTGAAACTTTCTCGGGGTTTATATTCAATCCTGAAAGAAAGTCTGTCTCAATCCACTGTAGTTTTTCGAGCATCTCCTAAATGTAAAAATCCATGATCTTCTTCACTTTTATTAACAGTAGCAAGAGCTTCATGAGTATCCCTATTAATTTTCCTATTATCTCCCATAAAAGTATATATATTTTTTGTACCATCTTTGTAGACCATGTTTTCTTGAAAACCTTTTCGCTTAAGTGGCAACCTAGTACTAGGATCATGGGACGTTTGTGGTTCATCTATCAAAATCCTTTTTGTTATTAAGGGAGACACATCTTCGTTTAACATTTCTGAAAACCGACCTCTATCAGAATTATAACATGGCATGGGTTCTCTAGCAATGTCTTTAGACGTCATAGCGTTTTGTTTATTTTCATGGGTGCTCGTCTTTTTATCGGTTACTTTCAGTTTCTTTTGATAAACATTTGTGCTTAAAGTTGGGAAACTCCCTGTATTTGTATTGTGTTGGCCGTTCCCAAATGTAAAGCTTGGAACCAAGTAATCATCTTCGTATTCAAGCTTCTTGACTATAGTGTTGTTCCTTGTAGTTCTAACTCTTGAGGTTTTGGATGTCCAGTGTTGCATAAGGTTTGACAATTAGTAGTTTCTATCGTTTGTTTAACGGTTGTTAATGATATATTCAAATTGATACCACTTGAGTGATAAGAATCGAGTCTTGTAGCCATTCTTGTTGATCCACATGACCGCCCAAAAGACGAAAGCATACTTCTTTTGTAGTTTGCATCCTATAAAGCCGTTGATTAAACACACTTATGAATCAATAGTTATAACGACTACTTATTCGATTTTTAGTCATAACAACTAAAATTACTGATGTAAAACAAAATTAAAAACACTCACATGATAAGAAGATGATGTGGTAGGACCCAAACAATTACCATTGTTGGTAGAAAGAGGTAAAACCGGTGATACAGATCCAGAAACACACCTTTGTCCGCTTTGTGATGGTACATTAAACTGTTGAGAAATAGCCATTTTATTCCTTGGAGGTGTTCTTGGGCCTCCTTTATCGGCATCACTAATATGAAGCCTCGGAAACAAAGGATCCATTTTCTTCCCTTCATCGTTTACATTCCCCATCACTATTTTATTGATACTAACCAATAAAACAAATCATAGGAAGTCTTGTTAAACTCCCATCAATCCAACAATGTCGATCGAAGATCAAAAATCCTACACATCAGTGAAACAACATCAATGTGAAAGCAAAAGCAACGAACACGACACAAATTGATGGAGAAACCAAAAATATGATCCGCAGAGAGTTAGAAATGGAGAAATATGTGGGGAGAGATATCACATCACAATACAAACAATTTACATGTTTTGAGGTAATTGATGGTTATATATGGATTGAGTGCGACTGAGTCTTCTCTCTCTACATCTAAAAATGGTACCAATTCCATGCATACATACATTCATAGGAAAACAAGGAACATAGAGAGCCAATCTTTCTCCATCAAATCTGCATCAGAGATATTTTCGAGCATCTGATGTATGTAAAAACACCCACCCTCTCTCTCAATCACTATTTTTGCGCTCAACTATTACTTAAATATATATAGCCCTTTCCATAGTTGTCAATAGCGATCGCTATAGCGCGCTACGTAGCGTATAGGGTAGTGTCGCTATTAAGGTTGTAGTGATGGATAAGCGAGAAAAGCGACACTTTACTTTATATATATATTTTTTATTTTTTATATAAATAGCAATTAAACATAGTTATAACTTATAAAATAACTGGATTTTAGGTTTTTATTAGATATACATGTAAAATAGCATATATACAAGGGTATTTTGATATAATATAATATAAGATTTTAAAAATATTTTTTTTAGTGTATCGCTATTTATAAAATAGCCGCCCGCAATTTATCGCTATTCGCTATGTAGCATATAGGCACCTTATAACATTTGTCTCTATTCGCCATTAACAACTATGGTCCTTTCATTATCTTTTAACGAGCAGAAACTACCCACTTTTTGTAAATATATATCACTACTGTAAACATATAATATTCTTTTAAAAAAAATCATGTGTCTTTTCCAAAATATATGTAACTGTTTTTGAAATGAAGATGTGTACGATTAAAAATAAAATTATGATGAAAAGAAACCGTGTTTGTTGAGATGCGAGAGAGTCCATAATCATGAATATTCTATGACTTGGTTCTTGATGGGTTGAATCTAATAATATCCGGATAAACAATCTAGATACTAACAATCGAAGCAAGTATTCGTATCAAGAGAGGTGCACAAAATCGGGTGGATCCGGTTCCGGTTATGGTCTATGAGTCAATAATCAGGTATTGAGGAACCAGATCGGGTATGGAACCGGTTATCGTTGAGGTAATTTACCGGTTAGGTTTCGGTTCCGAGTTTCTTTATGGATTTTAGCCAGTTAGTTGAGTATAATCGACTTGGACTAGTTTCAAATCATAGGGTTGCAACCCGAAATATAACCGACGAATAAGGTGGGGTATGGAAGTGGTTTCCAGCAATTTTTTTATTGGAACTTAAACCTTTTTGTCCACCCAACATTTGGACACCATTTGGATCTATGTTGGCCTGGAAAAATACCGAATCGAATTAAAGACAAATAACACAAGGTCATTCGTTTAATATTACTTTACACTGACGACCCATATTTTTATTCGTGTTAAAAACATCAATCTTAACCCACACACACAAGATCGTTTAACCCGAACATGATTAATGCAACCCATTAATCAAAACCATTCAAATGGGTTGGCGGATAGCAATCAAGTTGTAAAAGTGTTAATTAGGTTGGTGCTTGTTGGTCGTAAAAAGTGGTTAAAAGCTAAAAAATGGGTTAGCTAGTCAACTTGTATAATAGTTAGTTGGCGGGTTGACCCATCCAATTAAACCCGTTAACCCTAACTTGACCGGTTTTGTACAGGTGAAATAGATAACCTAAAGTATGATTATTTTCATGTCGTATTCGTGTCATGTTGGAAAATTTCACCCCTTGTCAATACCCTACTAAAGAGCACACGTGCTAGTGTTTTTAAATGTGTGTTAAAGAGTTGCACAAACTAGGTATTGGGTCATACCCATAAAGCCAATCGGGTACAAACATAGCTGGGTTTTAAGGATCCGGACCCGGGTTTTAGAGGCATAATAGAATACCCAGTGGAGCAGTTTTAGGTCGGGTTGGGTACAAATAGTACTCAGAACGGGGTAGGAATTGGGTATGGTTTAAAAGTAAAATATTATGTTAGAAGAACTGGTCCATAACAATAATAACAGATTATTTCCCATTTTAATACTATAATTTTATATACAACATAAAATATCTAATTTAATTTCTATTTATTGTAATTAATTATATAATAATATACATTATCTAATTATGTACTATATTATAAAATTCCTATATTTTATGTTTATAATAGGCTTGTTTAACTTGCAAGCCTATTAACCACATTATATAAAGTTGAGACTTGGACTTTTTTGTTAAATAATCAATTTTAACAACAAATGTCAGATACCACTTCAAACTATATGTTTGATAAATCAACTCATAACCCATAATTTACTTTAGAAGTATGCGTGAGCAAACGGTACCGATTCTGAACCGGTACTAAACTGATATCGGTATTGAATTTATCAAATCGGGTAAATTTTCGATACCGATTTAATAGCGACTTTTGACATTTTCGGTACGGCTTCGGTACCGGTATTTATCAGTTTTACCCTTAAATACCGGTGTTGAACCATACCAAACTGGGTATATTCGGTACCGATATTCACTTTTGAAGATTTTCAATACTGGTACCAGTTGATACCGAGCTTATCCCTAATTTAGAACACTGAAACATGACAACTAAGTCCATGCAACATTTTAATCTCAAACTTGACAATTTTAATATTCTGAGTTCATATTTGTGTCTGGACAGTTCAACTTCAATTATTTGAATAAAGTTATAAAGCAGTGATAATATTGCAAAAATAAGCCAATGAGGTAATAGGTAGTGGTGGAGTGGTTGGAGAAAGATTTGGTGTTTCTTGCGACCCAGGTTTGACTCCCACTCTCCCCATTATTTTCTGCGGCATCCAGGTGAATAGCGAATACGGGTGGCGCCGGTTCGTCTTGGATAGGATGCGAGGTTTCACAAATTATTCCACTGTCGTGCCTTCGGGCGGGTGAAGGTCAGGTTTTCGCGTATCTGGGAGAGCCAAGGGGCTAAGTAGTCGACCTTGGCCAGAGCTCCGATGTCACGGTGATCGACACTGTCGTTTTTTGCTGTTCAAAAAAAATGTTGAAAAAATAAATCACACAAAAATCATAAAACCAAAACCATTTCTTGGATCCTTACAGAAAGAAATAGCAAAAGAGATGGGCTCCATTTTCACATTATTATTGTCTTCAATCTAAGATTTTAACCTGAATTTCTCTCTCCTCCACCTTTCTTCTCACTTGCATGTCTTCTTCTCTCTGATCCCCCCTCTCTCTCTCTCTCTAAAACCCATGTCCATTTTTGTCCCAGAAAGTCCAGGTATATTCTCTCTCTATAAATATATGTGTAGTATATATATATTTTTGTATATGTATAGATCTTCTGGGAATACCACCTGATTCTTCTTCAGTGCTCTGACTTTTACATTATTATATTACTGTCTTCTTCAATCTTTTAATGTAAAGACATGTTGCTTGCTAACCAACCCTTCTGGCATTATGAAATTTTTATTATTTTGTTTCAGTTTGCTGACATATATTTGTTAAAGTTGGTTCCTTTTTTCCAAAATTCGTGTGTTTAGGGCTTTTTATGATCTGGGTTTGAAAACCAGTTTGTGTTTCATATTTCTTTTTGGTGAGTTTGTAGATCCTGATCTGCGTTTCAACTTTCAGATCTGCAAATTACTGTAGTACCCTTTTGTTATTAGCTTCACTTTTTGTATGATTTTTAGTGTGTTGTAGATCTGTAAATATGTTTTTTGATATTGTATGAGCAAAATGAGTGTTGGTTTTTCTTGAAAAGTTTATATTTTCTCAAATAAAATGTTTTTTTTTTAATATAAGAAGTAAGAAAATTCTCATATGACTGAGATCATAAAATGGGTATTATTAGTTTTTTTTTTATTTTTTTGTTCTTGAAAAGCTTGAATTTTTTATTTTTAATAAGATGAGATCATAATAGAATGGGTATTAGTTTTTCTTGAATTATTTTACTTAAATTTGTTCTTGAAAGCTTGATTTTTTTAATAAGATGTGATCATAATAGGAATGGGTATTAGTTTTTCTTGAATTATTGTACTTAAAATTCATTTTTTTCTGATATAAAATAGATAATAGCTATGATTAGTTTTTTTTAATTTTTTGTTCTTGAAAGCTGAATTTTTTTTAAATAAGATGAGATCATAGGAATGGCTATTAACTTTTCTTGAATTATTTAACTTAAAAATTCTCTCTCTTTTTTTTTCTTTTTTTTTCCTCATATAGCTATGAGCATTAGCTTTTCTTGAAATATTTTCTTTGAATTTAAAAGTTTCTCATATTAGGTGAAATCATAAAGGAAATTGTTCTTAGATAAGGTGATAATTTCACTAATCACATGATTCAAATATGGAAATTTAATCTTAATTATTTAGTTATTTAGGAGCATGAATTTCTTTTCTCCTTAAATCACTTAAATAATATATAATTTGTTGATTCTTTTTGCTAATCATGATCATAATATGTGTATTACAGGCTTATTATTGGCTTCAAATTCAACTATTCCTACTATGATTAAACAAATCCTCGCGAAACTCCCCCGAAAATCATCAAAATCGAATCAAAATTATTCAGACGGGAGCAATGCGACTGCAACCGTCGATCTAACCAACAACGGCAGCTTCACCAACACTTGTAACGTTATTTCAAGTCGATTAAATGTCGTTAAAAAGATGTCACCGTCGATCTTCCCAACATCCAATGGCGATATGATCCAGCCGCATTTATCGTTTAAAGATGTCCAAAGTTCCGAAAAATCAAGACTTCTTATCAGTAAGTTGAATCTTTGCTCGATAGTATACGATTTTAACGATCAAGATAAAGATAATGTAGAGAAAGATAAAAAACGGCAAGTTTTAGTCGAGATTCTTGATTATCTTGGTTCTGATTCGATAAAACTCTCCGAACCCGCCATGTCAGCGATCTGTAAAACATGTGGCAATAATCTATTTCGCGAGTTTCCTCCGAAATACTCCGATTCGCCACGTGGCGAAACCGAAGATGAAGATCCGTGGTTTGATCCCGCATGGTCGCATCTACAACTTGTTTACGATATACTCCTTAGATTCGTTAGTTTAAGTTCTCTTGATCCGAAAGTTGCTAAACAATATATTGATCATTCGTTCTTGTTAAAGTTACTAAATCTCTTTGATTCTGAGGACCCACGAGAACGCGATTGTTTGAAGTCGGTTTTACATAGGATTTACGGCAAGTTTATGGTTCACAGATCGTTTATCCGAATGGCTGTCAGCAATATTATGTATCAGTTTGTATATGAAATCGAAAAACACAATGGTATTGCTGAATTGCTGGAGATTTTCGGGAGTGTGATTAGTGGATTCACTTTGCCGTTAAAGAAAGAACACAAAGTGTTTTTGTCACGGGTTTTGATTCCTCTTCATAAACCGAAATCCGTTGGTAGCTATCATCATCAGTTAACGTATTGTGTTGTTCAGTTTATAGAAAAAGATCCGAAGCTTACGAGTGTTGTGGTAAACGGGCTGCTAAAATATTGGCCCGTTACGAGTAGTCAGAAGCAGTTGATGTTCTTGAGCGAGTTGGAAGAAGTGCTCGAGATTATTCGTACCGATGAGTTTGAGAAGATTATGGTTCCGTTGTTTCGTCGTGTAAAATGTTGTCTTGACAGCACCATTTTCAGGTAATTTTTAATGCTTACTTAACTAATTCTTATGATGTTAGATAGTAAATATTTTACTTCGAATTCGATGCATAAATGGTGCACACAGACATGGAAATTTCGACCCATTAGCCCGTAAACGGGTTGATTTAGAATATGGGCCATATGGATACAATTCAATAATTGGCTATAATGTAGACATGTACAAAAAAACCCGGTTTTAGGATCGAAACTGGGAAAAAAAACCGGTTGGTTTTTTGAAAAACTGGTTCGGGCTCAACCCGACCCAGCGGTTATAGACCGGTTCTTCTTCCGACATTTGTAACCGGCTTAAAACCTGGTTAAAACCGGTTTTTTTGGCCAAAACCGGTTAGTACCAGTTCAGGTTCTCCTTGTATCAAACCGGTTTATAAACCAAACCGGTTTTTTTGTGCCATAAAAAAAACTGAAACCGGTTAAAAAACCGGTCATTAAAAATACGATTTGTACAACTCTACTATAATGTAAACGACTTTGAATGGGTCAAATGGGTCGAAAGTCACTCAAAAGGGCCCGATTGGTTTGGTTCTGTCGATTTTGTGGTTTGATGATTTTTAGACATGCATCTTTGAATGCTAATGTGAGTCTTGATTGTGTTTAGGTGGCGGAACGAGCACATTTCTTATGGAACAACAAGCACATACGCCATCTTATAATGTGTAACCGCCAAGTGATAATGCCAATTGTCTTTTCCTCAATACAACCAAACTCAAAGAAGCACAGGAACCGTACGGTTCTCAACCTAGCACAAAATGTGATGAAAATGTTTAACGACGCGGATGAACAACTGGTGCTTTCATGCCAAGGCAAGGTTGAGGAGGACCAATCCGCCACCATTGTGGTGGCTGAGAGGCGGAGATTGACATGGGAGCACCTTGAAACCATTGCAAGTGGTGGTTTTGGTTGTCAACACATTGTTGGAAGTGTATCGGTTTTGGAGAAAACTGACACCGCCACATGTGTCTCTTGCCAGTGACGTACTTGCAACGAGTTTATGAACCGCTTAGAACGGGTAGAGATGTCACAAAATGGCATGCGAAGGCGAAGGCCCTTGTTTAATATTGGTTTTTTGAGGTTTGAGAATGTTTTTGATCTCATGTCAACAATAGTGTTTATGTATATTAATGGTGTTGTGTCATTCTTTTGTAGCCTAGTGGTCATCTTTGTGACTTAAATGGTTTGTGTTAACAAGAAACAACTGTCAAAGCATTTGACAATGGTCCCCTTGCATCTAAAAAACCCTCTTTCTTCCATACAAGTAAAATTGTTAAATAACAATCAGAAATCAACAAGACCCGTGCTTCGCGGCGGGTTCAAATCATAGATAAAAAAAGCAATCATGAATGAACATTTCACGTAAAGGTAAAAAACCACGTCACGACGGTATATTCGAATGTCACAAAAAGTTACTGGTTCAGTCCATGGTCCGTGATGGTATTGACATTCGTTATAACCATAAAAAAAAATATACTTGCGACAGGTTCAAAACGTGAATAAAATAACCTACATACGACGGTATATACGAAAGTTAGAAAGACTTTACCTTGAATAAAAACAAAAAATAAACGACAATAAACAAGTAAAAGGAAAAAACAAAACTAATCGTTTAGGGACTAAATAGTAATTACAATAAAATGTAAAGGGTAAAACTAAAGTTGATGATCAAAATAGTGATTATAATGAGTTAAACGTCATTTTAGTCCCTGTGGTTTGGGTCATTTTGTCAGTTTAGTCTAAATGTTTCATTTTTTGCCTGGGGGGTTCAAAAGGTTTCAGTGTTGCCATTTTAGTCCACTGGGGTAACTTTATCCATTTTTTCTGTTAACGAGAAGGGCAATTCGGTCATTTTATATGTAATTCTGTTAAATAGAAGGGTAATTCAGCCATATAAAATGACCGAATTGCCCTTCTCGTTAACAGAAAAAATGGATGAAGTTAACCTAGTGGACCACAATGGCAACACTAAAACTCTTTTGGATCCACATGTGAAAAATGAAATCTTTGGACTAAACTGGCAAAATGTCCCAAACCTCATGGACTAAAATGGCATTTAACTCGATTATAATAAAGTGTAAGGATTGAAAATGAAAAAACAATTATTAAAATTAAAGGCCTAAACATGTTATTCTTAAAATAGAGGGACTGTATGATAAACTTATTAAAAATTAGAGGATGTAAATGAAAATTTTATTATAATGGCATTTTGGTAATTAAACCTAAAAGTAAGAACTTTTGAGAATGGCATTTACTGTCTTTGATGATGTAAATTAATATAACGTATAATTTGGGTAAACCGGTTTTGACAAGGGCGGGACCAGTCCACGATTTTTGAGAACGACAAACCAAACCTACCAGTTTGGAGGTTTAACTATTCTGTTTTGACGGTCTAAAACAATTTTACAAAAATCATAGGCTAAACAGCTAACTACGGTTTTCAGGAGCAACAAACCAATTTTAAACATACGTAACTTCATACTCTATAAAGTAAAAAATATATATAAAAAAGAAGTTAGATTACGTGATCGGTTTAAATGTTTTAATCAGTTTAACAGTTTATTGAGGATGCGTGTAGGTTCAAAACAAATTAGTCGAAAGTCACAAAATTGTACATTAAGCTCACACTACCTAGTACCTACAGATAACAATACTGCTTTTGTAACCATAAAACATCAACGATTTAGAAAAATAAAAACAAAACTGTTTCAACCTGACTAACCCGTTTTACACCATGTCATCAAGCGCAAATCAAGACATTATCTGCAACTCGTTGAACGCTTTGGGCACAAAAAGACATCACAAAGATATTTTGGGGCACAAGAATTACAGAGCATGCAGAAGCATAAGAAAGTTGATAACGGCTCTCAAAGGCTTACACCACCATGGTCAAGTATGATAGGACCGGATATCTGCCAACAGTTGGTCCGGGTTTAGCAACAACCTGAGTGCACATAGATATACATGTAGCGATCAATGGCACCATTCTATAAATCGCAATAATAGTTAACACAGAGGGTCAATAATAAAGTCCATCAGTGGTCTCATTTTTTAGTGTTATCATTAAGAAGAATAAAATGTCATATTCTTCCCTGAGATTTGGTCAGTTATGCGATTTTCGTCCAAAGGTTTGTTTTTCCGCATCTGGATCCAAAGGTTTAAAATCTTGCCCTTATCATCCGGCTCGTTAACTCCATCCATTTTTCTCCATTAAGTCGGGGGTTTTTCATCTTTTTTGTTAACTTAAAAGGCAATTCAGTATCCTTAAGTTAACAAAGAAGACGAAAATACCCATGCCTTAACGGAGAAAATGGACCGGATGAAAATGGCAAGATTTCAAACCTTTTGGATTCAAGATGCGGAAAAACAAACCTTTGGACGAAAGTCGCAAAACTGGCCAAACCTTAGGGACGAAAATGGCATTTTACTAGGCTTAAAAAATTTGATACTTTGAATCGAAAAAATTACCTGATTGTGCGAGCAAGGGAGAATATCACCCACCTCTGCCACGTCCCCTCCCCCTTCTACCTCTACCTCTCTCCCCTTCCTCTGAATTCTCCCCTATCGTGGGCCCCAGGATCATCTCTATTAAAACTAAACATGCTCATCCTGATATCATCTGCTTCTGTCAAGTGTTGACCCTGTTGACCCTGAATCAATTAAAACTTATGATGTCAAATCATTAGGATAATCTGAATAATGACCGTGATTGCATATAAAAAAATTAAATGAGTGACTTATTCACTTAGAACATTTGTTGATAAAGTCTTACAAAATGAAACTTGACCTTTTTTCCAAAGAACAGGAATAACAATTTTAACCATTTACTTATAAATGGGTTCATATGGGGTTGGGGCCTTGGACTATGTTTTATCCTTCGTGAACAATAAAGATATATTAGATTATTAGTTCAATAGGAAACAGGTCAAAGTCACCAAAAGTGTATTTGACAGCTGGCACACTAAATATTTATAAAGAATCCCAAAATTCTCGACGAAAATTGTTTCAGTTCAATCCAACTAGGGTGCAAACAAGCTGAGCGCCGCTCGAGAAAAAGCTTAAAACGACCCGAGCCTTATCGAGCCCAAGCCGAGCTTGAGCCTAAAATAAAGCTCGTTTTTTTATCGAGCCCGAGCTCGAGTCTGACATGTGAAGCTCGTCAAGCCTTATCAAGCCTTAGTGTAATATTAGTTTTTATTAATATTTAATAACATTTACCCCTTATTTAAAGTTGTCTAATAAACGAGCCGAGCCCGAACTTAAAAATAAGCTTCTTTAGTAAACAAGCCTGATCCCAAGCTTCACTTATCGAGCTCGCGAGCCTAAACGAGTTGTTATTTATATTATTTTTATTTAACATATTAACCAATAGATAATAAACGAGCCGACCAAGCCGAGCTTCAGAAACTACCAACAAGCTGAGCTCGAGCTTTAGAAGCAAAGCTTGAACCGAGTCGAGCTCAAGCTCTCATAAGTTAATCGAGCTCGGCGTCGGCTGGTGTTGTTGCACCCCTAAATCCAATCCAGCCTGTTTCAACCAGTATATAATTCATAAGTCTTCAACTGAATACATTCTGACAAATCACCCAACCTGACCGACCCACCTAGTTTGCCACCTCTACATAAGACTGTTAACGGAATATATCAAAATAACTCAAGCAAGAAGGAACACTAACATGATAATCTTCCAAATCAAATTGGTTTTGAAGCTGACGTGCAAGATCCTCATCTCGATTAGCGTTAGCATTTTCATGTCTCAACGAAGAGCTCCTATTGGCTCTTTTTCTCTCCCATTCATCTAGAGTTAAAACAGCAGATTCATTCTCCTCCTTACCCCTCCCTCTTTGTTTCCAACCTCTAGAATGCCCTTCGTTTCGGATAGAACAATTCATTTTCTGTAGAAGTTTTTGTGCAGCAGCCTGATTTTGCACAGGGACAGACTCCGCAACTGTCACCAAGATGAAAACCTTAATCGGTGTAATGATGTTATATAAGGTGAGTAGGGCTGCAAGAACCAAATGTTCAACGACCAGTTCGTGAACCGTTCGGTGGGAAGTACGTTTGTGTTCGTTTGTTTAGTTAAGTGAACCAAACGCCCCGCTTGCGGTACGCGCATATAATGTATATATGTGTGGGCGCTCGGGGGGAAAAAGTGAAAGTGCACTAATTTTAAAGTTATTTTACTAATTTCGTGAAAATAACGCTGGGGATGGTTAATCATGCATCATGTGGTGGCTTGATAGCCGAAAGACAAGGGAGTACATGCACTAATCGGCTTTTGTCTTAATTGCTGAGTGTTATGTGCCTTTTTTTCCAAGGCTTGATGCAAAACTACTATCGAGCCGGGGGTCTCACTAGTAGTAGCCTCTCTATTCCTACGGGGTAGAGGTAAGGTTGTCTACATCTTACCCTCCTCAGACCCTACCTTAGCTTTGCTATTGGTGGGATTTACTGAGTATGATGATGATGATGTTTAGTTAAGTGAACGAACATGAACAAAGACCGTGTTCGTTCATTTATGTTCGTGAACGTTCGGTAACGTTTTAGTTTATTTTCGATAGTTCATTAGTGTATTATATATTCTGTTCATGAACGCTTGTTTGTGTTCGTTTATTTTCATTTGTGTTCATGAACACTCGTTTGCATTCGTTGCCTAAAATTAACAAACGAACACGTTCATTTCCTTAACGAAAGAACACGAAAAGAATATCCGTTCGGTAAGTGTTCATGAACAATTCGTGAACACATATTTCCTTAACAAACGAGCACAAACATGAACAATGTCTTGTTCGTGTTCATTCGGTTCATTTGAAATCGTATCTATGTAACTGAGAAATGACTATATTATATTTGACCAGTAAATTGGGTTAGTATCTTTTTCCCATGTAATTAAGGACCTTAATTATAATACTTTATTATATACTATATTATCTATACTCTATACTCTATACTCTATAATCTAAATCTTAATTATACTAATATACTTATACTCTATACTCTATACTCATACTCTATACTCTATACAAATCTATATCTATACTATATACTATACTATACTACTATACTATACTATACTATACTATACTATACTATACTATACTATACTATACTATACTATACTATACTATACTATACTATACTATACTATACTATACTATACTATACTATACTATACTATACTATACTATACTATACTATACTATACTTACTATACTATACTATACTATACTATACTATACATTATACTATACTATACTATACTATACTATACTATACTATACTATACTATAACTATACTATACTATACTATATACAAACCACCTTTAGGTCTTGCTTCAGTAGCAGGTTGTTTCTCTTCATTTTTCTCAGCGATAGAACCCGGTTTTACATTATCACCTCCGCTATTGGCTTTTTGATCAGAAACCCGTGACCCACTAGTCTGTAAAGAACCAGCGGGTCCATAAGGTTTAACCGTTGCCTTAGAATTCTCTGTGCAATTGATCAACAAAAAACCAAAAAATAAGGATACAGAAGAATTAAAAAAACTTGAAATAAAACAAAGTTTTTTTATCGAACGGATATGCAGTTTCATAGAAAACCAATGTTTTTAAACGAACCAGAAGATCTGCTTTGTTGATTGATCTGACGTGAAGGGGGCCCAGTCTGAAACTTCTGGAAAGGTGGTGGCCCACCAGTGTCATCACTTTGTGACGGTTTTACGGTTGAGCGTGTAAACCCTGCATATTTTTGGTTCATCTCCCATTCTTCATATAATGATGGAACAATACCTCCAAGAACAGTTACTACCTTCGCATTCAAGCATAAAATACCGCTGTGTATTACAACTTTATTTTCCAAGCGGATCTGTGAACCAGAACTAACAGTTAATATCAATCTTGAAGGATGCAGAAAATACTAAAAAACGAGCAGTTTAGTCTCATTATGTTCATTGTTTTGAAGTACCATCCGTGGATTATATACCTTTAAAATCTGTTTTAAGCTCTCACGAAGTATAAAGTTAAAAATGATAAGTCAGTATCACTATACGTCTATACCGAAGAATATGTATCTAATAACAAGAAAGATATCTAGACATACACTATCCACATTTTCCATTTTTCACTTCAAGATCAAACTTTGTAAAACTATGTTACGTACAGATCTTTTTAGCTTCAAGATCAAACTGTTTCAAGTCCTAACATTGTCGATCATATTAACTCGTTTTAACGAATTAGTTTATGAACCCACCCCATAATGAGAAATAAACAACTTGTGATTAATCAGTGTAAGGTGAATCCAGAGACACTAAACCAATAGCTAAAGAACATGATCATAATCCGCAATCACCAAATGCCACACACAACTGTACTAAACTATATATATTAATATATAGGGGTGTAACTAAGCTCAGAGGCCCGAGAGCTACTCGTGATCAACTCGATTAAAAGCTCAAACAAGCCGAGCCTTAACGAGCCCGAGCCTGAAATAGAGCTCGTATAGTTATCGAGCCCGAGCTCGAGCCTGAAATACAAAGCTCATATAGGCTCGCGAGCCCGAAACGAGCTCAAACTAAAAATTTTAGTTTTTTTATATATGTATAATAATAATGATAAATAACATTGAGGCGAGCCGAGCTTTGGCTGTTCTACGCGATATTGAAGCGAGTCGAGCCGAGCTTTTAGCTCGTTGAGGTTGTTCTCAAAAGTTTAAAATAGCTTGAGCTCGGGCCGAGCTCGAGCTTTAGGTTTACTCGCGAGCCGAGCTCAAACTCAAAATAAGTAGAAGTAGGCTCGAATCGTGCCGAGCTCGAGCTTTCATAAATTCATGAACGAGCCAAGCTCAAGCCCAGTCAGGCTTGGCTTGGCCCAGCTCGTTACACCTATTAATATATAAGAACATTCTAAATGTATTAAATAACTACCTTTGTGCCGGAACGACGTTATCAGGTAACGACGGATATGAGTGAACTCAATAGCAGTCACTTCGAATGTCCATCAGTAAGCTTCAATTCAACAACCGTTTACCGTCGAACCCTCGAACTCTCAGCTATACTACTTTATTATATCCCTAACAGAACACACCTGCACAAAACACATTCACTTTCCAAAACAAAACCCTAGAACAAACAAAACAAACACAATAACACCTACATTTATTATAAATCATGTAACTAACTTCTAGTGCAACTAAAACCCTAAAATGCTAAAAACAAATTGATTTGTATAAACATGTGACTTGCCTGAAGAACTTTGGGGCCCTGAATATGAGTAGATTTACGGAGAGTGGAAGAATCAGGCAATGATTTACCTCCGATTGCTCGTAAGTCCATGTTACATAGCTCTGATTCGATGGAGCGAATGGTGGTGGAAGTTCCAGAGAATTTTGTTTCAATTAGGGTTTGGATTTGAGGAATATGTAGAAAACACCAGCCACTGTTGGTTAGGGTTTGAATCAAAAGCTCTGAAGAGGAAGATGGATTTGAAGAAGTCGCCATTTGTATGAAATTATGAATATGAATGCATAGCAGGTGTTCGATGTTTTGACGCTATGAACTGCAGATGGGTTTTTGGGGTTAATTGTTTAGTTCCGGTTCGAAGACCCGCAGACTACGATTTGTTGAGGAAAGGTTTTGATTCCTGACTTTGGACCACGAGTATTTGTATCAGGTATGATATTTTTTTGGTACCTTCGTTTTTTTTGTTTTTCGGGACTGGTGCTAGTATTTTGGTTGATTTACTTGTAAATGTCCGTATCGTACCTTACCTATTCATTTTTGTTCAGTACCCATTTTTTTTTAGGATCTATACTTTCGGTACCTGTCTGGTACCATCCTCATCCCTACTTAGGGTTCACACACTCAGGTTCCCATGTTATTGGTTCAATATTAATTTTATTTAAATAAATTGATCAATTTCCAATTTTCCTTTTTCAAGCGGATACTAGCGATTAATTTACGATTGCTCATTATTCGTAGGGTATCTTACATCCCACACACAGATATCGAGTATACCCATTAGTGAAAAAACGTTTTTGATGGGGAACTAGATATTTTGAATGTTCGATAGGATCCGTTGGATCCAATCAAAATTTCAAAATTTTCAACCATTGAATTTCTTTCGGAAATTCTCGTATCGGGCCTGATCCGGATTTATAAAATCTCGTTTTAATAATTTATATGAATTTTACTGAGTTTATCTTGTAAACTTATAATGTATTTATTAGTTTTTTTAATTAAGTTATGTTATATTACTTGTAAAAATCAACAAATATGAATTTTAGTGAGATTTATTTTATTTATTACTTTTGTAGGATCACGTGTCGGTTCGATTCATGAACTCAAAGTGCGAAAACCAATGAATTCGTTGTAGGCACCCCTCTACCCTCTTAACTATCCCAAATCAGATTACATAGTACACTATCATATGCATTTTTGAGGTCAATGAATACCATATGTGGATCCCGCTTCTTCTCCCTGTATTTCTCCGTTAGTCTTCTTAGAATGTGTATCGCTTACGGTAGTCGACCGCCCTAGCATGAAACCAAACTGGTTTACCGTAACCTGTGTTTCCCTTATAAGTCTAGTCTCAATTACCATCTCCCATAATTTAATAGTATGGCTTAGCAACTTTATCCGGATTTGAGTTGTCGGACTTTGGTTTCGAACTTCTTTTCGGAGAATGATCCGAATTCGGGTTGTCTGACTTTTTCTTAGCTTTTGTCCGGTGATATACGTCGCAGTGAAGGGCTTGAGTTATGGTGATGGTGGTGGGAACATTGACTTTCGGTTTATGAATAATGGACAGCCGGCGGGTTTGGTGGTTAGTCAACCGTTAGTGTTTACTATTCCGGCGGGAAGAGTCCGACGAGCTTGCTTGATTCACCAAGATTTTTTCAAGAAACTCAGGTTATAGAAAAAGATTAGTTATTAAGTTTTATTTGTAAACACATCTGTGATTGCAGTTTGCAATTTGCGATGAGATGTTTTTTTGATGATATTAAGGTTGATGGTGGAAGTGCGGTGGCGGCGATTAAGGGTGATGGGGTGGTCGATGGTGGAGGTATGGTTGTGCAGGGGAGGGGAGAGAGAGAAAGAAAGAGAATAGTTTTTGACAATATTGCACATTGGTCCCTACACTTTTGGTGAGTGACACATGACAACATTTAACAAGAAAACTTAACTAAATTAGGTCAAAAGAACACCAACTGTAATCATGTGTAAACGTAAAAGCAACCAATGTACTTTTTAAACTTAAAGGACATTGCTTGTAGTTTCGTTGAAACGTAAAGAACGAAAATGCAATTTTCTCCAAGGAAAACAAACCAAGAAATCAGAATTGCATGTGAACATATCATAGAGATCATAGGGCACTATCATTCTTGCTCAAACTCTCCTTGTCCGCAAGGAGAATGAAGGTCCGTGATCAGGCGGTTCTAGACAGAAGTTAGTGCGTAGACGTAACCGATTCGGTAGAATGTTATTACAGAAAGGAGTAGAAGTAGAATGCAGCGGAAGTCTTCGTTCATTCATACCGAAAGAGTATACATCTTTGTCAAGCTGCCGGAGTTCCTGGAGAGAATCCGGGGCAGCACCTCCCTGTAGGGATCGTAAAAACTTAAATGACAAATGAACACACACCTATATATAGGCACACAAGTTCGCTTGAAATGTGCACAGGACAAGTTCGGCAAACTTGTCCATCATATGACAAGTTCGGGCGAACTTGTCCATCACATATCAACTTCGGCCGAACTTGTCCACCACATGACAAGTTCGGGCGAACTTGTTCCCATTTTCACTATTAGCTCCGTATTTTGGTCGTGTGTTCGATTCTAACCTATACAATATTCAACACATGCTTAATCTAGCCTTTCGACAAGTGATGAACACAAAATGCATCAACAGAGAAACCGGTAGGAACTCGGCTACACGCCACTGTGGCCGCCACTCGATCCATACATTGGTAGTTGGAGAATCTGTAGCTAGGTGCCAAGGAGGCCACCATTTCGTCAGCTCGATGGCTTCTTCGGCTAGAACTGACATATTTCTTCCAAACCAGACTCCACATTATCACATCTCATCTTTATTTTTTAATTAAGTTGAAGAGCATTGGGTTGTCTAACCACATTTAGCTTTATAAGAGTATTTATCTCATTTCTCCCGGTTATCATTGCAAACCATGTGCATTCTCTTATCCATCATCACATCACCACTCAAGCCTATCAACAGAGATGGCCTAAACACATATTTCTCCTTTTGGGAATCAAAGGTGTGAGTGTTATCTTTTTGGGGAAGAATCTGAGTTGATCTTGTTAGCCATGAACGTTGGGTTAGAGGTCTTAGGAACTAGTGTGGGTGTGATCTCTACTGATGGTGCGGGTGACGGTGCCAGTTGTGGTGGTACAGTGATGGTAGCGGCTGAGGGAGTTGTGACGGAAGCGAGTGGTGCGATATCGGAAACGGGTGGTTGAGGTTTAGACATTGGGGCTTCCAATGCGGTTCGAATTGATCGGAGCTCGGCGAACACGGTTTCAAACTGGGACACGAGTCTTGCAAAGGATTCCCTCCATTGACGGAACTCAGGTTTGGATAGTTTTTGAGCAGCCATACGTCCGAGGGGGTCACAACGCCTTTGATATCAATTGAGATGAACTGAATCGTTTATCAAATTGTTAAAATGGCATATCAGATGTAATCGACACACAGAAATCTCAGAAATGATGAAAATCACAATCACAAGAACTCAACGATTACAACAAAACAAAGAACAGATGATACAAATCGCTCAACTCTCAACTCTCACACAAAGAGATTATTAACACAATAATCTCTATACTAACACTGAATCTCAAACCCTAAACTACTGATTCAAGACGAATCATAGAAGATCTACAAAAACCCTAAGTGTTTGACAGAGAGAGAAAAAACAAGTGAGAAGTAGGCGAAAAACTATCTGATTGATGATGATCACTCAACAGCAACAATACACTCTTTTATAACCTTCTATAACTAGAACCCTAAGCCCATCAATTATCTCACGTCTTCAAGAGTCTAGCCCAACAGTCTTCACTTGAACTCTGGCCCAACAACAGTCTTCACTTAAACCTTTCAGCAAAGCAGCTCCAATATATTGTTGGCCCACATGTAAACAAAAAAATAAGTATAAACAAAAGTATTAAATTGTATTAAAAAGATTTAAACATAACATATAACTGATTAAAACATTACATATAACTTTCAACACCCCCTCAATTTAATACTGAAATGAATCATGCGCATTTATTGATTTACACAATTCACCATGTTGACCAACCAACAAACCTTTTGTCATTGGATCTGCCAATTGTTGTTTAGAACCTATTCCAAGAGTCTTTATAAAACCTTTAGAGATTAAATCCCTTAAGAAAAATAAGTCGATCTCGAAATGTTTAGTCCTGTCATGATAGACAGGATTTGCTGCAATCGACAAGGCAGCATATTGTCGCAAAAAAACTTTACTGGCAGATTAACCTGAATATCCAACTCAGACAAAATGTTTTTAATCCACACAACTTCGCATGCAACTACACACATCGACCTGTACTCAGCTTCCGCAGAAGACCGAGATACAATCGTCTGTTTTTCACTCTTCCACGAAACCATGGAATTTCCAAGAAACCCACAAAAACCCATTATTGATTTCCTGGTTTCAAGGCACTTGCCCAATCTGAGTCAGCATAAGCAGTCATATTATAATGAGATCCTTTACTAAATAACACTCCCCTTCCTAGAGATTGTTTCAAATATCTAATTAATCTGAATGCCACTTTTAGATGGCCACTTGATGGAGAGTGCATATATTGACTCAAAACATGAACTGTGTATGATATATCTGGTCTGGTATGTGCAAGATAAATTAGCTTGCCTACCAGTCGTTGATAACCAGTAATATTATCAAGTAATTCACCATTTTCTTTACACAAAGCATTAACTAAATGATTTTGCTCAATAGGAGTGCTTACCGGTTTGCACCCACCCGTGCCGTACTTGGTAAGCAGCTCTCAACAGTATTTTCTCCGTGATAAACAAATGTTATCTTTTTCTTTAATTACTTCTATGCCAAGAAAATACTCCAATTCGCCTAAAATCTTTAATTAAGAACTTAGTTTAAGATTGTTCTTAACAGTATTTATTTCATTTAGACAGTTAGCAGTTACAACTATATATCCACATAAACAAGCAAATGTATAATAACATCTTTATTAATTTTATAGAACAAAGAGAAATCACATTTGCTTTGTTTAAATTCTAGCTCAAACAATACATTTACCAATCTCTCATTCCACATCCTAGGGGCTTGTTTAAGCCTATAAAGAGATCTTTGTAACTTACAAACTCTATGCTCTTCATGTGGAAAATAACCATCAGGAAGATTCATATAAACATATTCATTCAATCTACCATACAGAAAAGCATTATTAACATCAAGCTGATACAAACTCCAACCATTATTAATGGCTATAGATATAATACATCTAATAGTCACAAGTTTTACTACTGGAGAAAAAGTTTCATCAAAATCAACACCTTGTTTTTGACTAAAACCCATGGCAACCAGCCGGGCTTTAAACCTTTCAATTTCCCTCGTGGATTTATACTTTATCTTATAAACCCACTTACACCCTACCACACTCCTACCAGGAGGCAATTCTACAAGCTCCAATGTATCATTTCTATGGAGAGCCTCAATTTCTTCATTCATAGCTGCGACCCAATTAGGATCTTTAATAGCTTCACTAAAACTATTAGGTTCATAACTTTTATCTAAAGTAGACATGAAACACTTATGTTCGACAGACAAGTTAGAATAGTTAACAACCTTTTCAATTCCATACTTCACTTTCCCTTCTACAACATAATCACTCAAATTTCTAGGTAGTGTAGAACTCCTACTAGATATTCTAGGTATTGGTTGAACCTCTAACTGATCCGTATGTTTCCCCTCAGAAAATTGATCATCAGCACTGTCAGTAATCACATGCTCAACCTGATCACTATTGGTACTACTTATACTTGGCAGCTCATCTTGAGCCCTGCCTACAGTCTCAACATCTCCTAATATTGATATCTGAGACCCATGTGTCCCCAACCCTTTGTTGTTTTGACCTTTTGGTTCAACATCGGGAATTTTGAATGTTTGACTTTCTGTGGTATCATACATGTCAAAAAAATTTACTTGAACTCAAAATCATTTTATCTTTAAAAGGAAAAACAGATTTAAAAAATTTTACATCTCTTGAAAACAACTCAGTTTTGTTATCAAGACTAAACATTTTATAGCCTTTTTCACATTTGAATATCCAATAAAGGCACACTTCTCAGCCCTACTGCTGAGCTTATCATGTTTATTTAAACAATACAAAACCCCAGACAACCAAACATCCTCAAATGATCTAAAAAAGGTCCAAAACCATACACTAGTTCATACGGAGTTCTACCACCTAGCACCGAAGAGGGAGTCCTATTAATCAAATAAGCAGCCGTCAGTATACAATCTGACCAAAATCTAATAAGCAAGTTACTTTGAAACAACAGAGCTCTAGCAACATTCAACAAATGTGTATGTTTTCGTCCAACAACCCCATTTTGTTGTGGGGTATAAGTACATGAAGTCTGATATACATGCCTTTATTTTACAAAAAAAAATATTCATATAATGGTTAACAAATCCAGTTCCATTGTCACTTTTTAAACACTTAACATTCTTTTTAAACGGAGTCTTAATTATGTTAACAAATTCAAACACATTTTCATACACTTCAGTTTTAGACTTCATTAGACTTACCCACACAGCCCTTGAATAATCATCCATAACAGTTAAAAAATACCTAAACCCTTCTTTACTACACACTTTGTAGGGACCCCATACATCTAGATGTACAAGTTCTGTTGTGGTATGGTTACTTAAAGGAAAAGGTTCACGATGCTGCTTAGCCCTGTGACACACATCACAAGGTTTGGTGCCATCACCTCTAACACCTAGTTTATTTTTAAGAACATTTAAAGCACTATCAGATGGATGATCAAACCTTGCATGCCAAAGATTAGACACACTATTGCTATTATAACACACCTTATTAGACAAACCAGAACTGTCACAAAAATACAACCCATCAACTTGACTACCGGTCACCAGGACTTTCTTGGTTAACAAGTCCTGTATAAAACAAGTATGCTCATTAAATCCTATAAACAACTTATTATCTCTAGCCAACTTGTGTAAAGATATTAGATTGATATTGTACTCGGGAACAACAAACACATCTTTTAGAACAACCTTCTCAGCCAATTTTAAGTTACCAATTTTAGTAACTAAAGCATTTGTTCCATTTGGATGTTTAATCTTAATATCAAATTCAGATACATTAATAACATTCGTTAAATTAATTTCATCTTTAACCATGTGCTGATTTGCTCCCGAATCCACTATCCAACCAGTTTTATTCTGATCATTAAAACTATTAGCAAAGCAAAACATAGTATAACAACAACCTGAAACATTGCAGCTTGACTAACTTCACTAGACTTATCATTCAACAAGCTCAACAACCTGTTAATCTGATCACTAGTTAGAGTATTAACAGTAACCTCAGCAGTATCAACAAAATTATTATTACTAACAATTGCCCGATTTCCTTGTCCCTCCTTAGATTTCATCCAAGTAGGATACCCAATGATTTCAAAACATTTATCAACTGTATGTCCCACTTTGTTACAATGAGTACATTTAAGGTTTTGATTTGAAACTCTATTAGTTCTCTTGAACTCAACAGGTTGACTAACTTTAGAAACAAACGCTATGTTTTGACTCTTCTTAGTACTATTGCTATAATTTCTATGAGATTCTTTAGAAACAAACGCTATGTTTTGACTCTTCTTAGTACTATTGCTATAATTTCTATGAGATTCTTCTCTAGAAACAATAGCAAATGCTTCTTTAACTGTAGGCAAAGTTTCTTTCATTAAAAGATTAGTCCTAACCCCTTGATACACAGTATCCAAACCCATTAAAAATTGCATTAATTTTATCATATGATTAAAATTATTGAAATCTTTGGCAGCATCACAAGTACAGGCAGGTAATTGCAAAATCTGATCTAACTGTCTCCACATAATATTCAACTTATGATAATACTCAGACACACTAGACCCATTCTGACTATATGAATTAAATTTTTGATAAAGATCAAACACAACTGAACCATCTACTTTATTATAAGTCTTTTTTAAATATGTGGAAACATCACAAGCAAGTTTCGAAAACACATGCCCCATATACAAATTTTCACTAATTGAAGTCAAAATCCAAGTTAACACTATAGAGTTAAACCTATCCCATTGCCTTGCAAGAACATCATTATATTATGATTTAATGCAACTTTTATCTATGAAACCCCATTTATTTTTAACTTGTAAAGCAAGTTGCATAGCATTAGACCACACTGTGCAATTTTCAGACCCTTTTAGTTTAATGGACACAATAGTTAGATTACATGAATCTAACGGATGCAAGTACAATGGATCACTTGCATCCAGTTTACTGACAAGTGTCTCGGGTGGCACATCACTAGGATCTGAACCACCACATGAGACAACAAGACCACCAACCATTTTATTACACTATAAGCAATACAACAAATAATATCTAACAGTAATCACAGTAAACTAGATCAAAGAAAAAACACAAGGCTAAATCAAGACAGAGGGTCATATCAGTGGATCGTCACTCGTAGGTGCCACTGCAAATCGTGTCAAGAAGCCACAACCAACAACTACAAGATAAACAATACAGATAAACACAGATAAATGCACAAAATGACTCGATCAAGACCGATCTGACTAACCCGCCAACAACAATGCCTAGTGTCACGGAGTTACTTGTTCAACTCACGTGCGGCCTTAGAACACGACAGAGGGTCATATCAGTGGATCGTCACTCGTAGGTGCCACCGCAAATCGTGTCAAGAAGCCACAACCAACAACTACAAGATAAACAATACAGATAAACACAGATAAATGCACAAAATGACTCGATCAAGACCGATCTGACTAACCCGACAACAACAATGCCTAGTGTCACGGAGTTACTTGTTCAACTCACGTGCGGCCTTAGAACACGGTCTAAGTAAGCCTGGCCGACTTAGTGTCGTTGGGTTTTGGTTGTGAAAGTTGCTAAAGGGAACGTTGGATCGCAAGGAAGTGGCTTGTAATACTTGAACACAAGTATACAAGATAAAAGATTTGTATTATACAAAGAGAGCTTACAAGTGATGGATGTTTACAAGTGTTTGGGGATGCTTCAAATGAGCACCCATGACCCCTATTTATACTACTCGATCTATATCTAGAGTGTTCTTAATCTAGAGCACTCTTTACAAAATATCACACTTAAATATCTAAGATATTTCTTACTAAATATCATGATATTATATTGGATTCTAGAGAGTTCTTTGGGTAGATTTTTATGGCAGTTTTGACCAGTATTTTCCAGCATTTTCTAGGCCATTCTTGGCTGATCCTTGATCTTTCTAGTGCTTCTATGTTGCTGGAACGTTACGGGTTGTTCCGGGACCTTCTGGGCAGCTCTAGACGCGACTAGATGGCTCCGGAAACTTCTAGAATGCTGAAATTTTGATCTGAATTTATACGGGGCGTGACATCCTCCCCCACCTAAATTCGCAACGTCCTCGTTGCGATGCCCGAACGCCTCATGAGTCTTCAGAGTTGTATCACGGATAATATTTTGCCTCGGTTATTGGACTTCAAGGGTGCAGTATGTACCTCATCGCCTTTGATGATGTAAAGTGTGTTCATGAATGGTGCTGGCATGGCCTTTTGTTCTCGAAAGAAATCCATCCCGAGCACAATGTTGTAGTCTTCGATTGGAACAATCGAGAAGTGTAACTTGCCTGCCCATGTCCTGATTTTGGTTTTTTACGCCCCAAGCAACACCTTCGATCGGTATGGGATCTCCGTTAGCAGCTTTAATCCAGCCTTCTTGGGTTGTGATCCTTAAGCCGAGTCTTCTTGCCTCGTTTGTTGTCAAAAAGTTGTGGCTAGCATTGGTATTGACCAATGCTTCTAAAGTTTATCCTTTGATTTATAGATTGACAAAGCGAAGACCTTTTCCCTTTGTATTGCCCATGAACATTGTCGGGTTAGCTTGATTTGCTATCGCTAATGGTCTTCCTTCCATTTCGGTCATTGCATTTAAAACTTGAAGTTGCATTGCACCTAGGCGAACCTCTTCGGTTTCCTCAGGTTCATCATCGCCGGTCCTTATAAGGGCCATTAATCTGGCTTTCTTTGGGCAGTCACGAGCATCATGAGGCCCATCGCAAAGGAAGCAGCCTTTGTTTATGGCTTTTCCTTTGTTATATATTGTTAATGTCCGATCGTCATTCTTCTGGTATTGAGTTTGATTATTGGGTCTCACATATTGGTTTGTGTTGGTGGGTTTTGCTCCCCACCTTTCGCATCGCCAGTCTCTATAGTTGCTGATCTTGTCGGACGGTTTTCATTATGGTCGTGCAGGTTTTCAGCAACAGAGATTGCCGATGATAAGTCTTGAACATTTCGTCGTTCAAGTTCGGTCTTGGCCCATTGTTGTAAGCCATCGACAAAGTAAATGAGAGCATCCTTGGGCAACTAGTTCGGAATCTCAAGCACAAGGGTAGTGAATTCATTGATATATTCTTTGATGCTACCCTTTGCCTAAGGTTTTGTAGCCAAATCTTTGCCTCGTGTTCGGCATTTTCCGGATAAAATTGTTTCTTAATTTCTTTTACAAAATCAGCCCAAGTGTTGATGGTGCACATACCTTTTTTGATTTCCATGTGCTTCCGTCGCCACCATAGAGCCGCGGTTTCCTTTAAGTATAAGGTCACCGTCTTGATTTTCTTGCCATCGTCAACGATGTCTATGGCTTCAAAGTACTGCTCAATCTCCCAAATGAAATCATCTATGGCTCGTGCCTCCCGTTTGCCAACAAACGGAGATGGCTTTGGGACTTCAGCCTTTGAAGAAATAATGGTGTCGCCTCGGTTTGCTAGTGCTTGTTTGCAAATGTTTAGCTCCATTTGCAACTCATTGAATTTTTCAGCAAACTTGCTCTCGAGATTGCTTTGTACTTGCCCTAGTTCCTTCATAAACAACTCTTTTAGTTCAACTTGCATGACCTGCATAACAAGTTTGATGTCGTCTCTTAACTCGCCGAGCTCGCCACCTACTTGTTCTAACGACTCGTTAGTGTTTGTTTGAAAGATGTCGACTTCAGCCTTGAATTCTTCAACAGGCGTCTTGAATTCAGCTATCGATGTCTCCACGTCTTCCATGCGTTTGTCTAAGCTTGCGACCAAGTCCTTGGACATGTCTCGGTTCTTTCTTCCACTTTTGCGAGTGTCATCACGCCCACGGGTCTCTTCTCCGATAGCCGTGGTTGTAAGTTGAGTCTTATCTTCAACCATCTTGGATGGATCGAATCGTTGCTCTGATACCACTTGTCACGGAGTTACTTGTTCAACTCGCGTGCGGCCTTAGAACATGGTCTAAGTAAGCCTGGCCGACTTAGTGTCGTTGGTTTTGGTTGTGAAAGTTGCTAAAGGGAACGTTGGATCGCAAGGAAGTGGCTTGTAATACTTGAACACAAGTATACAAGATAAAAGCTATGTATTATACAAAGAGAGCTTATAAGTGATGGATGTTTACAAGTGTTTGGGGATGCTTCAAATGAGCACCCATGACCCCTATTTATACTACTTGACCTATATCTAGGTTCTTAATCTAGAACACTCTTTACAAAATATCACACTTAAATATCTAAGATATTTCTTACTAAATATCATGATATTATGTTGGATTCTAGAGAGTTCTTTGGGCAGATTTTTATGGCAGCTTTGACCAGTATTTTCCAGCATGTTCTAGGCCATTTTGGCGTTCCTTGATCTTTCTAGTGCCTCTATGTTGCTGGAATGTTACGGGTTGTTCGGGACCTTTCGGGCAGCTCTAGACGCGACTAGATAGCTCCGGAAACTTCTAGAATGCTGAAATTTTGATTGAGTTTATACAGGGCGTGACACTAGACTCACAAATGAAGAATGCAATGAAAAAGTAAAACAAAGTAAGGAAATAAGTCACCAGAAGCGTATAACTCCGAGCACGTCAGGCTGTAGCCTTCACTTAGGGCTACATACACTGACAAAAAGAGAACAACAACAAAAAACTGGTTGGTTTGCCTTGTAACTTTCTGGAGTTACAAAGACCAACACAGGTCTTCAATCACAGAGAACCGCTTCGAGAATCCCGAACTCCAATACCAGGTTTTAACAACGATATATACCAAGAATCCGACAACAAGAAACCCGAATCGGAAGTCAGCAAACCAGATTATATACCAAGAATCAGATAACCTGAAACACCAATCGGAAGTCAGCACCCAGATTATACCAAGAACCTTCCAGAACTTCATCAACTTAAACCAAATCTACACAGATCTGCCACTAATCAGAACATCGGAACAATATAAATCCAAGAACTCACCAAAGGAGCTCTTATACCATGTTAAAATGGCATATCAGATGCAATCGACACACAGAAATCTCAGAAATGAAATGATGAAAATCACAATCACAAGAACTCAACGATTACAACGAAACAAAGAACAGATGAGACAAATCGCTCAACTCTCAACTCTCACACAAAGAGATTATTAACACAATAATCTTTATATTAACACTGACTCTCAAACCCTAAACTACTGATTCAAGACGAATCAGAGAAGATCTACGAAAACCCTAAGTGTTTGACAGAGAGAGAAAAAACAAGAGAGAAGTAGGCGAAAAAACTATCTGATTGATGATGATCACTCAACAACAACAATACACTCTTTTATAACCTTCAAATTCAATAACCGGAATCCTAAGCCCATCAGTTATCTCACACCTTCATGAGTCTGGCCCAACAGTCTTCACTTGAACTCTGGCCCAACAGCAGTCTTCACTTGAACTCTGGCCCAACAAAGTATTCACTTAAACCTTTTAGAAAAGCAGCTCCAATATATTGTAGGCCCCATGTAAACAAAAAAACAAGTATAAACAAAAGTATTAAATTGTATTAAAAAGATTAAAACATAACATATAACTGATTAAAACATTACATATAACTTTCAACACAAATGATCCTAAGAAAATAGATATGAACATTGAAGATATAATTATTAATTAGAGAGAAAACCAAGAATAGTTCATATTTAATTTAATTCCTAATTCTAATTAAAATAGAACAAGTACTTGGCTTTATATAGCCTTAATTAACAATGTAAGGGAGCATGTATAAGAGAAGAATTTTGTACGAAGTAGAAGACAATCATGACACACATTTGTTTTTCTCAATTTAAGAAAGAGAAGGGTATGATAGTCTTTTCTCCCTTTAAGTAGTTTCCACCTTGATTTTCAAACGGCTATAACTTTTTCATACGTTAATATTTAAAAAAAAATTACACCGTATTAACGAGCATTTCATTCTCTTTAATTCGAGCAGCCTATTGCTATAGTATTCTTAAAAATAATTTATAGGACTTAAAATACCTTAGGTGATTACGTGATTTTGAATACCCAGTAACCATTACGTGATTTTTGAATACCCATTACGTGATTACACATTCACCATAAATCATTACGCATTTATTTTAAATTCATTACGTGATTACACATTTAATATGATTTGTTATAACTAATGTTAATACAATTATGTTTATGACGTGATTACACATTCAATAATAAAAACTTGATTGTTTATGTTGTATTACGTGGTTAAATCTCTAATATATGACATTATGTTGCTATTATAGGTTGGTTTGGCTAATGTTTTGTATATAATTTATCCTTAATACGTGATTATACCTTAAATATTAGGTATTCCATATGAAATGTTATTGTTACGTTACGTAATCACCCAGTATAGTTTCACATAAATACTATAATGAAATCATGTAATCATGAAATGCGTATTTAAAATCACGTAGTCATGTAATTTACATAGTCAACTATTGTTACGTAACTACGTAATTACTTAGCATGGTTTCACATAAAATAATACAATGAAATCAAGTAATCACGTAATGGGTATTCAAAATCACATAGTCACTTACTGGGTATTCAAAATCAGTAATCACTTAATATGGTTTCAAAATCGTTCAAAAAAATTAATGTTAAAATATAGCAATAGGCTGCTCGAATTAAAGAGAATGAAATGCTCGTTAATACGGTGTAATTTTTATAAAAAAATATTACGTATGAAAAAGTTATAGCATTTGAAAATCAAGGGGGAAGTGGGTTTATGAGTTAACAATATGGATTTTCCTATTTTACCGTTTTCCCTCACTTGTTCCCTTGTTTTTTGTTATGTGAAATTCTATATTTGGGGACCACTTAATCTCAACCATTGATCTTGCAAATCAATGGTCAAACTTGTCTCATACACTTCGTACAATTCTTTTCTCTGTAGAATAACCTCTCTCTAATTAACAAACCCCTAAATATGAATAAGGAAAATAAACCAAGAAATTAGAATTGCATGGGAACAGGAAGATCATGGGCACGTATCAATATGTAATCCCCACTTTCCCAACAGTGACGAAGGAAAGCGATGCATCAGCACTTGGCACTCGTTTGGTTGTATTTTTATTTTTATAAGTTCCTGTTTTACAATTTATTTGTTGATTTATAATTAATAATTAATAGGTACAGAAGCTCCAGGGAGCCCCTATAATGTGGATTTATCAGAATTTCCACATGATTCTGGTAACATAACAATGATGGTTTGAGTTGTGAAGGAACAGATAATAAGACTTTTAACTTTTTAAGATGATATAAAATATCCAAATTATCTCAACAACTAACAAATCGTAAGTAGGTATTGGCTACGAGCTACACTTGGAGGATGATTGGAGCGTCGTTGCTAGGGTTCCAAGTATGGCTGTATGCTCGCGAGAACTGGCGATACCAGTTACATAATGGACCCCTTCCGGAGGAATCCATATCATCGGCCAAGTGAAGTCTTGAAACATGATCCATGGTATCAAGCAGCGGTTGCCAATTGTATTAACAGATTTCACCTTCATTGACGGATCTAGAAAATTCTCATAGGGCAACGTTTCAAATAAAAGGGTAACAAAATCGAAAAAACGTAAATCTTTTTTAAAATTTACACTAATCGGAGCGTCAAGGGTAGCGGGGGCTACCCCTATTTACAAGCTAGGTCCGCCCCTATTCCCTTTTATTTTCTCGGCCTTATAATTGAGATAAGTAACTAACTTTACTATATTATAGGTTGCAAAGTTGAGGTGAAAGGATACCAATGGTCGGCCAGGCTCTAAGGGTTGGGTTAGGTTGTAATGTTTTGGTGTATTGTCACTTTCTACTTTTCATTCTTTTCATGAGCAACCGTACCAACTTGTGGCTTTTGATAAGATATGAAGTGCTCTATAAAAGGGTTGTGGAATGTATATACTCCTATAAGTTTGTTGATTTGCATGTATCCGTACCACCTCTTAATATGTGGGTATACCCTCACGTGTGTGTGGATATATATATATATGTGTGTGTGTGTACGGCCGTATTCGTACAGTAGACACACCAAATCATATCACGCCAATATGGTGTACATTTAGGCTTTAGCCAATCCCTATTTAATAGAGTGTTAACTTGATAAATGTTGCTTATTTATACATTCATGTCATCAGTGGCGGGGTTTGACTAAAAGTTCCGACGAGAGTAAGTCATAGGGACCCAATTTATATATTATATAAATATTTAGATAAAATAACTGAGGGGACGATCCTATATAATTTTAAAATTTTCGAAACATATTACACTAAACTAAACTCAGTTGGGAAGAGCATAGCACCCCCACTTTACACTAAGCTAAGCTACGCCTCTGCATGTGATTATTATGGAACATTCTCCCCTTATATAAACACTCCTCCAATCCTCCCTCTCACTCAAATACCCCACACACACACACACACTTCTTATATCCCATGTCGTCTTTATTAGTTTTTGTGTTTTCACTTCTTACTCTCCATCCCATGCCCACACGCGCGATAACGTACCCGCCTATTATCCGCTGAACTTTCAGGCGAAACGAGCGCTCCTTGGCGACAGGGCTCCGATGTATACTACATCAGATCCGACCAACAAGGGCAATCCCGCTTGTGTGAATTGCGCTGGCAGTCCATACTCCATCGACACTTGCGGCGGTGGGAATTGCAATCGCGGTCTATACTCCGAAAGTTGCCGTGGGAATTGCAGAGGCGATAAAAAACCTGCCTCTGATCCGCTGAACCTTCAGGAGAAACAAGCGCTCCTTAGCTTCATCAATAAGGTTCCTCACTCTAGTTCATTAAACTGGACCGACTCCAAATTCGCCTGCTCTTGGGAAGGCGTCACTTGCAGCCCCAGCGGCAACAACGTCCTCTACCTCCGCTTACCTCTAAAGAATCTACCGGAGAAATACCACCCGGCACAATCGGAAAGTTAACCAGCCTCCGTGTGCTATCCCTCGATCATAACCGCCTCTCCGGCACGATCCCTTCTGATTTCTCCAATCTCCACTACCTTACCACACTTTACTTAAACCTCAACAACTTTTCCGGCAACATCCCTTCATCTTTCTCCACTCTCTCCTACCTTACCATACTTCGGTTAGATAACAACAACTTTTCGGGCACCCTCCCGGACATGATTAAAGCAAAAGATCTAACTACTTTTGATGTTTCGTATAATAAACTAGTTGGTCCAATTCCACGTTCGCTTTCTTACTTTCCGAAAGATGCATTCTCCAACAATTCTAACCTTTGTGGTCCTCCTCTTGCTCCATGTAACGCTTCGTATTCGTCACCTAAGTCTGATGAAGAACAAGACGATACGTCTACACCGAAAAGACATGCAATTTTCGGTATTTTAAGTGGATCAACGATGATGTTACTCATTTTCCTTGGCTCTGTAGGGAAGAATATGTATAAGTATATCAGACCAACATCCGAGAATAAGAAGCTAGTGACATTTGGGGATGATGTTTTTGAGTTGGAGGATTTGTTGAAGACGACTGTTGAGGATTTGGGGGAAGGGAGCGTAGGAACGTTGTATAAACAAGTGTTTTTTATTTTTTTTTTATTTTTTTTATTATTTTTTTAAACAGCTAACTCGCACACCTTTTAATTTTGCTTCGATTGTCGTAGTATATGTCACACCCCGACCCGCAACGGAATAAGAGTCGGGGCATAATTGGGTTATCACCAAAGCTCATGACATTTACTATTATGTTTCATATTTAATAAAGTCAAAGTTACATTTTCAAATATCCAAACATGTTCATTCAATACAAAGGAAATAAACCAAACATAACAATCCCAACTCTAAAATGTTTTATTCTTCTAGTCCAAGTCCTATGTGTTCCTAGCTGCTGCTGGTTCACCTGTATCATGTGTAAAATGGGAGTTTTTGGGTCAACATAAGTTGGCGAGTGAACCTTATTAGATAAACAATTATTATTAAATTAATTGTTAGTTTATCAATGAAAATTAGTGCATAATCATAGATGAGCAAATGTAAATAATCAAGCAATGGCAAATAGCAGTCACAACTATAACATACAATAACACCTGACAACATACATGAACATACCAACATCATACTGTAAATAACATAAATGAAACTGTGCGATCAAGGCTCAATCAAACGGAGCCGATCGTATTGCATGTACTGAAAATGAAAATGTCTGTGCGATCAAGGCTCAATCAAACGGAGCCGATCGTATGTGGGCACGCCAGGTTCAACCGCATAATAAAATGGGGAACATGCTCAACGCTCATAATGTAATGGGGAGCGGCGGCCTATGAAATTGCATGTACTGAATAATAAATTGCATCCAATAATAACTACTTAACAGCAACAAACTGAATACACATGTACTGAATAATAAATTGCATCCAATAATAACTACTTAACAGCAACAAACTGAATACACATGTTCATGATATGATGTATGCACAATGGTTTAGTTATAATATATATATACAAAGACACATGATACACCCCAAAACGTGATTAAAACGGGGAATTTGTAAGATTCACTCACCTTGGGTGCGTTGGATTGGAGATGGTGATATGCGCACGATTTAGATGAGCGGAACAACGGAGATTACTAACCTAAATAATAATGGAAAAATATATTAAATGGGTGGACTTTATTAAGGATTTTAATGAAATTTTTAAATATATTTTTGTGAGTTTTTGGCTATTTTCTATCTTTAAAAATGTTATTTTTAAGTATTTTTAATTGATTTTTAAATTAAATTAAATAAATAAAAATATAAAAAATTTGTTTATTTAGCGTTGACCGTTGACTTGTTGACCGGTTCGGTCAATGACATGGTTTGCGCTGGGTGAGGCTCGAACCGGCGACCTCCCGTACGCGTGCACGCAGCTCTACCAACTGAGCTACGTGTCTAACCCGAAATAATCTTGTTTTTATTTATACTTATACACTCATTCAGTTAATCCGAAACTCTCTTTAATTTAAAAAACATTTTAATTCAACGGACCGGTGCAAGTGACGGGTTTCGAACGCGCGACGTATGGTTCGTGTTGCACACAGTCCACCGCTGGACTTTGTGTCTAACCCGGTTATTATCTCGGTCTCTATTATACTTAATAACTAACTGAGTTATCCCGGTTTAGTTTTTAAACAAAAAGGCTTTTTATTATAGAAGGAATGCGTATAGCAGGAATCGAACTCGGGACGTGCGTATGTATTTTGCACACAGTCCACCGCTGGACTGTGTGTCTAACCCGTTTATAATTCCGATTTTAATTAACCTTATGTTATGTTGCGTCTTCATCTTCTTCGTTGATTTTACACAGACAAACATATTCCGACTGTTATGACCGATTCATGACTTATACGCTTTTCAGACATTACAAGTAATTTAAAAGTAAAGAATGGAGAGAGTTTGGGGAAAAAGATGTACCGATTGAGGTTGTTCACAGAATTCCGGCGGTGGTTCGTCGGTACTGAAAGTGAACTCCGGCTGTTGAAACCAATTAACAGCTTGTTCGATTATTTAAGAAGTTGAGTCACTTAAACAAGGTTTAACAGAAGTTTGGGAGATCATACCCGTTCACGGTGTGTTTCCGGCAGTTTCAGGAGTTTTCCGGCGAAGGTAAGATTTTCGACAAACGTGGACTAGGATCGATTCTGATGGTGGAGTTGTGTTAGAGACTGATTAATCACATGATTGAAACAGAAAGAGTCAGAGGAAATACCGTGTGGATGTGAGTCCCGGTTTTCCGGTGACTTGCAGAATTTTTCCGGCGGTCTGATTCAAGCTTCTCCGGTGGATTGTAAGGTTGCGGAAATGCAATTGGGAGTCTTGCAGAGTGTTTTGAGTCGCAGGAAAGGTCTAGGATTGAAGTAATCCAAGAATTGAAGATTTTCGGTTATTAAACCGATCCACTTCCGAATTCAAGTTACACTCATGGCAGCATTGATTGGAATCATCCGTTTATCGGTTATACTCGCTGAATCGCGAGTATCCAAATCGACTTTGGGTGATTGATAACCGGTTTCAGTTACAATGTGTAAAATCGATTGATTTGCCTTAGTCCATAAAAACTATTTGTTTCCTAAACATGACAGAAAACAAACAAGTGGCGGAGTGGTCTTGTGAGTGAGTGTTAAGTTGCTGAAGTGTGTCTTGGCTGACCCGGGTTCGAGTCCCGGCAGCTTCATAATTTTTTTATTTATTTTGTTTTAACTTTTTATCAAATATAATTTTTATAGTTTAGTTTATTTATTAATTATGTATCGTTTTAACTCAAAATAACTATAAATATTTAATGTAACTTTTATAACTTGATACTTGATTACAAAACGGAGCGGGTTTTGATAACCCGATTTTTTTACAAATGTTATAGTATCCCCTACTTTTAGGAATTTCGTCCCGAAATTTAAATAGTTGAAGTAGTAGGAAAAAATGCGCGTATTTTTCACGCATTGAGTCTTCACGTTCCCAAGTAAACTCAGGTCCCCGTTTCGACTCCCAGCGTACCCTAACAATTGGAATGCGACTTTGTCGAAGACGTTTCTCCCCGTAGTCCATGATCTCCACTGGTCTTTCGATAAAATGCATAGATTCATCAATCTGGATATCTTCCAGCGGAATATGGAGATTCTCATCAGCGAGGCACTTCTTTAAGTTCGACACGTGGAATGTGGGATGAATCCTGTTGAGTTCTTCTGGTAGGTCAAGCTTGTATGCTACAGGACCTACTCTTTCGAGTATCTTGAAAGGTCCTACGTAACGAGGTGCTAGCTTCCCCTTTTGACCAAAACGAACTACTCCCTTCCACGGTGATACTTTTAAAAGCACATGATCACCAATGTTAAACTCTAAGGGCTTCCGTCGTTTATCTGCATAACTCTTTTGATGACTTTGAGCCGCTAGAAGATTGTTTCGAATTTGATGAATCTTATCTGTGGTTTCTTGGAACAATTCTGGACCAGTAATTTGTGCTTCCCCAATTTCGTGCCAACATACAGGAGATCGGCATTTACGACCATATAAGGCTTCAAAAGGTGCCATGCCGATGCTCGAATGATAGCTGTTGTTGTACGAAAATTCAACTAATGGTAGGTGGGCGTCCCAATTTCCCTTGAAGTCTATGACACATGCTCTATGCATATCTTCAAGAGTTTGAATGGTGCGCTCAGACTGTCCATCAGTTTGAGGATGATAGGCGGTACTGAGATCTAATCGTGTGCCCATAGCGGATTGAACTGCTTGCCATGTTCGTGAGGTGAAACGACCATCACGATCAGAAATAATACTCAACGGTACCCCATGTCGGCTTACGATTTCGTTGATATAAATACGTGCAAGCTTTTCGTTCTTGAAATCTTTGCGGATAGGAATAAAGTGAGCTGATTTTGTAAGTCGGTCTATAGTTACCCATATTGTGTCATACCCACCAGAAGTGCGAGGTAACCCGGTAATGAAATCCATGGTTATATTTTCCCACTTCCATACAGGTATTTCTGGTTGGACAAGAAGTCCTGAGGGTCTTTGGTGTTCAGCCTTCACCTTGGAACATGTGAGACACTTGGAAACAAAAACGGCAATATCCTTCTTCATTCCAGGCCACCAATAGGTGTATCGTAGGTCTTGATACATCTTATCGGCTCCTGGGTGTATAGAATATCGCGTTTTGTGAGCTTCATTCATAAGAGTTTCACGAAGATTGTTGTGGTTAGGAATCCAGATGCGATCTATGTAATACAGAATACCGTCTGATTTAGTTTCAAGTTTTAGCTCGGCTCCACAGGACATCTCCTTTAGTACATCTTCTTCTGTTATTGAAACGTGTTGGGCTTCTCGAATTTGATCTTTAATGTCGGTTATAATTTGCGAACATAGAAGATGAATGGAGTTCGCATAACCCTTTCGACTAAGTGCATCAGCCACCACATTTGCTTTGCCAGGGTGGTATCTAATTTCACAGTCGTAATCATTCAGAAGTTCGACCCATCTTCGTTGCCTCATGTTTAACTCTTTTTGATTGAAGATATGTTGAAGACTCTTGTGGTCAGTGTATATTTCACACTTAGTACCATAGAGATAATGTCTCCATATCTTAAGAGCGAATACAACGGCTCCAAGTTCTAGGTCATGAGTGGTGTAGTTCTTTTCATGCGTCTTGAGTTGTCTCGAGGCATAAGCTATGACTTTTCCTCTTTGCATGAGAACGCAGCCCAATCCTTGCCCTGACGCGTCGCAATAGACTACAAAATCATCACAACCTTCAGGAAGAGTGAGGATTGGTGCATCACAAAGTTTTCGTTTAAGAGTTTGAAAAGCTTCTTCTTGCTTGGGTCCCCATACGAAAGGTTTTCCCTTATGAGTTAAAGCTGTGAGTGGCACAACAATGCGAGAGAAGTTTGAAATGAACCGACGATAATAGCCAGCTAGTCCAAGAAAAGATCTTACTTCAGTTGGTGTACGTGGAGCTTGCCATTCTTGAACTGCTTTGATCTTTGAAGGGTCAACATGTATTCCCTTGTCATTGACTACATGCCCGAGGAATTGCACCTCTTTTAACCAGAATTCACATTTGGAGAACTTGGCATAAAGCTTTTCCTTTTCTAGAAGTGCAAGAACGAGTCGAAGATGACGCTCATGATCAGCTTTAGATTTTGAATAAATTAGAATGTCGTCGATGAAGACTATAACAAATCGATCAAGATAAGGTTTGCAGACTCTGTTCATTAGGTCCATGAAGACAGCTGGTGCGTTGGTTAATCCAAACGGCATAACCATGAATTCATAGTGGCCATAACGAGTTCGAAAAGCAGTCTTAGGGACGTCTTCTTCATGCACTCTAAGTTGATGATAGCCAGATCGAAGATCGATTTTTGAAAAGCAGCTGGCACCTTGTAGTTGGTCAAGAAGATCATCAATGCGAGGTAAGGGATAGCAATTTTTTATGGTTAACTTGTTGAGCTCTCTGTAGTCGATGCACATACGGAAAGATCCATCTTTCTTCTTTACAAAGAGGACAGGTGCACCCCAAGGCGATGAGCTAGGACGTATGAATCCCTTGTCAGTCAACTCTTGCAATTGACTGGCTAGCTCTTACATTTCAGAGGGGGCTAACCTATATGGAGACTTTGCAACTGGTGTAGCACCTGGTATAAGATCAATACGGAATTCGACGTCTCTAACTGGAGGAAGTCCTGAAATGTCGTCAGGAAAAACTTGTGGGAAGTCTTTTACTACAGGAATGTCTTCAAGTTTCTTCTCCATGGTTCCCTTTTTGATGATATGAGCTAAAAACGCGACATAATTCTTGCGAAGATATTTTTGAGCTTGAAGACAAGACATTAAGCTGAGCCCTTTCGACGAGGTTTCTCCAATGATTCGAAGAGTCTGACCGTTTGAAAGAGGAATACGAATAAATTTTTCACGACATACAACTTCCGCCTGATGTTGACTGAGCAAATCCATGCCGATTATGATGTCAAAACTTCCCAGCTTCATAGGAATAAGGTCGACTGAGAAATCGTGGTCGTTTAAGGTGAGTGTACAGTTGCGTAAAATAGAGTCTAATGAAACTGGTTTCCCGTCCGCAACTCCTACCGTTATGGATTCCGAGAGTTTATCCCGATTTTTGCTTAAGATAGGTTCAAATTCTAATGACACAAAACTTCTATCCGCACCTGTATCAAATAACATAGAGGCATATCTACCATTTATAAGGAACGTACCGTTGACCACATTGCCGTCAGCTCTGGCCTGGTTCGCGTTAATATTGAAAGCTCTTCCTCTTGCAGGTGGAGGAGCTTGGTTCGCTTGATTCACTGGGTTGGCTTGGGCCTGAGCATGAATAATGTTTACCAACCTTGGACAAGTGTTTCTGAAGTGGCTGGGGTCTCCGCAATTGAAGCAAGCCCGCATAGGTTGGCCCATAGGATAATTGGGTTGGTAGTATGTTTGGGCTAAATGTTGGTTGGGTGGAAATGGTAGGGGTTGTTGTGCTTGACCCGTTAACTGTTGGTGGGTTTGGGTTAAAGGTTGGTGGCGGTTTGTTCGTTGAGGCATGCGGCAGTTTTGAACAGTATGTCCTGCGCGACCGCAGCCGGTGCAGTATTGGCAAGGATGATCAGGGGAATGGTGATATTGGCAACGGTTACATTTTGGTAACGGGCCTGTGTAGGGTCTTCTGTATGGTGCGGGTGAAGGAAGTTCAAAGAAGAGAAGAAGAAAGCCCCTGTTGAGGGACAAACTTCAAACCACCCCATTCCTTCCTCTAACTCCATAGCAGCTTCAAGTGTTACTGGTGAAACACTGAGAACTGAATCTTGGATTTTCGAGGGAAGTCCTCGAATGTAATGCTCGATCAGACGATAGGTTGGAGTGAATAAATTTGGAACCATTTGGTTCAACTCCAAGAACCTCTTGTTGTAGGTAGAGTGATCACCCTCCTTTTGCTTTAGAGCATGAAATTCATCCTCCAATTTCTAATTTCACTTCTAGGACAGAAACGCCTAGACATGATTTCCCTTAACTCCTCCCAAGTTAAGGCCATCGCATCTTCAGTTCCCCTCTTCCATTTCTCAGTATTCCACCAAGTGAGAGCTACTCCAAGTAGTCTCCCGGTAGCGTATCGAACCTTGCGATCCTCAGGACAATCGCAGTTTAGGAAGGTGTTTTCCATCTCCTCGAACCAATGTAGAAGAGCAGTGACACCCTCGGTCCCTTCAAATTTAGGAGGATCACAGGACTTAAAATGTTTGTAAGAGCACTTGTTGGTAGGAGGGTTGTCGATGTTCTGGTCCTGTTGTTGTGGAGGGTTAGTAGGATTTGTAGCAAGGGCTTGTTGTACTTGGACCACAATGTCAGGAAGTATCGTGGCCATTTGTTTCGCAATCTGAGTAGCCAAACGTTCCTGGGACCTTCCTGATCTTTTACCCCTTCGTTGCTGTCTAGACGACATCTACAGGATCATAAAATGAGAAGATTGTGAGTTTATGGTGTCTTTTTAGGTGTCATGTGTCTTTAAGAAAATGAAAATAACATAAATATCAATAATGCAACTACATCCATAGGATGTCTTGGGTTCGCTCATGTTGGGCCTCAAATGTCCCCCATACCTTCACCTACATAGTCATGTGGGCCCCCATGGCTATTGGCTTGGTAGGATTCACATTAGTATTGGCAATTTAACACTCGCATCCCCCGAATGCAAACCACAAAATATGTTCATGAGATGTTTGGTCGGAACGTGTCCAGGTGTAGACACAATGACAACTCAAAGTGGGGTTAGCTCACACGACGTTTGGTATAGCATGCTTTGGCCTAATAGGTACTTCGTACTCTCATCGTTAGTCCCCAGGTAGGCAAACTGGTCCTTTATTTTGGATTTATACGAATGCCAGCCTAGACAGGACGTTCCGACTACCGGTACGGGTACCCTTCCAGTTACTACATGCCCGTCATGAGAACTCACTTTGATGAGATTTGAAAACACGAAAATCATTGTAAAAGCAATCATGATGTGGTGTGTGCTTTCATGGATGTGATATGTTATGAGTATACGAGTCATGATAGGCATTATATGATAATACATACTTATGAACATGCTTGCACAATATCAAATGTAACATTTAACATAAAACATATAAACATCATGAAATTTGGCATGTAACACACAAAAATCTTAATAGTTTCTAATCGACTATAGTATAGGCTCTAAGGGTTTAATAACCTATCCTATATCCCTATAGTCATGGCTCTGATACCAATCTGTCACACCCCGACCCGCAGCGGAATAAGAGTCGGGGCATAATTGGGTTATCACCAAAGCTCAGGACATTTACTATTATGTTTCATATTTAATAAAGTCAAAGTTACATTTTCAAATATCCAAACATGTTCATTCAATACAAAGGAAATAAACCAAACATAACAATCCCAACTCTAAAATGTTTTATTCTTCTAGTCCAAGTCCTATGTGTTCCTAGCTGCTGCTGGTTCACCTGTATCATGTGAAAAATGGGAGTTTTTGGGTCAACATAAGTTGGCGAGTGAACCTTATTAGATAAACAATTATTATTAAATTAATTGTTAGTTTATCAATGAAAATTAGTGCATAATCATAGATGAGCAAATGTAAATAATCAAGCAATGGCAAATAGCAGTCACAACTATAACATACAATAACGCCTGACAACATACATGAACATACCAACATCATACTGTAAATAACATAAATGAAACTGTGCGATCAAGGCTCAATCAAACGGAGCCGATCGTATTGCATGTACTGAAAATGAAAATGTCTGTGCGATCAAGGCTCAATCAAACGGAGCCGATCGTATGTGGGCACGCCAGGTTCAACCGCATAATAAAATGGGGAACATGCTCAACGCTCATAATGTAATGGGGAGCGGCGGCCTATGAAATTGCATGTACTGAATAATAAATTGCATCCAATAATAACTACTTAACAGCAACAAACTGAATACACATGTTCATGATATGATGTATGCACAATGGTTTAGTTATAATATATATATACAAAGACACATGATACACCCCAAAACGTGATTAAAACGGGGAATTTGTAAGATTCACTCACCTTGGGTGCGTTGGATTGGAGATGGTGATATGCGCACGATTTAGATGAGCGGAACAACGGGGATTACTAACCTAAATAATAATGGAAAAATATATTAAATGGGTGGACTTTATTAAGGATTTTAATGAAATTTTTAGATATATTTTTGTGAGTTTTTGGCTATTTTCTATCTTTAAAAATGTTATTTTTAAGTATTTTTAATTGATTTTTAAATTAAATTAAATAAATAAAAATATAAAAAATTTGTTTATTTAGCGTTGACCGTTGACCGTTGACTTGTTGACCGGTTCGGTCAATGACATGGTTTGCGCTGGGTGAGGCTCGAACCGGCGACCTCCCGTACGCGTGCACGCAGCTCTACCAACTGAGCTACGTGTCTAACCCGAAATAATCTTGTTTTTATTTATACTTATACACTCATTCAGTTAATCCGAAACTCTCTTTAATTTCAAAAAACATTTTAATTCAACGGACCGGTGCAAGTGACGGGTTTCGAACGCGCGACGTATGGTTCGTGTTGCACACAGTCCACCGCTGGACTGTGTGTCTAACCCGGTTATTATCTCGGTCTCTATTATACTTAATAACTAACTGAGTTATCCCGGTTTAGTTTTTAAACAAAAAGGCTTTTTATTATAGAAGGAATGCGTATAGCAGGAATCGAACTCGGGACGTGCGTATGTATTTTGCACATAGTCCACCGCTGGACTGTGTGTCTAACCCCTTTATATTTCCGATTTTAATTAACCTTATGTTATGTTGCGTCTTCATCTTCTTCGTTGATTTTACACAGACAAACATATTCCGACTGTTATGACCGATTCATGACTTATACGCTTTTCAGACATTACAAGTAATTTAAAAGTAAAGAATGGAGAGAGTTTGGGGAAAAAGATGTACCGATTGAGGTTGTTCACAGAATTCCGGCGGTGGTTCGTCGGTACTGAAAGTGAACTCCGGCTGTTGAAACCAATTAACAGCTTGTTCGATTATTTAAGAAGTTGAGTCACTTAAACAAGGTTTAACAGAAGTTTGGGAGATCATACCCGTTCACGGTGTGTTTTCGGCAGTTTCAGGAGTTTTCCGGCGAAGGTAAGATTTTCGACAAACGTGGACTAGGATCGATTCTGATGGTGGAGTTGTGTTAGAGACTGATTAATCACATGATTGAAACAGAAAGAGTCGGAGGAAATACCGTGTGGATGTGAGTCCCGGTTTTCCGGTGACTTGCAGAATTTTTCCATCGGTCTGATTCAAGCTTCTCCGGTGGATTGTAAGGTTGCGGAAATGCAATTGGGAGTCTTGCAGAGTGTTTTGAGTCGCAGGAAAGGTCTAGGATTGAAGTAATCCAAGAATTGAAGATTTTCGGTTATTAAACCGATCCACTTCCGAATTCAAGTTACACTCATGGCAGCATTGATTGGAATCATCCGTTTATCGGTTATACTCGCTGAATCGCGAGTATCCAAATCGACTTTGGGTGATTGATAACCGGTTTCAGTTACAATGTGTAAAATCGATTGATTTGCCTTAGTCCATAAAAACTATTTGTTTCCTAAACATGACAGAAAACAAACAAGTGGCGGAGTGGTCTTGTGAGTGAGTGTTAAGTTGCTGAAGTGTGTCTTGGCTGACCCGGGTTCGAGTCCCGGCAGCTTCATAATTTTTTTTATTTATTTTGTTTTAACTTTTTATCAAATATAATTTTATAGTTTAGTTTATTTATTAATTATGTATCGTTTTAACTCAAAATAATTATAAATATTTAATGTAACTTTTATAACTTGATACTTGATTACAAAACGGAGCGGGTTTTGATAACCCGATTTTTTTACAAATGTTACAGTATAAACATGTTTTTTTTTAATTTATTAACTCGCATACTCTCTAATACTATTATAACTAGTGTTGTTGTATAAACAACATGTTTTTATTAGATTTATTAACTCACATACTCTCTAATTCTATTATGACAGGTGCATGTGGGAAGAATAAGACGGTGGTTCTGAAAATATTGAAAGATGTTGTGGTGACGGAGGAGGAGTTCAAAGCAAAAATGGATGTTTTGGGGAAGATAAAGAACAGTAATGTGGTTCCGTTGAGAGCTTATTATAACTATTCGAATGATGAGAAATGGCTTGTTTATGATTACATGCCCACTGGTAGCTTATCTGCTCGTCTTCAGGGTAATTTCTACGTCTCTAATTAATATTTGTCACAAAAGGCTTGTTGCCTATTCGTAGCTTATTAGATTGTAAGATCAAAATTTTTGTAAAATAATTTATGACATACATTACTATTCACTCTCCTCTTTCTTTATTTAAAACTTCACTACTCTGAGACCTCCGATAACGTGTTTTTACTAGTTTTTTACCTCATCATTTTTCCTTATTGTGAAGGGTGTTATTTCTTTTTATTTTTACAACTTGTATTTCCCCAAAAAATAGAAAGAATGCTTACATGGTAGGATCCAATCATTATTATAATAAAAAAATCTTTTATCTTTTTCTCTCTCTATATCAACATATATATCTATAAAAAATGGTGATGAGGGGTGTTTTAGATTTTCTTATCAGGTACGTAGATTTATTTTTGATGTTTTTTAGTGTGACAGCTGAGTTGGTACGTTTTTAAGTGTTTTTTAAGGTTCTTTATTGTGGATGGTCTCATAAACCTTATTCTCTCTCCACAAATGCATACACATTTTTATCCTCTCTTTATTCTCTCTCTCCTCCAACTCATCACTCATGTCACAAATGCATTACATTTGGTTTCGTCTTAGTATATACATGTATGTTGATAGAAAGTTGATTCAAGAACACTGAATTGATGTGTGTATTTTGTACTTATCATTACAAAGACGGGTATTCTATTTATACACAAAAAACGCAATCTAAATATAGAAGACAGCGGCTGATTGCTAGCTGTCTTTATCTTTGCTGTTTGATTGCTGAAGATTAGCTGGATATGCAGCTGTGGATTAACTGCCGCAGGATATCCGGCTGTCGATTAGCTGCGGTTTATTCCAAGGTTAGTCTTTCCTTTCTAACACTCCCCCTCAAGTTGAATAGTTGGATTTCCAAAATTCAACTTGCCCAAACAATCATTGAGAATTTTCCCGTTAACTGCTTTTGTTAGAATGTCAGCAAGCTGATCCTTTGATCGAACGAATGGTAATTCAATCGTACCATCTTCCAACTTTTCTTTGATGAAGTTCCTATCAACTTCCACGTGTTTTGTTCGATCATGTTGAACTGGGTTTTCTGAAATCTGAATTGCAGCTTTATTATCACACATAATCTTACTTGTTTCTTTTGGTGGAAAACCAATCTCAGCTAAGAGTCTCCGCATCCACATGGCTTCTGTTAAGCCTCGAGTTATACCTCTAAATTCAGCTTCTGCACTTGAAAGAGCAACCACTTTTTGTTTTTTACTCCTCCAAGTGACAAGATTCCCACCAACTAGAGCGAAGTAGCCTGCTGTTGACCTCCGACTTCCCTTATCTCCTGCCCAGTCTGCATCAGTATAGACTTGAACATTTAGGTGTCCATGTGATTCAAACAGGACTCCATGACCCACTGTTCCTTTGAGATATCTAATAATTCTCCAAACTGCTTCCATATGTGACTGTTGAGGTTGGTGCATGAACTGACTTACTACCCCTACAGCATAGGCGATGTCTGGACGAGTGTGTGAGAGATATATTAGTTTTCCCACCAGCCGTTGGTATCTTTCTTTATTTGCTAATTTTGCTCCTTCTTCCATGTAAAGTTTTTGGTTTACACTCATAGGAGTATCTGCCGGTTTGCAATCGATCATTCCAATTTCTGCCAACAGGTCTAAGACATACTTCTTTTGACTAATGAAGATTCCTTGTTTCGACCTTAGTACTTCAATACCGAGGAAATACTTAAGTCTGCCCAAATCTTTCATTTCAAATTCAGCAAACAAGTTTTCTTTGAGTTTTACCATTTCTTCTCTATGGTTCCCTGTAATGATCATATCATCTACATAGATGATTAGACAGGTTACGAATTTGCCTCTTTTTTTGAGAAATAAAGTATGATCGGCATTACTTTGTTTATATCCAAATTTTTTCATAGCTACCGTAAATCTGCCAAACCAGGCCCGGGGAGACTGCTTCAAACCATAAAGGGATTTCTTCAGACGGCAAAGTTCTCCAGTTTTGAAATCTTTTGTGAATCCTGGAGGAGCATCCATAAATACCTCTTCGTCTAGGTCCCCGTGTAAGAAGGCATTTTTTACATCAAACTGTTGAAGTGGCCACCCTTCATTTGCAGCTATCGAAAAAAGGACCCTGATTGTGTTCATTTTTGCAACTGGGGAGAATGTTTCAGCATAGTCAATCCCATGTGTCTGAGTATACCCCTTTGCTACCAGTCGGGCTTTATATCTTTCAATTGTACCATCTGGTTTATACTTAATCGTATAGACCCAACGACAACCCACGGATTTCTTTCCCAACGGAAGAGTACACTTTTCCCATGTATTGTTCTTGGTTAGGGCTTCCATTTCTGTGTTCATTGCTTCCTTCCAATGTTTAGATTTTAAGGCTTGATCTACGTTTGTAGGAGTTTCTTCGGAATAAACAGATGAGATAAATGCTTTGGCTTCCTTAGTGAAGTTTCCATTGGCCACACTAGCTATAGGATAACTAGATCTTCTCGGTTCTTTTTCAGGAGAATACCGTTTCGGAGGAACCCCTCTGTTTGTTCTAGGGGGTAACACATATCTCGATGGTGGTTCTTCTTGTCTGGATTCATCTGCCTGCAAATTTTCAGTTTGTTCTGTGGCAGTTTCATGGTTAGAAGTATTGGTGTCCTCAAAGTCATTAGAAACTTCAAAAATACCACCAGACTGAATAGGATGAGTATCACTTACCTCGGACACCAGGTTAGGAGGAACATTAGGACCGTCAGTGGCACTGAGATTGGGTTCTGGTGACTCTGTGGTTGGTGACTCTGTAGTTGGTACATAGGGAACATATTCCAACCAGCTTAGTGTGTCTAAACATTCCTTCTCCCCCTGACCACTGAGTTGGGAATTGTAGTAATACTCGGTTTCAAGAAAGTCACAGTTCATTGTGGTAAACATATGACGTGTTTTTGGATTATAACATCTGTATCCCTTTTGATTCATTCCATACCCGACAAAGACACATTTTTCAGCACAAGGGTCAAGTTTGGTTCGATCTGATTTAGGTATGTGAACAAAGGAAGTACATCCAAAGATTCGTGGTTGAAGGGTGAGAACTGAGGGTAATTTGAAGAATTTTGAAAGGGTGTGTAATGGAGTGTTAAGCTTTAGGATTTTTGTTGGGAGTCGGTTGAGAAGATAGGTAGCAGTAGCAAGGGCTTCAGGCCAAAAATATTTCGGGACCTGGGATTCAATCAGGAGGGCTCGTGTCATTTCTAGCAAAATGCGATTTTTCCTTTCGGCGACACCGTTTTGTTCTGGGGTATTTGGGCATGTAGTTTGGTGGATTATTCCCTTGTCTTGGAAAAAGGATTTAAACAAGGTATTAACAAATTCACCGCCATTATCAGATCGGAATATTTGGATGTTTGTTTGAAATTGGGTTTGAATCATGGCGTAAAACATAGTGAATTTTTCAAATACTTCGGATTTGTTTTTCAAAAAATAAACCCAGGTCATTCGGGTACAATCATCAACGAACATCACAAAGTACCGAAGGTTTTGTCCTCCAAGAACTGGGGCAGGACCCCATACGTCAGAATGGATTAATGAAAATGGCAAAGCAGCCTTAGTGTTATTGGGTTTAAAAGTTTTTCTATGGCTTTTTGCTAAAACACATGTTTCACAATGTGACATAGAATTAACTGGAAATAGTTTCGGAAATAAAATATGCGAATAACTTGCAGAAGGATGACCTAATCTCCGGTGCCATAGCCAAGCTTCCCGTTCCGATGTCCCATGAGTCAGCATCACAGCACCAGTTTGAGTCACCTCATCCACATAGTACAACCCTTGATTTTCAGTGCCACGCCCAATGATCACTCCCGTCCTGATATCCTGTAAAATACAAAACGTAGGGTACATTAGGACAATACAGTTGAGTTCCTTCGTGACATGGCTGATGGAAAGCAGCTTATGTGATAACGAAGGAACATAAAGACAATTAGAGATTTTTATTGTGGGTGAAATCTCAATAGTTCCTCCCGATTTTACATCCATTATTCCTCCGTTTGCCGTTTGAATATGTGTTTTTTCTGGTATGGTTGCTGAAATAATATCCGATAGCTCATAAGTCATCGTATCGGTTGCGCCACAATCAAAAATCCATAGTTTTTGTTTTTGATGTTCGTGGGCCATATTGGCTTTTCCCTTATTTCCAGGGACTGTTTGTGTAATATTTGTTTTTAAAAGTGACCGAGAGACTATATGTGTATTATCTTCGTCTTCTTCACTTATGTATGAATTAGGGTTTGAGGGTTGCGCCCCAAACCCTTTACCTGTTGTTTCTTCGTCATCTGCTTTGGCCACTCCGCCGAAGCCCGATCTGTTCCGGCTTTCATCTTTGGGAGCTTCTCGGTTAGCGGCGCCGGATGACTTTCCTTTTTCTGTGGTCTTTGTGCCTCTCTTCTGACCATCAGACCACCATTCCGGATATCCGACGAGTTTGAAACATTGTTCCCGGGTATGTTTCATCATCCCGCAATGATCACACTTGAGGTGAGATTTGTCGTCTTTACTTGTTCCGATTCTTTTTTCACCGGTTCGTCGGTAACCCTTTAACGCAAGCCCTAGTCCGTCAATTTCCGAGGCCATTAGACCCACTGTGATACCCTGTGCGTCATTGAGAGGTGTTCCCAGAATATTCTGGTGAGCGGCCTCCTTGCGGACAGTAGAGTATGCAGTTTCTACGGTTGGAAGGGGCTCTAACCGGAGTATTTCCCTTTTTATAGGATCATTTTTCCGGTTGAGAGCGTTTAGAAACTGGAACAGTTTCTGTTCCGACCTGATTTTGTGATACACTTGGATATCGGCTGGGCAGGTCATAGGGTTTGGGTCAATCCGATCAATTTCTCCCCATACTCCTTGGAGTATAATCCACAATTCTTCTAGGGAGAGATTGTTCTGTTTGATTTCATTCGCCTTGACATGTAGATTGAAAGTTTGGAGCTTGTCACGCCCACTGCTATATGTTATAGCTAGGGCATCCCACAGCGATTTTGCTGTTGGGAATTCGGTTAGATTGCTGGCAAGAGTTGGTTCGATGTTCTGTATGAGCCATGAGAAGACGACTAGGTCGTCTTGTTCCCATTGCTCATACTGCTCGCTGGTTTGATTTGGTGGGTTGGTTGATAGATGATTTAGAAAGGTTTTTGACTTACCGCCTATGGCTACCCTCATCATCCGGGTCCATAAGGCGTAATTCTGACTATTGAGCTTGAGGTTTATTTGAAGGTTATCGGATAGTTTTGGGTTTCGGTTTTGTGGGTTAAGGCCATTCTTGAGCAGATTGGCGATTTGAATGGATAAATCTTCTCCCAAGTTACCGGCTTCGGCCATGGCAGCTTGGTTGAGAGGATGATTCGGTTTTGGGTGAGCAAGGTAGATGATGAACAGGTCAAGAACGACACTGCTCTGATACCATGATAGAAAGTTGATTCAAGAACACTGAATTGATGTGTGTATTTTGTACTTATCATTACAAAGACGGGTATTCTATTTATACACAAAAAACGCAATCTAAATATAGAAGACAGCGGCTGATTGCTAGCTGTCTTTATCTTTGCTGTTTGATTGCTGAAGATTAGCTGGATATGCAGCTGTGGATTAACTGCCGCAGGATATCCGGCTGTCGATTAGCTGCGGTTTATTCCAAGGTTAGTCTTTCCTTTCTAACATATGTTGCATTGTATCTATTTCCAAGACGTTAAGGGTTCAAGTCACGTGTTCAAAAAATAGTATATATATTCAGGATTAGATATAGATTAGATTTGGAGTGTGTAAGTTCATCTTACAAGAAAAAAAAACTCTTATCTAAAAGTTGCTTCAGGTTTCCGCTTCAGATGTCATCAAACGCAAAACCCTAATCACACATGTTGAAAGACCCGCATGTTGAAAACCATAATCACGCATGTACAAAATCAACTGTTACATTTATACCATTTTCTTTCTTTAAGATTAAGAAAATGAATCGTGTATTTTTATTCACGTTAATAATTTGTGTCTTGCCTAGATAGTCGTATAATGGTTTAAATCATCTAAAGAATGTATAAGTCAAATGTATAGTTGTATGCATTATTAAAGTGGTGCAAGTGATTGTTTTGCAGGAAGTGTAGGTTCAATCCAAACACAATTGAACCGGGACCATCGTATGCAAATTGCACTAAGTGCCGCTAAGGGGTTGGCATACTTACATGTAGTTGAAAAAATTGTTCATGGCAACATCACATCAACAAATATCTTCTTCCAACAAGAAACTAACAATGAAGTTTCATTGTCTGACTACGGGCTCATCACACTTTTTTTATGGGTCAGGAAGCTCCCTGAACCATTGGGTCACCGGTTACTCGGCCCCGGAAGTTCTCAAGACAGGGAATTCACCTTTGAATCTGATGTGTATAGCTTTGGGGTTTTGTTATTGGAGCTTTTAACTGGAAAAATTCCTAACCATGCCTCATTGGATAAGGAAGGGGTCCACGTTTGTGACTGGGTCGGTTCAATTGTAGGTGAGGAAGCTAAGGTTGAGCTTTTCAATGTGGAATTAACGAGGGATCATAATATCGACAAGATGGTACAGTTAGCGAAGAGTTGTGTATTGATTGAGCCAAATCAACGACCACCAATGTGCAATGTGGTGAGCATGATGGAGGACATTTGTCAAGATAATCATGGGATTACAACTCAAAGGGGATACAATGATAGGCCTTAAATGGAGACTCGTGAGACACTAAGTATCATCATGTTCGACACAACGTAAGCTCATGTGATCGATCTAATTAATGTGATTTTGGTGGTTTTGTGTTCTTGAAATTGTGTGTGAATTTTATGGACGGGTCAAGTTTCCATGTGTTTGATTGTAAACTATTAGCTTGTGAGGTTGTTTTCCTGCAGTTGTAATATGTTCTTAAAACTTACGTGTTGAAGATAACCTTCTTTAAGCTACCTTATCCATGCTACATTCTCTTGGAAAGAATTAATCAATGCAGTTGTTGTATAACAGGAGTTGATTGGTGAAATTGGTGTTAAAAATAGGAGTTAATTGTTAAATTTATTTTAAAATAAGATTTATTTTTTAACTTGAATTTTGATGTTTGTTAATGTGATAGAATTAGATTTAGATTTAGATGTCTATTATCTTTCATGTTTAATAGGTATTTTCTATTATATTGGGTAGAGATGCATAATCTGAATTGTAAACTAGTTAGGGTTGAAACCTTGTTCGGTTTGGTTAAGGAAAAGTCAAAATCGAGTTGGGAAAGAAGTGTGGCGCTAGAAAAGGGAGGCATTGGTGGTGAGCTGGTGATGCAGAGAGGAGGAGGCTACAGAGAAATATGGATTTTTGGTAAAATTAATTGAGTTTATTATGTGAATTAAAAGTTAAAGACAACATGCTACCTGAAATCAGGTAACATATTACATTAACCAGTAAGAAATTGAAAGATTGTTAATTCAGAAAAAGTTTAGTGTTAAAACATTTAAGAGTATTGTGTTTTAGATTGTTAAAATATTTAAGAGTATTGTGTTTTAGATTGTTAAAATATTTAAGAGTATTGTGTTTTAGATAGTATTTAAGAGTTGACGTGCATGAGAATATGAGATAGTATATGAAAATACAAAAGAATAGCTCACATAAACCGGAGCTTCAATTTTACTAACTACAAACATATAGGCAAGTGTACATACGATTTGTGTAATATATTGCTAGGAAGAAACCGAGTATCGTCAGCCGATTAAATAGTTTAGAGGTGTCTATGCTAACAAGTAAATAATATAATGGTTAATAAAAGATTTTCATCTTCGTTCAGAATCCTCGAAATTAGTACCTAACAACATGTACCAGAATGACAGGCAAGATCACTTTAATCACGATTACGAACTCGACTCACATCAGAGATATCAACTCTATAAAATGGTATGAAATCAAACACAGAAACAAGAAATAACGATAAAACGATGACCAAAACTTTATTAATTTACCCATACCAAGAAAATACCCTCCAAACACCTTAGATCTTACAAATTGTAAGATCTTTGAATAGTACAACAAAGATGATAGTTAATCTAAACAACAACTACAAGATCTCACAAGAGATCCAACATGATCAACAAACTCTAATCATAAACGAGAAAGAATAAAGATGTTTCTTGAGGTTTTAAAGGGTCAAAACCCTAACACTCTTTATATATGTTGTCCAAATGAAAGTTCCACTTAAGTCGTTTATCTTTCATATCTTCACATAATAATATCCTAGACGAATAACCTTCAGACCCTTCAAGTTTCATCTTGTACACTTAACACCCTTATCAGTTACAAACAAACGTAGCAATTTATAAAGTTGTTACATAACCATATATTTGCAACTATATATTGGCACATGAATTATAGCTTATGCAAATTTTATCATGTCTCCTTAATTCATGTGGCAAACATATCAAACAACCCCACTTTTTACACAAAATATTATGTTGAAGAAATTCAGTCCTTTTGTAAAAATGTCAAAATCATTGGTATGAAGCTTTTCTGGTTTAATAACACCACTTGAAATTTTCTCTCTTAAAAATGCAAGTCTATCTCAAAGTGTTTGGTTCTTTCATGGAAAACAAGATTCAATGAGATAGAAATTGCAGATTCGCTATCACAAAACAATTTAACAGGCAGATCACAATTGATCTTTAACTCTTGCAACACATTTATAATCCACATAACCTCACAAGTGGCTGAACACATAACTCTGTATTTAGCCTCTGCAGTGGATCTTGAAACCACATTTTGTTTTTACTCTTCGAGGAGACAAATGTGTCTCCTAAGAATACCCCAAAACCAGTGACAGACTTCCTTGTCACAATATACTTAGCCCAGTCAGCATCAGCAAATACACAAAGTTACATTAAACATAACTCCACCACCAGGTGATAGCTTTAAGTACTTAAGTAACCTTAAAGTTACATTAAGATGTACTTGGCATGGATTGTGTCTCCACTTGGGTTTTGTAAAACTTGTTGCTCTTTAACCGTTTATTAGTAACCAAATAATTTTGTTCAATTGGAACAACAACGGGGTTTACAACCCAAATATCCAAATTCACTTAACAGTTCAAGACAATACTTCCTTTGTGTCTAGCAAATGTTATTACCAGAATACAACGCCTCAATTCCTAAAAAATATCTCAGCAAACCCAAGTCTTTGATTTGTAAATTTTCACTTAAATATTTTTTAACATTTTCAATCTCACTATTACAGTTCCTGTTACTACAATATCATCAACATATACTAACAGGACAACAAAAACATCTTTATTAGATAATATAAACAAAGAATGTCACACACTCTGAACAAACCCCATATTAATTAACACAACAGTTAATTTTTCATTCCATTTCCTAGGGGCTTATTTCAACCCATATAAAGGCCTTAACAATTCACTCACTTATTTATTATCTTTTAAATAATAACCCATCCTCAGACAATGACCCACAAAGAAAAACATTATTAACATCTAACTGATATAATGACCCGTTCTTATTCACAACAAGTTTTAAGACTAATCTAACAGTAACCATCTTAACCACAAGTGAAAATGTTTCACCAAAGTTAATACACTCTCTCTGATTATAACCTTTGGCTACTAACATAGCCTTAAACCTCTCTACTTCACCATTTGATTTATACTTCACTTTATAAATCCACTTACAACCTATAGCCTTTCTACCATGCGGAAGATCAACCACTTCCCAAGTATAGTCCTAAACAAAGCTTCCATCTCTTTGTTCATGGATTCAACCCATCTCGGGTCTTTCACAGCCTCATTATAAGTAGTGGGTTCAACAGCTTTATTTAAGCTACTCACAAAACATATTTTTTAGTTAACAAACAAGCATAATTCACAACTCTATCTATACCATATTTAACTTTCTTATCAAGAACAAAATCACTATGTTTTTGTGGCATAGACACACTTCTAGTGGACCTTCTTAAACTTATACCCTCAGATAGGTTGGTCTCATCAACTGATGGTGTCCACTGCGCTGCTATTACTACATTGTCCACTACCACTCACATACCTATCTCCTATATGTTGAGTATTTTCAACATCAATGGCAGTGGCAGATGTAGAGTGTTCTAATAGCTGTTGATCATTACTAGAAGAACCATGAGAACTGTTATTACCCTCTTCATCATTAGGTGTTAAAGGAACCTCAGGTGTAAAAGTTTCAAAAGATCAAAGAAATTTACATGATTTAAAGTTTATCAACAACAACTTCTTGATTATTCCACTATTTAACCATAAAAGGATAAACAGTTTCATAAACCTGTACATCTCTAGAAAAAAAAGCATGATATGCAAACTTATCAGACTCATTAAGAATGATACTAAAACACAAACACCCAAAGTTCCTTAGATGTAACAAAAATGGTTTAAAACCAAAAACTACTTAATAAGCACTTTTACCACTTAACACAAAAGAAGGTAACCTGTTAATTAGATAAACAACAATTAGACTAAATCAGACGAGAAGATAATTCATGAATTTTATTACACGGGTTGATAAAATATACATTGTAATCTTATAAAAATGTGATTTATGATTAATAAATGTAATAACATTATATTTTTATCTCATGGTTAAATATGTATTATATTAATGTGTATATCAATTGTTTCATAAATTATATTAGTATTTAAAATTTTCATGTGATAAATCCAATTGTTTTTTTTGTTTATAAGATTTATATGTAGTTGATATATTATAAGCTAAAATTATAATAATATTTTTATTGTTGTATAATGTATTTGTTATGATATTTATTTTCTAGTATAATAAAGTTTGATAAGTATTTTTAGAGTAGAAATGATATATATAATATTAAAATAAATTAAAACAAAAATGTGTTTTTATACTTTTTTAAAAAGTTAGATATTATAACTTAGAGCAAATTGCCATTTTTGTCTCTGAGGTTTGGGCACGTTTGCCATTTTCGTCTAAAATGACACTTTTGTACTATTTTGCCCCCACGTTTGTAACTTTTTACCATTTTCATCCAAATGACTAACTTAGTTAAAAAGTTATGTTAAATGAGTTTTTTTTAGGTTTGGCACCCCGCACCTTCTCTCTCTCCTCTCTTTCTGTCGTCACTCTCATCTATCGTCACCACACCCACCACACACCATCAGCCCACCACACACCACCACAACCACTCACCACCACACCACCAGTCACCACCCACACCCCTCACCACCAGACCACCACCATCACCACCACACCAACACCACACCAATCATCAACCGATCGAAGCCCAAATCCAACGCCACCAACGTCATCCCATTTTCACCACCACCTCTGCTTTCGGCCACAAGACACCACCCATCACCACCAACCCACCACCATCAAGACACCCTCACTGAAATTCCAACCATCACATGCCAAAAAAAAATCTTACAACGAAATTCAAACAATCACCTACAAAATCCACAAAACACATCACTGATATACACACACCGGAGCACGTCCACTTCATATTCAACATCTATTCACGGAAGCAGAATTTCCTTTTCCGGCGTAGGACGATGTTAAAGATTTGCTGCGACAGTACACCATGGTTATGTGGTGACATCGTGAGGAGGATTTGCCACTGGATTATACTCTCTGGACTCTGAAAGCGATCCTCGTGTGATCGGAGAAGAGCCGAAGTGTTGCTTCATCCGACGTCGTTTGCTGGTCCGTACGGTGTTGGTGATATAGGTGATCAGGCTTTTCGGTTTCTAGATTGGTTGAGTGAAGCCGGGTTGCTCGGTGTGGCAGGTTCGGATTTTGGTTAATGATTTTGGTGAATGTGTATAGGTTAGATTTAGAGAGAGAGAGAAAGAGAGAGTGGTTTGGAGAGACAGAGAGAGTGTGAAGAGAGTAGAGAGAGAGAAAGAGAGAGAATGGGGTGGGGGTGGGTGGGGTAGGATTTATAATTAGTTTTTTTTTATTTTTTATTTAAAAGTTAACAGAAAAACTAAACTCAGTTGGTGGTTTGGATGAAAATGACAAAAAGTTACAAACGTGGGGGGCAAAATGGTAAAAAGTGTTATTTTGGACGAAAATGGCAAACGTTCCAAACCTCAGTGATGAAAATGCAATTTACTCTATAACTTATTAAAGATAAATTGTTAAAAAGAAAAAAAAATCAAATTAGACACTGTTAAAGTCCAGCTCACCGACCCAAATGTCAACAGTTTTTTAACGTTTATATTATAAATAATAATAATTAAGATAAGGATCAAAATATATTTTAAATAAAAATATATAAAATTATGAGTGTAAAGGAGAAAGTGCATGTGACATTACTTGGAATCTTTTATTAGTATTTAGATTAGATGCAACTTATTATATAACTAGTAATAACACCCACCCGCGTTGCGGCGCGGTACATCGCAAACATCGAATGAATTAGTCCAAACGTTATGTGATGCGTTAACCATATGAAAAATGTGTTTCGATGTATATGATTGAACTCAATGTAACCTATATAAGCATCGCGATTGGATCAAAACATAAAGTAAATCAAATGTATACCATACAATCATAATGCATTATACGTGACCTGAGTCATACACAGAAAACATAACGGGTATAACACAAAATCTGACACGTATAATCAGAAGAGATTAATTAGAGCTTTTAAAAAGGGGGAAAAGAAACCACAATTTGACTCCACTCGGTTCGAAACAAAATTTACAAAACATCACTTGACTCGTTTCCCAAAAAAGTATACGTTGAAATACACCATCAATTAATCGAACATACACCAACTCAAATTTATATCGAAACATACATAAAAATATGCACGTAAAAATGGTTTTTAAACAAAAACATATTATATTTGACCTCACTTGTTTCCAGAAAAAGTTTACGTCGACATGTAGAGCAAATCTTGTTTATACCGGCACGTTCATAAAAATATGCACGTGAAAAAAAGTTTTTTTTTAAGTAAAGGAGGTCTAGGGCTAAACTTGAAACAAATTATTAGTAAAAAACTTAATAGGTTAAATATGTTCGTAAAATTGTGCCCAGTAGCACTAATGCCAAACCATCGCCAGCGACTACCAACATCATAAGAGCTTGTAAAAATAAATAAATAAGACGGAACAAAAAACATACGCAAAATCGTTGAACCACGCATGCCCGTTGCGACGTGTTAATGCGAGAAATTAGATAGAAACTTAAAGAGTAGAAAGAATAACTAAGTCGATCTAGGATCTGCCCATTGGGGCGAACTTGTCAAACGAAGAAAAATAGACGCATTGCGACTGGTTTGTCAAACGAAAAACCAGTCAAAAAAACATTGAACCCCACACGTACATTGCGGCGTGTTTACTTGCGAAATATGAAAGTATGAAGGGACCAAAGTTAAAAATAAAAAAAAGTGTTGGGGTTAGATTACAAAAATTTGAAAAGATTTGGGTTAAAACTAAAAAGTCAAAAGGATTATAATGTGAAAGATAAAAACTTTCGGGATGAAAGTGAAAATTGTATTTTTTTTAAACTCCCAATGCATACCTTATAACTACCTAAAGCAACAAATGTTGCTAATTTTATATTATAAATATAAATGAAGACTAAATTGTTAAAATCGTTCTTTAGGTTTGGACATAGTTTGTTAGTTTCATTCAGAACAATTGTTTTTATGTTGCCTTTCAATTTTAGGATTTTTTTTACCAATGTCTAATTTGCTTTCTTTTTATTTCAGACATTTGTATAAAAATGACAAAAAATTTCAAACTCAGGGACGATTTTGGCTAAAAAAGTTAGACGTTTGGATTAAAATGACAAAAAAACTCAAAGTGAAGGACAACATGCTATAAAAAGTTGCTTTGTATGAAACTAATAAAAATGCCTAACTGCAGTGACATTTTTAACAGTTTACTTCATAATTAAATAAAGAACATAATATGTTATTTACAGTATTTTATAACATGCATGTTTTTGTAGAGTTTTTTCCCATAAGGGTGTTGGTGGAAAATCTTATTTACTAAAATTGGTGATTTGCAAAGTATTTACTAAAATAGGTATTTTTTGAAAATCTAGTTTTTCTCACTCCTAATTTTATTGGATAAAAGAAATTTCTATCTTAAAATATGCTTATAGGAAGAAAATTATAGTAAAATTAAAAAATGAATTTATTAACATTTCTTTAAATTAAAAAAAAACAAATCTTTAATAGAAATGCTTTTATTTTATCATGAGTACTTTTTTATTTTTTTAAAAAGTATTTTCATCAACGTTTTTGTTTTTAAATAATATAATCTTCTAAACTCAACTAAACCAAGTTTGTGGAATGGTATTTTGTGAAACCTAATCAAATTATCAATTTGAGATCAATGTAATATAATGTTATAAAGTATTATACCAATCCTATGGGTTGGATGGTAATAAATTCTATAGAAATAAACAAATTATGTTTCATTTATATAAGCAAATAACACAAAACTTTTATATAATGATGTTTAAGTTCTACACATGCCATTGGATGAAGTTACAATTAAGTAATGTTTGATTCATTCAGTTTTCTTAGAACCTAAAAACTATCAGTTTTATTATTAAAAGGTGTATAATACACATTCTGTGAAAAAAAATAAAGAATTATAAATATAAGTGTATCATATGTTTTTATATAAGGCATGTCACACACACATATATATATATATATAAATGATGTATAAATATTCATATACTAACAAGTGGACTTCCCCGCGCGTTGCGGCAGGAAGTCGGTTGGTATCATCGGCTCGATTAAATAAAGTATCAATAAAGTATCTTTACCGTAATTAGTATTTATATAGCGACTGAAAGATAAACCCAAAAAATAAAGTCATAGTATGCCCGAAACAGAATCGACACATGTTTTGCATTGAAAAAAAAAAACTATAAGAATGAATATTGATAAAGGTTTCAAAAGTACAAACACCAGTTTTGATATCGGTTAAAATTGACATGATACCGAATTGATAAAGCTTTCTTTAGTGATGATAAGAAAAAGTTCAAAATTTATGTTACTGTTCTGAAGAGTTTGATTAATAATAATAATAATAACAACAACAACATCGTGTTGCGGTGGTATCTTACCGCAAGTATTCGATGTGTATTGGTTTAATTCGTTACAGCATCGATACGATACATGCACTCGGTATATAAATTAACGTGTGCTTGCTTTACATCGACCAAAAACAATAAAAACAAATAGTATCGGTCGGTTCGGATCATCACAAACTGGTACCGATATTCATTTATTAACTCAGACAGAGTTGAATAAATGAAATATTATCGAACCTAAATCATAAAAATGGATCTAGGTTTACGGCATACCAGTACTGTATTGTTTGATACGATAGCAATATCATTGTAATCACGTTTTTTTAATAACCTGAGTGCTTTAGTTTTTATATGATAAAATTAAATAATATCAAACAATAACATTGGGTAATATCAAACTTATATCACTATATATTTATAATATATAAAGGATATAAAAGAAATATATTAATTATATATACCATGGAAGAAAACTAATAATAAAATATTATGAAAATATGATTAGTGTTCATGAGCAGTTTGAATTAATATGTATAATACACTAATGGATGACTTATTACTCGTTTAACTAATGTAGATTATTAGATTTAATAATACATTTTTATAACGAATAATATCATATAATTAAATAAATTGAAATAATCACATATGTATATAAATGTTTCTATTAAAAATGTTATATATAAACGTTTCTATTAAAAATGTTTTTAAAAAAGTTAAAGGAACCTTGATAACTGAATTAAAAGAAAACATTAAAACTTCTTTCTATATCTCACGATCCATTTTTTAGTTGTAGTGTATTTTTTTTAACTTGTTAAGAAAACATCCTAATAAATAGATATGATCATTACAAAAATAGGATTGAGATAAAATGATTTTAAAAAAACATCTATTTTAGTAAATACTTTTCAAATCACCCATTTTAGTAAATAAGTTATCCACTAACACCCTTTTGAGTAAAGCTCTGATCTGTGTAAAAGGCAAATACCATAGTCTTTAATTTACTGTACCTTATAATACCTACTTTTTATTTTTTTCTCATAATCTTTACCTGTTTTTTTTTATTTTAAAGTCCGTCTACTTGGTAATATTAAACATAATTATGAACTTTTCCTACAAAACTTTCTTTAGTTTTAAAATTAGGTTTTATGTTTATGATCAGTTATATTATACTAGTATTTTTTACTTTTGTAATATTTGATTTTAAAATATTTAATTATGTACATGCAATAGAAAAGCATGTTTTATGTTGTATATTTTATGGAGTTAATGATGTATTAATCAGCCTTTACATAAAATATAATGCAGTTAGAAAAAAAATCTATTTGTTTGGCTTAGATTTAATATTTTCGTATGTAATAAGAGAACACCATAAAAGTGCCATCTAAATCTGAATTGTTCTAGTTATTTTATAGTTTTGAAAGTCATTAATTTATATATAATATGTTGCCTATCATGGATTTATATAAGAATCCTTCATAAAAAACCTCATGTTACGAATGTTTTATAATCTTTAATTATTCATTCTAATCTGTTTTGATTTATAATTTCTCTTATTTTTATTTTCTATGTTTCTTGTTTTTCTAAGTGTCATATAAAATATGATGATTTTCTATTCAAAAGTTACACCATTAATTAGATTTCATATGTTTTTCTTTCGTATTTTTTTTTCAAAATAAACTATGTAAATGGATATTTTAAACCATTCAATAATCTTTTTTTTTACTTTCTTCTGTAGTAAGTGATACAAATATATAAAAAGGTTAATTTTATGTAGTTAGATGGAATTATTTAAATCTTAGTCATCTTTCAAAAATAGGCTAAATAATAGTCGTCTACAAAAATAAATACGTTAAATCTTAGCCGCTTGCAAAAAAATCTAAGTCATAGTCGTTTGCAAAATATTAGGCTAAATCTTAGCCGTCAGACTCAGGTGTAGCAGTTTTTTACACATGTCTTGATTTGGTTGGCCGAACTTACATGAAGTTTTCTGATTGATTAATTTTAAATATGAGTGGGCTAAAAATGAATGTTTATTTTAGAAATATCATACATAAATTGTGGTAAAAAGGTGAGTGAATTTTGTTATTTTGGTTATTTTCACTAAGTTAAATAAATGCATTATTGAATTAAAGCTTTTATAATTGAAAAGAAAATCATATGAAATCCACTTTTAGATATCTAGCACTCTGTGTGGGAGAATTATTGTAAATAAAGTTTCAGGTCCATGGTTTTTTTGGAAAGTTGATTTCTTTATTCATGCATCAACTTTAAGGAAGAGCGTGATTCATGTGTAAATCCTTTAATGTTTCTATCTTTATATTCTGGTTTGAAATGCTAACGATCCATCCATCTTCCTAAACTAACCCAACTTCAATATATCTCCATCATATAAAATCAAGTCATCAGTTGTTTCTTTTAATTCCCTGGAGTTATGGAGCACAGCTTAACAAATCAGTTTCTCCGAATTCTAGATGAACTCAGTTCCGGTGACTGCAAAATTCCTAGCAAGATTACAGATACATTGCTAAAATACGTGCAACCTATATACCGATCAGAAAGAGCTTGAAGATGAGATGGAGCTTGCAAAGAGAACATTGGAAGGCCTTTCTAAATCTGTGAACCAGTTGATCCATAATGGTGAAAATAGCCAAGCCAACGATAATCTCATGAAGCTAATTGAACGAAACCCTGCTAGTGGTTTTCATGTAGTTGCAATGTTTGACTAAAGACATGCAACATGTTCCATTTTTACTACTAAAAGTAGAACATCAAAATTGTTGGAGCTTACCGGTGGTAACCCTTACAACCATCACGATTTCCCTTCCTAAAATTAAAAAGGTGGACGTTGTAACTTGTTGAAAGGTGTGAAGGAAGGTCTACTATACGTCACACTTGTTGAAGAAAACCTGAATGCTACCAATGACTTTGTAAGCGTTCAAGAGGCTGCAAAAAGTTTGTGGAAAGAAGTTGACATCGACCACAAATGGTTAGGACACAAGTTGCAAGACCCCTCTTCTCAAGAGAAAACAACTAGACAGATTGTTGAATGGTTCAGGGATACATCTGAAAAAATAGTTTACTCAGAGGTCGCAACTAGGAATGATGATTCCAAAGGCTGGTCTATGTGCCCCCAACTCAATGTATCCTATAACCAAAACGATATTGAGTACCAACAGTGCCAACATTGATGATGAGGTTAGCCAAAATGAACTATTTGATAAGTTATCATCAATGATCGCTGACATAATTGCCGCTTGTCTCACAAACTTGCCTCAAGTCATAGCCATGAAATGCCACACTAATGCAATAGAGAAAAGGGAGGCCAGTGTCAAAGATGCAGCCCGACTTCTGGGTAAGTCTACAAAATTAATCAAAGAACTGCAACGTCGTGGTATTCTAGGCATGAAACCAAGTGAATTGCCATTTATCCGTGAATGGCGTGCTTATTTTAAAGTCAATGTTAAGAAAGAAGGCGATGTCAGCTTTGGTGAAGATGACCTGCTGGGCGATTTGGGGAGGCAGAAACCGCAAGGTTTTTTGAAGACAAGAGTGTCTCTACGCAGCAGCTGATAGACGAGATCAAAGAAACAACTTATCTATGGATGAAACATAGGGCGAGGTGGAAAGAAGTAACACTTGATAAGTGGTTAAAGTTTGATGTTAATTTGTTCTAATAGCTCATGTTTAGAATGTAAGTCTGTGGTGTCTGTGCTGTATGATTCTCCTGTCTAGCTACTCGCTGGCTGGTATGTATCTATCTTTGTTGGTGTTGGAATATAGTTGGCTCCCTGGTTTGTTCAAAAAAAAAAAAGTGTTCATGTTTATATGTTTTCCTCATCTGGTTTCCAATCATAACATCTAAATGTATGTTAATCATGTCCTTGGTTCTCATAGTAATTTCTACTCTCTTTTTCCAACTTCTGTTATATCTTTTACGCAATAAGTACCATGCATTATATAATTCTCAAGGTTATTGCTTAGATTGGTTTTGTATTGAATTGAATGCTTGCATCTAAATTGGTTGACACTAAGATCACTAAATTCATTCTATTCGTTGATGACTGCAATATGTGTTCACCAATGAATACATTATTTATAGAACCATAAAAAAGTAGAGTGTGTATATATATAGGTTAGGATCATGTCAGAAACAGTAGGCTAATTAAGAAACTTGAGAAGCATTCTGGAACCACACATTTTCTCAAAGCTTTTCGTAATATACACATATGTATAGTTTAAAATTGACTATATACATATCTGTATAGTTAAATCAAACTTCGTACCATGTCACCGTTTTTTCTCTCATTTGCTACATTTTATTTCAATTATAGTTTTTTACGCATTTATATTTTGCATCTTTATATCGTCTTTATCGTTTAGTCTGGACACGGATTCCCCGCCACAACGCGTGCGGGTATTAATCTTAGTTTTTAAAAATTTACAGCCTCTCATTCGATAATCACTACTTCGTATGATAAGCTATCCCACTTATCAATTCTTACCTATCATCCTATCATATCGTACCACTTCTATTCTCCACTATTTATATCGTGTCTTTGTTCTTCCGTTTCCACATCTTCCTGTGTTTTCTCTCTCTACAAATCCCTTACTTTCTCTCTCTACAAACCCTCAGATCTGTCTCTATAACCATCCATCATCCAATTCAAAGGTACCAAACCTCAAAACTCTCATATTTTTTTTTCAACTTTTCTCCAACATAATTATTGTTGTTTTTTTTTTCTTTTACGATGCAATTAGATGTGTAAATGATTGTTAATAGTTAATACATCGACGTTGATGAAATTAGATGTTGTAGATGATAGTTAGGGTTTTGGTTGTTCGAATTTTCAGCTGAATTGTACGGTGATTGAGGTTGAATTTTGGTTTGTTTGATTCGTTAGGTTTTTTAGGGTTTTTGATTGTGTTGATATTAATTATTTTATGCAGGTTTTGTGAGGACAGTGAAACTGTGAAACGATGTCGTCTCTTAGCAGAGAGCTTGTGTTTTTAATACTACAGTTTTTAGATGAAGAGAAGTTTAAGGAAACTGTTCACAGGTAGGGTTTATCAATTTGAATAATAATAATATTATGTTTTTCCAAATTTGTTGTTAACTAGTAGATTTAATTTTAAAATATACCTAGGGTGTGCAAGGTTTGATTTGGTTCGGTTATTAGCATTAACCGTAACTGAAGTCATCGGTTAATGGGTTCGGTTAATTTGGTTAACTTTTCGGTTTTCGGTTCGGTTAATAAACCCAATCAAACAAGGGCTAATTTTTTTTGCTTATAAATATATGTGAGGGAGGTATAAGTACATGAAATAGATGTACAAATACATGACATGGAGGTATAAATAAATGAAATGGAGGTATAAAACTAGAAATATATGAAAATATAAATGGTTCGGTTCGGTTAATTTCGGTTAACCGATGGTACAAAAAATAATCGATAACCGGCTCTCGGTTAATTCGGGTAATTTCGGTTCGGTTTCATCGGTTTTCGGTTCTATTTCGGTTAACGGTTCGGTTATTGCTCACTCCTAAATATACCTTTTGGAAAAAATATGTTTTATAATTTTGGTTTTGTTGATGCAAGATATATGTTTTATCATTATGTTTGAATCATTGTTAAGGTTGGAGCAAGAGTCGGGATTTTTCTTTAATGTTCGTTACTTTGAGGAAATGGTGACGAATGGGGAGTGGGATGAGGTGGAGAAGTATCTTTCCGGGTTCACGAAAGTGGATGATAACAGATATTCGATGAAGATTTTCTTTGAGATACGAAAGCAGAAGTATTTAGAAGCTCTAGATAAGTATGTTTTTTTGTATATTTTGTTATTAAGTTGAGTGATTTCATACACGACCCCCTTAATTTAGCATTTATCACTGCTAGTAAAGTTGCAAAGCGTTTTATGTTTTGTTTTTATTTATTTCCTTTATACAGTTATTTATTTGTGTTTTTAGTGATTTATTTATTATAGTTTTTGATTGGGATAATAATCAGGTTTAAAATATTTGATATCATTTTAGAGTGATGCGATTTATTCAATTTTAGGAAGGATCGTGCTAAAGCTGTTGAAATTCTACTGAAGGATTTGAAGGTGTTTTCTGCTTTCAATGAAGATCTTTTCAAAGAAATAACACAACTTTTGACCCTGGAGAATTTCAGGTTTCGTATCGATATTGTAAAATGTAGAAGGTATCCATATTTAATTGTAGAACTTATGTGATATCTGATAAACTTACACACATACAGAGACAATGAGCAATTATCGAAGTACGGAGACACAAAGTCTGCAAGGGGTATAATGTTGGGCGAGCTTAAGAAGCTGATCGAAGCAAATCCTCTGTTTCGTGATAAGCTAAACTTCCCAACTTTAAAAAACTCGAGATTGCGTACACTTATCAATCAAAGGTTGAGATTAGAATATTAGACATTCCTGGTTTCTGGGGCTGACTTTTCCCGCCAGACTTCATGCATTCGTTTTGACTTTTGTGTTTTAATTTGTAGTTTGAACTGGCAACATCAGCTGTGTAAAAACCCCAAACCAAATCCCGACATTAAGACTCTGTTTGTTGACCATTCGTGTGGACAGTCGCATCCGAACAGTGCTAGGGCTCCTTCTCCCGTAAATAATCCTTTAATGGGTGCGGTACCAAAGCCTGCAGGCTTCCCTCCTTTGGGTGCTCACGGAGTAAGTGTAAACATGTTTATTTTATAACTTTAAATCAAGTTTTATAATCCATTTTGACTTTTTAATCATTCATGTGGTATGAAGCCTTTTCAGCCCGCACCGGCAACTCTGCCAACGTCGCTTGCTGGTTGGATGGCAAATCCACCGACTGTTTCGCATCCCTCTGCTTCTGCGGGGCCGCTTGGTTTCAATCCGACAACGTAATTCTGGTACGTACTTTGTTCACTTATATTTGACGTGTCTTAACTTTTTAAGGTGGTTTTTCACTTTTTCTTCATAGTTGATTAACGGTGCATATGATCTTAACGTAACAGCTATGTTAAAGCGGCCCAGGACTCCACCTACCAACAATCCTGCTGTAGACTATCAAACAGCTGATTCAGAACATGTGATGAAGAGAACACGGGCGTTTGGTATTTCTGATGAAGTACGCCACTTTCTTTACGAGTGTAAACAGTCAAGTGATTTGACTTTTTAATTTTTAATCTAATTTGGGTCTGATGAGGTTTTGTGTTGTTAGCAGGTCAATCATTTGCCTGTAAATGTCTTGCCTATCGGTTACACGGGTCAAAGTCAAAGTCAAACTCACCATGGTCAGAGTTCATACTCATCTGATGACTTGCCAAAAACCGTGGTGATGACGCTTAATCAAGGTTCAACGGTCAAGAGCATGGATTTTCATCCTGTTCAACAAATCTGGCTTCTTGGTTGGCTCTCCTTTACTCTAAATTCTAAAAAGTAACTTTCAGTTAATTGTGTATTTTGTCACTAATTTCCGTCTTTTTTACGAATTGCAGTTGGAACAAGTACCGGTGACATCATGATATGGGAACTCGGTAGCAGAGAGAAACTCGCTCATAAAAATTTTAAAGTTTGGGATCTTAGTGCCTTCTCGATGCCTTTGCAGGTCTGCATTCTTACTCTTGTTATAATTGCAGTTATTTTGCTTACACGTTGACCGTTGAATCTTTTATTTTAGGCTGCTTTGACCAGCGACTATACTGCAACGATCAATCGTGTAACTTGGAGCCCTGATGGAACCCTCTTTGGTAAGTCATTAACTTTTTTCTTTGAGTAAAATGCCATTTTCGTCCCTGACGTTTGGGCCATTTTTGCGACTTCCGTAATTAAAGAGTTAGATGAAAATGGCAAGATTTCAAACTTTTTGGATCCAGACGCGGAAAAACAAACCTTTGGACGGAAGTCACAAAAGTGGCCAAACCTCAGAGACGAATATGACTTTTTACTCTTATCTTTTTTCTTTTCTTTTTTTTTTTGTTACTAAGGTCCAAATTAACAGCCGTGAACTTTGATACAGGTGTTGCGTACTCAAAGTGTATTGTGCAGATATACTCATACAATGGCGGTGATGATCTTCGAAACCACTTGGAGGTTTAAAAAAAAATACTTTTTTATGTTTTCCTTTTACATGGTTACCTTTGTTATGTATATTAAATGCATTTATTATATTTCGTTTTATATACAGATTGATGCTCATGTTGGCAGTGTGAATGATCTCGCCTTTTCTTACCCGAACAAACAACTTTGTATAGTGACGTGTGGAGAAGACAGATTAATAAAAGTTTGGGATGCAGCAACAGGTGCCAAACAGTACACATTTGAGGGTCATGAAGCACCTGTTTATTCCGTATGTCCGCATTTTAAAGAAAACGTTCAGGTATTAGTTATAACTTATAACCTACATCTTTAAATGTTATTTTTCTTTAAAAGGTAAAGCGATCCTTTTCTGATACGTCTATTAATTGTTTGTAATTTTCTTTATCAGTTTATATTTTCAACTGCAACTGACGGGAAAATAAAAGCATGGTTGTATGACAATATGGGTTCGAGAGTTGACTATGATGCTCCAGGTCATTCATCCACTACAATGGCGTACACTGCGGATGGAACAAGGTTCGAAAAGTCAACGACTTTGTCACTGACTCTGGGTTAATTCATTTAAACGAATACTTGTACATTATGCCAAACGCTTGTACATAATGTGAAAAAGACCGAATTGCCTTTAAGTTAACAAAGAAGACGGAAATACCCTTGACTTAACAAAGAAAAATGGATGGAGTTAACGAGCCCGGATGAAAATGGCAAGATTTCAAATCTTTTGGATCCAGATGTGAAAAAAAAACCTTATGACGAAAGTCGCAAAACTGACCAAACCCTAGGGACGAAAATGGCATTTTACTCTAAACGAATTTTTCCTCTAGTTATAACTATGTATATATGTTCATATACACATGTAACTTATAGTTTTTACTTCAAACAATAGGTTATTCTCATGTGGTACGAATAAAGAAGGAGAATCATACATTGTGGAATGGAATGAAAGTGAAGGAGCTGTTAAACGGACATATAACGGGCTCGGGAAAAGATCCGTTGGCGTTGTGCAATTCGATACTACAAAAAACCGTTTTCTTGCCGCTGGTGACGAGTTTCTTGTTAAATTCTGGGATATGGATAGTGTAAACTTATTGACAACCGTTGATGCTGAGGGTGGTTTACCGGTACTTGTTTAACGTTATTACTTCCGTATTATATTTTCGATATCCTTTTGTGACTTTACGTTAAGAAATATTTTTGTTTTTTAAAACATCTGTAGGCTTCCGCTTGCATAAGATTCAACAAGGAAGGGATTCTATTGGCGGTTTCAACTAATGATAATGGCATCAAGATTCTAGCTAATCCCGATGGGATGCGGCTTCTAAGAACCATGGAGAATCGTTCTTTTGATGCCCCTAGAGTCGCGTCTGCATCTGTTGTGAAGGTAACGATACATTTCACGAATCTATTAATATATTTTAAACACAAGTAGCTTATCCCCTTCAATTTGCATTAGTTTATAAAACGCCCTCCATTTTGACGCTTTTGAAAGAGTAAAATGCCATTTTCGTCCTTGAGGTTTGGCCACTTTTGCGACTTTCGTCCAAAGGTTTGTTTTTCCGCATTTGGATCCAAAAGGTTTTAAATTTTGCCATTTTCGTTTGGCTCGTTAACTTCATTCATTTTTCTCCGTTAAGTGAGTGGTATTTTTGTCTTTTTGTTAACCTAAAGGACAATTCGGTCCTTTCACCTTATTTAAAAAGACTGAATACCCCTGAAAAATTATGAATTGTCATTTAAGTTAACAAAAAACACGGAAATACCCCTGCCTTAACGGAGAAAAATGGATGGAGTTAACAAGCTGATGAAAATAGGAAGATTTCAAACCTTTTGGATTCAGATTCGGAAAAACAAACCTTTGGATGGAAATTGCAAAACTGGCCAAACCTCAGGGACGAAAATGGCATTTTACTCTAAAAAGAAATAGTACATAACTTTAACATTACGACAGAAAGTTTGCAATATTCAGTATTTGAAACAATGCTTCCCGAATGATCTGCCATGTACAGAGCTCTGCTATGACCACATTTGGTGTTGCTAATCCATCTGCGGGTCCCAGCATTATGGATAGAGTGACAACAATGCCCCCAATGATTGCAATAGTGAGATATTTTTATTCTCTATTCATCTTACAACTGAATTGACATGAATATGTTCATAATTTTGTATTTTGATTGTGATATTAACCGTTTGACTTGGGGTCCACTTGTAGAATGGTGACAATCGAAGCTTGGTTGATGTTAAACCTAAAGTCGGAGATGAATCCATTGAAAAATCTAGAATATGGAAACTGATGGAAATTACCGAACCGTCACAATGCCGCTCATTACGGCTTCCAGATACTACATCTTCAACCATGAAGGTAATTTCATCGTTCTAGTCATAATTACATATTTGCCGTTTTATATGTGTTGGATTGTTTATCATTACATAATCACTTCCAATATACCTCCAAACACCCCTTTGTATAACATCCACCGTTATAGGTTTCAAGGTTGATTTACACGAATTCGGGACTTGCTATATTGGCTCTAGCAGCCAATGCCGTTCATAAACTATGGAAATGGCAGCGAAATGACCGCAATTCAACTGGAAAGGTAATGAACTTTTTTATATTTTTATAAAACTAGTGGGTTACCACCCGCGCTCCGTAGTGGGTTTGAAACGTAGATAAAATTAAGCAAATCATGAGAGTTAAAGTTGTTTGCCGCTTTAGTTAAGGGGCTAAACATGTCATTATTAAAGTTGAGGGGCTAAAGTTGTTTATTATTAAGGTTAATGGGCTAAACATGTCATTATTAAATTTGAGGGGCTAAACATGTCATTATCAAAGCCGAGGGGCTAAAGTTGTTTGATGTTTTAGTTAAGGGGCTAAACGTGTCATTATTAAAGTTGAGGAGCTAAACATATCACTATTAAATTTGAGAGTTAAAGTTGTTTGTTATTAAAGTTGAGGAGCTAAAGTTGTTTTAGTTAAGGGGCTAAACATGTCATTATTGAAGTTGAGGGGCTAAAGTTGGTTGATACCAAAGTTAAAGAGGCCAAAGTTGGTTGATGTGACAAAATAGCATATATTTATAGCATGTATAATTCTAAATCCCACTTTAGAGTTTAGCCTAATGTCCAAGCTTGATATTTCTTCGCACGTTTCAGGCTACTGCAAATGTCGTTCCCCAGTTATGGCAGCCAACTAGCGGCATCTTGATGACAAATGTTATCAGTGACACCAACCCTGAAGAAGCCGTCTCGTGTTTTGCACTGTCCAAGAATGATTCCTATGTTATGTCTGCTTCTGGCGGGAAAATCTCGTTATTCAATATGATGACATTTAAGGTATGTCGCAAGTTTTCTTATATTGTTTTTAGTATCTTTTTTATTAATGATTAAAATGTGCAGACGATGACTACGTTCATGCCACCTCCACCTGCTGCAACGTTTTTGGCGTTCCATCCGCAAGATAATAATATTATAGCCATTGGCATGGAGGACTCATCTATTCAAATCTACAATGTTCGCATCGATGAGGTTGTATTAATGTTTTATGTTTTATCTATACTATACTATATATAATGCGTTTCACAAGTGAATTTAAGATGCCCAAATATCAAGAACTTTTTTTTTTTTGCTTTAATGCATAAAGTACAACCTAAGATGAGGGTAAATTAGTCTTTCAAACGCTTATTACACTTCAAACTCTCATCTTAATTACACTTTAATTCTCTCGTATTTAACAAAATAATGGATAATAACTTAGTAGTTACACTTTATACCCTTATAAAAAACTAACCACCCCATGATTTATAAGCGTCCATAACTTTTTTCGTACATTTTATTATATTTTTAAAAAATTACACCATATAAATGAGCATTTTATTCTCTTTAATGAGTATAGTATTACTATAGTTCTTTTAATTAAAAAATATTATGTGAATCGTTAACCGAAACCAAAAAGTTAACCGGGGAAACCGAACCGAAATCAATAAACCCTTGTTGAACAAACATTAACCGAACCGAACCATTCATGTTTTCATATATTTCTAGCTTTTATGCCTCCGGTTCATGTATTTCATATTACCTCCGTTTCATGTATTTCTAACTTCTAAGCAAAAGTTTGGGCCTAAGTTTGGTTTTGGCTATTAACCTAAGTTAAAAGAACCGAATAAAAAACCGTCAATCCAACTGAATAAACCGAACTGATTAACCGAAAGCCGATTGGTTAATAATATAGACTAACAGACGACTTCGGTTGGGGATAAAAAACGAACCAACCGAACCATAAACACCCTGGCATCGCGTGGGCCTAAGTAGTTAATGCGGTAAAATATCAGATATCGGTCAAGGACCGATATTTGAGATATCGTTATCGCAGTGGGAATCGGTAATTTTAATATCATGCTAAACTTATATATATAGCAATTTATCACTAACAATTCAGTATACTCTACTATCATTAACAAATTAACCTTTTGCAACTGGCGAAACACTAACAATTGTAGCAAGTAGGAACTGACTGAGATTTAAAACACTAACATTTTACATTAACAACTAACAATTAAGACTTAAAAACACTAATAGCATCAATAAGAAGAAAGACGAATGGTAGAAATAAGAAGGTACTGATATCGGGAAAATCGGTGATATATTGGTCAAACACCGGTCCAATATCGGTCAAATATCGCCGATATTATCGGTACCGATATTCTGACCAATATTTTGCACCTTTGTCTCGGTAGGGGACCGATAACCGATATATCACTGATATATTGGGTGATATATTGGGATATTAACCACATAGACGCAGGCACCCTTCTAGTTTTTTAAATGGAAGTTGGATATTCAACAAATGAATTAACTTTAGTTATTCTGTTAACAGGTTAAAACCAAGCTTAAAGGTCACAGCAAACGGATAACTGGTTTGGCGTTTTCTAACCTGCTTAACGTCTTGGTATCTTCCGGTGCTGATTCTCAGGTAAGAAAAACTGGTCATTCTATATTTTTCTATCGTTTCAAATTTTAAATTTCACATTAACAAGAAACTTATCTTTTTACAGTTATGTGTTTGGAGCACGGAAGGATGGGAAAAACAAACGAGTAAAAGTTTGCAAATTCCACCTGGACGCGTTGCTGCTCCTGTAGTGGATACGCGCGTACAATTTCACAACGATCAAACACAATTGTTAGTAGTTCATGAAACTCAGATTGCCATATATGAAGCACCTAAACTTGAGTGCCTGAAGCAGTGGGTCCCGCCAGAAACAAATGGTTTGATCACCCACGCTACTTATTCATGCGATAGCCAATCAATCTACGTGAGTTTTGAGGACGGAAGTGTCGGTATTCTTACAGCATCAACACTCAGATTAAGATGCCGAATTAGTTCTTCGTCGTACTTGTCAACCAATCCAACGTAAGCATTTCAAATTTTGTTATAAACTATAAAGTACAACTTTCTTTTTCAACATTGATTAGCATATACTTTTTTTCCAGTTCCAGGGTGTATCCACTTGTGATTGCTGCACACCCGACCGAAGCTAATCAATTTGCACTAGGGTTGACCGATGGTGGTGTGATTGTACTCGAGCCGTCAGAATCAGAAGGAAAATGGGGCACCTCACCACCGCTTGAGAACGGTGCTGGCCCGAGTGGTCTGACCGCTGGTGCAACCAGTACAACTGATCAAAGTCAAAGATAATATTTAAAGATAAGATAGGTACAGGTGTCGGTGTAGGGCAGTTATACCTGTGGAACATTTAGTGTTATACACCTTTAGAATCAGGTATAGATGGTGTAAAGCAAAAATCTTTAAAGTTATGTCGTCGAGAAACCCGTGTTTAATCTTTATTTTGTTAGTAGCAAGTTTAGTAAATGGCCATACAAACTTACAAAGGTTTTTATAACATTGTGTTGATAAGCAGCAGTTCGTGTCGGTTTGGGTTTGTATCACCCAGCTCGAACATGGCCCATGTAGCTAACCCTTTTGAAAGTCAAGTCGACCCATTTATTGTACTGGTTGTTTTTACTGGTTTCAATCGTGTGCGTCCTAGGTGTACAAAACCGGTTTCATTTATAAACCGGTCTGGTTCCTAAACCAAATAGGTTTTTTCGTCAAGGAGTCAAACGACCCTGTTGAGTTTACCTAGCACAATTCTACAATACATTATACAATACAATATCATAACATGACCATAACTTTCTCACTATCAATACAAAATACGATAGACTAGAGTGTTCATCGGGTCGGTTTTTGATTTAATATTGGTTATTCAGAAGGTTCAAAACCGATTCAATTTGATAGTTCAAAATTCGAATTCACCTGAATTATATAAGTCGAATGCATATAATTGGTTAGGTGCGGTTCAAAATTCGCAATTCAATTTCGAATTGATATCCGAGTTAGGGATTAGGCTCGGATAAGGACCCGATCCAAATATTCGAAACCCGAATTCGACTTCTCAAGTCTGGTTTGAATGATAAACACCCCTACCATATACAGATATACTGGCTGTTGAAATGCTTCCGTCACCTTTTATGACCATCATGTTATTCTGTTGACTTCCGTGAATAACAAGATGCTCATAAAAATAAGGTGCAAATTTCCCTTATAGAATTCATTAATATTTTTTCATTGTTTTAAAGCTTCTCTCTTTCCATATGTAGCAGCAATACGCAATCTTTGAATAATGCTACAAATAGATTTAATTAAGAGCAGATGTTATATGTATTAAGTAAATGGCAGCCATAATTCAGGAGAGTCATCCAATTTAGCCAAACCTTAAAACATTCTCCCATACATCTTTAGTGTATGGTCATTCAAGGAATAAGTTGCAATGACCATCATATTGTTCTTTGCAACATGCACATTTTAAATGTTCACTTCTTTCCCAGTTGCTCAATTTGTATCGAGTAAGTAAGGCTGGGCGCTGTGGAATAACTAAGCATACCACACCATCCCGTTAACGGGCAAAACATCGCCCCAACTAGTTATTGGGGAGGGGGGACCATTGACTTAGTTATTGGTACCGGGTATTTGGGCGTAACACATAAACGGGGAAGGGGCTTTTGTTGTGGGGCCATCACTTTTCCAACCAATCACATGTCTTGTTTTTTTTTTAATTTTGTTTTACTTATTGGTATTACGTTTAGATGTTATTCCACTACACCTAGTTATTGTATGTTTAGTTATTGCTCAAATTTCTATGTGGCAGTGATGTGACAATGGTTTAGTTATTCCACAACACATAATCTAAGCAATTTGTTTTTCAAAGCAAGCCATAGGATTGAAGTATATCACGATAAGCTTTGACTATTTAAATACACAAAATAAACATGTCAACTTGAACACGATTTGTTAAATTAAACAGGTCAACGACCCATTTACAAAAGGTGATAATTATGACAACTCAAAACGCAACTAACAGTTTGTCGTGTCACAAATTGTCATCCCTAGATAACATACGGAAAATTTTAGTTCAACCTTTTCTTTGTGTGTTAAACAAAAAAAACTTATGCATCCGTCTTCCGTTAAAAAATATACATGGTTATAGTTTTTGGTAAAAAAAATTAACAATAAATTTGGGTCACTGGAGTATCATCGTGCCACTAACAGAATCACCTGACCATATCAATCTCCACTAGGCAATAATTGCTTATACCAAAATTTCAGGAGGAAACCCAATAAATCTGGGAAAAACCCCTTTATGGGAATCGAACCCAAGACCTAATGGTCTCTAAGCTTATCTCACTTGGGTAGTTTTTGGTAATCAATGGTTTAAAAAATGAAGATTAATTTGCGACAATAATATAAGTTTGCATTATAAGTTTTCAAAAAAAAAACACAATCCACACAAAATTTACTATTTTAGTAATAAAAAATAACGGTTTGAACAGAAAAAGTCAACACACGCAGCGGTTTTTAAGAAATATTACAACACCTTGGAGGCAAATTAATAATATATAAATTAAAAAAAGAAAAGAAAAAAGAAGACGTCATACGAGTGATACATAAAGTTGCCATACATTCGGCATTTTCAGTTTTGTAAAGCGTTCACTTTTCTCGTAGATCGGAGCTTCTTCTTCTTCATTCTCATTCCAGTATCATATTCTCTCTCAATTTTCGGTAACTTTTTACGTGTTTCTGTCTGTTATACCGTTATTAGATCACAATATTCGTCACCTGTTGCTTGAATCGTATTAAAGGATTTTAATCTGAAACCTGAATCATAGAATCGACGTTAAATTTGTGTGCAAAACAGATTTATGTATTGTCAAGTGTTTGTGTGTGTTGTTTATGATAACACGTAATGGTAATCGGTTATGTATATAGCTCGAATTAATGTGAAGGATTACAATATGAGACCTAAATATTTACGTTGAATTTGTGTGCGAAATAGCATATCATCATCATCATACTCAGTAAATCTCACCAATAGTAAAGCTAAAGTAGGGTCTCAGGAGGGTATGATGTAGACAACCTTAAGGAATAGAGAGACTGCTTCCAGTGAGACCCTGGCTCGATAGTAGTTTTGCATCAAGCCTTGAACATAAGGCACATAACACTAAGCAATCAGGACAAAGGCCGATTAGTGCATGTACCCTTTTGTCTTTCGGCCATCAACGCCACCACATGATGCATGATTAACCGTCTGCTGCTTTTAACGTTATTTTCACGAAATCAGTAAAATAACGTTAAAATTAGTGCAATTTCACTCCCCCGGGCCCACACATATATACATTATGTGTGCGAAACAGCATATAGATACAAATTTCTATATCGTTAACTGTTTGTATGTGTGTTGTTTATGATAACAATTATAATACACATGACTTATAGTAATCAGTTATGTAAGCTCAGCGGAGCTTTTAAGGGGCAAGGGGTGCACCCGCCCCGCCACTGTTTTGTATAGTAGTGTATTTTTTTTTATTTTTCATCTAAATTTTATTAATTATATAGGTCCCCCTTGGCAATTATTTTGCCTAAAAATTCCCTGCCACTACCAACTTTATTGTCCAAAAATTTATACATTTTTTCTTATTGAGTTAAGAAAAACGTGAACGGGGCAATTAGTAATTTTTTTATAATTGTTTTCAAACTTGAAGTGAGTTTAAATAAAGTCTGAAACTAGTTTTTATATAAATGAAACTTTAGGGTTCAAATTTAGTTTTTTTATGTGTAAGAACGGGTCATTTGAATGAATTTGAACGAATGAAGATTATTTGGTGTTATTTGGAGTTATTATTGTTTGATCCGACCCGAACATATAACTCAAAACATAGCGATATGAAAAATTTTTTTGGGTCCCATGACTTTCAGCCCTGCGGAACTTTTGGTTAAGCTCCGCCACTGATGTAGCTCGAATTAAATTATAGGATTATTGATGTTGACTTTGTGTCTGAAACAACACATGGATTAAGATTATGCATTGTTAAGTGTTTGTATGTGTTGTTTATGATAACAGACATGACTTATTATCGTAATCGGTTATGTATCTGTAATCTATTACAAGTAGTTCCAAATAAATTAAATGATTGCAATCTGAGACCTGCATTATAGTATTTTCCAAGTGTTTGTGTGTGTTGTTTTTGGTAAATCATGATAGTGATAGACTATGTATCTGTATTCCATTGCCGGTAACTCGAATCGAATTGAAGGATTACAATCTGAAACCTGCATTATAGTTTCCACGTTGAATTTGTGTGTGAAACAGTATATAATTTCATATTTCTGTATTGTCAAGTGTTTGTGTGTGTTGTTTATGGTAGCCTTCTGATCGTAATCGATTACATATCTGTAATCTATTACATGTATCTATAATCAAATTGAAGGATTACAATCTTAGACCTAAATTATAGTATTTGAGTTGAATTTGTGTGCAAAACAGCATATGGATACAGATTTCAGTATTGCCAAGTGTTTGTGTGTGTTGTTTATAGTAAATTATGATCATAATCAATTATGTATTTGTAACACATTACCTGTAGCTCGAATCACAATGAAGGATTACAATCTGAGACCTGAATTATAGTATCGATATTAAATTTGTGTGCGAAACAACATATAATTTCAGATTTCTATTTTGTTAAGTGCCTGTATGTTGTTTGTGATAGCACATATGACTATTTATGGTGACTGGATTAATATGTAACTGAATAATCTATTTATGCAGGCTCGATCACTTGAGCGTTCAGATAAACATCAAGATAGTCAACCGGGTATTTGTACCATGTCTTCAAGTAAGATTCGAAAGGCGATCGGAGTGGTTAAAGACCAAACCAGCATAAGCATAGCCAAAGTCTCAGGCAACGTCGCACCTGATCTCGAAGTCCTTATCGTTAAAGCAACAGGTCACCGCAGTGAGCCAACTCAAGAGAAGTACATACGCGAGATCCTTCATCTCATATCTCAATCTAGAGGATACGTAAGCGCATGCGTTTACAACATTTCAAAACGCTTGAGCAAAACCCACGATTGGGCCGTTGCATTGAAGGCGTTAATGCTTGTACACCGGTTGTTAGTCGATGGAGATCCAGTGTTCAGTCAAGAAATAATGTTTGCTAGCCGAAAAGGGGCTAGAGTTCTAAACATGTCGGATTTCCGCGTTGAAGCTCTTTCAAATTACTGGGATCATTCAGGGTTTGTGAAGAATTATGGAATGTATCTTGATCAAAAGCTTGAATTAATCGCATTCGAACGAAAGCTAACCCCTGTAGGGTTTAGAGACGATCACGGGTATGGAATTAGTCATAAGCCGAAATATTACGGCGAGTTAGACGAGTCGGTAAGAACAACTCCTGTGCGGGATATGAAACCGGATCGGGTTTTGGAACGGTTGAATATACTGCTTCGGCTTATTGATCGTGTGCTATCGTGTAGGCCAGCCGGACGCGCAAAAACTAGTAAAATGGTGCTTGTGGCTTTGTACCTTGTGTTACGAGAAAGTTTTCGGATTTACGCTGATATATGCGAGGCGTTAGGCGTTTTGCTTGATCGGTTTACGGAAATGGAGTATGGTAATTGTGTCAAGACGTTTGATCAGTACGTTATTGCAGCTAAACGGATTGACGAGCTCGTTGGTTTTACAGTTGGTCAAAGGAGTTGGGAGTCGCTCGAGCCACAGAGTTCCCCGAGGTGCAACAGGTTACCGATAAGATTTTAAGAACGTTAGAGCAGTTTTTAATCGAAAAGAAGAATAAGCTCAAGAAGAATATGGAAGAATGTTGTAACGAAAATGGACCGTCACTGCCTGCAGCGGTTGCCACAATGGAAGACCTGTTGAATCTGAATGATGACCAAGTGCCGCCAGCAGATAACGATGGTAATATGTTGGCGCTTGCTTTGTTTTCGGGGCCGAAAACGGTGGAAACTAAGGACACATGGGAAGTTTTTGAGTCTGACAAGGCGGCTGCAAGGCGGTCATCAGTGGGGGCGGGTGGAAAAGCCGACTGGGAGCTCGCATTGGTGGAATCCGCTAGCACCAACATTCCGACGACACATAAGGCGGGTCCCGGTGGTCTTGATCCGGTAATGCTGAATGGCATATATGATCAAGGAGCAATGACACAGCACATTGGCTATAATCAGGTACATGCAGCGCCCGTGTTAGCATTGCCTGCGCCCAATGAGAAGGCGGGGCCGGTGGTGGACCCACAAGACCCTTTTGCGGCGTCTCTGATGGTCCCCCCACCGTCATACGTCCAGCTGGCGGACATGGAAAAGAAAAAGGGGTTTCTTGTGCAAGAGCAACAACAAGTATGGCAACCATATGGAGGCAATGTGAGCAAGATTAATGGTGGTTATAATGGTATGGGATATACCTATGCACATTATTGATCAAGGTCTTCATATTATTAATTTTTTCTTTTTTGCATAATCCTACAAAGAAATTCTTTATAAAGATATTTTTTACTTGTTTTACATCCGAGTTGTGTAAAAAGAAACTTTATTCATGAAATAAAATTTCCGGCGTATCATTTTTGTCGGCTTTTAATAAAAAACTAGTGGGTTACCACCCTCGCTCCGCAAAATGCACCACAAAAACCGAGTGTTCCTTCAGTACCTGGAAATGTAACAGCTTGTAATTAACAAAACCGCATCATACAGGTCGTACGACATATCTCATTGACTCGTCTGCATACACAAGATATTCGTATATCTAGACTTACTTGATCAGCAATATTTTGAATCAACTGATAATGAACACGAAAAGTGAGTTTGAGAGAGATAACATACGAGAACTTTGTAGTGTCCGGTTAGACCTCTACCGGAGTTTCCAAGCACACCAAAAGAATTACTTTCATCTAACAAAACACGAAACCCATATCTTGTATCGTATGCAGTCCTGCAGCACTGGATGTAAGTCAAGTAATAAGTATTAGAGTTTACTGCCATTTTCGTCCTCGGGGTTTGTCCAATTATGCCAGTTCAGACCAAATTTCAAATTTGTACCATTTTCTTCCCTGACATTCTTGAAACATGTCAGTTCCATCCAAAAAACTAAGGTTGAATTGAATTATTGGAGAAATTACAGGGACGAAAATGGCAGTTAACTCATGTTTTTTTGGACGGAACTGACATGTTTCAAGAATGTCAGGAATGGAAATGGTACGAATTTGAAATTTGGTCTGAACTGACATAATTGAACAAACTACAGGGACGAATATGGCAGTTAACTCTAAGTATTTATTATAACAATGTATGCATAAAATACATGTATATATGTATGCGTGTATACATGTATAAACGCATACATTCATCACATAGTTCATTAGTTCATCTATTTCCTACACGTATCAAGCTAACGCATTTATGATTTATCAGATTAAAAAGACAATAGAACCGGGAAATCAAGTTAAAAAATGGACATAAATCTTATTCATTAAGGGGCGTTTAGGCGGTTTGTAACTCTTTTGAGATAGTAAGAAGACAATAACTACAAGAAGTAAGCCTTCCACAAACAAATGACCTATAGTACAAACAAATGGAAAGTTTATTGTATCAAAAGATCGTTAAACTGTTTGCACTGCGCGTTGCTAACACGACTCGTGTTCTTAAACAGAGAATAATGATTTGAAGGTTACCTCCAATGGGGACTCCAAAAACAACAGCTCTAGCAAAAGGGGCATCATATGCAAATGTCAACCAATCAGAAGCGTTTTTCAAACAATCCATGAAGGATGTAACAGTGTTGTTTGATAACTCCATTTGGTATGAGTAGTGGCGAAGCTTGAGATATCATACGGGGGTCGAAAACTATATACCCAAAAATTTCTACAAAACCGGGGGGGTCGAAAACGTATATACCCAAAAATTTCTACATAACCGGGGGGTCGAAAACGTATATACCAAAAATTTCTATATGAAAGCTACATATATAACACTACTGAGTGAAAAGTTCGGACCTTCGCCCCTGGGTAACACAATTTGGACCCTTTTTAAGTTAGCAAGTTTAATAATATTTGATAGTTCTAATATGTTGTCTAGTTTGAGTAGATTCATGTTAATCTGGTTGTCTAATTTGAGGTTATTAAAATGAACTCATACACAGTTTTTTTTTTTTTTGCCTAAATCTACTATTTTTTTTTAAATAATGTGCATGATTGCTACCTATAATTAAATTTCATTTATGTTTATGCCTAGTATAATTAGTTAATTCTATTTTTTTAACAAAACAAGTTTATTTAAGGAGTTGACACTAGGGAAAATCAAACTTGATAATTGATACCTAATCCTAAGCGTTTAGGGAGAAGCTACAGATATACCGCTTGGGTTACTTTTTGAGAATCTTTAACTTGTTGTGAGAGAGATTTCACACCCTCCCAGACCGGTGAGAATCTTTAACTTGTTGTGAGAGAGATTTCACACCCTCCCAGACTATGTTGTCTTATCGGGCCCACACTGGCGTCAGAATTTGGCTAACGGTGTTCCCCGGGAAACCATACCATCCACCACCAGTGTCACACCCCAACCGATGGCGGAAACATCGGGGTTAGTGGCGCTAGGCGACCAGATTGATTTCACGAGATGTTCCATAACAATCATTTAACATATCACAACCTGCTTAATATCCCATACTATTAAACGTAACATTTAAATATTTATTACAAAACGGAGATTTCTCATAAAATTCAACATGGTTCGATATCCCCTAGATTTTATTACAAACCGTTCTAAACAAAAACAAACAAACTAAACTATGTTAAGCATGCAACATCCAAGCTTCCATAGCTAAAATCATCAACCTGTTACATACGTTAAAATACAAGTCAATACAATTAAGTAAAGGTGAGCATACGAGTTTGAATACTACTAGCTTAATCGAGAAAAGCGTTTGCGAAACAATCTAATTACATATCTTGATACACCAAAACACTTAACATAACATAGGCTCATTTCTCATGCTAACTACCGTGAGAAGGCTTGCGCGTCCATCCTAACTAGACCCGTCGGGTGTTAGCCAAACTATAGTACCATACTAGCTAAGGAGACAAGTTAACGAAAACAAGTCCTAGTCACATGTTTCTAGTATCACGTATCGAGCATATACAATCAGATTATTCGCGTGTGATAAACGGTTTTGATTTGTGATGTGATTTTTAATAGTGGAACGTATGTAACACCCAAAAAGTGCGTTAAAGCGAAAATGGGTCAAGTATACTCACTGTGGGTGCGTTTTAGGTAAGTTGGGGATTCTGCGAAGAGTTGCGAAGATTGCCGGATCAGCCTGTAAACGAACAGAAGTGCATCAGTCTTCCGAAAAGCCGAAACGGTGAACTTTGAGATGGGCAGCAGCCAAGTTCGGGCGAACTTGTGTGTGAACACACAAGTTCGAGCGAACTTGCCTGACTTTGCTGAGTTAAGATTCAAGTCCGGGCGGACTTGTAGGATGTTGGTGGAGTTTTGAAAAGTTCGGCCGAACTTGTGAAGACTCCTGAGAGGCTTCGCAAGTTCGGGCAAACTTGGGGTTCCTGAAGGAAAGTTTTGAGCAATTCCACTCAAGTTCGGCCGAACTTGGCCCCTAGAGGGCAAGTTCGAGCGAACTTGACTTCCTGTGCTGTCAAAAACAAACGGTGCAATCTCGAGCGAACTTGATGCTTTCGAGTCCAAAATCTTTCGTTTTCGCGTCGTTTGCTGAGTAAATCGAGTGTTCATCCCTCCAACCTTGTGCTACTGAGCGAACTTAGGTCGGAGAGGTCTTTTTAGAGCGGTTTTAGCCGTTTTACAAAAGCGTGGACTAATCCGGACGAACTCGGGGTTCGTTCGGGTTAGTCCGGCTTATGTAAACCAACATAAACGTCCATGTGCTTCCAGATCTGGGATCTTGAATGATAAATGCTCTGTTTCATATCAGAAATGAACAAAACATCATCAAAAGTCCGTATTTTGTGTCAAAATCTAGTCTTTAAAAGGTTTTACTCAGATCTATCAGAAATGAACAAAACATCATCAAAAGTCCGTATTTTGTGTCAAAATCTAGTCTTTAAAAGGTTTTACTCAGATCTAAGCATAGATCTGAGTGAAAAACATAAGTTTTGTAGAAAAAGATGAAGATTTTCGTAAACAGAAGAGATTTTGTCAAAACGAAGGCTATGCCTTGTGCCAAAATCGTTGTAAACCTTTGTAAATCGTTGATAAACGTTGTTGTAGCTGAAATCGGGTTGATTCTTACTTAGAACACGAAAGTTTCGGGTTTTGAGAGCTTTGGGCGAACTTACAGCAAGTCAAATAAGAGGAATGAGCTTGGTATTTATAGGAGAAGGCAAAAAGGTGAGTTGGTGGAGTCAAGTTCGGCCGAACTTCGCGCGAACTTGTTGAGTTTTCAAGGGGAATTGGCTAAGTTCGGCCGAACTTGCATATTAATATGCAAGTTTGCGCGAACTTGATAGAAACAAAGGATTTCCTGGTCATCAGGAAAGTTCGGGCGAACTTGTGGTAGGCAAGTTCGGCCGAACTTGGCCTAGTGACCAAGTTTCGTTTGCCGATTTCGCGTTAAGTGATCGTTTGGCGATTCGGTTTGCATTATATAGTTATATTAAGCATTTTAGTAAAGCGTTAAGCGTTATACTTGATATAATAGTGCGATTTAGCGATTCGAGAGTGCGAGAGTGATGCGATAGCGAGCGTAATCATAGCCAAACACACATACACGTAACTAATATTACCACATAATTCTAATAAACCAAATAAGTAATTGCGTTGCAATTGCGATGAGATAGCGATGAGATATGCGGTGTGTTGCGTTTAATAAACGTTTAGATGCGATATAATATATAAAACCATAATTAGTTAACATAAACTTTATTATGAACCGAATCTCGGAATTACAAAAGATAGACGAAACGGGGAAAACAATAGAAAAATTAAAAACGAAAATCGGAGTTGTTACAACCAGTGGTCGGGGCTTGACCCGCCACAAGAGAGAATCTCTCTGGCGTAACGCACGGTGGACTAAAACCCGGGGTGGCTCGGGCTCGAACTCTTGACCTAGGGTCTGGGAAAACTAGCCTTCATTACCTTTATCCACCAAATGCGGCACTAGTGGGAATTGAACTTGAGTCTCCAAGAAGAACCCAAGTTTTTCCAACCACTTGACCCGCCAGAAAAGAGAATCTCTCTGGCGTAACGAACGGTGGACTAAAATCCGGGGTGGCTCGGGCTCGAACTCTTGATCTAGGGTCTAGGAGAACTAGCCTTCATTACCTTTATCCACCAAATTTGGCACTAGTGGGAATTGAACTTGAGTCTCCAAGAAAAACCCAAATTTTTCCAACCACTAGACCACAAGTGATGGATCACCACTTGTGTTTTCTAATCAACCCCTATTACTTTATATTGTAGGAACGAATATGGGTGTACAATGTCATTATCTAATAGCTCTCAGAGGGCTTCGTGCTAAAGACAAATTTGATGGTACACACATAGGTGTGTATTATAGCAACTAATGATATGTGTACATACACGTTGTATGAAGCCAGGCTTAGCAGACTAGGCAAAGGTCTAGGAGCACATTTGTTAATTTTCTTCTTTGTATATTATACAGGCTCATATAAACAAACAAGTAAGTAAAGACATAAAATGTCAGGCCCACTTGGAGTTCGGGCATCAACAAGAAGTTCGTGCCATGATTTTCTATTTGTCCATAATAGACCGAAGAGTTTGGTTGGAATATTGTTGTGACTAGTTGTATTTGTTCACATCTACATGAAAGCAAAGTTAAAATTTTATTAATTTTGATATAAAACTTCTTTATTTAGTTTTTTTTAACAGCAAAAGATTCTATGAAATATAGAAAACGGGCAGCGATGCTGTAAAACCCACGAACAAAATATAAAAGAAGAACACCATGAAAAAAAACAACAACAAATACTACGCTATTACATCTGTTATATTAAAATTACACTTCTTTAAGTTGTAACTTTTTTATAAAACGTTACCGCTACGAAGATTTTTTTTGACGCTCAAGTTACAACTTAACGACGTATGCAGTGGCGGATCTAGAAAATCTTCGTAGCGGTAACGTTTTATAAAAAAACGGTAACGAAATCGAAAAAAACGTCAAATTTTTCCAAAATTTATACTACCGCCTGAGCGTCAAGCGGTAGCGGAGGCTACCCCTTCCTCTACGGTAGGTCCGCCCTTGAAGTATGAATGTTATGTTCTTAGTTTTCACGTGCGAAACATGTGCCCTTCTTTAGTTGTTAAACCTCTCTACATATCGTAACAAAATCTTTTTCACTTACTTAAACCATTACAAGTTACAAGTTACAACTTACAACTTAGGTACCGAACACAAATGAGCGTTCATGAACATAAATGAAAACAAACGAAAACAAATAATCGTTCATCAACACAAATGAATACAAACAAACACAAACAAACGTTCATTAACATAAACGAACATTCACGAACACAATAAATACATACAAACACAAACAAACATTCATGAATAGAAATGAACATATATTAAATTTCGAATAAAATCGACGTCTTTCATCATAGACATTAAGTAGATCCACTCAAAATACACTAACCTAATTATTTAAACTAGCAAAGCATGACCTCACCCAAAAACTCTATGACTTTGGTGCATCCATAATGATCTACTCTTTCCTTTTTAATTTACAATTGGACCCTTCATTTCATACAAAATCCAAGTGGTCACAAATGCATAATGTATGATGGCAATTTTGTAATTAAACATAAAATTAATGGCATTATCTCTACTATAGTTTAAAATGGAATTCTTGTGAGATGTTACAAATACCACTTCAAAAGAGATAAATTACAAAAATGCCATAAAAATAAATAAAGTGAATTATGTGAGTGAATGACACACTTGTAATTAAATTCAAAAGAGTGGATATTGTTTATACTGTAGCTAGTGATGTGTTTTAATATATAGTACTAGTAGTAAGACCCGTGTGAACACACGGGTATGTTTAATAACGATCGCAATAAAATATAAGTTTTTGTCTACATTTATATGTAAAATATGATTTGAAATTATTCAGTGAATTTACATTAGCATAATACTTAAGAATACATTAAACTTGTGGACTGATTAAGTTTAGACACAAGAGAAGCAAAACGAACCCACAAAACATGGTCACAGGTTCACTAACATAGAAAACGCATTAATTAAAAATATACTATCTAATACTTCATTTAGTTCCAAATCAATATATTTCAAATCAACAGAGTTCCAAACCATATGTATTCCTATAAAAAAACTTTTTTAATATTCATACATCTATGTTCATTAAACTTTAACTAACGAAAGTAAAAAAGCAAAGTTGTAGTATCAGGGGCGGCAGCAGCGGCAATGGCAACGGCAGCATCCAAATACCGCGTTATACAAACTACAACATACCAAAAGAATGAAGTTTCACTTCAAAACGCAAAACAGGTAGTTTAAAGCGAACATATCTAAGCTAGATTTAGAAGTATAGAAATGGAATGGTAAACCGATTAACTTACGAGATATCTGCATAGCTCCTCGTATTTGTGATAATGATTTGTTCAGTTTCACTAAAGAATTGGCTGCTGCAGGACGAGTCCTTCCATTTTACATGGTGCGAGTTTAATCAAGGTACTACATCATTATTTAAAATCCATGTATTATTTATAAGGCAACAAACCTGAATATACGGAAAGTAAACATCTTTTAATTTGCATTTAAGCAGCCTTATGCTAGTGCTTCTCATTTCCGGCTAAAAAATCTCAAGCTGTCCAGATTGAGATTTTTGAGCTGCAGATGAGAAGCACTAACATATGGCGGCTTAAATGCAAATTAAAGGATGTTTACCTCTCATATATTTAGGTTTAGTGGCTTACATATAATGCAGTAGTATTAAATAATGATGTAGTACCTTGAATCAACCTATAATATTAAACTGCTACCGAGCAATAACACAAGCTCGTTATTAGTGGGGTCTCGAAGTTCAACACAATTCGTATTTTATAGTAGAATCTTTCCTGCAGCATAGGGTATGTTACGTGTAAAATAATTAGTTTCCTAGTACTAATTACGGACAACTCGGACGATATAATAAGAATATTATATGCCCGAATCCATGATTTCATAATGCTATAGCCCTGCAGTCCAAAAAAAATATATAATCCTAATTGCTACCCGAAAGCAACACACCTGAGTCTGTGTGGTCACTAAGCAAATAACTAAAAATTTTTTCGGACATAAATCCTAAAATTACTTATAACTGCATTATTGAAATTACAATTTTCTTTGCATTGTCTTCCATCTTTACGATGGAATCAAATTATGTCCGAAAAGTGATTCATAGAAAATTTTATAAAGTCAAGCACTTACCATCACCTGCTACCGTAGTTGCTTTTAGTATAACCACCGGTCCCCCTATTAATCACCTTCTTTGGTCACCAACACTGGTCCTGAACTACGTTGAAACATATCCGAAAACACAAATATCAGGTCATGAAAGCAAACCTCAAACTATATGACACTTAAATATAGGGCTAACCTTAGTTAGATGAGTATGGAGTGTCACACCCCGACCCGCAGCGGAAAAGGTGATCGGGGCATGATTGGGTTATCATCAAAGCTCATGACATTTATTATGAGTTTCATATTCATTAATACAATTTAATGGAAAATCTACAATAGGAATTACAATATGTTCAAACTATCAATCTAAGCTTCTTTGTTCTCTTCTAAGGCATTTCCTATGGTTTCATTGCTTCAACCTGTTCACCTGTATCATGTGTAAAAAGGTTTTGGATCAACATAATGTTGGCGAGTGAATCCTATGGAAAACATTTGAACAAGTTTATTTAAATTGATTATGAAATATGTGCACAACCAAACATGAGTAAAATTAGATGTAAACTTATTCAACAATCATAAGATATTAAATGAAACACACATGAACAATAATGGAACATTTAGAGGCACGCGATGCTCAACTCGTCTCTCACGAGGAACTGAGGGGCCTAATGAATGAATTGCATAACATGATAATATGAATGACACAACTACAACCAATATAAACTCAATGATACACACATGAACAATAATGAATTTGATTTGAGGCACGCGTTGTTCAACTCGTCTCCCACGAGGAACTGATGGGCTTAATGAATGAGTTTCATATGATTTGGCAAAAGGAAATAAGTAATCACAACAATATAATCAATCTAAGTTTAGATCATGATGTGGTATGGCACAAGTTTAAATAAACAAGTTAATTATTTTTATAACACATGACACACCCCAAAACGTGTAATTTAAAAGGGGGAGTTGTAAGATTCACTCACAGTGGGTGCGTTCGGTTGATGACGTTGAATGCACGCGAAGTGGTTTTAACCACGAGTGAGATTAACCTAGATAAATCGCATTATGGTTTGGTAAGTAAACGGATTTTATTAATCAATTTAGTAGGATTGTTGGGTGTATTTTTTGTGAGTTTGAGGCTATTTTCTAACCTTAAAAATGTTATTTTTAAGTATTTTAAATTGATTTTTAATTAAAATAATTAAATAAAAATAATAAAAAAAATTGACTTTTTATGACCGTTGACTTGACCGTTGACCGTTGACTGACCGTTGACCGGTTCGAATCGTGTATTGTTGTACGCTGAGTGAGGCTCGAACCCGAGACCTCCCGTACGCGTGCACGCAGCTCTACCAACTGAGCTACGTGTCTAACCCGTTATATATCTGATTTTAATTATATATATATATATTAATTATGCTAAACCGAAAATCCTTTATTTTTAAAAACAATTTAAGCGAATCGGACGGTGCGCTCCACAGGTCTCGAACCCGGGACCTGTGGCTTAAACTAACACACAGTCCACCGCTGGACTGTGTGTGCAACTTGTTAACTTTACTGATTTTTATTATACTTAAACACAAATTAGTTATTTCCTTTTCTGTCTTAATTAAAAAGAATAGATAATTGTCCGAGTCGGTGCAGTAGCCCGGACTCGAACTCGTGACCTGTGATATAAACATACACACAGTCCACCGCTGGACTGTGTGTCTAACTTGGTTATTATTCCGGTTTTTAATATACTTAACATATACCAGTGAGACTTCCGGTTCAGTTAACAACAAAAAAACGTTTTATTAAAGCGGCGTGTGTGGAACAAGATTCGAACTCGAGACCTTTGTGTGTTTAATATGCACACAGTCCACCGCTGGACTGTGTGTCTAACCCGAATAATTTCTTGATTTAAATTATACTTGTGTGTTAACCGACTTCATCTTCTTCGTTGCGCTATAACCAGAATCGATAACAGACTGGTTCGAAGTTTTAATCGGTTTATTAGTGTGTTTCAGTTCATTACGGTGAGATATAAGTGAAAAGAAAAAGAAATTAGGCGGAGAGGTATACCGACTGGATCCTCTGTTTTCCGGCAGAACTCCGGCGACAGCAATCCCTTCCGGCGACGAGTGTCTTGCAGCAGAGAATCTTCAGAAAACTTAAAAAGGGTGTGGGTGACTTCGGTATAAGCTTAAAAGGTTTAGTAAGGCTCAGAAATGAGGAAACCGGTTTTCCGACGACGAACAGAATAATTCCGGCGAGTGGAATTACGCCGAGAAAAGGTGTGGTTTTGAGCGAAAAGGTTTGCAGTGGGTTGTGGGTGAATTTATAGGGCAAATCGTCGAAGAACTTGGTCTGATTTCCGAACTGTATTCATCGGTTATAAAACTCCGGCGGTTATGGTTTGGTCGCGGACTCAGACGTCGGTTATAACCGATGTCTTAGTAATGGTTTAAGTTATAACGGAAGATGTTGTTAAAAACTCGCGAGATTACCGGGATTTCCGACGACTGAACTATTGGGCGCCGGTTTTTGAATTCAGAAAGTCACTTTATGAATTAATTGATTCTAATATTTAACAAACAATACAAGTGGCGCAGTGGTTTGTGTGTTGTGTGCTAAGGTTGATGTTGAACCGGTACAGACCCGGGTTCGAAACCCGGCAGAGACCTTTTATTTTTATTTTGCGATTTTAAATAGTTTTTTTAAAAACTAAATATATATTCCCGTATAATAATCGATTATGTATCGTTTAAAATTATTTTGGACATTTAATTCGCAACGAAATTTTTGACTGACTGTTCGGTTGATAAACGGAGCGGGTTTGGTAAATCCGTTTTTTACGGATGTTACATGGAGAGCATTCATGCAACCCTCACCTGTAGCACCAAGAGCTAAAATCATAACCTCCCTCTCTTTCCAACTTGCATCATCTAAGAAGGATAACTTGGACTGAATAGATCATAGGTTTACATAATTCCTCATAAAAATAGAAAAAAATACGTAACTCAAACTGAAACAATAGGCTTACTCAAAAAAACATTTTTATATTTTTCAAAATCAAACAACTATCTGGATATCTTAGGCTTGTTTTCAAATAAGAGACTAAGGGTATATTTGGCCATCATGATGTACCTGTTCGATGTATTGCAAACTCTTACGCGAAGGTAAGAGTCTTGCAAATAGATAAGGTTAATATGTTATATAAAAATAGATATACATTCAAACGCCTCATACAACAGGCTCCTTAAAGTATCAACTCAGCCAAAAGCGATGCCTCAAGCAAAAAAACAGCGCCTCAAGCTGCCTTTTTGAGATCATGACGCCGCAAGCTTACTTTTCTGAACATAGTTTAAAATCATGTCAATTACATCACATCTATGCAGTTAAAATCAGATTGACTAACATACATGGTCAACAATGATTGAGCTATCACTCTATTATCGGCCATTCTGTCAGACTTAAGAACATATACGGCCGCCCCTGAAATTCAATGAAGATCATCAAATAAACAATTGAATCCCAAAGATTTTATAAGAAGAGAGGTTAAGCCAGCTGTCTCTTCTTTCTCTACAACCTTGTTTTACTCAGCAGCAGCAACTTCAGGTGCAGCGCCACTACCAAATGAAGGAACATAAGCTAACTTATCCCTTTCTAATGTAATTAGTGTAGGAAAATAATTATTTAACCTGTATTATATACAATCAGTTCAAATGTTAATCAACTAATAATATATAAAATCACAAGATTTGTGAGCTGCAAATCAATATCCTGACAAAGTTATAGCCATCCATCTAAGAAGAATTAACGTGAAAATCCGAATTTATAGCCATCCATCTAAGTAGCTTAAAATAACCAACAAAAACAACACATATCATATTTATATCAAACTGTGTCTAATATTCACTTGTATTGTAATCATCTATACATGGTCCTCCATGTCCTTTTCCATAAACAATTCAGTTTAACTATAAAGTCACATAATAATATATAGATTAAGGTCCAAAAAATTTAATAATCCAATATATATATATTTCATAATATGTACTGACAGAAATTAATTATCATTGTTTCCTTGTTATTTGTTTGAGTTACATGGAATTTTCCCCAAAAATACTTATATCAGTACTATAAATAATTACATTCTTACAAAAGTAAACAACAAAAATTGAATAAGGATGAATTTTACAATAAGAATATATGTATGTTGTTATTTTTTTCTTTACCTTATATGGTTTAGAAAATATGTAACAACTTGAAACATTCATTATAAATGGTTAAAACTATCAACACATAAGTTTAACAAAAATAATACCAGACAGTAGTTTTTGTAAAATGATCAAGCAAATATTAATAAACCAATAAGGTGATTAAAATGGTTATTGTAGCAAATAAGAAGGACAATCATACGCATTTTATTGTTTAGTTATTAACATTGACAAACAATAAGAACATAGTTATTCACATTGACCAAATTGTTTTAAAGCCTCGTTTCTATACATCGATATTATAACGTAAACTGCATTCAAAATTGTGTTATCCACTAAAAGAAACACCACAAGTAAACATTCAAGTTTCATACAAAAGACCATTGTTTAGTTACTAATTGTTCAGACGGTAATACTAACCCACTAACCACATCATCAGCATATGAACAACAAACTCTATACTATCAAAAGAACACACTAACCAACTATCCATACTATCTCCTAAGGATGAAGACCAACAAACCAAAAAACCACATCTAGTGTTCATGATTAACCATATGAGAAAAACATAATAACCATCATTCAGGCAGTGTAACACCCGAAAACGGGTTTGGTAGTCAAACCACGTTAATAATAATGAACGGGTGAAATACCATTAGTGGCAAAAATTAACCCGGTAAATATTAGGATTCAAATAAATAATCCTAATGTTAATTAAAAAGAAGAATAAACGCTTCGAGAAGACAAAGTTTATAAGAGGCCCGAGTTAACGGGGCATAAAATAAAACGGGCTACAACTCCCTGAACCCACTAAGTTAACTAGGAATAATAAACCTAGTTAATAATGTGTAATTAAGTGATAAAGTATGAGTTATAGCTTCATTTGATCAAAACGAAACATGAGGGACTAATATGAACAAGTGGGTAAAATTAGTTTTAATAAAATCTAATAATAAAAACACAACACACACTAAGTGTGTGTGTGTTGTGTGTGCACGTACGGCCATGAGAAGGAACAAGGGGGTGAAACCCTTGTTCAAGTTCAAACCCAAAATTGAAGGTCAATTCGAGACCCAAATCGATGCATGAACGCAAATTATTGATCACCTAAGCTAGGAGATCAAAAGGTATGTCAAATTTTGTAATTTGGTGATATCTTAAAATCTTGATAAACACTCATAATTGAAATTCATGCTTGAATGTTGAATGATAAGTGTTGTTATGTTGAAACCATGTCTAGGAGTAAACCCTAGTTGAAAGTTTGATGATTTAGGGTTGAAAACTATGAAATTGATGAACACCCATATACGTGCTAAGTGGGTTTTATGTCATTGTGATGAACACATGATTTTGTATGTGTAGTTATGAGAAAATTGAAGTTATGATGCAAGATAGTGATATAGATCATGAATACTAGAACAAGGGCTTAATTTTATAATATAAACTTGGTTAAAAGTTAGTAATGAACTAGAAAAGAGTAGTATAAAAATCTTGCCCGCAAGGTGTTTGTTAAAATGCCTAAACAAATGAGGATATGTAGAAATTACAAAAGAAACAAGTAATTGGCTAATATGGAATAATACGGGTTCCAAACATGATGTTGATTTGAACCTAATTGTGCATAAATATAAGTAAATAGACGATTGACTTTTAAAAAGTCAAACCGACCTATGATAGAGTTCAATAAGTAAAACTGGTATAAAGGTTCATAAGGTGTGAAGGTCATGATTTACAATGACTAATCTAATCACCTTGTGAATATTATATGATAGTTTGACGCTTGACAAGCTAGGTGGAAGCTTGGGAAGGAAGCGGGTCAAACGAATCAAGTATGAAGGAAAAAAGCGTAGTTTGGATGCAAGGTAAGTGAAGCTTACACCCCTTTATAAATTACCTACTTGTGTGTATTGAATATTGAATAAGGTAAATTTCGTAATAGAAAAATGGTGTTCCGACGTGAAATAATATGAGTCGGAACAAGTGAAAATGGTGGGAAACCATAATTAATGGTAAAAAGGGTAAAACGGTAAATTAGTCATGTGATGAAGAACAAACAAGGAATTTTGAATATCACGTTGTGGTATAAACCGTGACAGGTAAAAGTGGTAAAATATTAATCCGGACATGAGTTGACGGATAGATAAAAAGATTCGAAAAGACACCACATGGCGTAAGTCATAACGGGTCAAACAAAATAAGAAACGACCTTTGAGAAATATGAACTCACGGAGTAAACCGGAATAGGTTAATGAGGCGAGATGGTAATTAAATACCATCTCAAAAGATAAATGGTTATTTCAACTAACCGGGTCAAATGGTGTATTGATGATCGCTTGTTGAGTTTTGTGATCACAGGGAAATAAGATAAGGTTCGCGTTGCTATTATCTAGTAATTAATAGTGAAAGGTATTTAAACAGGTCAATGCCATGACCCGATCTAGGTACGCATAAATAAGACTATAGCTAAACGAGCAATTTTGGTTAAATATCTAGTAAAAGTCCTTCATCGTAAAATGAGGGACTAAAGTTGACCAAACGCCCTTGACGAGTAAATCGGACAAACGACCCTTATGGGTTGTTTAGAAATAAGTTATTTGATCAATTAAACACTTAGAACAAATATAAAAGCGAAAGGTATGATTCTGGTGAGTCAAATGCTTTAAAATGCGTTTTGTCGTAAATTAGTAATCCGAAAGATAAAACTCGAAACAAATAGTCACCACATTAAAATCCACTACAATTATAGTTGTGATGGAAGATTATTTGTTAAAGTAATGTGGTAATATAATGCTAAAAGCGAATGTAAGTGAATTATGCGGAAAAATGCTTAAATACCCCTTAACGGGTCAAAATAAGCATCTAAGTAAAAACGGGTGTCAGAATATATATAAACTCGTGAATTGAACCTAGGATAATAAATAATATTGAAATTATAAGGTTCACGAGAAATTGGGATCAAACAAACATCTTTGTTTGATAAATACATGAACGGGTCAAAATTTAGTAAATATATATATTAAGCCGAAGGCTTAAAAATCTCAAATTTTGTTAATCCGGATGTCGGATTTTAACTCCATGTGATGGAGAACTAAATTACGATCACGTAGAAAGAAACGGATATGTATTTTGAAAGTTATGCAAGTTTTCGTGCATAACAAGTTCGAGTTGGTAGAGCTGGGAATATGCAGCACCAGCCAAAGCCAAAACAACTTTCTGTCAAAAAGGGGCCGTGGCGTAGCGCGACGCCCCCCGTCACGCGTGGCAACGCCCCTAAAAATAAAAAAAGTTAATAAATGTTGTTTTCTTGTTCGTTTTAGCATCCAGACTTGATTAAACACTTGTAAACTCCGAATGACTAACCCATTTCATGGTTTATGAAATGTAGGTATATTTTGAAGTACCGAATGACGATCAAGCTCAACGAAGAACCGAACACAATCAAGATACAAGCTTCCTCATGATGATTCGTCGTCATTTTAAACGACGAACTTATAAACATAATGTTGAAATGTTTTAAATTCTTAAATGTTTTAACAAACCCACATTTTTCAAATGTATGTGTAATCGTAAATACACATTTATACTCAAAACCAATATGAAAACTGTTAAATAGAAGTATGGGTCTTACAAGTTGGTATCAGAGCCTTGGTTTAAGAGATTCAAGCATGGTGGGGGACTATGGTTGGACTTAAACCTTATGCTCTCGGTAAGGGTTGATGTTCGGTTCGAGACTTGATCGCAAATCCGGTAAGTATATTTATATTAACGGTTTAGCATGATTAAAGTGTTGTGAACAACACATAGGGTTATCGTGTAATACACGTTACCTCAATTAAAAGAAAGATATAGTTAACGAAATTACGTGTGTTGACATGTATAGTAGAAAGCCTTTTATTATAATACGGGCGTTTATTGATGTTGACATTACTAATCTTTGTAAATATTTTAGTTGAAGGACACTCGCATCTAAAGATAGCGAGAGTTGAACAAATTGCAGATATGACGGAGGAACGGTCCGAAGTATGACAAGTGGATCATGCTCACAAAGGACCTAAGTTGTGTAACGATATCGGACAAAGATAATGGCAAGGAAAGCCCATTATGGCGAGCATCTACCAGGTGCACGCTTTAAATTTTTTGTACAAATAGTAATATGCAACAAATACGTAGATATTGACTGTTGCATATGTAAATAAAAACTTGGAAAAACCTGGATAGAATACCTATATAGGATGATGTTTCCAAGAGAAATTTAGTAGAAACATGTGTTGTTCACAATTGTGAAGAACAAAGAAATAACAGGATTAGTTTATGTGGAAACTTGGACAGAAGTAATCATCCAAGTAAATAATTCTCAATATAATACTATTGAGAAAAGTAGCGATTACATTAACGAAAGTGATGGTATAACAGTTTGATAAAAGGAAAACATTATAGATGTGCGAGAATAAAACGGGTAAAACTAATAATTGTTAAATAACAATTAAATAAAGTTCTACCGATTGAAACCATGAATATGGAAATTATTAGAAAGGTCACTTACATGGGGCGTGATGCGAAGATTATAAAAAGGTCATGTGTGTCATGTGTTGATCGCTTACTCTGGCCAAGTAAGTAGTGAACACGTGATACCATGAACTTCTTATAATGGACACATTTATGTCCGATGTGGTAAGGATGGGGCGAATGGGACGAATTAAAAAGGTACCCAAAACGGATCAAATAAGTAAAATATTTGATAATAGATGTAAACGCAAGCCGGGTAACGGAAGCGTAATACATTAGAATAACGAGCCGGAGGGAAGGGACAAGAATTAAAGAAAATGAAATTACAAACCGACTAATGAGAATGCTAAGGCATATGGGATAAAGTTTGTTTGACTGTCATAAGTGATGAAATTTATACGGACAAGTCAAATAGATTGAATAAAGAATAAAGGACTTGATTGAATAAAAGTGATGGAATTCGCTAAGACACCGAATAAAATAAAACGAAGTCTAAAAGCATACCAGAATGGTTGCTTTGATGATGACTTCGGTAAAAATACCGGATAGATGGGTGGGATTTTGAGAAAATGCGTAAACCAAGAGAAGGGAACGCGGATTAAAAGTGAAAAGACTCGGATTATGAGTTATGACTAAAAGACGATAAGGTTTCGCAAACAGAAATTTTGATAATTACATTCAGCTATTTCAACAGACAGACATAGATGACTTGAAACACAGATGACTTGAAACACCAGTGGGTAAACGCTGATAAAAAAGGATTAAGTTAACTAACAGACTGACCAATAAATTATGTATGTTAAGTTATAATAGTTGAAGAAAATAAAAATGGTACTATAAACTTTACCAGTCTGCTTTTGGCTTTCTTGGTAAACTGAATTACAACATTTTTTTTCAACTTTTTGAACGTAGAACATTTATGGCCAAAAACACCATTTGTGGACGTGGATGCGTTACACTTTCGTTTAGCCTATATATTTGAATAACACGTAATAAGTGTAAATGTACCGGTACAAAAAAGTAATATAACAGTTTATAAAGAAGCAAATTAATATTTAATATAACGGTACTTACTTGTTTATTTTCACCAGGACTGATTTTGTGAAAAGTTATAGAATCATCAAGCTTCGGAACCTTAGAACGTGTACGATAAGCTATATGCCACTTATCGATGACCGCCGTTATAGCAATACGTTTCCGGTTTCCCTAAAAGTTTCAAAAAATAGTTACTTAACATATGGCTAAAGAAATGAATACATAAGGATTAATAATAAATGAATGGTTTTTTTCAAACTAAGTTAAATGCACTAAATCAAAATCACCTTATTTTTTCCTTGGGTACAACCAACGTATGAAGATCAACTGTAAAAAAGCTTTTTGACGAGCTTTTTGACGTGTCCTTAGCTGAAGGCATTGTTATATTCTAAACAAAATATTAAAAAAATAGAAGAGTTGTGTGAACAGCAAATGAAATGGCATAAACAACTTCTACTCATACTTAAAAAAAAATTAATAATGAAAAGAAATATTACATAATATTCTTACTTGAGAGATAACATGACTACACATTTTCTGGTCAGACACAAAAGCACATGATCTTCCTTTCGGTTCAACCTAAAGAAAATAAAAAAAAATTATCAACATCCATCTGCAACTGAAAAATTTCTCAAAATTTTTAATTATATTTATAAAAAAATATGAAACTATATAATCGAAATAGAAAGAACATTTGTGGAAAGGCCTTTATCTTCAACAACTTTGGATTTCCCTTTAGGATCAACCTACAAAAAAAAAAAAAAAAACATAGTATTATAAAATATATTCATGCACACGGATTATCTAATTGTTATATCATATATAACGCAGGTTGTAAAAACTCTTACATGAGACCGATTGCCATCAGTAGACCTTTCATTAAAAAGTTTAGGTTTCGTATTCTAGTGTTCTTTAAACTACAAAGCAGAAAATAGTAGCACAATTTGACAGTATAATTATCTTATAGTAGTATGTTTAATACACTCGATATCAAAGCATAATGTGAAACCTTACCTTGTTTTTAAGAGCTTCCATTTCAATTACAGCGGCTATATGCTGATCAAACTTTGAGTCATCAATATCCTACCAAAGAAAGAATAGAACGACAACAAAATAAGAAGAAAACACAATATGAATCTTAACGTACGGAAACTTATAGAAAATAATCTATATATACATAAAGTTAGACTCAAACTTTGAAAGCCACATAGAGTCACCAAGTGCATCACCGGTAACATCTTGATCAACATCACTGTCATTGGTCATCACATTCTCTTTGTGTTCAGACTACAAAACCACAATATTCACAAATAGCAAGGATTTAAATTACAGACTAACTAATAAGCTCATATTATTAAAAATTAAGTATAAGAATAATAACGCTAACCGCAAGAAGAAGATCGAATCCATCATCTCCATAAATAGGATCATCCAAAACAACTATTTCAACCTTCTTGAAATACATCTCCGTACCAGTATGATGATTAAAAACCGACACCTCAAAAGTCTCATATCCAACCGTAGTAAATTTAAAAGTACAACGACTATCTAATGCAAGATCCTGAAGCAGCTTAGACCATCCATCAGTGAAAGCACAATTGTCAGACAACGCCTCCAACTTCACATTCCAAAACCTATCTCCCACATAAATAGTTGTGGATCCACCTTTATAACTCTTTCCGTAAAACTGTGACCAGTATTTCTCCGCCATGAGCTGTAAATTACTTACAAATAAAATTAACAAAATTTTGCACAATAAAAATTGGTATAAAACAAAGTGATTTTTTCATATATAGTTCTTACAATGAAATCATCATCTGCTCTAATGCCACTGATGAAAGAGTTGTCCAAAACACATGATTTAAAGACATCGATACACCATGTAGACGATCCAAAAGGGTTGACCAACAGATAATCATTTTTTTAAACCACTCTCCCTAGCAAATTTAACAAACCCATGACCTAAAACAGGACCAGAAACGTCTTTTTCAATTTTGACAAGCCATAAGTTGTTAGCATCAACAATCTTAACCCATTCACCATATGGGAATTTTTCTCCCCATTGATATACCGCAAAATCATACGGTATGTCCTGTAATTGGAAACACAACGTATCAATAACTATGAAGATTACTTTTTAGTAAAAATAAAAATAACAGCAAAACATACCAAAGATACAGGATCATCTTCATCGATTAACTTCAATAAAGAACGAATGTTATTCTTGGGATCCATGTCTGTAGAAGTAATAGCAACAGTTTTTACTACTTACAAACTTTCAACCACATATAACAAACTCCATCCACTCTACAATAGGTCATTACAAAACCTAAACTTATTAGATTTATGGATAATTTTAAATACTTACAAATGATTAGTATCAACACCAGCAAAGCCTGTTCGATTGTTCAAAGAAAATCAAAGCATACCATTAAAAAAGACATATACAAACATACAATGTGTGATATTCAAAATCAAAACCTAAACTTTCAACCATTAGTATCAATATACTCGTTACCAAACCTAAACTGTTATGGGTATGATCACATTAACATTTTTACTTACTACTTACAAACTTTCAACCACATATAACAAACTCCATCCACTCTACAATAGGTCATTACAAACCACTAAAAGTTTATTAGATTTATCGTATAATTTGAAAGCATACCATTAAAAAAGACTACTGCATAAACATCAAACCCCTTTAATGGAGGTATAAATACATATTCAACATCAAACCCATAACAGTTAAAACACTACTGCACAAACACATATTCAACATCAAACCCATAACAGTACATCGACTAACCTATAAACCCTAAATCTAATTTCGAAACCTCCTCTAATGGTTAATTTACACCCAAAATTGAAGAAACCCCAAACAGTTTCGTAACCCTAGGTGAGATTTCAGCCGCTTAAGATAGACCGGATATCATTTCAGTCGAATTAATCAAGTTTCCATACAATACAGATGCATATATAAAAAAAATTGATACGGTGAGATCTATATAGCTTTCGAATGGTTGGAACGTAAATTAGGGCAGAGAGAAGTGAGTTTAAAAGAGGATTAACTGTGAAGATTCAGTCGATGACAATGAAGATCCAGTGATTTAACTGTGCAGATCTGATGTTTGTGATGAAGGAAGATCCAAGTAGAAGATCCACGGAGAAGAGAAGATCCAGACAGCTCTGATGTTTGTGTTTGTGATGTTTGTGTCTAGACCTTTAATTTGAAAGGTAAAATTCAAATTTTGAATTTGAATTGATAATAATAATCAAATATAGTTATTTAAGGTATTTATTGTTTATATTGTTCTTGTTTATTGTTTATTCGAATTATAACATAATCGTTGACTACGTGGCGTATCTAATAGCTTGATACGTAAGCAAAACGAGGTCAGCATCTAATCTCCTTTTATAAAGAGTATAGATATAATGAACATTACCTAATTAGGTATTAAACATAAACCAACACGTTACGAAACACTCACAAACATTTATATATTTAATAAATGAAACCATTGAGGGATACGTGTCACCCTATGGTTTATCCTCAGCTTCCTTTTTCCGCCTGAACCCCTTTGGTAAATGGATAGTCCGAATGTTATTATGGATAGTCCGAATATGTATTTACTCACTTTCCTAATATAGATTATTACAAAGATATTTTCCATTCATCCCTAATTCCCTTTTTCTTTCTCTCTCTATCTCTCTGGAGAACACGTTTGGATCAACATTCATCGGATACGAAGACCCTAAATCCACGGTAATGTCTGCTTTCGTTAATGTTCTAACGTTAGTTAGGGATTATTCGTCTGTATTTGTTGATTAATCGTCGCTTAATTCCGATTTAGGGTTTCAAAAATGTTTTGTTTTTTTTTTATGAATGATTGATGATGATGGTAGTTAGGGATTATTCACCTGTATTCTTTGCTATATGTTGATGAAACCAAACTTTTCTCATTCACGCGGTGCATCTTTCCCCCTTCAAAGTAAACCTAAATTCGTCCACCATCACATTAACGCCGGTGATGAAGATGATGGATACGATTTTGAGGATCTCAATCATGGTGATGAAGACGATTCAAGAAAAAGGTACGCTCACAATTTTTCATGTTCATTGCACGTTTTCAGATTACATGTACCATTTGTTCTCCATTAGGGCAACATGATAAAAATAGCTCTCTAATCCGTTTTGTATCTAGGGTTTTTGTTTTGAAGAAAGCATTGGATGAGTAATATGGGGACTGGGGGTGAAGAAGAAGTAATTGGAGAAATAATTAACATGCTGATGTGGTTTATGGTTGTTAATTTAGGATTACAGAGTGGTTTTGTTTTTCAGGGATGAACGGTATGGTAGTGGTTTTCAATTTCAACCGTATGTCTACTCTGAACGGTAAGCCTTTATTTTGGCGCATCCTGCTGATTTGTGTCTTAAATTGTTTGATAATGTGAGTGTAGAAGAAGGGCAATGTTTTAAATTGCTTGAATCACCATTAAAAAATGAAAGTTAGGAAGTCAATGGGGAAGTAGGAATAATACAGACGACAATGGAAAAGGTTGTATGATGTGGTGCTTGACACTATGGAATATATTAGGTTCTATATCATAAGAACAAATATTGCGATGCAACTGTCTTGGAATTTGCTAAGGGGTTATTTGTATGTGTATATAAAACTTAAATCTAATTAGCTTGATGTAAATGCATAAGGGCAGAGGGTTTTTTGGTAAATTTTGTGATTAGGAAAATGCATACGTGTTGTTTGAAGAAACATCTGAAGAAGATTTTTTATATTTACTATTAATCACTGATACATATCATTGCCAGTTTGCTAATAAATGCTGGTTATATTTGGTTTCTATGAAATACTTATGATTGTGAACAATTTAGGGTATATGTTTTAATTGCATTCAAACAATATTACATTGTAATAAATTCATGCATTCTGAGACGTATTTGACTTTTATATGTCAGTTGCATAAATTCAAATCCTTGGAAGTATATGTTTCTGATATATACTCTTTAAAAGAGTAACTTTTGGACGAACACAGGTATGTGAGTTTTTATTATTTTAAATATATTATGTCAATATTATGGAAACTAAGAAGCAAGTAGTATTACAAATATATGTTCCTACTTAATCCTCTATGTAAATAATTAATGTGCATAGTTATTATGTTACTTTTTTTTTGTTTGGAATGTTGATTAAGTAAATATTTGCGAAGTTCATGGACTGGGAAGTTAATGATCAGGATATTGTTGAACTTAGGTAGCATAGTGTACTTCGAAGGAACACCAGTTTTGTAGTTTCATTCTTATATGGTTCTCATGTGATGGCTTCTTACATTGTTAAATTATTGTTTCAACTACACACTTTTAATTGATCATTTGCATAACATGCACAAGAAACATTTTGAGGTTCGATTTCCCGTTTAGATAGTTAACAGTTGTTATTTTGACTCAGTTGGTACAAGAAACATTTTGAGGTTTGATGGTGATGCTGAATTAAAAGAAAAGTCGAACAGACGGTAGTCAATCTCCAGGTGAATTAACCTACTTTGTGCCCACAACCAGTTAATCAATGACCACTTATAATTTAGTGTATAAACAAAATCTTCTTTTTTTCTTAAATGTAGATTAATGGATTTTAAAATATGGAGGGGAGGAAAAGTATAGGAAGGCATATGCATTAACATGGGAGATAAGTTGAAAGAGTTTCGAAATAGTTTATCAGCGTTATGGGTCCACTTTGAAGAAAAAGGTATCATAATTTTCCATTTCACCTTTTGTTGTGGCATTTCATGGTGAACGTCAGGTTTTTTTTCAAAATTGTCTGATCTCTGACATCTAGGTTCCTCTCACTGGTGTAAAACATTGTCATTGTATTATTTTGCTTTTGTTAAATTAACGATTTTTTATCTTTAGCTTTCCTAATTTATAGCAATTATGGGTTTTAATTAGTATACGTATCATCAAAAGGTACATGGTTTTCCTCTCCAAGAATTTTGCCAGGTAATAAGCTACTTATATAACAACTGTCTTTATCAAAGAGTTTGATGTATAAGCAGGGTTTTGTGTTGGTTTATCCACAATAGATATACAGTCCTTCGGTGTTTAAACCCTTACCTGTCAATTGCAAATGTGATCCGAAGTTGCTGCAATTTGATGAAGAATTAAACTATTGATATTGATGTAGTTATCTCTTGATGTTTAGATGTTAATAATAGAAGTTAAAAATTAAACATTCTATATGATAAATTAGGACAAACTTTTTTTCTTTTGCGTAAATTTTTTTTTTGCACCTTTTTTGGAATTTTTGTTAGTGCTTCACGTTTAATTGATCTAATCTGCTCTAATTGATACTAGCGCATCAGGAATTGGGGAATATGGTTGACAAAGTATTTTAAAATACAAACTAACTTTGTAAATCGCTTGGGTACTTGTGGATTAAAAATAGATCTTCATGTAAATTGATAGGTTGGTCGGAATGGTGTAGGTTTTGTTTGTAAGCGGTGTTGTTTGTTTGGCCTAGCGTCTTGCTAGGTGCCGGTTTTTAATGAAAGTTACCGTTCCAGAAAAAAAAAAAAAAAAACTCTTTTTTTGGTGCATATTTTGTGTTATATTCATCTAATAGTGTCTTTAATCTCCATTCTCTAGGTTCAAACACGCGATGGCATTTTATTCAAGTTCATTGTTTTAGGATGGCAAGTACGACTTTGGGTTACATCGATAATGACCGTTCAATTTAGTCATTTGTCTTTGTCTACAACTACTCTTTGAGTGAAGTGAAGAAAATAGGCTTGGTGGGTATTTACTGTTATTTTTTAATTTAACCTATTCTTATGGATGTATATTTGTAAACGTATAGGTCTTTGGTTAGTATAATTATTTCTAAACGTGTATAGGTCTCTTTTAAGTCATAGTATCATTTTTATTTTGTTTGAGTGGGGTTGAGGATCCAAAGCTGAATCAAAGTTTGCGTGAAGGCTTTCTGCGGCTTGCAGTTATTTTATGAAATATTAATTTCGTATGTGTTGATATTTTTTGTAAAGTTAAATTATATAAGTAATGGAAGATTTCACTAATTTACTTTGAGTAACACGTGTAACACATTAGATAAGGATGAAAATGTAACAAATAAAACAACTAATGCGTTTACAAGGAAGTTTTTCTGGGATTTGAATAATTTGTTTTTTTGTCTTCCAATGTATGTGTTTTTACATTGTATTACATTTGAACATAAATAATAGGTTTTTGGTTGAAGCGCGTTTAACACGGGGATTAGCCTAATAAATGAATAAATGAACGGACGGAAATGAGTTGGCTGAAAGTTTAGTATCTTCTCGGTTTTCACGTGCAACACACGTGCCCTCCTCTTTTCATAGAAGGTACTATCGTTTCACAACTTCACCACCACTCGCCGGAAAAAGAAATGATTTCCAACGTAGTGGTGGTTCTCGACAACGGCGGCGGCCAAATCAAAGCGGCTTCGCCGGCGAACGCGACCCAACCACCATCGTCCCAAACTGCACCGCCCGTCCTCTCTCCTCCAAAAAATTCCTCTTAGCAGACCAACTCCTCTCCCCATCGGAAGACCTCACCTCCGCCGTCCTCCGCCGCCCTTCGACCGCGGCTACCTTATCAACCCGGACCTCCAATCCTCCATCTGGTCCCACATCTTCTCCTCTCTCCTCCACATCACCCCTTCCTCATCCTCCTTACTCCTAACCGAACCCTTATTCAACCTCGCGTCGATCCAACGCGCCACCGACGAAATAATATTCGAAGAGTTTAATTTCAGATCTCTGTTTGTATCCGACTCGCCGTCGCTGGTTCATTTATACGAGGCGAGTAGACGGCCGTACGACGTCGTATCGAAGGCGCAGTGTAGTTTAATTGTGGACGTAGGGTTTAGTTTTACTCATGCGGCTCCGGTGTTTCAGAACTTTACGGTGAATTATGGTGTGAAGAGGATGGATTTGGGCGGGAAAGCGTTGACGAATTATTTGAAGGAGTTGGTTAGTTATAGGTCGGTTAATGTTATGGATGAGACGTTTTTGATTGATGATGTGAAGGAGAAGTTGTGCTTTGTTTCGAGCGATGTGGCTCGGGATTTGCAGATTGCTAGGTGAGAGGATTGGTTTGGTTTGAGTTTGTGATTGTGGTTGTGTTAGGGTTTATGTGTGATTCTTGTTGGTTTGCGGGTTAATTGGGATACCGGTTAAGTTAGGGTTTATGTGTTTTTGTGTGATGATGGTTGGTTTGGGGTTGAATGGGATACCGGTTAAGTTAGGGTTTATGCGTTTTTTGTATGATGCCGGTTGGTTTGGGGTTAAACGGGATACGGATAAGCTAGGGTTGATGTATTTTCATATGATATGATGCTTGTTAATTTGGGGCTAAATATGATACGATTAAGCTAGGGTTTATAGATTTTCATATAATGTTGGTTAATTTGGATTAAACAAGATTCGGATAAGCTAGGGTTTATGCATTTTTATACAATGCTGGTTGATTTGGGATTAAATAGGATACCGTTAAGCTAGGGTTTATACCTTTTCGTATAATGCTGGTTAATTTGGGATTATACAGGATACAGTTAAGCTAGGTTTTATGCATTTTCCTTAGATGTTTGTTAACTTGGGTTAAATGGGATATGGTTTTATGATGCTTGTTAATTTTGGGGTTAAACAGAATACAGTTAAGTTAGGGTTTATGCGTTTTCATATGATGCTTGTTAATTTGGGGTTAACAGGATACGGTTATTCAGTTAAGCTAGGGTTTATCCATGTTCGTAAAATGCTGGTTAATTTGGGGTTAAACGGGATACGGTTAGGCAAGGATTTATACATGTTCGTATAATGCTCTGGTTAATTTGGACTAAACAGGATACAATTAAGTTAGGGTTTATTAGTTTCCATATAATGCTTGTTAATTTGGGGTTAAGCAGGATACGGTTAAGCTAGGGTTTATACATCATATAACGCTGGTTAATTTGGGATTAAACAGATACAATTAAGCTAGGGTTTATACATTTTTTCATATAATGCTGCCTGCTTAATTTGGAATTAAATAGGTTACAATTAAGCTAGGGTTTATACTTCCAAGTGCAAACGCAATGTAAACTCTGCAAATTTTCATTCTTTTACGTTGTGTTCCCAAGTTTTTCATTTAACGAAGGAAAAGAAAGGATTTGGAAGGATGTCAAAAAAAAGTTGTGTTCCAGAGTTTTTTTAAGGATGGAGATGGAGAGAAATGGAAGGAAAATTTATGTCTTTTTCCTTCATTTTTAATCCTTCCAATTTGGAGAGATTTGGAAGGAAAATGTATTTAATACATAAAATCCTTACTTTTCCTTTGATTTCCTTCGAACTCGGAAACATGGTAGGTAATTAAAATTTTCATTTCTACTCATTTTCTTTTCCCTCCTTAATTCATTTTCTCTTCTTTTCTTTTGTTTATTAAACTCGCATATTGTCGACAATTTTCGCAATCAGAGAAAACATTGTTTATGTTTGTAATATGAATTACAGGAGGCGTGGAAACGACAATCACTTTAGGTGCACATATGTGCTTCCAGATGGCATCACACATACAAAGGGATACGTAAAAGACCCCATTGAAGCACAAAAATATCTTAATTTATCTGAAGATGGTGAACTCCCACAGTCTGAAGAAACCGATGACGCCGATCAAACAGAAGCTAAAAACAAACCACCAGAAAGGACGAAAGTTGATCTCACGAAAAATGTACTCTAAAATTCTTACTTTTAATATGAAGATTAATTCTTTCTTGATGAAACTACTTATTAACAGTTTACTTGATGAACAACAGGAATTCAGCTTGAGCAACGAGCGGTTTCTTGTCCCTGAGATGATATTTCGTCCAGCTGATTTGGGTATGGCAGTTTGATATGTGTTATTGGACAGTGCTAGGGCTGTAAACGAACCGAACGGACACAACCAAGACCTTGTTCGTGTTCGCTTGTTAGGAAATATATGTGTTCACGAACCAAGATTCTATGTTCGTGTTCGTTTGTTAATTTTAGGAAACGAACGTTGATGAACACAAATGGAAACAAACGAACATAAACAAGCGTCCATGAACTAAATATATAATACACGGACACTAAATATTTTATTGTCAGAATTTTGAAGTATTTAAATAAAATATAACAACTAAAAATACTAATGAACAATCGAACATAAACGAACACGTTACCGAACGTTCACGAACATGAATGAAGGGACACGGCCTCTGTTCATGTTCGTTCATTTAACTAAACGAACGAAAATTGTTCGTGTTCATTTGTTTAATAAACGAACAAACACAAACGAACTTCCCGCTGAACGGTTCACGAACTGTTCACTGAACGTTTGGTTCGTTTGCAATCCTAGACAGTGCAGACACTATATAGGTTATTTAATGTAAGTTTTCTAAATTGAATTGTGCATATTATTCAGGCATGAACCAAGCGGGACTGGCGGAATGTATTGTTCGAGCTGTTAATTCTTGCCATCCTCATCTCCATCCTGTGCTGTATGAAAGGTAACCGACATATAATTTTTCTTCCATTTTGTGGGTCTCACTGACTTTCACATCTTATTTCAAACTTGTTTTGCAGTATCATATTGACCGGTGGAAGCACGTTATTTCAAGGTTTCGCCAAAAGATTGTATGTTTCATTTTGTGTGCAAATCTTTATTCACATGTTCACTAGGGATCAAATTCAATATGATTATTTTGATTACAGAGAAAACGATCTGCGCCCCCTTGTTCCAGATGTGTACCAAGTGAAAATCACAACTCAAGAAGAGTAATAATATCATTTTCTGCAACTTTTATTCTTTTTGGTTATTTTTCCACTCTTAGTAACTTACTGGAAATATTTATCATGTGTATGCAGCCCCATATTAGGTGTTTGGCGAGGGGGGTCATTATTGGCATCTAGCCCGGATTTTGACGCGATGTGTGTCACGAAAGCCGAGTATGAAGAGCATGGATCATACCGTTGCCGTAGGCGGTTCTTTCATTAACCTCATTGTGGGTATTAGGTGGTGTAGAACTAGAATTAAGGATGTGTGTGTTGTCGTTCTAATGAAAGGTGGATGAATCAAGTTCCAAAAGCAAAATGTTGAATTTCAAGATTGGTTTAAGATTGTAAAAATGCAAGAAAGTCTTGGTGTGCTTGAACAAAAATGCTATCTTGTAAAACTGAAATAATCATGTAGATAAAATCAAGCATTTTGGCAACACTGGTTTTGAATTGACCCTTGATTAATGTTATATTCATGTTCAAGGTCTTTGTTGATAGTTAAACCTGAGTCATTAGTTTGATCTAGGGATGAGTGGTACCTGACCGGCACCGAACGTACCGGTACTGGTAATGAAAGTACTAATCTCGAAAAATGGAAAAATGGGACCGGTACCGAAAATGATCGGTACGCTACGATACTGATTCGGCACTGGTACCTGGTACCAAACGCTCTTGATCAAAGTAAGGTGGTGTTTGGTTCATACTTCATATGATCTTATAATCAAGGATTTCTAAATTCACCTTTAATTTCACATATACCCTAAATCCAAAAGCACCCAAATGCCAACGTTCCCGCTAGAGGTGGCAAAATACGCAGGCTAGGTTGGTTGTCGGGTCAAAGATGAGTATGGGTTATGATGGATTGATTTTAGTGAAGTTAGGTCCCAAACAATAGAAATGTCAGTCAAGCTAGACAGCCTAGACATGTTGGATTTAGGTTTGCTTTTAGTTTCTTTGTCTATTTAAAGCTAGGCATTAGTTAGAAGAGGGTTTTTTTCTTTTTAGAGATCTTGGTCGGAGGGCTTTTATTTGTATGTGAATTATTTTTGTTTATTTATTTAGAAGTATAGTTAAAAATGACAAAAATGAAAGGAAAAAAACATGTAGATCATTAAATAAGTGTTTTCTTTTAAGGCGGACGAAGTGTCACCAAGATGCAGCCGTGGGTTCACCGAGTACCAAAAAACACCGTCACAAACCACCATGAGTTTGGCTTGTGATATGGATTTTGGGTTCATAAACCCATGCTAGATGAATGTATGATGTCTTATTGGTCTAGTTCATAAATTCAAATGAGATACTGAATGAATAAGGGGCTGTTTGTTTACCTCTTAACGAGACTCTTAATGATTCAGAACTTTTACTGGTTCAGCACTTAATGGTTCAGACTGTTTGTTTCGTGAGCAGATGTTTGAATGGTTCCGGTGAGACCCCCGGCTCGATAGTAGTTTTAATGGTTCTGGTGAGATCCCCGGCTCGATAGTAGTTTTACATCATGCCTGAGACATAAGGGCACATAACACTTAGCACTTGGGACAAAAGCCGATTAGTGCATGTATCCCCTCACCACATGATGCATGATTAACTGTTCCTCTCTTTTTAACGTTATTTTCAAGAAATTAGTAAAATAATGTTAAAATTAGTGCACTTTCACTTTGCCCCCCGATGGCCCACACATATACACATTATATGCGCATACCGCAAGCGGGGCGTAAGAGATTTGACTCTGAAAAAGTTAACTAGTATACTGGCTCTTAATAGTTTAAACATTTTACTAGTTCAGCACTTAATCATTCAAAAGTTGTCAAACAACCCCTAAGTTATTTGGTAAATCTCATTTGATATACATTTTGATTACCATGAGCAACTTTTTTCATATTTAAGTCTTTATGTATTTTTCCAAAATGAACATCCCGACTTTAATTTTATTATTATTCTTTTAAACCAAAGTTAGTTCATAGTACCTTGACACTAACTAGATGCTATAGAGCTCATAAACATGGAGTTAGGCATCGATAAATTTGATTTATAAATTCAACAACATACGCTTTTATTTTAAACTAGGTTATAACCTTATGTATTACACGGGTTAAATAAATGAATTATATATACTAAATATTAAAATGATATATCTTTAAAAACCTCCTTTATTGCATGGGTTGAATAAATAAAATTTTGTATATTAAATAATAAAAAGTTACATCTATAGGAATCATATTGTACGGGTTGAATAAATGTAAATTTATATATCAAATAATAAAAAAATTTATATCTTTAAAACCACGTATATTACACGGGTTGAATAAATGTAATATTGTTTACCAAATAATTAAAAAAAGTTATATCTTTAAAAACCCTCGTGTATTACACGGCTTAAATAAATATGATTTTATATACCAAATAATAATCAATTATATTTAAAAAACTAAATATAATAAAATTATATTAAAAAAAAGAGTAAATTGCACAAAACATCCTTTATGTTTCCTCAAACTTGCAGGTTCCAACCTTAATGTTTAAAAGTTGCTAAAAACAACCTTTAAGTTTATTTTTGTTGCGGGTTCAATCCTTTACAGCTAACCACGTTATTTTCTTCAGTTAAGTTCCCTCACATGCATAACATGTGAGGGTATATTCGTCATTTTGGTTGATCATGTGAGGGAACTTAACTGAAGAAAATAACGTGGTTAGCTGTAAAGGATTGAACCCGCAACAAAAATAAACTTAAAGGTTGTTTTTAGCAACTTTTAAATATTAAGGTTGGAACCTGCAAGTTTGAGGAAACATAAAGGATGTTTTGTGCAATTTACTCTAAAAAAAACCAATGGATATACTCGGTACGCGATAGATATGTTGATTGCGGAGATGATTATTGAAAAGATGATACAATGGTCAAACATGTTATTCAAGAATCAAATAAACAGCCATTTGAGTGCTAAAAATATAAATTATATTTAAAAAAATCGTAAAAATCTAAGTTAAAAAAATAAGACTTCGTAGTAAAATCAATGATTTTATTTTTTTTGTAATTTTGTTTGGTATTGTTTTATTAAAAGGTGCATAATATACATATATTATATTATGTCTTAAGTTATTGATGTCATCCAAAATGTTTTCCGATTTTGTGTCTAGCATTATATATACTATGGTAAAAGTTCAAAGTTTTATTGGAGATAATTACATCATTGAAAAAATAAGAGTAAATTTGTACATTAAAAATAAAAAGTAGGTGTGATATATAAAATCAACTAAATAATATTATAAATGAGAAGTGTGTATTAAATTTAAACTAAATAATAATTAACTATAGGTAAATAAAAGAGATTAAACAAAATAATATTTAGTATGAGAATCTGTAATTAATTAGAAGAGATTAAACTAAATAATTATTATCGATAAGATACTAAACTAAATCATATTTAGTAGGATGGTTATCTATAATTAATTAGAAGAGATTAAACTAAAATAATAATTATCTATAAGACATTGCCTAATATAATGTCAAGTGTCCCTTAAATGGTTTCTTTTATTCTATAGTATAAATAGATATAGATATAGATAATAAGGATAAGGATAAGGATAACAAAATATTGTTAAATAAAATTATAAGTACAATTGTGAGGTTAAAGGAGAAATTGCTATATAACATTAATTGTAGACTTTTATTAATATTTAGATTGTTTTCTAACTATATAAATCATATAGAATTCCATAAATTACATATCAACCTTTTATTAAATAGGTTTAATAAACTGTATGTGTATATAAAATTACTAATCTTGCTGTATCAAAAACTTCCGAGATGTATAACTACTAATACCTTAACTTTTAAAATCAGATTAATTAAGGTTTTAGATTATATATATAATAATAATAATAATAATAATAATAATAATAATAATAATAAGGATAACAAAATATTTTTAAATAAAAATATAAGTATAATTGTGAGGTTGGAAGAGAAATTACTATGTAGCATTAATTGTAGTCTTTTATTAATATTTAGATTAGATAAATAAATACATACATTTCCAAGTTTGATATAGCCACTAGCCATAAAATAAAGTATTTTCATAGACACTAACCGTGCACAAATATGTATGAGTTTAATGTATATTTACATTAATACCGGATTTTCTAACAACATATCTTTTGTTAATGGGATATTTAGTTTACATAACCCTAACTTTCACCTATTGAAGGATAACACTCTTAACTTTCGATTTGTACACAAGTACTCCCAACTTTCAACTTATTGGCCGATAATACCCTAACTGACTGAACCCTAACCCAGTTAGTTTTTGTTGATGTGGCATATGATGTGGCCCTTTTTGTGACGTGGCATATGACGTGACAGCTGATGTGGTTTTTTTATGACGTGGCAGATGATGTGGCATCTGACATGGCATTTTTCGATGACGTGGTAGCTGATGTGGCGGTTGACATGACATTTTTGATAATGTGGCAACTGACATCAGCTAACTGGGTTAGAGTTCAGTCAGTTAGGGAGTGTTATCGGCCAATAAGTTGAAAGTTAAGAGTGCTGATGTACAAATCGAAAGTTGAGAATGTTATCAGCCAATTGGTGAAAGTTTGAGTTATTTAAATCCAATATCCCTTGTTAATCGATGCAACTTTATAGTGTTTAATTGAACGATATCGTTTTATTATATTTTATTGTGTATGTTTCACAACTAACTATACTTTATAGTTTATATAACTTCTTAACTGCATCAAATGAATTATTGAAAAGTCTAATAGTTCGAGGAGTTTTCTTATTGCTTCTTAAATAATGATATACATAGTGTAAGGATCAAATACAAATGAGTCTTAACATACAAAATAAATTATCTTAACATGAAAAGTGAATAACGTTTTTTTCCCATCTACTTAATTATGATGTTTAATTGTAAAATGTAAAAAAAAATCGTGATTTTACACTAGTAGAGTAATTACATAATTACAATACTAGTATAAATACAATTTTTTTTTGGGAAATTGGGGTGTTTAAACAACGAGAACGGTGCTTCAATTCAGGTGTTTAAACTTCCAATTAACAAAAATCAAGTAATTTAGAGCACCATTTCGAGGTAAATTTTACATCAGTGGACTCATATCGTTGTTCTGATCAAAAGCCCTAAAACATTTGTCTAAAATTCGGAAAAAAAAATTAACTCTGTTAAGTTTTTTTAACAGGGACCGGTATAGGAAAACTAGGTAAAAGGTTAGACTAGCAGGGAGAATATTCAAAAGTAGGACTGCTAATAGCCAATGACGTCTACTGTAGATTATTACAGTCCAATTTCCTTTTGTTTTATAGATTCTGGGACTAAAACACGTGCTTATTTCAAAAAAAATAAAATTTCCTCCACTTCTCACGTTGTGAAGGAAGTATCACGCGTGGAACCACGTGATACACCGCCGCCGCTCATTCCAACAACACGTGGCCACTATCACGTGTGAAAAGTTGTAGAATGTGAGGGAAATTGTTGGGTTGTGAGGGAAATTGTTTGGTGTGGTGAGTGATAGGCATTTTCACTAAAATCCATCACTAGTGATGGAATAAAGTTCGATGACATGGCTGAACTTGATTGGATGTTGTCAGTGATAGAACTCCATCACTAGTGAAACACCTCTACCCCTTAAAGAAAAAGTAACTAGAATAAGAGGATTGTGATCCGAAAGTTCTCTCGCAAGAGCCACGAAAGAAGCTTCCAGCCAACGATTCTAAAGCCGATAATACACCAAAATTCAATCAATCTTGCTAAGTTTTTTCCCACTAGTGGATCGACACATAAATTGGCGAGTGCCCACAGCATACCCCATTAGATTGGCCTTGTATATAAATCGTTGAAATGTCGCAAGAAAACATGATTAAACTCGGAATTAATCTTTTTTTCTGGGGACCTAACTTCATTAAAATCACCCAAAATAACCTGGAACCCTTCCATGGAGATTTAAAGAGCTTTAGCCTTTAATAAGTTGTAAAACTTATGAACACACTCTTTTAAATACTTGTTATAAACGTTACAAAATATTATATTTCCAAACACGTACAATTATACATAAACCAAAGGGACCAAAACTACTAAACTAGATTGCATCAATCAATCAACAACCATATGCTTACGACTTTAAATTTTAAAGTCGAACACCGTCAGTAGAAATTCAAAAGATGGTTTTCATCAACTAAGAACATCACCTTGCATGATGCCAAAGTTTGGTGGTACATAGCGGCGAAGCTTGAGATTTCCGATCGGAGGGGAAGGGGGGAGGGAAGTCACCGGACCTAAAAATTTCTATAAAATCGGGGTCTAAACCGTATATACCCAAAAATTTCTACACGAAAACTACATACTCTCCACTACTGAGCGAAAAGTTCAGGAGATCGACTTCCCCCTCCCACCCCTTAAAACCTTCGCCCATGGTGGTGCATCAGCTGACCTCTGGATAAAATCTCAAACATGAACGAAGTCCACTACAACAACAGAAATACATACACAACAATCTTGAATCGCTCTTGAAGGTCTTTATAGTCACATAATAATATAAGCTGAGGGTATTTATAAAAACTAAAGCTGTTATAAATAACATTTTGAGTTAATTACACAGATGGACCCTGTGCTTTACAACTAATTTCCCCTTTAGGTACTAACTTTTTTTTATAACAGGTTCAGGTCTCATGGTTTCAATATTATAACACATTTGGGTACTAACACTAAATAATGACTAAAATGCCCTTCCATGCTTTATATTAAGATTATTTTAAATGTAAAATTATTTTTGTATATAATAAAAAATTTTAAATCAATTTTACAAAAAAATTTAAATGAAAATTATTTTTGTTTATAACTATTTAATTAGTTAATTACATGTAATAGGTGAAAATTATTTTTAAATGAAAATTATTTTTGTATGAAAATTATTTTTGTAATTTAGTTTTAATAAAAGAAAAACGATAATGTAACAGTTTAATATAATATTTCAACTTATTTGTTTCAACCCGATTCCTTTTTTATTTTAAATAAAAATGAAGTTCTAAATAATTAAATTGTGTAATACGTGGTTTTTTACTTCGTATAAAAAAACTAAAATGAAAACTCAACGTATACTTCAGTTATAAGAAGACAAACATAAGCAACGTTGATTTGAAATCTTTTATGATAATACACACATTTGTAATATCCAATGGATAACATTCAAAATTCTAAGATAAGAGCATGTTAAAACTTAGATAAATATTTTAGAGAAAATTAATATTGTTAAATTTCAATATGTAAAACTAGTATGACTAAATTTAATATGTTTAGAAATATTATTTTTTAATATTTAAAACTCAAGAATTCTTATATATATTAGAAGCTTCATATTCCATTTATTTTCGTTAGTTAAGATTGATGGACAAGTCGAATAAAAATAGATCGGGTTGACACAAATAAGTTGAAACATTTACATTAAAATGTTACATTAAAATATTTTTTTTATTTAAAAACTAAATTACAAAAATAATTTTCACCTATTACATGTATTTAACTAATTAAATAGTTATATACAAAAATAATTTTAATACAAAAATAATTTTACATTTAAAATTATCTTAATATAAAGCATGGAAGAGCATTTTAGTGATTATTTGGTGTTAGTACCCAAATGTGCTATAAAATTGAAACCATGAGACCTGAACCTATTACAAAAAAAGTTAGTACCTAAAGATGAAATTAGCTATAAACCACAGGGTCCATCTCTCTAATTAACTCTAACATTTTTTTTAATATATGAATGATATCATAAAAAGTTGAGTAAAAAACCTGGAAGGAATCTTTTTAAAGAGAAGTAAATCAAAAAAGATGGTTCAATAAAATGGGGAAGATCTCTTTAGGAATAATACAAAACATATTTTGTTGTTGTCACAAATATGCCAATGGTTATTCTACCCCTTCTTTTATATCCAATCTACCAGTTTTGCCCTATAACTTTTTTTAGTGTTTTAGCTCTAAACCACGCCCCCGCCCCCCCTTCAAAAAATAAAATCGAATTGAATCTCCAAAGAGAACGAGAATGGTCACAGACCATTCACACTCTATTGATAGTCCGATCACGACATCGATTGTTCAATTTTAATGGGTTGTTTTTTAAATATTTCTCATTGCTAAACCCCAAAAGAAGTTTTTTCGTTTGCCCTTTCTAGTGATACACAAATCATATTCTAGTATTTGGTTTTAGTACTCGCACATCCTTAAAAATTGTCTTTCTGTCTATCTCGTTAGTAATATACTTGCATAACTCATGATCTGAATATAGATACATCATACATGATTATATACTCATGTATCTATAATGTAAATTTGTTGATCATACATCCAGAAAATGCTAATTTTTCGTAAATTTCTCTAAATTTACTTTTGTTATTTTTTTTAACGACAAATTTTGTATAATTCCTATTGTTTGTGGGACTTGAACCCAAAACCTCCCCTTCTAATAGTGATTATGTTGTACATGAATGTCGGTGTCAAAGTGGCATGTTTAAGTCGTAGAGTAAGGAAAATATAGATGGCAAAATTTAGCATTAAAATGTTACCATGAAGTAATGATTATCGACCATTTTGTTAAGGTAACAAAAAGGGCTAAATATACCTCACATAGAGCATTTTTTTGTTTATAAAATATATCTTTTTAACAATATAGAAACACTTAATAATTTTCTTATTCTATGGCAAAGTAATTCTATCATAACCACCGGCCGATTCACATGTTCAACCGGCATGACCCATAACCGACTGGTTCAAGTGAATGCGATCCAAATGGGCTCAACCGGATTGGTAGCAATTTCCGGTCCCCCTCTTTAACCATAACCCTATAAAATGCGATTCACATAGGCTTAACCGGGTTGGTAGCAGTTTCCGGTCCCCCTCTTTAATCACAACCTTATAAATCTGGTTCGGTTCAAAGAAAAATTGTTTTGCAAAGCAAAATATAAAGAACTACTTTTGTTAATTCAATCATTATTATTAACATATTTGTACTAGGTTATAAAAGTAAATTTAATACTAACCACTTAAGATTGACAAACCATATGTCCCATAATTGTAGGACCAACTATTGTACCATAATCAGCTGAAGAACCACTTTCAATTGTTACATCTCATGAAAATAATTCAAGGAAACGTCACTTTTCTCCCAAAATAAAAATAATAAAATAATAAAATAATAAAAAACAAAAACTCTAAAAAGATAAAAGATTCCTTCCTCCATTAACATTGACAAAACCAAATGTAAAGCTTTGATCTTGCCCTCCATATGCCTGGCCACCTTCCCCACTTCATAAAACCATCACATACATTCAATCTTGGCTCTTTCTTCATCAATAACCCCCACCATGCCCCCCCCCCCCATTAAACCCTCCTCACTTTCTCACCAATTTTAAATTTTGATCCAATTATTGACCACCCAATTCAATCTTTCTTCTGGGTTTTCAACCAATTCATACATAAAAAACAATACCCACTTGAAATTCAAGAAACCCCCAATTTTGTTCCTTGTGTTTTCTTGATTTTCTTTTTGAAGATGCCTAGGCCTGGACCCAGGCCCTTTGAATGTGTGAGAAGATCTTGGCATAGTGATAGACATCAGCCCATTAGAGGGTCTGTTATTCAACAGATTTTTAGGTAATTTTTGTGTGAAAGTTTTGATTTTTTGTACTGTTTTTTTGGGTTTGAAATAATGCAAACCATGTGTTTGATGTTTGATCAGGGTTGTACATGAAAACCATGGGTCTGGTACTAAGAAGAATAGAGAATGGCAAGAGAAGCTGCCTGTTGTTGTGTTTAAATCTGAAGAAATTATGTATTCCAAAGCTAATTCTGAGGTACCCATTTGTTAATTTTTGTTATTATTATGTTCAAAGTGCAATTTGAGTCTTGAAATTGAATTTTTTTTGTTCAATTTTGTTTAGTTTTGTTCATTTTGTAACCCAAGTTTTGTTGTTAGGCGGAGTACTTAGACCCCGAAACGTTGTGGGATCGGTTGAATGATGCCATTGACACGATAATTAGGAAAGATGAGACAATGGAAACCGGTGAATTCTTGCCCCCTTGTGTTGAAGGTACGCCATTTTGCACATTCTTGAATTTTTAGTTTTTACATTTTTCGAAGCTTAGTTCGAGATATGATTCAAGCTTGTGTTTAAATGACGTTCAGCTGCACTTAACTTGGGCTGTGTCCCTGTAAGATCATCAAGAAGTCAAAGAAACAGTAACACCCGAAGCTACTTAAACCCAAGAAACCAAGAGTCTGGTCCAACTGCTCAAAACATACCAAATGTTAACAGACCAGATGGTGTGAATATGATGAATCCAACACATACGTTTTCAGAAGCTAATAAAGACGTAAGACCCGTTTTCAAGTCTGCGGCAGCCCCTTCGGGCTCCTCTTTTTATCCTCAAAATGTTCCTAGACAAATGATGTCGTTCGAGAATAGACCTCCTTCGGTCTTTCCGTTATACCATGGTTTCCAGTTTCAACCGCGGATGCCCCAAATGGGATTTCATACCTCTCACCCAAACCCAAACAATATAATTATCGGAACACCGGTTTTTCAAACACCCCGTGAGTCTTTACCGTCTTCTTCTCAAACGGGCTGTCCCGGAAGATTGTTGTTATATGATAAATTATACGATAAAGATGGAAATGGTTCAAAGAAAGAATCTAGACCCGAATTGGTGGAGTGTGATCTGTCTCTAAGATTGGGTCTTGTTTCAAGTAATGAAAAAGTGTTGACTAATGTAGATGATGTTGACTCGGGTCCGGGTCCAAGAAGCAAGGAGTTTTCTTTCTTTCCTTTGAATTCAGAGGCTCAAGAAGTTGAGACATCAGTGACAGATTTTAGGAAGCGAAAAAGTGTAGAGGAATCGCAGAGTTTTTTGCATTTAGAGCACGATTTTGACCAGTTTAATGATCGAATGAAACAACGAAGAGGTTTGTAGATACCGAATTGGCGAATTCTTTCTGTTTACTTATGCAATTCTTTGAAATGAATTAGTTAAATGAGAAACAAGTAAGAAGTCTTTTTTTTTATGGTTATTTTCTTGTTTAATCTTGGATTAAGTTAGTAGATTTTATTAAGATAGGGTCAAACTAGAATAGTTGTCCTTTTCTTTTGGTTGGGTAGGTGGGTGGATAGTATGGGTGGTGAGGGTTCTCATTCATATCATGCTGTCCATATGGGTCCGCCTTATGGATATTGGTGTTGTACCTTATGCATTATGATCCGAACGCGTAGCAATGTGCCCATGACAGGTGCAGGAGGATGGAAAAGGACCTAAGTTTTGGCTTGTATTGATGTGTCATGTCTTTGATATCACTCTGCATTTAGTCCACAAGTATACTATTCGAGTTATATAAAGGTTAAAACGGTCAGTGTCACACCTTAGCCGAATCCCACAATAGCCGTAAAGAATGCCATGCGTTAACTATCACTAATGCGTTTTAGCCGTGTTAGCTGTGGATGAGAACACTCTATAGTTAAACGTGCTTTAGTGTGAGCAATCTTTGAATTACTATTTAGGTTGTTTTTAATGGTATATAATTCAATTTAATTGTCTTAAAAAGTTCACATAGGGAGTCCACGGGTCAAAATTAATGATTAAAAAAAAATAATAAAGTTGTGTTTGTTTAATCGGGTTTAAATACGGGTTTCCCTTGAAATACTTCTTGTTAAGCTTATTGTTTTAATTAAAATAATCCTAAAGAAAAATGACAAAATAAGTTGTTCACTTGAACCTAGAGCCGTAACCAGTCAATAACCAATCAAGGAATAACCGGTTAGTGATTATTTTTAACCCTACGTTAGTAACCGGTTATAGGAATTATGTCTAGGAATCGGTTATTAACCGGCAAACCAGTTAACAAAAAAAAAAAACGAAAAATTCAAAAAATAGGCAAAAAAAAGGCGATTATTAACTAAAAATAATTGGTTAATTAACCGAACCGGTTAAAGTAATTAACCGGACCAGTTAAAAAAAATAAACTGTTAAACTAATAACCGGTTAAAGTTAACAAGTCAAGTTAACCGGTATAACCGGTTAACCGAACTGGTTATTAAAATTAACCGGTTTGTGCTTAAACTGTTAAATTGAACCCATACAAAAGTGGAAAGAAAACTCGTCAAAAAAAGATTGGAATATTATTAAATTAAAATCAAACGAGAAAATGAGAATATTCTCAGTACAATAGATATTACGTGAATACATACTTGGGCCTTTGAGGTTTGGGCCGGTGGGTTAGTTTGAACATTGGACTTATAGATATGCAGTGAACCAGATGTATCATCATATGGGCCATATGGTTTGAGCCTGTTGTGTGTCAATTCAGTCCTGTTGGCTCAGTGGTTAAAGGCCCAGTCTGGTGGTGGGAAATGGACTGTAACAAGTAGGTTAGGATGGGCTGGGCCAGATTATAACTTTTTGTTTATAATCATTTTTTTATTTTTTATTCTTTTTAAATTTCGGTGAAAAAAAAACAATTCATTGTACTATTTGATTGGTAATTTTCTAAAGCTATTAAAAGTGGTCGGGCGAAGTCCACACCAAGAAAAGCTCGTGCAAACGTTTTTTAATAAACATCTTCGGAAAAAAAATCAATCTGCAGATGACAATGTTTGCGTGTGGTCTGCGCGGCGTAGACAGAAGAGCATGCGCAGATCTTTTTTAGAAAAACAAACACTACCTAAGTTATGAGTGACAAATACGTAACAAGAAAACACTTTATTCAATCGTTGCATTTAAAAGAATTTAAACAGATTTATTTTATTTGGTTTTTTATTTTATTTGTAATAACTGTTGAATGTTACTCATGTCACGTGTAATAACAATGTTACTCATGTCATGTGTAATAACTTTTTTTCAAATATTTCATTAATTACATGAATGTTATGGACTTAAACTATTGAAGATATGAGACTTGTCATATATCTATGAGTTATTGATGTGGGGTTTATATACTATATCAGTTTTTTCATCCACCAGACTAGTTTCTTGGATTGATTGGTTTTTTTTTTGGGTATGTAACAACAAAGATATAGGCTAGAACTTGCAACAATATATAATTGTATTAAATAGTTCACAAACACATATTGAAGATGTAAAGAATTTTAATCGAAATTTACCATCTTATTGTATTAAATAGTTCAAAAACACGTATTAAAGATGTAAAGAATTTTAACTGAAATTTACCATCTTATAATTGTATTAATACCATCTATTTGGCGTGGAGCAAATAGATAGAAATGAAACTCGGTTTATGGTAGAAATATGGGTTCTATTATATTAGAACGTATGCAAAAGAATTAACATAGCCAAATTCCGGTTGGGTTGCCACAAACAGTTCAATGGAGTGTTAGATTTTAATCTTATAAACAACTTCTTAGTTTGTTCCCACACCAATGTGGGACAAAGTAATTGTTTGAATTTTATGTTTTTTTTAAGTTAGAATTTAATGTAATGGGTTTTTGTAATTAATTTTAATGTTTTAGTTGTTTTATTTAAAAACAAAAAACAAAAAAAAGTTTACAAATTCATCAAGTGTCTAACCATTGCCAACACTTTTGACCAAAAGTTTAAACACTTTAGGTGGATTGACGTGGCACGCTCTCATTGGTTGATTTTAAAGTTTAAACACTTTAGGTGTTTAACCACTTCCTTTCCCCTAACACTATCGTCCAAGCATACGTAACACAAGAACCTTCTGTGTAGTTTACTCAAAAGTTTTAAAAAGACTATGTTTCCACTTTCCATTTTCCACAAAAAAAGGTTGAAGAAAATATGCAAAGTTATCAGAATTAATGTAACATCCGTCGAAAAACGGGTTTCAAAACCCGCTTCGTTTATTAATCGAATAGTCAGTTATAAATTTCGTTGCGTAAATATTCTCCATTTTAATTTTAAACAATATATAATTAATAAATATATTAGAATTTAAAAACTATAATTAATAAACAATAAAAACAAGTGAAGAAAAAATAAAAGGAAGCTGCCGGGTTTCGAACCCGGGTCAGCCGATTCAACAAACAAACACTACACCACTCCGCCACTTGACTCGTTTGTGTAATCAACAAAACAAATAATACTTAAGTTAAAACTCGAATTCAAAAACCGGACTTCAGCGCGGCAGAACTCGCAATCACCGGAAAATCCGGCAATCCGCGAGTTTAGCCATTTTCCTGTTGAATATAACGTTATAACCGACGTCGACATCGGTTATAACCGACGCCTAACAGTCAATTGCAGTCGTAACCGCCGGAAAAACCTTGACCACGAATCAAGACCAAATTCGGACTTAATACATTTTGTTTCTTCCTTATAAATACCCTCCCAAACCTCTGGTAATCTTTTCGCTCAAAATCACACAAACTCTCGAAGCTTTAGCACTCGCCGGAGATATTTTTCAGTCGCCGGACTTTCACCGGAAAACCGAGACTTATGTCACACCCCGACCCGCAGCGGAATAAGAGTCGGGGCATAATTGGGTTATCATCAAAGCTCATGATGTTTACTAAAATGTTTCATATTTATTAAATTCAAATTACAACTTCAATATTCTAAACAAGTCCATACAATTACAAGGAAAAAAAAAGTAACTAAATAAACAATCCAAAACCTAAACTGATTTATTCTTCTAGGCCGTCCTATATGTTTCTTGCTGCAACTGGATCACCTGTATCATGTGTAAAAATGGGGGTTTTTGGGTCAACAAAAGTTGGCGAGTGAACCTTATTAGAAAACATTTGTTATTGATTTTCTGTTGTATTTAATATGGAAAAATTGTGCAATAATCATATGTGAGCAAACGTAAATAAACATACAATAACAAACCACCTTGCATGAGTATATCACATGAATGATAATGTATATGTTGGCAACGTCACGTTCCGCTCATAGGTACTGGGGAACGGACGGCCTATGATGATGTAGGTGCGATCAAGGCTCAATCAAACGGAGCCGATCGTACGTTAGCAACGCCACGTTCCGCTCATAGGTAATGGGGAACAGTTCCGCTCATAGGTAATGGGGAACAGACGAGCCTATGATGATGTATGTACTGAAAATGATAAATTTAATCTAAACATTAACCACACAAACAATTGATACATATTGGATACACGTTTGATCATGGATATGATGGATGCACAAGTGTTTAAATGTAATAAATAATAAACGACACATGATACACCCCAAAATGTGATTAAAACGGGAAATTTGTAGAGATTCACTCACATTGGGTGCGTTCGTTTGATGATGTTGAATGCGCACGAGTTTGGAGATTTGATCGACAAGAAATAACTAACCTAAAATAATAACGAAATGGTTCGGTAAATAAGTGGATTTTATTAACAATTTTAATAGGACTTTTAGATTTATTTTTGTGAGTTTAAGGTCATTTTCTAACTTTAAAAATATTATTTTTAAGTATTTTTAATTGATTTTTAAATTAAATAAATAAATAAAAATGTAAAAAAAATGTTGACTTTTTGGGTTGACCGTTGACCGGTCGGACAATGGCTTATGTGTGCGCTGGGTGAGGCTCGAACCCGAGACCTCTCGTACGCGTGCACGCAGCTCTACCAACTGAGCTACGTGTCTAACCCGAAATATTCTATGTTTTAATTATATATATATACTAATTAAATGATTAATTTATTTGGTTTTATATTAAATGAATTTAAATGGTTGAACCGGCTGCGGGGAAACCGGATCGAACTCGGGTCCTTTGGCTTGTAAGCGCACAGCCCAACCAGTTGGGTTGTGTGTCTTATCTGCTAAACTTACAGTTTTTTTAATAAATAAAAATGTAAAAAAAAATGTAAATTAAATAAATAAATAAAAATGTAAAAAAAATGTTGACTTTTTGGGTTGACCGTTGACCGGTCGGACAGTGGCTTATGTGTGCGCTGGGTGAGGCTCGAACCCGAGACCTCTCGTACGCGTGCACGCAGCTCTACCAACTGAGCTACGTTCTAACCCGAAATATTCTATGTTTTAATTATATATATATACTAATTAAATGATTAATTTATTTGGTTTTATATTAAATGAATTTAAATGGTTGAACCGGCTGCGGGGAAACCGGATCGAACTCGGGTCCTTTGGCTTGTAGGCGCACAGCCCAACCAGTTGGGCTGTGTGTCTTATCTACTAAACTTACTGTTTAAATTAATCTTAAAAACATCCTGGGCCTACTCTGGTTCAGTTAAAAAAATTGGTTTTAATTCGGAAAGCCGGTGCGTTTGTAAGATTCGAACTCGTGACGTGCGCTATGTGTTTGCACACAGTCCACCGCTGGACTGTGTGTCTAACCCAGTTTAATATCTTGTTTTAATTAAACTTATACATAAGGTTCGACTTCATCTTCTTCGTTCAAAGACACAGACAACCGATGTTCGACAGTTCTTGTTTAATTCGATTAACGAACATATAAATGATTAAATGTAATGGATAAAGAAGGTTTTGGAAATGAACGTACCGGAAAGATGTTTTTCTCAGAACTCCGGCAAAGGTCGTCGGCTCTGTTTTATGAATTCCGTCTGAGCGGACCAATTAAGAGTTTTGATTAACTAATTGTGAAACTGAGTTACTAAACAAAGATTATCAGAGGGTTTAGATGTTTGTACCGATTCACAGCGTGTTTTCGGAAATGTCCAGAGATTTTCCGGCGAGTGTAGAATATCCGGTAACGTCGTCTGGGACAGATTCTGGTTGAAGGATTTAAGTTAGTATAAGTCTAACAATGGATAGAAGATGAAAGAATCGAGAAATTTACCGATTCGATGTATGTCCCGGTTTTCCGGCGAAAGTCCGGCTATATCAGATAACGTTTCCGACGAACAGAAATTAGAGCGCAAATGAAATTGAAGGTGCTGCGAGTGCTTCTGAGTTATGAGGCGATGATATTATCTGTGTAAATTAGAAGTAAATGATTTCGGTTTTCAACTCCCAACAATCATATGAATCAAGGCAATTGAAAACTGAATTGATTAGAACGTGGACAGCAATTGATTTATCGGTTATAATCAGTAATTAGCGATCACTCAAAAGTCTGGATAGTTGAAAGCCGATTATCGGTTTCAGTTTTGGCGCAAACAGATGAATTCACGGGTGCGACTTAAGTTTTATATGATTCATTGTTTACACAAACAAGTCAAGTGGCGGAGTGGTTAAGATGTGTGTTGGTTGTGTCTTCCGGCTGACCCAGGTTCGAAACCCGGTAGCCTATTTTCTTTTTTTATTTACTTTATTTTTACTTTTTAACAATTTTAGTTTCTATATTCTAAATGTTTATTAATTATCTATTATTTAAAATTAAAATTAATCATAAATACGCAACGAAATTTTATAACTTGATATTCGATAATAAACGAAGCGGGTTTTGGAAACCCGTTTTTCGACGGATGTTACAGTATCCCCTACTTTTAGAAATTTCGTCCCGAAATTTAAGTAGTAGTGGTAACAGGAAAAAGATGTGGGTATTTTTCGCGCATTGAGTCTTCACGTTCCCAAGTAAACTCAGGTCCTCGTTTCGACTTCCAGCGTACCCTAACAATTGGAATACGACTCCGTCTTAAACGTTTTTCTCCGAAGTCCATGATCTCTACTGGTCTTTCAATGAAGTGCATAGATTCATCGATCTGAATATCTTCTAGGGGAATATGGAGGTTTTCATCGGCGAGGCACTTCTTCAAGTTTGATACGTGGAATGTGGGGTGAATTCTGTTGAGTTCTTCTGGTAGGTCAAGCTTGTATGCTACAGGTCCTACTCTTTCGAGTATCTTGAAAGGTCCTACGTAGCGTGGTGCTAGCTTGCCCTTCTGACCAAAACGAACTACTCCCTTCCACGGTGATACTTTTAAAAGTACATGATCAACAATGTTAAACTCCAAGGGCTTTCGTCGTTTGTCTGCATAACTCTTTTGATGACTTTGTGCCGCTAGAAGATTGTTTCGAATTTGATGGATCTTGTCTGTTGTTTCTTGAATCAATTCTGGACCGGTGATTTGAGCTTCCCCAATTTCGTGCCAACATATTGGTGATCGGCACTTACGACCATATAAAGCTTCGAAAGGTGCCATGCTGATACTTGAATGATAGCTGTTGTTGTACGAAAATTCAACTAATGGTAGATGAGCGTCCCAATTCCCTTTGAAGTCTATGACACATGCTCGAAGCATATCTTCAAGAGTTTAGATGGTGCGTTCAGATTGTCCATCAGTTTGAGGATGATAAGCAGTACTGAGGTCTAATCGTGTACCCAAAGCGGCTTGTACGGCTTGCCATGTTCGTGAAGTGAAACGACCATCACGATCTGAAATAATGCTTAACGGTACACCGTGACGGCTTACGATCTCGCTGATGTAGATACGAGCTAACTTCTCGTTCTTGAAGTCCTCGCGAATCGGAATGAAATGAGCTGATTTTGTAAGACGATCAATGATTACCCATATAGTGTCATACCCACTGGAGGTGCGAGGTAACCCGGTAATGAAGTCCATGGTTATGTTTTCCCACTTCCATACAGGTATTTCAGGTTGGACTAGAAGTCATGAGGGTCTTTGATGTTCAGCTTTTACTTTGGAACATGTAAGGCACTTGGAAACGAAAACAGCGATATCCTTCTTCATGCCAGGCCACCAGTAGGTGTATCGAAGGTCTTGATACATCTTGTCGGCTCCTGGGTGTACAGAGTACCGTGTTTTGTGCGCCTCATTCATAAGGAAATCATGAAAGTTATTGTGATCGGGAATCCATATGCGATCTAGATAGTACAGAATACCGTCGGATTTGGCTTTGATTTTAAGTTCTGCTCCACAAGACAGCTCATTGCGTACGTCGTTTTCTGTTACAGAAACATGTTGGGCTTCTCGGATTTGATCTTTGATGTAGGTTATGATTTGCGAACATGGAACACGAATGGAGTTCGCATAACCCTTTCGACTGAGCGCATCGGCCACCACGTTTGCCTTGCCAGGATGATACCGAATTTCACAGTCGTAGTCATTAAGAAGTTCGACCCATCTTCGTTGCCTCATATTCAACTCCTTTGGTTAAAGATATGTTGGAGGCTCTTGTGGTCAGTGTATATTTCACACTTGGTACCGTAGAGGTAATATCTCCATATCTTAAGAGCGAACACAACGGCTCCAAGTTCTAGGTCGTGGGTGGTGTAGTTCTTCTCGTGAACTTTGAGTTGCCTAGAAGCATAGGCTATCACTTTTCCTCTTTGCATTAATACACAGCCTAGCCCTTGCCCTGATGCGTCGCAATATACTACAAAGTCATCGCAACCTTCAGGAAGTGTGAGGATAGGTGCGTCACAAAGCTTTTGCTTAAGGGTTTGGAAGGCTTCTTCTTGTTTGGGTCCCCATATGAAGGGCTTTCCTTTATGAGTCAAAGCCGTGAGTGGTACAGCAATACGGGAGAAATTTGCAATGAAACGGCGATAATAACCAGCCAAACCAAGAAATGATCTTACTTCGGTAGGTGTACGTGGCGCTTGCCATTCTTGTACTGCCTTGATTTTTGAGGGATCAACATGAATTCCCTTGTCATTGACGACGTGTCCAAGGAATTGTACTTCCCTTAACCAGAATTCACATTTCGAGAACTTAGCGTACAGCTTTTCTGTTCTTAAGAGTGTAAGGATGAGTCGAAGGTGTCGTTCATGATCAGACTTAGACTTTGAGTAGATGAGGATGTCGTCGATGAAGACTATGACAAAGCGGTCGAGGTAGGGTTTGCATACCCTATTCATTAGATCCATGAATACAGCTGGGGCGTTGGTTAATCCAAATGGCAGGACAATGAATTCGTAATGACCATAACGAGTTCGGAAGGCGGTCTTTGGGACGTCTTCTTCATATACCCTGAGTTGATGATAACCAGAATGAAGGTCGATTTTTGATAAACAGGTGGCGCCTTGAAGTTGGTCTAGAAGATCATCGATGCGAGGTAATGGGTAGCGGTTCTTGACCGTTAACTTGTTGAGTTCTCTGTAGTCGATACACATGCGAAACGTTCCATCTTTCTTCTTCACAAAAAGGACAGGTGCACCCCAAGGCGATGAGCTAGGACGTATGAATCCTTTGTCAGTCAGCTCTTGCAGTTGACTGGCTAGCTCTTGCATTTCGGATGGGGCTAACCTATAAGGAGATTTTGCAACTGGTGTAGCTCCAGGTATAAGATCAATGCGGAATTCGACTTCTCTCACGGGAGGAAGTCCTGAAATGTCGTTAGGAAAAACTTGCGGAAAATCTTTTACTACTGGGATGTCTTCTAGTTTCTTCTCCTTGGTTCCCTTTTTGATGACATGAGTAAGGAATGCGACATAATTCTTGCGGAGATATTTTCGGGCTTGAAGACAGGACATTAATTTGAGTCCTTTCGAAGGGGTTTCTCCAAAGATTCGTAGAGTCTGACCGTTTGAAAGAGGAATGCGAATAAACTTTTCGCGGCATACAACTTCAGCATGATGTTGGCTGAGCCAGTCCATACCAATTATAATGTCGAAATTTCCCAACTTCATAGGTATGAGGTCAATTGGAAAATCGTGATCGTTTAGGGTGAGAGTACAATTGCGTATAATGACCGGTTTTCCGTCAGCAACTTCTACCGTTATGGATTCCATGAGTTTATCACGAGTTTGGTTGAGGATGGGTTCAAATTCTAAGGACACAAAACTCTTATCCGCGCCAGTATCAAATAACATGGATGCATAACTACCATTGATGAGAAACGTACCGTTAACCACATTGTTGTCAGCCCTAGCTTGATTGGTGTTGATGTTGAAAGCTCTTCCCCTAGCAGGTGGAGGAGCTTGGTTAGCCTGGTTTACTGGATTTGATTGTGCTTGGGCATGGATGATGTTCACCAAGCGTGGACAGGTGTTCCTGAAGTGGTTCGGGTCTCCACAGTTGTAACAAGCCCGCATAGGTTGCATCATGGGGTAGTTGGGTTGGTAGTAGGATTGGGCTACATGTTGGGTAGGCGGTAGGAGTAAAGGTTGTTGGGCTTGACCCACTATCTGATGGTGGGTTTGGGTTGAGGGTTGATTGCGGTTCGTTCGCTGAAGTGCGCGACAGGTTTGGATGGTGTGACCTGCACGGCCACAGCTGGTGCAATGTTGGCAGGGATGATCAGGAAAGTGATGGTATTGGCAACGGTTGCATTTTGGGTATGGGCCGGAGTATGGCTTTTTATATGGTGCAGATGAGGGGGCAACTTGAGTGATGGGTGCAGCAGGGATAAGGAAATTTGTTTGTGTGACAGCAAAGTTTCTGGTGTTTCGTTTCCTCTTACTAGCAAACTTTGAAGAGGAGGTATATTGGTTTGAAGTTTGGCCCTCAATGGGGGCTTTCTTTTTCTCATCCTTAAATTTGCCGTTACGGATGCGATTCTCGGTAAGCTCGGTAGCTAGTTCCATAGCGGCTTCCAGTGTTGCAGGCGAAGTGCTTAGTGCCAAGTCTTGAATTTTTGAGGGGAGGCCTCGAATATAGTGTTCAACTAAGCGGTACACTGGGGTGAACAAGTTGGGGATCATTTAGTTCAACTCTAAAAACCTTTTGTTGTAGGAAGTATGATCTCCCTCCTTTTGCTTTAACGAGTGAAATTCATCCTCTAATTTTTTGATCTCGCTTCTTGGACAGAAGCGTCTCGTCATGATTTCCCTTAACTCCTCCCATGTTAAGGCCATTGCATCTTCGATTCCTCTCTTACATTTTTCTGTATTCCACCAGGTAAGAGCTACTCCAAATAGTCTCCCGGTTGCGTAACGTACCTTGCGATCCTCGGGACAATCGCAATTGAGGAAGGTGTTTTCCATTTCCTCAAACTAGTGGAGGAGAGCAGTGACACCTTCGGTCCCTTCATATTTCGGGGGATCGCAAGACTTGAAGTGTTTGTAAGAGCACTTTTTGGAGGGAGGGTTGTCGACGTTCTGGTCTTCTTGATGGGAAGGGTTGATGGGATTTGCGGCGAGAGCTTGTTGGACTTGAATTATGATGTCAGGAAGCACCGCGGCCATTTGTTTTGCGATTTGAGTGGCCAAGCGTTCATTTGACCTTCCTGACCTTCTACCCCCACGTTGCTGCCTAGCCGACATCTACAGGAACATACATAAGAAGATTGTGAGTTTAAGGAGTTTTTTTAGGTGTCATGTGTCGTTAAAAAAAAAATAACATAATCATCAATAATGCAACTACATCCATAGGATGTCTTGGGTTTGCTCATGTTTGGGCCTCCAATGTCCCCCATACCATCGCCTGTATAGTCATGTGGGCCCCCACGACTATTGGCTTGGTAGGATTCACATTGGTGTTGGCGGTTTAACACTCGCATCACCCGAATGAAAACCATGAAATATGTTTGCGAGATGTATGGTAGGAGGGTGTCCAGGTGTAGACACAATGACAACACAAAGTGGGGTTAGCTCACACGACGTTTGGTATAGCATGCTTTGGCCTAATAGGTCCTTCGTACTCTCATCGTTAGTCCCCAGGTAGGCAAACTGGTCCTTTATTTTGGATTTATACGAATGCCAAGCCTAGACAGGACGTTCCGACTACCGGTACTTGTACCCTTCCAGTTACTACATGCCCGTTATGAGAACTCACTTTGATGTGATTTGAAAAAATACAAAAATCGTTGCAAAAATCATGGAAATTGTGTGGTGTGTGCTCTCATGGATATGATATGTTATGAGGATATGATTCATGATGAGCATTGTATAGTAATATGTACTTATGAACATGCTTGCATAACATTGAATGTAACAATAAACATAAAGCATATAAACATCATGAATTTTGTATGTAACACATAAACAATTTAAATAATTCTAATCAACTATAGTATAGGCTCTAAGGGTCTAATAACCTATCCTATATCCCTATAGTCATGGCTCTGATGCCAATCTGTCACACCCCGACCCGCAGCGGAATAAGAGTCGGGGCATAATTGGGTTATCACCAAAGCTCATGATGTTTACTAAAATGTTTCATATTTATTAAATTCAAATTACAACTTCAATATTCCAAACAAGTCCATACAATTACAAGGAAAAAAAAGTAACTAAATAACAATCCAAAGCCTAAACTGATTTATTCTTCTAGGCCGTCCTATATGTTTCTTGCTGCAACTGGATCACCTGTATCATGTGTAAAAATGGGGGTTTTTGGGTCAACAAAAGTTGGCGAGTGAACCTTATTAGAAAACATTTGTTAATGATTTCCTGTTGTATTTAATATGGAAAAATTGTGCAATAATCATATGTGAGCAAACGTAAATAAACATACAATAACAAACCACCTTGCATGAGTATATGACATGAATGATAATGTCTATGTTGGCAACATCACGTTCCGCTCATAGGTAATGGGGAACGGACGGCCTATGATGATGTATGTGCGATCAAGGCTCAATCAAACGGAGCCGATCGTATGTTAGCAACGCCACGTTCCGCTCATAGGTAATGGGGAACAGTTCCGCTCATAGGTAATGGGGAACAGACGAGCCTATGATGATGTATGTACTGAAAATGATAAATTTAATCTAAACATTAACCACACAAACAATTGATACATATTGCATACACGTTTGATCATGGATATGATGGATGCACAAGTGTTTAAATGTAATAAATAATAAACGACACATGATACACCCCAAAATGTGATTAAAACGGGGAATTTGTAGAGATTCACTCACATTGGGTGCGTTCGTTTGATGATGTTGAATGCGCACGAGTTTGGAGATTTGATCGACAAGAAATAACTAACCTAAAATAATAACGAAATGGTTCGGTAAATAAGTGGATTTTATTAACAATTTTAATAGGACTTTTAGATTTATTTTTGTGAGTTTAAGGTCATTTTCTAACTTTAAAAATATTATTTTTAAGTATTTTTAATTGATTTTTAAATTAAATAAATAAATAAAAATGTAAAAAAAATGTTGACTTTTTGGGTTGACCGTTGACCGTTGACCGTTGACCGAACCGTTGACCGGTCGGACAGTGGCTTATGTGTGCGCTGGGTGAGGCTCGAACCCGAGACCTCTCGTACGCGTGCACGCAGCTCTACCAACTGAGCTACGTGTCTAACCCGAAATTTTCTATGTTTTAATTATATATATATATATATACTAATTAAATGATTAATTTATTTGGTTTTATATTAAATGATTAAATGGTTGAACCGGCTGCGGGGAAAACGGATCGAACTCGGGCCCTTTGGCTTGTAAGCGCACAACCCAACCAGTTGGGCTGTGTGTCTTATCTGCTAAACTTACAGTTTAAATTAATCTTAAAAACATCCTGGGCCTACTCTGGTTCAGTTAAAAAAATCGGTTTTAATTCGGAAAGCCGGTGCGTTTGTAAGATTCGAACTCGTGACGTGCGCTATGTGTTTGCACACAGTCCACCGTTGGACTGTGTGTCTAACCCGGTTTAATATCTTGTTTTAATTAAACTTATACATAAGGTTCGACTTCATCTTCTTCGTTCAAAGACACAGACAACCGATGTTCGACAGTTCTTGTTTAATTCGATTAACGAACATATAAATGATTAAATGTAATGGATAAAGAAGGTTTTGGAAATGAATGTACCGGAAAGATGTTTTTCTCAGAACTCCGGCAAAGGTCGTCGGCTCTGTTTTATGAATTCCGTCTGAGCGGACCAATTAACAGTTTTGATTAACTAATTGTGAAATTGAGTTACTAAACAAAGATTATCAGAGGGTTTAGATGTTTGTACCGATTCACAGCGTGTTTTCGGAAATGTCCAGAGATTTTCCGGCGAGTGTAGAATATCCGGTAACGTCGTCTGGGACCGATTCTGGTTGAAGGATTTAAGTTTGTATAAGTCTAACAATGGATAGAAGATGAAAGAATCGAGAAATTTACCGATTCGATGTATGTCCCGGTTTTCCGGCGAAAGTCCGGCGATATCAGATAACGTTTCCAACGAACAGAAATTAGAGCGCAAATGAAATTGAAGGTGCTGCGAGTGCTTCTGAGTTATGAGGCGATGATATTATCCGTGTAAATTGGAAGTAAATGATTTCGGTTTTCAACTCCCAACAATCATATGAATCAAGGCAATTGAAGACTGAATTGATTAGAACGTGGGCAGCAATTGATTTATCGGTTATAATCAGTAATTAGCGATCACTCAAAAGTCTGGATAGTTGAAAGCCGATTATCGGTTTCAGTTTTGGCGCAAACAGATGAATTCACGGGTGCGACTTAAGTTTTATATGATTCATTGTTTACACAAACAAGTCAAGTGGCGGAGTGGTTAAGATGTGTGTTGGTTGTGTCTTCCGGCTGACCCGGGTTCGAAACCCGGCAGCCTATTTTCTTTTTTTATTTACTTTATTTTTACTTTTTAACAATTTTAGTTTCTATATTCTAAAATGTTTATTAATTATGTATTGTTTAAAATTAAAATTAATCATAAATACGCAACGAAATTTTATAACTTGATATTCGATTAATAAACGAAGCGGGTTTTGGAAACCCGTTTTTCGACGGATGTTACAACTTACTTCAAATCGGTAAATTTCTCGACTCTTTCGTTTTCAATCCATTATTAGACAAGTAATAACATAAATCGTTCAACCAGAATCCGACTCAGACAACGTTGCCGGGAATTCCTACACTCGCCGGAAAATCTCTGAAAATTAAGTTTCGCTGTGAATCGGTACAATCATCTAAACCCCCTGATATCCTTTGTTTAGTACCTTAATTGCACAACTCATTGATCAAAACCGTTGATTGATTCACTCAGACGGAGATCACCAATCAGAGCCGACGGCCCCTTGCCGGAAATCTGAATTAAACGCGCTGTTTTGGTACATTCTGTTCTTTAATCTCGTTAACTATTACATTTCAACTAATTATAAGTTTTGATAATCGAGTTAAACAAAACAGTCGGAACTCTCTGATCTGGGTGTTTGTAAACGAAGAAGACGAAGTCAGGAATAAGTATAAGTATAATTAAAATCACATAATCAAACGGGTTAGACACACAGTCCAGCGGTGGACTGTGTGCGCAAACAAAACAAACGTCACGAGTTCGAATCGCACAACGTACCGACTTTCAGAAATAAAACCAATATTTTTAGAACATAATCAGAACATGTCACAGTATGTTTATAAGAGTATTATAATCCGTGAATTAATCAGATTAGACACACAGCCCAACTGGTTGGGCTGTGCGCATACGAACCGAAGGACCCGAGTTCGACTCCGGGTCCCTGCAACCGGTTCGGCTATATAAATTCGTTTTAATATAAGCCAAATAAAATAACAGTTAATTAGTATATATATATAATTAAAACAGAGAATATTTCGGGTTAGACACGTAGCTCAGTTGGTAGAGCTGCGTGCACGCGTACGAGAGGTCTCGGGTTCGAACCTCACTCAGCGCACACTTAACCACAGTCCGACCGGTCAACGGTCCGGTCAACGGTCAACGGTCAAAAAGTCAAAATTTTTATTTCTTTTTATTATTTATTTAATTTAAAAATCAATTAAAAATGCTTAAAAATAATATTTTTAAAGTTAGAAAACGTCCTTAAACTCACAAAAATGAATCTAAAAACCCTATTAAGATTATGAATTAAAATCTATTTATTTACCGAACCACTTTCGTTATTATTTAGGTTAGCTTTCCTCGTCGATCAAATCACAAAACTCGTGCGCATCCAACGTCATCAAAAGAACGCACCCAATGTGAGTGAATCTCTACAAATTCCCCGTTTTAATCACGTTTTGGGGTGTATCATGTGTCGTACAATTCTGTTATTATATAAATATAAACACCTGTGCATTCATCATATCTGTGATCTAATGTGTATCAATTGTGTACAAATTGTTGTGTGAATTATGTTTAGTTTGGATTTATCATTTTCAGTGCAAGCATTTCATTAGGCCCATCAGCTCCCCATGGGATACGGGTTGAGTACAGGTGCCTCATCCGATCGGCTCCGTTTGATTGAGCCTTGATCTCACATACATTCATGTCATACGATCGGCTCCGTTTGATTGAGCCTTGATCTCACAGTCATCATCATTCATATCATATACTCATCCAATGTGGTTTGTGTTTTTGTTATATACATACGTTTGCTCACATGTGATTATTGCACAATTTTTTTAATACTAAATACAACAAGGAATCAATAATAATGTTTTAACAAGGTTCACTCGCCAACTTTTGTTGACCCAAAATATTCCCCGTTTTACACATGATACAGGTGATCCCGTTGAGACAAGAAACACATAGGAAGGCTTAGAAGAATAATTCAGTTTAAGCTTTGTATTATATTACTTAGTTTCATTTTCCTTGTAATTGTATGGATTTGATTTGACTATTTAAGTTGTAATTTGAATTTAATAAATATGAAACATTTTAGTAAACATCATGAGCTTTGGTGATAACCCAATTATGCCCCGACTCTTATTCCGCTGCGGGTCGGGTGTGTGACAATTAAAGTGGTTGGAAAGTGTGGTAATTACAAACTTTAAAATTTTCTTTGTGGGACATTTTAAAGGACTAATATAGTAATATACACTAAATTGTTAATTAATTCTTCAAGCGGGTTCAGCAAGTGGTAAGTAGTAACACCGTGCATGTTAAGAGACAGAATTTTGTGTTTAGCAGGGTAGAGTTTGCTATTTAGAAAGGGATAGCGACGCAGGCTCGTGCACGTCCTGCGGACACGAATGCAGCTTCGAAAAACCGAGCCGCGTGCCATCGTTTTTGGGTTTTAAAAAAAATTATTGTTTTTTTTTTTTTTTGGGTTTTAAGTTTTTTATTAATTAATGACAAACGAACAAAACCAACAACAACCACCACTTTACCGAAGCGGTAAAGGTTTGCCGCCTGACCAGGTTTGCCGATCGGCAAAGGGTGTCGGCGGCGGTGTTACGCGCGACAAACCCGTTTGCCGATCGAGTTTGTCGCCCACTCCCTTCCCCCTTATCTCCAAACATCGTTATATTATTACTAATACTTATATCATCATTTTTTAATTTGTTAATGTATATTTTGTTTGAATTCACATCTCCAAGTTCTTCCAAATTGCAATAGTGAAATCAGGAAGTATTTTTTAAGATGTTAAATATTTTCAGTTGGATTCATAACGAACTGCTGTCAAAATTTTCAAGTCAGGCCGGGTCTTATTATAAAAGTCAAAATTATAATATAAAACTCAAAATTATAATAAAATTACATTGTTCTTGTGAAGCTACATGATAAAAATAAAAAGTCATTTGAAATATAAAAAAAATTGTAGTTGTTCCCAATAGATTTTCATGCTTTGAAATAATCCATAACATTCAATCACAACTACAAATAATAATTCCAGAAGGTTCATTAAAACAATAACTAAGTCTACAATAACATAAACAAAGTATACATCATTAACTAATTTCAACTTTAATTATGTCTAATTTTAATTTGAAAGCTTGTAGAACAATAAACAAAAACAATTATTCATTGTTCAGAATAGTTCAAAAAACAGAATCAGACGACACACTCTTTGATCTGAAGGAACAGACCTTGAACCGTGTTCAAGTGACACAACTAGAACACCGTCACAAGCCCTTTAATCTCGTGAGGGTTCAAGCGATGAGAGGAGGTATCATAATAAGAGTGTGAAAAATGTCGAACTGTGACTACACACCCTTCCACCCTTGTTAAATTTACCAGCTCGTGTTGTTTAAACATTTTTGGGGATCCTCATGTTACCTATACTTTTTTAATATATATATCATATTAATCAATAACTCATATATAGCATGAAACATTTCAACAATGTTACCTTATAGCTCGGATTTAACCCTCTACTTTTTGTCTCATGTCTCACATTTATCGCAAATACGTTTAAAACTCGTCTAAGTTATAGTCTATATATACACATAAACTTCAACATTAAACAAAGTAATATACTTTAGAGTATCAAAAACTAAATATAGACCATTTGTAATATACAAATAATAAAAACTCTAGAAGTAGAAGCTTTCGATCGCACAAACCGGTGAATTGACAAATGCACTATCTTAGGGGAATTGACAAATGCACCATCTAGATATTAAAATAATTGAAGCTTTCCAATACAACGCACCTTCCTCTTTGCCATTTTGGCTTTTAAAAAGTCTACTTTATAATTGTTTATTTTTGACAAAAAGTTGCAAACCTATAAATTGTAACCACTTCAATTAAAGCTATGATATGTTTATACGACTTTAATTGGAAATGGAATCAATCTCTTCTATTCTCTTGAGAATATAACATAAAAGCCAATAAAAGAAAGTGAAATCTATTGATCCGAATATGAAAAAGAAGAGAATAAATCATGCTTACAAACATTAGAAAATACCAGAAAAAAAAAACACACACTCCTCTCCAATCTAATAATCAAGAATAACAATAAAATTAACAATATAAATTTAGTACAATAAAGCTAAAGCAAATCCCAACAAAGTTGCCGGAACCACACCGGTTAAAGATCGGCCGCGGCGCTGGTGACGGTGGAGTAGGTGTCGTGTCAGCGGTGGGAGATGGAGTGGTGCCGGAAGGAGATGGGCGGATGTGGTAGGTGATGGCGGGTTGCTCCGGTTGGAGTAGGTGCCTCGGAGGAGGTGGGGGTGGGGTGGGGGGCCGGGGGCAGGGGGTTGGCGTGGGGCTCACTGGTGCCGGTGTGTGGGGGTAGGGGTAGGGGCGGGGGGTAGCTGCCGGTGGGGGGGTGGTGGGTGAGGCTGCTGGTGGTGGGGTGGGGGTGCGGCAGCTGGTGGAGGGGTGGGTGCGGCGGCAGGGGCGGTGACGTTGACCGTCAACTTTTGTCCAATTTGGCAATGTGTACCGACGGTGCAAATGTAGTAAAGGGTGCCGGCAGTGGTCAATGTGACGGTGGCAGGGCCGTTGGTGGTGAGGGAGATGGGGTTAGCAGTGGTGCATGGGCTGTACGCAGCTTGTGATACTTCTGCTACGTTATGGTTACCAGTGGTGAATTGAAAACTGTATAAAAGTATTTTAGAGTACGTTAGTTTCTCGTTAAAAATGATAAAACTATAATTGATAAAAAATGATTATTTAGTTAAGCATCAATAATTATATGGTCAAAAATAAAACTATAATCGATAAAAAAAAGGTTATTTAATTAAGCATCAATAATTATATGGTCAAACTAAGCAACCTAGATTCAATTAAATTAAATCAATAAACCACATGATATTGAAAAAGTAACACTATTATTAATATTCATAATTTTCTCAATCAAACAACGGAGTAGGTTTGTTTGCATGTGACACGTGCTTATCGAATTCATAGCTTTATATCATAAATTACAAATTATAAAACTTTTATCCTAAAGTTAAACACACTTTTATTAATGGCACTATCAAACTTTATTTTAAATCTACGAGTAAACGGTAAATTATATTTATATAATTAAAATATTCTCTTAAATTCTTTTCAGCATCTTAAATCTTAGATAAAATTAGCTAAATAATTTTAATAACCAATCTAACCATCATCATGAAAAATATATATAGAATCAGTAATAGGTCTAAACCATTAAAAGCTGAAACAAACAACCCTAACTAAAGAGATAGTTGAATAATATTTGTTTTTGAGTAAATTGCAGTTTTGGTTCTTGTGGTTTAGTGATCATTGCTATATTTTACAAAATCTAAATATCTTGTAATTTTCATACAAAGATTTCTATTTTATTGTAGTTTTGGTCCACCACACTAACTCCATCTAACTTATAGTTAACTCCATTAAAAATAAGAAACCAAGGTTTATTTAAATAACCTGTTATGGGGATTTATTAAGCGGGTAAGCTAATTCTTATGGTGTGGTTTGGAGAAGAACTTAAAAGATGATTAGTTTATTATTTTAATTTAAGTTTAGTGTATCTACTGTTTTTAAATTTCTAAATTCATATGTTTGAATAGTAGTAGGTTTGTACCCCAGTGTAAGTATATAAATATTGGTAGGATTTATTTTCTTTTTAATGTCAGTTAATTTTAATGCACATATACATCTTAAGGCTGCTTCCATATACATCTTAACGTTAGTTATTTTAGTAAAATCATAAATTTTTGTATGCTTATTTCTACAAGAAAACCAATAATATCACCCCATCTGAAAATGTTACCTTAAGTAACTCTTAGAGCAAAGTTTAGACCACATGTTGTGTGGTGGACACTTAAAAGAGTTTATAACCTTGGTTTCTCACTGTATCGTTGTTCGCTACAAACAGGATCCAGGCTACCATCTTCTCAAATGATTAATTGACCTGTTATAGGACTTGAATCCTTTGCATGACGAAAGATTAAATAATACCTCAGTTTTTTTAATGGTTATTTCTCAAAATACCCCTACACATGTCTCTTAATGTGACTAAGATTTAACTATAAGCTGGATGGAGTCAGTGTGGTGGACAAAAACCGCAATAACAAAGAAACATTGGTATGAAAATTGCAAAACATTTGATTTTGTAAAATATAGCAATAACCATTAAACCACAAGGACCAAAACCGCAATTCACTGTCGTTTTTTTAAGTGAAATGTGAGTCCATTCATTCCTGCTTCTAAATTACACCAAATTAACTTTAATTCATCCAGTGGCCGCCCATGGCTTTATAGCCTAGTGTCATCTTGATGGTGGGATAAGGCTTTGGGACCAATAGGTCCTGGGTTCGATTCCCACAAGGGGTTTCCTATGTTTATTGGGTTTTCTCCTGAATTGGTGTGGCATTATGCCTAGTGGAGATGGATATGATCGGGTGGTTCCTCTGGTGGCACGATGATACTTCAGTGGTCCGTCAGTGATCCAAATTTACCGTTAAAAAAAAAATTCATCCAGTGGCCAATGATATTTGTTATTGTTTGTGCAAATTTTAAAAAGTAATAAAGGGCTTTTGGCCTACGATGCTAAGATATACTAAATATATAATTAATGGGGGTTTGAGTTAGCCGTTCTAAAATAAAACAAATTGTGCGAACCGTGTAGCGATAGAAGATGGTGTAAACTATAAATGACTTACAAAGGGTGTCGCCGACTCGGAAAGTCTGTTGCGAAGCCCAGGTGGTGTAGGCGGTGGCACCGTTGGGCGGAATGGTCCAGCCCAAGGCGCCTCCGACCACATGTCTGGTTTGAGCCATGGAGCTTTGCATCTGCATGGATGCAACCACAATCATCATCATGAGCACCATCATACTTGACTTCAATCCAGCCATAACTTTATGTGTTCTTGTAAAAATATTTCTCAGGTCGCCCCTTCTATCTCTCTCTAGAAAAGTGGTGAGTTTCTCTCTCTATACGTACAGGTAACCGGCTGGGGGATTTGTGTTATGGACACGGGTGTTTGGATATTTATTGGGAAATATTTAGAGATAGACACGCTCCGTGTTATAAGAGTCAAATCAATTAAAATATTTTTCCGTTTAATATAAAGTAAAAAATATATATATTAATTGAAGCAATTTTTAATAATATTTCGTTTGAAAATAGCTTTTGCTACTATATATAGAATTTCTTTTATTAATGTGTACGTAAATGAGTCAATTAAAGATGTATTTTGTTGATCTTATACGAAAATGGGTCAATTAAAATTATATCTATAAAATGTATTTATTGTGAATTGTGAAGTAGTTTAGATGAGTGCGAGAGTTGTCGTTTTATAAAAAAATAATAATTCTTGTTGGTAACTTTGTCATTCGATCTTAGTATAAGTTTTGTTGTTTAGCTTAATCATTTACAATTGTGGCTCAATTTTATTTAGCCCGATCTAATACAATAAAAAAGATTTAAAAGTTTAATTAAAGGATTATATTAACCAAGATTTAAAAGTTTAATTAGAGGATTATATTAACCATCATTTACAAAAGGCAATAAAATGTGTTTTATGTGTTCAAAATCTTATTTACTCTAAACTTTATTTTTTTTCATGTGATACTAAACAAAGGGTTATAATACTCACTTTACATCTACTTAACACAATTATTTGTCATCATCACTTTAGTGGGGTGTTAGAGGCTTTGTACTCCTCGGGGAGAGACCAAAGCTCAATTCCTGACATGGGGTAAACTTGGTGTAATTTAGGAGTAATGATTATGTAACCTTTGTCGTTAAAAAAAGAAAAAAAAACTTACTCTAAGTTTTGTATGATTTATTATTTAAAACCTAATATAAAAAATTATATTATTAATACTATCATGTATATAATGTTGTATTTTTTAGTATGTTTTATATAAGTGTTCTACAATTATATAACAACGTGCATAAACTAGTTACAATGATGCTTTCATCCTATAATACACGTGTCATATCCTGTATACTTTTGCCCACAAAACCACTTCCTATGATAAATAAATACATATATTTATTATATGTATAAACGAAGAATTAAGGTGGAGAAAGGGTGGTGGAAGGTGACCGGAAAGTTGAAAGTGAGGTGCATTGTGACGTTGACCCATGATCAAGTGTGAAGTCTAGAATGTGAATTAGGAGCTGGTTCGTGGGTGGACCCCGGCGTCTCATCGGAGTGTCGTTAGGTGGTTTGTTTGGTCTCGTTCATTATTTTTCTAGATTTATACATATTACAATTCAGCCCGTAATACTTGGAATGAATATATATATAAAATATTATAATTATAATTTTCTTACTAGTTTATTTTTTTAATGGGTAACTTATTATTTCATCCCACTAGCAAGACATGTACATTAGGTGTTTTAAGCCACCCGATCGACTTTATATTACATTTTCGATTTTTATAACTATACCAATAAAAAGAGAAATGAGTATAATGTCTATATTTTTTTGTTGGCAATTTTTTGAGAATGCCACTTAGTTAGTGTTCGTTTCATGAATTGTAATGGAATTGAATGAGAATTTGCACGGAAATTAAAATTTGATTTGTATTTGGGTGTGTTTGTTTTGCAAAATGAAATGAAATTTGGATACAATTAGAATGCAGATTCCTTTCTTATGTTGTTATTCAATTCCAATTCATTTTCTTATTGAAACTAGGAGTGTGCAAAAAATCGAATCAACCGAACCATAACCGAATTAACCAACAAAACCGAACCGAAAAACTGAACCAAATAAAAAACCGGGGGGTCGGTTAATGGTTTTTTTGAAAACCGAAAGTAGCGGTCGGTTATGGTTATCATTTTTTCCATACCAATCATAACCGAACCGACATATAATAAATCGTTGTAGGATTTAGGACTTTTCACCACATTTTAATATTTGATGTTTTTGACTAAAGATTTTAGTATTTATAGATTTTCATATCGTTTTGTGGTTTTGGTTGAATGCGTATTTGAATTTATGAAATGTATCATATCACTTTATTTGAATATTCTATAATAATATGTATTAATATTATAGATTATATGTATTTAAAATACTATGTAATAAACTAATATATACAAATATGCAATAATTTATTCCATGTTAAAAAAGTTAAGCTATTTTTAGCTAAGCTAAATACACGGTTAATCACCCATAACCGACCCGCTATAACCATCAAAACCGAATAACCATAACCACCATAACCGATTGGTTATGGTAATCCATTAACCGACATCGCGGTTATGGTTATGGTTTTAGGTCAAAACGACCGACCCATCACACCCCTAATTGAAACTAACAAAATAAGGAGTGAAATCAACATTTATTTTCTTTATCTCTGGATGATCCACAAAGTGACAAAAAATACCGTTTCACTGTATATGTATAAACTAAAATTTTCTTTTAGTTCCGTCACTATATACACAAATAATTATTTTTTTGTATATCTTTATTTTTTTCCTTCTACATCTGTCACTGATATTATATATGTTATTTACTGGTATTATATATGTTATTTTAGAATTAGATATTGATTTGAATTTTGAATTTTGTAAAGGTTTGTAATTTTTCTCTTGGTTATGGAATATTACATTTTATGGTATCTAGTAAACACATAAACGACAAAACAAGATTATAATATTGACAACATGAATGTTCAAGTATTAATTGAAGATGTCAACGACTCAATGTTATGTTTTGGTTGGTTGTACTTCGAATTTGCCGCGTTAAGGAGCTGGTGCTAACGTAAAATGTTTCGTTTGTGTATAAATTTTGACTCGGCAACTTTGACTGATTTCTAATGAAGGATCTATCTTGAAAATTTTAATCTACTTTATGTTATTTTCAAAAGATATTATATTTTAATCTTTTATGTGGCGTTTCTTCTATCGAGTAAACATCCCTTTCTATGAGGCAAGTCGAAAAGTTTTATTATTGATGTGTTATAAGCATGGGCGTAACTTAGTTGGGGGCTGGGGGCGTCTGAACCCCAAACTTTTCGCTCAATAGTGTTATATATGTGGTTTTTGTATAGAAATTTTTGGATATATACGTTTTCGACCCCCGGTATAGAAATTTTTGGGTATATACGTTTTCGACCCCCTCGAAAACGTCAAGCTTTCGCCACTGGTTATAAATGTTATAATTTTCTATATGGTGGGCTATGTAACAGTGTAATCTTTTGATAAGTAGATATCGGACCACAACACTATTTGTTTTAGATATATTTGTTTTGTAAACATCATTATTTTCTTAGTGATTATATTTGTTTTAGATATATTTGTTTTGTAAACATCATTATTTTCTTAGTGATTATATTTGTTTTAGTTCATTATTTCTTAGTGATTATTGTGTTAGTGTTAAGGTTAAGATCCGTGCAAAATAAATGAGAATCGTGAGATGAATTTTAGTTCATTTATCTTAAATTGAAAGGGTTGAGATTAGACTAAGTGTTGTGGATTAATTATTTAATTAAACTCATTGTCACATCACCGCCACATAAGAACTTGACTATTAACTAAATATTCGTTAACAATGCGTCGTGAATTAATTAAAGCATAAATAAATAAAAAAACAAAAGGTTGTGATTAGGTTAGATTGGGGTAAGCTCCACTATCATCACCACCTTATTCTCATTCACGGCGTCAATGCATTCACTAAATATCCATTAACGAAACCCATTAACAGGAGAGGGGGTGTTGAGCTCATTAACAGGGGATGTGACACCCCTCCGAAAAGAAAGTTTTAACTGTTTATTTAACTTAATGTGAAAAGGTTAGCCTTTTGTTTTATTTTATTTGTCTATACTTTTATTTGGTTTTGTAATTTATTAATCTTGTAATAAGCTTTTTTTTTGTTTTTTTCTTAAACACATGAGTAACGTTGTTTTATTATATACAGATATTCGTTTCTAGTTTTTTTTTTCTTCATACCAGACAAAAATTTACCTACATAAATATCTGAATTACTTCACACATCTATTTCTTACTTCCGAATCATAAAAACTATTTGAAAATGTACAAATTTAATAATCCTTTAACTTTTCATTAGGCTAGACGGTATGGGGACCGTCCCCGCACCCTCTTACCCGGCTCTGTCTCTGCACACCATTTTCGCACCTTCGTCGGTGTAGTCTCCGTCCTCCTGCAGACGTACAAGCCAGGCCTCCCCCTTCTCACACACAAATATACATACAACACACATACACACACACACACACACATATATATATATATATATATATTGTGTGTGTGTGTGTATATTTAGTCTCATCCTCCATTTCCCTAGGTCCATCCCCACACTCATCCTACGTGACGGAGCATCCTTTGAGGACTACCCTCTCCCACACCGAGTAGCCTTAGCCTTAGTTATTCATATTTTTTTTGCCGTGCATCTGATTTTCTACATCTATTTATTTTATAAACTTTTATTATTTTACAAGCATTTCTAAGTATACATAAAATTAGATGAGTTTTGCAAAATAATTACGATTTTAGAAGTATAATTTGGTGTGACGATGATTATTACACATGTACCTACATTAAAAACATGATTATTTATTATTCTTTTTTTATTTGAACACACATATATAAATTTTCAGTAGACGAATATAGTTAAGCAGGTAGACTAACCCGAGGTTTAGCCCCAACTACTTCAACTCTACTTTTTCTTATTTGAAAGCTACTCGTCTGGTCTTAATATTCTAATGTATTTATTTAGAGTATAATCATTTTGAACACTACTTTATCTTCTAAATGTTATACAAGTAAACGTTTGATTCAACACATGTCCGGCCCGTAGGAGGGACGGAGTGGCCGACTGTCCAGGCTCGCTCTTCCCGAGGGCCCAAAATTTTCAAAAACTGTGTGTATACATACTACATACATACATACATACATACATACATAATACACTATATATTTAAAAAAAATATTTTAGGCGTCTATTTTTTCTACTCGTTTGAGCTCTTGGGGTTTCAAGAATCTGAGGGACGAATTTGATTGTATTTAGTTAGATAAAGTGTATAGATTATACTTGAAGTAGAGGTTAATGATCTCATTATCTACAAATTTGTAACATAGTAAATTAACCATTAATTATGAAAATATTTTATTTAGCATATATAAACCGTTAACTTAGATCATATTAATTAAATCCACATAACAATTATTAATATGAAAAAAAATCTAATTTATGACACACCAATAATTTTATTTTCATTTACTTTAAGTCAATTTATTTTGTATGCATTGTCATATGGTAATAAAAACATCAGTTATAAATTATATCGTTTTATTATACAACACCGTGTAATACACGAGTTTATAATCTAGTATATTTATATATCAACTATAATAAGTGATTGAAATTTAAATGCAACTATTCGTCCTTTTAATATAGTTAGTAACCCACTTTCTTTAAATTAATATTATTACAAAAAAATAATTTACATCCTTTTAAAAGATTCACTAAATCCTATTAAAAATTTGTTGTCAAATAATCTGATACATATATATTTTTAAAGATTGCCAAAATCCTATTAAAAATAGTTATGAGATATACGGTGAGATTAGGGGTCAAACTTTTCTCCATCCGTTCAAAAAACATATTTATACTTGACACGAATAAGATAATATTTATAATTTATACGTTGGATAATATTATATCAAGAATAAAAAAATATAAGTTTGAAATAGACATTAATATGTTTTGGTAGGTGGTTCCCGTTGCACATTACGAAATTGACGAGCTATAATTGAATGTGTAGAAGTTTCTAGCAGTACTCAAAACCAATTTTCGTTGACTAAGTCATGAAATATTGTGAGATTGGTGATTGCAACTCGTTTGTATGTAGCTTATTAAAAATTTAAATGAATTGAATTTTAGCTTATTTAACTTGAAATAGTTAGCGATTTAGCTCGTATAAATTTTAAATAAGCTACAACATAAGTTAGTAAGCTCATATCTAGGTCGAGTTAGACTACAACATGAGCTGAGCTGAGCTTGACAAGCTTGGCTCAAACTTGTCTATTGAACAATAGAACAACTCTAATTGAACAAAAATCTAACGTGTAATTGTGAGCAATCGGTAGTTAATGAAGAGAAAAAGGAAAAAAAGATTAAATATATACACACACATATATATATATATATATATATATATACCTTGTATGATTGTTTCCGGTAAGAGTGTGTTGTGGATGAGCGGGGAAGTTTCGCGTGCACTGTAGGTGGAAGAGATGAGCGCTGGGGTGCCTCAATCCCAACCTTGGCCGTCGTAAAAGAATATATTAAAATTTTAAAATCTTTTTATACGAAATATATTTTTCTCAAAAACCATCCAACTCTCAACATTAGACTGTGGAGTATGGTGGCGCAGGGGTTTGAGGCATGGGTTGGGTGGGTTTCACTGGCAAGACCCAAAAAATTGGGGTATGGTGGGGCTTGAGTTTGGGGGTGGCTTGGTCAAATTCCTTTTATTTTTTTTTAAATTAACGGATAATGTAGGGTAGGGTGCACCCAATGTCCACCCGCCAGCTCAGATAGGTAGCCCCGCCCAACGCCTGGGCTGAAACCCACGCAAAAAGGGCCACGTCCAAACCCAAGCCCACCCGGGGTGGTCACATGGGCGTTTCCTCCCAACCCACACGACCAACCCCCCCCCCCCCCCCCATACCCCATAACCTTATATCTATATTCAATCTCTTATAAGGAAGAAGATATGGATTTTTCTCGTCATGATGATGATGATCATCATCACCTCATCGGATGATTTCTAGGAAGACAATTTTTTCATGAGGACGACTAAGATCATGGTCCTGTTTTTAATCAATTGTGCCACAAGTTCACTTCCGCTTACAAGACGACCTCCACTTGTCCGAGATCGTCAGACTGCAAATGAATGAGTGGTACATGACTATTTTTGTGATGATCCCGAGTATGATGTGATGTGAGGATATTTAACCGTATTTTAAAGTGTTTAACTATGAGGTTTTACATGATTATGTGTATGAAAACGATTAATTTGAGTTGGTTTTGATTTACAGGTACCCGAAGCTTAACAGATGGATTTTGGAGCTTGACCTTAGGTTTTCGGGAAACATTATACATACACACAAGTTGAAAGATCAAAACATGAGAAACGGAAAGTTTGCTGATTTCAGCGCACAACAACATAAAATCACAATTTGGCGCAACTAGCGCCGATTTTGGCGCACCTGGAGCTAAACCCAGACCTGGCACATTTTCATCTCTTTAACAAAAATTTAGAAAGAATTATATGAATAATATTTGTGATATGTTTATATTATGGTTTATTCCCTAAGTTTCATGTTGTGCTATACCATATCTTTACCAGGGTTTATTACCATTTTCTGATACTCATTATAGTTTATAGCTATAAATTTGTAACATTTCTAGGCATATAGTATTGTACATATAGCTTAGTTGGTGTTTCATGCTTTAGTTAGTTGAATCCTTAGTTTAGGAGGTTGTAGGCTTGTAGCTATTTGTTTAATATGCCACATTTTGTGAGTTAACACGACGTAACGTACATACAGGTTCAACGTTTTTACGTCTATTTTTTTCCGGTTTGACAGGTTCGTCGAAATGCGCAGGTCCTAGGTCGAGTCAGTGTTGATGTTAGCTGACGGTGGTGTGACATTGGTACCATTAGACACGATTCTACGCTCCGCCGCAACATTGGGTGCTTAATTCTAGTTATCGTTTATATTAATGCAATATTGTTCATTTCTAAATAACTATACATTAATTTTTAGTACCTCTAGTATTTATTAGGGGCAATAGTATGATAAAGTGGAGGACCAAATGGAGGGCATCAAGAAATCCAATATCTTATCCTTATTCTAGTTATGTGGCTCTCTCCACCCCATCTTAGAAACCATCATCTAAACATATAAAAACAAAATAAAAACAAAAGCAAAATAGAGAATGAAAATGGAGCCGTTTTCTCTCCAACCCAACCACCTTCCTCCAATCATCATCATCTTCTTTAACCTCTCAGAAACTACACACAGTGAAGGGAACTAGTGTGTGTAAACCAGTGTGTAGATTACCAAACTACCCTCCACATATCTCCAAGAGAAGCCTATCCATAAACCTTACTTCACTTTTCCTGTTGTCCTTAACTGGAAATGCCAATGCTGCCATTTTAGAGGCTGATGATGACTTGGAACTCCTGGAGAAGGTTAAGCAAGATAGAAAGAAAAGGATTGAAAAACAAACTGTTTTGAATTCAGCCAACAAAGACAAAGGTTAGTTTCTTGTTAACCTTTGATGGATTATGTGTGTTTATATATGATTGATACATTATTTCTATATATAGTTTACATTTTTATTTTTAGTAATTAATTAACTTGTTAATATGTTATCTAAGAGCGTCTCCGCATCCACTTTCAAACGCGTCCCATTAGTTGCCACAATAGATCACAACTTGTGTCAGGACGGGTCCTTAAAATTCAGGTGCCCTGTCTGAGCCCGGAAAAAATGTACCCTTTAGGCCTTAACGTAATAGATAATGTAAACTTTTTTTTTTGCCGCTCATTGTTATTATTATTATTTTTTTAAACGAAAATGGGAATTGGGACAATACCTAATGGGTTTAAATTATAAATTTTGAGATTTACAATTTTAAATGGGCTTAAATATAAATTTATATTTTATATGAGTTTTTCTATTTTAAAAAATATATATAACATATATATAGGATTTTTTTTAAAATGTACATCCGGATAAAATGTGCTCTGGACGGGGTCGTCCCTGCCCGCCCCCAGGGCGGACTATGCAATCCGTATCTCAACGACACACATTTCAATTCCTCTCAAATGTTACGTCCACTTTAAAAACACTTTAACAAAATAATACATATATGTGATATGTGAGAGGGATAGTCCCCCACCGTGTCCATTTGCTCATGTTTGGATATTCGGATTCATCACAAGACTCTGGACGACACAATCCGGACTCCTCCATTGCCGTAGTGCGGATTCAGACGCTACTTGGCATCAATGTCTCCTCCTAATTTGTGTCATTGGAGATGCTCTAATAGTAACAAAGTTTTCATATTATTTAAATGGTGTGAAACTCTTATAAATGTAAAACTAAGAGTTGTAAATAGAACATATATGATCTTGATTACTATTCAATAATTGGTTTTTCAAGTTAAGCATACAATTATAAAGAAAACAAGTGATTAACTAATAAGCAAGTTTATATAATTGTTATATTTAGGTTATTCAACTTTACTAACTATAGAACAATAAACCGAATTATTTTGTAGTTAAAAAACGTAGGAATAATGTTAATGAAAACTTGGTTAAGTGTTTATTCAAAGTTCTGCAATTAATTGATACATCATTATAGTTTTAGATGTAAAATTTATACAATTGTCATTTTAAATAAGCTCTAAATTGGTACAGAATATCTACAAGATGTTATTTACAAGCTTAGCAAAGTAGGCCAAGCCATAGAGAACAATGATCTACCTTCAGCTGGTTCCATCCTTGGTCAAACTGATGCTGACTGGCTCAAGAAGGCTAATGCAGCCCTCTCACAGGTACTTATATAGTTATCTACCGTGTCGTTTACGCTTTATAGGGTTGTACTTTATTCAACAAAGTACAACCCTCGAAGCAAATTAAACACTTTTCTACACCTAAATACTAATTAACCCTGCACTTGCAAGCAATGTTTTAAAAACCGGTATGAACCAGGTACGATAAAGGCTGCTAAAACTTGAATACGGTATGTCTTATGTACCAGTAGTAAATCCATTTCTACCGGTTCAAAACGTAGAACCCGTTTGTGTTATCTTAAAATTTGTTTTTTTAATATCAATAAAATATTATTTTAAGGTAAATCTAACATTTCATATTTTCGGTAATTAACCTAGTGCCTTCTTGCAGGGCCGGCTCTATAGGCTTGGCAACCTAGGCACGGGCCTAGGGCCACCAAAAAATAAGAGCCTCTAAGTTTTTAGAAAGTTTTTTATATATATATATATATTATACATATACGTATTAGGCAAATAAATACGTTAATTTTAAAACTAAACTAGTTTTTCATTGAAGGAACCTCAAATAAATATTGTTTAGCGAAAAAAAAAGGCCAGGTTTCAAAACCCATTTCACCTTGATTTCCACTATTACAACACAACAACCATCGACCTAATCGTCAATATTTAGCAGCCTAAGTCCCCTAAATACAGCCGCAATCATCGTTCCCACTTCTTATTGAACCTGCTTTCAATTTCTAGGCTATTGGCTACCACTAGACGAAAAAAGTAAGGGTAATCACCCATGGCGTCGGGATTGGAGGAGCGTTTATCGGCAAAATTTGGGCCCCCACTTCATAGTTCGCTTAGGGTCTCTAAAAACATAGGAACGACCCTGCCTTCTTGCCTTCCATTCCAATATTCCATCACTCATAAAACTGTTACTCACCTCGTCCAACGTAATATCGTTTAAGTAATAAAAATGTTCTTAAAAAACTTAACTATTACCCACCTCGTCCAATATAATATTGTTTATAAGTAATAAAAATGTTCTTAAAATACTTAATATTTTAAAGAAAATTGCTGTCTTTTAAATAAAACCATCATCGGTTACCTAAATTCTAGTTGAGATTGGATTATATTTTGAGATGAATTTGTATTTTATGGAATTATAGGGTTAACTAATAACCCGGTTGAACCATTTCAGAGTCCAACCCGGTATGATTTAAAAACCGGTTTTTAAAACATTGCTTACAAGGATGTAAACTCACACCACTCGCACCACTTTTGTGGGGCGTAAACACCATATCACAGTCTTGATGATTTGTATTCTACAGTTGAGTTCGAGCCCTGAGGAAAAGGCCGAAGTGGACATGTTCAACTCGTCGTTGACTTCTTTGTATTCGTCGGGTACATTCGCGTTGCTTTTACTTGTACGGTACAACCATCAATGCATAAACTGAAGTGTGTGAATTTAAATTTGATGTAGTGACAAAGAATGACATAGAAGGATCAAAATCAGCTTTTGTGGACTCAGCAAGTGCACTTGAGAAGTGGACAACGTTGACTGGTTTAACTGGTCAACTTAAAGGCCTTTGAGCAAAGTTGTAATTTATAGTTCTTTTGATTTTACAAATTAAGGTTTATATAAACCTTCAATATTACTATTTTTTTTAATAAATTTAATTTGCTTTTATTCCTGAGTGTAAGAAGAAACTAAAATTCAACTCCTCCTTCTTCTGTCTTTTTGGTTTTTCAAGATACCTTTGCAATCTTAATATCTTATAGCTTGTTTCTCAACATTCCTAATTACATGAATAATAGTAGATGATTGGTGATTGCCTTCAAATCTCTATAAGTGTAAGGGGTTGTTTGTTTACCTATTAATGTGGCTCTTAATGGTTCAGTATTTAATGGTTCAGACTGTTTGTGTCGCGAGTACATGTCTGAATGGTTCAGACATTTGCCTCTGAATAGTTAAGCATTATACTAAGTCTGAATGGTTAAGACCTCTAATTTGAATTGGTTAGACATTTACCTCTGAACGGTTAAGCATTATACTGCCTCTTAATGATTCAGACTTCTTACTGGTTCAGCACTTAATGGTTCAAACCTCTTACTAGTTCAGTATTAAGCATTCAAAAGTTGTCAAACAGCCCCTAAATCGATCGATCATATGGTATTTAGGAGTAAAAATTGCTCTAAAAAAGCAATAGGTTCATTGGTAAGAACATAAACTTAGGTGGCACAACGACCACCACACCATATATAGTATTGTTCGGACCTAAGCTCCGATGTTATAATTTAGATCAAGATAAACTAGAACTTTACAACGAAAAACTAGCTAACTCGTCTACTGTGATAGCTAGTGGAAAGAGAAGAATTCATGATACTATATATGACGAGAACACCTACAAAACATTCATTTTCCAACATTTAAAATGTTCAAAATAAAAAAAATGCTATAAATGTAGTGGCTATTGTTTTTCTCCTAATCTCCAATGAATTACAAAAAAATAAAATTTAATATTTGTTTGATTGTTCGTTTATAAATACAACCTACTATGTAGGTAGACAATACAAATTTATAAAAGAATTAATGAACTGGCTTGATAATTATTCATTTACATAATCTACAAATAAGCAATAAAAAATCAGTATTTGATAAAATAAATTAATTAACTCACAAAATCAGTATTTGATAAAATAAATTAATTAACTCACATCTATTCTATATATTGTCTCATAAAAAATTGGTGTTTTAAAATTTTATTTTCCAATATCAGGTGTTTTAAAATTATATTTTCCAATATCACAAATCATAAGCCGTGGCAAAAGGGCCTACGATAGAAATTTAGAAATATACACCCTCTCTTTTTAACTTGGATTTTAGTTGGGTATATTTTGGGCCCATTATTGGATATTGGCATCCAAATATCCCTTCGTGGGCCATGGGGAAAACCCTTATCTAACTGACCCAGGGTTTGATTGGTTCCTTTCCTTCGACCCTGGCTAGATGGGCCCGACCCACTCATATTCTTAATATCTGTTTTTCAATACCCACAATTCCACAAATACCCACGAATGAAATTTATCTAATATCACTTATGCTAGGCATGGTATTATAACTGAGTGACATCTTGAGAATAGACAAGGTATAAGAATCATTAGATTTTGGGTTTAATTCTCACAAGGAGGTTTTTTCTATATTTATTGGGTTTTCCCATATATTGGTGTATAAGCATTATTTCCTAGTGGAGATGAATATGATTAGGTGGTTCCGCTGGTGGCACAATGATACTCTAGTGGTCAGTCAGTAATCCAAATTTGTCGTTAAAAAATCACTTATGGTGGAAGGGGCACCCAAGGGTAGTATACTACTCTACCCCCGTCTAATCCTGCGCTGCCATGTCATTTCCAACCCCAAGTACCCTATAACCACAAAACACCGGCGAAGCCTACTCACAATTACCCTAGAACTTTTTTTAATTTAAGTAAATTGAACAATTAAATTTAATGAAAATTCAAATTTCATTAAATCACAAATAAAATTAAACAAACTACTAAAATTAAAGAAAAACACGCAATTAAAATAAAAATGGAAAAAACATAGATATAAAACGAAACTACTTATCCTCTTCCTCTTCGAGGTATGGTAGATCTTGAGCTGCAAGGTAGACCACAAGATCATTTCTAAGTAAAAAAATGTGTATCTCAATCTATCAACTCACGAAGAGCATCAATGTCATAAACGGGTAGTCACGACATGATTCGAGATTTGGATCTGTGAGAACGCGTTTCCTTTGTCCTTTAAGATCACGTTGTACAATATCATGCACGTAGACATCATGCTAATAATCTTTTCTACAGTCATAGCACACATAAGTCTCCTAAGTATGCCCCATTTTCCCTTTAGCACACCAAAAGCACGCTCCACATCTTTTCTTGCCCGTTCTTGCAATTCTCTTGAACTTCTTTTCATTCGAATCAACCAGATTTGGAAACGTTTTCACAAACGATGTACAAGTAGGGTAGATCCCATCGGTAAGATAGTATCCACATTTGTATGTATATCCATTCACTTGAAATGGACATTTAGGTGCGATTCCATTCCGTTAAGCGAGACATATTGAAGATGTTTGAAGAACATTGATGTCATTGTAACATTTGTATAAATCGGGTTTCGAAAACCCGCCCCAATTTATCAATCAGAGTGTATTCATTTATGTCGTTCGGCTATTTATTTATTGTTTACAATATTCCAATATTACATATATATTTAATAAAACAATAATCAAAGTTTAAAGAAATAATGTAATAATTAATAAATTATATATTTTTTTAACTCAAAATTGATTAAATAAATAAAAACTCAAAAAAAGGGGGTGAACCGGGATCGAACTCGTGTTCCCCCGGTTGCACACACGCCACCAACACCACTAGACTACACACACACATTGTATCAGATTCCGCGTATCACTATTCTTATATCCAAACAATCGGGCGGGAAAACCTGCAACTATAACTGAAATCATCATCACACGCCTTTCCTTTTTCAAAATTTCCGACAACTGTCGAAGATATCTTTGGTAAACTCGAATCACGACGGCTGTCATCTACCAATCACCCCAATTGGCTTCCAAAAACCGAAACCAAACTCACCTTTGATCAATCTATAAATACCTAGCACTTTTCCACACCCTAACTCGTTCAATTCTCCCCTCTCTAAACGCAAGTTATCGCCGCTCAGAGTATATCCCTTTGTTTCATCAGTCGGCCGCCGGACTTACCTCGCCAGGAAAACACTCACTGCCGACCGGTAACTTTTTCTTTTAATTCAATTCATATACTAGTTCAGTAAATATAAGTCACGAAGATCTGGTATAAATAAGTTGGAATCAAGGGTCGTGTTCTGGGTAAGAATCTTCAAGCGAAGAAGATGAAGTGCTGAACGTATACAAATATATTATAACACGGATTACAACCGGGTTAAGCACCCAGCCCAATTGGTTGGGCCGGGTGCAAACAAGACCCGGGGTCACCAGTTCGAATCTACGCTCACGCACCGGCCAGATCATTTTAAATCCTTTTTAAACCTATCACCTCTGTATACGCATAGTTAGTATATAAATATAATTAAAATTCGAATATTGTCAGGTTAGACACCCAGCCCAGTTGGTTGGGCTGGGTGCATCACATCACCAAGACCGCGGGTTCGAAACCTGTGGCTCGCACCGGTCGGATAGGTTAAAACCTTTTTGTAAATTTAAGTAAATCAGAATCGACCTAAAATATGTATAAGATTAATTAAAATCCAGATTCTTTTGGGTTAGACACGTAGCTCAGTTGGAAGAGCTGCGTGCACGCAACCAAGAGGTCACAAGTTCGAACCTCACCACACGCAGCCAAGCATTTAGCGAACCGGTCAGTCAGACCCTTTGTCAGGTCTGACAAGAAAATTGTTATTATTATTATTTTTTTTTCTTCCTATATTATTTTTGCTTTTATATTTGTTAAACAAGACTTTTATAATTTAAATTGTAACAAAAACAACAAAAATAAATAAATCTAAAAAGTCTAATAAAAAGCACTAATTGAAAATATTAATCTCAAATAAAATTTATTTATTTACCGAATTATTACGTTATCGTTTAGGTTAGTTCCTCTCGTGGTTAAATCCAAATTCGTGCGAGTTCGTCGACAATCCAAGGAAAACGCACCCAATGTGAGTGAATCTCTTCAAATTCCCCGTTTTAATCACGTTTTGGGGTGTATCATATGTCGAACCATTCCTTAATTTAATTTAAACACTTGTACTTATATCATTTCGTGATCAAATGTGTATTGTTTGTAGTGTGGTTTATATGTGGATACATTTTATCATTTCAGTGCACTCATTTCATTAGGCCCATCAGTTCCTCGTGGGATACGGGTTGAGCATCAGGTGCCTCATTAGATCGGCTCTGTTTGATTGAGCCTTGATCTCAAATACATCATCATTCATGTCATATATTCATTCAATGTGGTTTGTGATTGTTTACCTATATATATTTGCTCACATGTGATTTATGCACGAATTTTCTTTAATAAATAAAACAAGCAATTATTTAAAATGTTTTATCAAGGTTCACTCGCCAACTTTTGTTGACCCAAAATCTCCCCTGTTTTACACATGATACAGGTGATCCAGTTGAGGAAAGAAACACTTAGGATGACCTAGAAGAATAAACAAGTTATTGCGTTGGAATAAACATTTAGATTTGTTTCTTTTGTATTTGTATGAATCTTGTTCATTGGATATTTGAATTTGTAATTTGAATGTAATAAATATGAAACTTCTTAGTAAATATCGTGAGCTTTGGTGATAACCCAATCATGCCCCGACTTTTATTCCGCTGCGGGTCGGGGTGTGACAGTCATTGAGTGAACCAGGCAGATCAAAATACGCGTGTCGAAACCATAAAGCATGTGATGCAATCGTTTTGAGCATGACCGTTGGGTATTGGCGATCACTCTCTTGTATTGGGCTCGTAATGGTTTGCGACAAATCCTCCAAACAAGATGTGTACAATTGATGCTACCTAACATCCTAGGAATGTGGTGTTTTTCTTTGTATTTTTTTGGTACAAGATAGCTACATCGTGGCATGTCGGCTTACGCAAAAACTCATCACGTACAATTGATTCACGACGTTACAAAAAATTGTAGGTATTCCTGCAAAGTCCTTTCGGACATCTGTAAATACTTCTCGCCCTCATCAGGAGTATTATCGCTCGCGAGTTGTTTTACGACGGATGTAATTTTTTATATTGTCGTAAAACTCTTTTTCAACCTACTGGCATATCCATCTTGAAACCAAGTATATTTTGCTTTCACATTACCAATAAATTTTAAAAAACAACCATTTCAATATATGAAACCGGTATGGAAGTTATCGTGATTGTACTTTAGTTTATCAAAAAAAATCATTCATAAGATATTCTTTACCTTGTACGCGATCACGTTTGATGATTTGTCAGAAAAGCTCGACGACTTTGTCATGTCTTCCGCTTTAGCTTGCTCAATGATATTTAAAAAAAAATTACAAGCTAGAATCGTTTGAAAAAAATTATCTTCGAAATCGTCTGCCGGTAAAAATTAGCCATTGAGAAGTTAGATTGAAAAGATGAAGATTTGAATGAAAAATGGTGAACATTTGAATGAAAATGGTTGAAGGTTTGTGTAAAATGAATGATGGTGGCTATTTATAATATTTTAAATAATAATAATTTTTTATTTTTTTAAGCCATTCAATGATCAAACATACCATCGTTTAAAGTCCAACGACTACTTTTTTTATTTTGTTTTATGCGACAAAGGTAAACTGGAGAACGAAGCCGCATGGGCAACCCTCGAGGATGGTGGCGGGGTTACCGTGCAGTAACGAAACCGCCGTGCCTACCCACTTGGGCGCATCGCTCTCCCTTACGATAAATGTATTATCGTAAGGTTATATATCTTTAGAGTAAGGTTATTATAAAAATGGTTCTTAACATACAAATGGGTCTAAACATGAGAAGTGAAGGAATATTTTTTTTTCTCCTAAATTTTCCCCTATCTTATTAAGCATGTATTAGTATCATTTTTTTTTAAAAGTTCGTGTATTTAGACAAGTAGAGTAATTATGTAACTGCCCTATAGTAATTATAATTACTCTATTAGAGTAAATACACAATTTTGTTATACATTTTATAACTAAACATCGTGCTTAAGTAGTTGGATTTTTTTTCCTTCACTTCAAATGTTAAGACTCATTTGTACTTTATCTTTCCAATATATCTTAAAGGAAAAATAAAATAGTTATAACTTATATACAAAAGAAAAATTACCTTCCTTTTTTATTGTTCTTGTAAGACTTGATGGATTCTGCTTCACTAAGTAAAAGTCATCCATCATATTAAAAACATATTGCATAGTTCACATCAATCTTGAGTTAAAGGCAGATTTCCCATGATCCATAGCAAAAGATTTGAAAATAATATTCCTTTTTATAAATTTCACACCAAAAATATCTTTATTCCTGCTTATATAATGCACCCTTCTAAGCACCAAACTCTAAAGATCAAAACAATGGAGAGTTTGAAGAGCGAATCGAATGACATTATACCGAAAGACACCTGCAAACCAGCTTATATAATTCATTTCTTACTTGGTGCAGGAAATTTGCTTCCATGGAATGCTTTAATCACAGCTATCGATTACTTCGGTTATCTTTATCCAGATAAACATGTGGAGAAAGTGTTTTCAGTAGCTTATATGGGTTCGTCGCTGTTAACGTTGATTTGTATGATAAAATGGAATTGTTTCAGCAGATTTGTCGGCTTTCAAGCGAGGATGAACATTGGATTTACCATGTTTTTTGTGTCGCTCATGGTAAGTCCAACGCTTGATTGGGTTTCGTGGCACGAGAAGTCCATGTCAGCATTTTATGTAGTGGTTGCGTCGGTTGTGGTCTGCGGTTTAGCTGATGGCTTGGTTGGTGGTAGCCTTATAGGTTCCGCCGGGAAGTTGCCAAAAGAATACATGCAAGCTGTTGTTGCTGGAACTGCTTCATCAGTATGTGCGGATCAGTTAAGGTAACGGGTTAAAACGGGTAGCTTTATACAAATCCAAACGGGCCGGGTTAGGTTCAGCCTGCCCAGGAACATTCTTTTGTCCATTTTTTTAATATTATATTATATATTTTACATACATAAAAATGAAGGTGGCCGGCGGAAATAGTTCTGTTTGGTGGTTGTCCAAAAGTGGCGTCCACCTTTTTCCTTTTTTTTTCTCTTTTTTTTTTTTTTTTTTTGCATATAATAGCTATTTATAGGTCTGTCAAATTACAATTTTATCCCAAGTTTTAAATTATCATTTTGTCCCCGATTCAAAATAAAATTTATCTTTTGCCCATGCCTAAATTTACGATTTTGCCCTCAGTTAAAAAATACGATTTCGTCCCAGTTAAAATAAAATTATGGTTTTGGGCCCAGCTAGAGTCCTGCCAAATTATGATTTGGTTCCCAGTTTAAAATTACGATTTTGCCCCCTGTTCAAAATAAAATTTTTTTTTGCCCCCAGCTAAAAATTCCGATTTTACTCTGAGTTAAAAAATTATGATTTTGCCCCGGAAATAGTTCAATTAGGTGGTTGGCCAAAAGTGGTGCCAATTTTTTTTAGCATATAATAGTTATTTATTGGTCCCACCAAATTACAATTTTATTCCAACTTTAAAATTATGATTTTGCTCCCGTTTCAAAATATTTCTTTTTGCCCCCCGCCTAAATTTACAATTTTGCTCTCAGGTAAAAAATACGATTTTGCTCCGGTTCAAATGAAGTTATGGTTTTGCTCCCAGCTAGATTCCTGCTACGATTTGGTTTCCAGTTTAAAATTACGATTTCACCCTAGTTCAAAATAAAATTTAGGTTTTGCCCCTTGCAAAAAGTTACGATCTTGCCCTCAGTTAAAAAATTTCGATTTTGCCCCAAATTCAAAATAAAAAAAACGGTTTTACCCTTAGTTCAATATATTATTATTTTACCTCAACTTTTAAATTACGATTTTACCCCAACTCAAAGTTGCAATCTTGGTTGACTCAGTTTAATTTTTATTCGTGCTAAACAGCTGACTAGCACTCGCTAATTGGTCCTGACAAATTATTGTTTCGCCCCCAACTCTAAATTACATGCTTGCCATCGTTTTAGTTATTTTTATCATAAATATGGTAGTGTTTTTGTTTAATTGGTTGACTCAATGTATCTTTTTTAAGATCGTGTTATAAGTAGCATATATAACTAACCGAAATAAAGGCGTACATGTTATCAAACTAAGAAATATTTGGTTTAGCGTGTAACACCCCAACCGATGGCGGAAACATCGGGATGAGACGAAAGCGAGATTGCTCATTGCTCACAACGCTAATAAATGACAATATTTAATTAAATCCAAATTTCATTTCGCAACATTGTCAAATACAACAGGAAGCAATACACTAAGTTCATAAAACATAACAAAATGTGGTACAACATTTATAAATCTAACGTCTAAAATGTGTGTATCTAGTCCTTGCTATATTGTTTTCATAGCATCATCTCCTTCAACCTGTAACATGTTTTAAAATAAAGTCAATGCAAAAGCAAAGGCGAGTACACAAGTTTAAGCATAGCATACGTATACCAATAAAGTTTTAACAATCCTCATGGCAACCAAATCTATACAAGAGCAATATCAAGGCATGCAATACTAATAATCAAACCCTTAACGCAATCACGATGTTTTAACATGACCTCACGGATAACACGATGGAGGTGGATGCGTGAATTCCTATAGCGCTAAGCATGTCAAACAAAGGCTAAAAATAGTTAATGACTAAAGCATAGCATAACGTTTATCCCAGACAAGCAACAAGTATACGATTCAAGTAGTCATGTGTATAGGATTGTTTGTGCGTTTCATAAAGTTTAAGTGTTTGTGATTTTTGTATATGGAAACATGTTACACCCAAAAAGTGATATAAACAAAAGTGGGTCGAGCGTACTCACAAGATTGCTAAGTCTTCTTTGGTAATCCACGACGAGTTGATGAGTTGGAGAATGAGACACCGAGGTCACCTTAAATGACAAACGAATGTGTCTGAATAATCGAAGATACGACGGAGGATTCTAATCGGGGTTGAAAGCACGTGTACGCATATCACGGGGTTTGTGTAGCGATTCTAAAATTAAATTCGTCAAAAGTGCCGTAAAAGTGTTATCAAAATAATACAATAAATATATATATTTTTGGCGAAAAGAAAGTAGATAAATGCATATTTTGACGAAACGGGATAATAGACATATATGTATTTTTTAACGAAAAGAATAATAGATAAATATATATATATTGTTTGTCGGAAACATGTAATATATATATATATATTGTCGTTAGAGAAGTATAATTTTCGAAAAGTATATAATATATATTTATTTTGCCGGAAGGAATAATATGAGTATATCTTGTCGTTAAATAGATATATACTTTGTCGAAAGGAATATTAAATAAATATGTTGTTGAACGGTGTAATGAATAAATGTGTTTTGTCGAAAAGCATAAAGTGAAAATATATATATTGCCGGAAGTGTAATAAATAAGTATATTTATTTTTTTCGATAAACGGGCAGAGTTTCCTCTTGTTTTGGATGATCCCGACAATCTAGTTGTCGATAACATTTTCAAAACTCAACAATTTTATCAAAACAATACAAATATATATTTACATATCCTACTTATGTTTCCAAATTATATATAAAATTAGGTTACACAATTAAAACGATAAATGAATATGGAACAACAAGATTTAATATACACGTCATTGCTATACCGGGCCTCGTTTTTAGATCGTTGACCCGACAGTTGACCAGGTTTGACTTTTTGACTGAAGCTAAGCCGAGTCGCACTAAACTGAACCGAGTTAACTTGTGTCGTGAAAGCCGAGCCAACTGAAACGACAAAACAACCGTCGAGTTGAGACACGAAACTGACTAAATCGGAAACAAAATGGAATAAGAGACTCGAACCTGAAATCGGTGTTCACCCGAACTGAAACTGTTGTTTACTGATGTTGTCTCGAACCCGCGACTGTTTGACCACAGTTGACCAGGTTTGACCTGATTTGACCGAACACCAAACTGAAACGAGACCCGAATTGACTGAGCTTGAGCCGGAACACCCAACTAAGTCGGTTGACTGTTTTTAACCGAAACCCGAGCCAAACATGAACTAAAATCCGAGCCAAGACCGAACCGAATCTTAAACAACAACCATTGAACTTGAATCGAAATATAAACAAACAAAACCTGAACTATTTCTATCCTGAACCGAAACGACACCGAAACTGAAACTGAACTACATACTCGAACCGAATAAACTGAAAACTTTACCTGAACTGAGAAACCGGAACCTGAACTTGAAGTCGATACCGGAACTGAGCTGAAACTCGAACTAGAACCGGGTTGGACTGAACCGCTGTCTCTGCCGACGCCGGCTACCGCCGTGCGTCGGCTCTTGTTGTCGTCGATACCACCACCGTCAAATCATCATCATCGACGCCAAACCCTGGAACAAAACTGACCGAAGAACTGAAACCGACTCGAACTAAACTGAACCAGATCCGAATCAAACTGAGTAGAGACTTAACCCGTGTTGAATTGCGACTGTTGTCGTCGTGGTCGTGCGTCGCCACCAAGGGTGGTGGTCGGCCGCTTGTGTAGAGAGAGAGAGGAGCGAGAGCTGGTGTTACCGGTCATCACAGATGCTGTCGTGGTCTTCAACGGAGAAGGAACAAGGGAGAAGGAGAGTTGTAGGGGGTGTGTGCTGCGCGATCGGGGATCGGCGCCGGCCGGACTTGCTTCGTTGACCAGAGTCGCGAGAGAGGGGGAGGCAGGGAGATGAGGGGTGCGGCGTGTGTGTGTATAGTGTGTGTGAGTGTGTTTGTGTAGGGTTTAATTAGGTAGGTTAGTGTGTGTGTTGGGCCCAAGGCCCGTTACCTGGTTTCTCGCATTTTAGAGCTGCCCGATAAACTTCTGAAGCCTGTTTTCGATCTCGAACGTCGTGAAATGCAGTTAGAATAAGAATATTATTATTATTATTATTTAGAAAAATAATAAAATACGATGCGTTACATAGCGCCCCACAAGGCGGGTGACGCATAACTCTAGTTATACACAATTAGCAAAGTTTATGAATAGTGTTTCAAGTTTTTTATTTGTTTCGAGTTTTTTATTTGTTTTTTCTTTTTGTCTTTTTGTTATATCTATTTTTACCTCTCAAATTTCAGTATTGATATTTACCTCTCAAATTTCATTAAATTGTAACATTCACATTTACCTCTCAAATTTCATGAATACTTTTACCTCTCAAATTTCAGCATTGACAGCCCCTTAACTTTCTAAGACTTGGTAATCGAGTTTTACGTGTTTATTTTTTTTATGTACATGTGGGTATAAATTCAAGTAGATTTATGTTTCGACGTAGATTTTTCCGGAAATGAGTCGGGTCAAATATGATAATTTTCATGCTTATCTTTATGTGCGTTTTCTGTTAGCCTACGTTTTGAACTTAAATTTTTACGAAACACCATGACAACGCGCCTAGCAATTTACTAGTTAAAAACAATTAGCAAAAAGTCCTGATTGACCTATTTTAAAATATGAAATTATGAAAAGTGCATTCATTAAATAGAAATAAAGCATTTGATTATACTTTGGGGAGGTAGTATTAACCTCTTTGACCCGTTTTCATTCCAGAAACATATAAAACACAGCACAAAACAAATCAACCCATTTTTAGGCAAATGGGTCAATAAAAGCTAATAATTAAAACCACAAACTTTTCAGGAATTTTGGTCTCATTCTTGAGAATCATAACAAAAGCATCACTTCCACAAGATCCACAAGGGCTGAAGAAAAGTGCACACTTATATTTCCTAGTTAGCACAGTTATTTTGCTACTCTGCATGGTTTGTTGCACCTTGTTATACAAGTTACCAGTTATGGAACACCATTACAAACTACAACAAAATAACACTTCGACGTCACGCACAAAACTTTGGGATGTAGCAAGAACGATTCAATGGCCCGCTTTAGGAATATTCGTCATATATACCGTAACTTTATCAATATTTCCAGGATTTTTAGCGGAAAACATAAAATCAAACTTCCTCAAAGATTGGTACCCGATAATGTTAATTACGATTTATAATATAGCGGATTTTGGAGGGAAATCTTTTACTGCTGTTTATGTTTTAAGGAGTGTTGCGAAAGCTACATGGGGTTGTTTGGGGAGATTGTTATTGTATCCGCTTTTTACGGCCTGCTTGCATGGGCCTAAATGGGTTAGAAATGAGGTGTTTGTGGTGTTTTTGACTGTTGTTTTGGGGTTCACCAATGGATATTTGACAAGTGTTATAATGATTCTGGCGCCAAAATTGGTGCCACCTTCGGAAGCTGAAATGGCTGCTGTTGTGATGGCTTTGTTTTTGTGTTTAGGATTAGTTTCGGGTTCGGTTCTTGGCTGGTTTTGGATCATTTGAGCAGCTGTATTTCCATACAAAAGGCAATGGTCCTATCCTTATAAGCCTAATAATTTTTCTTTTTATCTTGTAATAACATGGTAAGTGTTACTCCATTTATATAAAGTATCAAGAAGTCATAGTATCATTTTATTACTTTTGTAACATATTAATTACAATAACCACAGGTAGGGCTGCAATCGAACCAAACGTTCGGCGAACAGTTCGTTAATGAACAAACATGAGCATAGGGCGCGTTCGTTCATTTATGTTCGTGAACGTGTTGGTTTGTGTTCGATAGTTCATTAGTGTTTTTAGCTTTTATATTTTGTTTAAATACTTCTACATTCTAACAAATAAAATATTTAATAAGTGTCAATATATTATATATTTCGTTTATGAATGTTTGTTTGTGTTCGTTTGTTACCATTTGTGTTCATGAACATTAGTTTGTGCTCATTTGTGTTCATCAACGTTCGCTTTCATTCGTTGCCTAAAATTAAAAAACAAACACAAAAGAACACGAACAAGTTCATTTTTTAACAAACAAACACGAACATAAAATCTCGTTTGGTAAGCGTTCAGGAGTAGTTCGTAAACACATATTTTTCTGAACAAACAAACACGAACAAGACTTGTTCGTGTTCGTTTGATTCGTTTATAGCCTTAACCACAGGTATAGAAATATATCTATAATAACCATTAACCAACAAGCCCTTGACATGACAAGTGACAATATCACATGGCTTGTAAAAAAGACAACAAACAACAAACAAAGGTGGGGTTAGAAAGTTACTATATAATATATCATTCAATATACAATATAGTCTTCATATTTAAGAAGCTGCAGCAATTGGAGGTAACTGTGAAGTTCCTGTTAAGAAACTTGCTGTCAATACATTCATATCACAAATATCTTGTTTAACAACTTCATCTTCTTCTTCTTCTTCTGCATCGTCAGCGTCCCAAAGAAACCGAGCATAAGAAGCCATAACATAACTGCACCATCACCACACAAACAAATTTAGAACAAATGAGCAAAAAACAATATGTCTAAAGCAAAGTTCTTCAAAAGTAAGCGTTTGTTATACCAGTAATCTCGTGAAGCTTGCACGGCTTGATCAAAATAGTTTTGCGCACGAGGGGCGTCCTTTTGTGTCTCCCAAATCAAATCAGCATACATCGACAACACATTAAATATACTATTTTGTTATTTTTATCATAACTTTTATACAATAATAATAATTATATAAATATATCTAATATAATAAATAAAAACTATATAAATAATAGGCTCATTGAGGCTCAACGAGTCCCAACTCGAGCTCAATAAGTGAAACTCCGCTAACAAGTTTATTTTTTAGGCTCAGGCCAGTCTAAGGTTGACTCGTATCACGCTTTTATCAATCCATGAATCATGGTCTCGGGCTCATTAATTAAACAAGCTTCTTTTTTCGCATATACTCGTTTAAGCTCAGCTCGATTCAATCTTTTATCAATCAACGAATCATGATATGCATACTTAAATTAAAATGCAAATTAATCAAATAAATCGTATATACCTCTTTCAAATACTTAGCATAATTGCTAAGAAGCATTGCATTCCCAGGGTTTGCTTCAATCATATTCTGATAGTACAAATCCGTACTATTATCCTCATGATCATTCCCAACCCCATCGCCACCATATATCTTCCTTTCACCGCCCCGACCACCACCAACCGTCCCATCCACCGCAACACCTAACCCACGACGCCCATCATCATACAAACCATAACTCGAAAACATCAAAAACTCATGATCACTCTCCTCTCCTTCAGTGTCTTCTTCAACAGCTATAGAAGCGATCAAAGAACCGGTGGTTTTGGTAAGTGGGGAGAGAGAGTGTTGGTTCAGGCCCCTCTCAATTCTCACTCACAAAACACACACAATTTACGTGAATGTGCAGAAGATAAAAATGGAGAAATTTTCTACTATTATTTGGAATTCTACTATTATTTGGAAGAGGGTGACTACTCCTATATTTATAATAATTAAAACAAACACATGCATAAAAGACTCAGTCTATAATCTCCTACGAAACAGCAAATTCCAACGTTCACTTCCCATAAACTCGGTCAACTCTAAACTTTTTCTTCTGGCCCTTTCTATCTCTATGCCCGTAAATGACTTGAACCGTACGTACTCGACCCGAACGACCAAACATCAAGATTATCCAACAATCACCCCCATATCTTGATGTCGGTTCTTTCTACTTGCTCGTTTCTTCGTATTCATTCTTGATCTTCTTGCTACACAAATCGCAGAGATTCGATCTTGCTACATGTTCTTGCTTCGCGGTACGAACCACACTTGGCTCGGATCATGCTCTTGCTAAACGAACTGTACGGATACGATTCTTTCTTTCTAACTTGCTATTCGAACCATCCGGTTCCATCTTTCTCTTTCTTTACGAACAACACAAGTCCGCTTCTTTCTTTTGATTGTCGATTTTTTTTCTTTCTGATCGACTCCCGTTCTTTCTTTCTTGTGGCTTGCTACTTTCTTGCAACGCCATCTTTCTTTCTTTCGAGGCCATCTTTCTTTCTCACGAAGCGACGCCGGCCTCCTTTTTTCCTCTTTCTTGTGGCATCTCTTCTATCTTTCTTGCTTGCTTAATCCAAGTTGGATTTCCTTTCTACATGAACCATAAAGGTTCAAACTTGCTAACCTATTGAAACTTTCTGCTGAATCTTGCTTTCCTTGCTTCCATCATGTATTTTATATATCTACTTTCGATGATAAATTCAATTTACCCAGTTGAACAATATTTCACTGCTTATCCATGATGCAACCTTTTATTGCAAAACAATAGCAAAGTCTATTCTCCGTAATGGATAAAACATGGCCACATATGATCAGATAAGAAATAATTCCATCCATCATTGACCCTTACAAAATCATACTTTTCAAATAGAATTCCACCGACCCTCTCATACCTTCTTCTTTCCGTGATGACAAAAAACACCACCAGCGCACCGGTAACCTCTCTTTCTTGCGGCAGCGTCGGTCTTCCTTCCGGACACTGGCGAGATATAGAAACAGTCCTTTCTCTTCCTAACGTGAACACCTCGGTCTTTGGTTCACAATTTCGGTCTACGGTCTTTCGTTCCGGCAGAAGAACTGCTTCGATTTTGGCTGTTCGGTCTGTTACGGCTTTCGTCTCTCTCACGCCGGTTCGGTCTGTGCGGCACGGTCTTCTCTCTTCTTGTTGGTGTACCGGCGGCTAGTTCTTCTTCCTCGATCTTTCATAGGGTTAATCAAAACCCTATCTTCTTCGTTCTTTGCCGACGACTACATCCCAAGGCTGCTGCCTTGCTTTCTCGAGCTCTCTAAACGACTCTCAAAACAGCCTCCGAATCGTCGACCTTGCTCTGATACCAAATGTTGGTTCAGGCCCCTCTCAGTTCTCACTCACAAAACACACACAATTTACGTAAATGTGCAGAAGATAAAAATGGAGAAAAATTTTCTACTATAATTTGGAATTCTACTAATATTTGGAAGAGGGTGACTACTCCTATATTTATAATAATTAAAACAAACACATGCATAAAAAACTCAGTCCACAATCTTCTACGAAACAGCAAATTCCAACGTTCACTTCCCATAAACTCGGTCAACTCTAGACTTTTTCTTCTGGCCCTTTCTATCTCTATGCCCGTAACTGACTTGAACCGTACGTACTCGACCCGAACCGACCTGAAACATCAAGATTATCCAACAGAGAGTTGATGATCAGATCGGTTTCGGATGAAGCTCTGAGGAGTTTCTTGGGTGAGTTCATGGAGCAAAGTGTGATTGTTGGTGATTTGGGGTTGAGGCGGATGGATAACGGATCGAAAGGTGATGATTCTTTGTGGGTTTCATGTAGAAACCATGAATTAAGGGCTGGATTTGATGAGCTACGAAGTAGCATCTTCCAAATGGAAAACCCTTAAAGAATTCAAGATTGAGGGTTTGAATAAAATGAAAGGGGGTTTGGAGGTTTTATAAGGAGAAAAGGCGGGAGGATTAATCTTGACCGTTGGTACGGTTGTAGGGGCGGACCTAGTGTATAACAAGGGGCAACTCTCCCTACGGCTTGGCGCTCTGGCAGGTAGTGTAAAATTAGTGTAAATTTTGGAAAAACTTGACGTTTTTTCGATTTCGTTACCGCTTTTTTATAAAACGTTACCGCTTGACGGATTTTTTAGATCCGCCACTGTACGGTTGTGAGTTGTTATAATATAAACTAGTGATATCAAACTCGTGTATTGCATGCGTGGTGAGAATTTGGTCGGTATCATTTGTGTTCGTTATGATACCGTTAAAGGAAAAAATTGAAGTCGTAATATATATCGACACCTGTTCGGTTATGTACGAGCATGTTTGGTTTATAACGAAAGTTGTTTGAAAAATCTTGGATTTTGACTCCTGAAAGGTGGTATAGGTATATATGGAATACACAAGATCATGTTTTGTACCTAATTAACAACCTGCATGATCCATAAGATCATAACTAAAGTGTGTGGTGTGTGTGTGGGGGGGGGGGGGTTTACGGGTCAAAATAGGATTGGGTTGGAAAGGGCCATTGGTATGGGTTGAAAGTTCCATGCAATGGCGGAACCAAGGAATTTATTTCATTGGGGATTCATTGTCGGTTGTTTATCGCTAAATATTACTTTTTCGATTCGGGCCGGGTCGCACATTAAAAAAGCAAAATTTTTGGGCCCAAAAGTTTTCAAGCCCGAGTAGCAAAGCGGAGAAAACCAAAACTAAACGGTTTTTTCAAACCTAAATACCTAATTTTCGGTTTTTTATTGCGGTTTGAGCCCAAAAAGGACCCATGCACACCCTTACAACCGGTTGCGGTAGGCGTCTCGACAAAATTTTCGATTGAGTTTTTACTTTGAAAAGTCGACTTGTGGGTGGGGGCAGTTAATCAAATATACCGCTCTCTCATTTTTTTGTTAGGTTACTTTTTTAATTGTTAAACATGGTTGGCTAAATGGCGTTTGGGTACATGGGTTTTATTAGTAATGGGTTTCGTCTAAAATTGGCTTATTTTTTTGTATAAAACGAGTTTAGTTGTTTTATATTTATTAATTAGTCTATAATAGGTTTATACAATTATATTTGTATAACTTGAAAATCATGAGCAAATATTTCTTTGGAGTCGGTGTTAAAACTTCATGAGGTCGGTTTCAAAGTTTCAAAAATTTTATGCGGGTTGGTTTAAAAATTTCATAGGAATTGGTCTCAAAATTTCTTAGAGGTTACTTAGGATTAAGTTACATATAATACTAAAAATTTTCATAGGGTGCAACCGCACCCCATACTCTAAACGTAGGTACGCCCAAGGTTTCATGTCTGGTTGGGTTGACCTACGAACCCTTTTTTGTCAATAACTCGGTTCATTTGACTTGTTTGAGATAAAACACAAATTCATATTGACCCATTGATAGAAAAATGTGTAAAGTCTAGAATTTGACAGGAGCATTTAAGATTCTTGAAGAGGAGACATAATGTTCAACCTACACTTGCACTTGTTATGTAACATGTTTATTCTTTTTGAGTAATTGGCAATGACTTAAATTTGGTATTTGTTATGCTTAGGTACTTGTGGACTAACAAGTTTGAAGTTGATAGGTGTGAATTTAAAAGTGAAGTTTAGAGACCATTTAAGGTGTTGTAAGTGAACATAAACATCGAAATAGTGAACCTATCTTTCTTTAGGGTTGGAAAGAAGAGGTTAAAGCAATGGCTCATGATCTTGAAATGACTATTTGTGAGCCCTAAAGCTTTTGTAGATTCATGGACCATTAGCTTGTATGTAGAACTTGATCCGTTCAACTCCATCTACATTTCTTGTTTTATTTTTTGTTCTTTTTTAGTATGGTTGGTGGGATACCCCTTTTCAAAATACCTGAGCTTTAATCTTTTAAAACATACACAAAATATAAAACTAGTTGATTTCTTTCATAGTTTCTTTAAATATATAAATTATTAGCTCAATCTTTATTTCTGTCTTAGTCAGTATTGATTGGGTTAATCAATATGTCATTAGTAATAGACCATATTATCTATTATCTTTAACAAACGTGAAGAATACTTGCTGACGTGTCCAAAGATAAGGCTATCATCTTCATCTTCAGTAATTCTAATCAATCTTCATCACTATCGGCACTGTGAATCTTAAAGGTATGCTTGATTTACTGCGGTTTTTGTAGTTTGTTCGTCTTCTTTTGTTTAACTGTTTTAATCCATTGTCGATTTTGGATTCGATCTTTTGTATGGAAGAAGTTTTCATCTTCGTCAGTCTATTCAGATCTCTATGTTATGTCTTCAATCCATTGTTGATTGTCTAGAAATTTTTATTGTTGAACTTCGGCAGTGTATTATTATGTATTTTTGTCACCAGTTACTCTTGTCTTATACTGCATGTTATCATATTAATTGATTTTGAAAAAAAAAAAAACACTGTTGATGTTATTGGGTTTTAGTTTGTTGATCTATTGATGTTACTTTTTCATGCATCATCATCTTATTTGGACTATGGTTATTGTTTTATATCATTTTCTTATGAGGATGTAGGGTTTTTTTTGTAAGATTTAAGGTTTGGTGATTTTATTATTTCATGTTTGTAATCGATTACGATTTAGGTTTATGTGGTGTAAGGGATAAAGTTCCGACCCTTTTACTGCTGGATAATGATGTGTATTTGTAATCTGGTTCTATTCTGATTAGTACATGTTATTCACTTTATAAGCTTTTGCTTGTACCGACGCAGATCAGTATGATGTCTTTCTATCATTTTTCGTTGGACTCTTCTCAATATCTGGTAAGTTGTTTAATTATATAATTATAATATTTTTTCCTATATGTTTATTTAATTAATATTTGTTTTTTTGAAGGAAATACCATATGAATTTAGGAACAGGTACTTATCGAATGTTGTTCCAAACACTCAAGTTGTTATCAAATGCTCTAATGATTTGGTATTTGAAGTTCTTTTTACGAAGCACAAAGGTGCATTAGTATTCATGGATGGGTGGGAGAATATTGTATCTAAACTCTCATTTATTGATTGGTTGTTTCCTCATGTGTAAGCAAACTGACCTATATTCTTATTTGTTAATATTGTTTAACAAAATGCAACCTCATCCAATCTGTGGTTCTGATGTTTCGTTATTTACGTTCATAGAATAGTCCAATGATAGCTTGATTAGTATACAAAATTTAGTTATTTCTATTTTTTAATAACAAAATGAAGTTATATAACCAAAATTATTTTTCGACGCAGGTTATTTTCCGCTGATTTTGTTGAAGGAACTATACGTTTACCCTCTATTCGCAAGATATCATTCAAGATTCACGTAAATTTTTGGGACAGCTTTGATGTTATGATTGAGAAAGACCCGGCTACTAATGTCTGTTATATTTATGATGGATGGAACAACGTTGTATCTTTTGTACCAATATACCCGGATTACTACGTTGTTATGAGGTACACATTCGAAAAAAATTTCCAGGTTACTAGCTTTTGACTTTGATGGTTGTGAGATTTTGGTGCCAAAGGCTCAATACAAGTTGGCTGCTGTAAACATAACTCAACCTGGTCCTCCACATGCTAATGCTCCTATTGCAATTATTGAGATAGAAGACACCGATAACGATGACGATGATGTTGAATCTGATCCTGATTATGCTGAATCCATGGATGACGAGTCTTGATGTTTAGCCTCTTTTAACGAACTCTGATAGTGATGGGTTTTTAACGATCGAATGTCCGATGAAGAACTTGAAGTTAGGGTTCACCGGAAGATAAGAAAGTCGATCCAGACTATCACCCGATTGAGTTCGAATGGAAGTATCACATGCATTTTGTAAGTTGAACTTTATGTTGGTATTAATTTATATCAAATATTATAAAAAACATAATTTGTTTTTTGTATTAAATTTGTTCATCTTATATATATCGTAATCTAATATTTTGTTCAAATTGTTCTTTGTAGCGTCTTACTAAAGATGTTGCTAACGCTTCTAGAATTGACATGACTATGAAGATGTGCGTTCAGAACTTGGCTGGGGTTGACACAATTATTTCGTTTCGTGCCGAAAAACATGGTGGTGGTTTTCGGTATTATGCTTCGCAATGGCGCAAGAAATTTACCAAACCAAATGGTATCAACCCTCCGGACAAGTGCATATTTGTTTATTGTTTAGTTGAAAAGAAGTTGATTTTGAAGAAGGTGGTCAAGTAGTTCCTTTTGTGCTTCTAAACAGTTTAATGATCTTTGGGTTTTTTGTTATGTTGATACAAGTTAAGAGTCTTTTGTTGGTTTAGTACTTTATAGCATCAGTTTGCATCTGGTAGGTTACCACCTTTTGCATATGTTATCTTACCATGGTTTATGAATGTTTTAATATTTAGTATATGTCATCTTTAAAACTCAAAGGTATATAACTTATTTTATTTTGTTTGTAGTGTATGCTTACTTAATATCATTACAATATCCGTTGCAATCAGTCAATTATCCGTCATTAAATTTCTGATACACATATCAGATGGAAACCTTGGCAATGATATTGTTTAAATTAAATTTTTATATAAACCTTTCCGTAACTATGAAACTGCCATATAAATTACATCTTTATATAATACCTTCTATAACTATGAAACCGCCATATATTGTATCAATATATGGGAACCATTAAGTAATTAACCGCCATACATCTTTACATTGTTTGACTATTATTACAATTAATTTAATTAATTAATTATAATGTATTTACCTTTATTATGTATAAGGCGGTACGTTCAAAATTTTCTTCTTTTTAAAATTTCAAACATTCTCTGTTTAATTTAGGGAACTTTCAATCATGAGAAGTCGTATTTTATTTTTCCATATGCAGATACATATACAAGAAGTCCCCTTAATTAAGTTGGCATGATTCTCATATGTTTCATTATGATTTGGTTGTTTATTTGACATACAATCTATGTAAACTTTATTTGAAAAAATGCATTTTTTACTCAACTCTCTGGTCAATATTCATTAACTTGTTCGTCATTTAGGGATGAGCTTATTGTACTGGGTACCGGTTCGACATCGGTATCGAATTTCCCGAACCGACTCGATTTTCGGTACCGATTCGGTATTGACATTTTGCGTTTCGGTATCGGTTTTACCTTCAAATATCGATCTGTACAGGTACCGAACCGTACCATACTGGGGTATTTTCAATACCGAGCTCACCCTAACGTCATTGCATCAAACTAATGTGGAATATAAAATTTTACTAATACATATAAGCATTGATAAAAAAAACTTGAATAACTAAAGTTACATGACAAATTGACAATATTTATTTATTTCATTTATTATAAACTTTATACAACCCACCATCAAGTCACTCCTATCCGTTTAATGTGCTCTTAGCTGATCCTTCCATTGCATTCTTTGGTTCATTGATGGCATGTACTCTCTTGAATTCTTTTTAGGGGTTGATTGAGTAACGGTTAAAACGAGCAACTAATTCTTTTTAGAGAAGTGTGAGATGTTGTGGGTATTTTTGCTTTTTATGATACTTGCAAATGTTATTGCTTAAGTTAATATTTATAAGAGTTCTTGGTTTTGGCAAATGGTTTGTAATAGAATGGGACTTTTAATATAAGTTTTAATGGCATGTCTTCATATAGTGTGAATGTTGTGGGTATTTTTGCTTTTTATGATACTTGCAAATGTTATTGCTTAAGTTGATATTTATAAGAGTTTCTTGGTTTTGGCAAATGGTTTGTAGTAGAATGGGACTTTTAATATAAGTTTTAACGACATGTCTTCATATTTTGGACGTGCTATGTTCTATATAATGAATACAAAACTGTGAGTAACATGAGATTAAATTTCTTGGTTTCAGGCGGAGGAGTTCAGAGAGAATTGAAAGCATGAATGGATAGAATCTTTAAAGGGTTTATGCATGAAGCTTGATGTATACTTTTTCATTTTTAGGTAATCATATTTGAAACATATAATCTGTCCTAGCCTTTGTAATCTATTTGGATATTTGAATAAACAAATTTTGCTTCTTATTTATCCAATTATTCAAGGGAAATATATCTTAATACATTTTGTTTGTCATTTGAGTTGTAACAGGCTATGTATATGTCTAAATCAGGTCTACATTTATTCGAGTGATAGGCAATTGGCACAACAGTTAATATTTGGATATACAAAGTATGGCTACTTAAGAAAATATTTATGTGATAATTTGTCACGAGAGTGGGATAAAACTTGATCCTTTGATCTTGAATATTTAGTGTGAAGCCTCATTCTATTGTCTACCATTTGTAGGATATGACTTCAAGGATATCAAATTTTAGGTGTTAGTTAAATCAAAGAAGACTTGCATCTATAATTTGGATGTGGCACGGTGTGTTACATCAACCGATTGAGCTCATGTTACTTTTAGTAAATTGTAAATGTATCATTATTTTTTTTTCGTGATGTTTTTGTACACGGCTTATAAAGAAAACTGCATACCTAATGATAAATCACTTTGTTATAATTTATGTAATGTCACTTCATTTGCATTACTTTTATTGATACATTTATGATTAATATAAATTTAAATTTTTCTGCCGGGTTATCACGCGGGTGATAACCTAGTATAGTATATATCTATACATTACGATATTAACAATAAATGTGTAAATATATACTAAATATCGGTATGGTCTAATAAATAATACCCGTACTTTCGGGTAGGCATGCACCTGGATACATTGGCAAAGACTATGGACAAACGCTTTTTTTTTAATAAAAGTGAGTACATTACTGAAAAACTTATGGGACCCACTATTACCATGCTAATCAATATAATCTTGTCAAATGTATATTGAGTTGGTAAAACTTATGGGACCCGTTAATACTTATGAGACCGGCTAATACCTTGCTAGTGGAAATTGTTTGTCACTGCCACACACCTTGAAGTATGGATCAACTTTGTTGAAGCATAATGTCTTTTTAAATAATTTCTGTATATGTGTATATTGATTGAAAACAAATATATGTGATGGATTCATATTGGCACAAAGAAAATATAGTCACAAAGAAACAATTTTAACTCATTTACTTAAGACTGTTGGGTGTGGTGGGGATTGGGTTGGGGGCGTGGCTAGCCATGTAGCGAAAGCGGGCTCCACCAGGCCACCCCAAAAAAGTTGGGGTGTGGGAGTTGTGTTGGCTAGCCGGCGTGGCTAGCCATGTGGATATTGTTTAGGCAAATTGGAAATAAATAATTCCACCTAACTCAATTTGGCCGATAATAATCCCAAGTCAGTTATTGACCGATAATAATCCGAACTGGTCAATTTTTTTTTAAAATAGTCCGCTGTTAAAATAGTTTAACGGAGTTAAGTTTTTTCCGAATTACAAACCGATGTTTAGGGATTTTGATCAGAACAAGGATACGAGTCATTTGATGTAAAACTTCCTCGAAATACTGCCCCAACCCACGAAAACGGCGCTTCAATTCGGGTGTTTAAACTTCCAATTAACAAAAATCAAACATTTCGAGCACAATTTCGAGGTAAGTTTTACATCAATCGGCTCGTATCCTCGTTCTGATCAAAAGCCTAAAAATCGGTTTGTAATTCGAAAAAAAACTTAACTCCGTTATCTATTTTAACGGCGGACTATTTTACAAAAAAATTGACAAGTTCGGATTATTATCATCCAATAACTGACTTGAGATTATTATCGGCCAAATTGAGTTAGGTGGGATTATTTATTTCAAATTTACCTATTGTTTATTATATATTTTTTATACTTTGATTTTTTATAAATAAAACACACCACTATATTAATAAAAAGTTACATAAAATCCTAACAAATTAAAAAAAACAACTTAATAAATCCTAAAAAAACATCCTAATAAATCCTAAAAAAAATAAAAAAAACCTACTTAATAAATCCTAAAAAATAAAAAAAATTACAAAGTACGATAAATATTAAAGTGGGGAACCCACTTAAAGTCCGGGTTCCCATCGTGCCTATACTCGATTTTGGCGATCTCCACCCGATTGTCGTGGCTAAGCTCGCCCGCAGGGACATGATTGTAGCATGCTTTAAACCTATCCAGCTTTGGTTTTAGCTCATGCCACTTATGTTGACACGCGTTCAAGTTGTGACGAGCGTTTCCAACATGTTGTTGGTATCGACCAAACGCTTGCGCCCAGTACACAGTTTGACCCCGACCAAGTGCACGTTGAGCGTCAAGTCATCAACGATCGATGTCACAAGCGCAAGCTCCTCCTCTTCAGTCCAATTAATCGTTTTCTTTTTTTGGTTGGTTTTGGAAGTGGGTTTGTGATTAAAGAGAGTCGTATGAAAAAACATATATGTTTGGGGTGGTATTTATAGGTAAAAAAGAATAAAAATTTGGAAAATTTTGATTTTTTTGCAAGAAAACCGCCATCCCAACGGCTACCCCAAACGGCTAGCCCTAACGGTCATCATCAGCCGGCCAATCCTAGCGGTGCACGTCGTCTTCCCAACCCGCCCCACGCCAAGCACCCTAGGATGCACTGGGACGGGTACGGGAACGGGTACGGGGACGGAACGGGAAACGGCAAAACTAAAAAAATTAAGAAGCAGGGACGGGACGGTTACGGGAATAAAAACATTTAAAAAAATAAATATATATCAAAGATAATGTAACACAAAACCCCAAAATAGTTATGTATTGATGTAAAGTTCAAAAATCCCATATCTTCCTAATCTAATCAAACGTTAACAAGCAAATCGCTTCAAGTTCTGGTTCCTCTAATGAAAGATCAGCAAACTCCAAAAATCCTATATCTTCCATCGAGTCAAAAGCATCTCCACCCACGTCCCACATATTTCGGTTCCGTAAAACTAAGAATGTATGACACTTTATCCCACCAATCGTCATCCAAAATCTTCTCTTTAACAGAGTTAGCTTTCACCGTGTCATCCTCTTTATAAGAAGCTCATTCATCACTTATGACCATAGCTTGTAGACCCTTTGACAAATTTGAATCTCTTAAGCATCACAACAATTGAAGCAAAATGAGTATCAGCAACCGAAAGCAATCTCAGAGGAGTAAACTTGCTTAAAATGGAGAGTCTCATGTTATGGTTCATGATAAAGTTTTTTATTGCAACCGTATCCATGTGAACTTCTGTTATCCATTTGCATTCATCATATGTTATTTGATTGGTTTCCACATTCCGTGGTGAACATATATTCTTCAATGCAAGATTAAGCGTATATACCACGCATGGTGTCCAGTAGATGTTAGTAAATTCACTCGTGACAATCTCTCCAGCCGCCTTACAAGTTGATGCATTGTCTGTGATGATTTGCACAACATATGACCTATCTCGTTGATAACTTCTTTCATCAGATTAGCAATAAAAAACTTATCTTTGACTTCTCCAAAACAATTAACCGCCTTTAGAAATAAAGGACCATTAGTTGAGGTAGCCATGAAGTTGATTAAAAGGCTTTCGTGTAGGATCAGTCCAACCATCACTGACAATAGACACACCTTTCTCTTTCCATGAAAACCTAATCGGTTCCAATAACTTGTGCACATTCTCTTTTTCCTTTTGTAGCATGGTTGTTCTAAGCCTATTATAGTTAGGAGGTACATACCCTTCAATTTTGTTCTCTGCAACAAACTGAAAAGCCCTAAGGTAGTGCGGGTTTCTTGCAAGATTGAAAGGTAGACCTCCGGTATAGAACATCCTAGCTATCTCCTCATCAAGTTGGTCCCTTATTTCCACACCAAAAGCTTTTTTATAGGATTTGAAGCGGGTTTTCTCCTCTTTAAGGGATTGCCAGCTTCACATGGCAACCCGACTTCTTTCGCTTTTGAATTGTTTTTTCTCTCTTCATATGCATCTTCTAACTTTTTCATTGCAACTTTATCACTCTGTGTTGCTTTCTTGCAGATAGCAATCCCACTACCTTTTATACAAATCAACAATAATCATCAAATGTACATCATATTGATACAACACATATAACATAAAGTTTATTATATTTATGCAAAACAGTTAACCATAGTTTCATGCAAAATAGTCATCATCAAATGTGCATCATATTGATACAACACCTTTTATCACTCAAACATAATATTCATGCAAAACAGTTTACCATAGTTTAAGCATGAACACAATTAGGGTTTCATATTTTCATACATTTTATACCGAGCAAGTGTGCTCTAACTCTTGAATACGATCTTTGTCGATTTTCACCACAAACTTTGCACTTGAATTTCCAATTCCTCCCGAACCTTGCTTTTCTTGTTTTTCCAACATAATCCCACAATGGAGGTTCATCTATAGATGATGATGATTCTTGTGTTTCTTCATTAGATGCCATGATTTTACCTTTTGGAGTTTGAATGGGAATAGAGAAGAAGAAGAAGACGATCACCGTTTAGAGAGGGCTGTAGGGTTTTAAGAATTTACGTATAACTGATTTGTAGGGGCTTTATTTTATAATAGGAATGAATAAATAATCTTTTTAAAAAAACCCAAAAAAATATCCGGAAACTTGCAGGAAACGTTTCGCCTGCACGTTTCTTCGCCGTCCCCTTCGCCTGCTCGTTTCTTTGCCGTTTCCTACCTGCCGGGGACGTTTCCCGGCCGTCCCCGTGGCGTTTCCGTCCCCTAGCAGTCCCCGGGACGGGAGACGGCTGCCCCCAGGCGTTTCCGTGCTTCAGAGCAAGCACCATCTCCACGCCAGCGGGGCAACGCCGCTACCCACGCTGGCTCGTGTGGCCAAAGCGGCGTTGCTTGGCTAGCCACGTCCCCAACCCAAGCCCATACCCATGGTCTAAGTGAACGATTTGCATATATTTTATCTCGTAGTTATAAAAAGATAGTCAAAAAGAAAAGAGGCTGAAAGCAAGATAAAATATAATTTGAATACATGCTATCTCCTAAATTACTTATTTAACAAATTTCACTTAGTATTCTAATGATGAAGTTTTTTTTAATCTAATCAATGTATTAGATACCTATAAACGAAAACTATTTACAGGTCAATCCGTCTTGTATTTTATTATTACTAAAAGTTTATAATTAGTGGAATTCAGCTCCAAAAAGTAAAATTTATGGCATAAAAGGATGCTTAGCTTTTTTTAATTTGTGATAATAATGTTTCTAAAGAAAGAAAATGTTGTAATAAATTGGATTATCACAATCAAGCCCATCATACACATTCACATTGCATGGTAGCATAAACATGGATGGTTCAGTTTTCAATTTTGATGCTTAGCCCACAGCACATAACCCAATCCCAAAATTTGCATAATCTTCTATCTTGTCATTTTGATATGGTTCCTTTACCTTTCTGATTTGTGTAGTGAATCCAATGGGCTTGTTGGCTTCTTTACTGGGCCGAATTTGGGTTCTAGAGTCTGCATAAGGCAGTTTGATAAGCTAACAACTTGGTTTGATAAAGTGAGTACATCACCATCTCAAATAATATAAAAAACTTTTACACTCTCTTTTAGATGTTTCAAAACACGACAAAAAAGCTTTTCAAGCATAATTTTATGTAGCATCTACTCTCATTTTTCGGATTTCAGCGCTTAGCTGGCTTGGTTTCTATATTGTTTTATATAAGTTTCGTCTTCAAAAATAATCTACTCTCATTTATTAGTTATTTAAAAACTAAAAATATATTTTCTTTTAAGATAGTGAAGTGGTCAAAATATATTAATTATATTTTATATGAGATAAGTGAATATAGAATTAAAAATAAATTAAATAGACCGATAACGTAATTTGATGACCGAGTGTATGGAGTTTTTAGAAATCAAGAATATAGAGGTAGCGTATGAGTGAATTGGTGTATGTTTATATTTGCTCGTTTAACCTTAACCAATGATACATATATACGAATGTGTTTTGTCATTCATTAAGACAATGAACTTGTTCGAGCTCGTTTAGCTTCTCTCGTTAATATTTTAAATGCACATAAACAAACCAGAAACAAAATCAATACATCAATCCACTTGATAATTTGAATAGCCGTTACACAAGCTTAGGATTCCAACTTCTAAACGCCCCTAATATTTTAAACTTTATTGTCTTCATGTAGTCGAAATGGTTTGATGGGTCTAGAAATGTTCAACATACACTTTATTAGTACTTTAATTTAATATGATTTATTTTAAATTAGTATGTAAAAGGAGATACACACCGAACATTAATGAAGGAACTTTAAAGAACGTTAACGACGACCGATGCATGTGCTTATATTCGTTTTAAACAAAAAATACATTCATATTAATTCACTTGTTATATAAATGATCACAAACAAACTTTCTGCCAAACAATTTATTTATCGTTCATTTCATTTTCAAACCCTAATTCTAGGATATTAACTAAGATGGAAAAGTGAGACGTTCATTTTACGTATACTCAGTTAAAAGGTTATTTTGTGTTGCATTTGTTCCAGTGACACTATTCTGTACGATATCTTGAAAGATACCCTTATGATTGTTGACTTTAACGTCTCTTGTTTTATGTTCGAGATTTTTTTAGCTAAAAATCTTAGGATTCTTTAAAACACTACAACTTTGCTAACATAGTTTTATAATTCTTTTATCAATTATCCCATATTCATACGTGACTCACACATCTCTAAATGATTTCCCAAGTTAATATCGAAGCAAGGCAAAAAGTAGTGTTTTTTTGGCATGCTATTTATGAACATAACTTTCAATGATTCTTCACTTGATTAAATGGAACTTAATTAGCAAAAACATATATCAAAAGTTCAAAACACACACGTTGAAATGTAAAAGGGTAATTTTATGATTCATTTATGTCTTACACTATACCTCCTTGGCGGATAGCGACAATACTTGAAAATTGAAAACCAAGAAAATGAACACTGAAGACATATAACTCTTTGGCGGATAACGTCAATACTTGAAAATTGAAATCAAGAAAATAAACACTAAATCATATAGCTAAATAATGTGTCAATTAATGATATCAACGATTCACATGTTCATAACTAAAAAACTAAAATCAAATTAAAATTGTAAAATTATATGAAATTATTTAAAGTAAATGTCTATGATGTTATTCAAAATGTCTAAACCCTTAATTTGTTTCCAATTGCATCTGATGACGTAATTTTAAACGGGTCAAAAGTTATCACTAATGATATCGTCTACTTACTAATTATTAGCTATACCAACACGTTCGTTTACTTACTAATTATTAGCTTTACCAACACGTTATTAAACTCTAGTTGTCATATTATTTTGATCACTTAAACAAAACGAACTTAATCGAACAACTAGTTTTGTTAAAATCGACGAACATTGACTCGTAAACAGTCCATTACAAGAACATGATTCTATGGGAATCATACATTTTATATGATTGTTGTTCTATATGTTCCCCACTAATCGAGTCCCAAACACTTGGAATTTGTGGGAATTTATCCAAGTTATCATCATGTTTGACAAAGCCTAAGAGCCATCCAATCATACAAGTTGATGGGACTTTTTTTTTTATCCTTTTGGGACCCAACATTCAACATTGTTTGGTGTTTATGAAAGGAGGAAATTCTTTTATAACATGGGTGTTTGTCTTTTAAGATAAACATCAATAATAAGGTTTCCAAATTCTATACAAATATATTGACTTTATATTTTTATTCATTAAAAGGTATATTAGATAACTAGAAGTTGTACAAGGATTACACATGATTCGAAACAACGTTAAGTCCATGATTCACATTAGTTACTTATAACCCTGGTTGTATCATTGAAGAGGAAAACAAATAGATAAAGAGAAAACAAGTAAATACACAAACATGTTAAAGTTATTGAAAAATACACAAAGTGTATTTACTAATTATAACGCGTCACTCTATTAATTTTTTATAAAATTTCCTTAATCATATCTAAAACATTGATTATTCTATTATTGAGAAAACGTTTAATACAACTTTTGTGGTTAAATACTATCTAATCTTAACCCATACTTGATAATGTGTTGTTTGTGCTTGAAATGAAACTCATCAAAACGTGTTAGTCCTTGCCGGATTGTTCAAAAACCCTGAAATCCGATTGATCAGTCTAAATCGGTCATTTCAACAAAGTTAGGAGTAATATGGCGTGGGTTACAATTTACTATTTGAAAAATTGGGTTCTCGATTCGGTTTACAGTTTGGAAAAGGTCAGGTAAATAGAACCGACCGAGATAGTAATAAGAATTAAAAAATATTTAGTTTTTATTTATATGATTTTAATAAAAAATAAAAATAAATAATCTTTTACATATGTATTTCTAGGAACTATAATACGTATAAAATTTCAAAAAATTATAATACACATAACCATTTTAATTAATACGTGTAGATTAATAATTTAACCAGATTCATGCTCATAAGTTCTTTTTCTTCACTTCTTTTCGTAAACCTTTTAATATTTAAAAGATACGCAAACCACTCAAAAACAATAATGTGAAGAGTGTGTAGAAACTCATATGCTCAACGGGTCAACTATCATACGATCTATTGAGCACAAGGTAGGCTTTATGCTCAAAACTACTTCACACGCAAAGTCCCTTTGAACTCTGGCATGGTATGCATGCTCAATTTTTCTAACCATAAAATTAAATAGAGTAAATTGCCAAAATCGTTCCTGAGGTTTGGGCATGTTTGTCATTTCCATCCAAAACAACTTTTTGTACCATATAGTCATTCACTTTTTGGATTTTTTTGTCATTTTCATCCGAACTTCTAAAGGCATTTATGGAATGCAAATATTTTAATAATTAGTTATAAGTGGATGTAGAATATATATCAGGTTATGTATGTATGTAAGCGTGTATGCCTAAAATATCTTATGTGTATTTTTTATCACTCTTTCCCAAACTCATATTAATCTCTTGCTCTACCCCCTTTCTTCTTCATCTCCAGCCGCCGCCTCACCACCATTGAATCCAAACACCGCCGCGCACCGTCAGTGACACATCTACACCGATCTGAACCGCCTACGCACCTCCACTGATTGGAACTATCGCAACACTTCTAGCATTGAACCAGGTTCGTCTTACAAATTCTAGGGTTTTGTTCTCAAACCAGGTTCAAACCACCGAATCTGGAGTTTTCTTTTCCTTTCTAACGACCTAATTGAACTTAATAAGACTTATCCAGGTTCAAATCTATGGTTTTCACTCTTCAGATCATCCATCCAGGTTCGTCTATTCTCTGAAATCTAAGTTTTATGATATTGTTATGGATGGTTGATTCTCAAGAAGGATTTCCTTTATTTAAACACTTTTGATGTGAGCATGTATGTATTGGTTAGGTTAATATTGATTAGCAAAGACTTATAAGACTAAACAGTACACTTATATTTTCTCTGTTAAACAACAATAAATAGTATTGTGATTCATGCACATATTACCAGGTTTTGATGAAAAAATAGGACCATTCACTATCCAAAAAGGTTTTGTATTAGTATTATAGCCTTCACTATCCACTGCAATCCCATATTTTTACCCCATATTAGTAATAACTGTAATAACAATAGGTGTTTCTTTGAGAATTAGGTGAACTTGGCTAACTATAACTGTAATAAGACTACAATTTTTACCCTAAATTAACAACCAAGAAGGACTAAAATTCTGAATTGTTTTAGCCGAATGCACCTAATCTTTTTTCAAGGATAGCGCAAAACAATAACTTAAATTTCTGACTTGTTTTAAAATTTCCAGGTTCAAAAAGTAGAGCTGAAATGGAAAACAAACTTGCAAATGAAAGAGTACACACGAGTGGGAGCAAGGAGTGCAGCAAATGAAAAAAAGAAATGAAGAAGGAGGCAAACGCAATTGGAGGTGTTTATGACATAATAGATAGTGTTTTTTAGTGTTGGTTTTTTTGGTTTTGGAATTAAACATGTACATTTGGAATATGCTATTTGTTTTGGTTTATTATAAAAAAAGGATCTGAAACATATTTGTCATGCATTTTAAATCATGTATTTTTGGTTTTTAATTTAATTTATTTTTTCAAAGATTTATGTGTCAGAAATGCATAGGAGTTTGGTTGGAAATGTGTAGGAAAAAAAAACTAAAAATTATAATATACGTGGGAATTGTGTAGGAAAGAAAATATATTCCGTAGGAAGTGTGTAGGAAAAAAAATATATTCCGTAGAAATTTTGTAGGAAAAAGAATATATGTTCCATTGGAAATGTGTAAGAAACTAGAAGTTTAATATTTATTTTTCATTTTTAAACAATAATTGTAAAAATAGAAATAAACAAAATAGTTTAAACACAATTTTTATAAAATAAATATTCCGTGGGAAATTTGTGGGGAAATTAAGAAAATTAAATCCGTAGGAAATGTGTAGGCATTTTCCAACAATACATATTTGTAGGAAATGAGTAGGGGTTTCTGTCAAGAAATGCGTGAGAAATGGATTTCGCATGAGCCATATTCCTACAACCTCTTTCTGTGGGAAATCTGTAAGAAACTGTTGTTTCCTACGCATTTCTGACAGAATTTGGCGTTGGAAAACTAGCAGTTTTCTAGTAGTGATTATATTCTATATAAATTTACATAATACATATAGATACACACATATATATAAGAGGGAGTTATCTTGAGAACGTTAAAAATTATGAGAACCATTAGAACGAACAAAAAAACCGTAAGAACTTGATCAAAACAATTCAAACTTCAATTTTGTTTATACACTTATCACCATTATTTTCAAGCTTTTTTAGCCGTCTTGAATAACTTTATTTACATCCCAAAATAAAACCCTGTCAGAATCGTGTATTTCAAAGTTTCAATACCTCTAGTTCGTATTTTATAAAGATCAATATTTTAGTATCTATTCGATGAAGAATATTATTCAAAAACAGGAAACATTGAAGTGTCCACAAAAAGGGCCCGTGGTAATTCTATTTGAAAATTGGTTATTTTCTTTATGTTTACTCCCCGCTTCTGTATGCGCATATAATGTATATATGTGTGGTCTCTCGGGAGGTAAAACTGAAAGTGCATTAATTTTAACGTTATTTTACTAATATCGCGAAAATAATGTTAAAGAGGGGGATGGTTAATCATGCATCATGTGGTGGCGTTGATAGCCGAAAGACAAAGGAGTACATGCACGAATTGGTCTTTGTCTTAATTGCCGAGTGTTATGTGCCTTATGTCGAAGGCTTGATGCAAAACTACTATCAAGCCGGGGGTCTCACTGGAAGCAGCTCTCTATTCTTACGGGGTAGAGGTAACACTGTCTACATCTTACCTTTCTCAGACCTTACCTGATGTTTGCTATTGATGGGATTTACTGAGTATGATGATGATGATTCATAATATTTGCGTGTGTATGTAAAATATTTTTACTAAATTGTGTTCTGATGAAGCCAATCTTGAGAATGAAAGGAGTATATTATTTTATTATTACTATTAATATTAATAAAACTTAATATTTTAATATACTCTATGATCTCAAGAGGTTCTCATGTTCATAATTTTTTAGTATAATCTTTTGAGTTCTGTTCTAATATATTCCATCTAGTTTAAGTTGAGTTCTGTTCTAATATATTCCATCTAGTTTAAGTTGAGTTCTGTTCTAATATATTCCATTTAGTTTAAGAAAACACACTAGTCGTTGTTGTGCTTCCTAAGCGAATAAACTATAAAGTGCACTTGCATCTAAATTTTCATGCCATTATTCGGATTTCAGTGCGTAAAAAGTGGGATTCCGCGGTTTATGAAGGTGTAAGTGTTACTTCGAGGTACATCTTAGTTTCTTAATGCATGACTTGGTTGGATTTTTACATCTCTTGTAATTCCTTTTTAAGAAGAGAATTTTCAAGAGTTCTTGGTTGTGATTGGTTGTATTTGACAATGAAACCAAATCAGTGGATGTCACGTGACATCTACCAACTTTCCTTTTTTAGCGTACGTGTTTGAATATATGCACGCACTAACCCAAATGTGTAAATTACAAATAGTTGTTCATGTTGTGGGTGGTAAGATGCGCGCCCCACAAGGGGGATGATGAATGTTGGAATCATATAGCGGCCATTTTTTTCAATGTTATTTTCTTTTTAACTTACATGGGGATATTTGCTCTTCTATGGCGAGTCTTGACTCTTGTGGTGCTTACTTGTGTAGATAAGCTGAAGAGAATGATCAAAGCATAAGACTAATCTAACCTTAGAAGGAGAACTGTTGTCGAGCTTCCATACTAGATAGACCATGAACACCTAATCTATTATTATGATTTGTGAAATGATTAAGGCTTGAGAAATATCCATGGAAGGTCGTGAGAACCCGTGAAACGACGATAAAAGAAGACACCTTCCTTTGGGTTAGTAACAGGTCGAACCTGCCAAACCTCTTATGGGACAAATGGTTGAGTTGATAATGTGTTTGTGTTCCATGTTGTTTGTTATGTACTCTTTTTTTCCCATCCTCTTCATGGGCTCTTTATTTATATAAAGTGATTAGCCGTTCAAAAAATTTAATAAATAAACGCGATGTTGTTTGAGAAACATAAAATGGTAAAAGAAGTTTTAAAAGATTGTAACATAATATCAAATTCAAATTAAATATAAAAAAATAATAATAAATAAATAAATAGTACAAATGAAGGAATTTTTTATGTAATTTTTTCTATTTTTATTCTTAAAATGTTTTGTAAGGCTTGCTAAATATTTATGAAATATCAGTTGGTAATTTGTGAAACCTCTCTGAAAAAAGAAGGATTATTTCAAAACCCCATAAAAATGGTAAAAGTAAAAACGGTAGCATGGTCGATCACACCCCTGCTCCTTATCTCTCTCTATACATATATAGATATATACAGATTAAATGGTACACATGAAGGTTTTTAACTTGATGTAGGAATGTGAAAATAGTGAAAGCCTATATTAAACGATACAAATGAAGGTTTTTAACGTAATTCTTTCAACTTGAAACTTACAATATTTTATATATAATTTAATTTGAAAAAACATTTCCTATGTATCAAATAATTGAGATTGTGTGTAAATATGAAAAGGGTATTGTGAAAGAAAAAAAAAGAAACCCAAAATACATCATGACTTTCAGTTTTGATATACGAGTCCAAATTTTCTTAATCAAAGGGTGGTTTATAAAAATCTCAATCTCTTTTCTGAAGGAAAATTCAAATAGACTTTATAAAAATTAAGAATTCAAAATTATCTCTATATATATTTATTTAATAAATTATTATGTTTATTTAAAAAGTAATACAATAATTGTGGGGTTGGGTTTAAGTGACAAGAAATGAAATGAAATAAATGAAATTGCAGACATGAATGACATTTCAGATTCTGGTGCAGCCGTTATTTCTGTACACACATTCCACCCATCAATAAAGACAAGCATACCTCAAGGGCTCTTTTGTAATTTTAATTCACTTTTTTTATGACTAAACTTGTATATTATTATCATTTAACTCAAACGAAGTATAGCGTGGTTTTGGGCGTGGATGCCTCAACCACACTCGCACGCCGCCCCGACTATGGCCTGGTGGCTGGCGCTATAGTGAGGGGGGATCTTCCCGCATGTGGAGGGCAAAAGGGTGGTTAGGTGACGGATTTTCATTGGTTGATGGATTTTGTCCTAAGTGTGATTTTTCTTGTTTATTCATTTTTACTTTTTTTATGAAAACGTCACTTTCACGCCTCTCCCGCTCTTTGCTTTTTTTACTACGTCCACTGCTGACGTGACTGTCACATAACTTTTCATGTCCTTTAACTCCGTATAGTTTAGATTGAACCCTAACCTCGTATTACTTTAACTTTATTTAACTCACCAACTATAAAAAAATATCACTTCATAATTATCTTTTAAAGAATATGCAAATGAATATTATTTATTGGTATTGGTTAATGAAAGTTACTATCCAAATCATAGACATATTTTATAATATCGCACATCGGTTGTGAAGAGGAATAAAGATATAAGGGACTGGATACTTTCACCGTCATGACACGTTTTAAATCCGTTAGGCGATGGTGGTTCGTCCCGGCCAAAGCGGACAATATCATGGTGCCGCTGGGCTGTTACAGTTATAAAAGTTATGATGGTGGTCGACATTTGGCATGACATTGTTTGTTGTAGTTGAGTCTTTCCTGCGAGCTTTGATTTTGCTAATTGATAATATATAAACTCGAATATATAATGTTTTTTTATTAGGTTTTGATCATACTTTGGAACTATTATCATAGATTTTACCCTGAATAATTTTTACTTCATGATATACATTTTATTTTATATATTATCATTTAGGCAATAAACCAAACTTATAGTTTATTATCTCTACTATAAAAAAGATAACACGATCCTTACTCGAAGTATATACTCCTTAAATCATATTATCATTATGAACGGGTCTAAGATTTAGACCAATAAAACTTATATGACTTGGTCATGTAATTGTTTCTCACTTATTCAAAGAGAAAGATTTTGTCGGGTTATGTAAGATCTATTGATAATGAAAGCCAAAACCCAAGGAAAACCATCTCCTTGTCTAATGGAATAAGTCAATTTTTTGCAAGTTAAAGTCCAGAAGTTCCATCCCTTGAAAGTTATCCAAACAACCACCCAAACTATTGGAACAAACAACTATTGCCTCAAAGATACAAAACAACAAGTACAAATACTGGAATGAATAGTGCTAGGTCAACTAGACAACAATCAAAGTCAACACAATGAAGACTGAAGACCAAGCCAACAAGTCAAAGAAAGACAAGAAGTACTGGATTCCAAAAGTGCTGGTTTCCACACGCGATTTTGGAATCCCAATTGTTTACTTGTAATATTTCAGGAGTTTAGTTTTAGTTGTTTATTTATAACTGTCCAGCAGTTCTACGCGACTGCTGGCAGTTACACATTCAATGGGTTGTTTTAGGTTGCTTTCATGGTGATGTCACTAGCAGTTCTCTCCTCTATAAATAGTTCACTCTGTATTCAGTTAACTTTAATTCTAGTATTTGAAAACCAGAAGAACCTAGAGAGAAAGAGGTCGCCTGGTGAGGGGGGGGAGGTACTACTGTACTATTGATTGTAAACTGACGTACGGTTCATTGACAATCATTCCTTAATCCAACAGTATTTATGATGATGTGTTTATTATCTTTGTTTGTTTGATTGCTTGTTAATTACAAACATATTTATCGTAAACACACACAATTCACTAACTCTCAGACCCAACATATTTTACAAGGGAAAGCTCGATATTTTTGTTTTCATTTGTCACACCTCCTGAAGTTGCAATGACATTAGGAGAATATGAAAAAATTGAAATGCTTCAATATCCATGTGACCAAGTAAAGGTAGTAATCATGTACATAATTCAGAAGTTGCAATGATGTCCATGTCAATATTGAAGATCGACCACCTGGAGTGGCAAACTAAGAAAGTGATTATATAAGAATAAAATGTGAAGGAAAAGTGTTATAATACGATAGTTTTAAATGATAATACATTATGCTCTCATATATTATGTCATGTATTAGATTAACATAAGTGCATATAAAGCATATAAGGTCATAACCAGAAGTTTATGGATCATAAAAAAGAATTAGCATGTTTTGTTACACCATACTACAATATATTGCACATAACAAACCAATACAATCAAATTTGGTGAATGACTAGATCTTACCAAACAAATATATATTCACTATATGACATGTCAAATAGGTCATTCAAATAATATCATGATTTTCTGAATAAATCAAAAGTGCTAAGAGCACCAATAAGTGATACACAACCTCGTTACTAAAACACTTATCCTATATGTAATGAGTTTTATTTTAAAAAGAAATCTTTTTGCCATCTAAAATAAACTCTTACAAACAATCCCTTATATATGTGGACCATTTTAATACCGGATGGTCTTATGAGATACATTACTATATGGTCACATGTAAGTTTTTCAGGTATCTAAGTTTGATGATATGAAACATCATTCTCGATATGGTTCTAACCAATTAAACACCAATAGTTGATCATAAAAACCCCCACTACAACTAATCTCTAGTAATAACAAAGTTTTATTTTTTAAATTAAAATCATTTGTCTATAAGTTATATGTACCAATATCATTAGCATCATGTACCAAAATAGGGCATGCTTACAACAATGTCTGTTAACTATCAAATAAGACATATTTTCAGTCTTTAGAGAAGATTATATAAGAAAGAAAATTGGTAGTACAAGTAAAACATGAAATGCATCATATTAAATCCTTAAATCATGAACCCCTTAAGTGGTCAATGTAAATCTGCATCCAGAAGAGCATGAAGAGCATCACATTTGTCTATAAGTTATATGTACCAATATCATTAGCATCATGTCCCAAAATAGGACGTGTTACAAGAATGCCTGTTGACTATGAAATAAGACAATATTTCATGTCTTTAGAGAAGATTAGATAAGAAAGAAAATTGGTAGTACAAGTACAACATGGAATACATCATATTAAATCCTTAATCCTGAACCCTTAAGTGGTCAATGTAAATCTGAAGTCCAGAAGAGCATGAATTTGCAAATAATAGCAAATGATATACCAACTGCATTCATAAACACAAATAAACTGATAAGACAATATTTCATGTCTTTATAGGCCCCGAAGTACCCATTTAACACCATCCTAAAACATGTTAGTTATGTATAATGAGTAATGTACTCTTTTCCCCTTAGCTATGGTTATGTACCATGGGGTTTCCCTGGCAAGGTTTTTAACAAGACATAACTTGAAGACACATTAAATGATAAGTTGATCTTTTACATGACTCGAAACATAAATCGTTCCTTTAAGAAGAACTCGGAGTCCCATTATGCAGAGATAATTTAACTTATGAAGGTCAAATGTTTCAATATAATCAAGAAGAAATAGACTAGAGGTGATCGAAAGAAACCTAAATTATATATGAAGAGAATGCTGACATCCCCACTCATATCAAGAAAACTATGCCAGATATCCAGTCAAGTAGCTGTCATAGAATATTGCATTCCATACACCGAGAGATACATTTAAAATTGAGCGGGAGTAATATACACATAATAGATCTATTGTCATTTATTCCAAGGTTTTAATGAGGCAACATAACTGATCCTGTAAGATCAGTTAATACTGGTCCTAAAGAATTGAGTCAAGATTATCCATTAGTATAATGTTAATATTATTGTAACATCCGCCAAAAATAAATTCTAGAACCCAACCCGTTTTTGTACCCGATCCGTTTTCATATTCCACGTAATTTTGTTTAATGTTTAAGCAATAAAATGTCTTGGATTCTATGTTTTGATCATACATGTTATCATATCTTGTGATTTATAGTCTTATACATGTTTTAGACAAGTTTTAAAATTCTTTCCATGTATTTTGAAGCAACCATCCATCTCTCAAGGTCTAAGACTAAGGTTTTCCTTAAGTTAATTAAAAAAAATTAGAGACTTCATTAACATACCTAACAAATCATATCTTAACCTTCTTATCATCCTAAACTTCATTATATACGTGCCTTAAGAAAGGATATCATGTTTTGGAAGGTTTAGATGTAAATTATAGCAAGTAAGAAGCTCTACATGTTGTATTCTTAGTTTTGTCATAAGATGAGTTTCAGGTGACTTTCTTGTTAACTTTTCTCCATCCTTGAGCTATCATTCTGGTCCATTCAAAGCCCCAAGATATACTTGGTATACTAAGGTTAAGGAGCTTTAAATGGTGCATAAAACAGAGCTCAAACATAACAGGAATCACAAACACAAGTTTTAGAACATAACCTCGACCCGCATCAGGATCCAAGGTTTAAGCCCAATTCTCAACACATGGATGTTGGATTACTCTCTTCCATATGATAGTACTCTGAAAATAGTGAACGTAGGCGAAAACCATGCGCGAAACGAAGTTATAACGAAGCGGGAATCGAAAACAAGTTTGGGGTTTGTTGCTGATTTGCAAGACGCGAAAACCATGTTTTAAATCCATCCCACATCGCCCAAATACCATTTTGTGCTCCCTTTCACACCTATAAATACCCTTTCTTGGTTCCTTATAGCTTGCAACACCTAGTTTGAGTATAAACAAGTGGAATAACCAAATTTGTGGTCCATAAGCGCAATACCCCTTTGGGTGTTGTGTGTAGTAGTTTTTATTTCCTCTCTTGATGAGGAGGTGCTGCCCTTCAAGCTCTTCTCACTTTGTAAAGTTTTCTTCGAGGTAATCTTCATTTCTTTTTGTTATTTATTTATTTATTTATTTTATTTATTAGTTTAATTAGTTTAAATTTAGGTTCTTAGTTAAGGAGCATTAAACTCGTTTAGGTAGCCTAGTTTAGGCTCACCTTTAGGCGTGGCGTAGCCTTGTAGAGGCTCGTTAGGCTCAACGAGTCAACATATCATGTTCGTTCATTTAGCTATGCCTAGCATAACATTGACCCTTTCCTTGTTGCATTCGTTTGTCTAGGTTAAATCACATTTGTCTTTTGGATTTTCTCCTTTTTCTCGTGCCTTATTTTCACAAGAAATCACAAACGCAACCACTATGAGTGAATGTTACAACTCCCCTTTTTATTTTTTTCATATACGTTTTTGGGGAGTATCATGTGTCGCATTTTTTTTTTTTTGCATTTTACAAGTTTAAGTACGTGCAATTACCATTATGTGAAGTATCTATGTTATGTGTTGTTTGATTGTTTTATCATTTGGTGCATTTTCATACATTTTGGACATCACATTATCATAGGCTCGTCTGTTCCCCATTACCTATGAGCGGAACTTGACGTTGCCAACCATACGAGAACAGCTCCGTTTGATTGAGCTTAGACCTTGCAGCACACCATAATACCGGGCAACATACATTCATTCATTGGCACACCACAATACCGTATAACATACATTCATTCATTGGCACACCATAATACCGTGCAACATGCATACATTTATTTAATCATTTCAGTTAGCTTGTTTATTGTTTGAGGTTGTGTTATGAGTTTGAAATATAACATACAACATGATTACTTACATTGGTTAACGCATGCTATCTAAATAAATTAAAGTTAAACCATTTTTTTAAATTTTCAAATAATAATAAGGTTCACTCGCCAACTTTTGTTGACTCAAAAACCATTTTACACATGATACAGGCGAAGAGGTATGAAGTAGAGATTGGACATATGATGAGCCTTAGTTAACAAGAATGGATAATGTAGCTAGTGGTTGTGATCAATGTCTCATTTGTAATCGTTTATGGGAATTATTTGTTATGCGAAACATATAGTTTGGATTAATGATTAATTAAAACTCGTAATAGTAAGTCATAAGCTCTTTGGGTCAACCCAATCATACCCCGATCACCTATTCCGCTGCGGGTTGGGGTTTGACAAGTATATATTGAGCGGTAATATGTCTAAGGCGGGAGTGTTTTAGAAGTTTTAGGCAATAATTGTAATATTTTTATTAACAATCATTACTAATATATGTATTGTATATGATTATAGCTTTCTTAATATGTCGAAAAATAAATGTGTTCGCAAACAAACCCCGCAGCAATGCGGCAGGGCTTGAACCTAGTTATACTTATCTTTTGACATATATTGTTTATTTCTTATAACTTTTCAATATAAGATCCTATTATAAAATTTCGAGTATACCATTGCGATGTGATTATTTTTATCATGTGTCGATATAAATTTCAAAACTGAGTTACGAATAATAATGTATAAGTTCTGACTATAATGTTTGGTTCAAATATCATAGGTTCGCATTTGATTCAAAAAGAATTATTCGGTTCGGCTAATGATCAACTTCAAATATTTGAAATATGAATCCAAATATGGTATTGATGAATCAAACAAATACCAACATACTTGTATCAGTATTATCCAAAACGGCAAAGGCATTTATTTTATGGTTTTCAATCAAACTAAAACACGTGTCGATATGATTTTTGGCATATTACGACTTTATTTTTTGGTTATCTTTTTCGGTTGCTATATATACTGAGTGTTGGTACCATACCGCCATCGTAACGAATTGAACAACTACTGACTTAATCCTCATGGCGTAACAAACCAAACCAAACTGACATTGACTGAATTTGTATCTTGTGGGCAATCCTATTAGTTACCAACAATTACACTCACTTTTAAAAGATATCATATGATGTGTTATAAGATGTGTTTGAAGTATAAATCTGAAATTTATATATATAATAATTTATGAAATTGTGAGTGTTACAAATTTGTATCTTGACACATGTTGGTATGAGTAAACATTTTTAAACTTGTATTCTTTTTTATTATACCAGTAAAATATTCTGTGCGTTGTGGCGGTATGTTACGTTGTATATTAAACTCGAGTAAAACAATTAACATATAGATAAAAAAAACTTGTGACAGTATATTGACAAATCACGAAAAAGTTACGTTATAAATTAAACTCGAGTAAAACCATTGAGATGTAGATAGAAAACATGCGACGGTATATTCTCCAATCACGAAAAAGATATGGCATAAATTAAACTCGAGTAAAGTCGTGGCCTAACCAAGTTTATTATAATTAATTTATAAATTAAATTAAAAATGGATAAAACTATAACTATTAAAAACTAAAAGAAGTATAGAATAAATAAAATACAAATTATTCTAATAAAAACATGAGGAAAAAAATATCTGAGTACAAAAATTATAATTACTTATATTACCTATTTGGTAAATGCAATAAAAATGTTTGGATTTCGTGTACCTAAATTGAGAAAAATAAAATTTTTGGTAACCAAAACAAAAGGTAAACAAATTAATTGTAATTATCATGATATAATTTAATATATTATAATAAAATGTGTTCGATAACCAACAAAAGATTTGTTTGATAGGTTTATTATAGTTTGGTCAAATCTTTATCTTAACAATATTTAGAAACCATAATTATGAGATGAACCTGTAAGTTGTCACTTCGTACTTTAGTCTTCGAATACAAAGTCCATTTTTGCCGATCCAAGTATAAAAACAAAGTAACTTAATTATATTATGTCTCTTCAATATATATATATGGAGGTTTATTTTAGAAAAAAAATTAAACTGCAAGAAAAATGATAACCAACGTAAAATTGCATTTTTTAATACTTTAAAAATTTTAAATTTCTATTTTTAAATACAAATGTTTATATTATATACATAAAAAATATAAATTAATTTTTCATATATTTTTAACGTTTATAAAATTAATTTTTCATATATTTTTAACGTTTAAACTTTTGCCTACACATGTGTAGATTATATAAATAAATGAAATTCGTTCATATATTTATATGTTAATTTTTATATAAAAATAAACATTTTATCTTAAAAATTTTCTTATATTTTTTAAAATTTTTAAGACTTAAAATGAAATATCTATTGTGTTTTTCTTTTCTTGCATAAAATGGTTTTCTAAAACAAACACTCATATATATATATATATATATATATATATATATATATATAATATATATATATTATATATATATATAATATATTTTATCGACCTACCTATTAATTTCATCGTCATTTTATAACGTGTGTTATAGTTTAAAAGCCTATTTCTTAACATAATATAATTAGATTAAATTCTGATTAATCAAGCCAAAAGGGAGATGCATTTTTATCTTCAATCTCGTTGTTTTCCACATAAGAGTAGATTGGAAAGCCAAATGAGCTAGATGGTGATATACCCATTTATGGACCACTTAATAAACTTTTTAAATCAAAGCTTGAAGCCATTGATTGTATAGACTGTAAAAGTGGAGTGGTGGATGAAGAATCATGAGTTACGAGAGTATGTTGTCCAAACCAAAAAGGGTCTCTTTTTTCAATGAGCTTAGCTTAGATTTTGTGTTGTTCAATTGCTTTATGGTCGTCTATATATGTGCATTTGGACACATAAACTCTTTTAATAGATATGCAGATATCTAGGGTTTAGAGGTTATCTTTTTCCATCAATAATATTTTCATAGAAAAAAAACAAAAATAAAAAATAATAGTATTATACATGTATATTACAGGAACCAGAATTTATGACTGGTTTTGAAAAACTTCAAATATATGGTTTTAGGTTGGAAAAGAAAACCCTACATTTTCGTTTAAAATCAACATCTATCTATCTATATCTATATATATATAATATATATTCATATAATATATTTGAAGAGATATTTGCCAACCGAATAATGCATCCATCCTTATCATAATTCTAGTGAAACAATATACATACATGTATAAAAGGTAAATTATTTATTATTATTACTGCTATTATTTTTGAAGTAAATCATAATAAATGTAAGGGAAAATGTCACAGAATAGTAACCAAGTTTTAAAAGTGTTCTAATTAGGTCACTCGTATTGTTTTTGTCTAAATTAGATAACTTAACATTCAAATCGAGTCATGTTCTTTTTTTCATGTGTTAGGAGAAAAATGGAGCATAAGATGCCAGGGTCGGATTATATTAATATGAAATTTTATTTATTAAAAATAAAAATACTTTAATTACATTAAAAATAAAAAAAAACAAGTTAAAATCCACGTCATCACTGGACGTTAGCATCAAATGAAAGGGAAACAAGAAACAAAAATTCACATCGCCACGGTTACCTATGAAATGAATGAAAAAACCCTTAATTTTAATAAAAAATGAATGTTGAGTGACCTAATTGAAACACTTTTGAAACTTGAGTGATTTAATTTGAACACTGTTAAAACTTAGTTACTATTAAATATAAATACAGAACTAGACGATTAATGGGAATCAAGTTTCTTCTGTATGTATTTAATCAAAGAATAAAACAAAATTTTGTTGTGAAGAACTGCTACATTATTTTTTTTGAAAGGTGTTTATTTATTTGAACTTATTAATTTTTTAATTGTTAAATAGTTAACGTATAAATATGATTAAAAACTAGTATTTCATTAATTTTTAATTGTTAAATAGTTAACGTATAAATATGATTAAAAACTAGTATTTCATATAATAATATGATTATTTGCCAACAATGATTTAGGGTTTTTGAAGCAGCATTCAACTTGTATGCTTTTTTTATTCAAATCATATATTTTATATTGTAATTATTCAGTCTGTTAAATAATAAAATATAGCTCAAATTAACTAACTTTTGCATAGACTTGTAAGGTGTCCTCACTTTCCCTAACAAAGAAAAAAAATCGTTGAATCAACGGCTATGACTTCACTTACTATATATAGCAAGACTATTTAACATGATTCTTAAGGCAAGTACTCTTGTGAAAACCTCCAAGAAGTTGACACGTGATATACGAATAAAACAATTAATTTATACCAGCCAAATTCATACAAACTAGTACTTTCAGGCTTATGTCTCAAGGACATTTTAAAGTTGCATCTATTATTTTATTTATCTTTTACATTTAAGCTAGTAGATTTTGTTATCGTTATGTAGACCCTAATTACATACTAAACAGTTTAATAAAAATAATTTCTTGCTCTATGTATTATGAAAATGACTGTAAAACCTAAACTAGGCGACTTAAAATCAAAACTAATCCGTACAAACTCTGACACACAATGTAACAATTTTCTCATTTATATATTATATTGTATTTATTTATTTATGATTTTACCGTTTATCTTTTTGGATTGATATTTAAGTATCTGAATCGGTCTTTCAATTATTTCTCGTATATTAGTGATAGTCACAAATTTCTTTTGAATTATTTATTTTCAACTTTCTTTTATAAAAAATGCCTCACCCATGTTTTAGTTAACACATGGAAATATATGGAATAACAGACTTTAAATTCAACGTGCATGTCTTACGTACTGTGTATTTGGCTAACTTTTCAGGCACCACAATTGTTTTCTTAATTAATATATTAAACGTTAGTAATTATTAGTAATAAAATACAAATTATAGTTTCAAGTGCAAAATATATAAAATGTTAGTAATTTTTAAAAATAAAAAAATAAATTATAGTTTGCAAGTGCAAACATTTTAGAGAATATATGTCTAATGGTCCTTTTTTGCGTTTATGATTTCAGTAACCGATATAAAATCACTTAGAATTAATTACAAAAACATTTTAGAGAATATATCTTATTTTTACTTTTTTTACACATTACTATTACCAAATAAAATTTAAATACGTAAAGGTTCAAGGTTCAACACTTCAACTTTCACTTAAAAGCATAAGAAAAAAATGCCTGTTATTATCACAAATACCTACAAGGTTCAAGGCACATATAATATTATTAATACTTTATGAAAAAAAATCTCTTATTGGAATGTAATGACGTTGATTGAAGCGTTATATTATCACAAATGAAGAATTCACGGTTTTAGTCACTATCTTGTTTTACGTCTTTTGTAAGTATTAATGTATACTCAATATGTCTTTATTATTTCATTATATATATAGTCACCTCTCAGTAAGTGATTTACAGAAACAAAATCAAACTGAAGGTTTTTGGGGCATAATTATAAAGGCAAGCAAACAAGCTTACTTTTAGATAACAAATGAAAATACACAAATAACATCACTCATATGACTGTAAAGTACAATTTGAAAAGATCCAAATATTAATTTATGTCCTTAAAAACATGTTAAGGTCATGGTTTTGTTGAACTCGAAATATAAATATATATGAGAGGGTTTGCTTTGAGTTTCTTTTAATCAAGTTTTACTCATTTCTTGAACAATGCAGCCCTCGATCTTGGTCGCTTCTCCGATCCTTGCCCGCAGCTCATCTATATACAATCCAAGATGTTTTAGCTTTACATGATTGTAGCATTTGTACAATTGATGAATTTTTGTACACTCACAAATACATATATGATGAATAACATATATATGTTTGAATTAGCTCATTACAAATACTATGTAATGAAGCCAACCCTAAATCAATATTTATACAAAAAAGAAGAATATATATATATATATATGTTTGAATTAGCTCATTACAATTAAAATGAGATTAATTAAGAATGAATTAATTATAAACATACCTCATCAAGTTTAGCTTGGTGATTATTTGCTTCCAGCATCAATCCAAAATGAATGTGAGGGAAATGTGCCCACTATTTTCCACGAGAATTTAGGGTGTCAATTTATAAATCAAATATACATACAGACACACATATATGTATATACATGTATTGACACAAGTACTTGACAATGTGAAAGCCACCAAACAATAAAAAATAAAGTGGAGTATGCAGAAAATTGCTACCATGCGCACTTACATTTTTTGCAGCAGTACTAAAAGCTTCCCTATGGCTTATATCTGGATTATTTGCTTTTATCCTCTGGATTTCCTCTCTACAAATGCCCACATTTCAGTTAATTCATTTCATAAATAAAGAAAAAAATCAACTTAAAATTTCTTCTAGTATAACTTAACACTAAAATAAAAAATAAAATGGGTTAGGGATAGAATGGTGTTCTTACTTTATGAACTGGTTGTATGCAGAAGGAACTCGTTGCCTCTTTTCTGGAGCTGAAAAATTCACATTCATGGTGTTAGATTCGAATTTCGAAGTACCGAAAATACTGTGATGAACATTGATATTGAAAGTTGCATGGTATGTACGATTTTATAACTAATCTATTTAGCTGTTTTTATTGAATAATTTTGAAGTTATATTAAAATTTTGTACATTTTATGTAACGAGCGAGGAGATGAATCAACTTACAGCGATTGATCTTTTGGTCAGTAGTCATGGAAACCGGAGACGGCCTCATTGGCATCCTGCTGTTGTATTTTGAAGAGGTACCCAAATCAACCCTATAATTTGGGGGAGTGTGGGTTGGAGCCTTCTGAAATATCAAGATTTGCATACTTTATCCTTAACCTCATGTAAATGGCTTAGTTTTTACCTCATCTATATGTATATGATAAGCAACTTAATCTTCTATTGGTATGGATCAGCCACCAAAGTTGGCATTTTCACTTGAAATTGCTACTTCTATATTATGTTAACAAATGACAAAAAAATGGGATGTGATGCTTAACTTTGTTTGTATACGACTCGTTATAATTAGGAAGATGTCAACGCGACATGTATTTAGAAATTCATAAAATGTGTAACTTGTATGTTATTGTTTGAACTTTCGACATACATAGACAACTACTAATAACTAAACTTTTTATGAGATGATTTATATAGCATAAACTTGATTATAACACTAAAATTATTGAGAGTTCAACAATTGACAAGATACAAGTACAAACTAGAGGTTAACCTAATCTTATTTTTATTTTTTTCTTTTAAACGTCAAAAGATCTAAAATATTACTAGTGTAATTAGAATAGGAGTAACACTAGACGTTAAAAAAAACAGACCAACAAGAGCTGGAGTTGAAAAACCCAAAATAACACGAGCTACATAATTACATCTCAAACATTCATATCACACTATCTGCCCTATATGATCGGGTGATTCGACTGATGACACAATAATACTCAGTGATCTGTTAGTGATCTAAATTTAAATTTACCGTTAAAAAACACATCTGCCTAATTTAAACTGTGAAATTTACACCTTGTCTTGAGCAAAATAACAGATCATTATTACTATTTATTACTTTCGTTTTTTACTTTTGGAAATTATGTTTCTGAATAAGAGATGAAAGTGAACTTAATTACATTGAAGTGACTGAATCAGTTTTTGATACAAAAAAGTAAAAGCAAAATAATACAAAAACATCTCATAAATGAATGACACTTGCTGTCAACAGTGCCCCAAACATATCCACCACCTCATTAATATCAGAGGTGAGAGAGATAGATCTTGCGGAAGAAAACGACAAGATCTTGGTGCAAAGAAAATTAAAAAAAAAAACATATTAGTACTACTTTTGATATTAAAATTAGTTTAACAAACATATAATACAAAAAGGAATAGGGCTTTTTAGAACATATTAATTTAATGATAAAAAATATTATTGAAGAAAGAGAGAATACTGACGCATTTTATACAGATGTTGGCCGCAAAAATGAACCCTATGGAAAACGGCGGTTAGGGTTCTTGGATCTATGATGTAACAGCAATAAAAAGGGTTTAAAAGAGGAAAAACAGTGTGGTTTGTGTGGTCTTTAGATTATCCTACGTATGACCTAGAGTAACTAGATGCCCTGTCTACTGATAATTTCTTCAAAAAGTAACAAAATTTAATGAGCTAGATTCTGAAAGAACTGAAACCTAACATTCGCATTTACCAATCTGCATTTGAGTTTGACTTTGAAAGTTGTAAGTCAAATAGTTACTGTTCTCATTTGTATTTTTTGCAATATAGAGAAAAAAAAACCATAACTTACATTTGATTTGATCAGTTTCTTACCTTTTTATATTTCAACATATAGTAAAAAAATAAGAATTTTAACTTTTAAGAGAAACCTTGATGAAAAATAGTTTTACATTTTTACTTGCATTCTCATCTTTGATTTTCTTAGGAGCTAGGGGGTCGGGACGCTCCGTGGTAGCATGTTGTGGCCGGGTGACACGCATGAAACACCGTCGCCACCCAAGGTGACCACGCGTGGTGGCCAAAACGCGTTGTGGTCTTCTTCGCGTCTCTCTCTCTTTATCTTCATCCTTTGATCCTGTGTCTGATTCGTTTGTTTTGTATGAAGTTAGGGTTTCGGGTTAAATCCATCACTAGTGATGAAATCAAGTTTGATGACGTGGCGAAACTTGATTGGATGTTGTGAGTGATGAACTTCCATCACTAGGGAGCGCCCCTACCCTTATAGATAAGAGTTATATTTTTGTACTTCGAAAAGAAAGACAATTCCATTAAACAAAAGGAAGTGAGTTTAATTGTTTTGATTTACTCATTTATTTCATAAAAAGTACTACAAATTAATAACATTGGTGCCAATTTTGAATTGAACTTAAAACAATCTTGAAAGAGACAGTTTTGATTATATATGAAATTGATCTAAACTAGAGTATAATAAAAAGAAAGTCACCTGATTATGGTGAGGAGAAGATGAATGATCTTGGGAGGTGGGATTGGAATTTGAGAGAGACTGGTGAAAGGCAGCAGCCATGCCCATATTCACAGACCACAGATTGGTGCAGTGTCCACATCTTACTGTCACTATGTCAAATAAGCTGCTGCAGGGTACACTTACCTGCATTTCAACCAAACATCAATTATTACCTCCAAATCAAGAATACCCATTTCAGAAACTCAATCAAGAACACAAATTGACCATTTAATTCTCCTTTCAAAAAAAAAAAAAAAAAAAAAAAGAAGAAGAAGAAAAAGAAAGAAAGAAACACAATTAAGAACACAAATTGACCATTTAATTTGGTTATAAAATCTAAAACAAGACTTTTAGGGTTCCAAATATTAGAATTTTATGATCAAGAGTCCTAAAAGAATGAATTTATGTTTTTTTAGGTGACTGTATTATATTATATCATATCAATAAATAACATAATACGATTAGCACGATGCTAGACAAATCAGTACAAGATACACAAAGAAACAAGAAAAAAACCCGTTTAATTACCCAAGACAAATTGCGTAACTTCGCTCTATTTTTAATCCAATTAAATGAGAAAAACTTGATTTCCTCCGATGTTTTCAAAGGCGAACAGCGAAAAATAAGGTGTTCAAAGAAGTGCCGCTCGAACAACAAATTAGGGATACTATCATACCAAAGATCAATTTTTCAAGGGCCAAAGCCAATTACAAGTGTACAACTCTTAAAAACACTTAAGAGATTAAAAAAAAATCAGGAAAGTGAACCAAGAAACCAAAGCAAACACTAGCTTAAAAAATGAAGAATATTTGTTTTTTTTTGCTTGAACATGTATATAATCTTGATCTATAGCTAGAAAAGAAAAACCCTAGCCTTTTGTAGGTACTCACATGCAATGATATTGAAGGATGCTACTCTAATGGCCATTTTAATTTGGTCAAGATTTGAATCAATTGTTTTTTATAATGGAAAATCTCCACAGAGAAAGAAAAGCATCGAATGGTTTGTGTCCTTGTTACTACTAGTCATTCGAGTACAGTCCTTAGCTCTTGTGTGAGAGAGAAAGATAGATAGAGAGAGAGAGAGAGAGGTAGAAGTTTCAGATATTTGAAGGACTTTCACTTTAGACTGCAAGCAGAAGAAGTAATGAGAAAAAGAAAGCCTCAAACGATGGAGACTTGACTATATGAGTTTGTATATGCATCCAAAGTGAAAAAGAAGACTTGATTTCAAATGGATCAATTTGTTTGTTTCCAATATGATCTCAACCATATATCCATATGCAGCTACTTATCATCTTTTATCATTTTATAGCCCTCAAATTATGCAAAAACTCCCTTCTTTTTCTTATTTTTTCTTCTTTTTCTAGCTATCTACGTACACAACACAAATCACAGAAAAATAACAAAGATAAAAGAGTGTTTACCGCAAGAACAATATTGCAAAAGTTACAAGGTATATAACACAGTTGCTCAGACGATGCTGCTGCTACATCTATGCAGCTGCTGCTTGACATCTCTCTCTCTCTCTAACACAAAAAACTTTCTCTCTCTAAGATCAAAGATACTCTCTACAAAATCTTTGTGTGTGAGGGTTGAAGTTGTGTGATCACTACAGTGTTCTCTTGTTTCAAGTTGTTGCTATTTATAGATGGAGAAAGACATCAAAAAATTACATATATAGATATATTATATTATGTGTATATATCTGAGGGAGAGAAAGGGGAAATTAGTAAGAAGGAAAATGGGATAGGATCCAAAGAGTTAAGGGGCAAAGGCATTAGAGCAAAAGGTAGTTCAGATAGTGCCTGCGGGGCCTCACCCATGCACCTAAACCAGCACAAATTAACTCTCTTGGTCAAGTCATTTACTTAGAATGATCATATTTACCGGCAGGACCCTGGGTTCACAGACCAGTGGTTATGGCAATGAACAGGTAGAGGCTTGGTCACAAGTTCGAAACCCGGGAGCCACCCCGAGTTTTCTATTACAGCGCATTTACTCCAGAGAGTTGGCTTTCACAATAGGGTCGACTCTTGTGGAGGGTGCAACTCCTGTCAAGTGGCAGGGGGCTGAAAATTTTCTCGGGGATAGCCAAGCCACATTCGACCAAGGCGTGGACCCGGTTTAGACAACATAGTCCTTGGTAATGAGTGGGGTGACGGGCCTGCGACTAGCAAGTGTGAATCAACCGTCTGTTATAAAGTTCACCTATCAAAAAAAATATTTACCGACAGATTAGCTCAAATAAACATTCAGTAAATTTAGAAACTAGATTAGAATACCGTGTATTATACGCGTTCAATAAATGTAATGTTATATACTAAAAGTTACGTCTTTCAAAAACCTGTACATTACCCGGACTCGATAAAATATAATTTAATTTCTTAACACATACAATCATCAAGATTTATTTTTTGAACTTTGATATATAAACTTATCAATGGCTAATTATGTTTTATAATATTCGAACATTTAATTATGTTTTTGTTTGAAATTTATATGATGTTCAATATCAAAATTGAATATTATTCATGATCAAAATATAACATTAAGTATATCATATTATACGTTTACTTACAATTATTTAATATTTAGCCATAAGTTCATAAAATTAATTGTAAGATATCAAAAACTAATTAGTTTGTTATTATATATAAGTTCGTTATAAAAAATAAATTTGAAAACTTGTTATTGTGGGAAAAACTAAAAATGTTTTTGAGATGAAATTATGTTTGGAAAAAGTTTGTGAGGATATTTATAAAGGTTGCTAATCAGATGATCAGACATCTTTATTAGTGTTTCTGTCTTTAATCACCATAGACAATGAGACGAAAGTTAAGGGTGTTAATGAGGAAACCGCTTGTAAGCTACTGGAGATTAGCTTGCTAAAAGCAAAATTGCTAGTCGAGCTTAAAAACCTTGAGCATATATTTAAGCTTGAGCAGAATTGCTAGTCGACAAAAATAAGCATGTAAGAAAAAGACAATTAAAGAATGAAAGTACGGTGGTTAACTTTAAACTTTAGAAACTCAAGGGGTCAATTGACATTTTACAGAGTTTTTAGAAAGTTGAGCGGGTATCAAGGTTGGAGAACTCGCTAGTCGGCCGGTGAGGTTTGGACTAGCGACTACTCGGGATTAATCGGATCAGATTTTTTATATGTAATTTTCAGTTTTATATATAAATATACACATTTTATAGGTAAATATTTTAATTAGCTAGATTTTAACTCTTACTCAACTCAAATTTTATAAGTATACAAGATTAATTGTTGGAATTCACATGGTTTGGTTGAAAAGTGATCGGAATTTAGAGGTTTTGGCCGGAATATACGATTTTTGTCGGAATCTGGCTGTAATTACCAATTTTTGGTCGGCCGACTAGGCCCGACTAGAGATTAATGGACTGATTAACGAAAAATTACTCAGTTACTGACCGAGCAACGATAAATCGCCGAGTAGTCGCCATTTTTTACAGCACTAGCGGGTATAAGTGTCGTTATTAAAACTTGAGGGGCCAAAGCCAATGAGAGAATTCCCCCACCGACTTAACTGTCTAACCGAACCAAATATAGACGTAAAAGCATTAAACAGCGCACAGGCATTGTTTGGTGTAAAATCAATCAAATTTATACCAAATAAAAAAAAAAACATTATCATAAAAAAGAATAACTAAGTCGAAATAATAATAAAACCCACATGTTAAAATTTACGTCGAAACAACTTTAAGAGTAAGCAAACCTTAAGATTTTTAAATAGACGAATCGCACAGCTAAGTAAAAATTTTAGATGTAAAGTAATTTAATAAAAGTTTAAAGACTGTATGATAACTTTATTAAAGTCATTGGGTATAAAACATAAAATAGTTAAAAGAAAAGAAAAAAACATAATTAATTTAAAGGGATATAACAATTCTTAGGCACCCAAAATTATATTAATAATAATAATATGATGTGTTATATACAAAAACACGGAGTTATAAACAAATATACAGTAAAGGAGTTATTAAACTATTAATATAAACAAAATTATAGAATAATTGGTAGATAAATGAGTTTGGTTATGTCACACTCTGATTTTTGGTGGGTCCAAACGATGGGTTTATGCATGACGATTGATGTATTTTGAGAATTGGCAGGGAAAGATAGAATGATAAAGTATTAAATATAAAATCTTGAATATATATTAAATAAAATTTATATATTAAATAAAATTTATGTCATCTTGTTCGGTACAAAATATCCCACAAGTTAGGATCGAAATAAAATAGACTTTGAACATCATAGGTCTTTAGCCGTGGAGTTACTAATTTCAAAGCTTATGGCTGAACTGTAATCCAGCCTACTATTGAGTTTCGGCACCTGCGATTAATCTTTAAAAATACTTGGTAGATACTATTAACCAACACATTTTTATAAAACATTTTAAAAAGATATTTCATTCGATAATCTTTGGGATAATTTCTTGTTACCGAATATTTGGGAATCAATATTATAACCAGTATGTCAGTGGCGGATCTAAAAAAATCCGTCGAGCGGTAACGTTTTATAAAAAAACGGTAATGAAATCGAAAAAACGACAATTTTTTCCAAAATTTACACTAATTTTACACTACCGCCCGAGCACCAAGCGGTAGCGGAGGCTACCCCTTCTTGAATGGTAGATCCGCCCCTGTAGTATGTGATCAATAAACACACCAAAAATATTGGTGACTGTCAGGTGTATGCCTACACCCCGCACTTAATGACCATTTACAATTAAGTGAATCAGGATTCTTGAATACGGTATTTTAAGTACACCCATGCTCTTTGAAAGCATACTTGTTTCTTAGTTTAGGTACTCTTTGAGGTACATGAACACCCCACATTAAATATATAGTATTACATTGTTGCCTTAGTCATTTTCTATGCCATGCATCTTTAGCTTGAATGGCATTTTGACACCATGATCTAGTCACTAACATGTAACATGCTACTCAGTTTCACTTCTAAAAAAAATAACAAATTGAATATGAACTGCTAATGTGTTATCTTCAGAACAACCCCAAAAGCTTCCAGAGATGGTAGTGGCACTTGCAGAGTCAGCCTAGTGATCGGTGTTGACGAAAAACGATGTTGTTCAGGTGTCTGCATAAGAACACCATTTGAAGAAACTAAAATAGTTACATTTCAGTATATAATTAAACCTTTCACTGTTGACAACCGAGTAGTCCTCGTTCGCTCTATGCAGAAGTAAATGTTTCAAAATTATCACCCCTTTTAGGTAAATGACCTGACACCATATGAGTTAATTTTTAGTTGAAACATTATTAAAATCGACCCATGTGTATATAAATGTTTCAAAGTTGTCATACCTCTCGGTAATTATTATGATGAAAGATTCAGCTACACAACTACCAAGCATGTAAACACAACTATTATGAAAAACCAACTAATACAGTCAAAACTACGTCTTGTAATGCTCCTAATAATATAAACAATATCTAGTTAAAAATGTCAATAATTGGCATTTAATATAACGCCTGGTTTGAACATTGTTTGCATAAAAAATATTTGCATTAAACAGTTTTAAGAATACCCCTAAGTACCTTTTATTATGAGATAGAGAAGGAAAAGAAAAAAATAAGGAATGATCAAACAACTAATCGATGTCATCCTTGTAATTTCTGGGTTTAGACCATTAACCATGATTAGTGCGAGATTAGGTTCATAAATGGACGGTTAGAGATAAATAAACAAATTTCTTGTATTGATTCGAACAACATAACGTCACAAATCAACAAATAATGAGCTATCAAACGTACACCTTGTGGAAACCAGGAGAGACTAAGTGGTGGTCTCCCCCACCCACTCTCAACCCATGGCTTGCAAGTGACACTGAAACAAGTATATATAGGACTTGGAAATTCTAAACAACATACCCGTGTTGTTCGCAATGGTCAAACAACACCCCTTGTTGTTTGACCATGCTTGTCTTTTGGAAATTCCAAAGTTTGAATGGTCAAACAAAAACCCTATGTTGTTTGATCATGCTTGTGTCACCATAAATGTTTCACTTGCAAACACACAAATTCAAATGAAAAACACTTTCATTTGACCACTTCAAACGAATGGGTCTAACACATTCATTTGACTGTTTACTAACTATTATGTAATCAACTTAAAATACTATCTAGTCTATTCACACAACGGAAAAAAAATCACTAACAATCCTCTTCGCTGGCAACACCATCAACGAACCCGACTGCAACCTGGGAAGCACAAAACCATCATCATCACTGTCGTTGGCAGTTTCACTGTCGTCTCCATCACCAATAGTCCCCCTCTCTGAATTCCTGATCTCAATCCTTCTCTATCTATCGATTTCTCTCATTCTCTCTCTATCTCTATCTCTCTTCGTTTTCCTAGTCATTGAGTAGGGTAAGTGGAAGGCATCGATGTGAAGCTTTAAATCAAGAGGTTTATGGTGGTGGTAACAATCGGTACGTATTCAATCGCACTGAATAAGATTGTAGCTGAAGAAATCGCCAGAGAATGTGAAGCGGGTATGTGGTGGTTGTCCCATTAGCGTCTTAAAAATTTCTTGAATTTCCCTTTTTGCCCAAAATATGTGTGTGTGTGTGAAGTATAGAGAGAAAACCCACTTGAGTTGAAAAAACTCAAGAAAACCTTATGTAACAGTTTTTTTTTGTAAAAAAATAGGGAGTGTAACAAAAACTCAAGAAAACCTTATATATATTAATACGGTATAGAATCAAACTAACAAAATAATGGTTTGAACTTATATATTTTAATATTAATTTTTTGATATGCATGTTTGAAACTTGTTGTAATATAACAAAAATTAAACTCTTAATCATTGCTCATAGTTAATGTTTAGACTTATTTTTTTTTCTAAATTTCTTAATTCAACAAATAACTAACTTTTCCTAAACAATAAAACTTTCAACCAAAACATGATCTGTGTCCAAATATTAGGTCATCCTTATTTTCCTAAAACGTAAAATGAGGATGTTTAAAACATGTCATGTAAATAGGGGTGCTTAAAACATGACATGTAAACAATTATTTTTATTTATTAGGTAGAAGATTAATCAAGCCATGTCAGTTTAATGATGAAAATGTTTTCAATTTTGTAAGTAAACATGACTTCACGCTTATAAAAATAACGATATAAAATGAGATAAAGAATTAGGCATATTCAAACATGCCAAATAGATATAGCCTTTAAGTTTGAAAGCATAAATTGGTTTACGTTTAAAAAAAACGTTACTGTAAAGGTGCATTGATTGTCCTTTTTCTATATATAGGAAAACATGGTTAAATATGTAAATAGACATCTAAATACACAATACCCTCATGAATACTTAGACCAAGTTCCCATATTTGACATCTAATAATACAACACAACTCCCACCTTAACCATATATCATTGAGTCCTCAACCCATCTTGTCGTTGACCAAAATTGATCGTCATTGTGTGGTTGTGGCAACAATATAGAAATAGCGGTATAATAGAGATAACAAAGTAGAAATAGCAATCAAAGGTATGTCTCTAGACTCTAGCTCTGAAGAGAGGGTGGGAGAGTGATGTAGAGAGATGGATATTGTATTGTTTAGCAAGAGTCATCACGATACGATCCAAAGAGACATGAAGAAAATAAGGCAAAATAGATAATTGGGAGAGAATGTCGGGTAGATAAAAACCTTTTATGCTCCTTTTTTGTGTATAACATTTTAAACATTTGTATCATTGTTTTATGTGTTGTTTCTCGTGATATTTAATCAATAAAAAACCTAAAAACATATTTTAAAAAATAATGAAATAGTGGGACCTTGTACAGCGTACTACGTGGGCGGATTTTTTGTGTGTTTTTTTCACTATTAACATCAAAAGCTTTAAATGTGAACAATAAAAGAGTAGCATTCATGCATGTGTTCCATCGTGTTTTGGATTTTCTTTTACTAAATGTTCCGTATATAATACCTGTGGACATAAAATATTTTTTTGGTATATATTTGTGAAATATATTAGCATGGAAAAATATATATTTGTCTTTTCAGTTTATGTATTTGTTGATAATGTTTTGTGCTTAAATCCGTTTTTTTTATTCCCTAGACCCAAGCTAGTCACATTAACACGAATATACGTTAGCGTAATATACACTATGATCAAATCAAATGACGCCAAGTAAATGCCACAGTGCTAGCTTATAGTTTAATAAGAAAGACGATCTGAAAATTGTCCCTATCAAAATATGCTCGTTTAAGGTAGCATTTGACTTAATGAAATGGTTATAAAGTTTTCCGTAATGGCACTAACCTAATTAACAGGATCTCATGTTTGATGTATATGTGCGTGTATGTCGTAACCTAGAATTCCCAAACAACATAACATTAACAAAAACAACGTGCGAGATGCATCACATGAATAACATGTAGTGGTGTTTTGCAAAGTGTAGTTGAAATGAGAAAAAGTAAAATGATAGTTCCAAACTATGAAAAAGACAAAGGTTTTCAAATGGTAAGGGGTTATCTTGTTTGGCCCAAGTCCTTTTCATTGTCTGTAGTAATAAATGACTAGTGTATTTTGGAATTATTGGGGCATTAGTGACCACATGCACCACCCATCCATGTGATTATGCTAACTTGCTAAGATGGCAAGACTTTCATAAATTGTAACTCTCGAAAATAAACTAATAATGATGATGAACTCATGAATTGGAGATCTCTTAGCCTTTTCAACTCGAATCTCATACTTAAGTATTTTATTTCATAGTACGCGGTTTATCTCTTTCTGTCTTCACTATAAAACATGGGGCTTTCAATAATGGACATATGCTTTGGAAATCACTTGGTAAACGTGGGTCAGGTAGGTCATGTTAATGATGCTTTGTCGTAAAAACATGGCACAGGTAATGAGATCACAAAGGATTTTACCAAGAGATCACTACGGATAGTACCACTAACATAGTGACCATTACGCCAACACATTAGGTTATAGAGAATCATTTTCGTTTTAACGACACATGTAACATGATAAGTCCACTAGTTGAGCCTTAACGTGATTTATCATGTGTTAATAGGTTGTTTTATGTAACACCCAAATTTGATGTTCAAACGGATTAACTGAATACGGATTGGTGGACTTAACAAATTATTAAAATGATTATAGACTTAATTAGGCTTAGGAAGTTAAAAGGCCCAAAATGGAAATACGGAAAGGCAAATTAGTAATTATGTGCATGAAACTTTAAAATGGAAATACTTAAATCGACCCCGTCATTCTCCCATCTTCTACACACTTACTAGAGAAAGAGAGCCTAAAGAGAGAAAGTTGATTTCAAAGGTTGATTCAAGTCGATTTCGAGTAGGGATCGAAGAAGGAACAATGTGGAGTGATTTCAAATGACTGTTGGTCACGTTTGAGTAGGGGTGCAAACGAGCCGAGCCGAGCCCGAGCTTGACCAGGCTTGAGCTCGATTAACATATTGAAGCTCGAGCTCGGCTCGATTCAAGCTTTATTTCTAAAGCTCGAGCTCGGCTCGTAGGTAAATTTTCAAGCTCGAGATCGGGTCGGACTCGAAACATAAATCGTTCCTTAAGAAGAACTCGGAGTCCCATTATGCAGAGATAATTTAACTTATGAAGGTCAAATGTTTCAATATAATCAAGAAGAAAGTAGACTAGAGGTGATCGAAAGAAACCTAAATTATATTATATGAAGAGAATGCTGACATCCCCACTCATATCAAGAAAACTATGCCAGATATCCAGTCAAGTAGCTGTCATAGAATATTGCATTCCATACACCGAGAGATACATTTAAAATTGAGCGGGAGTAATATGCACATAATAGATCTATTGTACTCATTTTATTTAACTAAGGTTTTAATGAGGCAACATAACTGATCCTGTAAGATCAGTTAATACTGGTCCTAAAGAATTGAGTCAAGATTATCCATTAGTATAATGTTAATATTATTGTAACATCCGCCAAAAATAAATTCTAGAACCCAACCCGTTTTTGTACCCGATCCGTTTTCATATTCCACGTAATTTTGTTTGATGTTTAAGCAATAAAATGTCTTGGATTCTATGTTTTGATCATACATGTTATCATATCTTGTGATTTATAGTCTTATACATGTTTTAGACAAGTTTTAAATTCTTTCCATGTATTTTGAAGCAACCATCCATCTCTCAAGGTCTAAGACTAAGGTTTTCCTTAAGTTAATAAAAAAATTAGAGACTTCATTAACATACCTAACACATCATATCTTAACCTTCTTATCATCTAAACTTCATTATATACGTGCCTTAAGAAAGGGATATCATGTTTTGGAAGGTTTAGATGTAAATTATAGCAAGTAAGAAGCTCTACATGTTGTATTCTTAGTTTTGTCATAAGATGAGTTTCAGGTGACTTTCTTGCTAACTTTTCTCCATCCTTGAGCTATCATTCTGGTCCATTCAAAGCCCCAAGATATACTTGGTATACTAAGGTTAAGTAGCTTTAAATGGTGCATAAAACAGAGCTCAAACATAACAGGAATCACAAACACAAGTTTTAGAACATAACCTCGACCCGCATCAGGATCCAAGGTTTAAGCCCAATTCTCAACACCATGGATGTTGGATTACTCTCTTCCATATGATAGTACTCTGAAAATAGTGAACGTAGGCGAAAACCATGCGCGAAACGAAGTTATAACGAAGCGGGAATCCGAAAACAAGTTTGGGGTTTGTTGCTGATTTGCAAGACGCGAAAACCATGTTTTAAATCCGTCCCACATCGCCCCAAATACCATTTTGTGCTCCCTTTCACACCTATAAATACCCTTTCTTGGTTCCTTATAGCTTGCAACACCTAGTTTGAATATAAACAAGTGGAATAACCAAATTTGGTGGTTCCATAAGCGCAATACCCCTTTGGGTGTTGTGTGTAGTAGTTTTTATTTCCTCTCTTGATGAGGAGGTGCTGCCCTTCAAGCTCTTCTCACTTTGTAAAGTTTTCTTCGAGGTAATCTTCATTTCTTTTTCGTTATTTATTTATTTATTTATTTATTTATTTCTTAGTTTAATTAGTTTAGTTTAGGTTCTTAGTTAAGGAGCATTAGGCTCGTTTAGGTAGCCTAGTTTAGGCTCACCTTTAGGCGTGGCGTAGCCTTGTAGAGGTGCGTTAGGCTCAACGAGTCCAACATATCATGTTCGTTCATTTAGCTATGCCTAGCATAACATTGACCCTTTCCTTGTTGCATTCGTTTGTCTAGGTTAAATCACATTTGTCTTTTGGATTTTCTCCTTTTTCTCGTGCCTTATTTTCACAAGAAATCACAAACGCAACCACTATGAGTGAATGTTACAACTCCCCTTTTTATTTTTTTCATATACGTTTTTGGGGAGTATCATGTGTCGCATTTTTTTTTTGCATTTTACAAGTTTAAGTACGTGCAATTACCATTATGTGAAGTATCTATGTTATTTGTTGTTTGATTGTTTATCATTTGGTGCATTTTCATACATTTTGGACATCACATTATCATAGGCTCGTCTGTTCCCCATTACCTATGAGCGGAACTTGACGTTGCCAACCATACGAGAACAGCTCCGTTTGATTGAGCTTAGACCTTGCAGCACACCATAATACCGGGCAACATACATTCATTCATTGGCACACCACAATACCGTATAACATACATTCATTCATTGGCACACCATAATACCGTGCAACATGCATACATTTATTGAATCATTTCAGTTAGCTTGTTTATTGTTTGAGGTTGTGTTATGAGTTTGAAATATAACATACAACATGATTACTTACATTGGTTAACGCATGCTATCTAAATAAATTAAATTTAAACCATTTTTTTAAATTTTCAAATAATAATAAGGTTCACTCGCCAACTTTTGTTGACTCAAAAACCATTTTACACATGATACAGGCGAAGAGGTATGAAGAAGAGATTGGACATATGATGAGCCTTAGTTAACAAGAATGGATAATGTAGCTAGTGGTTGTGATCAATGTCTCATTTGTAATCGTTTATGGGAATTATTTGTTATGCGAAACATATAGGTTGGATTAATGATTAATTAAAACTCGTAATAGTAAGTCATAAGCTCTTTGGGTCAACCCAATCATACCCCGATCACCTATTCCGCTGCGGGTTGGGGTTTGACAAGTATATATTGAGCGGTAATATGTCTAAGCGGGAGTGTTTTAGAAGTTTTAGGCAATAATTGTAATATTTTTATTAACAATCATTACTAATATATGTATTGTATATGATTATAGCTTTCTTAATATGTCGAAAAATAAATGTGTTCGCAAACAAACCCCGCAGCAATGCGGCAGGGCTTAAACCTAGTTATACTTATCTTTTGACATATATTGTTTATTTCTTATAACTTTTCAATATAAGATCCTATTATAAAATTTCGAGTATACCATTGCGATGTGATTATTTTTATCAGTGTGTCGATATAAATTTCAAAACTGAGTTATGAATAATAATGTATAAGTTCTGTCTATAATGTTTGGTTCAAATATCATAGGTTCGCATTTGATTCAAAAAGAATTATGCGGTTCGGCTAATGATCAACTTCAAATATTAGCCTTTACAATCAAGCAATGTTCAAGCCTTGAACTAGGTTGTATAGCATTTTCAATAATAACTATTTATAATGAGTTTCATGTCCATGGCACATGATAATATGAATCCAAATATGGTATTGATGAATCAAACAAATACCAACATACTTGTATCAGTATTATCCAAAACGGGCAAAGGCATTTATGTTTATGGTTTTCAATCAAACTAAAACACGTGTCGATATGATTTTTGGCATATTACGACTTTATTTTTTGGTTATCTTTTTCGGTTGCTATATATACTGAGTGTTGGTACCATACCGCCATCGTAACGAATTGAACAACTACTGACTTAATCCTCATGGCGTAACAAACCAAACCAAACTGACATTGACTGAATTTGTATCTTGTGGGCAATCCTATTAGTTACCAACAATTACACCTCACTTTTAAAAGATATCATATGATGTGTTATAAGATGTGTTTGAAGTATAAATCTGAAATTTATATATATAATAATTTATGAAATTGTGAGTGTTACAAATTTGTATCTTGACACATGTTGGTATGAGTAAACATTTTTAAACTTGTATTCTTTTTTATTATACCAGTAAAATATTCTGTGCGTTGTGGCGGTATGTTACGTTGTATATTAAACTCGAGTAAAACAATTAACATATAGATAAAAAAAACTTGTGACGGTATATTGACAAATCACGAAAAAGTTACGTCATAAATTAAACTCGAGTAAAACCATTGAGATGTAGATAGAAACACATGCGACGGTATATTCTCCAATCACGAAAAAGATATGACATAAATTAAACTCGAGTAAAGTCGTGGCCTAACCAAGTTTATTATAATTAATTTATAAATTAAATTAAAAATGGATAAAACTATAACTATTAAAAACTAAAAGAAGTATAGAATAAATAAAATACAAATTATTTAACATATCTAATAAAAACATGAGGAAAAAAATATCTGAGTACAAAAATTATAATTACTTATATTACCTATTTGGTAAATGCAATAAAAATGTTTGGATTTCGTGTACCTAAATTGAGAAAAATAAAATTTTTGGTAACCAAAACAAAAGGTAAACAAATTAATTGTAATTATCATGATATAATTTAATATATTATAATAAAATGTGTTCGATAACCAACAAAAGATTTGTTTGATAGGTTTATTATAGTTTGGTCAAATCTTTATCTTAACAATATTTAGAAACCATAATTATGAGATGAACCTGTAAGTTGTCACTTCGTACTTTAGTCTTCGAATACAAAGTCCATTTTTGCCGATCCAAGTATAAAAACAAAGTAACTTAATTATATTATGTCTCTTCAATATATATATATATGGAGGTTTATTTTAGAAAAAAAATTAAACTGCAAGAAAAATGATATCCAACGTAAAATTGCATTTTTTAATACTTTAAACATTTTAAATTTCTATTTTTAAATACAAATGTTTATATTATATACATAAAAAATATAAATTAATTTTTCATATATTTTTAACGTTTATAAAATTAATTTTTCATATATTTTTAACGTTTAAACTTTTGCCTACACATGTGTAGATTATATAAATAAATGAAATTCGTTCATATATTTATATGTTAATTTTTATATAAAAATAAACATTTTATCTTAAAAATTTTCTTATATTTTTAAAATTTTTAAGACTTAAAAATGAAATATCTATTGTGTTTTTCTTTTCTTGCATAAAATGGTTTTCTAAAACAAACACTCATATATATATATATATATATATATATATATATATTTATATATATATATCTATATTATATATATATAATATATTATTTATCGACCTACCTATTAATTTCATCGTCATTTTGTAACGTGTTGTTATAGTTTAAAAGCCTATTTCTTAACATAATATAATTAGATTAAATTCTGATTAATCAAGCCAAAAGGGAGATGCATTTTTATCTTCAATCTCGTTGTTTTCCACATAAGAGTAGATTGGAAAGCCAAATGAGCTAGATGGTGATATACCCATTTATGGACCACTTAATAAACTTTTTAAATCAAAGCTTGAAGCCATTGATTGTATAGACTGTAAAAGTGGAGTGGTGGATGAAGAATCATGAGTTACGAGAGTATGTTGTCCAAACCAAAAAGGGTCTCTTTTTTCAATGAGCTTAGCTTAGATTTTGTGTTGTTCAATTGCTTTATGGTCGTCTATATATGTGCATTTGGACACAAACTCTTTTAATAGATATGCAGATATCTAGGGTTTAGAGGTTATCTTTTTCCATCAATACTATTTTCATAGAAAAGAAAACAAAAATAAAAAATAATAGTATTATACATGTATATTACAGGAACCAGAATTTATGACTGGTTTTGAAAAACTTCAAATATATGGTTTTAGGTTGGAAAAGAAAACCCTACATTTTCGTTTAAAATCAACATCTATCTATCTATATCTATATATATATATATATATTCATATAATATATTTGAAGAGATATTTGCCAACCGAATAATGCATCCATCCTTATCATAATTCTAGTGAAACAATATACATACATGTATAAAAGGTAAATTATTTATTATTATTACTGCTATTATTTTTGAAGTAAATCATAATAAATGTAAGGGAAAATGTCACAGAATAGTAACCAAGTTTTAAAAGTGTTCTAATTAGGTCACTTGTATTGTTTTTGTCTAAATTAGATAACTTAACATTCAAATCGAGTCATGTTCTTTTTTTCATGTGTTAGGAGAAAAATGGAGCATAAGATACCAGGGTCGGATTATATTAATATGAAATTTTATTTATTAAAAATAAAAATACTTTAATTACATTAAAAATAAAAAAAAAACAAGTTAAAATCCACGTCATCACTGGACGTTAGCATCAAATGAAAGGGAAACAAGAAACAAAAATTCACATCGCCACGGTTACCTATGAAATGAATGAAAAAACCCTTAATTTTAATAAAAAATGAATGTTGAGTGACCTAATTGAAACACTTTTGAAACTTGAGTGATTTAATTTGAACACTGTTAAAACTTAGTTACTATTAAATATAAATACAGAATTAGACGATTAATGGGAATCAAGTTTCTTCTGTATGTATTTTATCAAAGATATAAAACAAAATTTTGTTGCGAAGAACTGCTACATTATTTTTTTGAAAGGTGTTTATTTATTTGAACTTATTAATTTTTTAATTGTTAAATAGTTAACGTATAAATATGATTAAAAACTAGTATTTCATTAATTTTTAATTGTTAAATAGTTAACGTATAAATATGATTAAAAACTAGTATTTCATATAATAATATGATTATTTGCCAACAATGATTTAGGGTTTTTGAAGCAGCATTCAATTTGTATGCTTTTTTTATTCAAATCATATATTTTATATTGTAATTATTCAGTCTGTTAAATAATAAAATATAGCTCAAATTAACTAACTTTTGCATAGACTTGTTAAGGTGTCCTCACTTTCCCTAACAAAGAAAAAAAATCGTTGAATCAACGGCTATGACTTCACTTACTATATATAGCAAGACTATTTAACATGATTCTTAAGGCAAGTACTCTTGTGAAAACCTCCAAGAAGTTGACACGTGATATACGAATAAAACAATTAATTTATACCAGCCAAATTCATACAAACTAGTACTTTCAGGCTTTATGTCTCAAGGACATTTTAAAGTTGCATCTATTATTTTATTTATCTTTTACATTTAAGCTAGTAGAGTTTGTTATCGTTATGTAGACCCTAATTACATACTAAACAGTTTAATAAAAATAATTTCTTGCTCTATGTATTATGAAAATGACTGTAAAACCTAAACTAGGCGACTTAAAATCAAAACTAATCCGTACAAACTCTGACACACAATGTAACAATTTTCTCATTTATATATTATATTGTATTTATTTATTTATGATTTTACCGTTTATCTTTTTGGATTGATATTTAAGTATCTGAATCCGGTCTTTCAATTATTTCTCGTATATTAGTGATAGTCACAAATTTCTTTTGAATTATTTATTTTCAACTTTCTTTTATAAAAAATGCCTCACCCATGTTTTAGTTAACACATGGAAATATATGGAATAACAGACTTTAAATTCAACGTGCATGTCTTATGTACTGTGTATTTGGCTAACTTTTCAGGCACCACAATTGTTTTCTTAATTAATATATTAAACGTTAGTAATTATTAGTAATAAAATACAAATTATAGTTTGCAAGTGCAAAATATATAAAATGTTAGTAATTTTTAAAAATAAAAAAATAAATTATAGTTTGCAAGTGCAAACATTTTAGAGAATATATGTCTAATGGTCCTTTTTTGCGTTTATGATTTCAGTAACCGATATAAAATCACTTAGAATTAATTACAAAAACATTTTAGAGAATATATCTTATTTTTACTTTTTTTACACATTACTATTACCAAATAAATTTAAATACGTAAAGGTTCAAGGTTCAACACTTCAACTTTCACTTAAAAGCATAAGAAAAAAATGCCTGTTATTATCACAAATACCTACAAGGTTCAAGGCACATATAATATTATTAATACTTTATGAAAAAAGATCTCTTATTGGAATGTAATGACGTTGATTGAAGCGTTATATTATCACAAATGAAGAATTCACGGTTTTAGTCACTATCTTGTTTTACGTCTTTTGTAAGTATTAATGTATACTCAATATGTCTTTATTATTTCATTATATATATAGTCACCTCTCAGTAAGTGATTTACAGAAACAAAATCAAACTGAAGGTTTTTGGGGCATAATTATAAAGGCAAGCAAACAAGCTTACTTTTAGATAACAAATGAAAATACACAAATAACATCACTCATATGACTGTAAAGTACAATTTGAAAAGATCCAAATATTAATTTATGTCCTTAAAAACATGTTAAGGTCATGGTTTTGTTGAACTCGAAATATAAATATATATGAGAGGGTTTGCTTTGAGTTTCTTTTAATCAAGTTTTACTCATTTCTTGAACAATGCAGCCCTCGATCTTGGTCGCTTCTCCGATCCTTGCCCGCAGCTCATCTATATACAATCCAAGATGTTTTAGCTTTACATGATTGTAGCATTTGTACAATTGATGAATTTTTGTACACTCACAAATACATATATGATGAATAACATATATATGTTTGAATTAGCTCATTACAAATACTATGTAATGAACCCAACCCTAAATCAATATTTATACAAAAAAGAAGAATATTATATATATATATATATATGTTTGAATTAGCTCATTACAATTAAAATGAGATTAATTAAGAATGAATTAATTATAAACATACCTCATCAAGTTTAGCTTGGTGATTATTTGCTTCCAGCATCAATCCAAAATGAATGTGAGGGAAATGTGCCCACTATTTTCCACGAGAATTTAGGGTGTCAATTTATAAATCAAATATACATACAGACACACATATATGTATATACATGTATTGACACAAGTACTTGACAATGTGAAAGCCACCAAACAATAAAAAATAAAGTGGAGTATGCAGAAAATTGCTACCATGCGCACTTACATTTTTTGCAGCAGTACTAAAAGCTTCCCTATGGCTTATATCTGGATTATTTGCTTTTATCCTCTGGATTTCCTCTCTACAAATGCCCACATTTCAGTTAATTCATTTCATAAATAAAGAAAAAAATCAAACTTAAAATTTCTTCTAGTATAACTTAACACTAAAATAAAAAATAAAATGGGTTAGGGATAGAATGGTGTTCTTACTTTATGAACTGGTTGTATGCAGAAGGAACTCGTTGCCTCTTTTCTGGAGCTGAAAAATTCACATTCATGGTGTTAGATTCGAATTTCGAAGTACCGAAAATACTGTGATGAACATTGATATTGAAAGTTGCATGGTATGTACGATTTTATAACTAATCTATTTAGCTGTTTTTATTGAATAATTTTGAAGTTATATTAAAATTTTGTACATTTTATGTAACGAGCGAGGAGATGAATCAACTTACAGCGATTGATCTTTTGGTCAGTAGTCATGGAAACCGGAGACGGCCTCATTGGCATCCTGCTGTTGTATTTTGAAGAGGTACCCAAATCAACCCTATAATTTGGGGGAGTGTGGGTTGGAGCCTTCTGAAATATCAAGATTTGCATACTTTATCCTTAACCTCATGTAAATGGCTTAGTTTTTACCTCATCTATATGTATATGATAAGCAAATTAATCTTCTATTGGTATGGATCAGCCACCAAAGTTGGCATTTTCACTTGAAATTGCTACTTCTATATTATGTTAACAAATGACAAAAAAATGGGATGTGATGCTTAACTTTGTTTGTATACGACTCGTTATAATTAGGAAGATGTCACCGCGACATGTATTTAGAAATTCATAAAATGTGTAACTTGTATGTTATTGTTTGAACTTTCGACATACATAGACAACTACTAATAACTAAACTTTTTATGAGATGATTTATATAGCATAAACTTGATTATAACACTAACATTATTGAGAGTTCAACAATTGACAAGATACAAGTACAAACTAGAGGTTAACCTAATCTTATTTTTATTTTTTTCTTTTAAACGTCAAAAGATCTAAAATATTACTAGTGTAATTAGAATAGGAGTAACACTAGACGTTAAAAAAAAACAGACCAACAAGAGCTGGAGTTGAAAAACCCAAAATAACACGAGCTACATAATTACATCTCAAACATTCATATCACACTATCTGCCCTATATGATTGGGTGATTCGACTGGTGACACAATAATACTCATTGATTTGATAGTGATCTAAATTTAAATTTACCGTTAAAAAACACATCTGCCCAATTTAAACTGTGAAATTTACACCTAGTCTTGAGCAAAATAACAGATCATTATTACTATTTATTACTTTCGTTTTTTACTTTTGGAAATTATGTTTCTGAATAAGAGATGAAAGTGAACTTAATTACATTGAAGTGACTGAATCAGTTTTTGATACAAAAAAGTAAAAGCAAAATAATACAAAAACATCTCAGAAATGAATGACACTTGCTGTCAACAGTGCCCCAAACATATCCACCACCTCGTTAATATCAGAGGTGAGAGAGATAGATCTTGCGGAAGAAAACGACAAGATCTTGGTGCAAAGAAAATTAAAAAAAAAACATATTAGTACTACTTTTGATATTAAAATTAGTTTAACAAACATATAATACAAAAAGGAATAGGGTTTTTTAGAACATACTAATTTAATGATAAAAAATATTATTGAAGAAAGAGAATACTGACGCATTTTATACAGATGTTGGCCGCAAAAATGAACCCTATGGAAAACGGCGGTTAGGGTTCTTGGATCTATGATGTAACAGCAATAAAAAGGGTTTAAAAGAGGAAAAACAGTGTGGTTTGTGTGGTCTTTAGATTATCATACGTATGACCTAGAGTAACTAGATGCCCTGTCTACTGATAATTTCTTCAAAAAGTAACAAAATTTAATGAGCTAGATTCTGAAAGAACTGAAACCTAACATTTGCATTTACCAATCTGCATTTGAGTTTGACTTTGAAAGTTGTAAGTCAAATAGTTACTGTTCTCATTTGTATTTTTTGCAATATAGAGAAAAAAAAACCATAACTTACATTTGATTTGATCAGTTTCTTACCTTTTTATATTTCAACATATAGTAAAAAAATAAGAATTTTAACTTTTAAGAGAAACCTTGATGAAAAATAGTTTTACATTTTTACTTGCATTCTCATCTTTGATTTTCTTAGGAGCTAGGGGGTCGGGACGCTCCGTGGTAGCATGTTGTGGCCGGGTGACACGCATGAAACACCGTCGCCACCCAAGGTGACCACGCGTGGTGGCCAAAACGCGTTGTGGTCTTCTTCGCGTCTCTCTCTCTTTATCTTCATCCTTTGATCCTGTGTCTGATTCGTTTGTTTTGTATGAAGTTAGGGTTTCGGGTTAAATCCATCACTAGTGATGAAATCAAGTTTGATGACGTGGCGAAACTTGATTGGATGTTGTGAGTGATGAACTTCCATCACTAGGGGAGCGCCCCTACCCTTATAGATAAGAGTTATATTTTTGTACTTCGAAAAGAAAGACAATTCCATTAAACAAAAGGAAGTGAGTTTAATTGTTTTGATTTACTCATTTATTTCATAAAAAAGTACTACAAATTAATAACATTGGTGCCAATTTTGAATTGAACTTAAAACAATCTTGAAAGAGACAGTTTTGATTATATATGAAATTGATCTAAACTAGAGTATAATAAAAAGAAAGTCACCTGATTATGGTGAGGAGAAGATGAATGATCTTGGGAGGTGGGATTGGAATTTGAGAGAGACTGGTGAAAGGCAGCAGCCATGCCCATATTCACAGACCACAGATTGGTGCAGTGTCCACATCTTACTGTCACTATGTCAAATAAGCTGCTGCAGGGTACACTTACCTGCATTTCAACCAAACATCAATTATTACCTCCAAATCAAGAATACCCATTTCAGAAACTCAATCAAGAACACAAATTGACCATTTAATTCTCCTTTCAAAAAAAAAAAAAAAAAAAAGAAGAAGAAAAGAAGAAGAAGAAAGAAAGAAACACAATTAAGAACACAAATTGACCATTTAATTTGGTTATAAAATCTAAAACAAGACTTTTAGGGTTCCAAATATTAGAATTTTATGATCAAGAGTCCTAAAAGAATGAATTTATGTTTTTTTAGGGTGACTGTATTATATTATATCATATCAATAAATAACATAATACGATTAGCACGATGCTAGACAAATCAGTACAAGATACACAAAGAAACAAGAAAAAAACCCGTTTAATTACCCAAGACAAATTGCGTAACTTCGCTCTATTTTTAATCCAATTAAATGAGAAAAACTTGATTTCCTCCGATGTTTTCAAAGGCGAACAGCGAAAAATAAGGTGTTCGAAGAAGTGCCGCTCGAACAACAAATTAGGGATACTATCATACCAAAGATGAATTTTTCAAGGGCCAAAGCCAATTACAAGTGTACAACTCTTAAAAACACTTAAGAGATTAAAAAAAAATCAGGAAAAGTGAACCAAGAAACCAAAGCAAACACTAGCTTAAAAAATGAAGAATATTTGTTTTTTTTTGCTTGAACATGTATATAATCTTGATCTATAGCTAGAAAAGAAAAACCCTAGCCTTTTGTAGGTACTCACATGCAATGATATTGAAGGATGCTACTCTAATGGCCATTTTAATTTGGTCAAGATTTGAATCAATTGTTTTTTATAATGGAAAATCTCCACAGAGAAAGAAAAGCATCGAATGGTTTGTGTCCTTGTTACTACTAGTCATTCGAGTACAGTCCTTAGCTCTTGTGTGAGAGAGAAAGATAGATAGAGAGAGAGAGAGAGAGGTAGAAGTTTCAGATATTTGAAGGACTTTCACTTTAGACTGCAAGCAGAAGAAGTAATGAGAAAAAGAAAGCCTCAAACGATGGAGACTTGACTATATGAGTTTGTATATGCATCCAAAGTGAAAAAGAAGACTTGATTTCAAATGGATCAATTTGTTTGTTTCCAATATGATCTCAACCATATATCCATATGCAGCTACTTATCATCTTTTATCATTTTATAGCCCTCAAATTATGCAAAAACTCCCTTCTTTTTCTTATTTTTTCTTCTTTTTCTAGCTATCTACGTACACAACACAAATCACAGAAAAATCAAAGATAAAAGAGTGTTTACCGCAAGAACAATATTGCAAAAGTTACAAGGTATATAACACAGTTGCTCAGACGATGCTGCTGCTACATCTATGCAGCTGCTGCTTGACATCTCTCTCTCTCTCTAACACAAAAAACTTTCTCTCTCTAAGATCAAAGATACTCTACAAAATCTTTGTGTGTGAGGGTTGAAGTTGTGTGATCACTACAGTGTTCTCTTGTTTCAAGTTGTTGCTATTTATAGATGAAGAAAGACATCAAAAAATTACATATATAGATATATTATATTATGTGTATATATCTGAGGGAGAGAAAGGGGAAATTAGTAAGAAGGAAAATGGGATAGGATCCAAAGAGTTAAGGGGCAAAGGCATTAGAGCAAAAGGTAGGTTCAGATAGTGCCTGCGGGGCCTCACCCATGCACCTAAACCAGCACAAATTAACTCTCTTGGTCAAGTCATTTACTTAGAATGATCATATTTACCGGCAGGACCCTGGGTTCACAGACCAGTGGTTATGGCAATGAACAGGTAGAGGCTTGGTCACAAGTTCGAAACCCGGGAGCCACCCCGAGTTTTCTATTACAGCGCATTTACTCCACAGAGTTGGCTTTCACAATAGGGTCGACTCTTGTGGAGGGTGCAACTCCTGTCAAGTGGCAGGGGGCTGAAAATTTTCTCGGGGATAGCCAAGCCACATTCGACCAAGGCGTGGACCCGGTTTAGACAACATAGTCCTTGGTAATGAGTGGGGTGACGGGCCTGCGACTAGCAAGTGTGAATCAACCGTCTGTTATAAAGTTCACCTATCAAAAAAAATATTTACCGACAGATTAGCTCAAATAAACATTCAGTAAATTTAGAAACTAGATTAGAATACCGTGTATTATACGCGTTAAATAAATGTAATGTTATATACTAAAAGTTACGTCTTTCAAAAACCTGTACATTACCCGGACTCGATAAAATATAATTTAATTTCTTAACACATACAATCATCAAGATTTATTTTTTGAACTTTGATATATAAACTTATCAATGGCTAATTATGTTTTATAATATTCGAACATTTAATTATGTTTTTGTTTGAAATTTATATGATGTTCAATATCAAAATTGAATATTATTCATGATCAAAATATAACATTAAGTATATCATATTATACGTTTACTTACAATTATTTAATATTTAGCCATAAGTTCATAAAATTAATTGTATGATATCAAAAACTAATTAGTTTGTTATTATATATAAGTTGGTTATAAAAAATAAATTTGAAAACTTGTTATTGTGGGAAAAACTAAAAATGTTTTTGAGATGAAATTATGTTTGGAAAAAGTTTGTGAGGATATTTATAAAGGTTGCTAATCAGATGATCAGACATCTTTATTAGTGTTTCTGTCTTTAATCACCATAGACAACGAGACGAAAGTTAAGGGTGTTAATGAGGAAACCGCTTGTAAGCTACTGGAGATTAGCTTGCTAAAAGCAAAATTGCTAGTCGAGCTTAAAAACCTTGAGCATATATTTAAGCTTGAGCAGAATTGCTAGTCGACAAAAATAAGCATGTAAGAAAAAGACAATTAAAGAATGAAAGTACGGTGGTTAACTTTAAACTTTAGAAACTCAAGGGGTCAATTGACATTTTACAGAGTTTTTAGAAAGTTGAGCGGGTATCAAGGTTGGAGAACTCGCTAGTCGGCCGGTGAGGTTTGGACTAGCGACTACTCGGGATTAATCGGATCAGATTTTTATATGTAATTTTCAGTTTTATATATAAATATACACATTTTATAGGTAAATATTTTAATTAGCTAGATTTTAACTCTTACTCAACTCAAATTTTATAAGTATACAAGATTAATTGTTGGAATTCACATGGTTTGGTTGAAAAGTGATCGGAATTTAGAGGTTTTGGCCGGAATATACGATTTTTGTCGGAATCTGGCTGTAATTACCAATTTTTGGTCGGCCGACTAGGCCTGACTAGAGATTAATGGACTGATTAACGAAAAATTACTCAGTTACTGACCGAGCAACGATTAATCGCCGAGTAGTCGCCATTTTTACAGCACTAGCGGGTATAAGTGTCGTTATTAAAACCTGAGGGGCCAAAGCCAATGAGAGAATTCCCCCACTGACTTAACTGTCTAACCGAACCAAATATAGACGTAAAAGCATTAAACAAGCGCACAGACATTGTTTGGTGTAAAATCAATCAAATTTATACCAAATAAAAAAAACATTATCATAAAAAAGAATAACTAAGTCGAAATAATAATAATACCCACATGTTAAAATATACGTCGAAACAACTTTAAGAGTAAGCAAACCTTAAGATTTTTAAATAGACGAATCGCACAGCTAAGTAAAAATTTTAGATGTAAAGTAATTTAATAAAAGTTTAAAGGACTGTATGATAACTTTATTAAAGTCATTGGGTATAAAACATAAAATAGTTAAAAGAAAAGAAAAAAACATAATTAATTTAAAGGGATATAACAATTCTTAGGCACCCAAAATTATATTAATAATAATAATATGATGTTATATACAAAAACACGGACTTATAAACAAATATAGAGTAAAGGAGTTATTAAACTATTAATATAAACAAAATTATAGAATAATTGGTAGATAAATGAGTTTGGTTATGTCACACTCCGATTTTTGGTGGGTCCAAACGATGGGTTTATGCGTGACGATTGATGTATTTTGAGAATTGGCAAGGAAAGATAGAATGATAAAGTATTAAATATAAAATCTTGAATATATATTAAATAAAATTATATATTAAATAAAATTTATGTCATCTTGTTCGGTACAAAATATCCCACAAGTTAGGATCGAAATAAAATAGACTTTGAACATCATAGGTCTTTAGCCGTGGAGTTACTAATTTCAAAGCTTATGGCTGAACTGTAATCCAGCCTACTATTGAGTTTCGGCACCTGCGATTAATCTTTAAAAATACTTGGTAGATACTATTAACCAACACATTTTTATAAAACATTTTAAAAAGATATTTCATTCGATAATCTTTTGGATAATTTTTGTTACCGAATATTTGGGAATCGATATTATAACCAGTATGTCAGCGGCGGATCTAAGAAAATCCGTCGAGCGGTAACGTTTTATAAAAAACGGTAATGAAATCGAAAAAACGACAATTTTTCCAAAATTTACACTAATTTTACACTACCGCCCGAGCACCAAGCGGTAGCGGAGGCTACCCCTTCTTGAATGGTAGATCCGCCCCTGTAGTATGTGATCAATAAACACACCAAAAATATTGGTGACTGTCAGGTGTATACCTACAACCCGCACTTAATGACCATTTACAATTAATTGAATCAGGATTCCTGAATACGGTATTTTAAGTACACCCATGCTCTTTGAAAGCATACTTGTTTCTTAGTTTAGGTACTCTTTGAGGTACATGAACACCCCACATTAAATATATAGTATTACATTGTTGCCTTAGTCATTTTCTATGCCATGCATCTTTAGCTTGAATGGCATTTTGACACCATGATCTAGTCACTAACATGTAACATGCTACTCAGTTTCACTCCTAAAAAAATAACAAATTGAATATGAACTGCTAATGTGTTATCTTCAGAACAACCCCAAAAGCTTCCAGAGATGGTAGTGGCACTTGCAGAGTCAGCCTAGTGATCGGTGTTGACGAAAAACGATGTTGTTCAGGTGTCTGCATAAGAACACCATTTGAAGAAACTAAAATAGTTACATTTCAGTATATAATTAAACCTTTCACTGTTGACAACCGAGTAGTCCTCGTTCGCTCTATGCAGAAGTAAATGTTTCAAAATTATCACCCCTTTTAGGTAAATGACCTGACACCATATGAGTTAATTTTTAGTTGAAACATTATTAAAATCGACCCATGTGTATATAAATGTTTCAAAGTTGTCATACCTCTCGGTAATTATTATGATGAAAGATTCAGCTACACAACTACCAAGCATGTAAACACAACTATTATGAAAACCAACTAATACAGTCAAAACTACGTCTTGTAATGCTCCTAATAATATAAACAATATCTAGTTAAAAATGTCAATAATTGGCATTTAATATAACGCTTGGTTTGAACATTGTTTGCATAAAAAATATTTGCATTAAACAGTTTTAAGAATACCCCTAAGTACCTTTTATTATGAGATAGAAAGGAAAAGAAAAAAATAAGGAGTGATCAAACAACTAATCGATGTCATCCTTGTAATTTCTGGGTTTAGACCATTAACCATGATTAGTGCGAGATTAGGTTCATAAATGGACGGTTAGAGATAAATAAACAAATTTCTTGTGTTGATTCGAACAACATAACGTCACAAATCAACAAATAATGAGCTATCAAACGTACACCTTGTGGAAACCAGGAGAGACTAAGTGGTGGTCTCCCCCCACTCACTCTCAACCCATGGCTTGCAAGTGACACCGAAACAAGTATATATAGGACTTGGAAATTCTAAACAACATACCCGTGTTGTTCGCAATGGTCAAACAACACCCCTTGTTGTTTGACCATGCTTGTCTTTTGGAAATTCCAAAGTTTGAATGGTCAAACAAAAACCCTATGTTGTTTGATCATGCTTGTGTCACCATAAATGTTTCACTTGCAAACACACAAATTCAAATGAAAAACACTTTCATTTGACCACTTCAAACAAATGGGTCTAACACATTCATTTGACTGTTTACTAACTATTATGTAATCAACTTAAAATACTATCTAGTCTATTACACACAACGGAAAAAAAATCACTAACAATCCTCTTCGCTGGCAACACCATCAACGAACCCGACTGCAACCTGGGAAGCACAAAACCATCATCATCACTGTCGTTGGCAGTTTCACTGTCGTCTCCATCACCAATAGTCCCCCTCTCTGAATTCCTGATCTCAATCTTCTCTATCTATCGATTTCTCTCATTCTCTCTCTATCTATATCTCTCTTCGTTTTCCTAGTCATTGAGTAGGGTAAGTGGAAGGCATCGATGTGAAGCTTTAAATCAAGAGGTTTATGGTGGTGGTAACAATCGGTACGTATTCAATCGCACTGAATAAGATTGTAGCTGAAGAAATCGCCAGAGAATGTGAAGCGGGTATGTGGTGGTTGTCCCATTAGCGTCTTAAAAATTTCTTGAATTTCCCTTTTTGCCCAAAATATATGTGTGTGTGTGTGTGTGAAGTATAGAGAGAAAACCCACTTGAGTTGAAAAAACTCAAGAAAACCTTATGTAACAACTTTTTTTTGTAAAAAAATAGGGAGTGTAAGTTACATGTTAATGAACATTTTGTAACAAAAAAAAAAACCAAAAAGCGACCGAATGTTTTTTTATAAATTTTTTAAAAATTTCAGTGTTTACAAAAAAAATGCTAAAGAACTGAATTTTTGTAATTTTTTATAAAAAATTCACTCGATGCTTTTTATTTTTGTTTGTTACAAAACGTTCATGAACATGAAACTTACATTCCTATTTTTTAGAAAAAAATAAAAATGTTAAATAAGGTTTTTCTTGAGTTTTCTCAACTCAAGTGGGTTTTCATTTTATCCTTCACACACACACACACACACACACACACACAACACAATATATATATATATATATATATATATTAATACGGTATAGAATCAAACTAACAAAATAATGGTTTGAACTTTATATTTTAATATTAATTTTTGATATGCATGTTTGAAACTTGTTGTAATATAACAAAAATTAAATCTTAATCATTGCTCATAGTTAATGTTTAGACTTATTTTTTTTTTCTAAATTTCTTAATTCAACAAATAACTAACTTTCCTAAACAATAAAACTTTCAACCAAAACATGATCTGTGTCCAAATATTAGGTCATCCTTATTTTCCTAAAACGTTAAAATGAGGATGTTTAAAACATGTCATGTAAATAGGGGTGCTTAAAACATGACATGTAAACAATTATTTTTATTTATTAGGTAGAAGATTAATCAAGCCATGTCAGTTTAATGATGAAAATGTTTTCAATTTTGTAAGTAAACATGACTTCACGCTTATAAAAATAACGATATAAAATGAGATAAAGAATTAGGCATATTCAAACATGCCAAATAGATATAGCCTTTAAGTTTGAAAGCATAAATTGGTTTACGTTTAAAAAAAACGTTACTGTAAAGGTGCATTGATTGTCCTTTTTCTATATATAGGAAAACATGGTTAAATATGTAAATAGACATCTAAATACACAATACCCTCATGAATACTTAGACCAAGTTCCCATATTTGACATCTAATAATACAACACAACTCCCACCTTAACCATATATCATTGAGTCCTCAACCCATCTGTCTTTATTGATCGTCATTGTGTGGTTGTGGCGACAATATAGAAATAGTGGTATAATAGAGATAACAAAGTAGAAATAGCAATCAAGGTATGTCTCTAGACTCTAGCTCTGAAGAGAGGGTGGGAGAGTGATGTAGAGAGATGGATATTGTATTGTTTAGCAAGAGTCATCACGATACGATCCAAAGAGACATGAAGAAAATAAGGCAAAATAGATAATTGGGAGAGAAATGTCGGGTAGATAAAAACCTTTTATGCTCCTTTTTTGTGTATAACATTTTAAACATTTGTATCATTGTTTTATGTGTTGTTTCTCGTGATATTTAATCAATAAAAAACCTAAAAACATATTTTAAAAAATAATGAAATAGTGGGACCTTGTACAGCGTACTACGTGGGCGGATTTTTTGTGTATTTTTTTCACTATTAACATCAAAAGCTTTAAATGTGAACAATAAAAGAGTAGCATTCATGCATGTGCTCCATCGTGTTTTGGATTTTCTTTTACTAAATGTTCCGTATATAATACCTGTGGACATAAAATATTTTTTTGGTATATATTTGTGAAATATATTAGCATGGAAAAATATATATTTGTCTTTTCAGTTTATGTATTTGTTGATAATGTTTTGTGCTTAAATCCGTTTTTTTTATTCCCTAGACCCAAGCTAGTCACATTAACACGAATATACGTTAGCGTAATATACACTATGATCAAATCAAATGACGCCAAGTAAATGCACAGTGCTAGCTTATAGTTTAATAAGAAAGACGAACTGAAAATTGTCCCTATCAAAATATGCTCGTTTAAGGTAGCATTTGACTTAATGAAATGGTTATAAAGTTTTCCGTAATGGACTAACCTAATTAACAGGATCTCATGTTTGATGTATATGTGCGTGTATGTCGTAACCTAGAATTCCCAAACAACATAACATTAACAAAAACAACGTGCGAGATGCATCACATGAATAACATGTAGTGGTGTTTTGCAAAGTGTAGTTGAAATGAGAAAAAGTAAAATGATAGTTCCAAACTATGAAAAAGACAAAGGTTTTCAAATGGTAAGGGGTTATCTTGTTTGGCCCAAGTCCTTTTCATTGTCTGTAGTAATAAATGACTAGTGTATTTTGGAATTATTGGGGCATTAGTGACCACATGCACCACCCATCCATGTGATTCTGCTAACTTGCTAAGATGGCAAGACTTTCATAAATTGTAACTCTCGAAAATAAACTATAATGATGATGAACTCATGAATTGGAGATCTCTTAGCCTTTTCAACTCGAATCTCATACTTAAGTATTTTATTTCATAGTACGCGGTTTATCTCTTTCTGTCTTCACTATAAAACATGGGGCTTTCAATAATGGACATATGCTTTGGAAATCACTTGGTAAACGTGGGTCAGGTAGGTCATGTTAATGATGCTTTGTCGTAAAAACATGGCACAGGTAATGAGATCACAAAGGATTTTACCAAGAGATCACTACGGATAGTACCACTAACATAGTGACCATTACGCCAACACATTAGGTTATAGAGAATCATTTTCGTTTTAACGACACATGTAACATGATAAGTCCACTAGTTGAGCCTTAACGTGATTTATCATGTGTTAATAGGTTGTTTTATGTAACACCCCAAATTTGATGTTCAAACGGATTAATTGAATACGGATTGGTGGACTTAACAAATTATTAAAATGATTATAGACTTAATTAGGCTTAGGAAAGGCAAAATGGAAATACGGAAAGGCAAATTAGTAATTATGTGCATGAAACTTTAAAATGGAAATACTTAAATCGACCCCGTCATTCTCCCATCTTCTACACACTTACTAGAGAAAGAGAGCCTAAAGAGAGAAAGTTGATTTCAAAGGTTGATTCAAGTCGATTTCGAGTAGGGATCGAAGAAGGAACAATGTGGAGTGATTTCAAATGACTGTTGGTCACGTTTGAGTAGGGGTGCAAACGAGCCGAGCCGAGCCGAGCTTGACCAGGCTTGAGCTCGATTAACATATTGAAGCTCGAGCTCGGCTCGATTCAAGCTTTATTTCTAAAGCTCGAGCTCGGCTTGTAGGTAAATTTTCAAGCAGCTCGAGTAGGAGCTCGGACTCGGCTCGTCGTTTATCATTTCCTGATTAATTTATATAGTTTATAATTATATTTTATATATAATTTAGTATTTTTTTTCTAAATATATATTATTAATCATTAGTATTTAAAAATATATATTTAACATATTAATAAAAATATATATAAACAAGAGGCTCGTTTAGGCTTGCAAGCCGTCTCGAGCTCGATAAGCAAAGCTCGGGCTCGGCTCGTTTAGTAAATGAGGGTTGATTTTTAGGCTCGAGTCGCTCGAGCTCGTTTAAGCTTGGCTCGTTCAAAGTTTTTTTTCGAGCAGATCCCGAGTAGCTCGTGAGTAGCTCGGCTTATTTGCACCCCTACGTTTGAGGATCATGAAGTTGTTTTCTAAATGTAATTCATGAGTATAGGACCGGATCTAGTGGATCTCGCCAAAAGTGATATGTTCCACGTAAAATGTTGCATGTTTATACGATTTACACTTAGTATGAATAATATGATGGCACAATTTGTATAGAACAATTAAAGTTGGCAACTTGACATTAAAAGATGGGTGAAAAGGGTTGTAGCCATCATTGAGGCATTAGGGTTCTGAGCGAGGTTGCGCTCGGCACTACTCAGGCGCAACCTGAGTTACGGCTAACTATTCTAGTGCAACCACGCCCTTTAGGTGCAACCTTGTCACCAACGAAACCTACAGTTCGATCCTATTTTGTACATGGAACTTAACTAAACGAAACCACTTGTTTTCCCTAACCTTTCAGGCTTAACTTACCCTGTTAAGTGCAATTTATTAATCTAACTTATGTTTAGCCCATTGAACGAATTAGCGAGTCGTGCTAGGTTTAGATCATCTAGTAAATGGTAAAAGTACAACATAGTTTATCAAACAGGTTCTAGATGCCCTTTTCTTTTACTATTTTGGGTTGATACACATGCAATCTTAAATGGTGTTACTTACCGATGTATTTGATTCCCGTTATGTGATTATTGATTGATTGATGTTGCGTGTTTTATATTGATTGGTTAAGTCTAATGATTGATGGATGAGGTCAAATGATTAATAGTTAAAAATTTTTGCTAGCATTATTGATGGGTTATGTGTGTGTGACAACGTAGCAGGCATGAAGTTTTATACTGATGTAAGCATGTCTAACATAGTATCAGATAGGTGATGGTGAAGATCGTTTCACAAATTGATGTTTACTTACGATTGAAATTGATGTGTGTGTTTAATGTTAAAATGTAAACGTATTATAAAAAACTGATACTTCTTTGTTTTTATCAAAACTAGGACTCACTCAGCGTAGCTGACTTTTTAGCATGTATGTCATGGTAAACAGGTTGATGCTTGATAGGAGATCCACGACATGTATTGAAGATTCCTCTACTTATTGGACTGGCATCCTATCGACCTTAGTCGACCTACTATGTTAATTGAATTCTTTTTTAATTTGAAGAGTTAATGTAATTCATACTTGATGTTTTGATATACTTTCCGTTGCAATGTTTTATATCTATTAGCGGTTTAAGAACTATGTTTTAATGCAATGATCCAATTGCGAGGCTTCCCGGATTTGGGGGCTTATATTTTACACAGTTGGTTATAACAATTACCTTAGGTATTAATGACATGTGTTGGATGATAAGTCGATAAATTTCTACTATAGGTTTTTTTCGATACTATAAATTATACAAATATTATATATTACATTACATTGATATTACAGATAAAAGCAATATGATTTCGAAGTAACAAGTTATTGTTTCTCTTTAAAATCTTAGTCAATTTCCGAAAAAAATAAAAAAAAACAAAACAACTAAAGAAATATGAAATCTGTATACACGTGTAAGGGTGTTTACGACTGATTTTAACATTATTTAGGTTAAACTATTAGTAGCGGTTTTTTATAAAAAAAACCAAAAGCGAACAGTTGAAATTTAAAACACAAAATCAAATTGTGACTAATATTTGGTCCTTGTTTGTTTCACGATTTGTGCTTTTATTGGGCTCGGATATAAAATTTGGGTTGATTATGAGACTCGCGTATTATTACTCCATTGTTTTGAGAAAAATGCACTCGCTTTCCTAAGAGAGATAATCTAGCCCTAGGTAACTAAAAAAACCAATTCCATTCGTTGATGATGATAGTCGAATTGCTGATGATAGTTTTTTTTATTATATGGAGTTGATTTTTTCATCAACCAAGTATGAAACTGGGTCACTTGTGTTAATACGGTGAGTAGAAACAAAAAACATTTAACAGTGTTGCATACATCCTTTGTGTAACAACTTCGATTTTCGTTGTTAACTTTTCTGTTGTTTTCCCCGTTTCATCTATCTTTTGTAATTCTGAGATTTGGTTCATAATAAAGTTTATGTTAATTAATTATGGTTTATACGTTATTATCACATCTAAACGCTTATTAAACACAACGCATCGCATATCCCATCGCTATATCATCGCAATCGCAACGCAATTACTTATTTGGGTTATTGGAATTATGTGGTAATATAGTTTACTGTTTACATGTTATTTACGTGTTATGTGTCTGTTGTGGTTATGTTTACGCTCGCTATCGTATCGCTCTCGCACCTCGAATTGCTAAATCGCACTATTATATCAAAGTTATAAACGCATTAATATAAATCGAATCGCCAAACGAACACTTAACGCGAAATCGGCAAACAAAACTTGGTCACCGGGCCAAGTTCGGCCGAACTTGTCTGCCACAAGTTCGCCCGAACTTGCCTGAGACACAGGGATTCTTTGCTTACCTTCAAGTTCGCGCGAACTTGCATATATTAAATATTTCTCTGAAAAACTCCACAAGTTCGCGCGAACTTGTAAGATTTGTACAAGTTCGGCCGAACTTGACCCACCAACTCTACTTTTTGCCTTCTCCTATAAATACCCAGCTCACTCCTCTCATTTGAACTTGCTGTAAGTTCGCCCAGAGCTTTCAAACCCGAAACTTTCTGTGTTCTAAGTAAGAATCAACCCGATTTCAGCTACAACAACGTTTATCAACATTCAACAATGGTTTACAACGATTTTGGCACAAGGCATAGCCTTCGTTTTCATCAAATCACTTCTGTTTACGAAAATCTTCATCTTTTTCCATAAAACTTCTGTTTTTCACTCAGATCTATGCTTAGATCTGAGTAAAACCTTTCAAACATTGATTTTTACACCATTTTCGGACTAATGACTATGTTTCGTTCACTTTTGAGTGGAATGAGGCGTTGTCAAGCTAAATCTCAGATCCGGAAGCACAAGGACGAAATCGTCACTTTACACAAGCTGGACTAACCCGTACGAACCCTCCGGTTCACCCGGATTAGCCCGAGTTTCTGTAAAATGGATAAGTTCGCTCAAAAAAGACCTCTCCAGCCTAAGTTGTACTCAGTGGCTTAAGGTTGGAGGGATGGGCACTCGATTTCCTCAGCAAACGACGCGAAAACGCAAGATTTTGGACCCAAAAACATCAAGTTCGCTCAAGAAACACCAGCCCCGGTCAAGTTCGACCGAACTTACACCCTCATGGGTCAAGTTCGACCGAACTTAGGCTATAATCATCAATTTCTTCAACAAGTTCGACCGAACTTGCCTAGTTTCTTAGGAAACTATACAAGTTCGCCTAAACTTGTCATTTCAGTAAGAATTTCCCACAAGTTCGCCCGAACTTGACAAGTTTCTTAAGAAACTTACCAAGTTCGGCCGAACTTGGCTCCAAAGTCACCAAAATCATACAAGTTCGCTCGAACTTGTATGTTTACATACAAGTTCGCCCGAACTTGGCTACTGCCCAACTCAAACTTGATCGTTTCGGCTTTTCGGAACACTGATGCACTTCTGTTCGTTTACAGGCTATCCGGCGAGCACCACAACTCTCCTCAGAATCTCTAACTTACCAAAAACGCACCCACAATGAGTATACTTGACCCATTTTCGCTTTAAATGCACTATTTGGTGTTACATACGTTCCTATATCAAAATCACATCATAAATCAAAACTGTTTATCACACGCGAATAATATGATTTATATGCTCGATACGTGATACTAGAAACATGTGACTAGGACTTGTTTTCGTTAACTTGCCTCCTTAGCTAGTATGGTACTATAGTTTGGCTAACACCCGACGGGGTCTAGTTAGGATGTACGCGCAAGCCTTTTCACGGTAGTTAGCATGAGAAATGAGCCTGTGTTATGTTAAGTGTTTTGGTGTATCATGATATGTAATTAGATTGTTTCGCAAACGCTTTCTCGATTATGCTAGTAGTATTCAAACTCGTATGCTCACCTTTACTTAATTGTATTGACTTGTATTTTAACGTATGTAACAGGTTGAGGATTTTAGCTATGGATGCTTGGATGTTGCATGCTTAGCTTAGTTTATTATGTTGCTTTGTTTAGAACGGTTGTAATAAAAATCTAGGGGATATCGAACCATGTTGAATTTTATGAGAAATCTCCGTTTTGTAATAATTATTTAAATGTTACGTTTAATAGTATGGGATATTAAGCAGGTTGTGATATTTAAATGATGTTATGGAACATCTCGTGAAATCAATCTGGTCTCCTAGTGCCACTAACCCCGATGTTTCTGCCATCGGTTGGGGTGTGACAGATTGATATCAGAGCAAGTTCCTTAGGATAATTGGTAGAATTGCCATGATTCGACCTAGTAGCATGTTTAAGTACCCGATTGACCATTCTTGAATTAAATGCTAAACTACATGCCATAAATGCTTAAATGTGCCTTTCCTAAGGCTAATATAATATACACACTTGGAAACACTCGTATCTAACAAAACGGGTGATCAAGTCGAGATTAGGTGTGAAAACCGCTAATTCTCGATAAGATCATTCACTCCACGCATACTCTATCGCACGAGATACCCTCGTTGAGTTAGGAGTGACATCCAAACCTCGACGAACATCTCCCTTTCTATATAGTGGAACGTCCGATGTAGTCGGTGAGCGTAACCACAACTAGGAGTGACGTTGTTAAGTTAGGGGTGAAACCCGCATCTTAATAACTAATTCCGCCTTTCGATTTTCAATCTCACCAAAGTCTCGGTTATGCCAATGGTTTGGAACACGTATTAACTGGAAGGGTAAACGTCGTTAGCCTGCTTGCGGTGAGAAAGTTTATCTATTAGGCCAAAGCGTGGATTCAAATGCAAAGGGTAGTCGAATCACTTTGGGTAGTTAACGTCTCAAAACCCCAGACACTCCCAATTGATTTAAGCCTATATCGTCGATTTACACATCATCGAGTTTATTATTATTTGTGTGTTTAAATTTTGAGAATTTTCGCTTATTCGATTTCTCGTTTACTTATCGCATTATCGATTTCTCGCCTTATCGCTTTACGCTCCATAAACGTATGCACAACTCGCACAACTCTCGTAATCTAAAAGCTAATTAATACACAACCACACTAAAACGCTTAACTCGCTTACGCCTGTGAGGACTAGTGTGTCTCATACGCGGTAATATCTCGCTTATCTCGCTATTATATATCGCTTAAAACTCGCTTATATCTCGCATCTCATGTGGCGTTGCGCAGGACGAATAATTAGAGGTGAATACGTGCAAAATGTATGCTTACGTGCTTTTGTGACTATGTGCTTACGTGCTTATGTGCTTACATGCTTATGTGCTTACGTGTTTAAGTGCTTACGTGGATACGTGCCTATGTGTTTTTGCGCCTTGCTTGAATGATAATAATAAATATTTAAACATAACTCTATTATAATCGAATCTCATCTAATCTAAATCCTTTATGTAGATGTCGTCGATGGGATCTCATACTCGCCGCTCAGCTCAGGGACACAACGACAACAAGCGCATCGCTTCACTCATCGCCAAACAAGTGGCAAAAGTTATCCCGCAAATCGTCTCGGAAATTCATGTCGTGAGCAGTAACTCCTCGATCGACTCGAAAACTGAAAACCCCAAGTCACGGTTCAGCTTCAAGAACTTCAAGGCTTGTGCACCTCTCGCCTTCACGGGCAATGATGGACCAACTGCTATGTTCCATTGGTTTGATGCCATTGAGGTCACATTTAGGCAGAGTGGATGCCTCGATGACCTTCGCACCGTGAACGCTACCGGAGTCTTCCAGTCCCGTGCTCTCGACTGGTGGACCACCGAAGGAACAGGCGTGGTAATGATGAAGCCTATAACCTATCTTGGGAAGAACTCAAGGAAGTAATGATGAAGGAGTTTTGTCCTTTGCACGAGATGCAAAAGCTCGAAAATGAGTTTTGGTGTATCAAGCAAGATGGTCCCGACAATGCTGGATTTACCACTCGATTCAAGATTTTGAGCATCATCTGTCCAAGCCAAGTTGATACGACTGAGAAAGCTATCAACAAGTACATCCGAGGTTTACCTGAATGTGTTGCAAATTTCATGAAAGTTGCTCATACTAAAACCATCAAGGAAAGCTACATGCTCAATGATCAATGATCAGTGAGTTCAGGATGGTTATTTCAAGAACCATGCGAAAGTTGCTAATCAAGCTGTCTCCGAACCAACCACTGCTACCGAACCTTCTAGTGATCCGAAGGGAAAGCATCAGGGACGCAAAAGGGAAAACCCGAGCAAGAACTTTGCTCTCGCCGCTCCAGCGAACCCGCAGCCGCTCCAGTCAGCAGCACCAAATGCACCGCCAGCAAAGCGTGCGTACACTGGTCCGCACCCTATGTGCCCTAAGTGCACATACCATCATGCTGTTGGTGGTTTGCCGTTTTTGCACGAACTGCACATCTACGGCCACTTTACAGTCAGCTGCCATAATGGTACTCGTCAGCCAGCTCCTCAGGCTCCAACAGCTCCAGCTTTACCTGCTCCTCCTCAAGCCAACCAGCAGCAAGCTCCAAATACATGAGTGTGCTTCGTGTGTGGTGATCCGAACCACTTTGCTAATGTTTGCCCAAAACGCATTGTGAAACAAGAGCCGCAACAGCAGCAGCCACCACCCCAGCCTCAGCAGCAACACCAAGCTGCGCGTGGAAGAGCCTTCAATCTCAATCACAGCTAGGCTCAAAATGACAACAATGTTGTCAATGGTATGTTTCTCGTTAATGGTATTTATGCTTCATGTTTATTTGATACTGGTGCCGATAATTGTTTTGTATCGTTAGAATTTGAAAAGGTTTTAAAATGTAAGCGCGCTAAACTCCCAAAGACTTTCGATGTGGAAGTCGCCACCAGAATATCCGTTATCGTTGATTCCGTCTTACGTGGTTGTAATCTCGATCTCAACAACCATGTCTTCTCGATCAATCTCATTCCTATGCAATTAGGTAGCTTCGATATCATAGTAGGCATAGATTTTCTTCATGAGAATCATGCTGAAATTGTATGCTTCGTTAAAATGATTTGTTTTCCTCTTCCTAACAGTGATCAACTTCATGTTTATGGTGAAATCCCCTCAAAGAAGTTGATGCTTTTGTCATGTACTCGAGCACACAAATGCTTGCAAAAGTGATGTGTTGCCTTCCTCGCCCATATCGTGAACCCGGAGAAAGAAAAGAAGACTTATAAAGACATTCCCGTTGTTTGTGAATTTCCTAAGGTCTTTCCTGACGATTTACCCAGTTTAACCCCCTACTCGAGATGTCGAATTCCGTATCGATTTGATTAGAGGTGCTACTCCAGTTGCTAAAGCTCCTTATCGCCTCGCACCCTCAGAATTGCGCGAGCTATCAAGCCAACTTCAAGAGCTTCTTGATAAAGGTTTCATACGCCCGAGCACTTCGCCATGGGGCGCTCCTGTCCTTTTCGTGAAAAAGAAGGACGGATCCTTCCATATGTGCATCGATTATCATGAACTTAACAAACTCACGATAAAGAACCGCTACCCTCTTCCTCGTATTGACGACTTATTTGATCAGCTTCAAGGTGCTACTTGTTTTTTCCAAGATCGATCTTCGTTCCGGTTATCATCAGTTACGCATGTTGGAAGAAGACATTCCTAAAACCGCCTTTCGTACTCGCTATGGCCATTTTGAATTCGTGGTCATGCCTTTTGGTCTAACGAATGCACCCGTGGTTTTCATGGATTTGATGAACCGTGTGTGTAAAGCTTTCTTGGATCGTTTCATCATTGTTTTCATCGATGATATCCTTATCTATTCAAAGTCGAGAGACGAACACGAGCGTCATCTTCGTTTAGTCCTCGAACTTCGAATTGCGGAATTAGTTACTAAGATGCGGGTTTCACCCTTAACTAAGCAACTTTATTCCAGATAGAAGTGGAGATTTTCGTCGAGGTTTGGATGTCACTCCTAACTCAACGAAGGTATCTCGTGCGATAGAGTATGCGTGGAGTGAATGATCTCATCGAGAGTTCTCGGTTTTCACACATATTCTCGACTTGATCACTCGTTTGGTGTGATGCGAGCGTTTCCATGCGTGTATTTTTGTATTAGCCTTAGGAAAGGCATATTTAAGCATTTATGGAAGGTAGTTTAACATTTAAGTCAAAGATAGGTCAATTGGGTACTTAAACATGCTACTAGGTCGAATCATGGCAATTCTACCTATTATCCTAAAGTTATGGCGCTCTGATACCAATCTGTCACACCCCAACCGATGGCGGAAACATCGGGGTTAGTGGCACTAGGCGACTAGATTGATTTCACGAGATGTTTCATAACAATCATTTAACATATCACAACCTGCTTAACATCCCATACTATTAAACGTAACATTTAAACAATTATTACAGAACAGAGGTTTCTCATAAAATTTAACCGGGTTCGATTTCCCCTAGATTTCATACATAAGTTCAAAATCCAAAATACATAAACAAACTAACTAATCAAAGCAAACTAAACTAAGCATCATCCAAGCATCCACGCTAAATCCTCAACCTGTTACATACGTTAAAATACAAGTCAATACAATTAAGTAAAGGTGAGCATACGAGTTTGAATAATACTAGCATAGTCGAGAAAGCGTTTGCGAAACAATCTAATTACATATCATGATACACCAAAACACTTAACATAACATAGACTCATTTCTCATGCTAACTACCGTGAGAAGGCTTGCGCATCCATCCTAACTAGACCCCGTCGGGTGTTAGCCAAACTATAGTACCATACTAGCTAAGGAGGCAAGTTAACGAAAACAAGTCCTAGTCACATGTTTCTAGTATCACGTATCGAGCATATACAATCAGATTATTCGCGTATGATAAACAGTTTTGATTTGTGATGTGATTTTGATATAGGAATGTATGTAACACCCAAATTGTAACATCCGTCGAAAAACGGGTTTTCAAAACCCGCTTCGTTTATTAATCGAATAGTCAGTTTTAAATTTTCGATGCTTATTTATGACTTATTATAATTTTAAACGATACATAATTAATAAACAAATTGGAATTTATATGCTATAATTGTTAAAAAGTAAAATAAAATAAATAAAAAGAAAAACAGGCTGCCGGGATTCGAACCCGGGTCAGCTGGAGGAAAGCTTAGCACTCACAACACATCCAACCACTCCGCCACTTGTGTTTTTTGATAATATATCGAAACAATTAATTCAAATAACAAAACTCGATATCAAAATCAGTCAACGACGCGCCCATTTCGCAGTCGCCGGAAATCCCGACGACTTCGCCAATTATTGTCGGTTTCTTATGACTTAGCGTGCGTATTAACACCTACATCGGTTATAACCGATGTCCAGTCCCGCGACATCAGTCATAACCGCCGGAGAAAGATAGACCAACGAATCAAGACAGAAATCGGACCCAATTCATCGATTTTCTTTCCTATAAATACACACCCTAGCCTCTGGTAATCTTTTCGCTCAAAATCACACCAATTCTCGAAGTAATTTCACTCGCCGGAACTTTTCTGCCATCACCGGACTTTCGCCGGAAAACCGAGACTCACATCAACACGGTAAACACCTCGACTCTTTCTGTTTCAATCCATTGTTAGACCATTACTAACATCAATCCATCACCCATAATCAATCCCAGACGACGTTGCCGGATATTCTGTACTCGCCGGAAAATCGCTGGAATTTCCGAACTCACGCTGTTAATCGGTATGATCAACTAAACCTCCTGTTAATCATTGTTTAGTAACTCAATTTCACATCTAAGCAATCAAAACTGTTAATTGATCCGAACAGACGGAGTTCACAAAACAGAGCCGACGAATCCTTGCCGGAGTTCTGAGAAAGACACCTGTTCGGTACATTCTTTCCCCAAACCCTCTCTGTTCATTACCTTTCAATTGCTTATAATATTCGTTAATCGAATTTAAACAAGAAACAGTTGGTTAACCGTTGTCTGTGTTTTGAATGGAGAAGATGAGTTCGAACTAGTGTATAAGATTAATTAAAATCAGAATAATAAACGGGTTAGACACACAGTCCAGCGGTGGACTGTGTGCACACAATGAATACACGTCTCGAGTTCGATCCCTGACCCAACCTCACTCTCTTAAATAAAAATGCTCTTTTTAAAACCGAACCGGGTTAACTCACAGTAAGATGTTAAGTATAATAAAAACCAGAATATTAACCAGGTTAGACACACAGTCCAGCGGTGGACTGTGTGCAAAACTAAACCGCAGGTCCCGGGTTCGAGACCTGTTGAGAGCTCCGGTTCGATACAATTAAATCCTTTTTAAATAAATGATTTTCGGATTAAATTAAATAGTGTATAAATATAATTAAAAACAGAAATATTCGGGTTAGACACGTAGCTCAGTTGGTAGAGCTGCGTGCACGCGTACGTGAGGTCACGGTTCGAGTCTCACCCAGCGCATGCTTATACACGACCGAACCGGTCACAGTCACGTCAACAGTCATGGTCAACGGTCAAAGTCAACATTTTTTTCTATATTTTTATTTATTTATTTAATTTAAAAATCAATTAAAAATACTTAAACATAATGTTTTTAAAGTTAGAAAATAGCCTTAAACTCACAAAAATATATCCAAAAATCCTATTAAAATTGTTAATAAAATCCACTTATTTACCGTACCTTTTCGTTATTAATTAGGTTAGTTATTCCTCGTCGATCAATCCTCTAAACTCGTGCGCATTCAACATCATCAACCGAACGCACCTAATGTGAGTGAACCTATACCAATTCCCCGTTTTAATCACATTTTGGGGTGTATCATGTGTCGCTATTTATTTATTTCAATTAAACACTTGTGCATCCATCATATTCATGATCAAATGTGTTGCCAATATATATCAATTGTTTGTGTGGTTAATGTTTAGATTAAAGTTATCATTTTCAGTACATACCTTATCATAGGCCGCCGCTCCCCATTACCTATGAGCGTGAGCTGTTCCCTATTACCTAGCGTGAACGAGGCGTTGCCAACATAAGATGGCTCCATTTGATTGAGCCTTGATTTCACATACATCATCATAGGCCGTCAGTTCCCCATTACCTATGAGCGTGAACAAGACGTTGCCAACATATACATTGTCATTCATATCATATACTCATGCAAGGTGGTTTGTGATTGTTTGTTTACATACGTTTGTTCATATATGATTATGCACAATTTTTCCATATTAAATACATCAAGGAATCCATAACAAATGTTTTTAACAAGGTTCACTCGCCAACTTTTGTTGACCCAAAATTCCCCATTTTTACACATGATACAGGTGATCAAGTTGAAGCAAGAAACATATAGGGCGGCCTAGAAGAATAAACAAGTTTAGATTTTAGATTGTTTTAGTTAATTTTTCCTTTCCTTGTATTGTATGAATTTGACTTGAAACTTTGAGATGTAATTTGAATTTAATAAATATGAAACATATTAGTAAACATCATGAGCTTTGGTGATAACCCAATTATGCCCCGACTCTTATTCCGCTGCGGGTCGGGGTGTGACACAAATAGTGCATTTAAAGCGAAAATGGGTGAAGTATACTCACTGTGGGTGCGTTTTAGGTAGGATTAGAGATCTAAGAAGAGTCGAGAAGAGCGCCGGATCAGCCTGCATTCGCGAACGGAAGTGCATCAGTCTCTGAAAAGCTGAAACGGTTAAGTCTTGGTTGGGCAGTAGCCAAGTTCGGGCGAACTTGTGTGTAAACACACAAGTTCGAGCGAACTTGTATGATTTTGCTGAGTTTGGTGCCAAGTTCAGTCGAACTTTATGAGTTTCCTAGGAAACTTGTCAAGTTCGGGCGAACTTGTAGGAAAACCTTACTGACAAGGCAAGTTCGGGCGAACTTGCATAAAGATTTGGTGAAGAAATACTCAAGTTCCGTCGAACTTGACCCAAATGGGTACAAGTTCGGTCGAACTTGACCTGACAAGCTGGTGATTTTCGAGCGAACTTAATGTTTTCGGATCCAAAATCTTGCGTTTTCGCGTCGTTTGCTGAGGAAAATCGAGTGTTCATCCCTCCAATCCTGTGCTACTGAGAAAACTTAGGTCAGAGAGGTCTTTTAGAGCTGTTTTAGACGTTTTAAAAAAGCGTGGGCTAATCCGGGCGAACTCGGGGTTCGTTCGGATTAGTCCGGCTTGTGTAAACCAACATAAACGTCCTTGTGCTTCCATATCTAGGATCTTGAATGATAGATGCTTCGTTTCATATCAGTAAATGAACAGAACATCCTCAAAAGTCCGTATTTTGTGTCAAAATCGATATTTATCAAAGTTTTTCTCAGATCTAGAACTTACAAGCCGAGATCTTGCAGATCTCGTGTTTGGGAAGCGTCTGCTAACACCAAACGAACTCGTATTGTGTAGATCTAAGTTAAAAACAAAAGTTTCAAAGAAAAAGATGAAGATTTTCGTAAAAGAATGGGTTTTTGATGAAAACGAAGGTAGATCATTGTGCAAAATTGTTGTAAACCTTTGTTGGTTGTTGATAAACGTTGTTGCAGTGAAATCGGGTCGATTCTTACTTAGAACACGAAGGTTTCGGGTTGGGAGAGCTCTGGGCGAACTTGCAGCAATTTCAAATGAGGGAACAGAGCTTGGTATTTATAGGAGAAAACAAAAATGAAGGCTGGTGAGACCAAGTTTGGTCGAACTTGCATGAGATTCATGCAAGTTCGGGCGAACTTGCTAGATTATCAAGAGAATTCAGTCAAGTTCGGCCGAACTTGCTGAATCTCTAAGGATTCATACAAGTTCGAGCGAACTTGAGGTTAGAAAGGAGAAGTTGCTTTGGCTAGTCAAGTTCGGCCGAACTTGGGGTCACCAAGTTCGAGCGAACTTGACCCAAAAGTTGGGTTTTCTTTGATTATTTCGCGTTAAGGGTTCATTTGGTTATTCGGTTCACATTAGATAGTTATATTAAGCGTTAAATTAAGGCGTTAAGTGTTATAGTTGATATAATAGTGCGATCCAGCGATTCGAGAGTGCGAGAGCGATGCGATAGCGAGCGTAAACATAACCACAAACACACATAACACATAATTAACATAAAACCACATAAATAACTGCGATTGCGATGCGATAAGATTAGCGATGCGATTTATTAAGTGATTAGATGCGATAATAACGTAAAATACCATAATTAATTAACATAAACTTTATTATTAACCGAATCTCGGATTTACAAAGGATAGATAAACTGAAAACAAAAGAAAAGACAACAATCGAATTTTCGAGTTGTTACATCGTTAATAGTCAAGGAATTCACGTCGACCCTACAAAGATCGAAGCCGTCAAGAGTTGGATTACCCCGAAGAATGCTTCTGAGATCCGTTCATTTCTTGGATTAGCGGGTTACTACCGTCGATTCATCGCCGACTTCTCTAAAATCGCCGTTCCACTTACCGCTTTAACGCATAAGGACAAACCTTTTGTTTGGGATTCCAAGCAGGTGGAAGCCTTTCAAACTCTCAAGTGTATGCTATGCAACGCTCCCGTTCTCGCCTTACCCGATGGAAACGACGATTTCGTTGTTTACTGCGATGGCTCGAACCTTGGTCTTGGTTGTGTGCTTATGCAACGAGACAAGGTTATCGCGTATGCGTTCGACAACTCAAAATCCACGAGAAAAACTACACAACCCACGATCTCGAACTCGGTACAGTTGTTTTTGCATTAAAGATATGGCGACACTACCTTTACGGTACAAAGTGGTACGGTCTTCACCGACCATAAGAGCTTACAACATATCTTTAATCAAAAAGAACTAAACATGCGCCAACGCCGATGGGTTGAACTTCTCAACGATTACGATTGTGAGATACACTACCATCCTGGCAAAGCAAACGTCGTCGCCGATGCTCTCAGTCGACGAAGCTATGTGTATAGTATTCGTGACTCTCAAGCTTGTGCTAAACTTGATACTCGAAAGAGTAGGTCTTGTAGCATACAAGCTTGACTTACCAGAAGAACTCAACAGGATTCATCCCACATTCCACGTGTCGAACTTGAAGAAGTGCCTCGCTGATGAGAATCTCCATGTTCCGCTGGAAGATATTCAGATTGATGAATCCATGCATTTTATTGAAAGACCAGTGGAGATCATGGACTTCGGGGAGAAGAGTCTTCGACGAAGTCGCATTCCAATAGTTAGGGTACGCTGTGAGTCGAAACGGGGACCTGAGTTTACTTGGGAACGTGAAGACTCAATGCGTGAAAAATACCCGCATCTTTTTCCTACTACTTCAACTATTTAAATTTCGGGACGAAATTCCTAAAAGTAGGGGATACTGTAACATTTGTAAAAATCGGGTCTCCAAAACCCGCTCCGTTTTGTAATCAAGTACCAAGTTATAAAAGTTGCATTAATTATTTATGATTATTTTGAGTTAAAACGATACATAATTAATAAATAAACTAAACTATAAAAAATATATATGATAAAAAGTTAAAATAAAATAAATAAAAAATATATGAAGCTGCCGGGACTCGAACCCGGGTCAGCCAAGGCAATGCAACGACTTAACACTCATTCCCTAAACCACTCCGCCACAGTGTGTTTTCTGTTAACTCTAGGAAAACAAATGAAACTTATACACAAACTCAGTTTAACCGATGATGCCATCTGAAAACCGGTAATCGGCAAACCAATCGTCAAATCGATTGTTTACCTCACAAATTCAGTTATAACCGATGCACGACGGTTTCTAATCAAGTTAGAATTGATTGAACTTAAAGTTTCATCATTTTCGGTATTTGAAACCGAAAGTTCATCAAATTCCTGAATAACTCAAGCTTCAGACCATTCTCGCGATTCAGAGCTATCATATCAATACTCAATTTCAATTTGGTCGCATTTTTGAACCATAAGATCATCTGAATCAGTTCGCCGGAAAATTTCTGCAAGTCACCGGAAAACCGGGACTCACATTCTCACGGAAATTCCTCCGACTTTTTCTGTTTAAAACATGTGATTAATCAGTCTCTAACACAACTCCATCATCAGAATCGATCCTAGTCAACGTTTATCGAAAATCTTATCTTCGCCGGAAAATTTCTGAGACTGCCGGAATCACACTGTGAACTGGTAAGATACCCTAAACTTCTTTTAAACCTTGTTTAAGTGACTCAACTTCATGAATAATCGATCAACGCTGTTAATTGGTTTCAACAGCCGGAGTTCACTTCCAGTACCGACGAACCTCCGCCGGATTTCTGTGAATAACATCAATCGGTATATTCTTTTCCTTAAACTCTCTCCATTCTCTACTTTTGAATTACTGTTAATGTCTGAGAATTGTATAAATCACAAATCAATCATAACAAGTCGAATTATGCTGTCTGTGTAAATCGGCGAAGGAGATGAAGTCATAACAGAACATAAGATTAATTAAAAACGGTATTTTAAACGGGTTAGACACACAGTCCAGCGGTGGACTGTGTGCAAATTTCACACACACGTCCCGAGTTCGATCCTTGCTACACGCACGCCTTGTGTAATAACATGCCTTTTTGATCAAGAACTAAACCGGGTTAAAACAGATAGTTGTTAAGTATAATAAAAACCAAGATAATAACCGGGTTAGACACACAGTCCAGCGGTGGACTGTGTGCAACATGAACTGCACGTCGCGCGTTCGAAACTTGTCACGAGCACCGGTCCAATTGAATTAAAACGTTTTTGCAAATAAAGGAATTTTCGGTTAATTCAAATAAGTGTACAAATATAATTAAAAACGAGTTTATTACGGGTTAGACACGTAGCTCAGTTGGTAGAGTTGCGTGCACGCGAACGGAAGGTCGCCGGTTCGAATCCCACCCGGCGCAGGTATATTCGCTGACCGAACCGGTCAACGGTCAACGCTTAAAAAAATAATATTTTTTTTATATTTTTATTTATTTAATTTAATTTAAAAATCAATTAAAAATACTTAAAATAACATTTTTAAAGATAGAAAATAGCCATAAACTCACAAAAATATATCTAAAAATTTCATTAAAATCCTTAATAACATCCATCCATTTAATATATTTTTCCATTATTATTTAGGTTAGTATTCCTCGTCGACTCGCTCATCTAAATCGTGCGCATCTCACCATCTCCAATTTAACGCACCCAATGTGAGTGAATCTTTCAAATTCCCCGTTTTAATCACGTTTTTGGGGTGTATCATGTGTCTTTGTTTATATACATATTATAACTAAACTATTGTGCATACATCATATCATGACATGTGTATTTAGTTTGTTGCTGTTAAGTAGTTATTATTGGATGCAAATTATTATTTCAGTACATACAATTGCCGAGGCCGCCGCTCCCCATTTATGAGGTTTGAGCTTGTTCCCCATTTTATTATGCGGTTGAACCTGGCGTGCCCGCATACGATCGGCTCCGTTTGATTGAGCCTTGATCGCACAGTTCATTTTACATTTTCAGTACATGCAATACGATCGGCTCCGTTTGATTGAGCCTTGATCGCACAGTTCATTTTACATTTTCAGTACATGCAATACGATCGGCTCCGTTTGATTGAGCCTTGATCGCACAGTTCATTTATGTTAGTTATCGTATGATATTGGTATATTCATGTATGCTAGCAAGTGTTATTGTATGTTATAATTGTAACAGCTATTTGCCAATACTTGAATATTTACATTTGTTTATTTATGATTATGCACAATATTTCATTGATAAACTAACCATAAAATCATTATCAAATGTTTATCTAATAAGGTTCACTCGCCAACTTATGTTGACCCAAAAACTCCCATTTTACACATGATACAGGTGAACCAACAGCAGCTAGGAACACATAGGACCTGGATTAGAAGAATAAAACGATTTAGTATTGGGATCGTTATGATTGGTTATTTTCCTTTGTATTGAATGAACATGTTGGGATGTTTGAAAATGTAACTTTGACTTTATTAATTATGAAACATAATAGTAAATGTCATGTGCTTTGGTGATAACCCAATTATGCCCCGACTCTTATTTCCGCTGCCGGTCGGGGTGTGACAGATTGGTATCAGAGCCATGACTATAGGGATATAGGATAGGTTATTAGACCCTTAGAGCCTATACTATAGTCGATTAGAAACTTATAAGAATTTTGTGTGTTATATGCCAAATTTCATGATGTTATATGTTTTATGTTAAATGTTACATTTGATATTGTGCAAGCATGTTCATAAGTATGTATTATCAAATAATGTCTATCATGAAATCGTATGCTCATAACATATCACATCCATGAAAGCACACACCACATCATGATTGATTTTACAATGATTTTCGTGTTTTCAAATCTCATCAAAGTGAGTTCTCATGACGGGATGTAGTAACTGGAAGGGTATTAGTACCGGTAGTCGGAACGTCCTGTCTAGGCTGGCATTCGTATAAATCCAAAATAAAGGACCAGTTTGCCTACCTGGGGACTAACGATGAGAGTACGAAGTACTTATTAGGCCAAAGCATGCTATACCAAACGTCGTGTGAACTAATCCCACTTTGAGTTGTCATTGTGTCTACACCTGGACACGTTCCGACCAAACATCTCATGAACATATTTTGTGGTTTGCATTCGGGGGATGCGAGTGCTAAATTGCCAATACTAATGTGAATCCTACCAAGCCAATAGCCATGGGGGGCCCACATGACTATGTAGGTGAAGGTATGGGGGACATTTGAGGCCCAACATGAGCGAACCCAAGACATCCTATGGATGTAGTTGCATTATTGATATTTATGTTATTTTCATTTTCTTAAAGACACATGACACCTAAAAAGACACCATAAACTCACAATCTTCTCATTTTATGATCCTGTAGATGTCGTCTAGACAGCATCGAAGGGGTAAAAGATCGGGAAAGTCTCAGGAACGTTTGGCCACTCATATCGCGAAACAAATGGCCACGATATTGCCTGACATCGTGGTACAAGTACAACAAGCCCTTGCTACAAATCCTACTAACCCTCCTCAACAACAGGACCAGAACATCGACAACCCTCCTACCATCAAGTGCTCCTACAAACATTTTAAGTCCTGTGATCCTCCAAAATTCGAAGGGACCGAGGGAGTCACTGCTCTCCTACATTGGTTCGAGGAGATGGAAAACGTTTTCTTAAACTGCGATTGTCCTGAGGATCGCAAGGTTCGTTACGCCACCGGGAGACTACTTGGTGTAGTGCTCACTTGGTGGAATACTGAGAAAGGGAAGAGGGGAACTGAAGATGCGATGGCCTTAACTTGGGAGGAGTTAAGGGAAATCATGACTAGGCGTTTCTGTCCTAGAAGTGAAATTAAGAAGTTGGAGGATGAATTTCATGCCTTAAAGCAAAAGGAGGGTGATCACTCTACTTACAACAAGAGGTTTTTGGAGTTGAACCAAATGGTTCCAAATTTATTTACTCCAACCTATCGCCTGATTGAACATTATATTCGAGGACTTCCCTCGAAAATCCAAGATTCGGTTCTCAGCGTTTCACCGGTAACACTTGAAGCTGCCATGGAGTTGGCAACTGAACTGACCGAAAACCGAATTCGTAATGGGAAGTTCAAAGAAGAGAAGAAGAAAGCCCCTGTTGAGGGACAAACCTCAAACCACCCCATTCCTTCCTCTAAGTTTGCTAACAAGAGGAAGCGTAACACCAGGAATTTTGCAGTCACCCAAACCAACACCCCTATTCCTGCTGCACCCATCACTCAAGTCACTCCTTCACCCGCGCCATACAGAAGACCCTACACAGGCCCATTACCAAAATGTAACCGTTGTCAGTATCACCACTCCCTTGAGCATCCTTGCCAATACTGCACCGGCTGCGGTCGCGCAGGACATACTGTTCAAAACTGCCGCATGCCTCAACGAACAAATCGCCACCAACCTTTAACCCAAACCCCCCAACAGTTAATGGGTCAAGCACAACAACAACTACCATTTCCACCCACCCACCATTTAGCCCAAACATACTATCAACCCAATTACCCTATGGGCCAACCTATGCGGGCTTGTTTCAATTGCGGCGACCCAAGTCATTTCAGAGACACATGTCCAAGGCTGATTAATATTATTCATGCTCAGGCCCAAGCCAACCCTGTGAATCAAGCGAACCAAGCTCCTCCACCTGCAAGAGGAAGAGCTTTCAATATTAACGCGAACCAGGCCAGAGCTGACGGCAATGTGGTCAACGGTACGTTTCTTATAAATGGTAGATATGCCTCTATGTTATTTGATACTGGTGCGGATAGAAGTTTTGTGTCATTAGAATTTGAACCCATCTTAAGCAAAAATCGGGATAAGCTCGCGGAATCCATAACGGTGGAAGTTGCGGACGGGAAACCAGTTTCATTAGACTCTATATTACGCAACTGTACACTCACCTTAAACGACCACGATTTCTCAGTCGACCTTATTCCTATGAAGCTGGGAAGTTTCGACATCATAATCGGTATGGATTGGCTCAGTCAACATCATGCGGAAGTTGTATGTCGTGAAAAATTTATTCGTATTCCTCTTTCAAACGGTCAAACTCTTCGAATCATTGGAGAAACCTCGTCGAAAGGGCTCAACTTAATGTCTTGTCTTCAAGCTCAAAAATACCTTCGCAAGAATTATGTCGCATTTTTAGCCCATATCATCAAGAAGGGGACCACAGAGAAGAAACTTGAAGATATTCCTGTAGTAAAAGATTTTCCACAAGTTTTTCCTGACGACATTTCAGGACTTCCTCCAATCAGAGATGTCGAATTCCGTATTGACCTTATACCTGGTGCTACACCAGTTGCAAAATCTCCATATAGGTTAGCCCCCTCTGAAATGCAAGAGCTAGCCAGTCAATTGCAAGATTGACTGACAAGGGATTCATACGTCCTAGCTCATCGCCTTGGGGTGCACCTGTCCTTTTTGTAAAGAAGAAAGATGGATCTTTTCGTATGTGCATCGACTACAGGGAGCTTAACAAGTTAACCATCAAAAATCGCTATCCTTTACCTCGCATAGATGATCTTCTTGACCAACTACAAGGTGCCAGCTGCTTTTCGAAAATCGATCTTCGATCTGGCTATCATCAGCTTAGAGTGCATGAAGAAGACGTCCCTAAGACTGCTTTTCGAACTCGTTATGGCCACTATGAATTCATGGTTATGCCGTTTGGATTAACCAACGCACCAGCTGTCTTCATGGACCTAATGAACAGAGTCTGCAAACCTTACCTTGATCGATTTGTTATAGTTTTCATCGATGATATTCTTATTTATTCAAAATCTAAAGCTGATCATGAACGTCATCTTCGACTCGTTCTTGCACTTCTAGAAAAGGAAAAGCTTTATGCCAAGTTCTCTAAATGTGAATTCTGGTTAAAAGAGGTGCAATTCCTCGGGCATGTAGTCAATGACAAAGGAATACATGTTGACCCTTCAAAGATCAAGGCAGTTCAAGAATGGCAAGCTCCACGTACACCAACTGAAGTAAGATCTTTTCTTGGACTAGCTGGCTATTATCGTCGGTTCATTTCAAACTTCTCTCGCATTGCTGTGCCACTCACGGCTTTAACCCATAAGGGAAAACCATTCGTATGGGGACCCAAGCAAGAAGAAGCTTTTCAAACGCTTAAACAAAAACTTTGTGATGCACCAATCCTCACTCTTCCCGAAGGTTGTGATGATTTCGTAGTCTATTGCGACGCGTCAGGGCAAGGATTAGGTTGCGTTCTCATGCAAAGAGGAAAAGTCATAGCTTATGCCTCGAGGCAACTCAAGACACATGAAAAGAACTACACCACTCATGACCTAGAACTTGGAGCCGTTGTATTCGCTCTTAAGATATGGAGACATTATCTCTATGGTACTAAGTGTGAAATATACACTGACCACAAGAGTCTTCAACATATCTTTAATCAAAAAGAGTTAAATATGAGGCAACGAAGATGGGTCGAACTTCTGAATGATTACGACTGTGAAATTAGATACCACCCTGGTAAAGCAAATGTGGTGGCTGATGCACTTAGTCGAAAGGGTTATGCGAACTCCATTCATCTTCTATGTTCGTAAATTATAACCGACATTAAAGATCAAATTCGAGAAGCTCAACACGTTTCAATAACAGAAGAAGATGTACGAAAAGAGATGTCCGTGGAGCCGAGTTAAAACTTGAAACTAAATTTGATGGTATTCTGTATTACCTAGATCGTATCTGCATTTCTAACCACAACAATCTTCGTGAAACTCTTATGAATGAAGCTCACAAAACGCGATATTCTATACACCCAGGAGCCGATAAGATGTATTAAGACTTACGATACACCTATTGGTGGCCTGGAATGAAGAAGGATGTTGCCGTTTTTGTTTCCAAGTGTCTCACATGTTCTAAGGTGAAGGCTGAACACCAAAGACCCTCAGGACTTCTAGTCCAACCGGAAATACCTGTATGGAAGTGGGAAAATATAACCATGGATTTCATTACCGGGTTACCTCGCACTTCTGGTGGGTATGACACTATATGGGTGATTATAGACCGACTTACAAAATCAGCTCATTTTATTCCTATTCGAGAAGATTTCAAGAACGAAAAGCTTGCTCGTATTTATATCAACGAAATCGTAAGCCGGCATGGGGTACCATTAAGTATTATTTCTGATCGTGATGGTCGTTTCACCTCACGAACATGGCAAGCAGTACAATCCGCTATGGGCACTCGATTAGATCTCAGTACCGCCTATCATCCTCAAACTGATGGACAGTCTGAGCGCACCATTCAAACTCTTGAGGATATTCTTAGAGCATGTGTCATAGACTTCAAGGGAAATTGGGACGCCCACCTACCGTTAGTTGAATTTTCGTACAACAACAACTATCAATCGAGCATCGGCATGGCACCTTTTGAAGCCTTATATGGTCGAAAGTGCCGATCTCCTGTGTGTTGGCACGAAATTGGGGAAGCACAAATTACTGGTCTAGAATTGATCCAAGAAACCACAGATAAGATTCATCAAATTCGAAACAATCTTCTAGCGGCTCAAAGTCGTCAAAAGAGTTACGCAGATAAACGACGGAAGCCCTTAGAGTTTAACATTGGTGATCATGTGCTTTTAAAAGTATCACCGTGGAAGGGAGTAGTTCGTTTTGGTCAAAAGGGGAAGCTAGCACCACGTTACGTAGGACCTTTCAAGATACTCGAAAGAGTAGGTCCTGTAGCATACAAGCTTGACTTACCAGAAGAACTCAACAGGATTCATCCCACATTCCACGTGTCGAACTTGAAGAAGTGCCTCGCTGATGAGAATCTCCATGTTCCGCTGGAAGATATTCAGATTGATGAATCCATGCATTTTATTGAAAGACCAGTGGAGATCATGGACTTCGGGGAGAAGAGTCTTCGACGAAGTCGCATTCCAATAGTTAGGGTACGCTGTGAGTCGAAACGGGGACCTGAGTTTACTTGGGAACGTGAAGACTCAATGCGTGAAAAATACCCGCATCTTTTTCCTACTACTTCAACTATTTAAATTTCGGGACGAAATTCCTAAAAGTAGGGGATACTGTAACATTTGTAAAAATCGGGTCTCCAAAACCCGCTCCGTTTTGTAATCAAGTACCAAGTTATAAAAGTTGCATTAATTATTTATGATTATTTTGAGTTAAAACGATACATAATTAATAAATAAACTAAACTATAAAAAATATATATGATAAAAAGTTAAAATAAAATAAATAAAAAATATATGAAGCTGCCGGGACTCGAACCCGGGTCAGCCAAGGCAATGCAACGACTTAACACTCATTCCCTAAACCACTCCGCCACAGTGTGTTTTCTGTTAACTCTAGGAAAACAAATGAAACTTATACACAAACTCAGTTTAACCGATGATGCCATCTGAAAACCGGTAATCGGCAAACCAATCGTCAAATCGATTGTTTACCTCACAAATTCAGTTATAACCGATGCACGACGGTTTCTAATCAAGTTAGAATTGATTGAACTTAAAGTTTCATCATTTTCGGTATTTGAAACCGAAAGTTCATCAAATTCCTGAATAACTCAAGCTTCAGACCATTCTCGCGATTCAGAGCTATCATATCAATACTCAATTTCAATTTGGTCGCATTTTTGAACCATAAGATCATCTGAATCAGTTCGCCGGAAAATTTCTGCAAGTCACCGGAAAACCGGGACTCACATTCTCACGGAAATTCCTCCGACTTTTTCTGTTTAAAACATGTGATTAATCAGTCTCTAACACAACTCCATCATCAGAATCGATCCTAGTCAACGTTTATCGAAAATCTTATCTTCGCCGGAAAATTTCTGAGACTGCCGGAATCACACTGTGAACTGGTAAGATACCCTAAACTTCTTTTAAACCTTGTTTAAGTGACTCAACTTCATGAATAATCGATCAACGCTGTTAATTGGTTTCAACAGCCGGAGTTCACTTCCAGTACCGACGAACCTCCGCCGGATTTCTGTGAATAACATCAATCGGTATATTCTTTTCCTTAAACTCTCTCCATTCTCTACTTTTGAATTACTGTTAATGTCTGAGAATTGTATAAATCACAAATCAATCATAACAAGTCGAATTATGCTGTCTGTGTAAATCGGCGAAGGAGATGAAGTCATAACAGAACATAAGATTAATTAAAAACGGTATTTTAAACGGGTTAGACACACAGTCCAGCGGTGGACTGTGTGCAAATTTCACACACACGTCCCGAGTTCGATCCTTGCTACACGCACGCCTTGTGTAATAACATGCCTTTTTGATCAAGAACTAAACCGGGTTAAAACAGATAGTTGTTAAGTATAATAAAAACCAAGATAATAACCGGGTTAGACACACAGTCCAGCGGTGGACTGTGTGCAACATGAACTGCACGTCGCGCGTTCGAAACTTGTCACGAGCACCGGTCCAATTGAATTAAAACGTTTTTGCAAATAAAGGAATTTTCGGTTAATTCAAATAAGTGTACAAATATAATTAAAAACGAGTTTATTACGGGTTAGACACGTAGCTCAGTTGGTAGAGTTGCGTGCACGCGAACGGAAGGTCGCCGGTTCGAATCCCACCCGGCGCAGGTATATTCGCTGACCGAACCGGTCAACGGTCAACGCTTAAAAAAATAATATTTTTTTTATATTTTTATTTATTTAATTTAATTTAAAAATCAATTAAAAATACTTAAAATAACATTTTTAAAGATAGAAAATAGCCATAAACTCACAAAAATATATCTAAAAATTTCATTAAAATCCTTAATAACATCCATCCATTTAATATATTTTTCCATTATTATTTAGGTTAGTATTCCTCGTCGACTCGCTCATCTAAATCGTGCGCATCTCACCATCTCCAATTTAACGCACCCAATGTGAGTGAATCTTTCAAATTCCCCGTTTTAATCACGTTTTTGGGGTGTATCATGTGTCTTTGTTTATATACATATTATAACTAAACTATTGTGCATACATCATATCATGACATGTGTATTTAGTTTGTTGCTGTTAAGTAGTTATTATTGGATGCAAATTATTATTTCAGTACATACAATTGCCGAGGCCGCCGCTCCCCATTTATGAGGTTTGAGCTTGTTCCCCATTTTATTATGCGGTTGAACCTGGCGTGCCCGCATACGATCGGCTCCGTTTGATTGAGCCTTGATCGCACAGTTCATTTTACATTTTCAGTACATGCAATACGATCGGCTCCGTTTGATTGAGCCTTGATCGCACAGTTCATTTTACATTTTCAGTACATGCAATACGATCGGCTCCGTTTGATTGAGCCTTGATCGCACAGTTCATTTATGTTAGTTATCGTATGATATTGGTATATTCATGTATGCTAGCAAGTGTTATTGTATGTTATAATTGTAACAGCTATTTGCCAATACTTGAATATTTACATTTGTTTATTTATGATTATGCACAATATTTCATTGATAAACTAACCATAAAATCATTATCAAATGTTTATCTAATAAGGTTCACTCGCCAACTTATGTTGACCCAAAAACTCCCATTTTACACATGATACAGGTGAACCAACAGCAGCTAGGAACACATAGGACCTGGATTAGAAGAATAAAACGATTTAGTATTGGGATCGTTATGATTGGTTATTTTCCTTTGTATTGAATGAACATGTTGGGATGTTTGAAAATGTAACTTTGACTTTATTAATTATGAAACATAATAGTAAATGTCATGTGCTTTGGTGATAACCCAATTATGCCCCGACTCTTATTTCCGCTGCCGGTCGGGGTGTGACAGATTGGTATCAGAGCCATGACTATAGGGATATAGGATAGGTTATTAGACCCTTAGAGCCTATACTATAGTCGATTAGAAACTTATAAGAATTTTGTGTGTTATATGCCAAATTTCATGATGTTTATATGTTTTATGTTAAATGTTACATTTGATATTGTGCAAGCATGTTCATAAGTATGTATTATCAAATAATGTCTATCATGAAATCGTATGCTCATAACATATCACATCCATGAAAGCACACACCACATCATGATTGATTTTACAATGATTTTCGTGTTTTCAAATCTCATCAAAGTGAGTTCTCATGACGGGATGTAGTAACTGGAAGGGTATTAGTACCGGTAGTCGGAACGTCCTGTCTAGGCTGGCATTCGTATAAATCCAAAATAAAGGACCAGTTTGCCTACCTGGGGACTAACGATGAGAGTACGAAGTACTTATTAGGCCAAAGCATGCTATACCAAACGTCGTGTGAACTAATCCCACTTTGAGTTGTCATTGTGTCTACACCTGGACACGTTCCGACCAAACATCTCATGAACATATTTTGTGGTTTGCATTCGGGGGATGCGAGTGCTAAATTGCCAATACTAATGTGAATCCTACCAAGCCAATAGCCATGGGGGGCCCACATGACTATGTAGGTGAAGGTATGGGGGACATTTGAGGCCCAACATGAGCGAACCCAAGACATCCTATGGATGTAGTTGCATTATTGATATTTATGTTATTTTCATTTTCTTAAAGACACATGACACCTAAAAAGACACCATAAACTCACAATCTTCTCATTTTATGATCCTGTAGATGTCGTCTAGACAGCATCGAAGGGGTAAAAGATCGGGAAAGTCTCAGGAACGTTTGGCCACTCATATCGCGAAACAAATGGCCACGATATTGCCTGACATCGTGGTACAAGTACAACAAGCCCTTGCTACAAATCCTACTAACCCTCCTCAACAACAGGACCAGAACATCGACAACCCTCCTACCATCAAGTGCTCCTACAAACATTTTAAGTCCTGTGATCCTCCAAAATTCGAAGGGACCGAGGGAGTCACTGCTCTCCTACATTGGTTCGAGGAGATGGAAAACGTTTTCTTAAACTGCGATTGTCCTGAGGATCGCAAGGTTCGTTACGCCACCGGGAGACTACTTGGTGTAGTGCTCACTTGGTGGAATACTGAGAAAGGGAAGAGGGGAACTGAAGATGCGATGGCCTTAACTTGGGAGGAGTTAAGGGAAATCATGACTAGGCGTTTCTGTCCTAGAAGTGAAATTAAGAAGTTGGAGGATGAATTTCATGCCTTAAAGCAAAAGGAGGGTGATCACTCTACTTACAACAAGAGGTTTTTGGAGTTGAACCAAATGGTTCCAAATTTATTTACTCCAACCTATCGCCTGATTGAACATTATATTCGAGGACTTCCCTCGAAAATCCAAGATTCGGTTCTCAGCGTTTCACCGGTAACACTTGAAGCTGCCATGGAGTTGGCAACTGAACTGACCGAAAACCGAATTCGTAATGGGAAGTTCAAAGAAGAGAAGAAGAAAGCCCCTGTTGAGGGACAAACCTCAAACCACCCCATTCCTTCCTCTAAGTTTGCTAACAAGAGGAAGCGTAACACCAGGAATTTTGCAGTCACCCAAACCAACACCCCTATTCCTGCTGCACCCATCACTCAAGTCACTCCTTCACCCGCGCCATACAGAAGACCCTACACAGGCCCATTACCAAAATGTAACCGTTGTCAGTATCACCACTCCCTTGAGCATCCTTGCCAATACTGCACCGGCTGCGGTCGCGCAGGACATACTGTTCAAAACTGCCGCATGCCTCAACGAACAAATCGCCACCAACCTTTAACCCAAACCCCCCAACAGTTAATGGGTCAAGCACAACAACAACTACCATTTCCACCCACCCACCATTTAGCCCAAACATACTATCAACCCAATTACCCTATGGGCCAACCTATGCGGGCTTGTTTCAATTGCGGCGACCCAAGTCATTTCAGAGACACATGTCCAAGGCTGATTAATATTATTCATGCTCAGGCCCAAGCCAACCCTGTGAATCAAGCGAACCAAGCTCCTCCACCTGCAAGAGGAAGAGCTTTCAATATTAACGCGAACCAGGCCAGAGCTGACGGCAATGTGGTCAACGGTACGTTTCTTATAAATGGTAGATATGCCTCTATGTTATTTGATACTGGTGCGGATAGAAGTTTTGTGTCATTAGAATTTGAACCCATCTTAAGCAAAAATCGGGATAAGCTCGCGGAATCCATAACGGTGGAAGTTGCGGACGGGAAACCAGTTTCATTAGACTCTATATTACGCAACTGTACACTCACCTTAAACGACCACGATTTCTCAGTCGACCTTATTCCTATGAAGCTGGGAAGTTTCGACATCATAATCGGTATGGATTGGCTCAGTCAACATCATGCGGAAGTTGTATGTCGTGAAAAATTTATTCGTATTCCTCTTTCAAACGGTCAAACTCTTCGAATCATTGGAGAAACCTCGTCGAAAGGGCTCAACTTAATGTCTTGTCTTCAAGCTCAAAAATACCTTCGCAAGAATTATGTCGCATTTTTAGCCCATATCATCAAGAAGGGGACCACAGAGAAGAAACTTGAAGATATTCCTGTAGTAAAAGATTTTCCACAAGTTTTTCCTGACGACATTTCAGGACTTCCTCCAATCAGAGATGTCGAATTCCGTATTGACCTTATACCTGGTGCTACACCAGTTGCAAAATCTCCATATAGGTTAGCCCCCTCTGAAATGCAAGAGCTAGCCAGTCAATTGCAAGAGTTGACTGACAAGGGATTCATACGTCCTAGCTCATCGCCTTGGGGTGCACCTGTCCTTTTTGTAAAGAAGAAAGATGGATCTTTTCGTATGTGCATCGACTACAGGGAGCTTAACAAGTTAACCATCAAAAATCGCTATCCTTTACCTCGCATAGATGATCTTCTTGACCAACTACAAGGTGCCAGCTGCTTTTCGAAAATCGATCTTCGATCTGGCTATCATCAGCTTAGAGTGCATGAAGAAGACGTCCCTAAGACTGCTTTTCGAACTCGTTATGGCCACTATGAATTCATGGTTATGCCGTTTGGATTAACCAACGCACCAGCTGTCTTCATGGACCTAATGAACAGAGTCTGCAAACCTTACCTTGATCGATTTGTTATAGTTTTCATCGATGATATTCTTATTTATTCAAAATCTAAAGCTGATCATGAACGTCATCTTCGACTCGTTCTTGCACTTCTAGAAAAGGAAAAGCTTTATGCCAAGTTCTCTAAATGTGAATTCTGGTTAAAAGAGGTGCAATTCCTCGGGCATGTAGTCAATGACAAAGGAATACATGTTGACCCTTCAAAGATCAAGGCAGTTCAAGAATGGCAAGCTCCACGTACACCAACTGAAGTAAGATCTTTTCTTGGACTAGCTGGCTATTATCGTCGGTTCATTTCAAACTTCTCTCGCATTGCTGTGCCACTCACGGCTTTAACCCATAAGGGAAAACCATTCGTATGGGGACCCAAGCAAGAAGAAGCTTTTCAAACGCTTAAACAAAAACTTTGTGATGCACCAATCCTCACTCTTCCCGAAGGTTGTGATGATTTCGTAGTCTATTGCGACGCGTCAGGGCAAGGATTAGGTTGCGTTCTCATGCAAAGAGGAAAAGTCATAGCTTATGCCTCGAGGCAACTCAAGACACATGAAAAGAACTACACCACTCATGACCTAGAACTTGGAGCCGTTGTATTCGCTCTTAAGATATGGAGACATTATCTCTATGGTACTAAGTGTGAAATATACACTGACCACAAGAGTCTTCAACATATCTTTAATCAAAAAGAGTTAAATATGAGGCAACGAAGATGGGTCGAACTTCTGAATGATTACGACTGTGAAATTAGATACCACCCTGGTAAAGCAAATGTGGTGGCTGATGCACTTAGTCGAAAGGGTTATGCGAACTCCATTCATCTTCTATGTTCGTAAATTATAACCGACATTAAAGATCAAATTCGAGAAGCTCAACACGTTTCAATAACAGAAGAAGATGTACGAAAAGAGATGTCCGTGGAGCCGAGTTAAAACTTGAAACTAAATTTGATGGTATTCTGTATTACCTAGATCGTATCTGCATTTCTAACCACAACAATCTTCGTGAAACTCTTATGAATGAAGCTCACAAAACGCGATATTCTATACACCCAGGAGCCGATAAGATGTATTAAGACTTACGATACACCTATTGGTGGCCTGGAATGAAGAAGGATGTTGCCGTTTTTGTTTCCAAGTGTCTCACATGTTCTAAGGTGAAGGCTGAACACCAAAGACCCTCAGGACTTCTAGTCCAACCGGAAATACCTGTATGGAAGTGGGAAAATATAACCATGGATTTCATTACCGGGTTACCTCGCACTTCTGGTGGGTATGACACTATATGGGTGATTATAGACCGACTTACAAAATCAGCTCATTTTATTCCTATTCGAGAAGATTTCAAGAACGAAAAGCTTGCTCGTATTTATATCAACGAAATCGTAAGCCGGCATGGGGTACCATTAAGTATTATTTCTGATCGTGATGGTCGTTTCACCTCACGAACATGGCAAGCAGTACAATCCGCTATGGGCACTCGATTAGATCTCAGTACCGCCTATCATCCTCAAACTGATGGACAGTCTGAGCGCACCATTCAAACTCTTGAGGATATTCTTAGAGCATGTGTCATAGACTTCAAGGGAAATTGGGACGCCCACCTACCGTTAGTTGAATTTTCGTACAACAACAACTATCAATCGAGCATCGGCATGGCACCTTTTGAAGCCTTATATGGTCGAAAGTGCCGATCTCCTGTGTGTTGGCACGAAATTGGGGAAGCACAAATTACTGGTCTAGAATTGATCCAAGAAACCACAGATAAGATTCATCAAATTCGAAACAATCTTCTAGCGGCTCAAAGTCGTCAAAAGAGTTACGCAGATAAACGACGGAAGCCCTTAGAGTTTAACATTGGTGATCATGTGCTTTTAAAAGTATCACCGTGGAAGGGAGTAGTTCGTTTTGGTCAAAAGGGGAAGCTAGCACCACGTTACGTAGGACCTTTCAAGATACTCGAAAGAGTAGGTCCTGTAGCATACAAGCTTGACTTACCAGAAGAACTCAACAGGATTCATCCCACATTCCACGTGTCGAACTTGAAGAAGTGCCTCGCTGATGAGAATCTCCATGTTCCGCTGGAAGATATTCAGATTGATGAATCCATGCATTTTATTGAAAGACCAGTGGAGATCATGGACTTCGGGGAGAAGAGTCTTCGACGAAGTCGCATTCCAATAGTTAGGGTACGCTGTGAGTCGAAACGGGGACCTGAGTTTACTTGGGAACGTGAAGACTCAATGCGTGAAAAATACCCGCATCTTTTTCCTACTACTTCAACTATTTAAATTTCGGGACGAAATTCCTAAAAGTAGGGGATACTGTAACATTTGTAAAAATCGGGTCTCCAAAACCCGCTCCGTTTTGTAATCAAGTACCAAGTTATAAAAGTTGCATTAATTATTTATGATTATTTTGAGTTAAAACGATACATAATTAATAAATAAACTAAACTATAAAAAATATATATGATAAAAAGTTAAAATAAAATAAATAAAAAATATATGAAGCTGCCGGGACTCGAACCCGGGTCAGCCAAGGCAATGCAACGACTTAACACTCATTCCCTAAACCACTCCGCCACAGTGTGTTTTCTGTTAACTCTAGGAAAACAAATGAAACTTATACACAAACTCAGTTTAACCGATGATGCCATCTGAAAACCGGTAATCGGCAAACCAATCGTCAAATCGATTGTTTACCTCACAAATTCAGTTATAACCGATGCACGACGGTTTCTAATCAAGTTAGAATTGATTGAACTTAAAGTTTCATCATTTTCGGTATTTGAAACCGAAAGTTCATCAAATTCCTGAATAACTCAAGCTTCAGACCATTCTCGCGATTCAGAGCTATCATATCAATACTCAATTTCAATTTGGTCGCATTTTTGAACCATAAGATCATCTGAATCAGTTCGCCGGAAAATTTCTGCAAGTCACCGGAAAACCGGGACTCACATTCTCACGGAAATTCCTCCGACTTTTTCTGTTTAAAACATGTGATTAATCAGTCTCTAACACAACTCCATCATCAGAATCGATCCTAGTCAACGTTTATCGAAAATCTTATCTTCGCCGGAAAATTTCTGAGACTGCCGGAATCACACTGTGAACTGGTAAGATACCCTAAACTTCTTTTAAACCTTGTTTAAGTGACTCAACTTCATGAATAATCGATCAACGCTGTTAATTGGTTTCAACAGCCGGAGTTCACTTCCAGTACCGACGAACCTCCGCCGGATTTCTGTGAATAACATCAATCGGTATATTCTTTTCCTTAAACTCTCTCCATTCTCTACTTTTGAATTACTGTTAATGTCTGAGAATTGTATAAATCACAAATCAATCATAACAAGTCGAATTATGCTGTCTGTGTAAATCGGCGAAGGAGATGAAGTCATAACAGAACATAAGATTAATTAAAAACGGTATTTTAAACGGGTTAGACACACAGTCCAGCGGTGGACTGTGTGCAAATTTCACACACACGTCCCGAGTTCGATCCTTGCTACACGCACGCCTTGTGTAATAACATGCCTTTTTGATCAAGAACTAAACCGGGTTAAAACAGATAGTTGTTAAGTATAATAAAAACCAAGATAATAACCGGGTTAGACACACAGTCCAGCGGTGGACTGTGTGCAACATGAACTGCACGTCGCGCGTTCGAAACTTGTCACGAGCACCGGTCCAATTGAATTAAAACGTTTTTGCAAATAAAGGAATTTTCGGTTAATTCAAATAAGTGTACAAATATAATTAAAAACGAGTTTATTACGGGTTAGACACGTAGCTCAGTTGGTAGAGTTGCGTGCACGCGAACGGAAGGTCGCCGGTTCGAATCCCACCCGGCGCAGGTATATTCGCTGACCGAACCGGTCAACGGTCAACGGTCAACGCTTAAAAAAATAATATTTTTTTTATATTTTTATTTATTTAATTTAATTTAAAAATCAATTAAAAATACTTAAAATAACATTTTTAAAGATAGAAAATAGCCATAAACTCACAAAAATATATCTAAAAATTTCATTAAAATCCTTAATAACATCCATCCATTTAATATATTTTTCCATTATTATTTAGGTTAGTATTCCTCGTCGACTCGCTCATCTAAATCGTGCGCATCTCACCATCTCCAATTTAACGCACCCAATGTGAGTGAATCTTTCAAATTCCCCGTTTTAATCACGTTTTTGGGGTGTATCATGTGTCTTTGTTTATATACATATTATAACTAAACTATTGTGCATACATCATATCATGACATGTGTATTTAGTTTGTTGCTGTTAAGTAGTTATTATTGGATGCAAATTATTATTTCAGTACATACAATTGCCGAGGCCGCCGCTCCCCATTTATGAGGTTTGAGCTTGTTCCCCATTTTATTATGCGGTTGAACCTGGCGTGCCCGCATACGATCGGCTCCGTTTGATTGAGCCTTGATCGCACAGTTCATTTTACATTTTCAGTACATGCAATACGATCGGCTCCGTTTGATTGAGCCTTGATCGCACAGTTCATTTTACATTTTCAGTACATGCAATACGATCGGCTCCGTTTGATTGAGCCTTGATCGCACAGTTCATTTATGTTAGTTATCGTATGATATCGGTATATTCATGTATGCTAGCAAGTGTTATTGTATGTTATAATTGTAACAGCTATTTGCCAATACTTGAATATTTACATTTGTTCATTTATGATTATGCACAATATTTAACCATAAAATCATTATCAAATGTTTATCTAATAAGGTTCACTCGCCAACTTATGTTGACCCAAAAACTCCCATTTTACACATGATACAGGTGAACCAGCAGCAGCTAGGAACACATAGGACCTGGATTAGAAGAATAAAACGATTTAGTATTAGGATTGTTATGATTGGTTATTTTCCTTTGTATTGAATGAACATGTTTGGATGTTTGAAAATGTAACTTTGACTTTATTAATTATGAAACATAATAGTAAATGTCATGTGCTTTGGTGATAACCCAATTATGCCCCGACTCTTATTTCCGCTGCGGGTCGGGGTGTGACACTGACCGTGACGGTCGCTTTACCTCGCGTCTCTGGGAGACCTTCCAATCCGCACTCGGTACTAAGCTTAACCTTAGTACTGCGTTTCATCCACAAACCGACGGTCAGACTGAGCACACGATCCGCACCCTCGAAGACATGCTTCGTGCGTGCATCATAGATTTCGGTGGTAATTGGGATACGCATTTACCTTTCGAATTCTCGTACAATAATAGCTATCATTCTAGTATTCAAATGGCACCATTTGAAGCATTATATGGAAGAAAATGTCGATCGCCTATTGCATGACACGAGATCGGAGAACCACAAATCACCGGTCCCGAGTTAATACGAGAAACGACGGACAAGATCCTCCAAATCAGAGACAATCTCTTGAAAGCTCGGAGTCGTCAAAAGAGTTACGCCGATAAACGCCGCAAGCCCCTGCAGTTCGAAGTGGGAGATCACGTTCTCCTAAAGGTTGCACCTTAGAAGGGAGTGGTCCGCTTCGGCAAGAAAGGAAAGCTAGTGCCACGATACGTTGGACCCTTTAAGATTCTGGAAAGAATTGGAAAAGTGGCCTACCGACTCGAATTACTGGAGGAACTCAACAACGTACATCCGACTTTCCATGTCTCAAACCTCAAAAAGTGTCTAGCCGAAGAAAATCTCCATGTACCTCTCGAAGATCTGCAAATCAATGAAACGCTCCATTTCGTGGAAAAGCCCGTTGAAATCACGGATCGGGAAACCAAGAAACTCCGATGCTCTCGCATCCCTATCGTGAAGGTTCGATGGGAAGGCAAACGCGGCGCCGAGTTCACTTGGGAACTCGAAAGTGATATGAAGATGAAATATCCGCATCTCTTAGTTACGGCCTCTGCTTAATTTCGGGACGAAATTCCCTAAAGTATGGGAGATTGTAACAACTCCGATTTTCGTTGTTAACTTTTCTGTTGCTTTCCCCGTTTCATCTATCTTTTGTAATTCCGAGATTCGTTTCATAATAAAGTTTATGTTAATTAATTATGGTTTGTACGTTATTATCGCATCTAAACGCTTATTAAACACAACGCATCACATATCCCATCGCTATCTCATCGCAATCGCAAGGCAGTTACTTATTTGGTTATTGGAATTATGTGGTAATATCAGTTTACATGTTTACATGTTATTTACGTGTTATGTGTCTGTTGTTGTTATGTTTACGCTCGCTGTCGCGTCGTTCTCGAACTCTCGAATTGCTAAATCGCACTATTATATCAAGTATAACGCTTAACGCTTTACTAAAACGCTTAATATAATTAATTAATACAAATCGAATCGCCAACGAACACTTAACGCGAAATCGGAAAACAAAACTTGGTCACCGGGCCAAGTTCGCCCGAACTTGTCTGCCACAAGTTCGCCCGAACTTGCCTGAGACACAGGGATTCTTTGCTTACCTTCAAGTTCGTGCGAACTTGCATATGAATATGCAAGTTCGGCCGAACTTAGCTATATTTCTCTGAAAACTCCACAAGTTCGCGCGAACTTGTACAGATTTGTACAAGTTCGGCCGAACTTGACTCCACCAACCCTACTTTTTGCCTTCTCTTATAAATACCCAGCTCATTCCTCTCATTTGAACTTGCTGTAAGTTGGTGCAGAGCTCTCAAACCCGAAACTTTCTGTGTTCTAAGTAAGAATCAACCCGATTTCAGCTACAACAACGTTTATCAACATTCAACAATGGTTTACAACGATTTTGGCACAAGGCATAGCCTTCGTTTTCATCAAATCACTTCTGTTTACGAAAATCTTCATCTTTTTCCATAAAACTTCTGTTTTTCACTCAGATCTATGCTTAGATCTGAGTAAAACCTTTCAAACATTGATTTTTACACCATTTTCGGACTAATGACGTATGTTTCGTTCACTTTTGAGTGGAACGAGGCGTTGTCAAGCGAAATCTCAGATCCGGAAGCGCAAGGACGAAATCGTCACTTTACACAAGCTGGACTAACCCGTACGAACCCTCCGGTTCGCCCGGATTAACCTGAGTTTCTGTAAAATGGATAAGTTCGTCCAAAAAGACCTATCCAGCCTAAGTTGTACTCAGTGGCTTAAGGTTGGAGGGATGGACACTCGATTTCCTCATCAAACAACGTGAAAACGTAAGATTTTAGACCCGAAAACATCAAGTTCGCTCAAGAATCACCAGCTCCCTGGTCAAGTTCGACCGAACTTAGGCTATTTTCATCAATTTCTTCAACAAGTTCGACCGAACTTGCCTAGTTTCTTAGGAAACTATACAAGTTCGCCCGAACTTGTCATTTCAGTAAGAATTTCCCACAAGTTCGCCCGAACTTGACAAGTTTCTTAAGAAACTTACCAAGTTCGACCGAACTTGGCTCCAAACTCACCAAAATCATACAAGTTCGCCCGAACTTGGCTACTGCCAACTCAAACTTGACCGTTTCGGCTTTTCGGAAGACGGATGCACTTCTATTCGTTTACAGGCAAATCCGGCGCGCACCGCAACTCTCCTCAGATTCTCTAACTTACCAAAAACGCACCCACAATGAGTATACTTGACCCATTTTCGCTTTAAATGCACTATTTGGGTGTTACATACGTTCCTATATCAAAATCAATCATAAATCAAAACTGTTTATCACACGCGAATAATCTGATTGTATATGCTCGATACGTGATACTAGAAACATGTGGCTAGGACTTGTTTTCGTTAACTTGCCTCCTTAGCTAGTATGGTACTATAGTTTGGCTAACACCCGACGGGGTCTAGTTAGGATGGACGCGCAAGCCTTTTCATATAGTTAGCATGAGAAATGAGCCTATGTTATGTTAAGTGTTTTGGTGTATCATGATATGTAATTAGATTGTTTCGCACACGCTTTCTCGATTATGCTAGTAGTATTCAAACCCGTACGCTCACCTTTACTTAATGTATTGACTTGTATTTTAACGTATGTAACAGGTTGAGGATTTTAGCTATAGGTGCTTGGATGTTGTATGCTTAGCTTAGTTTATTATGTTGCTTTGTTGAGAACGGTTATAATAAAAATCTAGGGGATATCGAACCATGTTGAATTTTATGATGAAATCTCTGTTTTGTAATAATTATTTAAATGTTACGTTTAATAGTATGGGATATTAAGCAGGCTGTGATATGTTAAATGATTGTTATGAAACATCTCGTGAAATCAATCTGGTCGCGTAGTGCCACTAACCACGATGTTTCCGCCATCGGCTGGGGTGTGACACTTTGCTCCATAAATCTTTATGATCAGTTGGATGATAAAAAATATGTATAGTTAAATTGAGGGGCGATTTTATTTAATTACATATCTAAACATACGGTCAAGTCCGGTTTTATAATACCATTTTTTATATAAATCTTAAACCAAATATTTCATTACAGTTTGAAATTTTTTCTTAAACCAACTAGCCGAAAAACCAATAGTGAAACCAAACTGATGTCAGTTTGAGTAGTTTCACTGTTGTAAAATGAACCAAGAAACCCCATACACACATGGGAAACCACCTCTTGAAATTTATAAGTATTGCAACCAATCCAAGAGTTAGGTAAACCTATTTACTTATTACCTTCCGCCCATATGTCTGTTTTACTTGAGTAACTTGTTAACAAAAGACTTTGTGCAGAGTTAGAGTGAAATGAATGCAATCTGACATCCACTTCTATTTAGTGCAAGTGTTGACATACATTACCATTTCTTATTCCAATTTTGATACCACAAATTTCAACATATTAGTTACCACCAGACTAATAAAGATGGCATAACACATGTGAAAATTTTGTATATTTAGAAGACCAAGAAAACAATAGTAGGTACAAGTATCAAACAAAAAGGATCGAGCCATGTAGAGTTATATTTGCCACCATTTATGGTTTGATATATATAAATGATTGGTTACCATTTATGGTAAGTTTTTAATGTTATATATAGAAGTTATAACTAACTAAATCCCTCGTCGCAAACCAGTCTCACTTGACTTAGTATGGGACAAAACCTTATTCGAAATCTTATCCTTATAATCACTAACAAATAACCGAAAGAACATCCAAAGGAAATCTCTCCCATGGGCAGACATTTGAAAATAATATTATTTTTGACGAATCATGGAAGGATAGTCCGTCGCAAATTAGTTCCCACAGAACACGACCAAATTTGGACATACTCACGTCGGTGGTCCTTTGGTAATCCATCATTGACAAAAGCCCATATTTCCTAATTTAGGTTATCCCTTGGTAATTTACTGATGGGAATTTTAGTTTTCTATATTTCTTTTTTGGTTTTTCCTAAGAACCATCGTTGACCCTTCAACAGGTACCAACAGGGCTTATCCATCCCTAATGTTGTCGCCCATACTGCTCAAATTTCTAGTAATGTGATCGGTTCATGAATCTTTTACGTTCAGTTTTAGGATCAGGTTCATTAATCTCTGCGTACAAAGATATGATTGTGCATTTTAGAGGATACGTTTCAAATGGGGGAATTAAACGTTAGGGACGGTACATGGGGTACAATAATAAATATCTAAAATATTTATATATATATATAGTCCTCTTTGACATGAAAATAAAGGACATTTGACGTTGTTTTTTTGTGTGTTTTTGTTTCTTGTAATTATCACATCAATGTCATGTCAAGTTGTTATGGTCACTAGTTGGATGATTCAAGGTCGAAAAGGAGTGAGAGACATTGGGAGTAAGTGGGCGGGTTCGAAAAAGATATGGATGATGGCGATATGAAGACATACAATACAAGTTGCAGATGTGAGAGGCATTCATGTTGGCCGTTTTTAGTTAGATGGATGTGACTGCGTTTATATAGAGCTTAAACAGTGCTCACAAAGCTCATTACAACATTAGAAAGTTGGTCAATTTAATCTTTAAACACTCTAAACCATTAGAAAAAGCCAAAAAAACATCTATACTTGAAAGTTGAAACCACTTAGATGCATATAGAATATAACATGACCTCCAACACAATCATGTTACAATCTTAATTTGTCTTATTTTTGTTTCAGGATTGAATACCTCAAACAGTATTAGCTCTAATTATTATTATATGTCTTAAATGCTAGCAATAACAACATCAAATGCATGCTGCATAATCATAAAATTAGCAAATTATTCGTCCAATAAAAAATGAAGACAACTTTCTTTCAGTTTTTTATAGGAACTAGTATTTAGAACCCGCGAGCTACGGCGGGACCGTTAATTCATACACAAAGTTTACTTAAAAACATTGAACCATGGACACATGTGTTACGTCGTGTTAATTCGCAAAAAGTTAGATCGAACGTAAAACATAGAAAATGATAAGTAACTCAACTTAAGACCCCGCGTGTTAGGACGAGACTGCTAAACCGGAAAAAATAAATGTAAAAACGTTGAACCATACACGCACGTTACATCATGTTAACTCGCAAAATTTATACCAAAATGCTAAACATTCTCCTAAATTTATTCATTTCTATCAAAAGGGAGGAACTAATAGTGAAAATGAGATGAGAAGATGCCAACCAAATCAATGCTCGAGCAACTTATACTAGAGCTAAACAAAATAGTAAAAAATAATAGTAAAAAGTAGAGAGAAGAAATGTGCAAATTAATAGTGAGTAAATTACAAAAATTACAGTTTAAGTGGGACATCATAGTGTAATAGTTCATAGAGTGTGGGGCATCATGGTGTAATAATTTTCATTGGATTGAGTTAATTTTCCACACACAAGCATTCTATAGCATCTACTCTCTAATTATTATTCGTTTTTTTTTTCAAATTTGCTAAAAATATTCTTGATTACCTTTATTTAATCATACAACATTACTGTGTTAAATATATAGCAAATTAGTTTTTTTTTAAGTAAGGATTATCATAGGTTTGCTTAGAGGAGATATACGAGTATATGACTTCCATTTTGGTACCTTTCAAGATTCCCTAGTAAATCTTGCATGTGTGTGTGAAAGACTCTTAAATACTATTGTACGGTCAATTCATCATTACTATTAAGCATTAACCAGAAAGGATCTTGAGGCCAATACTTTATGTTCCACAAGAAGAACTAGAGAAAAAGTCCTAGGGTTTTTATAATATTGTTGTTTGTAGAAACTTTTGATAAATGGGAACGTGTCAAGTTTGATATTTGATGTAATATATAGTACCCTACCAAAAACAATGGGAAATGGAACAAGAAAGTAAAGTAGTGGCTAAGGCAATGAACATAATAGTTGGGTCTTTCTAGTAGCAATAAATAATTAATGCCCCATTCCCATTACTTGAAAGCCACCTCAACTAAGTTTTCAAACACATTTGTTTTCTTAAACTTTCTTCATTCTACATACATGCTAGTTAAATCATGTTTTTGCCATTTCAAAAACTAAGATGAAGTGAATAGGACAATATTAACGACTAAATTTTGCAACAAAAAAAGTCATAGGTTTAAAGGATTGATTAGCGACCAAAATCTCAGTGATTACAAAATTAGCTACCGCCAACAATTCGGACGCAAAACGCTCGCAAAACTTGAAACTGCTTTAATTGGTCGCAAGTTTTGCGACCTTTTCTTTTTTGTCCTAAAATTATGTGATATATTTTTCAGTCGTAAAACGGTTGCAAAAAATGATAAAAATTTATTGTCCTGGAATTGATTCCGCCAATTCAATTACAAATCTCTTTGATTTTTTTTTTTACTACTAGTGAAATATGATCCTGACTATGTTAATGCTTAAGACACACCATGTAATGCACAATCAAAACTTATCATCAGTGGCGGATCTAGAAAATCCGTCAAGCCGTGACGTTTTATAAAAAACGGTAACGAAATCGAAAAAACGTCAAATTTTTCCAAAATTTACACTAATTTTACACTACCGCCGGAGCGCCAAGCCCAGCGGGGGTTGCCCCTTCTTATATGCTACATCCGCCCCTGCTTATCATTGATCTTGACATAAAGGTACAAAAAAAGGTTATGGAGCTGGAACTTGTAAACATAGGAATCGAGTATTGTAGAAACCAGGTAGAAATCACCGGTATTCGTCGTACATAGGGTATGAACTGTTTTTGCTAGATTCCAGGTATATAACTGGTTATAGTTGTTTAACAAAATTTGTAGTTGTTTAATAACGACTTTGTAGCCGTTATGAGACGTTTTAGACCTTTTCTAGGGTTTGTTTACCCTTTTGCCTCCACCGTGTTAGAAAAATATGTATTTGATGTATTGGAATAATTATAACACACAAAAACCCATTGACTCTTAAATCTAAAAAAACACAAAATCTCAAATGCCTTACGAAAGTGGACATTCTTCTGTTGGTGTTGGTTATTCATCATACAACACAATTGTTGCGCAAGTTATTCCTAAAGCGAGGAACCATAATATTTGGGGAATTTTGATTTATGTAAAATAACAAGGGTCGGTAAGAATCATCCAAGCATGGTTGATTTTTAAAAGGAAGATTCAAACTTGACCTTTGAAAAAAATTTACCGACATATCGCAAGGTGGTGAAAGGCCTTTCTGCTCTAGGTCACGCAACATGTCAAATGATGGAAATATTTAGAATTTCAACATAGATGTGGTTCAAGAAAGCATGGCAATGTTCATGATTCAAGAAGATTTGGGCATTTGACCATTTCGACAACTCAGCTTAAGCTTCTTATATAAAAACCTCTCTAGTCGCATTATTAACACGTAAGTCACACCACCCTCTAGACGTGATTGTCTTAAAATGTTGAATAATGCTAAAAAAAGATTCAATTTTAAGATTTGAAACCGGTATGAATTCAACTTGTGATGTTTGGTCCACCCACACGGATTTCTGGAATTGTACCTTTGCATTACCACTGATTGGGTAAACTCCAATACATGGCAAATGATGACTTTATTTAGTTGTAAATTAAAAAATAAATATGACTGGTTCTTATTACCCAGTCCAATACCCGGTTCCAACCCTATTGGGTTAGGTATTTCTTAGGAAAAAACGGTTTTATACCCGATATGGTTCCAACAGGAACTGCTAGATGAAGTATGTTGAATTTCACTGATCATGAATGTATCATATGATCCTGAAGCGTGCCCATAGATGTATCATATGATCCTGAAGCATGAGCGTATCATATGATCATGAAGCATGTACGTACATGAGCAATTTTCGTCTTTATATTATACAATCAAGATTCTTCACAAAAATAAAAATACCCTACATGCTTCAAAACCCAAAAGGAAAAAAAAAAAAAAAAAAAAAACCTTAATCGACAGAAACTATTTTTCATTGGCCAATTGTGTGTTTTAATTTTCTCTTTAATGGAAAACCAATAACTTTATGGTGATTGTGATAAGCATGTCCTTTCATGAACTTGACGACCAAAATCTGCCATGAGACGACACTAGTCTTTTACGCGTGATTCTCTCTATCAAAAGATCCATTTGCCAAAAGCTACAAAGTGAGAAGGGCAGAGATTAATTACGTCAAGAGAATAGAGATATATATGTATATAGAATTGGTTCTTCATGGTTGTGAGCAAGAGCAACACTTTTGAATGACTTAAAATGTAAGTTTTCATCATAATTCATCATATACATATATCATCATTTAAATCATCTCAGATATACACTATTAACAACACATTTATAAACCAAAGGACAGTGCTCTAGCGGAACCCTGATGAGTTTTTCTATGGGAGGTCGTCGGTTGGAGTCTCGTTCGTTACAAAATTTCATGCGCGAGCCAAAGGTTTTACCAGTGGTGCTGCTTGAACGAATAAACAGTGGGAGCCGGACTCTTAAAATCCAAAAAAGTAGGGTGATACTCTTAAAAATCCAATATTTTACACTACTAAACAATTCAGAAATTTTGGGAAAATGAACACTACGAACGAAAAATTAGTGGGGTCAGGGCACCACCGGGCCACTAGAAAGTTGTGCCATAGGTTTTACCGTAGTGAGCCTTCGGACGATGGGTTTTCTCTGGAGTTGGTGACAGGTCAAGAGTGTTGCCTGCGATCGTGGACGTGAATGACCTTTTGCCAATAAGTGAGCCCAGATAGCCGGCCTTTGTTGGACGTTTAAAAGAAAACAACACATAAGTCACCAATACAATAAATCATCATTTTGTGACAAATAAAAATGCTCACCAAGTAAAAAAATGGGTGTGAGACGTGAGTGAAAGTCAAAAGGCGTCACTCATTCTTGATTTCTTTGGTCCCGACTTCGTGTGTGTATATATATATGTATGCTTACGGTGCATGCACTTATGAAATGACAATGGTGCCCTTGAAAAAAATAGAGTGAAGTGAAATGATATAACCTTAAAAGTTAGTGGCTATGACCTAGAGACACTCTCACATGTTAGGTACCATGTCCACTTCAAGTAGCATCTAAAAGTAATTCAAATATCTTTACACAACGTACTCTTAATTATATTTGTCATGTAACTGATATTAGATTTGTTGAACTTTAATCACCTTCCATTCTTGATTATGCAATAGAGGATAGATAACAACTTTACATGCATAATTTATAAGTTATATTTAGTGTTGTCTGACTATATAATATATTTATAAAAAGTAAATCATTATATGATTGTCAATAAAGCAAATGTGGAAAACATGATTATATGTATTGTTAACCCTAGGTTTTAATGTTTATAGAAATTATATGGTTTTTTAAAGAACAAATTAGTGCTACCACTTTTTGACTACTCTAATGAATCCAATATATAGGGTTCTAGAGTGAAGTATGTGAACTAATCTTAGCCGTTGGATTACATCACCTAGAGATTTTTAAACAATAACAAGATTGTAATTATAATGTTGTAATTTTCCTTTAAAATAATTGACAGAATGGTATTTTCGTCTTTTGTAAATTGCATTTATTAAACAATATAATCAAAAATCCCTAAAATCTCGCTAGTTTTCGTTTATACAAGATACACAGCTGTTAGTGTATACCCATGTGTACAGTCTTGCCAACTATCATTTATACAAGATACACATCTGTTACTTTTTTATACACATGTGTACATTCTCGCTAACTATCAGTTTATACAAGATACACAACTGTTAGTTTATATACATGTGTACAAACTTTTATACATCTGTGTATTATATTCATAAATGGTTACATATATGTATATTAACAACATATAGTATAATTGCATACACACGAGTAGATTCATATAAAAATTATGAAAATAATGAAAACGAAACAAGTCACATGTATGTAAATTCATAATATGCATATGTGTAGTTGATGGAAACACATATTACCACTCGTATATACATATGTGTAGTACTCATTTATACACTCATGTACGGTATAATACAAATATTAGAACCATTTATACATAAAAGATTAAAAAGTGAGAATTAGTATTTGTTTATGATAAACAAATTTAAAAAAAACATCCTACCCGTTCGCTATGAGTTCATTTAATATACAATTGTAACCATCACCCTCATCTTCATCCACTCGACCACCATAGCCATCATCATTCACAACACCAACCACCACAACAAACACCAATGTACACCACTTATAGGAACACCTTTAGTGATTAACAGGACAAAAGTTTCATCTCAATATTTACCATCTTCAATAACTAATACATAAATATAAGATAAAAGTTTGACCAATCCATTTAAATCTACAAATAAATGGAAAACTACAATTAAATAAAAATAAATATATTTGAGATTCAAGTCAAAAGTATAAAAGAAACATATTCAGTGAAAAGTTAATTCAATATAAAGGATTCAATTAATAATTTAACAGACTAAATATTAAAAAATAGAATTAGAAAATCTAAAAGGATAAATGAAGACTTGATGTTCCATTTTAGATTCTCAAAAGTAAATCTGACATATGCAAATATATATTAATAAATCGATGGTTATGCCAATCGTTTTGTTTGTAAACCGCTAAACAACAAATGGAACAATCTATGTGCTATCTGATCTGCGTACTCGCTAAAACACCAAATCACGTGGACGTTGTCGCCAGACAACAATGTTGCCACCGGGGCGAGTAGCTAGGATGCTGGTCTTCATCATCCACCACTCATCTTTGTCATCCTGCACACCTAGGTCTCCATGTGTAATCTTCTCTCTCATTTGTTTTATATTGATTTATGGCTTGGCTTATTAGAGATAGAGGGATCGATTCATGTTTTCGTTATGAGAGAGAGATAGAGATTAACGATTAAAGATGTAGGATGAATAAGGGAGTGAGAAAATTAAAGATTTTTAATTAAAATTAATAACCACCATATCAAGTTTATATGTATAATTACAATCCTACCTTTTTCATCTAAAAAGTAAATCAATGGTTATGATTAGTCACTAGGTTCACAAACAAGGGTGGTGTTCACAAATGAACCTAACCCTATATATATATATATATATATGTGTGTGTGTGTGTGTGTGTGTGTGTGTGTGTGTGTGTGAAAGATAAAACGAGAACCCACTTGAGTTGAAAAAACTCAAGAAAACCCTATGTAACATTTTTACATTTTTTTCTTAAAAAATACGGAATGTAACATAAGTGTACTTGAACATTTTTATTAAAAAATGTAACTTGTTTTTTTAAGAAAATGTTCAAAATTTGTATGTTACATTTTTTTTGGGAGTAAACTGTCATTTTGGTCCCTGAGGTTTGGCCAGTTTTGCCACTTTAGTCCAAATTTCAAACCTTTTGCATCTAGGGCCCTGTGGTTTCAGATTTATTGCCATTTTGGTCCAAAAGTGAAATCTGACCATATTCACCTAATTAAACCCTTAACATTTGTCCTTTACCTCAGGGGTAGTTTCGTCATTTTTTATTTATTATAACTTATTAGTTAAAAGTAATAACTTCATCTTGGCCAAACATCTCCCAGAACCTTCTTCATCTCCCCCCCCCCCCCCCACAATCCCAAACCCTAATTCACCTTTTTGGTATGTTACTGCAGGCCACTGGTTCATAATTTTCATTATCTGAAACACAGATTGCTTCTTTTTCATTGTTTCGATGATCTGCAGAAACAGAAACTTGTATTGTTTCCGGTTCTTCATCATCATCCCACAGATCTTTATTAGTACACGCTGGTTGTTCATTATTTTCATCATCTGAAACGCAAATTGCTTCTTTTTCATTGTTTTGATGATCTGCAGAAACGGAAAATGGTATTGAATCGGGTTCATAATTACCAATACCCGAAACACAACTTGCTTCTTCTTCATTGTTGTGGTGATTTGTAGAAGAAGAAACCGACATCGTGGACATCTTCACCTCAAACAAGGAGGCGCTGGTGGTGCAACGGCACGGGTGATGTAGGGATTGCAGTAGAGGAGGTGGTGGTGCAGCGGTGGCGTTGGTGGTGCAGCGGCAGGGGTGGTGTAGGGATTGCAGCGGCGGTGGTGTAACTTCAGGTGTGGAAGTGATTACGGATATGGTGGTGAGGGTGACGATGGTGGCGAGGTGATGGAGGAGGAGGTGACGGTGACGGTGGTGGGGGTGGGGATGGAGGAGGAGGTGACGGTGGTGGGGTGGGGATGGAGGAGGCTGAAGATAGGGTTAGAGAGAGAGAGAGTGAGAGTTTTGAGGGTTATATATATACATACATACATATATATATATATATGTATATATACACATATTAATGCTTAAATGACCAAAATGCCCCTGAGGAAAAGGACAAAATCAGGTTTTTCTTTTAGAAATCTGACATTATTTCACTTTTGGACCAAAATGGCAAGAAAAACGAAACCACAGGGCCCTAAATGCAAAAGGTTTGAGATTTGGACTAAAGTGGCAAAACTGGCCAAACTACAGGGACCAAAATGGCAGTTTACTCTTTTTTTGGACATATATATTATGTAACATGGAATTTTTAACATTTTAAAAAAAAAAACTACTTGGTGTTTTTTTGTTTTTCTTTTACAAAAATGTTCAAATATATGTATCTTACGTTCCCTATTTTTTTAGAAAAAAATAAAAACGTTACATGGGGTTTTTAGAGGGGTTTCTTGAGTTTTTTTCAACTCAAGTGGGTTTTCATTTTATCCTTCCTATATATATATATATATATATATATATATATATATATATTTCTTTAACTAAACTTTAAATACCAATAGGGTGGTGGTCTATTGATAGAGATAAAGTCTTTAAACGCATTGGACGAAGAGGTCTTGAGTTCAAGTTCCACAGACAGCAGTGAATAAAAGAAATTTATCGTTCAAAAAAAACTAAACTTATTGAAATTCGATGCCTAAACTTGTTGTGTCCAGTCATAAGAGCATTCACATTCGATCCTTCGTATTTATGTGAGTGGTTCTTTATATTGTGTAGAGTAGTTGTAAGTTGAGCAGAGAGAAAACGTTACTGTTTATCAGAAATTTGGTAAGACATTATATATCCTCTATATTTCTTTTAATATTTTTTTGAAAGTGTTGTGAGTAAAGAAAACAGAGATGCAGAATCGATTTTGAATGCTCTAAAGATATTAGACTTCAATCCAATTCTTCAATTATATAAATTGCCCATTTAATTTTTAGTATAATTTGATTATATAAATTGCCCATTTGATTTTTAGTATAGTTTTAGAAACTTTCAAGTTACAGTGGTTTAAAAATGAAGATGATGTAGTGGTGGCATGTGAATGGAGTGATGCGGGTTAGAGACTTGGTAAGTTCGTTTCCTAGTTTTTTTTTTCTTTAAGGCTGGTTGGTATGGTATAAAGTTTCTAGGGGCTTTATCACATAACATGAGCGTTATGTAGCCTTTCCCTTTAACTTGTATACAATGGTTTAAAGTCCCCATCATCAATACATAATTATTATTTTTTATCTAAATTTGAACATTATTTAATTTTGATATATTAATTAATTTAAATTTAAATAACATGAAAAAATATATAACTCACATTTTAAATAAAAAAAATACAATGCTTAAAAGGTTAAACTAAAAATACACATCATCACTCGTCAACTCCTCCTTGCTCACGATCAAACTATAGGTGCTCAGTCAAATCAGCTCGAAGGTTAAGGTGTTGTCCCTGTCACGTATGATCGCTCGGATAACTTCTTTTTGAGCGTATGAGTAGTGGGTTCGTCCGACGGTAACCCTCATTATAACTCTCTGCACAAAACGCTCTGTCTGAGTCCTCCAATATCATGTTATGCAAGATGATGCGTCTCATTTTGCTCATTTCAAGTATCCTCGACGGTTGGGCAATGATAGACCATCTCTTTTTTAATACACTGAAAGCCGCTCGACATCTTTTCTTGCAGACTCTTATTTCTTTTTGTAATACAATCTTTCTTGGCACCACGATGGTGTTGCCCTTTCCAAGTGGTTGGACATGCCGCCCACTCCTAGTGTGTGCAATCAAGGCTACCCAACATCCCGGAAAACCCGTGTATCCGCTGATGGGCCTCCTATAAAATTGGAACATCAGTAGCGGTCGGCATCCTCAAATATCGTCTCCCGTAAAGAAATTAACACCTAATACAATAGTGTTAATAAACTATAAATGAACACAATAATAATAACAATAATAATCATAATAATAATAATACCTTCACAGAAATTTTCAAGACAATCTCGACAACTTCTGGCCGACATCCTTAAATATTCGTCCCACGCATCACTCGTTGTGCCATACGTAAGTTGCCGAATTGTGGCAGTACACTTTTGTTTCCCAGAGAAACCAATTTTGCGACTAGCACTTTCTCTTTGTGTGAAAATGGATATTGGGCCGCAAGATCATTAGAAATTCTTAAGAAAAGACGACGACTCATACGAAACCGACGCCTAAACTATGCATCGTCGTACAGCGGATTTTCACCAAAATAATCGTGCATTAAACGTTCATGAGCACCTAACCTATCTCGTTCAAGAGACGTTTGTCTGGTACGCGTTATAGACGATTCAGCTTCTTCTCGCAAGTACTAGATCACCTCCTGTGTCACTGTGATAAGCATATCGTCGATCATTCTATTGGATAACGAGCTGGATGAATCAGATGAAGAGTGAGATGACATTTTGGTTATTAAAAATGATTGGAGAGAATGTGTGTGTTTTAGTGATTGGTGTGTGTTTTAGTTTGTGATTGATATGTGTTTTAGTTTGTGATTAGTATGTATATACATTTTGGTTATTAAAATAATAGAAATAACTTACAATGAGTTGAACACTTCCTAGCGTAACACACGGTGAGACGAAAGCCTCGGTGGACTCAGGTTTTGATACCTCTGCAAGGAGGCTAGGCTTTATCTATTATTTTCTAATCCACCAAAGTGAAACAAATGGGGATTGAACTTGGATCTCCATTGAAGAACCCAATTCACCCTACCACTAGGTCACAAGTGGTGGAACTTCCATCAAAATAGTATAGTACGAAATATTGATTATTTTTACATAAATCCATCAATAACTGTTAGTTTGGTGTATCTAAAACATATAAATAAGTATATAAAGAAAAAATACCGAGACAATGCTTAATGCGTATTTTAGAGGCGTGAAGGGCTTGTTAACGCCCCCAACACCGCATCCACTAAGCGATACAGGGGCATGAAACGAGATTGGCATAGCTAGTATAACGTCAAATTAGGAAGAAAAAAAATAAAAAGTAACCATTGAAATGACATTAAAGGGTATTAACCATCCATTTTGTTAATTATTTGGCATTAAAAAGTTGTACTATCCATTCTATTAGTAGTAGGCTTATTTTTTATCTCTTACTTCAAGGTGGACTTATACGCGGGATTTAATATTTTTATTAGCATTAGCGTCTGTCAGGTGTATGCCTACACCTCGTGCTTAAGGTCGTGGCCATTAGTAACTTAAATGAGCCAATGATATCCCAGACATGGTCGAATTAACCCCCAATGTTTAAGTTATCAAACAATACAAAATAAAACGGGTTATAAGGATTAAGTAAATCACAATCCAATAACATGATCCCATACCTGACCAAGCGATATTATTATACCGTGTCCCAAGCCCGTATAGGGAAAATAAGTTAAAAGTATTTACCTGAGCAATTCTTCAAATAAGATAAGTAACTCAGCCGAATATTCAAAAGTAAGCTTAGATGGCAATCTACCGGAAGGCTCTTAGTCTGGAAATGTGGTTTTATAACCAATTAGAATGCTAACGGGTCCTATCTACTTTATAGACTCGAACCGGGTAGCTTAAGGATAATAACGGTACTAGACGCTAGATTAAGCGGTGACCGGAATAGAATGTAGTTTAAACCCGACAATCATGGAGACTTGTTTAATATGGGTAAACATGTTACATTCTAGATTTTGAAAATAAAATGATAAGGTTAAACCCGTTTAGGTTAAATTACGTAAACTAGTTATGTAGGCCGAACCGTACGCATATAAGCGAAACCGGGTAACCGGGTGAGTCTTATACAAGTTCCATATGCCATTATATTTAAAACATGTTGTAATATCAGTAGGATCAACATGTATGTCCCTTATGGTTTTAAAATCAAGTTACGCCTCAAAGGGCGTTTTGGTCATTTTATGACTTGTAAAAGAACCTATGAGCAAACTGATGTAATGGTCATAATCTTACTGTAAAAATAGTTTATTTATGATGTTATATCAGTAGGATATCGAGTATGTGTGTGGTTTAGAGTTTATGACAAAACTATGTCCCGTAAGGGCATTTTGGTCATTTCACACATAGCTTGATAATTTACTTGGGAATCTGAGTTTAGTTGATGTACTTACTGTAATTATATGTAAAATGAGTTTTGAAATCAATAGGTATCAAGTCTTGGTGCTTTAATAGGGTTTTAAACCATACTATGCGCCTAAATGGCGATAAAGTCGTTAAATGACGATATTCAAGATGATTAAGAAAAACTGATGTTATGATCAGGTTTTTATAACCAAAATAAGCTATTTAATATATTATAACAGTAGGTAAATGGTTTTGTTATAAAAAGTATCTTTAAAATCATTTTATGCATCATAAGGATAATATCGTCATTTATCGGCATTATACAAAGACTTGTGCATAACTCAATTTACAATCTCATTTTAACATCCCAACTAATCCTAATTATGATATTACATCAATAGGTAATGAGTTTTGTTGAAGAATTATGTTAAAAACCATTTTAGATGCCGAAAGGGCATTTTGGTCCTTTAAAAGCATGATTTGCGATAATTAAATAAAACTTGGGTTATGACCAGATTATTGACGTCAAAATAAGTTAGTCATGTTTATATATCAGTACATAACTTATTTGTATGCTCATTTGTATTTAAAACCTTATTTTTAAGTATAAGGGCATTTTAGCAAAGTTTGACGTAATTAATGGAAACTTGCATAAAAGCTCGGATTACTATGTAACCATGTGATATAACTCCAGAGGGTTATACTATAAATAAACATGGTCACAATGCAACTTAATTTCAGTAGCTAGAGTTGCTAAATCGGGTCAGAACTGAAAGTCAAAGTAGAAGTCAAACTTCACGACTTTCGGTTGCGAACCGACCTTAAACCTGGAATTGACGAGCCGAACATGTTTACACATGTTCTATTAATTATTACCAAGTTGTTTAAGTGTTAAAACATATTTTATAACACCTACATTATCATATATGAATTTATTTTCAAATCTCACCCAGTTTGACTTTTTATTAATAACTTTGACCCGTCAATCGACCAAGCAAACGTGGTAATTAGGAGGTGCCCTTTTTAGGGATTAACACCTACCTAATTACGATCACGTAGCCATGTTCGTACTGAACTATGGCTGGACCGTACTGGTCTTAGCTCAAAGTCAAAACGTTTTTACGTCAACGCTTTGACTTTGGCTTAAAGCCTCATAAAACTGAAAAGAAAGGATTGGAACACTTACAAGTGAACCAAGGATGACTAAGAAACTCAGGGGATTGCTCCTTGAAGATCAGGAACCTTCCAAGTGAGTGATAGAGAGAAAGAAAATGAGAGGTGCAAGAAATGGGGTTGATGAACACCTCTATTTATACTTGGAGATCATGAACAAGATCAATCCAAGTGTTAAGGGCTCACTTAGGATCACTCCAGGTGTTATATGAGGTGTCCAAAACCAGAATTGAGGCCATGGTTTCGAGCTGTGAGAGTGCAGGTGGGTTTTGAAGTGGACAAGCATGCAGATCAGCAGCTGGCATGCTTTTCTGCGAAGTGACCTCTCCACGCGTCGCGCGGGGATACCAGGTATATGGCGCGTGGCACCTGGGGTGTCATTTACAAAATTTCTATTTTGGACCCTGACTTCTCCAAACTCCCATATTTCGATACAAAAGCATGTTTTATTCAATATGGCTCCTGATTAGCACTCTTGGGGTATAACCAAACATCATTAAGCTCCGGGTTTGTTAAAAGGTCACTCAAAGCATAGTTTAAGCATGTTGACACGTTTAACCCCTCAGCTTTAATATCCACCCTTCAGAGGTTATAAAATAACATGTTGGTGATTTTAGTCCCTCTCGTCAAGCACACGGCATACGAGGATCAGCGGGACACGTGTCGAAATTTTATAGGACGTAAAAACACAGGGTGTTACACATAGACTACAATCGTGCAGGCGCACGTGGATACCATCAAAAGTTGTCTAATATGTGTATGAGAATGAGTGTTTTAGGCAACATACACAAAATATTGTGGTTGCCACTAAAGATGGTAGTTGTGACTCGGTGATGACGAGTTGTCAATGTCATTTGACCCTTGCGCTAGGTATATACGCAAGTGATCATCACCCAGTTATGATGAAACGACTAATAGATACGGCAAGATAATGCGACACATAAATGACTCACGGGGTCATAGAAACGCAAACCTTGCCACCGAATCAAACATGGTCTAAGGGCCATAGTAGGAATAGAAATAAAGTAGCCTTCATGGTCAAAAGGGCCATGATCGGCAGTAACCCTAAATGAGTGTGTTAACACTAAATACAATTAAAGAATGACACGGGTGAAAGTATGATTACGAGATCACCACGAACTTCGGGCTATAAATAGTGTAAAGGTCTACGGGACCAAAATGACCTTCGGGTAATCGAGAGGAATGAACCTTAGAGGTCTCACCTTAAAAAGGTGAAATCCTAAAGAAATAACCTACGAGGCTAATTAGCAAAGCGAGGGAACTGGTTACGGTTCCTTGTGTAAAATAAGAACGGTAAAAGAATAAATTCTAAGTGTTCAATTCTTGATGCGAGTAATTGACACAAGTTGAATAGAGAACGTTAAGCTAAAATCGGTTTTAGTTAGGAACAACGTTTAAAACAAATATAAATAGTAAGAGATGAATTGGAAAACGATTAATATTAAAAGAAACGGGTCTTGACACCAATAAGTGCAAGACGATAAATTTGAAAAGAAAATATTCGAAAACAAAAAGATTGATACAAACTTAAACATGACGTGGTGCAATCACGGTTAAGAAAAATAACGTAGTATATGATCCATTTGTAACACAAGCTATGGGATTGGAGTCATGAAATGCTTGTAAGACTCGGGAAGGCAATATTGGTATACCTGAGACCATGTACAAGGTAACCAGCAGCAAGACCGGTCAAGGTTAAGTTCAAATTTAAAACTTGTTTAACATGCTTATCTTTATAGGAATAGCATGAAATAAACGTGATGACGGACTCATATGACCGAGTAGCCAGACGGTGACTCGCTCTAGTGAATTATAAAGAATAGAAATGCTAAATGGATTTAATGGCCTAGAAGGCCGTATACAACAAAGGCACACGTGGCAAGGCATATGACAACCTTTGACCGAAAGATTAAATGCCTTGAAAACAAAATATCAATCAAGAAAAAGAGCAATAAAGGAGTCGGACACCATTTAGGAGTCCGAATGACATTGTCACATCTTCCTGGTAAGAACTACTGAATAAATTAAAACATGAGCAACACTCGGTGAAAACCAAGTCCATGGGTTAAACCCAAGGAACTACGTAAGAAAGGTTTCGGGGACGAAACCTCTTTATGGGGGTAGACTTGTAACACCCAAAAAAACGGGTTTGGTAATCAAACCACGTTAATATTAAAGAGCGGGTAAAATACCGTTTGTGGTAAAATGAACCCGTAAACAAAATAACTAGGAACAAATTAACCTAGTTAGTAATATATATATAAATAATAAAACAATGAGTTGTGGACACATATATGATCAAAACTAAACTTGAGGGACCAAAGCTGCCAAAAAGGAAACTTATGCTTTTAAAACATAAACTTAACACATAACACACACTTAGTTTGTGTGTGTGTGTGTATGTCAATCTCAGGAGGTGCAACAAAGGCAAACCCTTGTTCAACCAAGAACATCAAAATTGAAGGAGAGATTGGACCTCAAAGTCTTGCATGAACATGAATTATCGATCACTGATGTGTGCAAAATGCAACATATAAATTACATCAAACAAGGTGTAATACCAACTCTTTTCGGTACTAATGTTGGAAAAAGCACGTTTATTTGTTTGTTTTGAATTACAGGACCAAACGAGCTTAAACGAACAAAAGAAGCAAATAAGCGGCTAAACCAACACAAAATACAAGAAGAAAGAATAAAGTGACATGCCCAACCCCTCGGCAGCATCCCAAAAGCAAAAAAAGGAAAACAGAACCTGACCACGGGGCCGTGTCCAGCCAGACATGGGACGTGGTTAGACCTAACATCTGCAGAAAAGACAAAAGGAAGCTTCCATGCCACCACGGGCTGTGCTCACACCAACATGGGGTGTGGTCAACTCTTAGATTTGCATAATCTTGATAGTACAGTAAAGAGTTGACCACGGGGTCGTGCCCAGAAGACATGGGGTCGTGTGGTAACCTTTGCTGACAACTGCATTAAATGAAGAAGAGAAGAAGATGGCCACGGGGTCGTGCCCAATGGACACAGGTCGTGGTCGGGGCACTGTTCTGACTATAGATATGGGTGCTTGGGCATCCCTTGGAAAACCACTTCTCTCTCACTTTGCCACCACTACAATACCAACACCCACCACCATCTTTCATCTTTCATCTTTAGAGTGTGTAGTAGTCTCGGGATCCAAGATTGATCATAAGAGTTCTTGTCAAACAAAGGTAATGCTTGGCTAATCTCTTACATCACTTGGTGAAGACAGCTTTTTTATGTATTACTTTTGATTTTTAATCTTTTGGCACTTTTTAGTTGGGTATGTATTAATGACTTTAATAACTAGTTTCTTATGTTGAAAGTGAATTTTCCTAACCATTCTTCATGATGTCATTGATTTGCTTATCCGTGTCTTTACGGTCTATATAAAGCACGTTAACTACTTGGTAAGGGGTTAGAATGGTAGTTTGGTAAAGTTCTTTTGTTCAGTGTATATATCCTGTGAAGACTTGGTTCAAACTTACGAGGACCTCCTTCAATGCCCTATGGTATTGGATGGCGGGGCCGCGAATAGCTTGAACCCCTCATATGTAAACTACTATTAAAACATTAAACCGGCCTCTTGGGATTGTATCCTTGCTAACTCAAACCACTTGGCCGAGGGTAACGTCACCTTCAAAAGAGGGGCCTACCACTTTTCGCATTAATAACTTACTTAATTATCTTTCAATAATCCGATCTTTTGGGATTATATCCCTGCTGACTCAAACCACTAGGTCGAGGGTAACATCACCTTCAAAAGAGGGCCTACTACTATAACTAAGACAATCTCTAAAAAGTCCGAAAGTGCGAAAATCATCAAAGGGTACATAAAAGAGGAGTTGGATCCGAGTGATTCTATCTTGTCTATTTGTATTTTTATTTATCTTTTCATTTTCATGTTTATTTTTATCTTTAAAAAATTTTTATCAAAAATTATATCGATTAGACATTGACGCTAAACCGGTATTAAAAGCTCTTGTGTCCTTGGACGACCTCGGTATCAACACTATACTACGTCCGATGGTGCACTTGCCCTAGTGTGTGTTTAGTGTTATACAATATCGTGTTTTATAAATTTAAAACTTGACTAATGCGTAAAACGGACTCAAAGTATTAATAAAATCATATCACACTCGACACGCACCAATCACCTAGGTTAGGGAATCATAAGGTATGTCTAAAAACTTAGATTGGTGAAAGTTATAGCTTGAGACAAGTAAAATACTTGCAATTTGTAACACCTCGCAGATCATGTCCAATAATATGAAGACACGTGTCCTAAACCCTAATTGTGTGAAAGATTTACTTTAAAGGGGTGAAAGTGTCAACGTGCGAAACTAGTGCCTTCGGGTGGTCTACCGGCGAATCAAGAATCATAAAATGTTTATTTATACTCCCATACTTGCTTATTATCAACCTATGATAGCATTATACAAGTTGAAGGACACTAATGCGATTATATAAGTTGAGGGGTCAAACTTGTCAATTTAAAAATCTGGTTCGCTGACAGACTACCGTAAGGGTCCCATGCTTACGGTTCGTAAGGCCTGGTACTGGGCGAATTTTTGCTTGTACCCCACACATAAGCTTCCAAAACCATCCTCTCGAAACAAGGGGTTGCATGCTTGCTCAATACTCGTTTAGGGACACCGGAGACATCCTAGAACACCTTGCAACACCTGGAAAGATCTTGAGAGGGTCCTTTGCACTATAAATAGGTACTTCATGTTGCCCTTCATTCTTGCACCTTTCAAAAATCCTTTCTTTCTCTCTTGGTTACATTCTCTGGGGTTCCTGATCAAAAAGGAAGCTCTCCTAAGTCTAATTTTTGAGCTAGGACCTGTAGTAAGTGTTCTAAGCCATTCTAGTTCGGTTTTTATGCATTTAAAGACCGAAATTCAAAGTTGCCGCAAAACGGGTTTGACCTTCGGTTTAGACCTAAAAGGTCCAGCCATTGTTCGAGGCGAATATGGCTATGTGATCGTAATTAGGTAGTGTTAATCCCTCAAAAGGGCACCTCCTTACCACGTTTACTTAGTTAATTGTCGGGTCAAAGTAATAAAATAAAAGTCAAACTAGTCAGATTTTAAATAAAAATCAAATCTGATAATGTAGAGTTATCACTTTAATAACTTGGTAAACAATATTATAACATGTCTAAATATGTTCAACCCGACAATTCTAAGTTTAAGCTCGGTTCGCAACCAAAAGTCGCAAAAGCTTGACTTTTACTTTGACTTTCAGTTCTGACCCGAATTAGATTATTTCCTTTATGCATTAGGATTCCTTTAGGACCATATTATGCTGTACATAACCCTCTTAGGTTATACTACATGGCCCCCTAGTAATCTGAGATCATATGCTTATTTCCTTTATTATGCTTTATGTCGACTAGTATGCCTTTTTGTCAAAAATAAGGATTTCTAAGATAAATGGTATACAAATGGACTAGGTGCTGATTAGTAAACATAATTAGAGTATTTTGATGTTTACAATCTGGTCATAAACTGAAGTTATGTAATAAATCGGAATTTCGCCTTTATAAGGACTAAGATGCCCTTTAAGCATGGAAATCAAGTTTTAACATAACTTTGACATAAAACTCTTTACCTACTGTGTTGATATCATATTTAGGATTTATTGGGATGTTGGGTCAGATTTTATGTTGATCTTAGCTTTGAGTTCTTGCATAAAGCTCATAAATGACGATAATACCCTTTTTGCAAATAAAATGAGTTTTACATATAATTAACATGCAAAACCTTTTACTACTGATATATTATGAGAAATCAAATATTTTGGCACTTTAAAGCTGGTCAAAACCTTAGGATCACTTAGACATCGAAATTATCGTCATTTACCGACTTTTACGCTAATTAAGTACATATTATGGCGTTAAACTATATTTAGCACCTAAGACTTGTTGTCTACTAAATTTATAAATGATTTTCAATGTTTTCATGGTAGGAATAAGTCATTAACTCAGAATCCCAATTAGGTCCTAAAAACATATGTGAAATGACCAAAATGCCCTTCCGGGGCATAGTTTGGCCATAAATTATAAACCACAATATGTATGATATCCTATTGTCCTAATATCATAAATTAAATATTTTTACAGGATGTTTATGACCAAAACTTTAGTTTCCATATAAACCTTTTTTATAAACCTTAAAATGACCAAAACGCCCTTTTCGGGGCCTAATACGGTTTTAAAACCTTTATGGGCATACATGTTGATATCCTACTGATAACATAACATAAATTAAGCATAATAACATATGGAACTTGTATATGACTCCTTCGGTTACCCGTTGTGCTTATACGCGTTCGGTTCGGTTTATGTAACCGGTTTGCAATAATTAACCGACACAGTTTAACCTTGTCATCTAAGCTTCAAAATCCAGAATGTATTTAGTTTACCCATACTATACAAGTCTTCATACTTGTTGGGTCTAAATTACATTCCTTTCCGGTCACCGCTTAATCTAGCGTTTTGTACCGTAAATCATTCTTAAACTAATCCGGTCTAAGTCTTTGACTTAAATGAAGACCCGTTAGTATCCTAATAGATTAATAAAACCTTCCTTTCAGATTAGGTAACCCAGTAGAAGATACCTTCATAAAGTCTTAGTGACATACGGCTGAGTAGGTTGCTTGCACTTAAACTCAGGTAAATACATTTAACTTATTTTCCCTTATACGGGCTTGAGATACGTAAATTATTGCCGCTTGGTCGGGTATAGGATCATTTAGTCGGATTGTGATTAATAAATCCGCATAACCATTTTAATCTGTTTTGTCTGATAACATAAGCTTTGGGGTTAACGACAATGTCCTGGATATCCTTGGCTCATTTAAGTTATTAATGGCCATGACCTATACACGGGGTGTAGGCATACTCCTGACATATGTAAAATGCTAAATAAAATACCCACAAAGTTGGGGAATAACTCCTTTGTGGGTTCTATAAGTGGTGAGTCAGTTAATCATGACCGGTTTCTGAACCGGCCCCAAAAGTATGATAAAGATGTAAACTATATACAAGATTATAAATATAATTGTCCCAAGTTATAAAAGATTTTTGTGCCTTGTGCACCTGAATTAATATTTTCAAATGTTTACAAAATGAGTCAGTTATTTGTATTTACCAGTGAAAACTGACGTATTTTCCAAAGACTAAGTAACAGGTACCTCACGAAATAGGCTGGAGCTACTTGCCATTAAATAAGAGGATCATGCAAATCTCTAGATGCCTTAAGTCTGTTGACCTCAGTTTTATGTATTCATTTATAGATCCGCCGTGGATCCTTTTTACAACCGTCTGCATATTATTTAATCATACTTTAAACTTTCGGGTTGTAATAGTAATTTCCTTCCAAGCCTTCCGCTTTGTTATAATTATGTATAATTGACTATGATGATATCAACTACGTCACGATACTCCCCACCGGGCCCACCGGACAATGTGAAATTATCAGGGTATGACAGGTTGGTATCAGAGCCAACGTTGAGTGAATTAAACACTAGCCTTTTGTGTTTAATCTCAATAACACAGTAGCACATTCTTTAGACTTTCGAGTCTAGACAAACGACCTAGGATTACTCTTAATCTTTATTTGGTTTATATAGATATTGTTATTTGTATTTTGACAGGCTTCCGTATAAGATGCCGTATCATGTCAGAGGAATAGGGAAAGGTCCAATGAGGGGACGATCGTTTAGCCATGCGGGGCCTTCACACCATCGTACGCCTTCAGAATCATTTAACTCCGATTCCAATGACGACTGGAGACGTTCATTGGAACCCGCAAGGCGATCCATTTCACTAAGAACTTCGCCATCTTACCACCATTCGTTTGGGCCACAAAAACCACAAGAGCTACAACACTCTCACCATTCGCAGCATTTGTTGCATTCGGCCCAATCCCACCATTTTTCCCATCATTCGCACTATCTTTCACCCTATTCTCCAGGACAGATTAACCCTAACAATTATATTAACTCACCAGCAGGTCATAACCTGTTGGGTCCTGAGGATCATTTCCCCGAAGATATGGATATGGATGATGATCCAGATCCAGCCGAGCCGTCTTCAGGAACGCCCACGCATCCCATCGACATATCCAGTGGTTCTTCCTTCACAGGATCACCCTATCGAGGTCCCGATGAATTTGCTGAATGGTGGGGGCAGTGGAAGTTCGTGAACACTCTTTCCTCTCACAACACCCTACCACAACCTCCATTAGAGGAACCACATTTCCAAGCAATGACACCATCACCATCACCACCACCACTCCCTGAACAGGAACAACCTCCCCCGCCAACAGAACCACCAAGGAGGAGAAGAAATGCACGCATGTCAGTGCGAGGGAGCACACGTTTTTGCACTACTCAAGGTTCTAGTAACTATCCTCCTATTCCTAAAGATCCGCAAATGGGTGGACCTTTGAATCCTGCGCTGGAAATTGATATCATACCGGCAACCTTTGCACCTCAACCACCCCCAATGGGTTATGATAACCCAATCCCTACTACCCAGCTACAACAGAGTATAATTCATTCGAGCCACAAGCTCTGCGGAGTATAACTACCAACCCCCTGCTATCGACCCATACCTCAAAGCAGTAAACTATAATGCTCTTTATCCATCGCCATTTCCATCAGTGTACCCAACGGGGTATCCTGTCTATACTTATCAACACCCTCCACCTCAGCAACACACTATACCTCAACCTCCACCTCAACAACAACAACCACCCCAACAACAACAACTGGAAATTTTGCAAAGGGTGCAAGATGTGGAACGTAGAGTGGAAAGAGGTGAGAAAAAGAATAATAAGTTTCTTAAGAATCTTGCAAAATTCATCAGGGGAAAAAGGAGTAACGATTGAAGATTTTCTTTGCTTTTATCTTGTATTTGCTATTTAAATTAAGTCCCTGCGTGAACATTTCCTTTAGTATTAGTCCCTGCGTGGACATTTTCTTTTAGTATAGTCCCTGCGTGGACATTATCCTTATGTTTTAGTCCCTGCGAGGACTTTATTATTCTTCCAGTCCCTGCGTGGACAATCTATGATATTTAAAAAGACCCTCTAGGCCAGCTTTGTAACCGCTAGTAGTATTAATGAAAATCTTCTTTTGGAAATTTTGTATATTGTTATATCATTGTACGACAATCATTTCAATTTTATTTGATCTGCCAAGAAATTCCAAAAGATTCTCTTAGTGGTATAACCTAGCCTATGTGTCAATGCGAACATGGTTATGATGGTAAAACCCTCTTAAGACAATAAATCATTGTTAGCATCCAGAACATGTTAACACTCCTGGCAGTGTGGCTTGAGAAACCACACCAGCCGTCAAAGTATTTGGGTTCTTCCAAGCTTTCATATAGCCTAAATGGTCTTTATGAATCATAGCTGATATCATCCAATAGAATGTTAATAATAAGACATTCATAGATGATAATTACTCGTTCTTCCTGCGAGGCAAACTGCATTTTTTCATAACTATGACAGTTGTAGTTTATAACTCTCTGTCAAAAGGCAATGAACTATGTTCAATCCTTAAAACCTACGATCCAATAAGATCATAAGTTATATTTCAAATTGTCCAAGTGACAAGGCCTTTTGAGTTATGAAAAAGGTACCTAAGCAGCAATGACAGCTTCGACATATGCTCCCTGTCAAATATATGTAAAGGATTACATCCTGTTTAAATGCCTTTGATGGTTCAATTGTAGCCTAGGCTAACCATAATAATCTTAAAATTCTCATCCCTCATAAATGCTATATCTTTTAGCCTATATGGTTTATTCATACCATGGCTAGTTAATCACCAATCGTGATGATCCGCTACATAACCACTAAATAGATTATTGTTACTTGGTATATAGCATTCAAACCTCACTATGGCTGGTTCATACGAGGCTCATAGTCACCCGATTGAAGGAAATGATAATACAAGAATAAATATCACTGGAGCTGAACTGCAAGCCCTGGTTGACGTAGCGGTTTCGAAAGCTGTGGATAGAGTACTAAAGGAGTCGAGTAGTACCGCTCCAAATCACACTCTAAAACCCATTCAATACAAAAACCATCAAAGAAAGATGAATCTGAATATTCATCCAATCGGAAAATGAATCACACAAACAGACTATGGATGATCAGACACCACGTTTCAGCAAAGGTTGTACATACAAATATTTCGTCTCTTGCAAACTAAGAGACTTCACTAGAGAAACAGGAGCCATTGACTGTATGAAATGGCTTGATGAGATGGAAACAATGGTGGACATAAGTGGTTGCGCAAAGGAGGACGTAGTTAATATTGTTCACAGTCATTCAAGGGCGATGCCCTAACTTGGTGGAAAGCTCTGGTTCAATCCACCGGAAAGATTCCTCTGTACAACCTCTCTTGGGTCAAGTTTGTTGAGTTGGTCAAAGAGACATACTGCCACAACACGAAGTGGAAAAGGTTGAAGCTGACTTCTTGACCTTAACTATGAAAGACCTGGACTGCAGATCATACGTAACTGATTTCAATGTTATGTCAAGGCTTGTTCCTTACTTGGTCTCTCCTGAACTAAAGCGCATCGCACGCTTCATAGGTGGTCTAGCCCCTGAAATCAAAGGAAATGTCAAGGCCTCAAAGCCTACCACCTACAGGTCAGCTGTAGACTTATCCTTGTCCCTCACGCTGGATGTGATTAGGAGTAGGTCTAGAAAGACCTCGGATGAGGGAAAGAGAAGAAAAGAAGATGATCAAATTCATCATTCCAACAAGAAGAAGAAAGGAAATTTTGGGTTCAAGAAGAACCCAAATCAATCAGGTGACAAGCCCATGTGTAAGACTGTAACAGGAGGCACTTTGGGAAGTGCACCGTAGATCCACAGGCCAAACCTTGTGGGATCTGTAAGAAAAAGGGCACAAAACACTAGAATGTAGGAATCTGAAAGATGCAACCTGCTATGGTTGCAATGAAAAGGGGCATATCAAGACGAACTGCCCAAAGAATGCAAAGAAGCCTGAAGAGGCTAAGAAATCAAATGCAAGGGTATTTCAGATGAATGCCAAGGAAGCAGTGAAGGATGATAAAGTTATAACAGGTACCTTCCTCATAATTGTTGAACCTGCCCATCAAAACTCTAGATATTACGTATGAGGTAGAACTCGCTGACGGTACCTTAGAAACTGCTTCGGCCCTTCTTGATGGATGTTGTATATCCATTAAGAATCATTTAATACTGTTATCTCTTTTGCCAATGAAATTGGCTGGGTTTGATGTAGTTTTAGGCATAGATTGGTTATCACGTAACCAAGCCCAAATCGCCTGTGATAAGAAACTAGTAAATATCAAAACCCCTTCTGGTGAAGCAACACTATTCAAGGAGATACGCATTATGGATTGCCTGATAATGTATCCATACTTAAGGCATCCAAGTGCTTAAAGAGCGGATGTGTCATCTACATGGCACAGGTGACAATGGATGAGCCAAAACCAAAGATAGAAGACATTCTTGTTATCTCTGATTATCCAGATGTCTTCCCGGAAGAGCTACCTGGATTACCTCCGGAGAGGCAGGTAGAGTTCAGAATCGACATCATGCCTGGAGCAGCACCGGTTGCACGAGCTCCATACCGCTTAGCACCAACCGAAATGAAGGAACTAAGAACCCAATTAGCTAAACTTATGGAAAAAGGTTTCATTCAACCCAGCTCGTCACCTTGGGGAGCACCCATACTGTTTGTTAAAAAGAAGGACGGTTCAATGCGTATGTGCATTGATTACCGCGAGCTAAATAAGGTAACAATCAAGAACCGCTATCCATTGCGCAGGATCGGCGATCTGTTTGGTCAACTTCAAGGGGCAAGTTTCTTTTCAAAGATTGACCTAAGGTTAGGGTACCATCAGCTCAGAGTTAAAGCTGAAGATGTGCCTAAGACCGCGTTTCGAACAAGGTACGACCACTATGAATTCTTAGTGATGCCTTTCGGACTCACTAATGCACCCGCAGCATTCATGGATCTCATGAATAGAGTCTGCAAGCCATACCTGGATAAGTTTGTCATCGTATTTATAGATGAAATACTTATTTACTCTCGTAATCAGGAAGATCATGAGAAACACCTTCGATGCATCTTAGAACTTCTAAACAGGAGAAGCTTTATGCTAAATTCTCCAAATGTGAATTCTGGCTTCGCAAAGTCCATTCCTTGGACATGTTGTGAGCAAGCGTGGTATCCAAGTGGATCCCGCTAAAATAGAAGCAATCTTGAATTTGGAAGCTCCTAAGACACCTACTTGAAATTCGCAGCTTTTGGGATTAGCAGGATATTACAGAAGATTTATCGAAAACTTCTCAAGAATAGCTGCACCTTTAACTACTTTGACCCCAAGAATGTAAAATTTAATTGGGTCCTAAGCAACAGGAATCCTTTGAGATCCTCAAACAGAAATTGAGAAATGCTCCAGTTCTGACCTTACCTGAAGGTGTAGATGAGTTTGTTGTGTACTGTGATACTTCGCACACTGGCATGGGTTGTGTGCTTATGCAAAAAGGCAAGGTAATCGCCTACGCATCACGACAACTAAAGATGCATGAAAAGAATTACACCACCCACGATCTAGAATTGGGTGCCGTTGTATTCACACTTAAATTATGGAGAAATTATTTATATGGAACTAAATGTGTGATATACTCAGATCACAAAAGTCTCCAACACTTGTTTAACCAGAAAGATCTCAATATGAGACAACGACGTTGGATGGAAACTTTAAACGACTACGATTGCGAGATTCGCTACCATCCTGGGAAAGCGAATGTAGTCGCTGATGCACTCAGCCAAAAGGAAAGAGTCAAACCTATATGGATTAATGCCAAGAGTATTGCACTTAAGAACAGCTTAAGCGAGAAGCTGTTAACTGCACAGAAAGAAGCTTTATTGGAAATTAATCTTCCTGAAGAAAAACTAGGAGCAACTCTTGATCAGTTGTCACCTGGGAATGATGGAATCCTCAGACTGAATGGTCGAATCTGGGTTCCTATCTATGGAGGACTTAGAGATATAATCCTTCAGGAGGCTCATAATTCCAGGTACTCGGTTCACCCTGGGGGTGACAAAATGTATCAGGATTTGAAGGCTAACTATTGGTGGATGGGTTTGAAGAAATCTATAGCCACCCATGTAGCTAAATGTCTGACGTGCTCTCAAGTTAAAGCTGAACATCAGAAGCCGTCAGGATTACTACAACAATTAGAACTTCCCACATGGAAATGGGAAATGGTAACCATAGATTTTATCACCAAGTTACCCAAAACAAAACATGGAAACGATACAATATGGGTCATAGTTGACAGACTAACTAAGTCAGCTCATTTCTTACCAATAAAAGAGACACACAGCTCCGACAAGCTAGCCCAGATATATGTGGACAAGATTGTGTCTCTCCATGGGGTGCCAGTATCTATTGTGTCCGATAGAGATACTAGATATACTTCTCATTTTTGGAAAAGTTTCCAACAATCCTTAGGCACTCGATTAAATTTTAGTACCGCTTACCATCCTCAGACGGATAGGCAGTGCGAGCGTACAATTCAAACGTTAGAAGACATGCTGCCAAGCATGTGTCATTGATCTAGGAGGTAGTTGGGATGATTATCTCCCCTTGATTGAGTTCTCCTACAATAACAGTTACCATACCAGCATTCAGGTTGCGCCTTTTGAGGCTCTATATGGGCGAAGATGCAGAACGCCCGTCTGTTGGGAAGAAGTAGGGGAGGCTCAACTAACAGGACCTGAGATAGTCCTGGAAACTACAGAAAAGATTGTTCAGATCCGTGATCGTCTAAAGGCTGCCAGAGACAGGAAAAAGAGTTAGCAGATAAAAGACGTAAACCTCTAAAGTTCGAGGTAGGAGACAAAGTCTTACTAAAAGTATCACCCTGGAAAGGTGTGATGCGTTTTGGTAAGAAGGGCAAGCTAAGCCCAAGATACATTGGACCATTTGAAATCATAGAATGTGTTGGTAGTGTGGCTTATAAGCTGAATTTACCTGAAGAACTTAGTGGAATTCACAATGTGTTCCACATCTGCAACTTAAAGAAATGTCTAGCCGACGAATCGCTAGCAATGTCTCATAAAGACGTACAAATAGATGAAAGCCTGAGGTATATTGAAAGACCAATATCGGATCGACAGGTTAAGAAGCTCCAAAGAAAGCATGTACCGATTGTGAAAGTAAAATGGGATGCCCGTAGAGACCCTGAATACACGTGGGAGGTTGAGTCCACTATGCGAAAAAAATACCCTCACCTATTTTAGTAAATCTCGAGGTCGAGATTTCTTTTAAGGGGGTGAGGATCTAACACCTCGCAAGATCATGTCCAATAATGTGAAGACACGTGTCCTAAACCCTAATTGTGTGAAATATTTACTTTAAAGGGGTGAAAGTGTCAATGAGCGAAACTATGCCTTCAGGTGGTCTACCGGCGAATCAGGAATCTTAAAATGTTTATTTGTACTCCCATACATGCTTATTATCAGCCTATGATGGCATTATACAAGTTGAAGGACCCTAAATGCGATTATATAAGTTGAGGGGTCAAACTTGTCAAGTTTAAAAATCTGGTTCGCTGACAGACTGCTTACGGACCATAAGGGTCCCATGCTTACGGTTCGTAAGGTCTGGTACTGGGCGAATTTTTGCTTGTTCCCCCCACATAAGCTTCCAAAACCATCCTCTCGAAACAAGGGGTTGCATGCTTGCTCAATACTCGTTTAGGGATACCTGGAGACATCCTAGAACACCTTGCAACACCTAGAAAGATCTTGAGAGGGTCCTTTGCACTATAAATAAGTCCTTCATGTTGCCCTTCATTCTCACACCTTTCAAAAATCATTTCTTTCTCTCTTGGTTGCATTCTATGGGGTTCCTGATAAAAAAGGAAGCTCTCCTAAGTCTAATTTTCGAGCTAGGACCTGTAGTAAGTGTTCTTAGCCACTCTAGTTCGGTTTTTATGCATTTAAAGACCGAAAGTCAAAGTTGCCGCAAAACGGCTTTGACCTTCGGTTTAGACCTAAATGGTCCAACCATTGTTCGAGGCAAATATGGCTACGTGATCGTAATTAGGTAGGTGTTAATCCCTCAAAATGGTACCTCCTAATTACCACGTTTACTTAGTTAATTGTCGGGTCAAAGTAAATAAAATAAAAGTCAAACTAGTCAGATTTTAAATAAAAATCAAATTGATAATGTAGAGGTTATAAAACATGTTCATCACTTTAATAACTTGGTAAATTAGAACATGTCTAAATATGTTCAACCCGACAATTCTAAGTTTAAGCTCGGTTCGCAACCGAAAGACGCAAAAGCTTGACTTTTACTTTGACTTTCAGTTCTGACCCGAATTAGCTTATTTCCTTTATGCATTAGGATTCGTTTAGGACCATATTATGCTGTAGCATAACCCTCTGAGGTTATACTACATGGCCCCTTAGTAATTTGAGATCATATGCTTATTTCCGTTATTATGCTTTATGTCGACTAGTATGCCCTTTTTGTCAAAAATAAGGATTTCTAACATAAATGGTCATATAAATGGACTAGGTGCTGATTAGTAAACATAATTAGAGTATTTTGATGTTTACAATCTGGTCATAAACTGAAGTTATGTAATAAATCGGAATTTCGCCTTTATAAGGACTAAGATGCCCTTTAAGCATGGAAATCAAGTTTTTAACATAACTTTGACATAAAACTCTTTACCTACTGTGTTGATATCATATTTAGGATTTATTGGGATGTTGGGTCAGATTTTATGTTGACCTTAGCTTTGAGTTCTTGCATAAAGCTCATAAATGACGATAATACCCTTTTTACAAATAAAATGAGTTTTACATATAATTAACATGCAAAACCTTTTGCTACTGATATATTATGAGAAATAAAATTTTTTGGCACTTTAAAGCTACTTTTACGCTAGTTAAGTACATAGTATGACTTTAAACTATATTTAGCACCTAAAACTTGTTGTCTACTAAATTTATAAATGATTTTCAATGTTTTCACGATAGGAATAAGTCATTAACTCAGAATCCCAACTAGGTCCCTAAAAACATATGTGAAATGACCAAAATGCCCTTCCGGGGCATAGTTTGGCCATAAATCATAAACCACATATGTATGATATCCTATTGTCCTAATATCATAAATTAAATATTTTTACATGATGTTTATGACCAAAACTTCAGTTTGCATATAAACATATTTTATAAACCTTAAAATGACCAAAACACCCTTTCGGGGCCTACTACGGTTAAAACCTTTATGGGCATACATGTTGATATCCTACTGATATCATAACATAAATTAAGCATAATAATATATGGAACTTGTATATGACTCCTTCGATTACCCGTTGTGCTTATACGCGTTCGGTTCGTTTATGTAACCGGTTTGCAATAATTAACCGACACGGGTTTAACCTTGTCATCTAAACTTCAAAATCCAGAATGTATTTAGTTTACCCATACTATACAAGTCTTCATACTTGTTGGGTCTAAATTACATTCCTTTCCAGTCACCGCTTAATCTAGCGTTTTGTACCTAAATCGTTCTTAAACTAACCCGGTCTAAGTCTTTGACTTAAATGAAGACCCGTTAGTATCCTAATAGGTTAATAAAACCTTCCTTTCATATTAGGTAACCCAGTAGAAGATACCTTCATAAAGTCTTAGTGACATACGACTGAGTAGGTTGCTTGCACTTAAACTCAGGTAAACACATTTAAGTTATTTTCCCCTATACGGGCTTGGGATACGGTAAATTATTGCCGCTTGGTCAGGTATGGGATCATTTAATCGGATTGTGATTAATAAATCCGCATAACCCGTTTTAATCTGTTTAGTCTGATAACATAAGCTTTGGGGGTTAACGACCATGTCCTGGATATCCTTGGCTCATTTAAGTTATTAATGGCCACGACCTATACACGCGGTGTAGGCATAAACCTGACAGATGTAAAATGCTAAATAAAATACCCACAAAGTTAGGGAATAACTCCTTTGTGGGTTCTATAAGTGGTGAATCAGTTAATCATGACTGGTTTCCGAACCAGCCCCAAAAGTATGACAAACATGTAAAACTGTATACAAGATTATAAATGTAATTGTTCCAAGTTATAAAAGATTTGTGTGCCTTGTGCACCTTAATTAACATTTTCAAATGTTTACAAAATGAGTCATTATTTGTATTTACCAGTGAAAACTGACATATTTTCCAAAGACTAAGTGACAGGTACCTCACGAATAGGCTGGAGCTACTTGGCATTAAACAAGAGGATCATGCAAATCCCTAATGCCTTAAGTCTGTGGAACTCAGATTTATGTATTCATTTATAGATCCGCTTGTGGATCCTTTTTACAATCGTCTGTATATTATTTTATTTGTACTTTAAACTTTCGGGTTGTAATAGTAATTTCCTTCCAAGCCTTCTGTTGTGCTATAACTATGTATAATTGACTATGATGATATCACCTACGTCACGATACTCCCACTAGGCCCACCGGACTATGTGGAATTATCGGGTGTGACACAATTAGATTGTTGGATTATGATCTAAAGATGAAATTGAGTGTATATGTATGCTTAATTTCGTTAGACAAAATGAGATTATGAAATATTTGATTAAAGATTACTTGTAAGTGATTAACAAGTAGTTTATGAAGTGGGTTTTGATAATATGACGAAGTTGAGGATAAACTTGTGTTTAGAGTCATCATACATGGTAGTAATAGAAAGATATTTGAACCATTTATGTGTTTAAGTACGTGTTCATAATTTTCATGAAATGGGTTTTTATACGACACGATGAAATTGATAATATATTCATGTTAAATGATGTTTGAAATCATCATGTGTTTATGAATGTTTAACGTATTTGACTAAGTTTGATGTTTGGCTAAGTTCCATATATATGATGCAAAGGGTTGTTTTATAGTGATGAAACAATCCTAAGTTCTTGTATGAGATTGATAGATTAGCATACAATGATTGAAGTTATGTTAAATTGATGCAACAATTATATGAACTTGGTAGAGAAATTTAGTTAAAACGGTGCGCCTACCAGGTAATTGATGGAGTGCCTAAATGATTTTGTTGAACTTAAATGTGCATTTCATATGTTAATAGGCAGTTGACTTTTAAAAGTCAAACTGACCTAGTAATTTGATATGAAATATGTAATATAGTCATAATGAATAATGACTAATCTAACCATCTTGCGACTGATAAATGATACTTTGACACTTGGCAAGCTAGGTGGAAGCTTGGGAAGAAGCGGGTCAAATGGATTAAGTATGTGGAAAAACATAATTTGATGCAAGGTAAGTAAAACATACACCCTTCTAGTAGAATACTTACTTGTTGTAATGGTTATGAACAAAGTAAATTTAGTATTTGAAATATGATGTTCTGACGCGGAATGATACGGGCCGGAACAAGTGAAAATGGTAAGAAACCAAAATTGATGGTAAAGAGGGTAAAAAGGTAAATTAGTCATGTGATGACGAATAAATAAGGAGTTTGAAACATAACCTTTAGTGTAAACCATAAGGTAAAAGGGGGTAAAACGATAACCCGATCACGAGTTGACGGATAAATTAAGAGTTTTGAAAAAGACACTCTATGGCGTAAGTCATATCGGGTCAAACGAATTAAGAAACAACTTTAAAGTAATATGATCATATGGAGTAACCCGAAATGGGCTAAATGGGTGAGATCACAAATAAATACCATCTCATAATGATAAATGGTTATTTGGGCCAAACGGGTCAAATGGTCGCTTGTTGAGTTTTGTGCTCACAAGAAGAATAGCGTCTGACTTGCATTGCTATTAATTAGCAACCAATAGAACAAGGTTTTAAAACAGGTCAATGCTATGACCCGAGCCAGGTATGTGAAATGGGTAAAACTCTCAATGAGGACTTAAGGTCCGATGAGAGTTAAACGAGTGATGAGTGAACATTGGATTACCTAAAGTAAGGTAAATAAAATAATTTAAATTGTAGACATTATGTTCTTATGAACATAATGATTTTAAATATATTATGGTGAAAAGTGCCACTTGGTCAAATTACGCTTTTAAAAGTCCTTCGTCGTAGAAAGGACTAAAGTTGACCAAAACGCCCTCAAATGATAAATCAAGCAAACGACCCTTGAGTGTAGTTTAAAAATGAGTTTTGTAAGTAAGTACACCCTTTTCAGTAGTGTAAAAGCAAATGGCATAAGCTTTTTTGGTTTAATGCCTCATAACGGGTCTTTTTCGTAAATTGTCAAACCAAAGGGTAGAATTCAAAAATATATTATTTACTATAACAAATCTACCACAAATATAGTTGCAGTGGAAAATAAATATGCGCATAAACTGGTCAACGGTTGGTAATTTATGAAAATTACGAATCCGGGTTAAGGATTTTGAGTTAAATATGTAGGCAAACATTTTACGAACATTCAGAAACAAGTTTCAAGTTAAACGGATGAAAATCGAACAAGCTATGGAAGTTTTCGTAACAAAAACGACAAACTTAATAAAGGTTGCAGCAGCCCACCGTAAGCTACGGTACTGGCCTATCGTAGGCTTAAGGTAGGCAGCAGCTGAATAAAACAAATTGCATGTACCGTAAGCTACGGTACAGAGCCGTAGCTTACGGGTGGGGGGTACTTATAAAAATTATTGTATTCATTGTTTTGAGCTTTCGGGCTTGACTAGATTAGTTATAAACTTCATCTAACTAACGCATATTATGATTTATGAAATGTAGGTGATGATTTGAGTACCGGAAGACGATCAAGCTCAACGAAGAACCGAACATGATCAAAGTTCAAGCTTCTGCATTATGTTAGTCGATACGAAACTAAACAAGCGATAATATACTGAAGTGTTTAAATTTTACGAAGTTTTATGAAACTCAAATTGTGTAGGCTCTTTATTTACATTTATACTTTTAAATGCAAAAGTTTTTATAGAATGTCAATTGATAAAATGACGATGATGACGAACAAAAAATGATGATCAAGATCAGAGTTGAAGACATTTTTTTTATACATGTAGTGTAACTTTTTTATATAAAAATCGTGTTTATAATTAATTCTTTTTTAAAATAGATAAACATAATTAATGTGAACATGAAGAGTGATGTAGTCTATGATGTTTAATTATAAGTTTGACAAGTTGACATGAATTGTACACATGTCAAATTTTCCAAAATACTCTTCTTGTACTTTTTTTATTCTTTAATCAATAAAATTACGACAAGACAAATTAAACTTAAACAATTCAATCTCAACCACTCATACATGAGAGATCTAGGGTGGATAATGGTTTCTACGGTTCTCTTGCATCTAAAGGTGGTTCCTATTTTACCCCAACTCTCTCTCTTTATATATATATATATGTGTGGTGTGTGGTATTAGGATCGTATGAGGAGCACTAGGCTAACTGGAAAACTTGAGAAGAATTCTGGACCACATATTTTCCCTAAGTTTTCTGTAATATACACATAGGTATAGTTTAAAGTTGACTATATACACATGTGTATTTGAATACGAAAAGCTTAGAGAAAAATGTGTGGTCTAAAATGCTTCTCAAGTTTCTCAAATAAGGTGGAGTTCTCATAGGATCCCTACCCTATATATATATTATATATAATATATATATATATATATATATTTAGGATTAGGTTCAAGAGTGAACACCAATGTGCGAACTTGAGAGAACTAATCTTAGCCATGCACATGTGTAAATCAATGACCAGTATTTGATGATGAAATACACTAGTATATTTTACTATTTGGTGATGAAATCCTAGCCATACACATGTGTAAATCAATAGTCAGGATTTATTCACTCAGTTCGCAATACACTAGTGTTCACTCTAGAACCTCATCCAATATATATGTAATATATATATATAAATATATATAGATATATATATATATTAATATATATATATGTAGGATCCGGATCAAATGAAAACCACCACGAGTTGCGAGAACCGTGAGAACTTTTTGATTCGGGGCGAGTTGGGCCAAAATTTTTTTGCACAAACGTAGATGAAAATATTATAAACACATCTGTAAAAAAATTTAAAAATTGTCGAGTCGGTAGTTTTGACCACCACAAGTTTTTTTACGCTAGACGTAAAAAAAACACTTGCATCAGTCAAAACTACTACCGACTCAGACAATTTTTTTTAAATTTTTTACAGATGTGTTTATAATATATGCATCTACGTTTGTGTAAAAAAAATTGCCAACTCGCTCCTGATCAAAAAGTTCTCGCGGTTCTCGTAACTCGTGATAGTTTTCATTTTAACCCATCCCTATATATATAACTTACTAAAAGTGGAGGCCCTTGATTTTGATAACCCTAGTCACTTGTCTAAGTTGGAAAGACTAATGATCCAACCCTAAATTGTTGATGACTTGATGTCATTAATTCACCCATTATTTAGCTATGTAATTCACTGTTCATTTCTAAGTTTTAATTTTCTAGTATTGACGATATCTGACAAAGAGGTATAGTGTAAGACATAAATTATTCATAAAATCACCCTATTTACATTTCAAAGTTTGTGTTTTGATAGATGTTTTTACTAATAATTAAGTTCTATTACAGAATCATTGAAAGTTAATGTTCATAAATAGCATGCAAAAAACACTATTTTTTCCTTGTTTTGATATTAACTTGGGAAATCATTTAGAGATGTGTGAGTCACATATTCAATAAATGATAAAAGAGTCAAAAAACTATGTTAGCAAAGTTGTAGTGTTTAAAAGAATCATGAGATTTTTTAGCTAATAAATTTCGAACATAAAACAAGAGACGTTAAAGTCAACGTTAATGATAGGGGTATCTTTTAAAATACCGTACAGAATAGTGTCACTAGAACAAATGCAACACAATATGACCTTTTAATTGATCATGAACGTCTCACTTTTCCATCTTAGTTAATATTCTAGAATTAGGGTTTGTAAATGAACTAAACGATAAATAAATTGTTCGGCAGAAAGTATGTTTATGATCATTTATATAACAAATTAATTAATATGAATGAAATTTTGTGTTCAAAACGAATATAAACACATGCATTGTTTGTCTGTTACCGTTCTTTAAAGTTCCTTTGTTAATGTTCGATGTGTATCCTCCTTTGCATACTAATTATTAAATAAATCATATTAAAGTACTAATAAAGTGTATCTTAACCATTTCTAGACCTATCAAACCATTTCGACTACATGAAGCCAATAAAGTTTAAAATATCATGGGGTGTTTAGAAGTTAGAAGTCCTAAGCTTGTGTAGTGGCTATTCAAATTATCAACTGGATTGAGGTATTGATTTTTAATCTGCTTTGTTCATGTGCATTTAAATTATTAAGGAGAAAGAAGCTAAACGAGTTTGAACAAATTCGTCTTAATGAATTTAATCTGATTTGTTTATGTGCATTTAAATTATTAACGAGAGAAGCTAAACGAGTTTGAACAAGTTCGTCTTAATGAACGATAGAACACATTCGTATATGTTTTTTATCATTGGTTAATTGATTTCTAAAAACCCACACGCTCGTAGCCATCAAATTTCATTACAGGTCTATTATATTTTTAAGTCTAGACTGTATAATCACTTATCTTGTGTGTGTATACACACCACTTCACTCTTTATAATCACCATCTATATTTCTTTAAAGAAAATATAAACGAGAGTAGAGATGCTAATAACATTATGCTTGAAAAGCTATTTTGTCGTGTTTTGAAACATCTAAAAGAGAGAATATTATCTTTTCATCTATATGAATCTAAAGTTACGATGAACAGTAGTTATATCTTAAATATTAATTTTTTTAGTAAGAAACAACAACTGATCGTGTTTGAAGTATTTTGTTTTTTTCCCTTTTTGTTATTCACAATATTTTGTATTTTTTAGTAATAATTTGGGTTCATTAAATAAAAAATCTAAATTCTTAACTATTTTTATTTCTTATTTTAACATTTCAAGTTATTTGTCAGTGCCATCTGACGGTACGTTACCGCGGACATTGAATCAACAATTTGATTTTTTAGTAATAATTTGTATTCGTTAACTTTATTAAAAAATTCTAAATTCGTAACTCTTATATTAACATTCTAGTATTGTTGGTGTGTTTTAAGGTAGTTACCACAGACATTGGATCGGTATTGATTCGGTCTGTTACAATACTTCATACAATACATGCACTCGGTAGAGAAATTAACACGTGTTTTTCATCGACCTAAAACGATAAGATTGGACACGAATACCGACACCGATGTTGTTCGAATAGTACCGGTTGGTTCATATTGTCACTTGTCACGATACTTGTAGCGATATTCATTTATTGTCGCAGACAAAGTTGTACAAATGAAAAACTTTCAAAACTAGAAACCCTAAAAATGAATATGAATACCGGTACCCATGTTGATCGGTACAATACGGTAGCAATACGTTGTGGGTTAAATATTGGTATCTCAATTAGTGTTGTTTAATTGGTTTCATTTTGGTTCACAACACTAGCAACACAAAATCGGTTATCAAACAAGTAACCATGAAGATGAATACACATCGGAACTGGTGTTCGATTCGGTACAATATGGTCGTGATACGATGTCAGTTAATCGAAAGCAAAAACAATAAAAATAAATATCGTACCGATACATATGTTGTTAAACCAGTTTCGATTCAATTTAGTACGATACGGTACAATATCCGTTTTCAATAAAAGTTATATCATAGTGTTGAAAAAAATAAAGATAGAGCACAAACTAACCAGACCGATATCAACTCAACAACATTTATACCGTTATTGATATTCGTTTTATTGTTTCGATCGATGTAAGGTTTTCTTTTCAGTTACCATAGCGAGTGTCGATATCATAATGAACCGAATAGATACTGATAAAATTTCCACCACGAAACGCAGGGGAATTTCGCTAGTATAAGATTATTTTTTATTATAGTGAGATGGTGATGTACTCACTTTATCAAACCAAATTGTTAGCTTATCAAACTGCCTTATGCAGGTTAGAACCCAAATTCAGCCCAGTAAAGAAGCCCACTAGCCCATTGGATTCACTACACAAATCAGAAAGGTAAAGGAAGGAACCATATCAAATCACAAGATAGAAGGTTATGATATATTTAGGTTTGGGTTAAGGGTTGTGAATGTGAGTGATGGGCTTGATTGTGATAATCCAGTTTATTACAACAATTTCTTTCTTTAGAAACATTATTATCACAAATTAAAACAAAATCCTTTTATGCCATAAACTTTTACTTATTGGAGCTGAATTTCACAAATAAAATACAAGTCGGATTGACCCGAAAATAGTTTCAGTTTATAGGTAACTAATACGTTGATTAGATTCTAAAAACTTCATCGTTATAATACTAAGTTAAATTTGTTAAATAAGTAATTAGAGATAGAATGCACTCAAATTATATTTCGTATTGATTTCAGCGTCTTTTCTTTTTAACCATCTTTTTATACGAGATAAAATATAAGCAAATCACTCACTTATAAGTAAATGAGTCAAAATTGTTACCTCTAATGACTATATTTTGTTCATGCTAATATGAATCCATCACAAATATTTGTTTTCAATCTATATACACATATACAGAGAATATTTAAAAAGACATTATGCTTCAACAAAGTTGGTCCATACTTCAAGGTGTGGCAATGACAAACAATTTCCAATAGCAAGGTATTAGTCGGTCCCTAAAGTATTAGCAGGTCCGTAAGTTCTACCAACCCAAGACACATTTGACTAGATTATATTAATTAGCATGGTATTAGTGGGTCCCATAAGTTTTTCAGTAATGTGCTCACTTTTTTTATGTGCTCACGTTTACAAAAAAAAAAAAAAAAAACCATTGTCCATAGTCCTTGCCAATATATCCAGGTGCATGCCTACCCAAAAGTACGGGTCCTAATTATAATACCATACCGATATTTAGTATATAATTACACATTTATTTTAAATAATGTAATGTGTAAATATATACTATATCGGTATGGTCTAATACTAATGACATATTGATTAACCCGATCGAAAATAAAAGATTGAGCTAATAATTGATATATTTTAAGAACCAACGAAAGAAATCAACTATTTTATATTTTGTGTATGTTTTAAAAAATTAAAGCTCGGGTATTTTGACAAGGGGTAGCCAACCAACCATACTAAAAAAGAATAAAAAAATAAAACAAGAAATGTAAAGGGTGTTGAAAGAATCTAGTTCTACATACAAGCTAATGGTCCATGAATCTACAAAAGCTTTAGGGCTCACAAATAGTCATTTCAAGATCTTGAGCCATTGCTTTAACCTCCTCTTTCCAACCCTAAAGAAGATAGGTTCACTATTTTGATGTTGATGGTCACTTAACACATTAACTGGTCTCTAAACTTCAGTTTTAAATTCCCACCTATCATCTTCAAACTTGTTGTCCACAAGTACCCAAGCATAACAAATACCAAATTTAAGTCATTGCCACTTACCCAAAAAGAATAAACATGTTACATAACAAGTGCAAGTGTTTGGACTTACATATATTTACCTCATATATGTAGGTTGAAAATTATGTCTCCTCTTCAAGAATAAGTGTTCCTATCAGGAGTTGTTACTTGTCAAATTCTAGACTTTGACACATTTTTTCTATGAATGGGTCAGTAGGATTTGTGTTTTATCTCAAACAAGTCAAATGAACAGATTATTGACAAGAAAGGGTTCGCAGGTCAACCCAACCAAACATGGAACCTTGGGCGTACCTAGGTTTAGAGTATGGGGTGCGGTTGCACCCTATGAATTATTTTAGTATTATATGTGATTTCATCCCAAGCAACCTCCAAGAAATTTTGAGACTAATTCCTATGAAATTTTTAAACCAACCCCCATAAAATTTTTGAAACTTTGAGACCGACCCCATGAAGTTTTAACACCGACTTCAAAGAAATATATGCTAAAGATTTTAAAGCTATACAAGTATAATTGTATAAACCTATTTTAAACTAATTAATAAATATAAAACAACTAAACGCCATTTATACAAGTAAAAAAATAAGTCTATTTTAGACGAAACCCATTAACTATTAAAACACAAATACCCAACACCATTTAGCCCAACCATTTTTAAGAATTAAAAAAGTAACCCAATATAAAAATGAGAGAGCGATATAATTGATTAACTGATTAACCGCCCCCACCCACAAATCGACTTTTCAAAGTAAAAACTCAATAGAAAATTTTGTCGAGACGTCTAACGCCACCGGTTGTAGGGGTGTGCATGGCTCGTTTTTGGGCTCAAACCAAAAATTTCGGTATTTAGGTTTGTAAAAACCGTTTAGTTTCAGTTTTCTCGGCTTGCTACTTGGGCTTGAAAACCTTTGGCTGAAATTTTGGCTTTTTTTGTTGTGTGACCCGGCCCGAACCAAAAAAAAAAGTAATATTTAGCGATAGACAACCGAAAACGAAAAATTTCCAACCCATGAAATAAATTCCTGGTTCCACCACTACATGGAACTTTCAACCCATACCAATGGCCCTTTCCAACCCAATCCTGTTTTGACCCGTTACCCCCCCCCCCCCCCACCACCACTTTTTGTTATGATCTTTATGATCTTATGGATCATGCAGTTGTTATTTGGGTAAAAAACTTGATCTTTTGTATTCCATATATACCAATACCACCTTTCAGGAGTCAAAATCCAAGATTTTTCAAACAACTTTGGGTATAAGGGGGGTAGGGGCGCCCATCACTCACCATCCACTCGTCACTCACAACATCCAATCACCATACGCCACGTCATCGAGCCAAACTCCATCACTAGTGATAGATTTTAGTGGAAATGCCCATCACTCACCACACCCATCATACTCCACTCTCAACGATATCTTTACAACGCGTCATGGCTACAACGAGTTTCATTCTTCACGCGTGTTCAAGGGTGCCGGCGATGGGTGATCACGGCCTTCAACGCGTTATACAATTTCATCAGGGGGGGCTCCCCGCCTCCCCTAAACCAAACAAGCTCATACATGACAGATGTGTGAACTGTGAACAGATGACATAAAGGTGAAAATCAGAATATATGGAGAATATTTTACTGCTGAGAAGTTAAGGAATGGACCATATAGACTCCAAGTTGTCATTACATGATCTGTTGGCGTAATAAATATGATTCTTGTAACATGATTGAAAAGGATTAAAACACCAAAGCAAAGCCAACATGTGTTATAACAGTAGAATAAATATACATCACAAATTAAAGAAAAACTACAAACCATTTCTTGCCATCCATGTACATCCCATGTGGGACATATTTATTTTCATGTGTATAAAGTAACAATAGCTAATAGAGGTACGGTGTGGCTACATCACACCCTTTTAGACCTGGGATTTTACTGGGCACGGTCGTTGTTGTGTTGTTGTATGATAAGGTAACAACATTTGGGTTCAACGTCACCACATTATTCTGTAAAACCTAGTCTATGTCATTTAATTTAATTTAACTACATATTAATTTTCAACTTTATGTTGCATCGAGCTGGGGGTCTCACTGGAAGCAGTCTCTCTATTCCTACGGGGTCGAGGTAAGGCTGTCTACATCTTACCCTTCTCAGACCTTACCTTAGCTGTGCTATTGGTGGGATTTACTGAGTATGATGATGATGATGTTGCATTGTTAGTGGTAACTCTGGCATACTTGGTTGTATCCCACTTAGTTTTTTTTATCTTTATTTTTTTTTACTTTTAACCCAATAATTTTACATCTTTTACAATTTAACCCAACACTTTTTCACTTTCAGCTTTGGCTCTGATACTTTTCATGTTTTACAAATTTTTTGTTTTACGTTTTGGTCTAAATTTTGGGAGTTAACATGCCACAACGTGAGTGTCTGGTTTAATGTTTTTACACCTAGTATTTTCTTGTTTAACGGCTCCGTAACGTGTGGGTCCTCGATCGACTTAGTTATTGGTTTCTATTTTTTACGTATCTCGTGTGTGGTTCAACATTTTTATGTCTACTTCTTTTCGTTTGATTTTTATTTTATTTTTGTTTTGTTTTTTATTTCTATTTATACGAGCTTTCTCGGTGTTGGTGGTCGATGACAGTGGTGTAGCATTGGTGCTACCTGACACAGTTTTACGCCACCGCTAAAACGTGAGAGGGCTTGATACTAGTTAGACTAATGTACTTAAAGGAAAAATAAAATAGTTATAGCCCCCGCCGCAACGAGGGGGGGGGTGGCTTAATACTAGTTAGAATAAAGATGTACGGAAAAATAAAATAGTTAAGAAAATTACCTTCCTTTTATTGTTCTTGTAAGATATTGATGGATACTACTTCACTAAGTAAAAGACAGCCATCATATAAAAAAACTGAGATATTGCACAGTTCACATCAATCTTGAATTAAAGGTGGATTTCCAATGATCCAGAGCAAAAGATTTGAAAAGAATCTTCTTTTTTATAAAATTCACACCAAAATATCTTTGTTCCTGCTTATATAATGCACCCCTCTAAGCACCAAACTCTAAAGATCAGAAAAATGGAGAGTTTGAAGAACGAGTCGAATGACATTATACCGAAAGACACCTGCAAACTAGCTTATATAACTCATTTTTTACTTGGTGCAGGAAATTTGCTTCCATGGAATGCTTTAATCACAGCTATCGATTACTTCGGTTATCTTTATCGGATAAACATGTAGAGAAAGTGTTTTCAGTAGCTTATATGGGTTCGTCGCTTTTAACGTTGGTTTGTATGATAAAGTGGAGTAGTTTCAGCAGATTAGTCGGCTTTCAAGTGCGGATGAACATTGGATTTACCATGTTTGTTGCGTCGCTCATGGTAAGTCCAACGCTTGATTGGGTTCGTTGGCATGATAAGTCCATGTCAGCATTTTATGTAGTGGTTGCATCGGTTGTGGTCTGCGGTTTAGCTGATGGCTTGGTTGGCGGTAGCCTTATAGGGTCTGCTGGGAAGTTGCCAAAAGAATACATGCAGGCTGTTTTTGCTGGAACTGCTTCATCAGGTATGTGTGGATCCATTCAGGTTAGTGGTTAAAATGGATAATTTTATATAAAGGGTAACGGGCCGGGTCAAGCTGAGCCTACCCAGGAACATTCTTTTGTTCATTTTTATGAATATTAAAAAGTAATTGGCCCTAGTTGTCAACAGCGAATAGCTGACCATAGCGAATAGCGGACCATAGCAACAGGCTACCTATATGCTACGTAGCGACAACGACGAAATAGCGTCTGCCATTTCATGTTTAGCGCTAAGGGGTAGAAAATAATAAAAAACTAATCATCTAAAAATGTAAAAAATAAAAGTGCTAAAAATACGCTAAAAGAGCTCAACCACGCTATCACAAATCATCTAAAAATATATAAAAAAAAATCCGCTATTATCGCTATAACATGTGCTACGGGCGCTATTGACAACTATGAATTGGCCAAAAAAAGACCCATAATTAAATATTTATTATGAAAACTGCATCGATTGAATAAAAATTAAGCATTTGAATATACTTCGGGGTATATTAACCTATTTGACCCGTTTTCTTTCTAACAAAGTTTTAAACTTTACCCAATGACCCGTTTAAAGATAAAAAACAAATCGACCCATTTTTAGGCAAATGGGTTGATTTAGCCACCTTTAGAAATAACATTCGGATGCGCCAATTAAGCTGATAATTAAAACCACAAACTTTTCAGGAATTTTGGTCTCTTTCTTGAGAATCATAACAAAAGCATCACTTCCACAAGATCCACAAGGGCTGAAGAAAAGTGCACACTTATATTTCCTAGTTAGCACCGTTATTTTGCTACTATGCATGGTTTGTTGTACCTTGTTATACAAGCTACCCGTTATGGAACACCATTATAAATTACTACAACAAAATAACAGTTCGGCGTCACAGACAAAACTTTGGGATGTAGCAAGAACGATTCAATGGCCTGCTTTAGGAATATTTGTCATATATACCGTAACTTTATCAATATTTCCTGGATTTTTAGCGGAAAACATAAAATCAAAACTCCTCAAAGATTGGTACCCGATAATGTTAATTACCATCTATAATATCGCGGATTTTGGAGGGAAATCTTTTACTGCTGTTTATGGTTTAAGGAGTGTTGCTAAAGCTACATGGGGTTGTTTGGGGAGATTGTTGTTGTATCCGCTTTTTACGGCCAGTTTGCATGGGCCTAAATGGGTTAGAAATGAGGTGTTTGTAGTGTTTTTGACTGTTGTTTTGGGGTTCACTAATGGGTATTTGACAAGTGTCATTATGATTCTGGCGCCAAAATCGGTTCCACCTTCGGAAGCTGAAATGGCTGCTGTTGTGATGGCTTTGTTTTTGTGTTTAGGATTAGTTTCGGGTTCGGTTCTTGGCTGGTTTTGGATCATTTGAAGGTGTTGTTTAGTGATTCTATGTAATTTCTCATTTGTAGTATATTATACAAGAATATCATTAAAACAAATGAGAAACAAGTCAGCAATTATATACTATTATTTCTTATTCAGTTTGTACATGCTAACTAAATATGGTAGCTTGGTTTCGACTATATAGATGTTAAGTAAGGTCATGGATCATCATCATTGAATCTTGGATGCGGGTTCGAATATGGTTGTTTTCTTTAACTTGATATATCGGTATATCACGACATAGGGAAGTTTTAAACTACTACTTTATCTGTATTACTGATAGGCATCAAGATTCAAGAGTTATATAACTAAGATGGTAACCAAGAAAAAGAAAAAGATGGAGATTTCTATATGGTTTACAAATTTTGATAGGTGATAGATATTTCAATATTTATTTTTACTTTTTGCTGGTATAGACTTTCACAGAAAGGTAGAAGGTAAAGAAATTGCCTTTTTCATTAAGTAACAAAGGAATCAAATAATGAATGAAAATCAGACGAACGAAAAAAACAAACTAATATCACCCTCTGTCGTCAAGGCTTACCCAGGCGGCGTGCCTAGGCCCACTTTTCAGGCCCAACACAGCCTTCTCGCTTGGCTACAAAAGCCCCACTTTCAGGCCCTCAGGCGTATTTTTCAAGTGAAGTTCCAATGAAATTCTGGCCAAAAAACCGTCTGAACAAGTCTCAAACAATTATACCAACCCTAAACAATCTTGGAGTCAACCTATACTAGCCCTAAAGAAGCCTAAACATGTCTAAAGCCCCTAAAAATTATATTTATACTATACGCCTAACTTAAAAAGGCACTCACTTTTTAAGCACCCCTTTTGAGCCTTGCACCTTTGACAACTATGATATCACCCAGTGTTCTTACATTAATCATTAATCCCTAAATATTTGTATGCTTGATTAGATATGTTAATTGGTGATCTTCCCTTACCGATATCATTTATTCCAGTTTGATTTGGTTAATCATTTTGAGATAATCAACTTTAAACACTAAACTAAAGAACTCCATGAATTTAGATGAAAAATGTAACATTTCTAACTAGAAGAAAGGCACAATACCCTTTTCAATTCTTTATTGTCCTAAGAGGTGTTTACAATGAAGAGCTTGTTTTTACTTTCTAATCATTAACATACATACAAGAGATATGATGGTAAAATACAATGAAGTTGAGTCAATAATCATGTGATATTTCCAAGAACTCGCGGGTCCATAACCTTGTACCGCTACGCGTTATGTGCAACGTCTCACATCATGCTAGCTAGATATTTCTTTCAAGTCACAAAACAACAGATAAAGAAAACATAACCCTCCATTGATCTCTTGTCATATTCCATCCAATCAATTCATTTGAGCTTGCAGCTGTACTTCAATACAAAAGGCAATGGTCCTCTCTTTATAAGCCAAATAATATTTCTTTTTATCTTGAAATAAGCTCCATCATTCATATATGAAGCAACTTACTTACTTAGCTATATATGTAAAGAAGTGGTCGTTTATAAAGTATACAAGAAGTCATAAATCATAATATCATTTTATTACCTTTGTAACATATTAATTACAAAAATTACAGGTATAGATACATATATCTATAATAACCAACAAACCCTTGATATGACAAGTGACAATATCACATGGCTTGTTAAAAGAGCAAAAAAAACAAATAAAAAACAACAACAAACAACAAACAAAAGTGGGGTTAGAAAGTTACTATATATTATCTCTGTCAATATACAATAGTGCATTCATCTTTAAGAAGCTGCAGCAATTGGAGGTAACTGTGAAGTTCCTGTTAAGAAACTTGGTGTCAATACATTCATATCGCAAATATTTTGTTTAACGAGCTCGTCTTCTTCCTCTTCGTCTTCATCATCAGCGTCCCAAAGAAACCGAGCATAAGAAGCCATCATCACACAAAACAAATTTAGATCAAATGAGCAAAAAACATTATGTCTAAAGCAAAGTTCTTTAAAAGTAAGCATTCGTTATACCAGTCGTCTGGTGAAGCTTGAACGGCTTGATCAAAATAGTTTTGCGCACGAGGGGCATCCTTTTGTGTCTCCCAAATCAAATCAGCATACATCGACAAAACATTTCCATCCTTCGGGTTTGCCAGTATAGCTCTGCTGCAGAACTCTTCGGCCTTGGGGAAATCACCTCTAACCTATTCAAAACAACAGATCAACATGAAAATTATTTAATCAATCAAGGGGTGTAAAACTGTAAACTAGCCGAGTCGAGCCTGAGTTTGTCTAGGCTCGAGCTTGTCTCGTTTAACTTATGAGAGTTCAAGCTCGAGCTTGGATCGTTTCAAGCACTATATCTAGAGGTCGAGTTCGACTTGTGAGCCGTTTTTCAAGCTCGGCCATGGCCCAGACTCGTTTTTTATCTATTAATTAATTTAAATACATATATAACTATATATATATATATATATATATATATTATATATATATATTTATATATATATATTTATATATATATTATTTCGTTATATTTGTCACAACTTAAAATATATTAAGATAAAGTTATATAATTAAATTCAGCTCGAGCTCAACAAGCTTATTTTTAGGCTCGGACTCACTTAAGTTCGAGCTTTTATCAATCCATGAATGATGAATCATGATGTGTACAATGAAATACAAATTTATCGCATAAACCATGTATACCTCTTTCAAATACTTAGCATAATTGCTAAGTAGCAGTGCATTCCCAGGGTTAGCTTCAATCATATTCTGATAATACAAATCCGTACTATCATCCTCATGATCATTCCCGAGCCCATCGCCACCATATATCTTCCCTTCACCGCCTCTACCGCCACCACCCGTCCCATCCACCGCAACCTCAAACCCACGACACCCATCATCATACAAACCCGAACTCGAAGGCATCAAAAACTCATGATCACTCTCCTCGCCTTCGGTATCTTCTTCAACAGCGATAGAAGCGATCAAAGAACCGGTGGTTTTGGTAAGTGGGGAGAGGGAATGAATGATCAGGTCGGTTTCGGATGAGGCTCTGATGAGTTTCTTGGGTGAGTTCATGGAGCAAAGGGTGATTGTTGGTGATTTGGGGTTGCGGCGGATGGATAACGGATCTAATGGTGATGATTCTTTGTGGGTTTCATGTAGAAACCATGAATAAGGGCTGGATTTGATGAGCTACGAAGTAGCATATTTCAAATGGAAAACCCTGAAAGAATTTAAGATTGAGGGTTTGAATAAAATGAAAGGGGGTTTGGAGGGTTTTATAAGGAGAAAAGGCGGGAGGATTAATCTTGACCGTTGGTACGGTTGTGAGTCGTTATAATATAAATATAAATATAAGAATTACATGCTATTTTAGTTCCAGTGGTTTGAGCCATTTTGCCAGTTTAGTCCAAATGTTTTGTTTTTCGCATATGGGTTCAAAAAGGTTTCACCTTTTCATTTTAGTCCACTAGGTTAATTTCATCCATTATTTCTGTGTTACGAGATTGGCAATTCAGTCATTTTATATAGCCAAATTACCCTTCTAGTTAACAGAATTACATATAAAACAACCGAATTGCTCTTCTCCTTAACAGAAATAATGGATGAAGTTAACCAAGTGGACTAAAATGGCAACGGTGAAACCTTTTTGGACCCACAGACGAAAAATGAAACATTTGGATTAAACTGGCAAAATGGCTCAAACCATAGGGACTAAAATGGCATTTAACTCTAAATATAAACTAGTGATATCAAACCCGTGTGTTGCAGCGGGGATGCGGTAGGAATTTGGTCGATATCAGCTTAGTTCGTTATGGTACTGGTAAAGAAAAAAATTAAAGTCGTAATATAAAACCAAAATGATATCAGACACCTGTTTGGTTTGTTGTGGCTGTAACGTGGTTATGAACATCGAAATATAATGACAAAATAGTAGAGCATAATTTAAAAATATCACATTGGTACGACAATATTAACCACGTGAAAAAAATCACATCAAAATACCAAAAAAAAAAAGAACATCAATACATCATTTTATCTCGAAACCTAAAATAAATTAATAAAACCATACGAAACCAAATAAGAACAAAGTTTTAGATTTATGAAAATTTGAAGGATATTATTGTGAAAAAAAGTAGGAAAAACTTGTTAGACTAAAATCGGTTTGAAAAGATCAGGGGCTAAATTATTTAACCTGTGTGAAATTTGGATGCACGATTTACGAAAATCCATTATTCATATTTATATATAATGCATTTTAGATTTTATTGTTTTTTTTATAATAAGTTCGCTTGCATTATTTTCTTGGGAATTACTGCTACCGTAACAAAGAAGTTATGTGTCTATCTCAAATGCAATATGCTTGAGATATTTGGATTGTGCAAAAATGTATATAAGTGTAATCTAACTACTTATTGATACTAACTCTAAAGTTAGTCTTATGACCCCCAATTGAAGACCCCTCGACCCTCGTTATATAGAAGTCTTGTTGGTGCTCAACATTTAACGTTCACAAGGCTAAACATCTCGTATACATATGCAACTCGGCATTTTTTTCCTATATATGCATGATCTACGAGAACCACACTTCAATGTCCTCAAGTGTATACATGTTTCATTTAATACGCTTAAGATAAAGGGCTACAAATATTTATATCATCCACATCTCATCTCGTTAATTACTAGGGTGGTTGTCTAGATAGTCGTAGATCTACTTATGCGTATTGTGTGTTTTTGGTGACAACTTATTATCATGGTCTTCCAAGCCTAAGGTTATTGGCTTTCGCTCCAGTGCTGAAGTAGAATATCATGGAGTGCCTAATGTTGTTACGAGAACATGTATTTCAGGACATATGAAAATATATCACCCTTTAATACGTAGAGAGATTACTAAAACGAGCATCAATTATTTGAAAACAGCTTGGCTGGCAAAAGATTTAGCATTGGTTGCTTGCAAAATATCAACATATTTAGAAAGATTCCAAAACTTACAAATTCAAATTCAAGAGGCACATTACAAAACCTTAGGGGCCCAAGCTATTGTGGGTTCGATTCAAGGAGAAAGGGACTTGAGGTTCACTCTCCTTCCATTGGTTTTGGTTGGTAGTAAATCATTTAGGCTTGATGAAATCAATGGGACCCATAATTGATTACAATGTGAAAATCATATGTTCGTCTAAAATTTGAAATGATATATGAATCACTATTTTTGTGCTACTTGAAAATTAAAAATGTTCGCAACAAAATATCGGGTATATGTAAAAGATTTTGTTGAATGCGCGTTTTGACTTCAATCATTGTACAAAGATAGTGATTCTAATATCTCTAGCAGGTTGGATCATCAGTGGCGGATCCCGAACTTTTTCTCACGAGGTTCACTTTTTTAGGTGCTTAATTTTCAATCAACAAATTCGAATTTTCAGGTCGGGTTGGGTCGAGCTTTATCACTAAAGTCAATTTTTTTTCATCCCACTATCTATCTCCGTCTCTAAAAATTTACATTTCTCTAAATTTACCTCTATATTGATTTGTAAAAGAACGCGCTAATGCAAGAATTGAACTCAGGATGTCAAGGATAGAAACAACCAGTCTTACCAATGGAAGACTAGAAGCTTTTTGTTATGAGTTCACACAACATTTATTTATGAGTTCCTACTGTATTTTCTATATAGATTTTCAATAAAAATTACAAACCAAGTGGGTCCCTAGGAACCTGGTGTCTTAGTGTAAATCCACTCTTGTGGATCACGAAAAATATCGCGTAGTTGCTTTATATGAGAAAAATAACCTTATGTGTGAGTAAATGATAGCAATATATATACACACATGATGAAAATAAGTGGTATTTTTGTATAGTAGAGATGTAGTTGATTTAGGGAAAGATCTGCAGGTTGTGTGGAGGAGAGTATATGTTATAGATGACATGTGAATTATGAGCCTCATGAAGCATTTTCATATCTTTACAAGGTCACACGCTTGGGGTAGGGTGGGGTAGGGAGTAGAGGATCAAATTCTGCTCATATAGAAAATAAATCTTTTTCTTTGGTCCTTTGGAAATTAGAGCCAACTAGGAAACAAGATTACTCATATGATGTGTAAATTTAACTTATTCATTAAATATTGTTTAAAAGGTTATAAAACATGACATGTATATTATTTTATTAATAATACGAATATGATTTTGTACTTATATTAAGTTTTAAAGTTATAAAAAACTAGCATAATTTGTCTCTATTAACTCTGGCCAATTTTAGTTTTGAATATAGTTAGACTAAACGAGTCAAGCTACTCATAAGTTGCTCTAGAGTTGAGCCGAGCTTTAATGAGGTCAGGCTTAGAAACAGCACGTTATATAAATGAGTCCTAGTGCGAACTTATTTATCAAGATTGATTAGACTTGCAAGTCTAAATAAGTGTGTTATTACTTCTATATAAAAATATGATAAAAATAGTTAAATACATATTGTGTTATTATAATTATAAATACATAAATAATTGCCTAATTAATTAATAAACGATTAAGCTCGAGACTGTTTTGGCCCGAGTTCAGCTCAGTTTACAAGGTACATGAAACACTATTTATATACTATTGGGCCTTTTATTTTGGAAAACATTTGAATTCAAAACTTAGAAGTTAGAGCATTCACATCCTATACACCACTTTATACTCTATAATTACAGTAAAAACAACTATATTTTCTCTCCCATTTCAATTAAATAATAATATTTTATACCTTTATTATTATCTTTTCTCTCTCCTCTACTCACAACCACTTTCAAATATATTAAAAAATTATACAGGGTGAAAAGTGTCCTCCCAAATATACAGATGAACAGTAGTATATATTTTCTCTCTTCTCCACTCACAACCACTTAAACATTTTTTATAATTTAAAAATCTCCCTCTCAATATTTGATGGATAGAATGTGAATACTCTTAGAAGCTTAAAGTGTAATGTTTGCAAGAAACCATTGGGTAAGCCAAACAGGCCCAGCCTGATTATTAAGTTAAATGGGCTTAGCTATACATTCAACTTTGCGACTCATATGGACTATGAATTGCGACTAATATGGACCATGGAGTAATACTAATGTAGAGATGGGCATAATAACCGGTTCCAAACCCGACCCAGTGGAACTGACCTGGAACCAGTTCCGGTTCCTACCCGGCTAATAGTAGAACCGGTTCCGGGTTCAAAAAACCCGGTGGTTCCAACCCGGTTCCACATTTTATAAATAAAATCGGTTCGTACCGGTTCCTACCCGGACCCGGTGCGTACCCGGAACCCGGTTCCTACCCGGAACCGGTTCCAGGTAGGACAAAAAAACCCGATATGCCCATCTCTACCGTTAACTTACACCTACAAGATATAAACCATCACAACCTCGTCGTTGCACGCCATTTTAATTGTGGAAGTTTGAAAGTGTAAGTTATTGATATTGGGATGCAAGGAGGCAAGAAGGCAAGGAATTTACAATCGGTTTCTAATAGTTTTGCAGCTTTTTTCATTGAATTGACCGAATGAATAGGTTTCTAATAGTCTTTGCCGTCTTTTCCATTTAATTGTAACATTAGGAACCGGTTCTTCTAAGGAACTGGAACCGGTTCCAACCCGACCCGAACCGGGTACACTCGGTTCTAGTTTTAATGGTTAAAACCCGGGTAGGAACCGGACCCGGTTACAACAAGAACCGGTTCATTGACACACATTCAGGAACCGGGTCCGGTTAGGAACCGGTCGTTAGGACCATCGGGTATAAAAAGGAACCGATTATGCCCATCTCTATCCTAATGTAGTAAATGTGATTTAGCGAGGCCCAGCCTGGCCCGGTTATAAAGTCGATGCTAAAATAATTAAAGGGATCCATTACGAATTTTATAAATTTTTTATCTACCCATTTTTAACTTTAAAATTTTATATTAATCTGTCAATATATGTTTCTCAAAATATGAGATTTACCCATTTAAGAAAAGCAAGTCAGTTTTATTCTTCTCGCTTTCTGTTATATTATTTTTTAAAATTTCTTTTACAACATACATACATCACATGGATGGAGAACCAATTGGACAAATATCTATAAGACACATAAGAAAGTATTCCCTATTCATTTAGTTTATATAGGTACCAAGAAGGCAAGATAATGTAGCACAAAATCCAAAAAAACAATTGCAAAAAAAGTAGCCAAAATGTACATATGATTATGCATAAATATTAAATGGTTTCAAAGCAACATACAATGTTCAAGGTTTCAAAGCTATATAAACAACTTTAATTGATGTCAATATACTATTACCCCTTCTCCATCTTGATTCTTGAGTTTTGTAGTACTTAAAAATTGTACATATGTATGCATGAATGGTTATAAGGTGGAGATGAAGTTCATCATTTTCATACCATGAAAGGTTATTTCTCACACACAAACAAAAAAAACAAAAGACAAAAACAAAAAACAAAAACAAAAACAAAAACAAAAACAAAACAAAACAAAACAAGCATCACACAATATATACAACCATGGCCTCAGGGGCGGACATAGCTTGTAACTAGAGGTAGCTACCCCTTGACGCTCCGACTAGTTAGTTTAAATTTTGGAAAAAATTTACGTTTTTTCGGTTTTGTGACCCTTTTTTTCTTTAAACGTTGCCCCTATAAGGATTTCTAGATCCGTCACTGCATGGCCTGTTATTTTTTTAAAAATTCACAGAAGTTTTTTACAATTGTTTAAAACCAATCAATCAAATACCTTAACTTATTCAGAACTCAGTCAAATACAAATATACACTTGGATGTGGCTACTTTAATTTCTACTAAAATTACTTACCAAAATAAGATTTAAAAAAATCATATATATATTTAAAAGAGGTAAAATAATCAACTAAAAATTTATTTAAAAAGAGTATATCTTATATTTCACAACTTTATATGAATACTTTTAACAAAATCAGAAAATAACACTCTAAAGTTGTTGGAAATATGTGATATCAAATATGACAACAAACAAGCCAGATACAATGTCAAATATTTATGGCATTTTCACACCATTATTAAATGAACTGTTGATATGATTAGGTGGCCCCTACCTGTTCAGTCCATGTCCATTGAACCTTCATTATTTTATATAAAATAATTACCATATGGGCAAGCATGGAACATTGTAATATTATTGTTTAATGAACATGATTTTCTTTGTCCAAAATAATGATTTGATAGGTTGTGCCATTAAAATATTATATTATATAATTAAAGTATTTATAAAATTATTACTAGTAATTGATAGAATATCAAAGCTTCAAATAAGCAATGTTTTAAAAACCGCTTTTTAAATCATATCGGGTTAGTTTCAAAAATTGTTAAACGGTTAAACCGCTATAGATCCATAAAATACATTTTTTACTTAAAAAATCATACAAAACTACATCATTTTATAATAAAATAAAATATTATAAAAGTTAATCTATAATTTAAAAAAATCCAAAAATTTACTACCGGTACCTACTAGGCGCTACTTTTTGTTAAAAAGGTAAATCGTCATCTTTTTGTGCCCACAAAATGTTAAAAGTCCAAATTTTAACCTTTGACTTGGTACCAGTATACCGGTATAACCCAATGTACCGACGGTACAACTTCTTTACCGTTCCCTCAGTTTACCGGTATTATTCGTGCCGGCCAAGCTTTCGGCATCCGGTTCAACCGGCCGGTATAAACCGGTTTTTAAAACATTGCAGATAAGTATACAACTAATGAAAGCACAACAAAAAACATATATTAAACATAGATCTTCATTATAATCACTAAAAAAAGGGGTACAAATTTAAGGTAGCAAGAAGATCAACCTGGGAAAACAGGACTCTAAAATCCCATCAAAAAACATGAACCATGGTTCATAAAAAAACCACCACAAAGTGGTGTTAAATGGCACCAGAAAAACATTTCTGTTAGCCATTTACCATAGCCCAAAAACCAGGGGGACCCTATTGCATCCTCAAACCGCACAACGGTACTAGACGCGCATACAACTGACTCGAACCATAAGACCGCTCGAACCACTAAACTAAACTAGACCCTAAAGTAAAGAACAAGACACTCTTTAACAGGGTTGTGTCACCATAGCCGCAGCCGAACCTTCTTGTTTTTTGGAAAACAAGGGTAAAAGAGTCACAAAATTCGCCGTTTGTGACTAGAAAACCAGCTGACTAGCTAAAGATCCACACGAAACCGATATTTCCATCTTTATTCTTCAGTAAAGGATATCGCACCTCCAAAGATTCTCGACGAGTGAATCGACTAAACTACTGCTGATGAGATTGCATTGCTGGATGTTTAATCCGACTAAAGTTTGCCCGAGCTTTTTCAAGAACGGCACGCTTTTGTTAGAGATCTTGGAGCAAGCCGAAACGGAAAGGATTTGCAAGCCGATCAGAACACCTTCGGACAAACAACGTAATCCGTTATCCGTTATGCAACACTTTGAAACATCTAGATCACTGAGCAAGAAGCAGTAGTCAGAAATTGAAGCCAAACTTTCATCGGTGATCCGCCTGCAGCCTTCGAGATTCAAAACTTTTAGGGTTTCACCGTGAATCTTAGCGATATCGACCACCGCTTTGTCGGTCAAGTTTAGGCAGTTGCTTAGATTGACTTTCACAAGTCCAGCCTGGCAGTTTTCAAGAATCGGGTATAGACCGGAATCTGTTATCCCGCAAAGCCCGCTTAGTTCAAGATTTTGTAGCTGTGGACATAACATTCCGAAAATTGCTAAAGTTGTGTTTCCGAACCCGATACAATCTCGAACAGTTAAAGATCGAAGCGATTCGCATTGAGTCAAATCGGATGTTTCTTGGGCGAAATCTTTGATTCCCATACATCTGACTATTGTCAAAGACTTCAATTTTGACTTTAAAGCTCCCAAAATCCCGTGTTGACTGATCCGATTGCATTCTTCCAATTGCAAATATTCAAGAGACACAGCAGCTTCCATAAAAGAAACCAATCCTTTATCGGACACAAAGCAACACTTCTTAATCAACATTTGTTTCAAGAAACCGCAACCTTTCCCGATCGCTTCAAGGCTCAGATCCGTGATCCCGTAACACGAAACTACGGTTAACGACGTTAGCGATTGAAGCCCCTTCGCGCTACCCATCGCCCAAAACCCTTTTTGACTAGCGGCTTGAAGACCGATAAGCGCAAGATTGGTAATTGATTTCCCATAATGCCCGATCACAGCTAATGAGAAGTCGGTTATGTTTAATGACTGAAGTTTCACTTTCTTTAAAACCGACGAAAGCGTCGACAAAAGGGTAGCTACTCCCTGGTCACCAACATTCGGCAGTCTTTGATGGTAATCGATTGTAGATTCGGGCAGCATCGGGCAACGGCTTGAAGACTCTCGTTTCCAATGTTCTTACAGACTCGATTGTTAACGAAGACAAATTCGGGCAGTTTTGGGCGATTGCCGATATACCCTTGTTGGAAATTGAATTACAACGAGAAAGATAAAGTTTTTCCAATAAATGGCATTCTTTTGAGATCTCGATCAACGATTCGTCTCCGATTGACGGAACGTTCCATAAAGATAAACCTTTAGTGACGGGCACCCACGTGCGATCGCGGTGAACCCTATCTTGGTAACCTTGTTACTTCCCCTGACCGAAAGCTTGCCCAAACCACCACGGGCAGATGTACCAACAGCAACAGATTGAAGTCGTAAATCCGTTGCTTTCTTTCCCTCTAAGCATCTAGTAAGAAACCCATCGTTTTCTTGAACCATCTCAACGTCATCAGATGGTTCATGAACATCATGAACCATCTCTGAGGTTCTGACATTGCTCAGAACAGTGAGCCAGCGGCTAGAGACACACGCCGCTGCACTTCGCGCTTGACCACCGGACAAACGCCTAAAGATTTCGTAAAGAATCTCGTCTGGAAGGACTTCAATAGATGGTTTCTTTTCTTCTTCGAGAAAATGAAAGTATGAATCACTGAACCTTTGACGTTTGCAAGGAGATCCGTAAAAGGATAGCAAACGGGTCGAATCTTTTGAGCATAGCGATCCACCTGTATGATAGTCATCGTCGCCTGTAAATTAAATAAAAAAATTATTAGAAAATGGTATTTTCCTGATTCCTGTAAGCCGTGGAACTGAATGCATCTATATGCATATAGTTCAAACTCTAGTAGTTTTTTTTATACAATTTTTATATTTTCCAGTTAGTAGAAATCATACATGTTTTATTAAAAGATTAAGGCTTCAAAATCATGATCTAAACCCCAAGCATGATATCTTTTTATGTGTTATTTACATTTAAGATCCAATTATACTTACAAAACTTTAAGTGAATTACATTAATTCCTATTCATAAACCAAAAAAAAACCACTCTAATTTAAGGCTCTAAAATCAAGATCTAAACCCTAAGTGTGATATCTTTATATGAGCTGTTTCCCCTAAAGATCTTTTTTTTTTTGCAAATTTTGAAGCCAATTTCCCTATCAATAAGCCCTAAATTTCTAGTTTTTATCAGCAACAAACTATAAAGTACCATATAAATCAAGAAACCCTAGTGATCAAACCATATATGCTATCACATAAATTATACAAAAAATATTTAAAAAAAAAACAGTATTTTCCTAATTTAAGGCTTCAATATCATGATCTTGTATCCCCTACAGATCTACTTTCTCTACCAAAATTATACAAAAATAACATACACCCACAAATCAAAACCACCTAAACTGACAAACCCATCAAGAACTCATACAAAAATTTCAAGAAACACCCAAATTAAAGATTCTTGAAACATATAAAGCAAACTTACCCCTGTAATTAACCAAAGCAGGCATCTTTGCAACAGCTGGCAAGAACCCACCAAAAAGATTATATCTTTCACCAAAAAGATTGAATCTTTCACCAAAAAACACACAAAAATGATGAAAAAACAGAACTTGTTGAAGAAATATTGTTCAAGATTTGGGTGCATTCACAAACAAACCCTCTACAATGTTGTAGCAGGGCAAAAAGAAAGAGGGGTTTGGGGGGATGAAAGATTGTTGGAAATGTGAGATATTGGTGGTAAATGGGTTAGTGGGATTATATATATACAAAAGGGGATTATGTAAATCATTAGAGACATTATAACCACCTCCCCCTAAACAGTGAGGGTAATGCATATATTCATTGAATCTTATCAATGTATTTTGTTATATCAAAACTGTACGCGTTGTTGACACGAAACCGGATAATGCCGGTAATTATGTTCCAACTTCAAACTATGTATTTAGTTTTATATTAAAAAATAAAAAATGAATAAAAAAGGTAATAGAGGACATGCAACTTACTTTTTCTGGAAGGCTGAATTTAAAAAAAAAACAAATCATGGGCAATGAACACAACACAATAGTCAAAAGGGGTTTGTTGGAATTTAAGGTTTGAGACTAGATTCATTGTCATCTTATCAAGTTGATCATCCATTAGACAAATTTTAATATTTAGTGTAGGATAAGAAATTAAAAAAAATTACATAACATCGACAGATCGAAGGAGCTAAATTTACATTGACAGATCAAAGCTGTAATTGATTGGTAGTAAAAAAAATTACTGTAATATGACATAACATAAAAGTAATTAAAATTTTATGATTTTGTTTATTATTATTATAAGCTTGGATATTGGTGGTTAAGGAGTTGTTCTCATTGGTAGATACATTGAGACGTCAAACTTAACTAATACTTGTAATGCATTGGCTTCCATCTATTCAATGTCTTAATCGATATGATATGATTAGTACTAGTGACGTGAATAATTGGTATCTTGAAAATTTAAGGGACTAAATGTGAGATTAAGTGATTGATCTTTGTTTAGGATATTGGTTACTAACTAGTAAATTTTCACACGTGTTGTCGCGGCGTTTCGTAAAAAATTACGTCAAAACGTAGATAAACAGAAAACGCGATAATAAGTATGAAAACGTATTATATGATCCGACTCATATTTGGAAAATTTTACGTTGAAACATAAATTAACTTGAATTTACACCTACACGTACATAAACAAAGTTTTTAGAAAGTTAAGTGTTTATAAATGTTAATGCTAAAATTTGAGGTGCAAATGTATAAGAAAAAAAAAAAAGTTAAACCGTAATTATATTATATAATATCTAAATTAACCTATTTTACTTCTTTCATGTTGTTTACTAGCTCTTACAATATTGTAATCTATAATTTGTATTTTAAAAAACATTTTGATAGATTTTATGTAATGATAATAGTCCATAAATATGTAAGAAAAAAAGCATATCAATAAAACTGGATAACCAAAATAAAAAGATATACAACAATTATAATTTTGTCAAATACAAATTTGATCAGGAATTACTGTCCTTTATGTCTCAACAAAAGTATTATGGACCACATATGATTTTGTCCTTAGACTATGGGGTATGGGGTGTGGGTTGGCGGGCAACGTTCAAGTCACCACCCCGGAGGGGCTTGGCTTATTGCGTGGCCCGTTGGGCGGTACTTTGGAGGGATTTTTTAAAAAAAAAAAATAGCAACTCATCTATGCATCTAGGTGTTGTAACATATGCTTAGAGGGATTTTTTTTAAAATTGGATTTTTTTTGTTTTAGTCCAAAAGTATTTCAAAAATGATTTATAACTCAAAACTATTTGAATTTCTACATTTTACCCAAAACTTTTAATCTTTGCAAAATTTACCTCACAACTTTTTTACTTTCAACTTTGGTCCCATATACATTCATCTTTCGCTAATTTTACGCTTCGTTCTAAATTTTGCGAGTTAGCACGACACAACGTGCGTGTGTGGTTCAACTTTTTACGTTTCGTTCTACGTTTCATTCTAAGTTTTGTGAGTTAACACGACACAATGTGCGTGTGTGTGTTTGTTCAGCGTTTTTACATTGTCTATTTTTTCCCGTTTGATGGGTTCGTCAAAATATGCAGGTCCTAGATCGACTTAGTTATTATCTTCTGTGTTTTACGTTACAATCTAATTTCTTAGCATTAACACGCCGCAAAGTCAGTGTTGGTGGTCGATCGCGGTGGTGTGACATTGATGTTATTTAACACAGTTTTAGGCCCCCGTCGCAACGCGAGGATACTTAATACTAGTTTTCATTTATTTTGGAAGAGAGCAAGTATGTAACCACACAGGCAAGTCAACATCTTCCATGTATAGTAGACATGTTGGGTACATAAGAAAATGTTCGTCTCAAATACCACTAACGCATTTTTGACGCACTGGTTGCGAGTGAGATGAGAACTCTAGAGTTACTCGCGTGTGGATAAGAGCAATCCAATGATAGGTAATTAGGACAAAAGTCTCCGTTTACGCAACGATAAGACAAATAAGTGAGCTCAAGTGAAAAAAAAAACAAATATTGGTTGACATAAAGGGCATTATAGTCCAAGATTTATGTAAAAACAAAGAAACTTTCAAACTTGCACAGAGGAGATGGAAATAACCGAATTTGATAATTTGGTCTTTAGTCACATATTGTCCTTCATGCTCCCCATTTGCGGAAGTTATCGCTGGCCCGGCTCCGACTGGTTTTTCGCTCGTAGTATTAATTTTACTGAAATTTTATAGATTTTTATTTGTACTGTAAAATATTGGATTTTTAAGAGTCTGACATCACTTATTTGGATTTTGAGAGTCTGGTCCCCATTTATTTTTTCGTTCCAATCTCCGTCACTGATGCACCCACATGTGAACTAGAACTTCAACCATTTCCTGTTGATCAGACTGGTTTCCAAAGTTAAATGGCAGTGTGTGCGGATCAGATACAATAGATGTCACCTGAATCCGTTTACTTGTGAATGGATTGATTCGACTCATGATTTATCTCAAAATGAGTCAAGTCACAAAAAATGGCTAATAGGGGAATGTTCGAAAATTAAATATCCACCCACAATTTTCTGTCTCAAAATGAGTCAAGTCAAAGAAAATGGCTAATAGGAGAATGTTCGAAAATTAAATAACCACCCACAATATTTTCTTAAAAAAGTTCTTATATATATATACAATCTCCGAATAAGTTTTATTCAAAAACTAGATCATTTTTGTAGTAATATACTTTTGCAGCCATATTTATCACATTAATAGTTCATAACAAAACAAATATATGGATAAAAAAGTATCTCGACTCTCGACCGACTGGTTTTGACATGTAATAAAAAAGTTACCCATTTTGACCCGTATCTGACAGGAAAATTTTGCCATCTATAGAATCTAGATGCTTACAGTGAGAGGAATGGGTTGAGAAGAGCATTTGCTAGTACCCAGTAAGCCTTCACAGGTGGCATTTTAGCTGCAAAATAGTACAATGGAACTAAGCACAAGTAAAAGTCGATATGTGGCCACAATATCATATATAACAATGCTGTAATAAGATGTACTTTGACTTTTCAAAGTAAAAAAAAAACTAGTATTAAGCATCCCTGTATTGCGGCAGGGGCGTAAAACCATGCCAGATAGCACCAATGCCGCATCATCGTCAGCAACCACCAACACTGAAGTTGCGATGTGTTAATACAAAGAAATTAGACCGAAGCATAAAACATATAAAATAATAACTAAGTCGATCTAGGACCCACACGTTACGATGAACCTGTCAAACGGGAAAAGTAGATGACATAAAAATGTTGAACCACACACGCGCGTTGCGTCGTGTTAACTCGCAAAATTTAGAATGAAGCGTAAAATGAAACGTAAAAACGTTGAACGACACATGCACGTTACGTTGTATTAACTCGGAAAATTTAGAACAAAGCGTAAAATGAAAATTTTGCGAAAGATGAAAAGTATAGGTGACCAAAGTTGAAGGTAAAAAGTTGTAAGCTTAAATTAAAATTATGAAAAGTTTTGGGTTAAAAGTAAAAAAATCAAATAGTTTTGGGTTAAAGTAATTTATCAAATATTTTGGATTAGTAAAAAAAATCATTTTCTTAAAACCCCTAAGCGTTAAGTACAACACCAATATGCATAAAAGTGTTGCTAATTATAGTGTTTAAATTAAATATTAGTTTCATACTGATGGGATATTCAATAACAACTCTTAGATAATGTAGATAGCTAGCTCAACTCTATGACAAGTGATACAGATATACAAAAGTCAGGTACATAGTAACAAAATCCATATCAATTTTGATCTATAAAGGTACTGGTTTTGACCAATACCAAAAAAGACCAAAGTGTACCCAAACTTCTTTCATTGACACCCTGAATATAAAAGAAAACATGAGTGGCTATTATGACCCGTTCATGAATGGGTCGTTTTGGTTGTACATATTTCTTCCTCAAACGGATGAAAAAAAAATTTGTTTTTTTTAAGTGTATGATAAATGTTAAAAACACAAATTTGGCAATCCGCAATCGACAACTAATAAAGACTGGGGGGACACAATGACATGTCTACTAGATAATATATTTTCTTCAGGTAGCCTTTCATTATGTCTTTGATTATACGCTTCTTAGAATGGTTAACATGATGCAACATATATACCAACCACAAAACTAGGACTAGAACATAAACATGTGAGCGCACATGCGTTTAACTTATTGTGTAAGATAAGCATAAGGAACAAACGGATCATAAATTCATAACTACTTGTATTGTGTGCTACAAGCGTCCCAAAAGTAGTTTGTGATAGTTAGCATCTCCCATCAGTTTTCTAATTCAACACGCCCTTTAAACACTATGCCGCATAAGTATACATATACGAATACATATATGATCTTATAATATATATAGAAACCTTTTTTGTTTGTCCATTGTGTTCAAAGACAAGTAAAGTAACTTCCAAGAACAATCCATCATCACAATGTTGTAAATTCTTTTATCCTTAGTATGTGAATATGGATACCTACATCTATGACAAGAGGGGTGTTTGGATGTGCATTAAAATGATTATTGTGACTTCTTGTTGATTATAATCTAATTATCTTGTTCATAGAGCTCCCTCATAAACAAATGATTATAGGTATCAAGAGAACTTGGTCTTGCAAGGTGTAAGAAAACCGTTTCCGGTTGGATCTTCGAGACTCCAACCGAGACCATCGTTGTTAGCGTCACCACTCGCCGTCGTTAGAATAAGTGCGTGTATGAGAGTGAGTATGGTGAGAGAGTCATGACTTGAATTTATCTTTAACGTCACTTGGTATTTATACCAGATGTTGCCTTTCGTTGTGAGAAAATAGTGGGACCCAAAGTGGTTCCGTATCATATCTCTTACGTCACTTAGATTAACGGGTTCCGTATCATATCTCTAACGTCACCTGTATTAATGGGCTCCGTATCATATCTCTTCAGTTGTAATCACTAACTTAAGTTGGCTTATCAAGAATCAACAAACATTTTTTTTCCACTTTTGTAGAATCTTTAAGCTTGGTGTAGGTAGTAATTACGGATTACATACAACTCATTCAAATCCATATGGATCAGAGACCGGTGCCTTCATGTTTGTGATGAATTTTGACTTTGACGTTTCATCAAACACCTCATGTACATCATTCTCGTTCCCAGTATCTCTTTACCATTTTTTATATATTTTCCAACAATTACTACATTATTGCTACCATTTACCACTAAAGTTCCCAATCCACCTACTACATCCAAACTACAGCTTGAGTTATAATATCATAACTGAATGGTTTCACTTGGGTTTTCTTCATTAAATTTTAGCAATCTTCCAAGCAAGAACTATTGATTAGTTGCAATTTATCATTGAATTTTTAAAGGTCTAAATAACAATATAAGGTTTGACTTTTACAGTCAAAATGACACAATCAGTAAGATTAATGATTAGTGAGTCCAATTGCGAATACATTCCAAATCATAAGAAATCAAATCCTTCAACTCAGAACTCAAATTGTAGATACATTTATCTCATTTCTTTCCCGGTCTCCCACGTGGCTTCGGAAGCTTTCTTGTGTGTCCATTGTAATTCATTTGAACTCCCTTTACGATTTCTTAAACACAAATAACAATTCAATTCACAAGATTTAATCTCATGATTATCACTCCATCAACTATGATTCCCAAACCATACTAATACCTTAAAAATTAGTACAAAACATACTAATCAACACATGCAGTGACTTAAATTATCAAAAAAAAAAATCTTATGGGAATTATGAAAACCATGTAGCAAAAACGTTAAACATATACTTTCAAAGTTGCCTCAAGATCAAAATCTTACGTAATATTGTCAAATTTTAGACAGCAAAAAACATTGTCATCACAGCGACTTTATCTGACACCTAATAGTTTCCTACAAAGCTTTCAAGGTTGTCCAAAACTTCACTCTCAGAATTAATTATTTCATTTTTTCCTATAAACGGTATCCTCTAATCGTTAGTGCCACACACCACATACTTCTTCACTTGACATAATCTCATCTCCGGCTATTTTCAAGGGAGAAAACAATAACAGTTAGAAATTGACATATTTTTTAAAAAAGAAACAGTGATGATTGATAGAGATGAAACTTACGCGTTATTGATGTGCAGCTAGCTTTTAACTATTTTCCGAGACCACCAATTCCAACGTATAATGTTGATACAAAGTTCAAGAACTGAATCAGGTGGTTTTGGAACAGGAAGTAGTAGGATGTTATCCATATTGCATATATTGTGAGATACATATAAATGGAGGATTGATGCTAGAAATTGATAATCTCAATTTTCTTTAAAACCCTTGTTATCTTCATTTAAGAAAGTATTGTGACCACGGCTAGGAACTTTCTTTGACTAAAAAAAAGACTCATTTCAATTTTAATATAAATTTTATTATTTTGTTACTTGTAGTTTGTATGTTGAGCAGGGATTGGGTTGTACAAAAAGTCTGTTGGCTCGAAGTTTGCTGCGATTTAGTTCGGGAAAATCTCGTTTGGTATAGCTTGGTTTTAAAGTGCGCCTAGTTTGGCTCGGCTTATAACGAACCGGATTGGTTCGGTTTGACTCGTCTTGGCTTAGCTCTGATCATTATAATGTGTTTTATTTTTATATACATTATAATATATTACAAAGATATGATTATTATTTACATGTATTTAGGCTAGTAATATAATATCTATTGCATTATTGCTTATTTGAAGGTTGATTACCATGCTAATGAATTAATATTGTATATCGTTAAAATTTAGAACTTATTTTGTGGTGTTGAACTGGATTTAGGCTTGTGATATATATTAAGTTGAACTTATTTTGAATATGTTCTTTTGAAGTATTGAAGAGTACATTGTCATTTTAGTCCCTGAAGTTTGTCCAAATTGACACTTTAGTCCAATAATTTTTTTCTCCTCTGAGTCTCTGAGTTATTCGTATTTTTTGCCATTTTGGTCCAACCTTACGGCTAGAGTCGAGTTCAGGTTTAAAAAACCCTAATTTTCAAATACCCGAGTTCGGTTTTTTACAAGTTCGGGTCCGGATTCACCTTTTTTGTGCACCTTTAGTTATGGTTCCACGATGTTATTTATATATATTTTTTGAAAGGTGTGAATTATTATGAATGTCGGGAGGTCTAGCATACGTTGTGTTAACATGGTCCGCGCTAGAGATCCTCCTCGCACAATAAATCCCCAATTTAAAGCACTCAATGAGAAACCCTATCACAAGACTCGAACTTGAGACCTTGAGGGGAAAGCTCACACAGACTCACCATAGGTGAAACTTAAATACCCATAGGCACTACTAGAGCATTAGTAATGGTTACGATGTCATTTATCTTGATCATTAGTGCCAAAGTACAGGAGTTGGCAAATGAACCAAATAACTCATTTATTTTGATAATCAATGTCAAAGCAGTGGAGTTGGGGAATGGACCACCTAACTCATTTATCACCAATATACCAAACGTACACAAACTTAACTCACTCTTCATTTGGGAATAATAGTATATTATCATCTAGTGTTTTTAAAACTACTATAAAATTATAACTAAAATACAACATTTCAGTCAAACCATTGTGGGTGATGTGTTTTAAAAAAAAACGGTACCACTGTGAAAGATAAGTTGTTTTAGAGAATTATTTATACCGGTTCTTATTTAACATTAGACACCCCAGTTAAATCAGACTAGCGTGATGCACGTACTATTTGAAGCGGATTTTTGTGTAACCGCTTCAAATAGAATTTAAAAATAATATGAATGCAGATAGGTATGAAACCTTCATCGAGCGAGGTCGCATAGTTAGAAAGATCAAACCCTGGGAGGGGCCCGCTAAGGTACCCTGTATCATGCCTAAAGTCATACCAAGAGTTGTTTACCCAAAACCTCCCTACCCCATAAGAGAAGATGAAGCTGGTAACACCTTTCATTAATGCTATGTGTATCCATATCCATATATATATATATATATATATATGATACTTGTATTGATAAGTAACTATATTCCTTGCTTGCATTTTGTTGGTTGGTTATTAGGTGTTGCTAGAGCGGAAGCCATGCGAAGAGCTGAAGCCGACGAAACCTTTATTGACATGCAATCAATCTAAACCTTCTTATTAATATTTTACATGTTTTGGACTTTGTACTTAACCAAACTCAACTTGTTTGTTATATGATTTATGACCACGTTTCGTTATTCTAGTGTCAAAATTCGTTTGTCAGTTATTAGAACAAAAGTTGATGTCTCAAATTTGTTGTTGGAACCAAATGTATCTATATTCATGCCACAATGTAAAATCTTATATATACCCACACCTTCCAAATCGGGCAACGACCCATGCCGCAGTTGAAGAACATGAATCGGGCAACGTTTCAAGACCACCCAGGATTATGCAGAATCCCTAACGAATTGTTCCGTTCTCAGTTCTCCACGTCCTAGCATCAATGCCTTTTGATTAGCATTTTCCTTTCAAGTAAAAATACACAATCTCATATTTATGTATTCTTCATATCGATTTGTGGTTGTATAAGTGTAGGCGCTCGCTTTGACTTTGAAGCTTAATTAATTGTTCTTGATTTCAACTTATTATAATCTTAGAATTCAAGAAAGAAAGTCTTGATGATTCATTACTTTAAACTTTCCGACCACCGACTAATATAAAATGAAAGATCTCGAGGAGAGGGGGGATATTACAATTTTGAGAAATGTTGACTTTTAATGGATTTACTTTTTGGGTATTGGACTATTGGTCAATGTTTTAAAAACCGGTTGGTTAAACCACCCGATACACCCAGTTAAACTGTTTCTGAGCCCAATTCGGTATGTTATAAAAACCAGATTTCAAAACATTGCTATCGGTGACCTTTTGGCGGATTTTGATTTTTTGGTCAAAGTCAAACACTTATTTAGTGTTGTAGTTTTGGACTATAAAGTGGGGTCAAACTGTCAAAGACAAGAGATAAATGTATGTGTGAAAGCCCAATTTTGTTGTAAACGAGCCAGAATTGACGGATCTAATGACTTATGGGTTGGATTGTGCACTATGGAACCCACATATGGTTCACCTAGATTGAGATCTAATTGAGTTCAGTTTAAGTGGGCTAAGGATAATAGCCAGGTGGGCCTTAAGGGACTGAATTGTAAAAAAAAATTAATAGGGCCCATTTGAGGTTCTATTTATTGATTTTGATTAGTACATAACTTGAGAAGAAGGTTTTATAAGTTGTTGCCGCGGTAGCATCACATGGTTTTCCGTCTAGTTTTTAGAATGTTTAGATCAAAGTTGTAACACCCAAAATTTAAAACAACCAATAATCCACATACGATGGTCAGTGAGCGATTGGTGTCGTATCCCTCTGGCATTCGCATTAGAAATTTGGGACTTGTGTTTGATTCCGAACTCACTAAATATGGGGATTCAAAAGAAGAAGGTGGTCTACGGGATAATTCTCATGGCATGTTGGTGCATATGGAAGGCACGAAACGATTTAATATTCTCAAGTAAACATGCTACAAAATTGTGGAAGATATTAACAACTCAAGAATATATCTTGGTATGATTGGTGTAACTTTATCTTGTAATTGTTTTGTTTCTTATTGTTTTTCTAGCTTCTTGCTAGCCTTGGTTTGTTAAAAAAAAAGTTTGTAGAATCCATACATGCGGGAGAAAACGATTAATCTTTTATCAATAAATATTTCAGATAAGTAAATCATATAACATTCAGTGTTGGTGCAAGGTTCTAGCGATAAAAACTCACTCTTAAATTACATATATTTGTTTATTTTAAGTCAATATCAAGAGTTTATCAACCAATACATATCCAAATATAATTCAACTTTAGCTTATCTATTTGTGTCTTCGATTTCTTTTGGGGAGAAGGAAAGGTTGTTTGTGCGTATTATACATTTTTTTTAAAATTTCAATTTAAAGTCAATTTTTAACTTGTATCCTTAATTACTTTTGGTGCAACGAAAAGCTACTTATATGCATTAGTTTAAATTATTTTTCTTTAAATGGAGAGTATTTCTCTTGATGGCAATGATCAATACCATTTCAAAGTTGTTTTTTGACCCGGTAAACTTTTTTTTTTCTAGATATAAAATAATTTGTGTTATCTAAATATAAAATAAAAAAAATATGGTTAAGGGATGTGACTTAAGTTAATCTACTTGAATGGAAACCCAACCAAGCACTAGTTATCTACTTGTAAATGCCTATTGAAGTTGACTTCTTCATTGGTGCCTTTGAGTATACATGGTGTTTCATCTTATTTAAAATCACCATCTAGGCCAAGAATTGAACAATTTCACCAAGAACACAAATGCTCGGTTATTGAACTAGACTATATATTCATTATCTATGGTTTCTTACAAATTATATACATCATTTCTATATCTATGGATGGCTTAGTTACTTCCCATTTCCATAAAGTAATAATTGAGCCAAAAAACAATATTGCTAACTTCTTGATCTCACCTTAGGCCATCCGTAGTCATAAAGCCCCCGGGTGGGCGTTATGCGACAAGTGACGGATTGTGTAAGAGAGAGGCTTTATATAACTTGAGTGTGTAGTGGGGTTATATATGTATGGGCTTTATATATATGTATGTATGTATGTATATGTGTGTGAGAGGGAAGCATTCATAACGCCGCGAAATGTATGGCGCCACCTCCAACTTTCTCCCCCATAACGGCCGCCGTAGTGGTGTTGGCGGCGCTATGGGGGCGCTATGCCCACTTTTAACGCCCCACTACGAATGCTCTTATAAATAAAATCAATGGTTTTTCACCACCTATCGTTTTAAGTGATGGTCATAAGCTAATGATTTCCAAAAAAATAAAGCAGTGTTCATATTTATTCTCATAATCACCAAATAGAGGGATTAAATAGTCAATCTTAGCAAATGAATCACATCTAATTTTAATTGATAAGAAGCAGGGAGGATCAGGGCCGTTTTAAACGTTTTTGGAGGCCCTAAGCGAACTACAAAGTGGAGGTCCTTGTAAAATTATCATTTTCAACATTTTTAGTAACAAAACCCTCATTCTTTACCCAGGCTTGGGACGATGATTGCGACTCTATTTTAGGGATTTTAGGCTCTGGTTTGTTATGTCTGTAGTTTAATTTCGAAACTGAGTTTTGAATGTGGGCCTTTTTCCTAAACATTTTTTATCTAGGCTCCTTTAATAAACATTTTTTGCCTAGATATATATATAACTTACTAAAAATTAGAGATCCTAGGCCTAATTGGAAAGCATAACGGGCCGGCCTTAAGGAGAATGCTTGGAAACCGAAACTCGAATTTGTGAATGCACCATTGCTTCTTCACTTGGTGTTCACGAAACCTCACACAAAACACGTTACCCGTTCCAAAGTTCGAAAATAAAGATGGAAACATACCAAACACGTCATTAACATAAACTATTGAATTAAATATTCTAATTTATCACACTAAATTTTGGAATATTACATGGCAGTTTCAAGTTTTAACTCTATATTCCTTACTTAACACAATTTTTCTTAAACGTAAACTTCATTAAACCACGCCAACCTCAAACCGGGGTGGCCCAACACAAAGAGAATAACATATTTACAAATTAATCAATCTTGTCATAAAATCGATTTCACTTTGGATCTATTCTTAAACCACAAAAATCCCACAGCCTTAATTTCACTAATAATGTCCTCAATCCTACCTAGCCTCTTTGATATTAAATCTAGGGGTCTTCAAAAAACTCGTGGCTTGCAGCTCGCTCGAAAAAAGCTCGGCTCAAAATTGGCCCAACGAGCCAGCTCAGCTCGGTTTATAAACGAGCCGACCTCGAGCTTGGCCTGGCTCGGCTCGTGAGCTCGTGAGCCGGCTCGATAAGGTTTACATCCTTCATTTTTTTTTGTCCCACATTGCTCAAAAGACAAAAAACTAAGGGGTGTCTCCTCTGTAAAGATGGCAAAAACAATATACAAAGTGAATTAACTATTTATACTTGCATATTTAGCCATTTGGTTAAATTAAATTGCAATTATGCCTTAGTCTATGAAGAGTTTTATTTTTTAGGGCATTTTAATTAGTAAATTTTGTGGTTTTTTGTTGGTTCGAGTTAGATCGAGCCGAGCTAGCTCGAATTTTAATCGAGTTGAGCTCGAGCCTCAAATCTTGGCTCGATTTAATATTCGAGCTCGAGCCGAGGTAGCTCGAATTAAGTTTGAGCCAAGCTCGAGCTGGGTCTGGCTTGGCTCGACTCGGCTCGTTTACAACCCTAATTAAATCTGGCATCATTCCTAGCCCTCTAAATGCTCCAACAACCTATCCTTACTATCCCTTTAAATGCCCCCTTATCTCTCCCTTTTAATCCCACATGCTCGTTGAATTTCTAACAAGTCTTTGAAGGAAAATATAACAAGATTTGAAACCTTATACCAAACACTAATATGCGCCCAAACAACAATAGTAATGTAACAAATGGAGAAAACATGTTCAAATGATTCCTCTCAATCGTTACATAACTCACAGTTAGTGTCATACACACCAATATTTCTCTTCTCTAAAGCTTCCATTGTCGAGTCCTAAAGTGGCTTCGGAACTCATTTATGTCACACGTTACTATAAGACGTCTTATCACCTTCTAATAAGTTAAGAATGTTGCATAACATCACTCACAATCTCACATGACTAGCTAATCCATGTATTATGAATCAATCACAAACAACAACTACAACTGATATCATGATTTTAAAGCCTCCGAATTGTCCGAATATGAAACATTTTAACACCATCTATCATTTTCTATATTTTTAAACAACTATATTGTGTATTGAGTCATCTGATCCTTATATCGGATCCGATTGATTCGACATTTCGACTGTAGATGAACGAGGTAACGGTATCGAAAAACGCTAAAAGTGGGTAGCGGTACCAAAAAATGTTCGATATGGTACTCATACCAGTATTTGAAGGTAAAAATCGGTATTTTACTGGTACCGTACCGAAAACTCCAAAAGTGGGTATCGAATCGGTACCGAAAATGTTGGGTACTGTACAATACTGGTATTTGAAGGTAAAAATCGTATTTTATTGGTACCGTACCGAAAACTCCAAAAGTGGGTATCGAATCGGTACCGAAAATGTTGGGTACTGTACAATACTGGTATTTGAAGGTAAAAATCGATATTTTACTGGTACCGTACCGAAAAATCCAAAAGTGGGTATCGAATCGGTACCGAAAATGTTGGGTACTGTACAATACTGGTATTTGAAGGTAAAAATCGGTATTTTACCGGTACTGTACCGAAAACTCCAAAAGTGGATATCGAATCGGTACTGAAAATGTTGGGTACTGTACAATACTGTTATTTGAAGGTAATCGGTATTTTACAGGTATCGTATCGAAAACTCCAAAAGTGGGCACCCAGTGCTGAAAATAATTCAGTACGAGAAATTCGGTACAAGTACCAACTACCATATACTATCTCTAATTTAGACTAGCAAATCGATAAGAAACTAATTCGACGTCTGGTCCAGTCACAAAAACATTGGAAAAAACCACCAGAAGCATCCATGTATAGTGACTATATCTTCTACCACAGAGAGACCGTAAAATTTTATTTTGACCTAGAAAATATCTCACCTTTGAAGATCTTGCCTAAATATATTCCTCAAATATGAACCCTTAAAATCCGGAATAAAATAATATGTCAAATCGCCCATCCTCAATAATAAAAAGGAATCACAGTCGCTATTTTCTTTTCTTCTTCAGTCGGTTCTAATAAATTCAACCAGACTTTTCAACGCAATGAAACTATACACCGACTCTCTTCATAGATTCAACGCTTCCAATCTTCTGCAAAATTAGGGTTTGTTACTTCTTCTTCCTCATACTCTCCTTCGATTCAACTTTTCATTTCAATTAGCACTTATTCTGCCCTAATTTCATCGTTTTTGCTGTTACTGTTGATTTCGATAGTTCGATACTCAAATTTGAATGTGTTGACATGCTCGTAAGCTTATAATTTTCGGTTTTGTTCGTAGATCTGGTTTTAGCGTATTTGATCTTCAATTTGTTTTGTTACTGAAGTATATTTTGTTGTTGATCAAGTTTTTTGAAGTTTATAATTGAATGAAAAGTGACTGGCATATGTTGTTCCAGAATTATTGGTAACAATGGATGTGAAAATAAAATAGGATTGTTAGAGCAAGTGGTTTATTACTTAATTGTGATAATGACAACATTTTGGTGTTAAATGAGTGATAATTGCATATTAAGTTATTGTTAAATACAAAAAAAGAGATATTTTGAATTATTCGGCTACTAGTTAGTAACTTAGTATCCATTGGTAAAACTTTAAACACAAATGCTTACGATGAACTAACGAGGATGAATACATGGTAAGGAATCTAAGATAGAACTTATATGATCGGAATCGGGCATATGATTTGAGGTCCGTGAAACAAGGATAAATACAAAGTAAGGAATCTAAGATAGAACTTATATGATCTGAACTGGGCATATTTGATGTCCGTGAAGTTTGTTGGATATGTAAATCATTTTGAATTGTGTATTTTGCATAGTTATCAAATGCGCTAGGCGCATAGGCCTCGTCTGTCGCCTAGGCGAGAAGCGCAAAAAAGCACTGGCTTGAGAAAAAGAAAGCGTAAGCAAATAAAAACATAAAAAAATAATATTATGTATTGAAAAAAAATACACTTTATTAGAATTCCAAAAGTATTCAAATACCATAATCCGTATAATAAAACCAAAATCATTATGAATCACCAAAATTCCCAAAACCAAATTGTTCAAACTTGAAAACAAATAAAGTTCAAAAAGTAAATTAAATCATAAATAATTTATATGAAGCAATGAGAATGGTTGAATATACTGCACAATCCTCATAAGGTCAAAATATACCTGTGGTATTGTATGTTTTGCTGACCAAAAAAAGGAGCAGAAGATTATGAACATTGGTTTATCAGATTAGGTTCTTATTTTAATAACAAGATATGATGTCTCTTAACTTTTTAAATTTCAAATATATTTTTTAAAGATCTTTTTTTTCCTATTTTTCTGCAGTGTTTGAAGTTATTTTAAGAAACAGAGAACTTGAAATTTGAAGAAAATGACGTGGTTTAGGGCTGGATCTAGTGTGGCAAAGCTTGCAATCAGAAGAACTTTAACTCAAAGTGGATCATATGCAGCAAGAAAGCGTGTTTTCCCTGCAGAAAGCCGATATTTCCACACAACAGTCTTTAAGTCAAAGGCACAATCTGCACCTGTCCCTAGAGCAGTTCCACTTTCCAGGTTAACCGATAGCTTTCTAGATGGAACTAGCAGTGTCTATTTAGAAGAACTTCAACGTGCTTGGGAAGATGATCCAAACAGCGTTGATGAGTCGTGGGACAATTTCTTCCGGAACTTTGTGGGCCAGGCTGCCACATCACCTGGAATATCTGGCCAAACGATACAAGAAAGCATGCGATTGCTGTTGCTTGTTAGAGCATACCAAGTTTACGGCCACATGAAAGCCAAAATAGATCCGTTGGGCCTTGAAAAACGAGAGATTCCTGATGATTTGGATCCTGCTTTTTACGGTTTCAGTGAAGCTGATTTAGACCGTGAGTTTTTTCTTGGTGTATGGAGAGTGTCGGGTTTTTTATCCGAAAACAGACCCGTACAAACTCTTAGATCGATATTAACCAGACTTGAACAAGCTTACTGTGGAAACATTGGTTATGAATACATGCACATTGCTGACCGTGAACGATGTAATTGGTTACGAGATAAAATCGAGACCCCAACTCCAACTCAGTATAACAGAGAACGCCGTGAGGTTATTCTCGACAGACTCATTTGGAGTACGCAATTCGAAAACTTTTTAGCTACGAAATGGACCGCTGCTAAAAGATTCGGACTTGAAGGTGGTGAGACGTTAATCCCGGGAATGAAAGAGATGTTTGACCGGTCAGCAGATCTCGGCGTTGAAAGCATCGTGTCGGAATGTCTCACAGGGGACGATTAAACGTGTTAGGTAATGTGGTTAGAAAACCATTACGCCAAATTTTCAGTGAGTTTAGTGGTGGTACGAAGCCCGTTGATGAGGTCGGGCTTTATACGGGAACCGGTGATGTGAAATATCATCTCGGGACTTCCTACGATCGCCCGACACGTGGCGGAAAGAGGATTCATTTGTCGTTAGTTGCAAACCCTAGTCATTTGGAAGCTGTAGATCCTGTTGTGATCGGGAAAACACGAGCAAAACAGTATTACTCAAACGATGTTGATAGAACAAAGAACATGGGTATTTTGATTCATGGTGATGGAAGCTTTGCGGGTCAAGGTGTGGTTTACGAGACGTTGCATTTAAGCGGTCTTCCAAATTACACAACTGGTGGGACCATTCATATTGTAGTCAACAATCAAGTTGCTTTTACTACGGATCCACAAGCGGGAAGATCTTCACAGTATTGTACTGATGTTGCTAAAGCTTTAAATGCCCCGATATTTCATGTTAATGGTGATGACGTGGAAGCAGTTGTTCATGCTTGTGAGCTGGCAGCTGAGTGGCGACAAACGTTCCACTCAGATGTTGTTGTTGATATAGTTTGTTATCGTCGATTTGGGCATAACGAGATCGATGAACCATCTTTCACCCAACCAAAAATGTACAAGGTCAGTTTTTTACTTTTTTTTAGTGAGTAAAATGCCACTTTTCGTCGTCCCTCAGGTTTGGCCAGTTTTGCGACTTTCATCCAAAGCTTTGTTTTTCCTGCCTCTGGATCCAAAAGGATTGAAATCTTTCCATTTTCATCCGGCTCGTTAACTTCAATCCATTTTTCTCCGTTAAGTCAGAGGTATTTTCGTCTTTTGTGTTTACTTAAAGGGCAATTCGGTCTTTTTTTCGCTTTATATACAAGCATTTAGCATAATGTACAAGTATTCAAAATACTCTTACTAAATAAAAAAGACGAAAATACTCTTCACTTAACGGCGAAAAATGGATGGAATTAACGAGTCGGTTGAAAATGGCAAGACTTCAAACCTTTTGGATCCAGATGCAGAAAAACAAACCTTCGGACGAAAGTCGCAAAACTGGCCAAACCTCAGGGACGAAAAGGACATTTATTCTTTTTTCATCTACAATTCTTTCGATTCTCGCTTTTTTCTTCTCTCTTTTAAGGTCACTGGGTATTGGTACAGATCATTAGGAATCATCCGTCATCGCTAGAGATCTACCAGAAGAAGCTTCTAGAAAGTGGACTAGCGACAAAAGAAGATATCGATAGAATACAAAGCAAGGTTACCACAATTCTCAACGAAGAGTTTCTTGCCAGCAAGGATTACGTTCCTCAAAGACGAGACTGGCTTTCGGCTTACTGGGCCGGATTCAAATCCCCCGAACAGCTTTCACGTATTCGTAACACCGGGTATTCTTTTAAATGTTCTTTACACAGACGCATATGTGAAAACTAAAACGACCTTTTAACAAGTTTATGCTGTTCTGCAGGGTTAAACCAGAGATTTTGAAAAACGTCGGGAAGGCGATTACAACACTTCCGGAAACTTTTAAGCCACACAGAGCAGTTAAGAAAATATTTGCGGACCGTTATAAGATGATTGAAACTGGTGAAGGTGTTGATTGGGCAGTTGCGGAAGCGTTGGCATTTCAACGTTACTGGTGGAAGGAAATCACGTGAGATTAAGTGGTCAAGATGTTGAAAGAGGTACGTTCAGTCACAGGCATTCTGTTGTTCATGATCAAGAAACAGGAGAGCTTACTGTCCCGTTGGATCATGTAATGATGAATCAGCATGAGGAAATGTTTACCGTAAGCAACAGGTAAAAAATGCATATTACTATAAACATTAATACATGACTCTTACATATATTTTGGGCCTGTAAACGAACCGAACGAACACGGACAGAGTTCATTTAAATTTAACCGAACACGAACATGGACACAAACATATAATCGAACACATTTTTGTGTTCATGTTCGTGCATCAAGAAAGTGAGCATGTTCCTATTCGTCTATGTTCGTTCATTAAAAACCTAAACGAACAGTTCATGAACTTAAATGAACATAAACAAACAAACTTAAATGAACATAATTTAACTAACACACATGAACAAAATTAAACAGGCATAACGAAGACTAATGAACATAAACGACGAAAAAATCGGACACAAAGTAGCTTTTTTATATGAATTCTTGATTAATTATGACAAGTTCCATTGGAAAGTAAGTAGTTAGAAAGCGTCTTTATGTTTATATTTATATTAATATAACTATGTATTTATTTAATATAAAACGAACAAATATAAACGAAAGTAAATAAACAAACATAAATAAGCATAAATGAACGAACATAAACGAACGTTCAGAAATAAATGAATGAACAACACGCGTGGTCATGTTTGTTGTTTAATTAAATGAACAAAAAATTTGTTCCCGCCGAACAAGTTTAGGAACAGTTCATGAATGTCCGGTTCGTTTACAGGTCTAGATATTTACAGTTCTCTTGATGCTCTTATTATGAATACAGTTCTCTTTCGGAGTTTGGTGTCTTGGGCTTTGAGTTGGGCTATTCAATGGAAAACCCTAATTCACTGGTATTATGGGAAGCTCAATTTGGTGATTTTTCCAACGGGGCCCAAGTTATATTCGATCAATTCTTGAGCAGTGGTGAGGCTAAGTGGCTGCGCCAGACTGGGTTAGTCGTGTTGTTACCTCATGGTTATGATGGTCAAGGGCCCGAACACTCGAGTGCAAGACTTGAACGTTTCCTTCAGGTATTAAAAGTCTCAAGGCTCTAGAAGTTTCTTGTGAAGCCAAATTTTTTTGAAATTATAAGAGTAAAGGTAGGGGTGTGCACGGTTCGGTTTTATGGTAAAACCGAACAGTCGAATTTGGTTTCGGTTTTTTAGCAACAGTTTGGTTTTTGGAAAAAAATTATGTAAGATTTAGAAATAAAAAGTATAATCCAAAATTTAAGAATCTTTCTTGATGTATACGTTTAAGTTATTATTTAAGATCTTTTTACTTAATATGTTTTACATAAACCTAACCTTCTATTTATGTTTATGTTTCTCCAAAGTTTTTATTAAGACATTTTCTTTTATAATACTTCGAAAATCATTTAATATTTATGTTAGATTTTGTTATTTCTTGTATGCAAGTGATAAATCATTTCAAAGATAAATAAACATGTTAATGTTTTTATTATAAATACTTAACATTCAAGAACAAATTTAATAATTTCTAAATCTATATATATAACAAACATTAAAAAAATGATTTTTAGGTAATTCGGTTCAGTTTTTTTTGGTTTTCATAAAATGCAAAACCGTAACAGAACCATAACTTTCGGTTCGGTTTAATCCGTTTCGGTTCGGTATTTTTTGGTACAGGTCAAAACTGATGTACGAAACGTTTCAGTTTTCTTTTTGAAATCAATATAACTACGTAAGTAATTTTATTACAATATTAAAGTAGTTTATTTTTAATAAAGCAATTTTAAAGGTTGGGTTCATTAAAATACACTTTGCACGCCTTTCAACCTATCTCACTCCTTTTATAAATTTCCTCATTGTTGACTCAAGTCTACTTTGTAAAACGTGGTAACAGATGAGTGACGACAATCCGTTTGTCATACCTGAGATGGAAGCAACACTACGCAATCAAATTCAAACATGCAATATGCAGATCGTTAATGTTACGACACCAGCAAATTATTTCCATGTGTTACGTCGACAGGTGAGTTCATCAATCTTATTTGTTTATTTGATAAAGTTTACAACTTACGTTTTATTGTTGTATTTCAGCTACATAGGGAGTTCCGTAAGCCGCTTGTCGTAATGTCTCCTAAAAATTTGCTTCGTCACAAAGACTGCAAGTCGAACTTATCCGAGTTCGATGATGTTCAAGGTCACCCCGGTTTTGATAAACAAGGGACCAGATTTAAACGACTCATTAAGGATCAAAATGATCATTCGGATCTTGAAGAAGGGATTAGGCGTTTAGTTCTATGCTCTGGAAAGGTTTGTAGTTATTCAAAGTCTATGTAGTTAATTTCGCGATATATCGGTTATCAGTCCCCTGGTGAGATATCGGTGCATAATATCGGTACCGATATTATCGGCGATATTGACCGATATATCACCGATTTTCCTGATATCAGTACCTTTCTTCTTAGTTCTAGCACTCGCTTTTGTTCTTATTGTTGCTATTAGTGTTTTAAGTCTTAGTTGTTAGTTGTTAGTGTTTTAAGTCGTAATCAGTTCATACTTGCTACAATTGCTAGTGTTTTGCAAGTTGCAAAAGGTTAATTTGTTAATGGTAGGAGAGTATACGGAATTGTTAGTGTTAAATTGCTATATATAAAATTCAGCATGATATTAAAATTACCGATATCCCACCGCGATTACTGATATCTCAAATATCGGTCCGGATTTTTATCGCATTAACTGATTAGATTCAAACGCTGATGTGGCAAATACAGCCCCTTTGTTTCTTAATGGGTTGATTTGAGTTACATTTTTATCTCAAAAAGGGTCAAGTAAACAAAATTCTGCTAAAAGGATACGGGTCAAATGGGTAGAAATTCGTTTTATTCGGTTTGCCCTTTAGATTGTTATGGTTAAAATGAAGTTTATTGCAATCGTAATTGACACATCAATAATCTGAATTAAATTTTAAAGCGTTTTTTAGTCAACCCGATAACTTTACCCGTTTCAACCCATCATTAATCAGATACTTTATGCAAAAGAAACAACTCAACAGAATTCTTTTTTGCATAGCTTGTATTTTTGTCATTGTTACTGTAACAAGATGTCTTTCTCCAGGTTTATTATGAACTTGATGAAAAAAGGAAGTCGGTTGACGGTAAAGATGTAGCAATTTGTCGTGTTGAACAACTTTGCCCGTTCCCATATGATCTCATCCAGCGTGAATTAAAGCGTTATCCAAGTAAGTTCAAACTTTAGCGGTGCTTGAATACATGTTTTGATACTATTTATTTGATAAAGTAAGGGTACATAAGTAATTTTGTGTGTGATATTGCAGATGCGGAAGTAGTTTGGTGTCAAGAGGAGCCAATGAACATGGGGGCCTACAGTTACATCGCCCCACGATTTGCGACCGCCATGAAGACCCTCAATAGAGGTACTATTGACGATGTCAAATACGTGGGCCGGGCTCCATCTGCCGCAACTGCAACTGGTTTCTACACCGTTCATGGCAGAGAACAGTCTGAAATCGTGCAGAAAGCCCTGCAGCCCGAACCCGTCACCAATCCTACACTTAGCTAGATCCTGCACCTAGGTACAGCTCAAAACCTTATTTATAATTACCATTATATTCCTTATCAACGGGCCTAGTCAAAAGTTAGCTAAAATAGTCGAATAGATATGGGTTAAATGTAGGGGTGTTCAAAAAGCTCGAGACTCGTAGCTCGAAACTCGCTCGAAAGTAGCTCGAAACTCGCTCGAAAATAGCTCGAATGTAAATGAGCTGGCTCGGCTCGCCTTGATTTGTAAACGAGCCGAGCTAGGACCTGGCGAGCCGGCTCGAATTATTTTATTATATGTATTAATTTAGTTTTAAATGTATTAAAATTAAAAAATATGTAAGAGGGGGTTAAAGTATTAACATTTTAAGTTTAATTAAATGAATAATATATATAGAAAAAATAAATAAAAATGATCCATTATAATATTATTAATTTTCAATATGCTTTTTTTCTTTATAATATTAGGAAAAAAAAACAAAAATAATACATAAGTTATGTTAAAAAAATTATTTATTTTTATGTTATCAATACTTGTAAAAAATAGTTATGAAAATAAAAAAAAATTAACAAACCGGCTCGATTGGGCTTGAGCTGGCTCGAACTTTTTACGAGCCGAGCTGGCTTGTTTAAGTTCGAGGTCGAGCCCATCCTGGCTGGGCTCGATTACAGCCCTAGCAAAACGGTTGGAAGTTTTATTTAGGAAAATACTATTCGAGCTAACTTATTTCACTTATATTGTAGGGTATCTATCTTCGTCCAAGTGTCGGCTTGGCATCTTTTTGCTTTCATTTTTCAAAAGTTTTTTGCGTATCGTTAAGGTCTACGCGTGTAATAAGATACATACATACATTCGTTCAGGTGAAGTTGTACAATGGGTTCATGGCGTGATCTCTTTTTTGCGGTTAATTATTCAACTTACCCTTTGTGGATTTTGTTTTTTTTTATCCTTAGTGACAGACATTTCTCGGGTATGATTTATTTAAATAAACGTGTGAGTCCAGTTTGTGGAATGGTGTCACTTGTAATTTTCAAGATGATCTTTTATATTTTTTGAAAGGTTTTAGACTATTTTTCTATAAGAAACAAATCTTGGTAAACTGATCTATGTGTTGGGGCCTAATTCAATTTTTTTTTCATTTTTGTTTCTTTTTTTATTAAAACAAAATTTGTTTGAAATTTGATTTTTTAACAATCTGTAAAATCTTGTGTGTTTTATTGGAATTTATAGGTTTTTAAGAGTTTGTAAATTTGTAAACTACAATTTGTGAAAGCATCACATAAACCTGCATATATTTGAATCATTATATTTATTTAAACTAAACTAAAAAAGAAATAGCTTAAAATAGTTAATTATATTTAGAATTTATTGATATTGTGAAAAAAGTAGGTATATGGTTTCTAAATGGATGGATTGCTTGAGAAAAAGTAAGTATATGTTTTTTAAATGGATGGATTGCTTGAGAAAAAGTTTATGGTAGTGTTTTGTATTCAGGGATCGGTGACAGAACAGAATGATCATTGTGAGAAAACGAAAAAAAGTGTTTTTATTAGTCAATGAAATGAGATGATTAATTATACAAACACCTCAAATTCATTTCATCCACATTTTTTTATTCCATTGTTTCTTTCACCCTTTATCACCACCACCTCCATCTGTCGTCATCCATCGCCACCACTACCATCACCACAACCACCCGCCACTACCGCTACTCACCATCAATTTTATTCCTTGTTTTGCATATCAAACAACATAAAGTGATGATTCATTATATTCTCACATATTAACCATACAAGACAACGAAATGGTAATGATCAATTTCATTATCTCATCTGTTTCATTCCCTTGACCTAACGTATCAAATGGCACGCTTAAAAACATGCATCGTTTTAGACAGTTTATCTTCATAAGGGACCTCTTGTGTGCATATACAAAAGATAGACGATCCAATATGTAAAAGTTATTCTACATTTAGCTTTATAGTGCTACTACTACTACTACTTATTATTATATATGAATTCATATATTATTGATTTGATGGATTTAGTCGGTGAAGTAGTGGATATTGTAGTTGCGGAGACAAGAAAATAGTAAACGTGCATGACTAATGTGAATTTTGGGCCCTTTATGTCGACACTTGGCGCAACTAAATTGACATTTGTGAACTTTGTTTTTCCTTTCGATATGTGTCATTTGATGGGTGTTGTAATTGATTGTGGATAACATCAAGTAATGGTTTATGGGTTAGGTTTTGGTCTTTACCCAAATCACACTCTACCAATGTAAACATCACAAAAATCAAGATCGTGTATGATATAAAATTCATCTATTTTATGCATTTAATAATTACGTCACAATTAAGAAATTATATTATAGTAAATGTAATTTTCGTCCATATGGTTTATTCAATTATGCCAGTTCAGGCAAATTTCAATATTAATTAGTTCTGTCCATAACATTCTTAAAGCATGTCGGATTCATCTCCAAAAAACTAAGTCTGTTAAAACATGTTGTTTAATGAAGGGTGAAACTGTCATTTTTCTTTTTAACCCCCACCCCCCCCCCCCTTTAAATCCTAATAATAGGGTTTAAGAAAAAAAAAAAAAGGAAAAATAATGTTTTTTACCCTTCATTAACAACAAGTTTGAATAGACGTTAAGTTTTTTTACCAAACTAACATGTTTCTAGAATGTTAGAGACAGATATGATACAAATTTAAAATTTGGCCTGAACTGCCATAATTGAATAAATCATAGGTACAAAAATGATAGTCAACTCCATTATATTAAATCACAACAAAATAATCATATTTAATTGAATAATAAAACCTTATAAATTATTATTTAGAAAAATAAAAATCTATTACAGTGATAAAGACTAAGCGGGGGCTCCCCTCCACTTTGTCACAGCCGGAGTATCGGAGCAACATCCGGCCTCTCGTACCACTATTTGTTATCTCTTTAATGGATTGTCCATCTAGTAACTCACGAATTTACTTTTGGTTGCTCTAGTAAAGACTTCTTAGGAGGTCTTCCATCCGAGCACGCTTCACAATGAACTTTTCATCTGCTTCACAACCAATTCATCCAAACACGTTGGTTATTTAAGAAATAGCATTTTTTGTGAACCAATAATCTCCCCTAACCAATACCGATGTGGAATTTACAACATTTGCGTAGGATATTACAACGAGCCATGTTAATCTTCTTTGTCCATCGTAGGGCCGGCTACAAGGAGGTGTAGGATGGGCCTGCGAACAGGGCCCAAATCCATATAGGGCCCGAAATTTTTTAAAATTTATATATATATATATATATATATATATAATCTGGATGTTTTTTATAAAATGGGCCTGCTTAAAAACCCAAAGTTTATAAAAAAAACCAGAGATTTCGGGAAGACTAGCGAAATGGGCGATCGAATTGGGGGGACACAATATTGTGTACCGCCCACGCCCAGCAATCAAGGGACAAATCCTCGCGGATTTCACAACAGAGGTGCCGGAAGGAGAAATCCCAGAATGTAGTTCCATCGAATCTACAACGAAAGAGAGCAAAGAAACCTGGCTATTATATACCGACGGGGCTTCAAACGAAGACGACGCTGGGGCAGGTTTGAGATTGGTCAGCCCGGAGAAATGCGAGTTCACTTACGCCATACGGTTAAATTTCAAGAGCACGAACAATGAGGCAGAATACGAAGCTTTCCTAGCAGGTTTAAGGTTAGCAACAAAGATGGGGGCAAAGCCTTTGCACGCGCATGTCGATTCCTTATTGGTGGCAGGGCAAATTAATGGTCTATATGATGCCAAAGGAGAGACAATGATACTGTACCTAGAGCAAGCTAAACAACTAATTCAGAACTTCCAAAGTGTCAAGGTCGTACACATTAACAGAAGCGAAAACAAGCCAGTAGATGCATTAAGCAAACTAGCAACAACCGCTTTTGAACATCTTGCAAAAGACGTAAGGATCGAAGTATTAAAAAACCCATCTGTCCCTCCGAGGCAAGTGAATGTGGTGGAAATAGGGTCGCCATTATGGATGACTCCCATCATGCAGTATCTGCAAAACGACTCTTTGCCAATAAACAAGGCAGAGGCGCGCAAGATTCTGAACAAGCGCTCCAATACCAAATAGAAGACGTATCTTGTATCGACGATCATATCTGGGACCTTACTACGATGCGTGGACCCCCAAGACGCCGAGTACTTGATACGAGAAATACATGAAGGGATCTAGGGGATCCACGCAGGACCACAAATGGTCGTGGCAAAAATAATGACGCAGGTATTATTGGCCATGAATGCACTTGGATGCAGTACGCGAGCTTCGCAAATGTGATTCATGCCAGAGGCACGCGCCAAAAACACTCAGACCCAAGAATGATCTCGTCCTAGTCTCAAAGGCATGGCCTTTTCGGCAATGGGGCATAGACATGGTGGGTCCTTTCCCTGATGCACCGGTGCAGTTAAATTCATCATTGTGGCAGTCGATTACTTTACGAAATGGGTAGAAGCGAAGGCACTAGCTTCCACGTCTGCAATGATGGTACGTAAGTTCATCTGGGAACACATAATTTGCCGCTTCGGCCTACCATTGCGCGTCGTAACGGATAACGGCACAAATTTCACGGCGGAAGAGTTACAAGCATGGATGAAGGAGTTACATATTGAACACACTTTCTCTTCGGTCGCACACCCGCAAGGAAACGGCCAGGTTGAAAGTGTAAACAAAAGCATCAAGGAAGGAATTAAGGCACACTTAGGAACCAAGCGCAGGGGCTGGGTTGATGAGCTCCCAAGCATACTATGGGCTCACTGAACTATGCCCAAAACTAGCAATGGCGAAACACCTTTTAGTTTGGTTTACGGCTGAGAGGCAGTCATTCCAGCTGAGATAAGGTTGCCCTCACACCGCTTAATGGCTGTCAACACGGTAAATAATGAAGAAGAACGTCGACTAGATCTTGACTTGCTCGAAGAAAGACGTGAAAATGCCGCAATCATAGAAGCGAAATACAAGTCCAAATTAGAAAAATACTACAATGCGAGGGTACGCGTCTGCACCTTTTACCCAGGGAATACGTGTTTCGTGATGATGAGGCCTCTAATGCAGAACGCCCCGGGAAACTAGCACCCAAATGGGAAGGCCCTTATATCATTCACGAGGTCCTGGGAAAAGGCGCATACAAGCTTAGAACGCTGAGCGATCAGCTCGTGCCACGTACTTGGAACGCGCAGCAATTGCGCAAGTGCTACATGAAGGCAATACTTTTCAATTCATGAAGGGTCGAGAACCCAGCTAGGTATCACTTTTGCAATCAAAGGCCACGAGCCTATTGTCTAGTACCTTGTAATCAAAGGCCGAGAGCCTAGAACCCAAATCATCGGTTTAGTGAAACTATTTTCGCTGCAAATTACGATACTCGTTACAAATGCATAATAACTTTGGGCACGCGTAAAAACGTGGCAACAAATAACGGATTCCTGTATACGCGCGGAATTCGCCAATAGCTACAGGATCCAAAATGTACCAGCCACTTATTCACACTACCTAAACAAAGTTATATAGAAAAAAGAGAAAACATGACAGTAATTATAACAAGTATCACGTTGAATGTTTCAATCACTAAGAGGTCTCACAGCACGACGATGACCTGACAAATGAAACGCTAGAGGTACCCGTAATCACGCGGTTCTCAATAAGTGAAAGGAGCATGAGCAAAATCAAGGTTAACAACTTCAAGTCAAATCAAGACATCAAAAAATTTCCATAAAAAAAGGTGTCCCATACAACTTGACGAACTACCATAACACGCAATATGAGGCACACGCGCCTTTAACACTAAAAACAACTTACACTAGACAACACTTAACCTATTCGACACCATCACCCACTACATCGTCATCTTCATCGTCAGAAAGGTCTATCGCTTCTGGAGGCTCGAAGATATCCTTCAATCGTGCAACATAATCATCATGCTTTAACGCTTCAGAGACCAATTGCATGATTAGAAGACTGAGATTATTGTAGGCCCGCTGGTGAGAAGCGTAAGATGTCTGAACATCGCCAGTAATAGAACAATGACTGGTGTCCCAATCCTTCTCTACAACTTCACGGACGTGACCAACGCACTCCTTATAACCTTTGAGGTGACCAACTTGACAGCGCGGCCACAGTTTGATCCAACTCAGGAGAGTTGAGCACGGCGTTAGCAACCTGCATCGAACAATAACACGAAAGAGTCAAACAAGTCGCTCACAAAAGAAAGAAGAACGTAAGAGAATACAAACTTACATAAGGAATGCCATAATCCTTCAACCACTCAGAAGCATTCACAAGTGGTTCCACAGTCGCCTGAGTTTCAGAATAATTCTCTTGAGCAACGTTCAGCGCAGACTGGGTAACTTGACGAGCTTCCTCAGCAGCATCGGCTCGCGCCTTTTCCTCACCAACCTTCACCTCCGACTCGCGCAAGAGACGCCTGAGTTCTACGAGCTCAGCGTTCTTGCCAGCCAAGTCTCTATCACGAGAGACGACCGTTTCTTTCAATTCCTCCTGGGAAGTAATGAATGTCCTAAGTTCCTCAAAATCCCTATGCAATTGAATAGACTCAAGATGATACGAACCTGGTCCTTTTTGGCGTGTTCTTGGCGAAGTTTGGCAGCGGCAAGTTGACTCTCCAGCTCCGAATTAGTCTTGGCCAGATCCTTGTTTTTTCCAGTGAGCTCAGCAATGGTCTTAACAGAAGCTTCGACATTCGCCTTTAACTTATTTATCTCGTTACGCGCGGCGTACATCTTGCGATTATCTCGATCGCAAGCTTCTTTCCATTCCGACCGTCCTTACGCTCCTTAGCAAGAAGAGCCTCGATAGCTTCCAACTTTTTCTTCCACCCCAACACTCCCCATTCTTCACTCTTCCTATCAGCATCCAACCTACTTCGCTCAACGGCAAGTTCCTCCTGGCTTTCTCAAAATTTTCATGATCAGACGACAAGCGCCGGCGATAAGCCTCAACCTCAGCACGCTCCCGATACATTGTGCGCCATTCCCGCACAATTTGGTGAGTAATTGAAACGTTATTAGCATGAGCAATGACATGTGATTGGTAAAGACGTTCGTGCTGACGTTGCTTCTGAAAATTCACCTCTGCTGGAGGGAATACGCCATTCAACCACTCCCTGCACTCAGGAAACTTGAGAAGTGTATCCCCTTGCTTCAACTTCCACACAGGAACGTGAATATCCCGGCACGACTCTCGTTGTATGAACGATAGTAGTGATCGCCCAGGTATCTTTAGGACGAATAGGGGAAGGCTCTTTCTCTCTAGCGCGAAAGTTGAGCGCTTTACCTTCACCGCCACTAGCCACAGTAGGAACCTCCTTAAGAATTTTACTTGAGTCCATAGACTCATCAGTTTTACTAGCCTCTACCGGCCCCTTCGAAGAAACAGGCACATCCGTAGCTGCCTTGCTCGGTTGGCGAGACTGCCTTTCGACTTTAACACCCGCTGTCACAGACCGGTCAACAATTGAGAACTCAGGAATATCCGATCCCAAGTCTCGCGCCTTACCCCTAACAGGTTCCTTGAGCGCAGAACTACCAGAGGATTGGGCTTCAACATCCTTCAAAGAGGAAAATGGATCTTGATGGATAACCTGAACAGCGTTTGGTAGCTTGTATACAGTATCAGCGAGCGATGCAGGCGGTTGATCTCCAGATTTCGGAGGAATAATCTTGAATTTAATAGGAGCTTTCTTGGTTTCTGCACCATAAACAAAGCAAATCATAAGCAGAGTAACAAGGCGAGATTTAAGTTTAGCGCAATCTTGGAAGTCTTACCAGGCGACATAAAGGTCATCAATGAAGCGATTTCTACCTTTTTGTCGATAAGTAGTTTAGAAAAAACAACCTTCTTGGGAGACGGTCCACCTTGACCGCTAGACTCCGATCGCGGCCGCTTGAGAGATGGCTTCTTAATGAGTCCAGGAGGAGATTCCTCTTCATCATCAGCTGGGTTAAAAGAAGGCGCAGTTTCATGTTCTGCCGAACCAGCGCCGTGAACTTCCTTGGTCCCAGAACCACCACCAGCCTTGCCTGAGAAATCCAAGGCCTCATGGAGTCAGCAACAATAACATAATCATCCAATTGGCGCTGCTTAAAGCGACGCATACCTTGACGAGATGTCACGTCTGAAGCAGCAGCAGGCACTTCCGTCTTAACATCGGAAGCATCAGTTGTCTTCCTCTTGCGTTGACGTTTAGGCTTCTGGTCTTCAGGATACATGCCCAAGTTACGTAAACTACCTGCACACGTAGGAGGGGGATTTGGTAAACCATGATCCGAGGAAGTTATAGACTCCCCACTGGAAAGCAAGACAACATCCTCCCCAGTAGGAGTTATAGCGCGACAAGGCCTAGGAATCACGGGAAGTGCACCTTCAGTAGCAGTAACAGGCGCAGCAAAAGAGCCGGGAGCAGGATACATGAAGTTCCCATGAATCTGTTCATACCACATCTCCTCTCCCTCGCGCAAAGGCCGGGTACCCATAACTCCAGCATGAGTGGCAAAGGCATGATGATAAAGAGGCACCTCTGCAAAAAGAAAAACATTGTAAAAGGAAGCAGCGAAAGCGAGATGAAACACATACGTAAATATAAGAGTGGCGAACACGAACGGGTACCTTGACCCTCCAACAAAAGTACAGGGACGCTCGTGCTCGAAGCCGGCCACTTGTCACTCATCATTGCAGCCACAAGCGTAAACTCTCCAAAAGCCCTATTAGGAAGGGGGCGCAATTGTTCATACCATCTAACTCCCTTAGGTATCTTCAAATCTTCCTTCGGTATTGGGACCGGGTGGCGAAAATCCATAGCAACAGGAATCACTTCTTCCCGAATGAAGAAAACTTACCCTTCCAGTCATGATAACTCTTGGGAGGGTTAATCAGAGGCCTCTTAGATCTGCGCGTGGCAAAGGACTAGAAACCCAAGTTGGCCTGCAATTGATAGAAAGCGCGAAACTTGTTAACGGTGGGTTCCTCTCCTTGAGACCGTAGGCAAAACTCAAAATGCCTAACCCTTACCATCCCAAGAGGACTTAGATGAGAAACATGTATACCATAATGCGATATCAGAGCCCCAAGAAATGAGTCGCCGGTAAACGGAAGTTACCTTCCCTAAAAAAATCGGCGAAGAGAGTTATATATCTTGGGGGAGCATCAGCGGCATCTGCCCCGTTAAAGGGAACCTAGCTCCCACTCGAAGGAAAACTCATTTCCCCTTACAATCTGCTCAAAGGATGCTTGATCCCATTTTAAGGGTGGTATACTACTAACAACCTCTTCTACTTCAGTATCTTCGTGTTGATCAGACATATCACGGGTCAAGAGCGAAAAAAGGTCAAGGATTTAGAAGACAACTGGAGAATGACGAAGAACATTTGAAAATCTTCAACGAACGGCTTTGAAGATTTGAAGATTCGAAGATCTGAATAAAGGAGTGTGAAGTCAACAGAAGAAATGATCCCAAAGAAGAGGATATCGGATATTTATACCCATCGCATTTAATGTGATGCGTAACCGTGCCAGACAAGTGGGACGAAACGACCAATAAGGAAACGACACGTCAGGCGAAAAAAGCGGAACGAGGGTTACCCCGCGCACGTGGCCGTAAATCGTCTGACAGAAGCCGGAACGACATGCCTGACACAGTGACGGCATGACTCTATAGTGTCAGCAGTCTACTCACACGTCAACATCATTACCAACCTGTCAGCAACTACCATTTTCTGAATCCCAAGAATTTTCCCGCTCAAGATAATAACAGGATTTTCCTTCAGCATGAAGCAACTACCGTGCGCCATAGCGCTGCAATTCCTAGATACTACACATAGACGGCGCAAGAAAAGAAACCATCTCTAGTCTAGAGCTCCACCCATTTACTTCGCGCATGCAAGAAGCACTGGACTGGGGGCACTTGAAGGGGTATGGTCCAAAATTATGCGCCGGCTAACGGGTAAACATCATAGCGCGCACATAACCATACCCACCATAATCATAAGGACAAACAAGCCATATTTCGTGCGGGCTATCGAGACCAGGCAAAAGCCCGCGCAAGTTCAGGTAGCGTCCAAAGGCAGCATAATGACACTCGAACTAATCTGGGAAGAAACCAAGCCCATATGAACCGCGCGTGAAGAAATAAAGGTTCATATAACAGCGCGTGGAAAGTAAAGATCCGTACGGAGAGTACAAGCACAACCAAGGACCAATAACAGGACGACAGCCTGTAGAAGATCGTGCTCCACGATGAGCAGACGTACAACTGACAAAAGTACACAGAGATGGACATATGGCACCACTCAGGTTGCGCCGACCACTGTCCCATGATCTCCACTAACGGTGAAGGACAGACTAGACAATAAGTATGACTGTCAGGACATGTGGCTCCATTAGCAATATGACAGGTAGCGACAAGACCTGAGACCATTAAGCAACCTCGACAGAGGGGACCAGATGGATATTCCTTGTCGACTACCCCAGGCCCAGGCCCATGAGCTCAATCCCTCTGCAATTCCCCTCGGCTAAAAATAGGGCACTTGACTTCCAGGTTCGGGGCCTCACTCTTTGCTCTCTCTCTAATTACTCAATACTTAATCCTCAAAACAGTTACTTATTCTCACGCCGGAGGTGGTTACGGAGGTATCCTCCTATTTTCCCCTCGTAACGAGCTTAACGGGGTGTTTGATTGTTTTGCGGGGCGATTTAAGGAATCTCTAGCTTGCAGAGGAAGATTAACCCTTGTTGAATGAAATACATTCCCTGGACTAATCTTTGATTAGTTCGGTGTTTCTTCATTGGCGCCCACCGATTTCTAAGACTTACTTCATTTTCTTCTCCAAGTTGTTACAATGACTTATCATGGGAATTTTCCCCCAGAACGTCGAAGCAAACCCTCAAACAGGTCTGACAATGGACAACACACACGTCCAAAATCAGCCTGTTGACGGGGCCAACGAAGGAAGATTGTTAACCGAAGGGGTTATTCGCGCGGGTGGTCCACAGCGAGCCCAAACAGTAACCCCGTCCAGTAACATCGTCGGCCTTTCCACCATTGCGGTGCCATGTTTGCCAGAGGGCGAAACACCAGAATCTTGGTTCGCGAAAAGCGAGAACAACCTGAACGTCATATACGCGCACCTTCGCGCGCAACAGGGAGCAGCACAAGCGCATACTAACCAGACGCCATTGTTAACGCCAACAGCACGACGACCAACCAAGAAAATATCCGAAGGGAAACGGCCAGACGACAACATACGATGAAACAGAAAGCAAGCGCCAGACTCAGTCCCATGCACGTCGCAAAGCCCCCTGAGTAGCCGGCTACGGCCGCGCAACATTAATAACAAATGGGAAACGACACCGACGAAAATGATCAAACTTACCACCCAGATGAGACGTTATCCGTCTTCAACCGGCTGCAAAACAACCATGAGTCTTACAGGCCAAGAAGGCGTGTAGTGTACGAGGAGTCTGCCGAACACGATTTCAACTTGGTTTACCGGCCTGCAGCAGCAGCTGAGCAATCAAAGTTTACAAGGGCGATAGCCGTCGCGCCATTAGAAAAAGCAAAACTGCCACAAACGGTAGGGAAGTTCAATAGGTTAACAGATCCGGACGATCATATTCAAGTGTTCACAAGTGTGGGTGTACTAGGCGCATGGACAATGCCAATGTGGTGCCACTTGTTCGTCCAAACCCTCACTGGAGCTGCTCGAGCGTGGTACGACAGCCTCCCTGCGGGCAGAATCAAGTCTTGGCCCGATTTTCAAGAGAAGTACTTGGCACACTTCAGCCAACAGAGAGATACAAGCGCGACACGTCTGAAGTGATGAATATTTGGAGGCGTGACAACGAAGGTCTCAAAGATTTTATCACACGCTTCAACAAAGAGTGCCTCAAAATAGGAAATGTGAGCGAAGACCTAATACGAGCTCATTTTAAGAATGTTATTCGAAGCGATACGCTGATAAGAACGATAACCGGTAAAGGCGGAATGCCCGAAGAGTGGGACAAGCTGATGGCTGCAGCAAAGTTAGTCGCGCCAACTGAAGAGTCATTAATGGGTAATAGATCGACTCAGCGTTCAGATAATCGATACTCAAGAGCAACCACATACGACTCCATTAGACGTGGCCGGCGAAGCAAAGGGCCAAGCTGGAGCGCCCACAGATCAAGCGATTACGATATGCGCTCAAAAGTTGAAAATGACCGACAGCGTGACATACCAAGGTACCGCGAAGACGCGCGTACAATGATCGATAGAATCGGGTACAGAAAGGCAGTGAAAAACGAAAACAAAGACAGACATTGGATATCATTGTACAAAACGCCGAAGGAAGTCCTCATGACAGAAAATGTCAACTTCAAAGCGCCTCCACAAATGACGAATAAGAAGGGCCAAGATCCGAACTTGTATTGTGAATTTCACAAGGATACAGGGCACCGAACGGATGACTGCATCTCTTTGCAGGTGGAAATTGAGAAAGCCCTGAAAAGCGGCAAGCTAAGCCACTTAGTGAAAAACGTGCGCAAAGACACACCGCAACTGCAACATCGCGAAGAGAACAGCCAGAAGAAAGTGCGACGTTTAGAAACACACATGGTCGAGGAACGATCGAAACGTTGGTGCACAAACATTAAAGGAAAACGACCAAGCAATGAATCATGGCGCTAACAACAAGTGGTTTTCCCAATGGTAAAAAGGGGACCTCGCGCCACTCGACCCATAGTCATCACGAGGATATTCGGGCACTACGAAACGGAGTACATGTTCATCGATCCGGGCAGCACGTCAGACATCATTTACGAACAATGCTTCAACCAGCTCGACTAGGAAGACAAAGCAAGATTAGAGCCAGTCGACTGCCCGTTGTCTGGTTTCTGTAATGAAACGGTCGTCCCGTTAGGTCAAATCTCATTCCCAGTCACGTTGGGTGACGGAGAAAAGTCAAGAACAGTCGAAGTAACGTTTAGGGGCATGCCAGCTAATTCCCGCCACGACGTCTTGCTAGGGAGAGAAACACAAGGTCGGTTGCACATGATAGTATCCCCATCGCATTCAGCGATAGGGTTTCCAACTCAAGGGGGAGTCGCACTCATTTATTCCAAGAAAGAGGTAATGACGATAGAGGACGCACCGCCATCCAAGAAAACTAAGCATCTGGCTAGCAATGAACCAGAAAAGTGGGTGTTAAATCGAAATACCCAGAACAGACGGTGACACTAGGGCCCGCGATGTCGGACAACATCCAGAGCTTCTTGAAGCAACTGTTATTCCGCAATATGGATATCTTCACCTGGACTCCAGCTGACATGACTGGGCTCCCGCGCAACATCGCCAAACATTGCTTAAATACCTTTCCTGCAGTTGAACCAAAGGTCCAAAGAAAGCGGAGCTTAGGAGAAGCAAAAACAAAAGCAATGAATGAGCAGGTTTCCGAACTCTTAGAAGCTGGAATCCTGCGCGAAGTAAGATACCAAACGTGGGTAGCCAACCCAGTCATGGTAGAGAAAGCAAGCGGCGGATGGCGCATGTGCGTTGATTACAAAGACCTGAACAAGGCATGTCCGAAAGATTGCTATTCTTGGCCAGAAATAGATAAAAAGATCGATTCGCTGGCAACCGTTCAGATGGAAGTGTTTCCTGGATTGTTACAAGGGGTATCATCAAATACAAATGGCGCTGAAAGATGAAGATAAGACGACTTTTAGAATCGAGATGGGTATTTTCTGTTAATGGATAAAACCTTCGGCGAAGATATTGGCAAACACATAGAGGTGTACATCGATGATCTGGTAATAATGAGCCCAGAAGAGGACCTGATGCTGAAGGACATCGAAAAGACTTTCAAGTCCTTAAGGAGTGTAAACATGAAACTGAATCTGAGCAAATGCTCATTTGGATGGAGGAAGGGAAGTTCCTTGGATTCATGGTCACGAAAGGGGGTTTCAAAGTAAATCCTGAAAAAATCCAAGCCATCGAAAGAATGCCCTCGCCAAGAAACGTCAAGGATATGCAAAGATTAGCTGGCAGACTAGCCGCGCTCAGTCGTTTCCTAGCAAATCACGCTGCAAAATTTTTCCCATTCATAAGCACACTCCGGAATTGCGTAAAGCAAAAAGAATTTAAATGGACGCCGAAGCCAAGGTCGCCTTCAAGGAAATGAAAGAATGCTTGATGCATTTGCCAACGCTAACGACGCCATTCAAAAAAGAACCCCTGCTACTATACTTATCTGCGTTAGAGAAAGCAGTCGGCGCAACGTTAGTTGTGGAAAGAAACACGATCCAAACTCCAATTTGCTACGTGAGCAGAATGCTGAACGACCCAGAAACACGTTATTCAATCATGGAAAAGCTTGTCTTAGCTTTAGTTCACGCCTCACGAAGGTTGCGGGGATACTTCGCAGACCATGCATACACGTCTTGACAAATTACCACATCGGAACTATACTAAAGAAGCCAGAGATTTCGGGAAGACTAGCGAAATGGGCGATCGAATTGGGGGGACACAATATTGTGTACCGCCCATGCCCAGCAATCAAGGGACAAATCCTCGCGGATTTCACAACAGAGGTGCCGGAAAGAGAAATCCCAGAATGTAGTTCCGTCGAATCTACAACGAAAGAGGGCAAAGAAACCTAGCTACTATATACCGACGGGGCTTCAACGAAGACGGCGCTGGTTTGAGATTGGTCAGCCCGGAGAAACGCGAGTTCACTTACACCATATGGTTAAATTTCAAGAGCACGAACAATGAGGCAGAATACGAAGCTTTCCTAGAAAGTTTCAGGTTAGCAACAAAGATAGGGGCAAAACATTTGCACGCGCATGTCGATTCCTTATTGGTGGCAGTGCAAATTAATGGTCTATATGATGCCAAAGGAGAGACAATGATACTGTACCTAGATCAAGTCAAACAACTAATTCAGAACTTCCAAAGCGTCAAGGTCGTACACATTAACCGAAGCGAAACCAAGCCAGCAGATGCATTAAGCAAACTAGCAGTAACCGCTTTTGAACATCACGCAAAAGACGTCAGGATCGAAGTATTAAAAAACCCATTTGTCCCTCTGAGGCAAGTGAACGTGGTGGAAATAGGGTCGCCATCATGGATGACTCCCATCATGCAGTATCTGCAAAACGGCTCTTTGCCAATAAACAAGGCAGAGGCGCGCAAGATTCTGAACAAGGCGCTCCAATACCAAATAGAAGACGGTATCTTGTATCGACGATCATATCTGGGACCACTACTATGATGCGTGGACCCCCAAGACGCCGAGTACTTGATACAAGAAATACATGAAGGGATATGCGGGATCCACGCGGGACCACGAATGGTCATGGCAAAAATAATGAACGCAGGATGTTATTGGCCAGGAATGCACTTGGATGCAATACGCGAGTTGCGCAAATGTGATTCATGCCAGAGGCACGCGCCGAAAACACTCAGACCTAAGAATGATCTCGTCCCAGTCTCAACGGCATGGCCTTTTCAGCAATGGGGCATAGACATGGTGGGTCCTTTCCCTGATGCACCGGGTGCAGTTAAATTCATCATTGTGGCAGTCAATTACTTTACGAAATGGGTAGAAGCGAAGGCACTAGCTTCCACGTCTGCAATGATGATACATAAGTTCATCTAGGAACACATAATTTGCCGCTTAGGCCTACCATTGCGCGTCGTAAAGGATAACGGCACAAATTTCACGGCGGAAGAGTTATAAGCATGGATGAAGGAGTTACATATTGAACACACTTTCTCCTCGGTCGCACACCCGCAAGGAAACGGCCAGGTTGAAAGTGTAAACAAAAGCATCAAGGAAGGAATTAAGGCACATTTAGGAACCAAGCGCAGGGGCTGGGTTGATGAGCTCCCAAGCATACTATGGGCTCACTGAACTATGCCCAAAACTAGCAATGGCGAAACACCTTTTAGTTTGGTTTACGGCTCAAATGCAGTCATTCCAGCTGAGATAGGGTTGCCCTCACCCCGCTTAATGGCTGTCAACACGGTAAATAATGAAGAAGAACGTCGACTAGATCGTGACTTGCTCGAAGAAAGACGTGAAAATGCCGCAATCATAGAAGCGAAATACAAGTCCAAATTAGAAAAATACTACAATGCGAGGGTACACGTCTGCACCTTTTACCCAGGGGAATACGTGTTTCGCGATGATGAGGCCTCTAATGCAGAACGCCCCGGGAAACTAGCACCCAAATGGGAAGGCCCTTATATCATTCACGAGTGTTACACCCCGACCCGCAGCGGAAAAGGTGATCGGGGCATAATTGGGTTATCATCAAAGCTCATGACATTTATTAACGTTTCATATTCATTATTACAAATTAAATGGAAACATACAATCATAATTACATCATGTCCTAAACATCATTCTAGACTTCATTGTTTTCTTCTAAGGCATTTCCTATGTTTTCCTTGCTTCATCCTGTTCACCTGTATCATGTGTAAAAATAGTTTTTGGATCAACAAAAAGTTGGCGAGTGAATCCTATGAAAAACATTTGAACAAGTTTATTTAATTGATTATAAAATAAAGTGCACAACCACATATGAGTAAATATAGATGTAAACTTATTCACCAATCATTCAATATTAAATAATGCACACACATACAATAATGGATTTGTTTTGAGGCACGCGTTGCTCAACTCGTCTCCCACGAGGAACTGATGGGCCTAATGAATGATTTGCAAATAACTTGACAATATGAAATACATAACTACAAACAATATATACATTCTACGTTTAGATCACAATATGGTATGGCACAAGTTCAAATAAACGAGTTAATTTTAATGACACATGACACACCCCAAAACGTGTAATTAAAAAGGGGAGTTGTAAGATTCACTCACATTGGGTGCGTTCGGTTGATGATGTTGAATGCGCACGAAGTTGGTTTTAACCACGAGTGAAACTAACATAGATAATGGCATAATGGTTCGGTAAGTAAGCGGATTTTATTAATCAATTTTAGTAGGATTGTTGGATATATTTTTGTGAGTTTAAGGCTATTTTCTAACCTTAAAAATGTTATTTTTAAGTATTTTTAATGTAAATAAATAAATAAAAGTAATAAAAAAAATGTTGATTTTTTACTGTTGACCTGTTGACCGGTTTTTATTGTGTAATTGTGTGCACCGGGTAAGGCTCGAACCCGAGACCTCCCGTTCGCGTGCACGCAGCTCTACCAACTGAGCTACGTGTCTAACCCGAAATATTTCTGTTTTTAATTGTATTTATATACTAATTGAATTAATCCGAAAATCATTTATTTCAAAAACGATTTTAGTGACTCGCTCGGTGCTCTCCACAGGTCTCGAACCCGGAACCTGTGGTTTAGGTTAACACACAGTCCACCGCTGGACTGTGTGTCTAACTTGGTAAATACTCTGATTTTTATTATACTTATATACAAACTAAATAATTTCATTTCTGCCTTATATAAAAAGTTTGAAAATTGTCCGGACCGGTGCGGTAGTCTGGACTCGAACTCGTGACATGTGATTTAAACGTTCACACAGTCCACCACTGGACTGTGTGTCTATCTTGGTTATTATTCCGGTTTTTATTAAACTTCACATCTATTTGCAATGAATCCGGTTCAGTTTAAAAAAAAGGAACATTTTATTAAGGCGAGTGTGCGTGGGACAAGAATCGAACTCGGGACGTATGCGTGTTTATGTGCACACAGTCCACCGCTGGACTGTGTGTCTAACCCGAGATATATCTTGATTTAAATTAAACTTATACACAACTGATAACTTCGTCTTCTTCGTTAAACTTAACCAGAAATGGTGTCCGACTGTTTTGACAGAAATAATCAGTTCTTTGGTGTGTTGTGATTAATTACATGTGAGATTAATAGAAAGAATGAGGGATTAAGTGTAAGGTATACCGAACAGGGCTCCTCTGTTTCGCCGTTGAAACTCCGATGACAGCAGATGATTCCGGCGACGTGTGTCCTGCGGCAGAGGGTCTTCAGGGAGCTTGAGATGAGTGTGGGTGGCTTCGGTATGAGCTCTGGGTGTTCAGTTTTTAGAGTAAGGCACAGAGGTGAAAGGCTCGGTTTTCCGGCGAGTTGCAGAAGTTTTCCGGCGAGTGTAATTACGTCGGGAAAGAGTGTGATTGTGAGCGAAAAAGCTAACAGAAGTTAGAGGGTGTATTTATAGGGCAGAACATCGAGGAATTTGGTCCGTTTTCCGTCTTGATTCATCGGTCAATAACTTTCCGGCGGTTATGATTTGTGTCGCGGACTGGACATCGGTTATAACCGATGTTGAGGTTAATGTTTACGTTAAGTCATAGATAACCGACGATGTTCGACGAAATCGTCGGATTTTCCGGCGTCAACGGATTTGGGCGCGTCAGTTGACTGGGTTTGATTTCTGTTTCATTATTTGAATTAATTGTCTGGATATATTACTAAAGAACACAAGTGGCGCCGTGGTTTGATGGATGAGTGTTAAATCATTGTTGACCAGGTTGACCCGGCTGACCCGGGTTCGAAACCCGGCAGCCTTGTTTGATTTTTAAACCACTATTTTTAATACTTTTTCAATATAAATTATATATTCCAATATATTTATTAATTATGTATCGTTTAAAAATAATTTGGGCATTAAATACGCAACGAAATTTTTAACTGATTGTTCGGTTAATAAACGGAGCGGGTTTGGTAAATCCGGTTTTTGACGGATGTTACAGTATCCCCTGCTTTTTAGAAATTTCATCCCGAAATTTAAGTAGTGACATATTTGTCTAAAAAGGATGGTGTTTAATTTGACGGTTACATACTTAGAAAAGAGTAAGGGTTTAAATTTTGTTTGAGGCGGTAACGTTCCTTGTAAGGGTTGAGTACCCTGCTACAGGAATCGCTTTTTGTTGCCTACGGTAAAAATATTGATAAGCAGAGTTGATTCACTAAGTATGATTTCTTGCGCAAGAGTTTTGATATTTTTGGAAAGATAAGGTTATATCCTAAAACAAAATTTCTAATACTACAACCTACATGGAACTTCTCATAACCGCCTAACAATGCCTCTGATCCTTTGACAAGAATACCTATATATATAGGAAGTACCAGCGGCGTATCCACCATATTCTTGTCAAATTTTCATTGGTTTTATCAGTAAGTTATGATTGGTTCTATGATGTGACTCTAGAACATAAATAAACACCACAACCAATGTACCAAGAAATTACTAAATCCTACATGGAACTTCTCATAACCGCCTGACAATGCCTCTGATCCTTTAGCAAGAATACTTATATATAGGAAGTACCAGCGGCGTATCCACCATATTCTTGTCAAATTTTCATTGGTCTTATCAGTAAGTTATGATTGGTTCTATGATGTAACTCTAGAACATAAATAAACACAACAACCAATATCTGAGTCCAAATTCTGATAGCATACATGTTTGAATGGTGACAGTTCCTCTCTCGTTTGTTATGATGGAGAGGTTAGTTTATGTAGAAATAGAACACAATCCAATTTCTTTAAATGGTAAGATGATATGAATGTTAAAATCAGTGATGGTAGCACAAATTTTCAACCAAGACAATACTAAATCCTACATGGAACTTCTCATAACCGCCTGATAATGCCTCTGATCCTTTGGCAAGAATACTTATATATAGGAAGTACCAGCGGCGTATCCACCATATTCTCGTCAAATTTTCATTGGTTTTATCAGTAAGTTATGATTAGTCCTATGTGACTCTAAAACATAAATAATCACACAACCAAAGCTTGAGTCTTAATTCTGATAGTATACATGTTTGAATGATGACAGTACCTCTCTCGTTTGTTATGATGGAGAGGTTAGTCTATGTAAAAAAAATGGAACACAATCCAATTTCTTTAAATACTGAGATGATATGAATGCTAAATCAGTGAGTATAATACAAACTTCAACCAAAACAATACTAAATCCTACATGGAACCTCTCATAACCGCCTGATAATGCCTCTGATCCTTTGACAAGAATACTTATATATAGGAAGTACCAGCGGCGTATCCACCATACTCTTGTCAAATTTTCATTGACTTTATCCGCAAGTTATGATTAGTTCTATGTGACTCTAAAACAAACACAACAACCAAAACTTGAGTCTTAATTCTGATAGTATCCATGTTTGAATGATGACAATACCTCTCTCGTTTGTTGTGATGGAGAGGTTAGTCCTTGTGGAAGTGAGACATAGCTCAACTTCTTTAAATGATGAAATTGAAATACACTGAAATGTATGATGAACAAACTTCGACCAAAACATACTAAATCCTACATGGAACCTCTCATAACCGCCTGATAATGTCTCTGATCCTTTGACAAGAATACTTATATATAGGAAGTACCAGCGGCGTATCCACCATACTCTTGTCAAATTTTCATTGACTTTATCCGCAAGTTATGATTAGTTCTATGTGACTCTAAAACAACCACAACAACCAAAACTTGAGTCTTAATTCTGATAGTATACATGTTTGAATGGTGACAATACCTCTCTCGTTTGTTGTGATGGAGAGGTTAGTCTATGTAGAAATGGAATACAATCCAATTTCTTTAAATGATAAGATGTCATAAATGCTAAATCAGTAAGTACAAAACAAACTTCAATCAAGACAATACTAAATTCTACATGGAACTTCTCATAACCGCCAGATAATGCCTCTGATCCTTTGGCAAGAATACTTATATATAGGAAGTACCAGCGGCGTATCCACCATATTCTTGTCAAATTTTCATTGGCTTTATCCGTAAGTTATGATTAGTTCTATGTGACTTTAAAACATAAACAAACTGAAATAGTAATTCGCATTAAGATCCTTGGATAAGATTCCCATTTATAACTGGGATACGGAAAAATTGAGACAACATAAAGAAAAATATAAAAACTAAGCGGTTGGAGTTAAATCTTGATTTTTGGTGAAGGGGACTAGTTGGGTGGTTTCGTTTGGGCCGTCATTATCTTCGACAGGATTGGCGTTGATGTTGAAAACTCTTCCTCTTGTTGGTGGCCTAGTGATTGGGTTTTCTTGATTTACTTGGTTAACTGGGTTTGATTGAGCTTGAGCGTTTATGATGTTAACCAATCGAGGGCACGTGTTTCTAAAGTGGGTAGGGTCGCCACAATTAAAACAAGCTCGAACATAAGGTAATGTGGGGTATTGGGGTTATTGATAGGTTTGGATCATGTTTTGAGGAGGGGGTGAGATTTGGTTTTGAGGGGTGCGGCAAACCTTGCTCAAATGACCATAGCGTCCACAATTCGCACATAGTCGACAAGGTAAGGTAGGGGGATGGTGATAAAAACAGGTGTTACATCGAGGGTGAGGTCCAAGGTATGGTTTCTTATTTGGGTAAATTGAGTTGGGTGCTACTTGAGTGATTGGGATAGCTTGGATGGGTATGGCTTGTGAAATTGGTTGATTACGTTGTGTGACAGCGAAAAGTTGCCCATCTCGTTTTCTCTTAAAAGTGGGTTGAGAAGGGGATTCAGTTCGGGTGGAGTTTGAAGTTTCAGTCGATGCCTTATCCTTCTTCTTCTCCTCCTTGAAGTCTTTGTTCCGGATTCGGTTTTCGGTGAGCTCTGTAGCTAACTCCATTGCTGCTTCCAAAGTTGCAGGCGTGGTACTTATTACAGAGTCTTGAATTTTTGACGGAAGACCTCGAATGTAGTGCTCGATCAAACGGTAGAGGGGAGTGAACAAGTTGGGAACCATTTGATTTAACTCGAGGAATCTTTTGTTGTATTTGGTGTGGTCGCCTTCCTTTTGCTTCAACGAATAGAACTCATCTTCTAATTTCTTGATTTCGCTCCTTGGGCAAAATCGTCTTGTCATGATCTCCTTCAACTCTTCCCAAGTCAAAGTCATAGCATCTTCAACGCCTCGTTTGGCCTTCTCTGTATTCCACCAAGTAAGTGCTATTCCATATAAACGACCGGTAGCATATCGCACTTTGCGGTCATCGGGGCAATCGCAATTTAGAAAAGTGTTCTCCATTTCTTCAAACCAATGGAGGAGAGCGGTGACACCTTCAGTCCCTTCGTGTTTCGGAGGGTCGCAGGATTTGAAATGCTTGTAGGTGCATTTAGTGGTATTTGGGGGAGGGTTGATAACGTTTTGATCTTCTTGATTGATAGGATTAGCGGTAAGGGCTTGTTGGACTTGGATTACAATGTTGGGTATTACGGCAGCCATTTGTTGAGCGATTAGGGCAGCCATGCGCTCGCGGGTTTTTCCTGCTCTTATCTTCCTACGGGCGAGGCTAGAAGACATCTACAAGGAATACATATCAAGAGTATGAGTTGGATGTTTTTGGGATCATGGGTCGTATTTAGGAATGAACATTCATAAAATAAATATAGAAAAATAAATCTACTACATCCATAGGATGTCTTGGGCTTTGCTCGTCATTGGGCCTTGCATGCCGCCATACTTCACCTTCGTAATCATGTGGGCCCCCATGAATACCGGGTTTTTCATATGGTTCGCATGTGTTAGCCTGGTTACGTACACTAAAACCCGGAGAAAATCGAGAAATATGTAACGTATGATATTCGGAATGTGCCCAGGTATGGACACGGTGACACCTCAAAGTGGGGTTAGTTCGAACGACGTTTGGTGTGGCATGCTTTGGCCTAATAGGTCCTTCATACTCTCATCGTTAATCCCCAGGTAGGCAAACTGGTCCGTTATATTGGATTTATACGAATGCCAACCTAGACAGGACGTTCCGACTACCGGTACTTGTACCCTTCCAGTTACTACATGCCCGTCGCAGAACTTACTTTGATGAGATTTGAAAATTGCGACAAAATCTTTGAATAACAAAAGTATGAAGATGATTTGAATATATGAACATTGAAATATGTATGATGAATGTGTATGTAAGTATGTATGTTTGACTGTAAGTATAAACAAATATGAAGCAAATAAATATCATAAGTTTGCATGTAACCACACAAACAATTAAAATCTAGTCAACTATAGTATAGGCTCTAAGGGTCTAATAACCTATTCTATATCCCTATAGTCATGGCTCTGATACCAATCTGTCACACACCCGACCCGCAGCGGAAAAGGTGATCGGGGCATAATTGGGTTATCATCAAAGCTCATGACATTTATTATAACGTTTCATATTCATTATTACAAATTAAATGGAAACATACAATCATAATTACATCATGTCCTAAACATCATTCTAGACTTCATTGTTTTCTTCTAAGGCATTTCCTATGTTTTCATTGCTTCATCCTGTTCACCTGTATCATGTGTAAAAATGGTTTTTGGATCAACAAAAAGTTGGCGAGTGAATCCTATGAAAAACATTTGAACAAGTTTATTTAATTGATTATAAAATAAAGTGCACAACCACATATGAGTAAATATAGATGTAAACTTATTCACCAATCATTCAATATTAAATAATGCACACACATACAATAACGGATTTGTTTTGAGGCATGCGTTGCTCAACTCGTCTCCCACGAGGAACTGATGGGCCTAATGAATGATTTGCAAATAACTTGACAATATGAAATACATAACTACAAACAATATATACATTCTACGTTTAGATCACAATATGGTATGACACAAGTTTAAATAAACGAGTTAATTTTAATGACACATGACACACCCCAAAACGTGTAATTAAAAAGGGGAGTTGTAAGATTCACTCACATTGGGTGCGTTCGGTTGATGATGTTGAATGCGCAGGAAGTTGGTTTTAACCACGAGTGAAACTAACCTAGATAATGGCATAATGGTTCGGTAAGTAAGCGGATTTTATTAATCAATTTTAGTAGGATTGTTGGATATATTTTTGTGAGTTTAAGGCTATTTTCTAACCTTAAAAATGTTATTTTTAAGTATTTTTAATGTAAATAAATAAATAAAAGTAATAAAAAAATGTTGATTTTTTACTGTTGACCTGTTGACCGTTGACCTGTTGACCGGTTTTTATTGTGTAATTGTGTGCACCGGGTGAGGCTCGAACCCGAGACCTCCCGTTCGCGTGCACGCAGCTCTACCAACTGAGCTACGTGTCTAACCCGAAATATTTCTGTTTTTAATTGTATTTATATACTAATTGAATTAATCCGAAAATCATTTATTTCAAAAACGATTTTAGTGACTCCGGTTTTTATTAAACTTAACATCTATTTGCAATGAATCCGGTTCAGTTTAAAAAAAAAAAAGGAACATTTTATTAAGGCGAGTGTGCGTGGGACAAGAATCGAACTCGGGACGTATGCGTGTTTATGTGCACACAGTCCACCGCTGGACTGTGTGTCTAACCCGAGATATATCTTGATTTAAATTAAACTTATACACAACTGATAACTCCGTCTTCTTCGTTAAACTTAACCAGAAACGGTGTCCGACTGTTTTGACAGAAATAATCAGTTCTTTGGTGTGTTGTGATTAATTACATGTGAGATTAATAGAAAGAATGAGGGATTAAGTGTAAGATATACCGAACAGGGCTCCTCTATTCGCCGGCGAAACTCCGATGACAGCAGATGATTCCGGCGACGTGTGTCCTGCGGCAGAGGGTCTTCAGGGAGCTTGAGATGAGTGTGGGTGGCTTCGGTATGAGCTCTGGGTGTTCAGTTTTTAGAGTAAGGCACAGAGGTGAAAGGCTCGGTTTTTCGGCGAGTTGCAGAAGTTTTCCAGCGAGTGTAATTACGTCGGGAAAGAGTGTGATTGTGAGCGAAAAAGCTAACAGAAGTTAGAGGGTGTATTTATAGGGCAGAACATCGACGAATTTGGTCCGTTTTCCGTCTTGATTCGTCGGTCAATAACTTTCCGGCGGTTATGACTTGTGTCGCGGACTGGACATCAGTTATAACCGATGTTGAGGTTAATGTTTACGTTAAGTCATAGATAACCGACGACGTTTGACGAAATCGTCGGATTTTCCGGCGTCAACGGATTTGGGCGCGTCAGTTGACTGGGTTTGATTTCTGTTTCATTATTTGAATTAATTGTCTGGATATATTACTAAAGAACACAAGCGGCGCAGTGGTTTGATGGATGAGTGTTAAATCATTGTTGACCAGGTTGACCCGGCTGACCCGGGTTCGAAACCCGGCAGCCTTGTTTGATTTTTAAACCACTATTTTTAATACTTTTTCAAATATAAATTATATATTCCAATATATTTATTAATTATGTATCGTTTAAAAATAATTTGGGCATTAAATACGCAACGAAATTTTAACTGATTGTTCGGTTAATAAACGGAGCGGGTTTGGTAAATCCGGTTTTTTACGGATGTTACAACGAGGTCCTGGGAAAAGGCGTATACAAGCTTAGAACACGGAGCAATCAGCTCGTGCCACGTACTTGGAACGCGTAGCAATTGCGCAAGTGCTACATGTAGGGAATACTTTTCAATTCCACGAAGGGTCGAGAACCCAGCTAGGTATCACTTTTGCAATCAAAGGCCATGAGCAGTACCTTTGTAATCAAAGGCTGAGATCCTAGAACCCAAATCATCGGTTTAATGAAACTATTTTCGCTGCAAATTACAATACTCGTTATAAATGCATGATAACTTTGGGCACGCGTAAAAACGTGGCAAACAAATAACGGATTCCTGTATACGCGCGGAATTCGCCAAGAGCTACAGGATCCAAAATGTACCAGCCACTTATTCAGACTACCTAAACAAAGTTATATAGAAAAAAGAGAAAACATGACAGTAATTATAACAAGTATCACGTTGAATGTTTCAATCACTAAGAGGTCTCACAGCATGACGATAACCTGACAAATGAAACGCTAGAGGTACCCGTAATCACGCGGTTCTCAGTAAGTGAAAGGAGCATGAGCAAAATCAAGGTTAACAACTTCAAGTCAAATCAAGACATCAAAATATTTCCATAAAAAAGGTGTCCCATACAACTTGACGAACTACCAAAACACGCAATATGAGGCACACGCGCCTTTAACACTAAAAACAAGTTATCACTAGACAACACTTAACCTATTCGACACTATGACCCACTTCATCGTCAGAAAGGTCTATCGCTTTTGAGGCTCGAAGATATCCTTCAATCGCGCAACATAATCATCATGCTTTAACGCTTCAGAGACCAATTGCATGATTGGAAGACTGAGATTATTGTAGGCCCGCTGGTGAGAAGCGTAAGATGTCTGAACATCGCCAGTAATAGAACAATGAATGGCGTCCCAATCCTTCTCTACAACTTCACGGACGTGACCAACGCACTCCTGATAACCTTCGAGGTGACCAACTTGAGGCGCAGCAACAGTGAGCGCCGCCACACTTTGATCCAACTCAGATACTACACATAGACGGCGCAAGAAAAGACACCATCTGTAGTCCAGAGCTCCACCCATTTACTTCGCGCATGGAAGAAGCACTGGACAGGTGGGACTTGAAGGGGTATGGTCCAAAATTATACGCCGGCTAACGGGTAAACATCCATAGCGGCGCACATAACCATACCAACCATAATCATAAGGACAAACAAGCCATATTCCGCGCGGGCTATCGAGACCAGGCAAAAGTCCGCGCAAGTTCAGGTAGCGTCCAAAGGCAACATAATGACACTCGAACTAATCTGGGAAGAAACCAAGCCCATATGAACCGGACGCGAAAAAATAAAGGTTCATATAACAGTGAGTGGAAGGTAAAGATCCGTACGGAGAGTACAAGCACAACCAAGGACCAATAACAGGACGACAGCCTGTAGAAGATCGTGCTCCACGATGAGCAGACGTACGACTGACAAAGAGTACACAGAGATGGACACGTGGCACCACTCAGGTTGCGCCGACCACTGTCCCATGATCTCCACTAACGGTGAAGAAAAGACCAGACAATAAGAATGACTGTCAGGACACGTGGATCCATTAGCAATATGACAGGTAGCGACAAGACCTGAGACCATTAAGCAACCTCGACAGAGGGGACCAGATGGATATTCCTTGTCGACTACCCCAGGCCCAGGCCCATGAGCCCATTCCCTCTGCAATTCCCCTCGGCTATAAATAGGGCACTTGACTTCCAGGTTCGGGACCTCACTCTCTGCTTCTCTCTAATTACTCAATACTTAATCCTCAAAACAGTTACTCATTCTCACGCCTATTTTCCCCTCGTAACGAGCTTAATGGAGTGTTTGAGTGTTTTGCAGGGCGATTTAAGGAATCTCTAGCTTGGAGAGGAAGATTAACCTTGTTGAACGAAATATATTCCCCGAACTAATCTTTGATTAGTTCGGTGTTTCTTCAAATAGAGAAAACAAAAGCAATTTTATTTTTGTGAAAGATAATCATGTTGTTTCTAGAACGATTTAAAATGACACACAAGGACAATTCATTTTTGTGTTTACCAACTTTTGTTGTCGTCATAAGAATAAATTATGTTTTGTTGGACTTACGTAACAAGTTATATAATATAATATGATTAAAACAAATGAGCGAAAATGACTTTAGAGTAATCTTGTGTTACTCCTCTTTTAAAGAAATACCCTGTTGCTTTCCTTGTCCAAATTACCGAACTTGGAAAGAACGCCATCTGTGACGATAGCAAACACCATTGGTGGCTTTTGTGCTGTAAATTGCGACCATTTTTATTCAATCGTCATTAAAGCGACAATTCTTTGAAATTAAAAAATAGGGCTTTATTTAGACTACTGAAAAAAACATCAAGTCTAAATCCTAGGAATTTATTCTCGTAGGAATGGTCTTGTTAAATAAAGGTGAGTCCTTAATCTTACCTCAATGATAATCCGATTGTTATCTGCATAACAAAGCACTGTGAGACTCGTTACAAGGAGGAGAGTGGGGGGTTTTCATTATAATCACCATTCGGCATGAGAATAAGTACCTTTAAAAAGAATAAACGAGTGTGTGTTAAGAGTAAGAGAGTCAGAGAGCGATCCTTAAACCTGTGGTTGAAGGCTGATATTTATAGCCGAAGTGTGTGGAGAAGGAGATGAGCTGATAGGCCTTGGGCCGGACGTCTCCAACAAGGAACATCCTCTTTGTCTCCTCTGATATGACCGTTAGTGTTTACAGAGTATAGCAACGTTGGCGCACGTTGATACGAGCCACGTGGCCTGGCAGTTGTCCTTGTTGTCGAGTCTGTCACCGGCTATAATGAAGATCATGGAGCAGTGAACGACGTAACCTGATTGGTTCCATGTCATTGTCTTGTTGTATTTCTTGTCTCTTGCACGATTGACCATCATGGGAGTTGTCTGCTTGGGGTCTGGCGCAAGCTGATTGGCTACAGCTCCTGCTACCTCTACTATTTGTACTAGTATAAGCTGTCGTTGTGCTGGGTGCACTATCAAGGGCTTAAGTGTAAGTCTAATAACCGTTAGGAATTATTCTGCTAAGTCTGGGTATGGCCTTTTACGCACAAGTGTTATAACTCTCGCGTAGGATTTGCTACCATACCCTTTCAACTACGTTTTTCATGTGAAAGTGAGTGAAACTTAACCGATCAATTCAATTGTATGGTATAGTTTAACAAGGGCCGGCAAAACAAAAGCGGATTTGTGAAGTCTTGAAGTTACTGGTTATTAACGATAATGAATAGTAAATTACTAATTAATAGTGATATTTTGTTATTATATTATAAAGCATACAAAAGCGGATTTGTGAGGTCTTGAAGTTACAAGATGATGGAAAAACTTATACGTCATGTGGGAAATCACTTTTAACAAAGAGATTTGCATATCATTCTCCACTTCTTCGTTTTGTCAAACACATGACCATTTTATCACTGACGAAGCTTGAGATTTTTTACTAGAAGTTGGAAGTCACCGGATCTAAAATTATACATAAAAAAATATAAAACCGGGGGGTCTAAAACGTATATACCTAAAAAATTCTATACGAAACGTACATATATAACACTACTGAGCGAAAAGTTCGGGAGGTCAGGCGCCCCCCGGCCCCTTCAAAGTTGCGCTTCTGCATTTTATTTTAGTATTATAATTTTACACCTTAAAATAAAAAAATTATAGTTTGGCATATTTACTTCAATAATTGTCATTTGTGGTTCTTTATGTTGGAGAAATGGTTGTACCATGACCAATGTAGTACAAGTTGGTAATTTTCAGTTTTATATGTATTACGTGTAAACAAGTCGAGATGCTCGTGAGTAGTACATTAGGTCTCTCATGTTACAAAGAAATTTTAATTTTGGCTGGTTAAATCTTAGAAAAATTATTAAGTGTCTCAAAAAAAGCCCCTCAGAAATTTTCATATAACTAATCAAGCGTCCCAAAATAAATCGGGGATGGCATTATGTAATCCCCATACCTTCATAACAAATTCCCCCCCTCTTACCATTGAAACACTATCTTTGGGACAATTCAAATCCTTGTATCTAAACTTACGTGTAAACAAATTGAAAAAATTAAACATATCTGGTTTTTTATTAAACATTGTATATATTGTGTGACTATATCTCATCAATAATCCATTACACCTCACTAATTTTCTTAAGCTTCATATCATTTTAATTTATCAACGTTAGTGTTTTGAGCGATATTCCTCTTTCTTTATGTTGTCATAGATTGTTAGATAGTTAAATATTAAAGTAAAGTGCAATTTGCGTCCTATGAATTTTATGCCGGGGTCACTGTTCAAAGAGAAGAGAGGTTGTTGGGGGTAAAAAATGTAATCTCAGCTCACTTTTAACGGTTAGATGGGAAGGACGTAAAGAAATAAGTTTGTAAACCACAAGGGCTCAAACAACGGAAATTAAGTATGAGGGTGAACAATGATCCCGTCATCAAACCACATGGACACAAATCGCACTTGCTCTAAATTTACTATGTATAATGAACATTTCGAACTAATTCATGAAGGAATATCAATTGGTTTTGATGAATACGGTTTCAATGTTGAAATTATAATTGGAAACTTTAACCTATTCTAGATGAAAAAAAAAGTTTGTTGATCTTTATCTATATTTAATAGTATTATGTCCCCATCTCAATCTCCAACCACTCGTTAATTAGGGACCATAAGATACAATGACAACGATTGTATTTAGCCATTGGCCAACTAGACATTGACAACACATAGGTGGTCACAATCCTTGGCAATTTCCAAAGAATATCAACAAATAGCTAGCAACACCACCCACATATACTCATCTCTAGCCCTACTTGTTTCTTCTTCCTCAAATATTGGTCCAAAACTTGAAGATGACGTGTTTACATGGAATGGGGTCATTTTCCCCCACATAACTATCCATGTAATAAGTGACGGACCCATGATTTTTTTAGGTGTTATTTAAGCATTAGTTGCATAAATAACATAATAAATAATAAGTTATCAGTAATAAAATGTTATTGGTGCCATGTAAGCATCGGCCTATGTTGGTAACCGACTATGGTTAGTAGAAATAATAAAGTTTAAAAAAAATTCAAGTTTGATGAGTGCCCATCAACCCTCAACAAGTCTTGGATTTATGTTAAAACATTGATTTATGTTAAAACATTGAGGTTGGATACGTGGCGCCTGCTCAACACTATTTCTCTTAGGGTGGAGGGCACCCATCACATCATCACTTACAAACCAACCAATCATAAAGTGTCATCTTATTCAACTCAATTCTATCACACAATCACTTGCACCACTTATCACTCATCACACTCTCCACGAGCGTGATACCACCTCATTCCCAACCAATCACAACATGCCACCTCATTCCCCTCTTACACCATCAAACTCATTGAAAATTCCACCACGCACCGTCGCACCGTGATGGTTGGTTGCGTTGGTGTTTCACACGTGATGGGGCCATCACACCACCCATCACGCTGGTCCCTAACTATCCGAGTAATAACCGACGGACCCATGATTTTTTTCAAATACCATTTAAGCATCAAATACATAAATAACCGAACAAATAACGAGTTATCACTCTCCTAAAACATGCAAAACTCAACAATTGTGATATGTGAGTGCTTTAATGTTTGGATCATTCAACAATATGATTTATATTTGTTGATTTCAAAATATATAGAAAGCTATCCATCCTCATTTCAAATTGTACAAAATGGTACATACACCATCACTAGCAATAAGTACAAACAAGTGTTGTAACTTGTAACCAACATAAAGAAGAAACCAGAAACTAAAGAAGGGGCAGTTTGTACTTTTTAAAAACATCAGGGACTTAACCTACACCATTCACAAAAAAGATGGACCAATTTTCAAACAAGTCAAAAGTGAGTAATACTCGTAAGTTAGCAGTATGAGACTCGATGAACACCACGATCTCTGAGAATTCCAGAGTACAAAGCCAATCTATTTGCAGGAATACCCTCGTAGTTTCTGACTGTTTTCTTTTGACCCCCTTCAACTTTCAAAGTTGACGAAAAAGTCCTATTTTGACCAAGATTCTTACTTTGTAACCTCTTCCTAAACTCTTCTCCATTTCCGCTTGGTTCCATCACATCCTCTGCAAAGTGTACTTTCTTGTTCTTTTTCTCTCTCTTCTTTCCATCTGCAAACGTCATAATAAAAAAAAAAAAAACAAGATTCAAGAAAATCAAGATTTTCAAGATTCAAGAAGCTTTAAGATAATATGACCGGAATACCGGTACCATGAAATAAAAAAACAAGGTATTTGTGTCGAAAATAATCAGTACGGTATGGTAATAGTATAACCAGTACCAAAAAACAGAAAAATAGGATACTGGTACCAAATATGGTGGGTATGGTACTGATTCGGTAAATGCTCAATCATAATATAACGTGGAGGTGTAAAAAAACCGGTTTTAGAACAAAAACTAGAAAAAAAAAAAACCAAAACCGGTATTTTAGTAATCGATTTTTTTAAAAACCGGTTTCAACCCGAACTAAACCGTCGGTTTGTAGACTAGTTAGTATTCTTGATCTTTGGAACCAATTTAAAAACCGAACCGGTTTAAAAAAGCCGGTTAAAACCAGTTAAAAACCATTTTTTTGCCCAGACCGTTTTTTTACCGAACCAAATTGATTAGTACCAGTTTGGGTTCCCACCATGTAAAATCGGTTTTTTAAAAATCGTTTTTTTCCTAAAAAAGGACCAGTTCGGTTAAAAACCGGACTGGTTAAAATAACGACTTGTACACCTCTAATATAATGTGTCTTTTTGACACCTTATCAACCATACGACTCGTATACAAATATAAGATAGAAAATCATATATACGATTTGTGTGTATCGGGTGTCAAAAAATCCAATTGGGTGTACGTATATAGTAAAAACACTTTTAAGAAAATCTTGATGAAGAATCTATTAGAAACCTGGAGAGATGCAGGGTCTTGGGTGGTGGTGGTGGTGGTGGATGATGGAGAAGTGACCGGCGGCGTCGGGTTGTTTCTGGAGGCGGAAGGCAAGGAGGAGGACGGTACCGGAGACGGCGGCCATAGCGGTGGCTAACACCATCCCATTAGAAGCCAAGATTGATGACATGATGGTTTTTTTTTCACTTTTTTTTTCTTTGTGGCTAATTCTTATGAATTTGGAAGCTTGAAGAAATGGGTATGACTAAAAAAAGACTTAAAAATCAAGATTTTTTTTTGTGTGGTAGTTATGAGAAGGATGGAGATGTAATCAAGAAGCCTGTATGAATGTATATGTGTATGTGTATATGTGTAGTGTGTGTTTATAGAATTGAGGAATGGATAGATTGAACAAAAGGGGAAATATTATAATGTTGGGTGGTTGCTTGGTTGGTTCTTGAAATGGAGATGTGAACTTTTATTGAACAAGTGAAGAAAAAGCATTTCAAAGAAAAAGCATTCAATTATTGGTTTAAAAGGAGCACTAAACTTAACTAAAAATATGATTTACTAACTAAAAAGACAACTTATATTTTCACTAAAAACAAATATTTTTTTTCTTTCTTTTTCAATTAAATAATAACTTTATACCTTTATTATTATATTTTCTTTCTCTTCACTCCAATCACTTTAATATATATTAAAAAGTATAAGGGGTGAACAATGTCTCTCCAAATATACAGATGAACAATAACATTTTCTCTCCCTCCACTCACAACCACTTTTTATACTATTTATATTTTAAAAACCTTACACAAAGATTTTAATTCCCAGGATGCGAATGCTCTAATAAACTAAGATTTAAGCCATTTTTTAGAAAAAAGAATATATATTTTTCTACTAGATAAATATTTGCCTTTTAACAGGGTTTAGAGCATTCACATTTGATATTGGGCATGTTTGGCTTTTCTTTTGAAAATGACTTTTCAATTGTTTGAGAAGTAATAAGTTAGGAATTTCTGAGTTATTGACTTCTTTCCTCACATAACATTCAAAAAGTCCTTTTAACAACAATAAGTCAATAAGTTGGTAAAATAAGGAATCCCAAACACCCACATTATATGATTATATAAGTGTGTGCTTTATATTATATTGAGGAGTTGTCAGTAGATAAGAGAGAAAATGTTTAGAGTAAATATTATTTATCTTTTATAATTTTTTAATGTTTTTTAAAGTAGTTGTAAGTGGAGAAAGGAGAAAATATAATGATAAAAGTATAAAATAAATGTTATTTAATTAGAAAAAAAAGAGAAAATATAGTGATTTTTGGTTTAGAGTTAATTACTGTTTTCGTCCCTGTGGTTTGTCAAAAATCACTATTTCAGTCCATTAGTTTAAAATTGTGATTTCAGTCCCTGTGGTTTCACTTTCGTAACCATTTCAGTCCCTGTGGTTTCACTTTCGTAACCACTTCAATCCACTTATTCTGTAAGTACAGGGACTGAAATGGTTACAAGGTGGACTGAAATTGTTACGAAAGTGAAACCCCAGGGACTGAAATCACTAAATTTTAAACTAATGGACTGAAATAGTGATTTTTGACAAACCACATGGACGACATAATTAACTCCTTAGTAAAATTATAAAGATGAATAAAGGATTAATTATGGATGCTCTTATAAGATAACCAGGTTATATCCTCATGTATTCACGAGCTAAATTTGAAAAGTGATTGTTTATAGAGCAAAATATATAAGACAAATAAGTGCATCTAAAATATATAAGACAAATAATAGTATATCATAAGCTTGTAATCTTTTTCTTATAGCAATATCGATACTTAATTCTTTTCTTAAATACTTAATAGTTTTCGTTGTAGTCATTAATTCTATAGGAAGCTTATTATTTTTTTTACATTGTTATATCCAGAGAGTTCTGCTCTTGTGGTGGCACAACATTGACAATTGGCAGCCGACGGTATTTTCTGGGGAACATCCAAAAAAGCCAAACTTTGAAGCCAACGTGGGCCTATTTAAGACAACACTCCTGGCCAGAGTGAGGTAATACGGGCCTCTTCAAATTTGGAGAGTATAGTAACCTTATACATGAAGTTCACCGTTCAAAAAAAAAGATATGGATGATTGCCCCCCCGTTCGGCTCGTTTAGCTTTCTTGTACATCAAGCTAAAAAAACCTATTTTTTCTCTTAATTTAATTGTAATTTTTGGTGCGTTGTAGTGTCACACCCCAATCGATGACGGAAACATCGGGATGAGACGAAAACGAGATTGCTCATTGCTCACAACATTAATAAGTGACAATAATTAATTAAATCATATTTCATTTCATAAAAATTGTCAAATACATCAATTTAACAAAACAAAGAAACAACATAACATTTGCAAGGTCATAACGAAATTGATACATCAACATTAAACCTAATGTCTAATTTGTGTGTATCTAGTCCTTGCTATATTGTTTTCATAGCATCATCTCCTTCAACCTGTAACATGTTTTAAAATGATGTCAATGTGAAAGCAAAGGCGAGTACACAAGTTTAGGCATAGCATACGTATACGAATAAGTTTAAACAATCCTCATGGCAACTAAATCTGTACAAGAGCAATATCAAGGCATGCAATACTAATAATCAAACCCTTAACGCAATCACGATGTTTTAACATGACCTCACGAATAACACGATGGAGGTGGATGCGTGAATTCCTATAGCGCTATGCATGTCAAACGAAAGCTAAAAATAGTTAATGACTAAAGCATGACATAACGAATATCCAAGACAAGCAACAAGTTATTGATTCAAGTATTCATGGGTATAGGATTGTTTGTGTGTTTCATAAAGTTTAAGTGTTCGTGATTTTTGTATAAGTAAAACATGTTACACCCAAGAGTGTTATAAACGAAAGTGAGTCGAGTGTACTCACGGTTTGTTAGTCTTTTCTACACTTGACAATCCGTGAAGACATTGGTTCGAGGATGACGCCGAATTATCCTACAAGAGGAAACGAGGCGTATGAGTATAGAGTTTAGACGGGAGATGAGGAGTATTTGAGCATGATTAAAAATAAGCTTGATAAAGTATTATGATACGAAAATATTCACTAAAATGTAACACTCGTTCTTGACACTATAGTAACTCTTACGAGTTGGATGTGATTTCATAGGTTTGGGACCTATTAGAATCGTGACAAGGAATTACATACTTTAGTGTTAAACTTAATAACTTGATAGTTTATTATAAGGTTATTATCAAGGTTTCGGTTTTAGGATTATAATATAGTTCCATATAGTTATATAATCATGTAGGAGGTGGGAGGATGAACCATCCACTTTGGAACCTCTTAGTATCATGTAAGTCAAGTAGGAGGTGGGATGATTAACCATCCACTTTGGACCTCATATGATTGTTCACCACTTCACGAGTCACCAAAGGTAACAAGGAGGGTCTTAGAACAAGATAATAACATACAAGAAAGTAAATAACATGAATGTAAAGATGTGTCACCATGATACCAAGTAGCCAAGTGAAATACAACCGGTGAGCACACTTTGACACACGTCAAAGGCTAGACGGGTTGTGACACTTTCAAGCTAACTTGGGATAATGATGAAAATCATCAAGGGATGTGTGGTCTTAAAGTTAGATAGCCCAAGCTAACCAAGGTAGACACACATGAACAAGTTCAAGACTTGCATCACTTGTGAGCTTAAAGCTCCATGAAAACAGAAAGTTTATGAGGATAAATCCTCTAAATTTGAATGTCACACCCTTGTTTTTAAGCCTAACTAACCATACAAGTGATTATGAGCATTAGGAAATAAGAATGTATGAAGAAAACATGAGTTTTCTTCCAAGACATGAAGAATGAAACAGATGAAAATGAGCAGAATTTTAGGTGCACTTTGGACCTCAAAAATGGTGAGGTTTCACCTTAGTTTGCCCATGCAAACTTGTGAGAACCTTCCTAGAGGTTGTACAGGTGTTATAGAAGAAAAACAAGATGAAAATTGAAGTAGAAGTGAGCTAAAACTCACTTTTTATGGCTGGAACTCTATAAAACGTGGCTGAAACTCAGCTGAGTTTGGGAGAGTTTTTGAAGTGTTTGGAGGCTTGCAAAAGTGGAATAAGGAGTGGGGAAGTGTTTTGAAGATTTGGAGGAGTTTAGACTTGAAACTAGTCCACTAAACCCAGCCCAAAGCTGAAAAATAGGGGCTGCCATTTTTTATTTTTTTCTTATTTTTTGTTATTTAAAGTTATATATTAGGTTAATAGATGTTGTTGGGATTGAACCCTACAAAAGAACATATGATAGAAAGCCAAAACAGGTCTGCTCTATATGATCCAGAATAAACAGAGTTTAGATTCACTCCTTCCCAAGACCAGCTACCAAACCACTGATAGTTCTAACAACTGCCAATGCCAAAGCTCTGCCAGTTGCATAGTCTGTTGATTCACCAAACCTCTGATGAGTCAAAGGTCTGTGGGAAGTCAAAGGTTTATCATCCTTTTAAAGAACATCTGATAATACTTTTCATCAGAGTCTATGCTTATCAGCGTTTAGGGTCATTAGTGCTTTGCAAACACTGTTTAGGTTAGGCAGTGGTTAGAGTTTGTTATTTGTTGTTATATGTCATTGTCAAAGATGATGTCACCTTTAACGATCAGTGGTTAGGATAAGTACTATAAATAGCCAGTGCTTGTACTGTTCTATTGAGCTTTTTCACACTTTTACTTTATTGTACATTCTTTTCTGTGTAAGCTCGGTCTGAGGGGGAGTTTAGTGATTCATACATGTAAGTTATCTGTTAATCATTTTTAATCTTTTGAGTAATGAAAAACATGTTATGATGAAAACTATTCTCTCGCTAATTGTGTTATAAAGTTTTAACTGTTCTTCCACTGCAAAATCCTTTATGATTTATCATTCCGGTATCAAATTAGTTAAAACAATACATTCAATCCAAAATCAGATCCTAACAATTGGTATCAGAGCTTGGTCGGTCAATTGATCTAACCGTCAATTTGAATTAAAAAGGATTGGCCCGATCTCTTTGATATTGTGCTAATTCTTAATTGTTGAAAACGGAGTCGAAATTATATGGAAGTTCACGATTCATGTGGTTTTATTGATTGTGTTCGAGTTTATGTTGATTTCGGGGTTATTTGATGAAGAAGATACATATCATTTTCATATGAATATCTGAGAAGAACTTTTAACTCGTAAATTCTTCAAAAAAACCGCTGGAAGTCTATCAGATCTAATTGATTCACTCATCACGAAATTTTCTACGAATTTTATAGTAGTAATTTCATGTTTATATCAGGTCTTGTATTGCTCTTCTGAATTTTTGTTGAAGATAATACACATTGAGTTTTGCTTGTTTTTTATAGACAAAATTGAAGTACCTGCCTGAAGTAGATCCCGATTTTTAGAAAGGGAAGATACTTCATCTGATAGTGAATCAAGAGGACTCTGGATGATAACCAGTTCAAATCAGATTCAAGTGTCCTTGAAAACTTGTCTCTACAGACAAAATAGTTGTATCAACTGAGATATTAAACTTCTGCCAAAGTCTGCAAAGTGTTTGTACACAAGGACGAACATGTAAATGATGTTTTGACTGAAAAAGGTTAAAATCTTATGTCATTGAAAAATCTCAGAAAAACATTTGAAATGGTATGTCAAAACTAACCTTGCAAACTATCAATATATTTATCAAACACATTGAAATCAGACATCACTGTGTGAGGGGTTGCTATGAAAAAGGTCTGAATTCTTTACAACATGTCCATACCAAGGATCAACTAGCAGATGTGTTGACAAAAGCACTTGATGCTTCTACATTTGATAGTTTGGCTAAACATGGATTAAAATAAACTTGCCTTGTGATTCATGTGTAAATAGCAATAAAATTTTTAGAAAATCAGAAATTCATCCTTAAAAATAGTTAAAATTAAACTTTTCAATAAATCCTTAAAGTCTGTTCAAAGCCTGATAGCCTAAAAACACTATTGGATAGAAAAAAATCTATCCACTATGAAACCTCTGATAGTATTAAACATTTGGTCACAACCACTGATAAGTTATTCTGTCAGTGGTTAGCCAAACAACTGTCTTCCATTGTTCAAACATAGGTTACATGTGGACAAATATGTTATTCGACAGTTGTTGCATCAGATGTCACGTCATCATCACTTTTTGAAAACTCTATAGAACCCTGTTCCATACACAAACTGAGTTTTCACTTTTACTGTACCATTTCAAAATCTCAACATCATTTCATCTGATAATCATGGCACCCAAGGCGAAATCAACACATGAACCACCGAAACACACTCTCAACATCAAAAATCCACATAATTATCTCTGTACTCTTGAGAAGACGAAGAAGAATATCGAGTTTCACGAAATCGTTGATATACAGTCTTCCTCAAAGTACAAGACTCTGTTAACCTGTAATGCACCAATTTATCAAAATGCCCTTAGAGATTTTTGGGCAAATGCTGCGATTGAAAGTCTGAATCAAAAAACCTTGGGCAATCACGTCAAAAGTGGGAGGGATTTTGGTTCTAATAACCCACAAACCATCTCATAGGTTTTTTAGATGAACGATCTAGAAGGTAAAACTTCTTTCCCTAAAATGAGTATCAAATTGTTTTGAAAAACAAAGGGTATACAGGAGATTTATCAAAAGTTACCATGAAAAAGGGAAAATTCTCACCTCCTATGAATTTTTTGTTTCATACCCTGCTCACATGTGTTTCCAATAAGACCACTGGTTTGATGAAATACCATTGAAAATTCAATACTTGGGGTATGCCATTTTGTTTAAATGTGATTATAATTACTCCCAAGTATTTTTTAATGATTTGGTAACAAATCTAGAAAATATGAAAAAACAAAAGGGAAAATGCTTTTCTGCTATTTCCTAGGTTCCTAATTATTATTTAAAAAAGAAAATCCCAAAAGAAAGTGCACATGCTCTTGTTCAAGGTGTGCCATTTCAAATAAACAGTTTGTCATCTGAAACATATACTCGCCTTATGGCCAAAGAGTCAAAAGTTTCAAAAACACAAGCAGTGGAGTCTGAGCAAAATTTAGATGAGTCCACATCTGCTCCTCAGACCTCAGCTGCTAAGCCCACTGCTCTTGGTGACCACAGTAGCACAACCACTGCTGTGCAACCCACACCAAAAATCACTAAAAAGACCAAAAAGAAACCTTCAAAAACCCACCAAACCTATCAAAAAGGACCTTCTGGAAGATGAGATCCCAGAAGTTAATCCAGTGACAACACAAAAGTCACATGAAACCACTGTTGCTACTTCCTCACAACAGATGGTAGAAAGATCTCCACCCAAAACCATAACTCCTCATGATTCCCACAAAAGGAACATGTTGTAAGCACAGGGATCCCACAACTGATAACATCACCCTCATTTGAGAGTATGTTAAAATGTCCATCTCCCAGGACAAATCTGCTTTCCACACCACTTTCCACATTTCAAAACACTACACCAAACACATCACTGTTTGAAACCTTTGATAGTCAGTCACAAAAAGGCCACTCTCACCAACACTTCACTTACAACAAAACTTCCACAATGGCCGTGTCTGATAAAAATCAAATAGTTATCCCACAAACAGTCGAGGAGGCTACATCACTTGGATTTCACGAAATCCTTGTTGATAGTTCAATTGGAGCAGCTACTACAGATGTTGAATCCATTGATTTACATCTGGAAGTAGTTTCATATATAAGTCTCTGTTGAAGGCAACCACTGTTGAGGGTACCCAGGTAACCTCTGTCATAGTGGAAGACCCAGTACCACGAAAAAGGGGCATCTAAGGTTGAAGCAAATGATAAATCGCATGCTCATGATACCTTAGATAAAACTACCACCTTGGGTAGGAGCTCAGATGATCCTATCAACTTAGGAGATGAGCTAAAACAAAAGGAAACAAAGGAATTGACAGATAAGCTAGTTGTAATTTGTGACGTAGGTTTCTACTAAGATCGAACCACATAAAATTCTTGTGTCTTGCATCTTTTATTATTTTATGTCAGCGTGATATTCGTTTGTGTATTTTTGTGTCTATTCTGTTACACCACTTACTACCTAACAATTAGACCAATTGTATTTTTTTTACTCTCTTCTATATTTCTAAAAATAGTGAATCGAGTTTTACATTTCAAAGACATTTATAATCATACAAGAACATAAAAATTATTCACAATATTTCTTCACGTATTTCACAAATATTTGAGCATATCAGACATGGACACGAAAACACGACAGAAACAACACAATCCTAACAGGTTCGTGTTTGACCTTTAACAGGTTTCGTGTCTTAAACAGGTCGATATGATAGGACCTCTTTGTTTTCGTGTTGTGTTCGTGTCTTAACTACATGTTCGTGCCTTAACAGGTCGTGTCTGACGCAATATGCCAGCCTTAAACTCACGCACCACCTCTCCAGAGCGAGTTCGTGTCTTAACAGGTCGTGTTCATGCTTAACACGTCATGCTCTTGTCTTAACAAGTCGTATGATACGCTTATAAATTTATTTTTTAGTATCTTAACAAGTCGTGTTCGTGTAACCTGTTTATTATCAACTTCATGTTCGTGTTTGGAAAAACTGACACGATAAGATTTCGTATTGTGTTCATATTTACCTATTTCATGTCCATGTCTTATCGTGTTCGTTTCCTTATCTTTACGAGTCTGGCACGATATGCCAGCCCTAACATATATATACATTTAATAATAAAATTTAGAGGGCGTTTATATTAAATAGATAGAAAGTGGAAGGTTTTTAGTGAAAATAAGGTAAAAGATGAACGGTCAAGAATGTCTTACAACTTTGGTCTGCAACACTTGCCAATATAAAAGAAGTTTCAGTTGTTGTCATTATTTGGCTTCTTTACATCTCTTCACATGCCTAGAAATTTCCATTTTATTATCTTTACTTTCTATTGATAATATTTTACATTACTTTCATCTTAAGATCCCTTTAGTTTATATTAATGGTAAGAGTAAAGTATACATATGGTTTTTATTTTAATAAAAATTTTAGATTTAATACTTAGCTTTTCAAAGTACACGGATGATTATTATGGTTTGCACTTTATAACGCATTTAGTCCTTATAGTTTACATTTTGTAACGCATTTAGGTCCCAACTTATAGTGACTAATTGTGTTACAAAGTGCAAACAACATGGACCAACTGTGTACTTTTAGCAAATGTTAAGAACTAAATACGTTACAAAAGTACAAACCACAGGACCATCATTGTACTTTTGGAAAACTATGAATTAAATCCAAAATTTTGGTTAAACCATATGAACCATTATGTACTTTACTCTAAAGAAATTTACTTTGGTTAATTTATTTACTGGATTGATAATACACTCCTTTAGTTTTGCTAGTATAATCAATTATGCATGTGAATCTCAACTTCGAACTCATTTATTAAAAGAACTTCAATTTAAATTCGAGCTCTCCTCAATTCAAGCCTTTTCTAAACCAATCTCGAATAGTTCACGACCATTCAACTCATTCACACCCCTAAATTTGTCTAACATGTTAGATTTCTAGTCATACTAACATCTTTTTAAGATAGTTATATATGCACAACAAAATTAATGATGTATAACTAACACTGTTTTATAAACTTTTATCATACGTTGTTTACTGCTCCAAAATCTTGGTTCTCTTTTAGTTAGAGCTGGAATATCGTGTCAGACACGATCTATTGAGACACAAAGATGATAAGACACGAACATAAAACAGGTAAACATGAAATCTTATCGTGTCATTTTTCCCAAATGCGAACACGAACCTGTTAAGACACAAAAATGACAAGACACGAACTCTCTCTGGAAGGATGGAGTGTGTAGTCTAGGGCTGGCATATATAATAGACATGACACGTTAAAAAACAAACACGATAAGACACACGTTATATGTAAACACGAACACGACATGGAAATTAATAGGTCTTATCGTGTTGACTTGTTTAAGACACAAAATCTGTTAAGGGTCAGACACGAACCTGTTAAGATTATTTCGTTTCCTGTCGTGTTTTCATGTAAATTGACAGCCTTACTTTTAATACACTTATCTAACTAACCATCTCTCTTTTTTCATTGAATTTATTTTCTGTAATAATTTTTATAACAAATAACAAAGTATAATTATATTATTCTGTTAGAAATTTGGGCTTAAAAAGGACGGCCCAGGTTACCTTAAGAGATCCTGGCCCGTCTTATTTTACATGAATTCTTCTTTTAGATGAGCCGAATTTCTTAATATTTGAAGTTCTATATTTCTTATTTCAAAACAAGGTCTAATACCTAGAAAAAGTGTTGTGAGAATCGTTAGGCGCTAGTCGGTCGGTGGATACCGACTAGCGATTAATCAGAACTAATAGGAATTAATCAGAATTAATTGGATCAAGATTTTTATATGTAATTTTTAGTTATACACACACACATACACACACTTTTATAAGTAGTTTTTTAAAGTAGACATGTGTTAACCCCTCATTGGCCAATTTTTTTAAGTAATTGATGGAAATTATAAGGTTTGATCGAAATTTGGCTGGGACCTGGCAAAAAATTTGGCCATAATAGGACCCCCATCGACCGCATAGTGATTAATGGGTGAACCTTCGATTAATGATTAATCGACGACTAATCAGAGACTAGTTAGGATTTTTACAACTATGCCCAGAAGGCAAAAAATGATATTTATATATAACATGTTATATTGCACTTCCTTTGATACTTATCCTTTTCATTTAACATTGACCTAAGGTGAAATCGGATGTAAAATTCTCTTGACATGCATATGTATAGAGCGAGGTTGATTATTGTAATTTTTTAATGGCAACGTTTGCTCTTACTCTATTAGACCAATAATTATAAATTAATTTTCTTTGCTCAGATTTGAACCTAAAGTCTCACCTTTAAAAGACATAAGCCTCTACCAAGTGGGCTAGCCCACATTGACGATTACTATTGAGACGCATATGTATATTGCATTTCCTTTTCATTTAACATTGACCTGAGGTTTAATCGAATGTAAGATTCTCTTGATACATCCTAAGATTCTCTTGATACACATATGTATAGAGCGAGGTTTATTACCGTAAATGAATTACAAATTACAAACATTATAATATATTATATACTATATAACATTTGCAAGTTACATCAACAATAATTGCATTTTGTGTTTTTTTTTAATTTGTCCTTGTCTTTAGTGTTTGTTTTTTCTTTGTTTTTTTTCTTTTGTCTATTTTTATTTTATTTTATAATTTTACCCCTCAACTTTTAGCATTAACAATTACAACCCTTTAACTTTCTATAAACTTTGTAATTGAGCTTCACGTGTTTATTTTTATGTACGCGTTCATATAAATTCAAATTGATTTACGTTTAGACGTAAACTTTTTCCATAATAAGTTGGGTCAAATATATTATGTTTTAATGCTTATTATTATTATGTACGTTTTCAGTTGTTCTAAGTTTTGGTGTACATTTTTTATAGATAATGAGTCGGGTCAAATATAATACGTTTTCATCAAACGGTAAAAATTTGAGTCACTTTACGTTTCAACACCGCAGTAACTATTTTCTTAAATGCTTATTTATATGCTCGTCGCGGTACAAATTCATTTTGGTTTACGATTCGACGTAAATCTTCTTCAGAAATATGCCAAGTCAAATATAAATCGTTTCCGTGCTTATTTTTAGACAAAATTGCAGAAAACAACCTTTATGTTTGTCTCAAACTGCACTTTATACCTTTCACTATGAAATCGTCAAAAACCAACCTTTATGTTCATGTTTTGTTACATTTATGACATTTACAACTAACATCGTCTAAAAACTCAGTTAAACACCTCAAATTCTTTGCATGTGAGGGTATAATTGTAATTTCATCCTTTTCTTTACTTTCACTTACCTTTATTTTTAAATTAAATCAATACATTTTTTATTAATAAAAACCTACCTGCACACCCACCGGCCACCCTCACCCTACCTTCTCTCTCCATTTATCTCTATCTCTCCCTTTCTTTCTCTGCCTAAAGAAAACCACCCACTTCCATCTCCACGCACGGACAAACACCAACTCCAACCACCGGAAAAAAGAACAAGGTGACGGTGGTGCGAGGCGTCCACAGTCTCATCTCTCTCTACACTCTCTGCAACCACCGCCACCACCACCATGGCTTTCGGCCACCACCACGGCGCCACACACAACCGGCAACCACCCCTACTACCACCGGCCAGATCAAGCACCATTCCTCCCCACCAACCACACTCTCTCTTATCTTCATTCTGAACCCCAAATCCCACCACCGTTGTTGCATCTCTACCGGACCGGAGACGAGAAAACAAATTGTCAGAAATATCTAATCTAACTTATTATATATATACTTTTGAGATGGGATTATGAATTTAACTCGGAACCCATATACTGATTCTTCATGATATTGGTTACACTTCCGACGCCGACCCAGATGTCACAGTTCCGACGATTTTTTTTCCGGCCGTTTGGATCCGTATGAGGTGCTCCAGATGGAGTGTTTTAAAGAAGATTTGCAAGATTGTTTCTTTGCACACAAAGTTGGTCACTAAACTGCCAAAAAGATGATTGATTGTTGTTCTTCATGATTCAAGATAGTTCAAAATGATTGAGATTGTGAATTTCTTGATACCCAGATGAAAATATTGGAACTTTCTTTATACCCAGATGGAAAATTTGATTTTTTATTAATACCCAGATGGAAAAACTGAAAATTTGTTGATACCCGGATGGAATATTGAAGATTTATTGATATTGAATGACAAGATTGAAAATTTCATAAGATGGTGATGTTGGTGTGGCGAATGGGGATGCTGTAGGTGGTTGTGGTTGAGAAAGGTGGCTCATTGATTTTAATATATGCAAAGATTTCGACTCATGGTTAAGATCTCAGAAGATTTATTTCAATGGTGCTTAAAATTGTAGGGATGATTAAAATTCATCAGTTTCCAGAAATTTCTAATACTCTTATATGATTGAATTAATATAACCAACATAACGCTCTGATACCATATGTTGGTTATATCTTTAAACATGGGTCAGGTTATAAAACCTAATCATATTTGTTTAATCATAACGTAAATATAGATACCAAGTTAGAGATACTTACTTGTAAGGATGATTATCTTTGAGGATAAAAATGAAGCCATGATTCCCGTTATGATACCTTGTGTTGATGAATCACACTAGAGAGAATTTTTTTTGTATTGGTGTTCTTATCGAGTTGTTCCTCTCTCATGATCTCTTATGATCAATATATATTTAACATCAAAATGAATGATGATCATGAATAGTGATCGGTTATGAAAACTCTTTACATTCTCTATTAAAGGTACCTAAAGGGAAATTATAATTGCCACTTAAACTAATCAATAATTACAATTACTACCATCAAGTAATTGTCGGTGACTAGTTACGTCATATTGGTAACGTTACTCAAATGATCCGTTAGGCCACATTAACGGGTTATTTCTAACATTCTCCCACTTGGCCGAGTGATCATTTGTGATAAGCATAAGTAAGTTTGGCCAAGTTAAAGCATTAATCAATGTTTCAAAATGAAACTGTAACAGAAAAATACAGTCATTGAGTTATTGTCAACTCAAGACCCCCATTAATCATGTTACAACTCCAAATCAAAACATACGTAAATTTAAGACCAAATGACTGAGGTAAGCCCTTTAATTAATTTGTATAATTAGTGTCTATACTTCATTAGGTGCACATATACGTATTTATAGACAAGCAAATTTAAATAATTGAGGAAATTTAATAACTAATCATTCATAAGTATGATATGCTATTATATAAGGTCTTTAGTAAAAACTTGTCTTTATTATGAGCTCTTAAAAGACTTTGGATGGTAGACCTTTGTTATCGGATTCGTAAGCGTATCATGAATGTAAAGGTATTCGATACAAATGTTCAGTTTCCTCTACTTGTTCATAAACGAACAATAATTTCGTATCGAAGTTTAATTCAGCACATCTCGAACTGTTATTGTTCGAGGAAACAAGGTAGCTGACTTATCACAATGAGTCTTCAATATAGTATTTATATGGAGTTAACAAGTTTATCAGTCCACTGATAAATTTCAACAACATTTATTGACAATTGCATTCTTAATTAACAACATATTATGCTATTATAACTTATGTTGTTTTATCAGTTTCTTATGACTCCTCCATAAGACAATTATATCTGTTGACATAAAGATATACCCCGAAATTGACATTTCGATTACTTTGAATATACCAAGGTTAGAGTAATCAACTGGTTTAAGTTCTAACTCCTTCATTAAATTATAGTCTCTCGCTTATTAAAGATATTATCATATGCTTCACAATAATCTAGACTGCTCTAGCGTTCAACAATATCTAAACGAGGATAGACTTGAACCTACATAAGGCTTCTAATTAATGAACATAAGGAAATAATCTCATTTATCGTTTTACCCTCTAAAGAAGAGAAGTACTATTTGTTACATGTGTAAGGACCTGCTTTAGAGTAAAGCTCATGGAACGAAAACTAATGTCCCGTTGGGTCTATCTTGGAATATTTTGATATCATATGTCATAAGAGGTATCTCCGAGATTCATCATATCAAAGTATGTGTGAACAATAATTTGACTTATATAACACATACTTGTCAAAAGAATATCATCTATATTAGGACAAGTTTATATTAGCTGCTCCCACTCATCTTAAGGTAGGTACATCGATCCATTGGATATTTGATGAAAAGAATTGCATTAAGATTTCATCATATTTTGATGTTTGCTTCAACCCATATATGGATCTCATCGACTGACAAACTAAGTGTTCTTGACCTTTAGTTTTGCACTTTCGGGTTGTTTTGAACATGTAAGTCTTTGTTTATAGAAAGTTGTTTTAATATTCATTTGACGTAGCTACAAATGATTATAAGCTACTAGAACAACAATGATCCTCAAAGAAACCTTTTGTAAGAAATGTAATATGATTCTTTAATAACTTATTCTCTTTTGAGTATAACCATTAGGAATCAATCATGCTTCTTAGTGTCTAAACATTTCCATTCGGATTTAGGTAAATTAACCAAATCCCAAACATTATCTGACACATAAAATCAAATTTGCTAATAACATTTTTTATTTAAAAAAATGCTTGATTCTAACGGGTTAATTATAAGAGGTAGGATCAGAAAACTTTCCAATATCCATTTCAACTTCAGTCAGGGAGGATACATAATCAACAAATTTAGTAGGCTCTTAAACCTAAATGACCTCCTTAGTTGATTACTAGGTTTATTAGGAGTTTCACTTTTGTGGATTAGCTCTTGACTAAGTCGCTATCACTTTCAGAATTCTGAATGTGTAAGAATCGGTGCAGTATGGTGTGCAAGAGGTGTAAACGAAGTAAAACGTAATGCGTTTCTTCCCCCTCCTCTTGCACATCCGACAAGTCAAGATACGGACTTTTACTACTCTCACTGATCTTAGAAATCTTTAGGAATTTCGCATGCTAATGGATAATGTTAGAAGACCAACAGATTCATTAGAGAAACAAGTTAATGATGTTACTCGTTGTAGAGTCTCTTGTTTGAGGATTATAATTTTGGCAAGAAATCTGAGTGTGCCCATTTTTAAGAAACAATGAAACTTTTGTAAAAGTAGCATTAGATTCTTAAAAAGAAGTTGTGAAGGAGCTGTGTCTTGTACAAGAGGTGCAAATTGAGGTAATAATAACAAGTTTTCACTCCCCCACCTCTTGTAACTCTTGCAACTTAAGATTAAGACACTTAATGCTCCCACTAACCTTTTAGATCTCTATGAATGCTACAAGATAAGTTTCATTGATGTACATGTTGTGGGTACTTATCACATATGTCAGTTTTGATTTCCTTAATGTCCAGATGTTATAAGAAACTTAGGGACATATTTAGAAGGAATCATAGTATATATGAACTAATTTCTTTAATACCTTGATCCATATAAGACATATTAGATACAAGTAAATATTATGATAAATGAAGAATGTCTGAATATTCCACTTTGGGATAAGTTCCAATGAAATATAATTTATGATTGAACTTGATTTGTTCCCTTAGCCATTAAATTATTAAGGCTTAGAACACATGCTCGTAGTCACTAAGAATGAGATTTAATGTAACATCCGTCAAAAACGGATTTACCAAACCCGCTCCGTTTATCAACCGAACAGTCAGTTAAAATTTTCGTTGCGAATTAAATGCCCAAAATAATTTTAAACGATACATAATCAATTATTATACGGGAATATATAATTAGTTTTTGAAAAACTGTTAAAAATCGCAAAATAAAAATACTTTGTTCCTGCCGGGTTTCGAACCCGGGTCAGTCACAGTCCAGCAACAAACTTAACACACAACACACAAACCACTGTGCCACTGATGTCTTTTGTTAACCATTAAGATCATTTAATTGATATCATGACTTTACAAATTCAAAACCGGCGCCCAAAAGTTCAGTCGTCGGAAATCCCGGCAATCTCGCAAGTTTTAACGACAACTTCCGTTATAACGTATACATTTACTAAGACATCGGTTATAACCGACGTCTGAGTCCGCGACCAAAGTTATAATCGCCGGAGAAATTTAAACCAATGAATCCAGTTGGAAATCGGGCCAAATACATCGACGATTTGCCCTATAAAAACCACCTCGAACCTCTGCAACCACTTTCGCTCAAAACCACACCCTTTCTCGGCGAAAACTCTCTCGCCGGAATTTTTCTGTTTGTCGCCGGAAAACCGGGTTCTCCATTCCTAAGCCTTATTGAACCCCCTAAGCTTATACCGAAGTCACCCACACCCTTTGTAAGCTTTCCGGAGACTCGCTGCTGCAAGACACCCGACGTCGGAGCCTATTGCTGTCGCCGGAGTTCTGCCCGAAAACAGAGGAAAGCTAGTCGGTATACCTCACGCTTAATTTCTTCATTCTTTTTATTTAATCTCACTTGTAATTAACCCTGTGTCACTAAAGATCATGTTTTAATCATCGAACCAGTCGATTTCCGATTCTGGTTAAAACCAGTGAAGAAGAAGATGTTCGGTAACGTTTAAGTATAATTAAAAGCAAGATATTACTCGGGTTAGACACACAGTCCAGCGGTGGACTGTGTGCACAATAAACACTAACGTCTCGAGTTCGAATCCTGTTCCACACACGCGGCCTTAATAAAAATGATTTTTTATTAACCGAACCGGAGTCATACTGATATATGTTAAGTATATTAATAACCGGAAAAATAACCAAATTAGACACACAGTCCAGCGGTGGACTGTGTGTATGTTTAAGTCGCACGTCACGAGTTCGAGTCCGGTCTTCTGCATCGACCCGGACAGTTATTTTACCTTTTTAAATAAGTCAGAAATGAAAACAAATAGTTTGTATTTAAGTATAATAAAAATTGGATTATATAACATGTTAAACACACAGTCCAGCGGTGGACTGTGTGTTAGTTTAAGCCACAGGTCCCGGGTTCGAGACCTGTGGAGCGCATCGTCCGAATTAATTAAACTGTTTTTAAAATAAAAGGATTTTCTGTTTAACTTAATTAATATATAAATATAATTAAAAACAGATATATGACGGGTTAGACACGTAGCTCAGTTGGTAGAGCTGCGTGCACGCGTACGGGAGGTCTCGGGTTCGAGCCTCACCCAGCGCACTTATATACACGATTCGAACCGGTCAACGGTCAAAGTCAAAGTCAACGGTCAGAAAAAGTCAAATTTTTTTATTATTTTTATTTAATTATTTTAATTAAAAATCAATTAAAAATACTTAAAAATAACATTTTTAAGGTTAGAAAATAGCCTTAAACTCACAAAAATACACCCAACAATCCTACTAAAATAGATTAATAAAATCCGTTTACTTACCAAACCATAATGCGATTTATCTAGGTTAATCTCACTCGTGGTAAAACCACTTCGCGTGCATTCAACACCATCAACCGAACGCACCCACGGTGAGTGAATCTTACAACTCCCCCTTTTAAATTACACGTTTTGGGGTGTGTCATGTGTTATAAAAATAATTAACTTGTTTATTTAAACTTGTGCCATACCACATCATGATCTAAACTTAGATTGTTTATATTGTTGTGATTACTTATTTCCTTTTGTCAAATTATATGAAACTCATTCATTAAGCCCATCAGTTCCTCGTGGGAGACGAGTTGAACAACGCGTGCCTCAAATCAAATTCATTATTGTTCATGTGTGTATCATTGAGTTTATATTGTTTGTAGTTGTGTCATTCATATTATCATGTTTATGCAATTCATTCATTAGGCCCCTCACTTCCTCGTGAGAGACGAGTTGAGCATCGCGTGCCTCTAAATGTTCCATTATTGTTCATGTGTGTTTTATTTAATATCTTATGATTGTTGAATAAGTTTACATCTATTTTTTACTCATGTTTGGTTGTGCACATATTTCATAATCAATTTAAATAAACTTGTTCAAATGTTTTCCATAGGATTCACTCGCCAACTTTATGTTGATCCAAAACCTTTTTACACATGATACAGGTGAACAGGTTGAAGCAAAGAAAACATAGGAAATGCCTTAGAAGAGAACAAAGATGCTTAGATTGATAGCTAAAACATGTTGTAACATTTATTGTAAATTTCCATTAAATTGTATTTAATAAATATGAAACGCATAATAAATGTCATGAGCTTTGATGATAACCCAATCATGCCCGATCACCTTTTCCGCTGCGGGTCGGGGTGTGACATTTAATAAAATTTCATCCTTCGTTAAACTAGTCATGATTTCTCATGAAATTTGGTCTCAATGATGAAGTTTGTAGGTCTCATTTTTCTTTTGTTAAATTTTCATTTTCATGATAACAAAAGGTTGTGAAAAAGTGTAGCATCATCTAGTTCTATCTTATACGGTTTCTATCCAGATTGAGATGACAAATAATATGAGAGTTTACTGTAAGAGTGTCTTTGTTTCAACCATGCGAATCTCACAACTGTCATAATGTAGCTTTCATATTGATACCAAATTCTGAATAATATACAGAATATATAAGGTATCATGAAGACCAAGTATTTGTTGATTTCTGATAAGTAAACGTATAGAACTAGACTCAACCCATCATGTTAATTGGAATATTATCGTTAGCAGACTTAAATATCATAAATATCTAATTACTTATCTTAGCCAGCTGTTCCATTGAATTATGGATACTCTCGATGCTCATGCCTAGTTTAATGACATAAATTCGCAGTGAGACTTTCCTTTGAAGAAACTTATAGCTGGAAGTAGTACTTGTACATATCTCTGAATCTTAAAAATATCCTCCTTTTAGGTTTAGTGGTTGTGAGTGAACAATATCTAACTTTCTAGTTTCTGGCATTTCTTTTCCTGTACATATGTTGCTAATCAACACACTCATTTTCCTTTGGTACTTCTGAGTGGTATAGTTGATTCTTAAGGCAACTTATAGTATTATTGGAAAAACTATTATGTAATGCACCGGAAAAGTGTACTAATTTCCATGTGTAAACCCTTAATTATGGGTCATGGTATCGTACATCATAATGTATTCACATATGCCACTAACTTTATAGTAAGAATCTAGAGTAATGCATGCGTGTTAGGAGTTATTTTGATTCTTCCAAAGAAAACAAATTAGTCTTAGGAAATTTAGAATCTATAATAGCTCACATGATAACAATAATTAAGTGAATTCTTGGTTATCATAAGAAATCTAATGATTAACTTATCCCACTAGTCATGCTCTAATTTTCTTCCATATTACTTACATTAGAAGAGTGTAGGGGAATTGTCATGTCTTAAATGATAATCAACAATCCAAATAAGAGCAAATTTTAAAGAAACTCTTTATTAGGCAAAACAGTGAAATTAGAGTGGATGAAATAGATGAGATACAAACTTAAAGAAAAAGTTGAAGCGATTTATATTATAATCATGTAAGGCAGACACAAATTATTATATTGAAGAAATAGTTTACTATAATACCAAAATAACAGACTAACTTAAGGTTCTACCTAAATTTTGGCTTCACTTTGGCTTTGACCAAAATTCAGACATTATGAACGTACATAAATAACAAATTGTCTTAATGTTCTATATAAATTTGGCTTCGCTTTGGCTTTGACCAAAATTTATGTATTATGAACATACATAAATAAAAACCAACTTAATGTTCTGCCTGAATTTTGGCTTCGCTTTGGCTTTGACCAAAAGTCAGACATTATGAACGATATAAAATAATACATCTCGGCTTGATGTTCTACCTGAATTTTGGCTTCGCGTTGGCTTTGACCAAAATTCAAGCATTATGAACCGTATAAATAGCAGACCGTCTTTAGTGTTCTATATGAACTCTGGCATCGCTTTGTCTTTGGCCAAAATTCATATATTATGAACATACATAAATATAGACTGTCTCAATGTTCGACATGAACTTTGGCTTCTGACTTTGACCAAAATTCATGTATCGTGATGAACGAACATAAATAATAAGATAAAGCACATAAATATAACATAACACCTTTGGGGCAGAAATGAAACAATTATTTATTGAGTTCATTATCCAACAATACATAATTACATAAAATGGCTTAAATTAAAGTTGAGAAATTCGCAAATTATAGCCATACAAAAATTGGGTCGGGCACCGTCAGAGACATAAGAAACAAAATAAAATAAGGCTTGCAAAATAAAACATGCAGAAGTTATATAATTAATTTATGCAAAATAATTTATACAAAATATGTTACATGCGAAAGCCTAATATATTCATATGAGTAGTACGCAAACATGAATTAATTCCTTATATCATGTGCACTGATTTGGAATGAATTTTTGCTAAACCATAAAACTCATTCGTTAAATTTGTTCATTCCATTTTTGAATCAACCAATTGTGATAGAAATAATTTAACATAATAACTAGTACATTAACTTAACAACAATAAAATAAATAAGCAATAACATCACACCTTTCTTTATGGATAACTTTTATCCAATACATAAATTCATGATTATTCAATTGAGTATTTATTTTGAGATAATGAATCCACATGGACTTTCTGGAATATTGTTCAACCGATGGCAACATATGCCTTATAATCTCTAAAAAATTCTACCTCAATTTATGAAAGTGGCTCATTGATTTTAATATATGCAAAGATTTCGACTCATGGTTTAGATCTCAGAAGATTTATTTCAATGGTGCTTAAAATTGTAGGGATGATTAGAACTCATCAGTTGAAATTTCTAATACTCTTATATGACTGAATTAATATAACCAACATAAAGCTCTAATACCACATGTTGGTTATATCTTTAAACTGGGGTCAAATTATAGAACCTAATCATGTTTATTCAATCATAACGTAAATATAGATACCAAGTTAGAGATACTTACTTGTAGGGATGATTATCTTTGAGGATAAACATTAAGTCATGATTCCCGTTATGGTACCTTGTATTGATAGATCACACTAGAGAGAATTTTTTTGTATTGGTGTTCTTATCGAGTTGTTCCTCTCTCATGATCTCTTATGATTAATATATATTTAACATCAAAATGAATGATGATCATGAATAGTGATCGGTTATGAAAACTCTTTACATTCTCTATTAAAGGTACCTAAAGGGAAATTATAATTGTCACTTAAACTAATCAATACTTACAATTACTACCATCAAGTAATTGTCGGTGACTAGTTATGTCATATTGGCAACGTTACTCAAATGATCCGCTAGGCCACATTAACAGGTTATTTCTAACACAGTGCCAGTTTCCAGGTTACTCGTGTTTGTTTTTCTAGAAAAGATCTGCGCAGACTCTTCTGTTTACACCGTACAGACCACACACAAACATTGTTACATGCAAACTGTTTGTTTTTTCGAAGACGTTTCATTTGGTGCAGACTGGGCCCAACCACTTCTAAGTTCTACTAAGGTCTGTAGAGGGTTAAACGCCACCACCGTCCACCACCATTGTCCATACACCATCACCAGTTTATTTTAGAAGTCTGCATACTTTAAAAAACAAATATACTTATTCTTACAGAATGCAGAGGTTTAGTTCGCCTCTTCTTGGTCCGCAAACTGCAGATATTTTACCGTTAAAAATCAAATTGCACGAGTCGATCTTCAACCATCTCCAACCTCACTCACAAGCTGCAAGTTGCAGCCTGCAACAGATCCTTCAACAGCCCATTGTCCTTCCTTTAACTATTTCTCTTCCATCAAATCCCTCTTCATCCCTACCACCGTCTCCAAATCAAACTGATTTACCACTTTTGGAAGCTGTTTTGGGCTTCGCATTTAGTTTGCCGTTTTCTTAGTCAGTCAGGTATGTGAATTCTAGGTTTCAGATACACAACTCATGATTTTCGCTTCATTGAGTATCTTACTCTACTCTTTTAAAAATTACATATTTAGTCCATGTTATCATCAAAAGATGAAATTTACCACACACACACATATATACATATAACCTGCATACTTATATTGATGAGTATTGATGGAATTAATAGAGTATAGCGTAGGGATCGCTATAGCGTATATAGGTGTAGGCTCGCTATTAGGGTTGTAAGGATAGATAGTGTTAATAGCGACGATTTTTATTTTATTTTAATATAAATAGCAATTATATATCGCTATAAAATAGTTGGATTTTAGGTTTTTGTTAAATATACATGTAAAATAGCATATATACCAGGGTATTATGATATAATATACATATAAAATTTTTTGAACATTTTTTTTCTAGTGTATCGCTTTTTATAAAATAACCGCCTGTTATATATTGCTATTCGTTATGTAGCATATAAGCACCTTATCGTTATTTGTCGCTATTCGCCATTAACAACTGTGACATCAAAATGATCTTACCTATAAATAGCCTTTTAACAAGCATGATAGGAGTCATAGAGAAGTTATGTAAGTTGTCGTTTGAACCAAAATCAAGGATACTTCTGTCACCTATGCCGTTAATATCGATGATATATCGGTTATATCGGTCCTCAAGTAAAATATCGGTGTCAAATATCGATCAGAATGTCGGTACTCATTTATCGGCGATATTTGACCGATATATAACCGATATTTGAGCGATATAACCGATATTTGGCCGACATGTCACTGAATTATTAGTGTTAAATTGCTATATATATAAATTTTGCATTATATTAAAATTACTGATATCTCACCGAGGTAACCTATATTTCAAATATCGGTCCTTGACTGATATCCGATATTTTACCGCATTAACTGCATAGTCTGTCACCAATCAACTGAAGTCACTATACAATGCCTTATATACACACTATTAGCGATGTCAGTGATAAAAGGCGAATGCTAATTAAATAATCAAAATCATTTTGATCATACTAATAAACCTTTAAAGAGCAAACAGCACCAACATAGCGAGAAACATGACATTTACCCGATCTCTTTGGTTGATGGTTGGTCGTTTGATGTGACTTTTTGAATTCCTTTTTCTTTGGTGCTGTAAACTTTCTATTCTTTGATGCCCCTTTTCCCTTTTGCTCAGATCCTCCAACAATATGACTCACACTCGATCCGACTTTACCTCTTTTGTCCCTATTGCGCGTTTCCTCCTCAATTCGAAAGGGCTTCAACAGTTCATCCAAAGAGTAGTCCTCAGACTTGTGCATCATTCTCTTTGAGAAAATTTTCCAAGTAGGAGGAAGTTTTGCAATAATGACCCCTACTTGAAAAATTTCTGGCAGCGGAATAGAAAGCGCGGTCAATTTGTTAACAAGAACTTGGAGTTCATGCACTTGCTTCAGGATTGACTTGTCATTAACCATTTGAAAGTCTAAATACTTGGAAATAAGGTATTTGTTAGTACCTTCTTCATCAGCCTTGTACATATCTTCCAAAGCTTTCCACAATTCTCTAGCACTTGTTACCGGCGCGTATAAGTCATAGAGACGATCCAAAAGAGAATTCTTGATGTGGCCAAGGCAAAGATCTTCAGCTAGGAACGGACAAGTCTTTGCTTAGCCAAATCTTGATTCGGGACCTCTCCAGCCTCAAGAGGAGGGTCATCAGGGATTGCGGGCAAGCTTGGATCAAGGATATAGTAGAGTTTCAGCACAATGAGCATGAACTTAACATTGTCCGCCCAACGGGTATAGTTTTGGCCATCGAATCTGTCCAACTTGACAAACTCTTGATTCATGAATCTCAGATTAGCTGTTGGTAGTTCACCGTCCATTAGTTCTGTTGATTAAACACAAATAATAAATCCTTTAAGATTGTTGAAAACAATTTAATCAAACAGAAAATTAATTATTTTATTATTAATTACCGAATTATTGGCCGAACCAGTTTATTCCAACTTGAACAAACTGATTGAAGAAAGGTAGAAAGAGACTGTCCCGTTATCGGACGAATTTAAATAACACGCAAAAAACTAAAACCAACCTGGCGATTTAAGAAACCGAGATTCTTGAACTGCACGGATGATTCCTGTCCTTAAAGGATTTTACGCGCTCGTATTGCTGTGAGCTACAACGTAAACTCCCAGGATTTAATGCAGAACTGATCTGGTATTCCAACAGCCATGGAAACCAGAAAACGCAGAAGCTGGAGAAGAAACAGGAACACAGATAGAGGCTGCGAAAATTCTGAGTGAGGAATGGGTAGCAGGAAGCCTTTATTTATAGGTTCAGATCTCAACTGAGAATGAGAAAAACGGGGAATGGGATAACCCTCATCTACCAGAGTCGAATTCGAATTCCTAGAGATAATCCATACGAATTCGAACTGCTAGAGATAATCCCCAATGGTTTCGAATTCATCTCTATCCCTCTATCCCAGTTTTATCGCATTCGATCTCGATCCACAGCACTAACGTACCTGAACCGGGCCCTAGCTAAAAATAAAAGATCCTAGCGACGATGCGTACGTGCGAAGTGCAAAGCGCGCCTCAAACGCGCCCATTCGCGCCTCAAATGCGCCCATTCGCGAGCTCGGGCTCGGCTCGGCGCGCGTGTGGGCTTGACCCACTTCTCAACCCATTTAACACTTTGGAGGCCCATAAGGGGAATCCCTTATAAAGCACTCAACTTTCACCTCCCCCACCAATGTGGGATGGAGGAAACATACCAACTTGTATGTTCCTCTTTAATATTTCCAACAATCCCCCACCAAGTTGGAATGTTTCCTTTCACTTAGACAGATGATGTCACTAGGTGTCACGAAGATTAAACCCAGTTTATGTTGATAAACAAGAAGAGACAGATTCGATGGTGTCCTATGGAATTAAACCATTAACCTGATAGCCCCCTTAGGTTTACCCCCATACATCACCGGCCGACTTTGCGTTCTCACTGAGCGCGAATATGGCCGTGCGCTATAAATCCTTTTCATGACCTTTTAGAAGACAAACCACTTATCTTCACTCAAGGCAGCACCACCCCTAGATCATATAGGCAAAGTTTTACATCATCCACATTGCTTGGATGCCTCCAAAACTTTGTTAAGAGCATCAGCTCACCCTTGTTCTCGGCAACGACGTACTATCATACCTCACATGGATCTATCAAACTTTAATAGTACCTTCTATCGTTAAGTGACTTCGTTTTTACCCATTAAATTTGAGAAATAGGAGCACTAAGTTCAAGTTGGGTTTCCATCACTAACGATTCTATTGTGGTTTTAGACCCATGTCTCTCGCAGTATTCACTACCAAATCTCTCGTCAGAGGTTTAGTAAACGGATCAGCCAAGTTCCTACTTGTCTTGACATAGACAACCTTGATGATACCACTTTCAAGAAGTTGTCTCACATAATTGTGCCGTAGACCTATGTGTCTTGACCTCCCATTATACACTGCGTTGTATACTTTAGATAGTGTGGCCTCACTATCACAATACATGGGAATAGACGGCATTGGAACATCCCACAAACGGATGTCCGTAAGTAGATCTCTAATCCGCTCTGCTTCCTTACCAGCCGCAACTAGTGCTATGAACTCAGCTTCCATAGTTGAGTGGGTAATACACGTCTGTTTCTTGCTCGCCCAAGAAATTGCTCCTCCTGCTAGAGTGTAAATCCACCCACTTGTAGATTTTGAATCATTTGTGTGATCAATCCAGCTCGCATCAGAATAACCTTCGAGTATTCTGGAATTAGACGTGTATGTCAGTTCTAAGTTACTGGTCCTTTTCAGGTATCCAAGTACTCTACCCACTGCTTACCAGTGTTCTGTCCCTGGATTGACAGTATACTGACTCAGTCAGTTCTAAGTTACTGGTCCTTTTCAGGTATCCAAGTACTCAACCCACTGCTTACCAGTGTTCTGTCCCTGGATTGACAGTATACTGACTCAGCTTGCTTACAGCAAAAGCAACATCAGGACGAGTGCAATGTGTTGCATACATCATACTTCCAATAGCACTCGCATACTCCAGTTGAGCCACTGCTCTCCCTGAGTTCACATTAAGTTTCACACTTGGATCAAATGGGGTTTAATTAAGTTTCACACTTGGATCAAATGGGGTATTAAACTCTTTAGTGTTCAAGTGTTGAAACTTAGTTAGAATTTTCTCTATGTAATGAGATTGACTTAGAGAAATCTGACTTTCAGTTCTTTTCACCTTGATCCCAAGAATGGTATCAACTTCTCCTAGATCTTTCATCTTAAAGTTCGAGGACATTCGCCTCAAACGCGCCCATTCGCGCCTCAAACGCGCCTCAAACGCGCCCATTCGCGAGCTCGCGGCTCGGCTCGGCGCGCGTGTGGGCTTGACCCACTTCTCAACTCATTTAACACTTTGGAGGCCCATAAGGGGAATCCCTTATAAGGCACTCAACTTTCACCTCCCCCACCAATGTGGGATGGAGGAAACATACCAACTTGTATGTTCCTCTTTAATATTTCCAACACTTCTGTCACCTATGCCATTAATATCGGTGATATATCGGTTATATCGGTCCTCAGGTAAAATATCGGTGTCAAATAATCAGAATGTCGGTACTGATATTATCGGCGGTATTTGACCGATATATCACCGATATTTGAGCGATATAACCGATATTTGGCTGATATATCACTGAATTACTAGTGTTAAATTGCTATATATATATAAATTCTGCATTATATTAAAATTACCGATATCTCACCGAGGTAACCTATATTTCAAATATCGGTCCTTGACCGATATCCGATATTTTACCGCATTAACTCCATAGTCTGTCACCAATCAACTGAAGTCACTATACAATGCCTTATATACACACTATTAGCGATGTCAGTGATAAAAGGCGAATGCTAATTAAATAATCAGAATCACTTTGATCATACTAATAAACCTTTAAAGAGCAAACAACACCAACATAGTGAGAAAGATCGAACACATTAGATGAATCGCTCGATTTTGGTGCGAGCCTCTACTCTCTCAACTGCATTAGCATTAAGAACCCTCCACCGCTCCAACACCATCGGTTTGACATTTGGTTTTAACATCGTCAACATATCAAATTTAAGAATATAAATGACATTTGGTTGTAATAAATATGTGTTTTGTGACAAATGTGTGTTTTAACTGTAAGTTTGCATATTTTTGGTGTGCTATGTGATTTGTTTTGTATTGAAGTGTATTGAGTCTTTATTTTTGGTAAATATGCACACCGTTTGTTCAATGTTGTTTGAATGCCTATAAGGTACAACTTTCTATTGTTTTTACGTTGCATGGTTTGTTGTTTGCGAAGACTATGCCTTCACTGTTCATGTTGCTTATTTTTTGGCTTATAAAGTGCTACTTGTGAGTTTGCGGTGTTAAAGGTTGCAGATTGTCTTGATCGTCGGATATCATTGAAAAATAAATAGGAAGAAGTGTTATTGCCTGTACCAGTATTGAATGAGTAAAGAATCAAGCTACAAGTACACTCAACCCGCCGCGAAGCGCGGGCATTATTTACTAGTTATTGACAATTGATGACTTTGATTTCTCTTCCAAGCTACTAGCTTACTATTGATTTGATTCCATCTTTGTATTTTATGTTTCCTATATTACTTTCGTTGTATGTTGACCATTGGAGGAAGAGATGTATGAATAAAGGAACAAAGTTGACTCGACCTGATGGTAGAGATGGTCCATCATCAACTCAGTCAGGTCTTCATGTTTGTCTGCTTTGATTAGGCTTCGTAATTTCGTATAGTAGGATGTCTTTCATGAAAGATTTTGATCACCTTAAAATTCAAATGCAAGATGTAGCATCAGCCACCAACAACTTTGATCCCACCAAGGTGATCGGGTGTGGTGGATTCGGGAAAGTGTATAAAGGAGAACTCTCTTCCTCGGAGGGTCTAATCACAGTCGCTTTTAAGAAACTTGATCGCAGACTGGGGCAAGGGAACATTGAATTTTGGAAGGAGGTCATGATGCTTTCCCGATACAAACATGAAAATCTCATCTCCCTTATGCACTTTTGCATTGAGGGTGATGAGATGATCCTGGTCTATGAGTATGCTTGCCGTGGAAGCCTTGATCGGTATCTAAATGATAGTACTCTCACTTGGATCCAGCGCTTGAAGATATGTGATGGGGCTGCACGTGGGCTACATTTCTTACACGATCCTAAGGATACACAACAAAGAGTTCTTCATCGTGATATCAAAAGCGCAAACATTCTTTTGGATGAGAAATGGACGGCCAAAGTTTCTGATTTTGGACTGTCAAAATTTGGCCCGGCTAACCAAGCGCATACATATCTTGTCTCCCATGGTGTTGGCACAGTTGGGTATTGTGATCCATTATATATGGAGTTGGGTTTCTATCAAAAGAGTCTGATGTGTACTCTTTTGGAGTGGTGTTGTTTGAAATTTTGTGTGGGAGATCATGCATCGAGTATCACAATCATAAGCTGACTAAAATCTTGGTGCCTGAGTGGAGACGATGCTACGAGGAGAAGAGGTTAGATGAAATTTTGTGTGGGAGATCCGGCGAAGACGAACTCCAACAGCGAGGGTTCAGCTTGATGAAGAAGATGAAACAGAGAAGTTGGAGTGAAATTGGATGGGTGTAAAGTTCGGTAGGTCGATTATGTTGTATATAAATAGTTAAATTGGATTAAAGATTTCAAAAGATCACAAATTTGAGTCGGTTATACACATTCCAGTCATGTACCGACTGTATACACTATGTAGAGTATTCATAGCGTAGATCATGTGTATAATTTGGTTCAGTATGTGGCGGCTGATTACGGTGGGTGGAGGTGGTGGCGGCTGATTACGGTGATGGAGGTGGTGGCGACGACGACTTGGTTATACAATAATCATGTTTAACTGAAAAAAATAACTACTATACGTTTTTTTTGAACGACAAAGGTTACATAATCCTTATTTCTAAATTACACAAAGTTTACCGCATGCCAGGAATTGAATCATGGTCTCTCTTCAAGAGCCAAGAGACACAAAGGCTCTAGTACCCAACAAAGTGGTGATGGCACTACTATAATTATATATATTAAGCCCATTAAGTTTAACCACCTTTCAAATCTATCTTCACCGTCGAAGATTAAATCTCAGCCCTTTAAACTCAAAAAAAAACCGCTTCCATAGCGTTCAGGGCAGTTTCCCAGCTGGTAGTTTTGCTCCACATTATTATTGTACCCATGATCTCTATTTTTATGGTGGTTATTTTAGGGCAGTTAGTGGCGGTTCTCCTAGTAATTGAATAACTGCCACATGATAAATTGCAGTTTACAGAAACATGTAGCTAAAAACATGGGTTACAAAATTCAAATCTATATTGTATTGTACGCTATTAAAGTGGAAGTGGAGTAGTGGTGTTTATTTATCTTTCTATATAAACATGAAGGTTAGTGTAATGTTCTTTTTACTGTTTTTGTTGATGAACACAAAGCCGTATGGAGCAAGAAAAGTAGATCCACTGACAAAGTAAATACGTACAAATTCCTTTTCTGAACAGGCCTTATGGATTAATCTGGACGATTAGTTCAGACAGTGGTCCTTGGTTGCATGATTATGTGGATCCTATATTGGTTTCTCTCTTCATGTTCGCTTTCGTTTTGTGGTGGTTTTAGAAACCTGAAGTAGTCCCCGGAGTGAGGCTGTTGATGAATATGAAGTAACTAATGGTAGAATTGGGGAAGTGATCAGTGAGCTTTTCCGATAGCTCTCGGGGGTATAAGTGTAAATTGGTGATCCTTATTATATCTATTCACGGAAATGCCATGTTTTGAAATATCCACTTTCTGAAGCTGTTTTCCGGTGACTGGATTTTGCAAAATATAAATCTTTACTTTGTTTTTTTTATATGAAAAATGGGTTTAAAAGTACCTAAATGGAAACGGGTCAAATCGGTTGAACAACTCGATAGTTGTCCAAATGCATAAAATCTTCTAAACCTTTAGTTCAACCTGGCCAATTTCGTTCTATAATCTATACAAAAGGTCTAACTTATAGGACATGTTAAATTACAGGTTATATGTATGTGTGTACCTATAGTCGATATCTTTAACTTTCTTTTTGCAGTCTTGAATTTGTAGAAATAAGGCGTGTTTTGCATACATGAAGTGATCATGGAATTAGTGGTTGGTATGATAAGTAATGTATCAAGAAACATTTAGTGAGTTGTATTATTATCAACATTTACTTGCTGATACCTAAAAAAAATAAATATATACCTTGAGTAAGATTTAAGTTTGAAACTGTAACCTATAATAGTACAACTAAATCAGCAAAATATCATAATGATATGCATAGTAGAACTGCATTTATTGCAAAGGTGAGAACAACACCTTTACAAACACATCGATTTTGAAATCAAGGACGCAAGGCATTGGCTTTTGCACTGCAAACCTGAGTAAGTGAGGTATGATATGTTTTTGTAATTTATCTTATATATGGTATTATTTTTAGTATCTCTTGGGGTACACAGCTGCCAAAATGTGGGAGGGGATGTTAGTGGATCAAAGGACAAGCTTGGTTATCAGAGAAATTGTTATCATTGAAGTCAACTGTTTCAAGTTAAACATAATGAGCTAACTATTTAGTTTTATTTTATATATGATTAAGTTTAATTTCAGCTGACTACGTGTGTGTTTATGTTTTAGCAGTCAATGATTCACTTAAAGATAACTCAAAAATGTATTAAAGCTCAATAATATGATCATATAGATTATCTTTGTTGTTATGCTATTAGCGTAACCCGTCCACTAAACGGGTATTAAACTAGTTAATGTAATGGTTTTGTTGTGAAATTGTTAAAGGAATGGGCCTGGGCCGGGGCTCGGTGAAGGCTTAGAACCGAAGCTTCTTGTTATTGGACTCAAAGGCCCAAGTGTAAAAAATATAAGAAAATGGTAGACTTTCTTGATCGAATACAAAAACAATGATATTTGAACGAACTGTTCGACTCTTTTATTATTTATCAATGAGAAGCACACCAATACAATAACCTTAACCCTCTATTTATACTAAACATATTCCAGTCCTAACCCAACTAAAACTCTATTAATATAAATAAATAAACCAACTAGATAAACCTAGAATTATCCATATAAAGACTCAATAAAAATTCACCGTAATTATCTATAACCCGTCTTTATTTTTATCTCCTAATTCAAGATTAACGTTTTGAGACTTACATTGGAATTTTACCTTAAATCCTTAATATATACAGTGATTAACTCACAGCCACCTTAAATCCTTAATATATATAGTGATAAACTCACACCCGTAATTCTGCATCATTGTTTTCTAATATTTCATTAAAATGCAATTAATAGTTAGCATATATCGTGTTGTTTTTAAAACCAAGTGTTGCAACAATGTTCTAACTTCTAATGGGTAGTAGCTTGATGGCACGACTGATGATCATGTCAGGGACCTATCCGATATATAAAGTGTCGGATATGACAACATATGATTGCATCATTGCGTTTGTGTTTTCATTTATGTTAGCAATGAACAAGAGAAAGAAACTTGCGTGTGCTAAAATAAAATCTATATGGGGTGTAAAATACGGGATGATACTATGATCCTCACAATTAGTATTATTGATATTAGAATTAGGCTCTAGGGTATTTAAAACCCGCTATCTATATGGGGTATAAAATACGGGATGATACTATGATACTCACAATTATTAGTATTATTGATATACCCAGGATTTTTTTTCAATGGGGTCCATTTTTTTCGGTGTTCAAAATTTTTATAAAAAAAATGTTAAAATTTTCGGGTCGGTCCTCATTCGGGTCGGATCATAGCAAGGTTTGAACTAGATTTTAAAAAAAATAGGAAAAATGTGTTATACAAGGATTCAACCCATGACCTCTTGTTGGAAAAGAGGGGGGATTTCCCACCACACCAACTTTCCTTTTCTTTTTATAGTGTTCACCTAATTCAATCTATGGGGTTCTTATACAATTTAATATACCGAATCTACTAATTTTTTTAAAAACGTTGGGGTCCGTGGACCCCGACCCTCAATACTTGGATCCGCCCCTGATTAATATTAGAATTAAGCTCTAGGGTATTTAAAACCCGCTATATGAAGAAAAAATAAATAAAATAAAAAAGGCTAGGCAAAGATCACTAACTTAACATAAATGTTTGAATACCATTAACTGTATAGTTTGAGACTAAACAAGTTGAAATTGATACCGTACTAATATAAATTAGTATTATACGTTAAGTTATATGATACTTATATTCTCAAATTTCTAAGGTAGTATAACTAGGTTATAATCCTGTGTATTACACGGGCTGAATAAAGAAAAAAAAATCATATAGTTAGTATCGAAGTTTAAGAATTATAAAACGATATTTTTGAAACAATTTTCAAATATCGGAATAAATTTTATGTCGTGTATGATCAAACCTTGTGGTGTTTACCAAGTTTATAAATATGAAACATTTAATCCCTCTATAAAGATACATGTTTTAAAATAAAGATAATCACAATTGCACTATAATCATAATAGAAAGAAAAAAAAAGCTTAGCCGTTCAAAAAGTTTTTTTATAATTTTTTTTATGTAAGGCATTCGTAGACAATACAAAGAACCTAATTTAACGATCATTATTTTAATATTTAAAATCTAGAAATCATATTATTATTTTCTAGCATACCCGTTTATTCAACCAACAACAAATTACAACCCGATATACATTAAGCTATGAATTGAATATAATAATATGTCAGTAAATGGGTGACAAATTACAACCCGATATACATTAAGCTATGAATTGAATATAATAATATGTCAGTAAATGGGTAAATTTAAAATAATCGACTTTTAATAATAAATATTATATATTTAATATAATCAATAATTTAGTATTATATAATAAGGATTAGATTTGATTTAATATTATCTTTTAATTGAGAATTGATGAACGTTTATCCTCAAAATTTTAAATTATTTAATTTAATCAGTAACTGATTTTCCATGATAAATTTTTATTTAGGCAGAAAAAAAAAAGAATTGAGAACACCTAATAGAACGTCATGTTTCCATAAAATAGTTTCTTTTATTATATAGTATAGATACATACATGGTCAAAACCCACTTATTCTATTTGTAGTCTCTCAATTGCTAAATGTTTTTTGATAAATTAGATAATAACATAACCTTTTACAAAAAAATAAAAAAAACGGGTCTCACGGTTTGTAAATCAAAACGGCACAAGTTGTAAATGTATTGTAATCAGGTTATGAATGGATTGCATATCAGATGAATTTATACATTATACTTTTTTAATTATTTTCTAGACTTGGTTTAAACGGGTTAACGTGTTGACATCTTTAGCTTTAGCACAAGCCGAATAAAACAAATTTATAAACATTTATACATGTAAATAAAAACACTTTGTGTCATTAAAACGGTTAAACTGGTATGCCAAACGTGCTTAATTTTGTACCCGTTTCATAGCGTTTTTTGGGTCATGTTAATAGTACCGAGTCAAATTAATTGAGCTTATATATTTATAAATAAACCGAGCTTGAGCTTTGAAATGAGGCTGGAAATGAATAGAACTAGAACCTTTTTTGAACTTAGTTTTACTTGTTTACGCTTAGAACAGCGTTCCATATGGAATCTTATTCAAACATTAAAATGATCATACTCCCAGAATTTGCTTTTACTTAGAACTAGTCTTAAGCCCTTGCGTTGCGTGGCGAGTCACAAAATCGTGCTACCAGTGTTGCAGGGCAAGAGAGTAAAACCGTGCTAAGTAGCAACTAAACAACCACCAAAATCGGAAGGGATGTAAACAAAAGCACGATTTTTAACATCAAGTGACTCATGTGACGTAAAACATAGAAAATGTTAAATTTATATATGTAACATTTGTAAAAATCGGGTTTTCAAAACCCGCTCCGTTTTGTAATTGAATATCAAGTTATAAAAGTTACGTTGAATATTTATGATTATTTTGATTTAAAACGATACATAATTAATAAATAAACTAAACTATAAAAATTATATTTGATAAAAAGTTAAAACAAAATAAATAAAAAAAAATATGTTGCTGCCGGGACTCGAACCCGGGTCAGCCAAGAACAACTCCAACGCCTTAAAACACACTCACATCACCACTCCGCCACTTTGTGTTTTCTGTTATTTCTAGGAAACAAATGAAATTTATACACAAACTCGGTTAAAACCGGTTGCGCCAACTGAGAAACGGAAATCGGCAAGTCAATCGTCAGATCATTTGATTACTCGCGCATTCACGTTCATAACCGATGAACCGATGTCTTTAATCAATTCAGAGATGATTGAACATCAATTTCCATTACTATCGGTTGTTATAACCGAAAGGAATCAAAGTCTCAATTACTACAATTCCAGACCACTCTCGCGACTCAGAAATATCATACCAGCATCCCATTTCATTTTCGTCACATTTGCAGACCATCAGAACGCTTAAATCAGCTCGCCGGAATTTTCTGCAAAACTCGCCGGAAAACCGTATTCATCCTCAAACGGTAAATATTTCAATATCGTTGTAGTTCAACAATTCTTAAGCTATTTCTAACTTAAACCACTCAATTGAAATCGAATTCAGACGCTGTATTCAACTAATTTCAGTTCGCCGGAAAACTTCTGAAAGTCTTTATTTCCGTCTGTAAAACGGTAAGGACCTTCAAACACATCGTTAACGTTTGTTCATCACTTCAATTCCACAATGACTAATCAAAAACGGCTAATTGTCTGTTCAGTTGAGGTGCACAAAAAACAGAGACCGACGCCTGCCGGAACTCTGTAACCAATCGTTCACCGGTATGTTTTTCCTCTAAATTGTCATCCCTGCTATCTCTTATCAGTTTGTGTAATGCTTAGCAATCGAATTAACAAGTTTTAATGATGTAAACTGCTGTCGGTAAAAATCCAGTGAAGAAGATGAACTCTGGCAATACTATAAGTATAATTAAAATTGGTAGTTTAAACGGGTTAGACACACAGTCCAGCGGTGGACTGTGTGCAAAATACATACGCATGTCCCGAGTTCGATTCCTGCTATACGCACTCCTTATATAATAAAATGCCTTTTTGTTTAAAAACTAAACCGGGTTAACTCAGTTAGTTGTTAAGTGTAATAAAAACCGAGATAATAACCAGGTTAAACACACAGTCCAGCGGTGGACTGTGTGCAACATTAAGCCATACGTCGCGCGTTCGAAACCCGTCACTAGCACCGAGTTGTTGAATTCAAATGTTTTACAATTAAAAGAATTTCGGTTAAACTGAATAAGTGTATAAATATAATTAAAAACAAGATTATTTCGGGTTAGACACGTAGCTCAGTTGGTAGAGCTGCGTGCACGCGTACGGGAGGTCTCGGGTTCGAGCCTCACCCAGCGCAAACCATGTCCCTGACCGAACCGGTCAACAAGTCAACAGGTCAACGGTCAACGCAAAATAAACAATTTTTTTTATATTTTTATTTATTTAATTTAATTTAAAAATCAATTAAAAATTCTTAAAAATAACATTTTTAAAGATAGAAAATAGCCTTAAACTCACAAAAAATATATCTAAAAATTTCATTAAAATCCTTAATAAAATCCACTCATTTAATATATTTTTCCGTTATTATTTAGGTTAGTATTTCTCGTTGTTCCGCTCATCTAATTCGTGCGCATCTCACCATCTCCAATCCAACGCACCCAATGTGAGTGAATCTTTATAAATTCCCCGTTTAATCACGTTTTGGGGTGTATCATGTGTCTTGATATATGTATTATACTTAAACCATTGTGCATACATCATAACATGAACTTGTGTATTCAGTTTGTTTCTGTTGTGTAGTTATTGTTGGATGCAAATTTATTATTTTCAGTACATGCAATTTCATAGGCCGCCGCTCCCCATTACATTATGAGCGTTGAGCATGTTCCCCATTTCATTATGAGGTTGAACCTGGCGTGCCCACATACGATCGGCTCCGTTTGATTGAGCCTTGATCGCACAGACATTTTCATTTTCAGTACATGCAATACGATCGGCTCCGTTTGATTGAGCCTCGATCGCACAGTTCATTTATGTTATTTATCGTATGTTGTTGGTATGTTAATGTATGCTGTCATATGTTATTGTATGTTATGGTTGTGACTGCTATTTGCCACTGCTTGATTATTTACAGTTGCTCATCTATGATTATGCACAATTTTTCATTGATAAACTAACAAGTAATTCATTAATAAATGTTTATCTAATGAGGTTCACTCGCCAACTTATGTTGACCCAAAAACCTCCATTTTTACACATGATACAGGTGAACCAGCAGCAGCTAGGAACACATAGGACTTGGACTAGAAGAATAAAACGATTTAGAGTTTGGATTGTTATGTTTGGTTTATTTTCTTTGTATTGAATGAACATGTTTGGATATTTGGAAATGTAACTTTGACTTTATTATATATGAAACATATTAGTAAATGTCATGAGCTTTGGTGATAACCCAATTATGCCCCGACTCTTATTCCACTGCGGGTCGGGTGTGACAGATTGGTATCAGAGCCATGACTATAGGGATATAGGATAGGTTATTAGACCCTTAGAGCCTATACTATAGTTGATTAGAAACTTATAAGATTTTTGTGTGTTACATGCCAAATTTCATGATGTTTATATGTTTTATGTTAAATGTTACATTCAATGTTATGCAAGCATGTTCATAAGTATATATCATCATATAATGCCTATTATGAATCATATACTCATAACATATCACATCCATGAAAGCACACACCACCTCATGATTGCTTTTACAATGATTTTTGTGTTTTCAAATCTCATCAAAGTGAGTTCGCATGACGGGCATGTAGTAACTGGAAGGGTACCAGTACCGGTAGTCGGAACGTCCTGTCTAGGCTGGCATTCGTATAAATCCAAAATAAAGGACCAGTTTCCCTACCTGGGGACTAACGATGAGAGTACGAAGTACCTATTAGGCCAAAGCATGCTATACCAAACGTCGTGTGAGCTAACCCCACTTTGAGTTGTCATTGTGTCTACACCTGGACACGTTCCGACCAAACATCTCATGAACATATTTTGTGGTTTGCATTCGGGTGATGCAAGTGTTAAATTGCCAATACTAGTGTGAATCCTACCAAGCCAATAGCCATGGGGGCCCACATGACTATGTAGGTGAAGGTATGGGGGACATTTGAGGCCCAACATGAGCGAACCCAAGACATCCTATGGATGTAGTTGCATTATTGATATTTATGTTATTTTCATTTTCTTAAAGACACATGACACCTAAAAAGACACTATAAACTCACAATCTTCTCATTGTATGATCCTGTAGATGTCGTCTAGACAGCAACGAAGGGGTAAAAGATCAGGAAGGTCTCAGGAACGTTTGGCCACTTAGATCGCGAAACAAATGGCCACGATACTGCCTGACATTGTGGTTCAAGTACAACAAGCCCTCGCTACAAATCCTACTAACCCTCCCCAACAACATGACCAGGACATCGACAACCCTCCTACCAGCAAGTGTTCATACAAACATTTCAAGTCTTGTGATCCTCCTAAATTTGAAGGGACTGAGGGTGTCACTGCTCTCCTACATTGGTTCGAGGAGATGGAAAACACCTTTCTAAACTGCGATTGCCCTGAGGATCGCAAGGTTCGATACGCTACCGGGAGACTATTTGGGGTAGCTCTCACTTGGTGGAATACTGAGAAAGGGAAGAGGGGAACTGAAGATGCAATGGCCTTAACTTGGGAGGAGTTAAGGGAAATCATGACTAGGCGCTTCTGTCCTAGGAGTGAAATTAAAAAGCTGGAGGACGAATTTCATGCTATAAAGCAGAAGGAGGGAGACCATACCACTTATAACAAGAGGTTCTTGGAGTTGAATCAAATGGTTCCAAATTTATTTACCCCAACTTATCGTCTGATTGAGCATTATATTCGAGGACTTCCCTCGAAAATTCAAGATTCAGTCCTCAGCATCTCACCAGTAACACTTGAAGCTGCTATGGAGCTAGCAACTGAACTGACCGAGAACCGAATTCGCAACGGGAAGTTCAAAGAAGAGAAAAAGAAAGCCCCTGTTGAGGGACAAACTTCAAACCACCCCATTCCTTCCTCTAAGTTTGCTAACAAGAGGAAGCGCAACACCAGAAATTTTGCAGTTACCCAAACCAACTCCCCTATTCCTCCTGCACCCATTACTCAAGTCACTCCTTCACCCGCACCATACAGAAGACCCTACACTGGCCCGTTACCAAAATGTAACCGTTGCCAATATCACCATTCCCTGATCATCCTTGCCAATATTGCACCGGCTGCGGTCGCGCAGGACATACTGTTCAAACTTGCCGCATGCCTCAACGAACGAACCGCCACCAACCTTTAACCCAAACCCACCAACAAATAATGGGCCAAGCCCAACAACCACTACTACTACCACCCACCCAACATTTAGCCCAAACATATTACCAGCCCAATTATCCTATGGGTCAACCAATGCGGGCTTGCTACAATTGCGGTGACCCGAGCCATTTCAGAAACACTTGTCCAAGGTTGGTCAATATTATTCATGCTCAGGCCCAAGCCAACCCGGTGAATCAAGCAAACCAAGCTCCCCCACCTGCAAGAGGGAGAGCTTTCAATATCAATGCTAACCAGGCCAGAGCTGACGGCAATGTGGTTAACGGTACGTTCCTTATAAATGGTAGATATGCATCTATGTTATTTGATACCAGTGCGGATAGAAGTTTTGTGTCTTTAGAATTTGAACCTATCTTAAGCAAAAATCGGGATAAGCTCACGGAATCCATAACGGTAGAAGTTGCGGACGGGAAACCAGTTTCATTAAACTCTATTATACGCAACTGTACACTCACCTTAAACGACCACGATTTCTCAGTCGACCTTATTCCTATGAAGCTGGGAAGTTTTGATATCATAATCGGCATGGATTGGCTCAGTCAACATCAGGCAGAAGTTGTTTGTCGTGAAAAATTTATTCGTATTCCTCTTTCAAACGGTCAGACTCTTCGAATCATTGGAGAAACCTCGTCAAAAGGGCTCAGCTTAATGTCTTGTCTTCAAGCTCAAAAATATCTTCGCAAGAATTATGTCGGGGTTTTTAGCTCATATCATCAAAAAGGGAACCATGGAGAAGAAACTTGAAGATATTCCTGTAGTAAAAGACTTCCCGCAAGTTTTTCCTGACGACATTTCAGGACTCCCTCCAGTTAGAGGCATCGAATTCCGTATTGATCTTATACCTGGTGCTACACCAGTTGCAAAGTCTCCTTATAGGTTAGCCCCCTCTGAAATGCAAGAGCTAGCCAGTCAATTACAAGAGTTGACTGACAAGGGATTCATACGTCCTAGCTCGTCGCCTTGGGGTGCACCTGTCCTTTTTGTAAAGAAGAAAGATGGATCGTTTCGTATGTGCATCGGCTACAGAGAGCTCAACAAGTTAACAATCAAGAATCGCTATCCTTTACCTCGCATTGATGATCTTCTTGACCAACTACAAGGTGCCAGCTGCTTTTCAAAAATCGATCTTCGATCTGGCTATCATCAACTTAGAGTGTATGAAGAAGACGTCCCTAAGACTGCTTTTCGAACTCGTTATGGCCACTATGAATTCATGGTTATGCCATTTGGTTTAACCAACGCACCAGCTGTCTTCATGGACCTAATGAACAGAGTCTGCAAACCTTATCTTGATCGATTTGTTATAGTCTTCATCGACGATATTCTTATTTATTCAAAATCTAAATCTGATCATGAGTGTCATCTTCGACTCATCCTTGCACTTCTAGAAAAGGAAAAACTTTATGCCAAATTCTCCAAATGTGGATTCTGGTTAAAAGAGGTGCAATTCCTCGGGCATGTAGTCAATGACAAGGGAATACATGTCGACCCTTCAAAGATCAAAGCGGTTCAAGAATGGCAAGCTCCACACACACCAACTGAAGTAAGATCTTTTCTTGGTTTGGCTGGTTATTATCGTCGGTTCATTTCAAACTTCTCTCGCATTGCTGTACCACTCACGGCTTTAACTCATAAGGGAAAACCTTTCATATGGGGACCCAAGCAAGAAGAAGCCTTTCAAACTCTTAAACAAAAACTTTGTGATGCACCAATCCTCACTCTTCCTGAAGGTTGTGATGATTTTGTAGTCTATTGCGACGCGTCAGGGCAAGGATTAGGCTGCGTTCTAATGCAAAGAGGAAAAGTCATAGCTTATGCTTCGAGACAACTCAAGACACATGAAAAGAACTACACCACTCATGACCTAGAACTTGGAGCCGTTGTGTTCGCTCTTAAGATATGGAGACATTATCTCTATGGTACTAAGTGTGAAATATACACTGACCACAAGAGTCTTCAACATATCTTCAATCAAAAAGAGTTAAACATGAGGCAACGAAGATGGGTCGAACTTCTAAATGATTACGACTGTGAAATTAGATACCACCCTGGTAAAGCAAATGTGGTGGCTGATGCACTTAGTCGAAAGGGTTATGCGAACTCCATTCATCTTCTATGTTCGCAAATTTTAACCGACATTAAAGATCAAATTCGAGAAGCCCAACACGTTTCAATAACAGAAGAAGATGTACGAAAGGAGATGTCCTGTGGAGCTGAGCTAAAAATTGAAACTAAATCTGACGGTATTCTGTACTACCTAGATCGTATCTGGATTCCTAACCACAACAATCTTCGTGAAATTCTTATGAATGAAGCTCATAAAAGGCGATATTCTATACACCCAGGAGCCGATAAGATGTATCAAGACTTACGATACACCTATTGGTGGCCTGGAATGAAGAAGGATATTGCCGTTTTTGTTTCCAAGTGCCTTACATGTTCCAAGGTGAAGGCTGAACACCAAAGACCCTCAGGACTTCTGGTCCAACCGGAAATACCTGTATGGAAGTGGGAAAATATAACCATGGATTTCATTACCGGGTTACCTCGCACTTCTGGTGGGTATGACACTATATGGGTAATTATAGACCGACTTACAAAATCAGCTCACTTTATTCCTATCCGCGAAGATTTCAAGAATGAAAAGCTTGCTCGTATTTATATCAACGAAATCGTAAGCCGACATGGGGTACCGTTAAGCATTATTTCTGATCATGATGGTCGTTTCACTTCACGAACATGGCAAGCAGTACAATCCGCTATGGGCACGCGATTAGATCTCGGTACCGCCTATCATCCTCAAACTGATGGACAGTCTGAGCGCACCATCCAAACTCTTGCAGATATGCTTCGAGCATGTGTCATAGACTTCAAGGGAAATTGGGACGCCCACCTACCATTAGTTGAATTTTCGTACAACAACAGCTATCATTCGAGCATCGGCATGGCACCTTTTGAAGCCTTATATGGTCATAAGTGCCGATCTCCTGTATGGTGGCACGAAATTGGGGAAGCTCAAATTACTGGTCCAGAATTGATCCAAGAAACCACAGACAAGATCCATCAAATTCGAAACAATCTTCTAGCGGCTCAAAGTCGTCAAAAGAGTTATGCAGATAAACGACGGAAGCCCTTAGAGTTTAACATTGGTGATCATGTACTACTAAAAGTATCACCGTGGAAGGGAGTAGTTCGTTTTGGTCAAAAGGGCAAGCTAGCACCACGTTACGTAGGACCTTTCAAGATACTCGAAAGAGTAGGTCCTGTAGCATACAAACTTGATCTACCAGAAGAACTCAACAGGATTCATCCCACATTCCACGTGTCGAACTTGAAGAAGTGCCTCGCTGATGAGAACCTCCACATTCCGCTGGAAGATATTCAGATTGATGAATCTATGCATTTTATTGAAAGACCTGTAGAGATCATGGACTTCGGAGAGAAACGTCTGCGACGAAGTCGAATTCCAATTGTTAGGGTACGCTGTGAGTCGAAACGGGGACCTGAGTTTACTTGGGAACGTGAAGACTCAATGCGCGAGAAATACCCGCATCTTTTTCCTACTACTTCAACTACTTATATTTCGGGACGAAATTCCTAAAAGTAGGGGATACTGTAACATTTGTAAAAATCGGGTTTTCAAAACCCGCTCCGTTTTGTAATCGAATATCAAGTTATAAAAGTTACGTTGAATATTTATGATTATTTTGATTTAAAAGATACATAATTAATAAATAAACTAAACTATAAAAATTATATTTGATAAAAAGTTAAAACAAAATAAATAAAAAAAATTATGTTGCTGCCGGGACTCGAACCCGGGTCAGCCAAGAACAACTCCAACGCCTTAAAACACACTCACATCACCACTCCGCCACTTTGTGTTTTCTGTTATTTCTAGGAAACAAATGAAATTTATACACAAACTCGGTTAAAACCGGTTGCGCCAACTGAGAAACGGAAATCGGCAAGTCAATCGTCAGATCATTTGATTACTCGCGCATTCACGTTCATAACCGATGAACCGATGTCTTTAATCAACTCAGAGATGATTGAACATCAATTTCCATTACTATCGGTTGTTATAACCGAAAGGAATCAAAGTCTCAATTACTACAATTCCAGACCACTCTCGCGACTCAGAAATATCATACCAGCATCCCATTTCATTTTCGTCACATTTGCAGACCATCAGAACGCTTAAATCAGCTCGCCGGAATTTTCTGCAAAACTCGCCGGAAAACCGTATTCATCCTCAAACGGTAAATCTTTCAATATCGTTGTAGTTCAACAATTCTTAAGCTATTTCTAACTTAAACCACTCAATTGAAATCGAATTCAGGCGCTGTATGCAACTAATTTCAGTTCGCCGGAAAAATTCTGAAAGTCTTTATTTCCGTCTGTAAAACGGTAAGGACCTTCAAACACATCGTTAACGTTTGTTCATCACTTCAATTCCACAATGGACTAATAAAAAATGGCTAATTGTCTGTTCAGTTGAGGTGCACAAAAAACAGAGACCGACGCATGCCGGAACTCTGTAACCAATCGTTCACCGGTATGTTTTTCCTCTAAATTGTCATCCCTGCTATCTCTTATCAGTTTGTGTAATGCTTAGCAATCGAATTAACAAGTTTTAATGATGTAAACTGCTGTCGGTAAAAATCCAGTGAAGAAGATGAACTCTGGCAATACTATAAGTATAATTAAAATTGGTAGTTTAAACGGGTTAGACACACAGTCCAGCGGTGGACTGTGTGCAAAATACATACGCATGTCCCGAGTTCGATTCCTGCTATACGCACTCCTTATATAATAAAATGCCTTTTTGTTTAAAAACTAAACCGGGTTAACTCAGTTAGTTGTTAAGTGTAATAAAAACCAAGATAATAACCAGGTTAAACACACAGTCCAGCGGTGGACTGTGTGCAACATTAAGCCATACGTCGCGCGTTCGAAACCCGTCACTAGCACCGAGTTGTTGAATTCAAATGTTTTTACAATTAAAAGAATTTCGGTTAAACTGAATAAGTGTATAAATATAATTAAAAACAAGATTATTTCGGGTTAGACACGTAGCTCAGTTGGTAGAGCTGCGTGCACGCGTACGGGAGGTCTCGGGTTCGAGCCTCACCCAGCGCAAACCATGTCCCTGACCGAACCGGTCAACAAGTCAACAGGTCAACGGTCAACGCAAAATAAACAATTTTTTTTTATATTTTTATTTATTTAATTTAATTTAAAAATCAATTAAAAATACTTAAAAATAACATTTTTAAAGATAGAAAATAGCCTTAAACTCACAAAAAATATATCTAAAAATTTCATTAAAATCCTTAATAAAATCCACTCATTTAATATATTTTTCCGTTATTATTTAGGTTAGTATTTCTCGTTGTTCCGCTCATCTAATTCGTGCGCATCTCACCATCTCCAATCCAACGCACCCAATGTGAGTGAATCTTTACAAATTCCCCGTTTAATCACGTTTTGGGGTGTATCATGTGTCTTGATATATATATTATACTTAAACCATTGTGCATACATCATAACATGAACTTGTGTATTCAGTTTGTTTCTGTTGTGTAGTTATTGTTGGATGCAAATTTATTATTTTCAATACATGCAATTTCATAGGCCGCCGCTCCCCATTACATTATGAGCGTTGAGCATGTTCCCCATTTCATTATGAGGTTGAACCTGGCGTGCCCACATACGATCGGCTCCGTTTGATTGAGCCTCGATCGCACAGTTCATTTATGTTATTTATCGTATGTTGTTGGTATGTTAATGTATGCTGTCATATGTTATTGTATGTTATGGTTGTGACTTCTATTTGCCACTGCTTGATTATTTACATTTGCTCATCTATGATTATGCGCAATTTTTCATTGATAAACTAACAAGTAATTCATTAATAAATGTTTATATAATGAGGTTCACTCGCCAACTTATGTTGACCCAAAAACCCCCATTTTTACACATGATACAGGTGAACCAGCAGCAGCTAGGAACACATAGGACTTGGACTAGAAGAATAAAACGATTTAGAGTTGGGATTGTTATGTTTGGTTTATTTTCTTTGTATTGAATGAACATGTTTGGATATTTGGAAATGTAACTTTGACTTTATTATATATGAAACATATTAGTAAATGTCATGAGCTTTGGTGATAACCCAATTATGCCCCGACTCTTATTCCGCTGCGGGTCGGGGTGTGACAATATAAACTCGTATTAGAAAACCGAGAGGGTAAAAAAACCAAAGGGACCAAATGTGATCAACAAATACCATGCAAAAACGAACAAATCCGAAAAAAAAAAAGTAAGACAAAATTTAGTAAAAAATCAAACTCTTTTAAGTTTAATATGTAAAACAAAAAAATATAAAAGGAAAAAATCACAAAAGACAAAAGACAAAAAAGGTCATATTTCTTCAAATGTTATAAATTAATACATATACTAGTAAAATATTTCAATTAATATAATGTATAAAAACCATGCTATGGTTCGGGCCTCAAAAGTTTCGAGTCTCGTGAGTGGGTTGAATCGACTAGCGAGACATGGGATACGGTTCAAACGGTTCGAGTCGGTTCAAAAGGATAGGGATTCAGTTTCTCGTTAGTCGCTTGATAATATGGACTTATAATATAATTTAGTAAAGTATAATTACGTCGTCAAATAGAATAAGTAAAAGGTCCGATTATAAATACGAAACGAACGGTTTATAACCTCGAAATTACGAGTTGTCACACCATACCCCATAGCCTTAGTCACATATGGTTAACTCGACTAATCCAAAAAAAGTGGGTGTGTTTATAGTTTATGACGAGTACGTTATCACTGGATCAGCAAACATCAACCAAAGATCGATGGATGGAGCTCGAGATTCCGAGATAGCAATGGGAGCATTTCAACTGTGCCATCTGTCAAAAAGACTACCGGCGAGGGGTGAGATTCACGGATTCAGAATGTCATTATGGTATGAGCATTTGGATGTTCCGACAAAAATTGGATTGTATTAGAAAGGTGAACAAGATTGCAATGAAATACTGGGATCTTTTTTCTTCCGACAAATTTAACTATGATTTGCCCGGACACCTGCTGAGTTACCCTATTGGAGTCAGCGAAGACGGGGAGGTGACCGAGCTACCAGGGTGTGAGTACTTCCCAGACACAAAGGCTCGAGTTCTTGGTACATTTCAATTTTACATGCCTCCGATTCTAACTACTTGAAAAAATTAGGGTGCAAGCTCGAATTGATGTCTTGTGTGTAAAATGACTAAGATTACAAGTATTGCGATGAGGTTTATAAATGTTTTATGGATTTCTTTTACTTTTTGTAACTAATAAATAATTAAGTTGTAATTATTAAATGATCAAAAGTTGTGAATGTTTTGGATGTTCTAAAAGAATTCTGTTGTGGTATGAAAAGTGTTGATGTTTAACTGTAATTACGTGTCAAATAACTTAATGGAAAATTACTTATTATGTATTTATAGTTTTTAATGTAGAAATATAAATAAAAAGTGTAATATGTTACAAGAGTAAATCAAATATATTTGAACAAACAAACGACCCCACATGTTCGAGTGAATGTAAAATTTAAAAGCATAAAATTATGATATGCAGTAAAATTTCATTATTAGTTTATTTCTTCATACAATAACAACAATAATAATAATAACTTTTATCAGATGTTATTACTCTTTCCTTGTCGTCAACATTATTATCTTCTTCACCACCATCATCGTTGTTACTTGTTAGCACTGTTCAAATAGCCTGTGGTTCGAAATTAGCTTGAAATCAGCTCGGTTTGTAAACAAACGGATCTCAAGCTAGCCCTTACTCGGATAGTTCAATTAGTTTGGTTTATTTTAGTCAAACGATGAATGGCCACCATTTAAAAAAAACATTACATTTTATGGTTTATTTTTTCATATTATATGTTGTGCTCACATACTAAATTTGGTAGTACTAGATAGTTTATGAATTACCGAATCATGTCTTTTAAAAATTAGAGAATGTGTAAGTATGAAGTCTTCATGAGTAACTCTTGGTATCCACATTCATCAATCTTTACGTATTGATGTAAAAACTAGGTGTAAGTCAACACACAACATGTTACTTCAGGCCTTCAGCTATTCACTACAAACGAGATTTTCAAGGTTATGCATTGAGAGATTTAAACTTTGAATCTCTTACGGTTGCTAAACCAGTAAGATTTATGAACCATTAAGAGTCCATTAAAAGCTAAAACAAGCAGCCCGTTAATCGCTACTTTAAAGATGCGATGCAATTAGTAAGTTCAGGTCCCTATTTGAAAACTATTCTGACCCAATTATGGTGGCTGTGGTTGCCAAGTAGCTCAATGACAACATCTTTTGACCAACGAGCACTCGAGCTAGACACTAATATGATTTTTTTTCACTTCTCTCAAACTAGACCTATTGAAAATACACGTATTCACAAAAAAATAAACAGAACTCTAGGTTTATATGGAAGAACCTAATTATATAGGTTTGGAGTATAGAATTTGATGTGTCGAAATGGTGAAGATAAATTTGTAGCAAGTTTTCTATTTTAAGAAAACGACTCGTGACATATTTTGCATTCCAATCACATATGTTGCTTTGAAATAAACCCATGGGCGGACCTACCCACACTCGTAGGTGGGCGGCCGCACCCCTTAAAAAATATTTTTAGTGTTAATTTTCTGGTAAAATCTCGACCGTACCCCTTGGAATTTTTCACACGCACCCCTTAGAAAATTTCAACCGCCCTCCTTAGAAAAAAATCATAGTTTTAATTTATAAAAAATTGTAATAAACACTGATTTTTATAAAAATATAACCTAAACACTAATTTTTATAAAAAAAATATAACATTATTTATAAGTTTGTAACCCACTCATTAACCCAAGCCCACTTAACCCAACCAACCCAACAAAATTTGAACTATATAAAATAACCCAACTCATGGCATTATAACCTTGTGGCATCTTGGGGTGGGATAAGGCTTTAGGACCATTAGGTCCTAGATTCAATTCCCACAAGGAGGTTTTTCCCGGATCCATTGGGTTTCCCCTGAATTTGTGTATATGCATTATTGCCTAGCGGATTTAGATATGATCAAATGGTTCCGATGGTGACACGATAATAATCCAATGGTCCGGTCACTTATCCAAATTTACCGTTCAAAAAATAAAATAAAATAACCTAACCAAAACCGCCTTTTCCTATTCTGTTTCTCTCGTGACCTCAACTACCTATGCGATCCTCATCTCCAGCGATGCAATAGCCAACAACAGCCATCCAACTTCAGTTTCTCATCGGAAATCGCAAATATCCGGCCACCAAACTCACTTGAATCCAAACAATACAAGTTACCTTTATTTTTAATGTTATATTGTTGTTTTTTAGAAGAAATAGAGTTCTAAACATAAAAAAAATGTTTAAAATTTTATGTATTTTGATGTTTTATTGGTTGTTCTAGTCTTTAGTATGGTTTGTTGTTTATATGAATTTTTGGTTGTTACAACTTACAAAGTAATCAACAATTAGTAGGGCTTGAGAAGTAAATTTGAAAATTGTGGAGCGATAAACTTATGGAGCGATTCGTATGTTTAGTACTTTAGTATTGTTTTATGAACTTATGGATCGATTTATATGTTTGGATAGATTTATAAATTCAAAAGTAGCACTAACTGATATTTGGATAAATTTCAAAAAATGAAAACCTATAGGGCGACATTTTAAGTATGTTTGTAACGACGTTTGACGTGTTTTTTATGGTTATATAAATTTTAGCTTGATGTTCTTTTGTTTACATGACCCAACTCGAACCGAACCGACCCGACTGGATCCGACCCAATATGAGCCGAATTTTTTTATATGCCTAGGGTCTAAACTTTTTAAAAATATTCCACACCCCCATAAACAAGTTCCTGGGTCCGTCACTGAATAAACCTCTAATGTAAGATAACGTATATTGGGTGACTATCAAAACTCTCTCTTAAAATATATGGTGGAACTCGTTGTTTTGAAAATGACTGGATAAAAGTTGTGTCGAAAACAACTATACAAACATTGGAAATAGGCTTATATTCACATTTTTGTCCATTTCTAATTATAAGTTTTGTATCGACATGGATTTCTTTTATACGTATCATACGAAAAGAAGTAGGAAATGTAGAAATTAATATCCACACTCGTAATGTGACAACTGACAAGTAACATAGAAGATATTTGTTATTCTGTTTTTCTATGAAATATAGGCTAGTTTATTATGTTAGACTAACGAATTGTGACACATGACTCAATCAATTACTTATTTATTGCGTATAAGGTGAGTTCGAATGAAAATATGGAACTTTTGTGTTAAACTAATAAGTTCCACCTGTGGTCCTATGCGATGTCGCGAGAAAAAAATGTATAATGCGAGATAATATTTACTGCATGTTAGATTTAATTACACATATCACGTCCTCGTGTACCCAAAAAGGATATCAAAACGTGTTTACATCAAACGAAAACTAGAAAAATGAATACAAATACCGTTTTCAATAATGCCGGTACCGATGTCATTCAACCGAGATAGTTCATTATGGAAACTCCGTGTAACCAAAAGATAAAACCCAAAAATATAAAATTGAGATATGCCCAAACAAATACCGACAACTATTTTATATAGATTGACAACATAAAAACGAATATTGCACTGATAAAAACATGTTTTACATGGGTATTGTTCCTTGAAAGCGTTTGTAGTACATACAACTATTTTATATTTAGCTAAGCTTAAGCTCAATATTCAGCTTAGTTTCATAAATTCGAGTCGACTCATCGCAATCTACAAACGATCATCTCATCATCGAACATGAATTTTTCTTTAAGTTTAAAATTGTGTCCATAATCCTATTTCAAAACTTTTCAAGTAAAGTATCATTTTGGTCTCTGAGGTTTGGCCAATTTTACCACTTTAGTCCAAATTTCAAATCTTTTGCATCTAAGGTCCCGTGGTTTCGTTTTTGTTGCCATTTTAGTCCAAAAGTTAAATTTGGCTAGATTCCCTAATTTAAACCCTGATTTTTTTGTCTTTATCCTCAGGGGTATTTTAGTCATTGTAGATTTATTATAGCTGATTATTGATTAAAAATAATAAAACCCAAATCCTCTATCACAATCTTCTTCATTTCAACCCATTTTCTAAAGAGAGAAACAATCACTGAATTCTCTCTCCACCCCCACCACCAATCATCACCTTTCTCCACCAACAACAACCATCGCCAGCCACCATTGTCATCAAACCTCCACCGCCATCACCACCTTCACCTTCACATTCGACCCGTCCGATCTCGAATCGCACATCAATACAAGCAACACTGTGATCTTCTTACTCTTGAACCTTTGTTTTGTAACTGAATCTATGATAACCCTGAATGAATTAGGGTATTTTAAGATAGAAAATTTGGTTGGTGAAACAATGATCAAGATAGGTGGGTAGCCATGGAAGCATCATCTTTACAAGTTCACACACCTTGTGGAAGAATTGCTTTAAGAGACAAAACCCTTGTAAAGATTAAACCTTTTATTGGGCCTCACCCTTCAAGAACATATTTGTGTTCTAAGGTAATCTTTGATTGATTTCTTTGATGGGTTTCGTTGATTTGTTGTTAAGAATTATGGGTTTAGTTGAATTTTTTCTAATGTTGCTTGCTTTGTGGGTTTGGTTTTTTGTTGAAATGTTTGTGAATTTGTATATGTTTGGTATGAATTTGGGTGGGTTGATGGCTGATGAGTTTTAGGGTTTCGTGGTTTGTGATTGATTGTAGTGGTGGAGGTGCGTGGTGGGGGTTGTGCAGCGGGGGAGGATGTGTGGTGGTGGGGGTTTTACAATGGGGTGTAGGCGCGGTGGTGGAGGTTTTGCAGCGGGGTTGGAGGTGCGGCGGTGGTGATTTTGCAGCGGGGATGGAGCTGCGTAGGTAGAGTTGTGGTGGTGGAGGTGGTGGTGGTGGGGTGTTCGTTGCAGGTCGTGGGGGTTTATGGTGTTAGGGTTTATTTGGGGAAGATGATGTGCTTAAGGTTGATTTATTTAGTTTTATGATTTTTAATCAATAATCAGTTATAATAAATCTACAATGACTAAAATACCCCTGAGGATAAAGACAAAAAATCAGGGTTTTGAATTGGGGAATCTGGCCAAATTTAACTTTTGGACTAAAATGGGAAAAAAAAAACGAAACCATAGGGCCCTAAATGCAAAATGTTTGAAATTTGAACTAAAGTGGCAAAACTGACCAAACCTCAGGGACCAAAATGATAGTTTACTCAAACTTATCATATGAATGAATGATTCCCAAACAAAAACGTAAAAACATTTTGGTTTGCCTTTAAAGTTTCAACTTTGATGTTTTGGTTAAAAAAATTGTTGTCACTAACAATCTCCCTCACAATTCGGCTATCAAATCATCAAAATTAGACTACTAGCTTGAGCAAATTTGTACTTCGTTTTACCTTTTTTTGTTACAAGCAACGGAGTGTGTTGCTCCGTCGCCTATCAAATAATAATAATATTTAATGGATGTTCTTAGGAATATTGAATGTGAAACTCTTGGAAAGACAACAAGGGATAAGGAGATGGGTAATAAATTTGTAGACAGAACTCAAAAGATGATACATATGAGGACGACATATGAACATAAAGAGTTAATTAAAACATTTATGTGTAGTGCAAACCCATACAAAGATGTTTGTCAAACAAAACTAACAAACATGATTTCAAATTAACAAATCTAATTTAGTTAGATTTGAACGGAGATAGTTTTATTATTTTCCAAATATCAGAATTTTGTATGATTGTAAAAAAAAAAAGTGCCAACAATATATAAAAATTGGAACAATTAATAAAATTAATAGTGTAACGCGAAAAGTAAAAAAAAACGAATATTACAAACAAATAAATATAAAATGTTATCTCTAGTGAGAAAAAAATATTTGTTTACTTGAGTAGCAACTAGCAACACATTTTTAGACACACTTTAGGGCATGAATATGCTACTAAATATGGAATTAGAAAAGAGTACATTGTATAGAAGAATACTCCCATACCACTTATTAGAGCCCCTATTTCAAATAACACATATATAAAAAAACACATACACACACAAATAGCTAGTTTTTTTAACTGAATGGCAACGGTTACTTGTATCGTTAAACTATAAATATTAAATTATATCATATGTCAGGATTTCAAACCCTAATTTTTTTCTAAGAGACAAAGGTCTCTACGAGTGCACACAAATAGAAGACTGTTTAATAGCAGACATCAGAGTCGAAAGGTTGGATGATGAAATCAAATTTACACAAAAGTAGTTTGATAATTCAATGTTCTTGCTAGCGGAAAAACCTTATTTACAAAAAGGTGTATTATAAATAGCTTAAAGAGTGTTAATGCTTAAAGTTAATTAAGACACTCAAATTTGGGAATTTATCTAATACATGTTTCACATTGACGACTATAAATCATTATTAAAGAGTATTAATGCTTAAAGCTAATTAAGACACTCAAATTTGGAATTTATCTAATGCATCTTTTACATTGACGACTATAAACTATTAAAATTTGATGGATGTTTAAATTTAAGAATTATCTAATACATGTTATAGTTTGACACAGAGGACCATCCCCTGCCTCTAAGACAAGGTGATGTGGCTCTCCCCTGCCACCTCATCATTTTCGGCGTCCCTCTCATTTTCTGGGCGTTAACCAATCAGATTCATTTTCTTTGTAATTTGTTTTCAATTTTTTTTATATATATAAAGGGGCTTTAAAGAAAGTGTTATCTCACATGCAAGTTAACGATAAAGTCCCTCGCTTAAGTGGTGCATATGTGGCGCTGATGTGGCAGGGCTTTATACCGCACCACCCAGCCTAAGAATGATTCCATATAGACGGAAAGGGGAGCCACTATGATTTCAATGGAGACGATGAACTTTTACGTACGGTTCACATATATAGTTTACATCTCATTTGGTTATGAATAATTGTTTCTAAACATCATATATTCTTGTTTTACATAGTTGAAAGGTGTTCAAGGTGTCTTCATCAGTGTTGGAATGAAGTCTCAAATCCTTAAATCTTAATCTATGAAGTCTCAATCCTTATATCTTAATCCTTAAAATCCTGAAAGCAGCCATACGTGAACGTTTGATCTTAAACAGATCTTTGTCTTTGATCAACTTGATAGATTTGACTTTATAATCGACTCTTCAACCTTCAAAGAAGATACATATGAAAATGAGTCTATCATAGTATCATGTCTATTGTTACTACTACATATTTAACTTCAGACTCTCTTTTTATTTTTTAAATAAATCTCAAAGCTAGATATATGACCTATGAGAATTTTGTTTTGTTAGTTACTATTATATATATAACAATTATATTAAATCTTTTTGAAAAGTAACCTTGACTTTTTTCCTTTTTTTTAGTTTTTATTATTAGTTTTAGTCATACACTTTATACTATAAATAATATCTTATTTTACCCAATAGTTTATTAACAATTCTTAACTTGGGGTGAACAGTAACTTTGACTTTTTTATAAGTTTCCATTACACACGTTATATTATAAATAATATACATTTAACCCTATAGTTTTGTTTTTGTTTTTTATAAATTCTGTTCGTTCGCTTTTTTATAAATACTAAATTTGCGGTGAGTTAATTTTTTTTCCTCGCTTCAATTTTGAAATGTTTATATTACCGATAGTCATTTAAAGCTTTTCATCTATGATATATATAAAATGATTTGGATTTTCTCTTTTGGTTGCTTTATCGAATATCGCTACCCAACCGATATCGTAACGAAACAAACAGACACTGAATGTATTTCTGTCACGTAGCACGAAGGAATTTTGCTAGTTATATATTAAAATGCGAAGAATTTAATAGATAAAAGGAAAAGAAAGATGAACAAGTGGGTTTATTGGGGGGGGGGGGGGGGTTAAAGAAAGAGCACAAAAGAACCACATCTTAGAGCATTCACATCTCTTTCACCAAAATATGTGAGTGGAGTTTTTATAATATAAAGAGTATAAAAAGTGATTGTGAGTGAAGGAGAGAAAAAATGTTACTGTTCATCTGTAGATTTGGGGGACACTGTTCATCCCCTATACTTTTTTAATATATATTGAAAGTGGTTGTGAGTGAAGGAGAGAGAAAATGTAATGATAAAGGTATAAAAATATTATTTAATTAAAAAGGAAAGAAAAAAATTTTTAGTGAAAATATATTGATATAGGAATTGTTTTTTAGTGGAATATATGTATATTTTTAGAGGATTGGATGTTAATGCTCTTACAATATGCCTTTTTCTGAAATTTAAAAAATTAAGGGATCTTTCGTAATATGCTCTTCTATCCCATCAACCTTTTCTTTATTTTATCTTATGCAAGATTATTAAAAAAAAACATGTCAATTTAAAATAAGTTAAGAGCATTCACAATGGAACAAGTTTGAATTCGCGGATCACCTCACGGACCCACACACATAGGAACAATATCATTTTTTATTTAATATATAGAAAAAAGTGGGTTGTAAGACAAGAGGTTTGTGAATGTTTAAGGAGATTTGAAATCTGAAATGTAGTGCTGATAGGCATGTAAATGATTTAAAGGAAACAAAGATGATGTTTGCGTTCGTTCATTTAATTTTAACTGAATATGAATATGAACGTATAATCGAACAATTTTTTTTGTTTATGTTTGTTCATTAAGAAATTAAGAAATGGGATTCTCGTGTTTGTTCATTTAAAGTCTAAGGAAATACAACAAGTATTTCCTGAACATAAACGGACACAAACAAACAAACTTAAATGAACATAATTGAACAAATATAAATGGATGTTCACAAATATAAATAAACGAACAAACTATCTGCTTGTTTTCCTTCATTTAATTAAATAAACACACTTTACTGCCAAATAATTCATAAATGTTCGATTCACTTTACAACGTTTGTGTACTTCGCGTTACAGATCCCCTTATCACAACACTAAATCATATCACAATTACTTTACTTAATATTAATTATTTTAACGATGGATTTTTTACTCTTTGTTAGACTTAAACCCAATACCTTATACTTAAGTGTTCTAAAAGTCTTTGTCTTATACTTAGAAGTGTTCAAGATTCGTTTCAAATTCAAAAAATTCGAAATTCGATTTAATTCAATTCGAGTATCAAGAATTCGTTTCGATTAATATGAATTCGAATTCGAGTCCTATAAATCGAATTTGTCATTTTGAATTCAATTCAAACTAAGTTATACCTATTTATTTATTATTTTTATATATAATGCGTATATAATTTTTATTCAGCTATAGTATAAATTAATTTCTCAAATTTATTATAAGTATTAAAAAAGTCATTACGAGGTGTCAGACTCTACTTTGAGCCCACCGGGCACAAGGACTGTCAAGTGGCAGCCAGCGGTATGGTTTCCGGGGGGAACGTCTAAGCCAAACTCTGAAGCCAGCGTGGGCTCGGTTAAGACAACATAATCTGGTCGGAGTGGGGCAACGGGACTCTACAATTTGGGGAGTGCGGTAGCCTAATACAAGAAAGTCATCGTTCTAAAATAAAACTAATTGGCAAACCCATTACCAAGCCCATAACTTAAACGAATCTGTTACATATTTTAATCGAATCTGAATAAAAAAGGATTTATTCGAATTTATCCTAATTCAATTTTTTAATCAATTTAGAATCGAATTCAACTTAGCATATTAATTCGTATACGAATTCGAATCGAATTGACTGGTTCTTAATCGAATTCGAATCGAATTGATTGATTCTTAATCGAATTTGAATCGAATACGAATTCAAACAAAGTTAAAAGTTATTCAAAAAATTTAAAAATTCGATATTCGATTCGATAAACACCTCTAGCTAATCACCAACCGAGTGATACTTAATATTTGTAACATACCATTAACAATGCAAAAAAGAAAGAAGATCTAACATCTAACAATAATAATATAATAAGTAGCTTGAATTAGAAGCCGGTCCACCACCGTCACCTTCCCGGAGAATAAAACCGGAAATATTCTCTTAGAATATGCCTTCCCCTCCGCATATTCTCCCCTCCATCTTCCGTATAATATTTCTCCTTCTCACATTCATAACCAAAACCTCACATTCTTCACATTCACCGATCAAATTATCATGAAATTCGGCAAGAGTTTGAGCAATCAGATCGAGGAAACGTTGCCGGAATGGCGAGACAAGTTTCTCTCCTACAAAGACCTCAAAAAACGGTTGAAACTCATCAAACCGGTGGAGAAAACGGATCACGACGGTAACCGTCCGGCGAAGAGGTTGCGGATCTCCGACGAAGAGTGTGCGGTGGCTGCTGGTGGTGAGTTGTCGAAGGAAGAAGTTGATTTCGTGCAGTTGCTTGAAGAGGAGGTTGAGAAGTTTAATTCGTTTTTTGTTGAGAAAGAGGAAGAGTATATCATCAAATTGAAGGTATCGATCGGGATTTGTTACAATTCTGTTAGTGTAGATGATAGATCTGTAGTTGTGGATGCTTTTTTTGCCCTAATTCTGTTATATGCTTCATTAGGTTATGTTTTAATAGAGAATTAGCATGTTTAGAGTATAATTTATGAGAGATAGTGCGCAATTTGAGCATGACATTGCAATAGACTGAATTCATATTTCATAGGTGTATGTATATATGTGTATATTGACTGTATACGATTATACATACAAGTATACAAAGTGTCTAGATACCTGAAAATTGTAAAACACTGTTTAGAGTATACAAGTATGTTGACTGTATAGTGTATACATACAGGTATACAAACAAATCTATATGGGTATATTAGGTCATGTTAGTATGTTTAGAGTTCAATTTATAAGACATTGACAATGCAAGAGGTTGAATTCATGTATCTTAGGGAAGGTTAAGCATGTAGTGTTTGGCTGTGTGTTTATATGTGTGTGTATAAAGCCAAATCATATTATTACATTACATGCTATATGTGTGTGTATATGTGTTTATTTTATCATTCACATATTACACACCTTAAAACAATGCAGTGTTGTTACATGATAGTGTTAATGAGATCGAACCAACTGAACTGGAAAAACTGCATAAAACACATGTACATGTGTATGATGCTTTACTTGTGATATACAATGCCAGAGGTTGAATTCTTGCAACTTAGGGAAGGTTAAGCATGTAGTGTGTGGCTGTGTGTGGCTGTGTATTTATATCTGTGTATATTGGGTCTGTATACATACAGGTTTAAATCAAAAACAAAAACATATACATGTTATTTCTCTGTTTATGTGTTCAGTTTGTCATTCACATATTGCACACCTTAAGACTATAAAATTTTTAATCATGCTGTTACATAATAGTGTTCATGTTAACTAATTTCACTAGGTTAAAAAGCATTTATATTTGGCAATGTTATAAGCTGATAATTGAAATTATGGATGTCATGTTTCAATTAGACAATTAGCATGTTTCGAGTATAACTTATGAGACATAATGATAGTATACAATGCAACAGATTGAATTCATAGGTATATGAGTTAATGTGTACATTGTGTGTAACATACAAGTATACTGCCAAATCAATATAAGAGAGAGCATTATTATGTCATTCACATATTACACACCTTAAAACTATAAAAGTTTCATCATGTTTTTGCATAAGTGTTTATATGAACAAGTGTCAATAGGTCAAAAATTCGACGGTGTCTTGGCTTGATTAAGGGTAAAAGCAAGGGATACAAGCATTCATATTTGCCAGAATATAATAAAATGGAATTTTTTTCATTATAATCTTATAGAAAATTGAAAAGGTGGATATCAAGATGCTCTTATATTGGTATTTTGTTAAAGTTTCTAATATTGGTATTTTATTAAAGATATTTAAGTTGAATAGTGAATTGACTGATGGAATATTATAATCTGCCAATAGAGCGTTTGAATAGAGGACTTCACTATAGACTCTAGTGATTTTTGTCTTGTGCAAAGATTCTTTATGTTTAAACCAACATAAAACAACCCTTCAGAGTTTGAAGTGGTAGATATGGAATTATGCATATAAGAATTAAGATACTTTAGTCAATGCTAAAAGTCAAAACTCAAACATCACTTTGATGTCAATATTTGGTTTGTTATGCTTAGTCAAGACTCAAGATTTTAATGTATCATAACATGTTTATATATGGGTTTGACACACAGGAGTTTCAGGATAGTGTTACCAAAGCTAAAGATTCAAATGAAGAAATGATCAAGATAAGAAAAGAGATTGTCGATTTTCATGGAGAGATGGTTTTATTAGAGAACTATAGCGCGCTTAACTACACGGGAATAGTGAAAATACTAAAGAAATACGACAAAAGAACGGGAGCTCTCCTTCGTTTACCATTCATTCAAAAAGTCCTGCAACAACCGTTTTTCACCACCGACTTGCTTTACAAGCTAGTGAAGGAATGCGAGGCGATGCTAGACCGCCACTTCCCGCTAACCGAACCACCACCTCCATGTAATGAAACTGGTGATGATAGTGGTGGTGGTGGTGGTGGTGAAGGCGGTTTAGGACCGACCACTAGTGTTGATACTACTGAGGCGCCATCAAAGGCTAAAGAAGTTGCTATGTTGGAGTACATGAAGAGTTTGTACACAAAAAGTACAATTTCGGCTTTGAAAGCTTTGAAAGAAATAAGAAGCAAAAGCTCAACGGTTAGCGCGTTTTCGTTGCCCCCTTTGCAAGTAAGCGGAATCGAGGAAACTTGGAACAAACTTCCTCTTCATGAGCAACTTGCAAAATAATGTTATGTTACATTTGGTTTGTTACATATGATGCTTTGGATTAGATGCTAACCATGATTGTAAAATACATACATGCATGATGCATTGTATACATGCATAGATGATTAACCATAACGATTCTGTACCTCTGTCTTCTCTTTTCTAGCTTGAAGACTATCCTTAGTTTAGTATTTGTGTGGAATTGTTGTTGATTATTCCGTGTTTAAACAATGGTGTCAAATACAATAACATAATTATTGAAAATTGGATTTGGTGAGTACTGGCCAGATATCTCCTGCACGGTGTACAAACCCAGCAAAACCGAGAACCGTGGTAAAGGCATGTGCCAATCAGCTCCACAAAGACGGAAAAAAGACTGTGTCACGAGGTTGGTTTTCGACCCCGCGTGGCATCCCTAAGTCCCCGGGACAAGCCAATCCATCCCGCTTCTTTACGTGCGTCACTGGTTTCGTCCTACCTTTGACTCATCAGGAGAGCGGCGCCAACTCTCGACCATTGGTGCCTTCGTCGTAACCACGACTAGGCACGTACACCTCTTCATTGACACTAACTTCGTCCCCCGATAAAGTCTAGGATTAGCTAGTAACCCAAGCGTTCAAGCACAGGCCACAACGTTGTGATCTTCAAATATTTGGCCCGTGACACCGTGTCTCTCTTTAATGGCGTCTGCTCCACAGCTCTATACCGGCTGGAAACGGAAGGCAGCTAAAAACTCTAGCATAATCTCTATAAGCATGAGCGGTGCCCAGATCAAGCAAGCGCCTTCATGGGGTGTTGGGCTCAAGAATAGCCTCGGCCTGCTTATGATGGCTGACTGCTTCTAAACACTGCCCTTCAATCGTGCGTGGGCAGATCAAGCTAGCGCCTCCGTGTGATGTGTGATCCCATCCAGGAAATCAAGAGGCTTGACAAAATTATCGGTGCCGCCCTGACACCATCCTCCACGGCCATATCCTCCATGTCCATGTCCCTATGTCCCAAAACAACATTGCTAACTAGGAGAATTTGAATGAAGAGAACCGAATAAAGAGAATTTAACAAAGAGAATTGAATGAAAAATTGAAGTAGCATATAGCGGTTTATATAGTAAGTTTTGACGGAAGTGTACGTTGCTTTAAATAATTGGCACACATAACGAGGAATCTTACGTCAGGTCAAATAATTGGCTCACATAATGAGTAATTTCACGTCGTGTCAAATCATTCATTAAATTAAAAAATATAACTATACGACTAATACAAGAACATATGAGTCGTATAGTGTTACGTGCCGAACACCCACATAACCTATGCATTACCATGTTCATGAATGAAGTCTAATTTGATTAACTGCCCACGTTGTTTGTTGCATATTGTTTTTATGTTAAGAGTTCTCCTTAACTGTTAGTGGATATTAGTGGGTCTAGTGGGTTAGTGTTTCCTAATTTGTTGCAGTTAGTTCGGATCTCATTTTGTAGGCTATATAATAGCCAATATTGATTTGTTATGCTAGGAATGAAAAGAAACGAATTAAGTCTGGTTTCCTTCTAAATTTCTTCAAGTTCCTTTCTATTTTCATAGGAACATTTGATATACGATCCGGTTCGTATCATATAGTCTCGTATTCAACCATTCGAGGTAGGCTATACGACCCGTATGACTCTATAAGAATCTTATACGTGACCTAACGTCACTGATATGACCATGGCAACCTTTGTTGGGAGATATGACTCGTATACTCCTATTTGAGTCGTATAAGGGGTGTCAAAAGATCCAACTCTTCTCGTATTCCACTATACGAGTCGTATGGTGGTATCAAAAGATCCTTTTGGATGTACCTTTGGTACGGGTCGGTTATTTATAATATCATACGAAACAATTGCTAATGGTCCAATTTTATTAATTCATGTGGCCTTATATAACTTTAACAACGATCCTTGGTAAATTCTAAAGTTTCATGGGGCCCATGGTAAATTTTGGTAAAATCGCTCATATCAGGGAAAAAAAGGTGTTAAACGTACCATATTCATGGGTTGGCTAAACTTGACGTGACTTGAAAATTTTATATGGACAAGAAAATCATAATAGACACATGAACCTAAACACACCACGCTTATTCGTAGGCTGACACAAAAACATATGTCTATAAAAAAAACCATGTCTAAGTTACTAACATGATCTCCATTTTTTATAAATTTGACATAAAATACGATGTTGATATAAGCTTTGATATAAAATACACAATTTGTTGAAGTTATGACAAATACACCATCAAGTTAAGTTATGACAAAATATATGTAAAGAAGGTCATAAAAACAAACAGGTTGTCGACCCACAAGGAGGGTCCAAACCCGACCTATTTAGCCAAACGTTCTCCCGCGTTCAATTTGAAACTAAGTTGAATCTATTTAGAGTAAATTGCACAAAACATCCTTTATGTTTCCTCAAACTTGCAGGTTCCAGCCTTAATGTTTAAAAGTTGCTAAAAACAACCTTTAAGTTTATTTTTGTTGCGGGTTCAATCATTTACAGCTAACCACGTTATTTTCTTCAGTTAAGTTCCCTCACATGATCAACCAAAATGACGAATATACCCTCACATGTTATGCATGTGAGGGAACTTAACTGAAGAAAATAACGTGGTTAGCTGTAAAGGATTGAACCCGCAATAAAAATAAACTTAAAGGTTGTTTTTAGCAACTTTTAAACATTAAGGCTGGAACCTGCAAGTTTGAGGAAACATAAAGGATGTTTTGTGCAATTTACTCATCTATTTAACTTAAACCTTGTGAATTTGGTATTAGATTTGTTTTATCGTGTTGTTTCAGTCCAACTATTAAAAATGTGGTCACAAGGGTTAAGGGGCTGTAGGGACTAGTGGCATTGCAAGTTACAACACTACTAAATCAAAAAAGTATAGAATAATGGGCTTGGCCCAAGCTTGGATCAAGGATATAGTAGAGTTTTAGCACAACGAGCATGAACTTAACCTTGTCCGCCCAACGGGTATAGTTCTGGCCATCGAATCTGTCCAACTTGACAAACTCTTGATTCATGAATCTCAGATTAGCTGTTGGTAGTTCACCGTCCATTAGTTCCGTTGATTAAACACAAAAAATAAAATCCTTTAAGATTGTTGAAAACAATTTAATCAAACAGAAAATTAATTATTTATTATATTAATTACCGAGTTATTGGTCAAACCAGTTTATTCCAACTTGAACAAACTGATTGAAGAAAGGTAGAAGGAGACTGTCCCGTTATCGGACGAATTTAAATAACACGCAAAACTAAAACCAATCTGGCGATTTAAGAAACCGAGATTCTTGAACTGCACGGATAATTCATGTCCTTAAAGGATTTTACGCGCCCGTATTGCTGTGAGCTACAGCGTAAACTCCCAGGATTTAATGCAGAACTGATCTGGTATTCCAACAGCAATGGAAACCAGAAAACGCAGAAGCTAGAGAAGAAACAGAAGCACAGAGATGACAGGCTGCGAAAATTAGAGTGTTTGAATGGGTAGCAGGAGGCCTTTATTTATAGGTTGAGATCATAACTGATAATGAGAAAAACGGGGAATGGGATAACCATTATCACAAACAGATTCGAATTCCTGGGTATATCCCATACGAATTCGAATTTCCTAGAGATAACCCCCACTGGTTTCGAATTCATCTCTATCCCTCTATCCGAGTTTTATCGCATTCGATCTCGATCCACAGCACTGAACCGGACCCTAGCTAAAAATAAAAGCTCCTAGCGACGATGCGTATGTGCGAAGTGCGCCTCAAACGCGCCCAATTACGAGCTCGCGGCTCGGCTCAGCGTGCGTGTGGGCTTGACCCACTTCTCAACCCATTTAACACTTTGGAGACCCATAAAGGGGAATCCTTATAAGGCACTCAAATTTCACTACCCCCACCAATGTGGGATGGAGGAAACATACCAACTTGTATGTTCCTCATTAATATTTCCAACAATCCCCCACCAAGTTGGAATGTTTCCTCACTTAGACAGATGATGTCACTAGGTGTCACGAAGATTAAACCCAGTTTATGTTGATAAACAAGAATAGACAGATTCGATGGTGTCCTATGGAATTAAACCATTAACCTGATAGCCCCCTTCGGTTTACCCCTACACATCACCGGCCGACTTTACGTTCTCACTGAGCGCGAATATGGCCGTGCGCTATAAATCCTTTTCATGACCCTTTAGAAGACAAACCCCTTATCTTCACTCGAGGCGGCACCACCCCTAGATCATATAGGCAAAGTTTTACATCATCCATGTTGCTTGGATGCCTCCAAAACTTTGTTAAGAGCATTAGCTCACCCTTGTTCTCGGCAACGACGTGCTATCATACCTCACATGGATCTATTAAAATTGATAGTACATTCTATCCTTCAGTGACTTCGTTTTTTTCCCATTAAACTTGAGAAATAGGAGCACTAAGTTCAAGTTGGGTTTCCATCACTAACGATTCTATTGTGGTTTTAGACCCACGTCTCTCGCGATATTCACTACCAAATCTCTCGTCAGAGGTTTAGTAAACGGATCAGCCAAGTTCTTACTCGTCTTGACATAGACAACCTTGATGGTACCACTTTCAAGAAGTTGTCTCACATAATTGTGCCGTAGACCTATGTGTCTTGACCTCCCATTATACATTGCGTTGTATACTTTAGATAATGTGGCCTCACTATCACAATACATGGGAATATACGACATTGGAACATCCCACAAACGGATGTCCGTAAGTAGATCTCTAATCCACTCTGTTTCCTTACCAGCCGCAGCTAGTGCTATGAACTCAGCTTCCATAGTTGAGTGGGCAATACACGTCTGTTTCTTGCTCGCCCAAGAAATTGCTCCTCCTGCTAGAGTGTAAATCCACCCACTTGTATATTTTGAATCACTGGTGTGATCAATCCAGCTCGTATCAGAATAACCTTCGAGTATTCTGGAATTAGACGTGTATGTCAGTTCTAAGTTACTGGTCCTTTTCAGGTATCCAAGTACCCTACCCACTGCTTTCCAGTGTTCTGTCCCCGGATTGACAGTATACTGACTCAGTTTGCTTACAGCAAAAGCAATATCAGGACGAGTGCAATGTGTTGCATACATCATACTTCCAATAGCACTCGCATACTCCAGTTGAGCCACTGCTCTCCCTGAGTTCATATTAAGTTTCACACTTGGATCAAATGGGGTATTAAACTCTTTAATGTTCAAGTGTTGAAACTTAGTCAGAATTTTCTCTATGTAATGAGATTGACTTAGAGAAATCTGACTTTCAGTTCTTTTCACCTTGATCCCAAGAATGGTATCAACTTCTCCTAGATCTTTCATCTTAAAGTTCGAGGACAGATATTTCTTAGTTTCAGAAATACCTTCAAGGTGAGTGCCAATGATCAACATATCATCAACATGGAGACAAATCACGACTGTATAACTGGGTTTGCATTTAGTATAGATACACTTATCAAACTATTGTGTCGAAACCCGAAAGCAGTCACAGTGGTGTCAAACCTCTCATGCCACTGTTTAGGAGCTTGCTTCAAACCATAAAGAGATTTAATAAGTCTACACACTTTGTTCTCTTGTCCAGGCATCACAAACCCTTCTGGTTGCTCCAAATAAATCTCCTCATTTAGATACCCATTTAGAAACGCAGTCTTTACATCCATTTGATGGATGTACAGCCCTTTCAAAGCAGACACCGCTATTAGAGTTCTAATAGAGCTAATTCTAGTCACAGGTGCATAGGTATCAAAGTAGTCGATCCCTTCTCTCTGCCTATACCCTTTAGCAACTAATCTCGCTTTATAGGCAGAGATGGATCCATCTGGATGATACTTCCTTTTGAAAATCCATTTGGATCCAATAGGTTTCTTTCCCTTGGGTAGATCAGCTAACTCCCAAGTTCCATTTCCCATAATGGAATCCATTTCATCATTGACTGCTTCCTTCCACAAAGGAGCATCTCTTGATGACATTGCTTCCCTGAAAGTTTTAGGATCATCATCCAAATTAACAGCAAAAATGACCTCTCTCGTCACTTTCTTTTGAGTTCCCTCAACCAGGTAAGAAAAGAAATCATCTCCATAACTTTTCTCTTTTCTAACTCTAGTACTTTTCCTTGGTTCTTCAACTATTGGTGAAGGTTGAATTCGTTTTTCAGAAGTACTAGAAGATGTGGTGTAATTTGAGTTTTCATCATCTCTAGAAAACTTGTTCTCAAAGAATTCCACATCTCTGGATTCTACAAATGTACCTAATTCGTCATCCAACAACCGCTAAGACTTACTATGCGGAGCATATCCAATGAATACACTCTTTTTAAGCTCGTTCTCCCAGTTTTGAGTGTCTTTGGATCAGGTACGCGATAATAGGCAAGACACCCCCAAACCCTCAAATACTCTAGGTTTGGTTTTCTTCCTTTCCACAATCATATGGACTCGTAGGTATCACACGACTAGTGATCCTATTGTGAACATAACATGCGGTTAACACAGCTTCCCCCATATATTACGAGGTAGACCCGATTGATTTAACATACAGTTAGCCATCTCTACCAAGGTTCGGTTCTTTCTCTTAGCCAAACCATTTTGTTGGGAGTACAGTTCTCTCATGTATGATGCCTTCTTCTTCGAAGAATGCATCAAATCTTCGGTTAAAGTATTCTCCACCTCTGTCCGAGCGAAGAATTTTAATGGGTTTCTCCTTTTGTTTTTCAACCTCAGCCTTATATATTTTAAACGTCTCAAAAGATTCGTCTTTTGAATGCAATAAATAAACATATAAGTATCGGCTGAAGTCATCGCAGAAAGTGATAAAGTATCTCTTACCCCCACGAGTAAGGACTCCATTCAGTTCACAAATATCTGAATGAATTAGTTCTACTAGTGATGTATTGCATTTATGGACACTTGGAAAAGGTTTCATTGTGAATTTTGATTTCACACAAGTTTCGCATTTTTCCTAGTCTTTATCTTTTAATTTCAATAAAGCTTTAGTTTGCATTTTCTCAATGTTTTTAATATTTGTATGAGCTAAACGTTTATGCTATAAAGAAATTGAACAAGCGATATAATCAGAAGACATAATTTCATTCAAATCAAAACCAATTGCATTACATTGATAAAAACTATCACTACCACTATCACCACTATCACTATCACTTTCATTCCCAAGCCCATCAATCACTGAAACGCCACCTTCATCCGAGTCTTCTTCTTCATCAATTCCATCTTCAGCTAGGTCAAGGTGATACATTCCACCCGTGTTCTTTGCTTGACCCACATAGATGTCATTTAGAGAAAACTTCACACGGAGATTCTTAAGAACCAGCTTGTACCTATTTCGATCAAACTTATCAGCAGAAACAAGACCCTTGGTGATACCAGGAACATGCAACACGTCCTGAAGGGTAACCGTTTGACCATCTTTAAAGTTTAGTCGCACTGTGCCTTTACCACGAACTTCCACTCGATGTCCATCAGCACATACCACCATTGTTCCTTGAGGAACAGGACCATAAGTAAGAAATTAGCCACGATTCCCACAAACATGAACAAGTACTCCAGAATCCAAAAACCATCCTCTACATGCCACAACGCGTGTATATTGAGAAAGCATGTTAACATCTCTAAGACCCACATTAGCCACTAGATTGGTGACTTTTTCAATATCAACAGCACTTGTAGAACCAACCGTAGATCCAGATTTCCTTTGAGAGCACTCTCGTGCATAATGTCCGGTTTCTCCACAAACATGACATTTACCCGATCTCTTTGGTTGATGGTTGGTCGTTTGCTGTGACTTTTTGAATTCTTTTTTCTTTAGTGCTGTAAACTTTCTATTCTTTGATGCCCCTTTTCCCTTTTGACCAGATCCTCCAACAATATGATTCACACTCGATCCGACTTTACCTCTTTTGTCCTTGTTGCGCGTTTCCTCCTCAATTCGAAGGTGCTTCAACAGTTCATCCAAAGAGTAGTCCTCAGACTTGTTCATCATTCTCTTTGAGAAATCTTTCCAAGTAGAAGGAAGTTTTGCAATAATGACCCCTACTTGAAAAATTTCTGGCAGCGGAATAGAAAGCGCGGTCAATTTGTTAACAAGAACTTGGAGTTCATGCACTTGCTCCAAGATTGACTTGTCATCAACCATTTGAAAGTCTAAGTACTTGGAAATAAGGTATTTGTTAATACCTTCTTCATGAGCCTTGTACTTATCTTCCAAAGCTTTCCACAATTCTCTATAACTTGTTACCGGCGTGTATAAATCATAGAGACGATCCGAAAGAGAATTCTTAATGTGGCCAAGGCAAAGATCTTCAGCTTCCTTACGGACAAGTCTTTGCTTAGCCAAATCTTGATTCGGGACCTCTCCAGCCTCAAGAGGAGGGTCATCAGGGATTGCGGGCAAGCTGGATCAAGGATATAGTAGAGTTTTAGCACAACGAGCATGAACTTAACCTTGTCCGCCCAACGGGTATAGTTCTGGCCATCGAATCTGTCCAACTTGACAAACTCTTGATTCATGAATCTCAGATTAGCTGTTGGTAGTTCACCGTCCATTAGTTCCGTTGATTAAACACAAAAAATAAAATCCTTTAAGATTGTTGAAAACAATTTAATCAAACAGAAAATTAATTATTTATTATTAATTACCGAGTTATTGGCCAAACCAGTTTATTCCAACTTGAACAAAGTGATTGAAGAAAGGTAGAAGGAGACTGTCCCGTTATCGGACGAATTTAAATAACACGCAAAACTAAAACCAACCTGGCGATTTAAGAAACCGAGATTCTTGAACTGCACGGATAATTCCTGTCCTTAAAGGATTTTACGCGCCCGTATTGCTGTGAGCTACAGCGTAAACTCCAGGATTTAACGCAGAACTGATGTGGTATTCCAACAGCAATGGAAACCAGAAAACGTAGAAGCTAGAGAAGAAACAGAAGCACAGAGATGACAGGCTGCGAAAATTAGAGTGTTTGAATGGGTAGCAGGAGGCCTTTATTTATAGGTTGAGATCATAACTGAGAATGAGAAAAACGGGTAATGGGATAACCATTATCACAAACAGATTCGAATTCCTGGGTATATCCCATACGAATTCGAATTTCCTAGAGATAACCCCACTGGTTTCGAATTCATCTCTATCCCTCTATCCGAGTTTTATCGCATTCGATCTCGATCCACAGCACTGAACCGGACCCTAGCTAAAAATAAAAGCTCCTACCGACGATGCGTACGTGCGAAGTGCGCCTCAAACGCGCCCATTCGCGAGCTCGCGGCTCGACTCCGCGCGCGTGTGGGCTTGACCCACTTCTCAACCCATTTAACACTTTGGAGGCCCATAAGGGGGAATCCCTTATAAGGCACTCAAATTTCACTACCCCACCAATGTGGGATGGAGGAAACATACCAACTTATATGTTCATCATTAATATTTCCAACAGTTTCAGTCCAACTATTAAAAATGTGGTCATAAGGGCCAAGGGGCTGTAGGGACTAGTGGCATTACAAGTTACAACACTACTAAAGCAAAAAAGTATAGAATAATGGGCTTGGCCCATATGGATTTTTAGGCTTCATGTTACAAGTCCATTTAAATTTGAAGGCAACCTTGGGAATCCGCCCTCCATGTATAAGCTATACAACAACAGCAACCGTATCTAGTAAATGTCATAGAACGTACCTAGTAAATCTCACATATAGAAAAACTATTGATAAAGTCTAAGAAGGGTGAGATGTAGACAAATCTTACCTTCATCCGTAGGGATAGAAAGGTTGCCCCAGACCCCCGACACCATCAAAAAACATTAGACAAATAAGCAGACGTAAAAATATATAAGTAGAGAATTACCAAATAACAAAAGAAGTGTAGTAGGCAGTGGCGGATCCAGAAATTTTTTTAAGAGGTTCCTTTTGGTAGAATATCACTATTTTTTTCCAGATCATACAAGGTTTCCATAATACTTTTTTATTTTTTTCCAAAGGGGTTCCTGATCCACCACTGGTAGTAGGGACAACATAGTGAAATGGAAATGAATATATACAATCATAAATCCACGTATAGACATAAACGTAGAAAGACAATCAGATACAAAGTCCACCTAAAGTTTAAGGGAATCTAAGCCCCTTAAACAATGCTAATTTAACACAGAACAAAAAAGACATCTCTATTTCGACCAGGGGCGCAACATCTAGTTGGCGGGAGGGAGCGGCCGACCCCCCAAACTTTTCGCTCAGTAGTGGAGAGTATGTAGTTTTCGTATAGAAATTTTTGGTATATACGTTTTCGACCCGTCGGTTTATAGAAATTTTTGGGTATATACGTTTTCAACCCCGGTCGGAAATCTCAAGCTTCGCCACTGATTTCGATCGTCAACACAGCTTGATCACATGACTTCTTGTGCTCTTTTATTGAACTTTCTTTTGTGTGAACATTTCATGTAAAGTTTAAACTTATTCCTTACTTAAAAGCAACCATAACTCTTAAGATATCTAAACGATTATTGGTGACTACATTATTAAGCATAATCATATGTGACATACATCTTTTTAAAAAGATTATTCAAGAAGTCATACTTTAAAGAACCTTTGAGACCCCCTATACCCCACCACTACCACTTCTCCTTTTTGATAATATTAATAACATTTATGGTCATACAACTATACATATATAACTATACATACAAGCATGCTAAAATGGATAAAACAAACAAACAAACATTAGTTGGAAAACTGTTCATTCATATGTCTAAACATAATGCATGCACTCATGCAGACCATATATTAAAATCAAGAACTGATCATCTCATCATGCATGCTGATCCATGAATTCACTATCTTATTAAAAATAAAGCTAATGTGAACCCATTGACATTTGTAGAATATAGAACAACATATCACCAAAAGAAGCGTAATCGCGTTAAGTTGGAGCTAAAGCGCCACCATTACAGAATCGAAAAAGACACCAAATCTGTTGTATCAACTCCTTGTCTTTTCCTCTTTATTGGTTCGATGAGTCAGTCGGACGATCAAGCTCCACTAATTTATAAAAAAAAAAAAAAAAAAACTATGCGTTAATATGAGTAAAATGGGCTCAATTAGTCAGCTTCTAGCACTATATATAGAGCTTGTTAGATGGAATATTAGAACCATATTGTATACAAAAATGGAGAGTAATATACTCATTGTCATTAGTTTGAGTTTAATGTTAATCCCTTTTGCTAAACCTCAAGGGGGGTTAAAAACCGGGTTTTACTCGTCTACTTGTCCGAAAGCTGAAGCGATAGTGAGATCGACGGTTGAGGCACACTTCAAGGATGATCCTACTGTTGCTGCTGGACTTCTCAGGCTTCATTTTCATGATTGCTTTGTTGAGGTACTACTGTTTACTTAAAAGGGTGTTTTTGGAATGAAAAAAAGTTTTGTACTTTATTAATAGGGATGTAATCGAGCCGAACCAGGTTGAGCTTAAGCTCGAGCTCGAACTTAAACGAGCCATCTTAGGTCGGCTCGTTTATTTTATCGAGCTGAAAAGTCGAGCTCGAGCTTGGCTCGTAAAATGTTTGAGCCAGCTCGAGCCAAATCAAGCTGGCTCGTTAATTTGTTTTGCTTTTTTAAATTTTTTTTGGAAATATTGATAACATGAGAAAAAAAATGATAAAAATACACAAATATCTATACGTGTTATTTTTATTTTTCTGATATTTTAAATATCAAAAGACATATTAAAAATTATTATATGTAACTTTTATTAGTTAATTAAACTTAAAACGTTAACACTTCAACCCCTCCCAAATGTTTTTTTTTATTTTAATACATTTAAAATTTAAATTCATTTATATAAAGAAGAATAATTCAAGCCGGCTCGGGAGCTCACCAGCCAAGCCAGCTCGTTTACAACCGAGCTTTTTTCGAATTTTTTTTTCTAAGCGAGTTGCGAGCTTTTTGAACACCCCTATTTACCTATTTACTAATGGGTTTCCTTTTTAGGGCTGTGATGGGTCAATCTTGATCAAGGGTAAATCTACTGAGATCACTGCACTGCCTAATCTTGGATTAAGAGGATTTGAAGTCATTGATGATGCTAAGACACAAATAGAAGCTTTGTGCCCTGGTGTGGTTTCTTGTGCTGATATTCTTGCATTGGCTGCGCGCGATTCGGTTGATTTGGTAATCTTTTTGTCCATGATTGCTAAACATGCATATTATCCTTATTATGATTATCTAGTTATCTTATGTGTTTTATGTGACTTTCAAGAGTGACGGGCCAAACTGGGCGGTACCAACAGGGAGACGAGATGGCAGAGTCTCGTTAGCTTCTAAAGTATCAGGTTTACCATCACCGTTAGATTCGGTTGACACCCAAAGAAGCAAGTTTGCTGCTAAAGGACTTGATGATAAAGATTTAGTGACACTATCTGGTATGTTACGCATCCCCTCAAACGTGACACCTTAGATTAATCTCACGTCGTTATGCATTGCCAACACTAGGGAATAGAGATATTGGGCTCTAGGAATATCCCGACTAAAATATCACCAATGCTTCTTGGACGCATTGGCTTAAGCGTGCTTGAGTGGCAGCAATCAAATGATGGGTGACATCCTAGGAAGTCTCAATGTAGCAAAAGAAATATAATAATAAATAATTACAACTTCAAACAGCAAAAGCGCATTCTAGCACTATTCATAGTTGATCATCTGAGGATCGGCCAGGTGGGCGATGGCTCAAGGCCAAATGGGCCCACAAAATTTTTATAATTTTTTTATATATCTATTAAATAACCTCATATATTTCATTTAACTAGGAATACTTGGAGTTACAACCAATTTCAAAAGGGCCAAAATGTAAACCAAAAGTAACCATTCAGTTTTAAAAAGATCCAAATTTCAAACAATCAAACCCGAATCAAATATTATATATGTGATTGATGGTTTATATTTTAGGGTGGAGGGCCCGGTTTTTTTATCTCGGCGCACAATTTTTTTTAACATTCTCGGAGACGGGCCTGAATGTCATATAATCACTTTATAACTATGAATGTACTGATGAACAGTTTTGTGATCTAGGTGCACATACAATAGGCCAAACAGATTGCAGATTCTTTCGATACCGTCTATACAACTTCACAACAACAGGAAATTCAGACCCGAGCTTGAGCCAGTCGGCTCTAGCCCAGTTTCAAACCTTGTGTCCAAAGAACACCGATGGCACCGAACGAGTGGCATTGGATATAGACAGCCCAACAAAGTTTGACGTTAACTATTTCAAGAACGTGCGCGATGGAAATGGTGTTTTGGAGTCGGATCAAAGATTATGGGGCGACCCGACGACTCAAAAGATTGTGAGAAACTATGCAGGAACATTTAGAGGGTTGTTGGGGTTACGATTCGATTTCGAGTTCAAAAATTCTATGATCCAGATGAGTAGCATTGAAGTGAAAACTGGTACACAAGGAGAAATTAGAAAGGTCTGCTCCAAGGTTAACTGAATGTTGGGTATTATAGTCATTTTATGTGTTGAACAGGTTGTTTGTGAATGTGAGTCCTACATTCCTAGGTTAACTGTTTTAACGGTATTGTATAACAAAGTTATCAAATTGGTTATTGTATCTTGTGTATTGTATGATAAAAGTTATTAGTTAGATAATGTCTATTGTGTGTCTTTTGTTTTGGTCAACTTTTTGTATGTTTATACTGAAAATTGTTGAAAATGTACAAAAATTATTGAACCTTTTTTTATGTTTAGATACGTTAGGTTTTATTAACATAATGGTAAGTTACAAGTATGATTAAATCTTATATATTCTATAAAAAAATAACTTCAGAATATTTTTTCATAAAATTAAGTAGGGATGAGATAGTATGGGTACCGTACCGAACTGATACTCTACCACATGGTATCGATACCGAAAATTTGTGAAAATTGAATACTATAGCGGATATGTTCGGTCGGGACCAGTATGGTACGGTCCGTATAGTATTGTTAAAAGTCCTGAACCGGTACCGTATCGCATGTTACCAATACCGAAAATTGAGCTAAATTTAAAACAAATACCGTACAACATATGTGCGGTCAGTACCGTTATGGTATGGAATTAGTATAGAATTCGGTATGGATTTCTCATCTCTATTTATAAGTTTAGAGAGCCATTAGAAAATGATTTTTTTTCCCAATAATTACTCGTGTTATATGTGTTCGTTTGTTAATTTTAGGCAACAAACACTCATGAACACAAGCTAATGTTCATGGATATATAATACATTGATAATTATTAAATATTTTAGTTGTCGGAATTTTGAAGTATTTAAATAAAATTATAAAAACTAAAAACACTATAAACTATGGTAACATAAACGAACACGTTACCGAGCGTTCACGAACTTGGCCTTTGTTCATGTTTGTTCATTTAACTAAACAAACGAAATTTCTTGTTCATGTTTGTTCATTTATTAAACGAACGAACACAAACGAACTTTCTGCCGAACAGTTCACAAACTATTTATTGAATGTTCGATTCGTTTGTAGCAATAGACCTAACTATAAAACTGTGTATTTTAGTTCTTTACCAAAAATAGCCCTGGAAAGTCATTATCTTGGTCATGGTGGGACAGTGAATGGAGGCAAAAGTGCCATGGGTATTTCTGTCATTTTACTCTTAAAAACAATCCCAGGAATCTCAACCATCATCCACCCATTTCACCGTTAACACAATCTTGAATATTTCAAAACAATTCAAGAAAACATGGAGAGCACACTCTTATTGGCACCCAGATTTCTTTCCATTCAAAGTAAGTATTTTTAATCTTCAAATTTAATAAATTTAGGTTCTTTAAATTTTGTTTCATAAGTTCAAAAATTAGATTATGAACTTGAGAAATGGGTCATATTTGGTTTAAGTATATATATATATATATATATATTTTTTATATTGTATGTTTGATGAACCCTAGTCCTGCAACTCTGTGTGTATGTGTGTTATTTTATAGTTTATACAGTTATGGAATCTATAATGTTGGTTTTAAGTTGTTGTTTTCTAATTAGGCAGAGAATTTAGTGCCAATGTGAGACAATTTCAGTCCTCATTTTGTGGGAAATTGATTGCTAACACTCAGTTTGCAAGAAGAAATGATGCATATATAAACCACAGAAGTAGCTTCAAGATCACATCTTTGGTAAGATTACTTCACTTTTTGTTCATCACATGTATGGGAATTTTAGATATTTTAGTTGCTTTCTTGGAAAAAAATCAATTTTTTTATATTATGTTTTTGTGTGTTTTTTTTAATTAATATTAGTGTTTTTGTGTGTTTTTTTTAATTAATATTTAGTGTTTTTGTGTGTTTTTTTTTTTTAAGTTTTCAATTGGCAAGAAGAAGGTGAAGGAAATTAAGAGAGAGACTATTGTCCCAGATCCAGATTACAGAATACCTATTGTTCTTCTTGGTTTGTAATGATTCCATAATCTTTTCAATTTTTCATAATGCATGTTTTTATCTAATTTTAATTGTGATTATTGCACTTGAAGAAGTTACTGAGGTGCTTAAGGTTATGGATAGTATAGTAATTTGACATTGATCTTAATAATAAGGATTTCAGTTTAAATCTGACAGATATTATGATAAAGAAAAAATATAATTTTTTTATGTTTTTGACAAACACTCTGAATTGAAGGGCAACAATCACTTTAGAAACACTAATCAAAACACCCCCCCTTGTCTTTAACCTTAGTTGTTCTTAAAATAATTGCATTATAAGAGATAGGGGTGCAAACAAGCCGAGCTTCTTGCATACTGCTCGACCTGGGCTTGAAAAATAGCTCGAAACCAGCCGAGCTTAATCGAGCTCGAGCCTGAGTCTAAAAGCAAGCTTATTTGGTAAACGAGCCCAGGCTCGAGCTAGAGCCAGCTCGCGAGCCAAAACGAGCCCACTATATATAGTTTTTAATTAATATATCAAATATATTTTTAATAATAAAAATTCCTATTTAAATATATGAAAAAATAATTAAATAATATATAAAATAATTCTTACAGTTTATAATATTATTTAAGTTAAAAACAATAAACGAGCCGAGCTCGAGTTCGAAAACTACCTACATGGGCTCGGCTTGTTTGCACCCCCGTTTTTGACAAACACACTGAATTGAAGGGCAACAATTAGAGATGTGTAATTCTGATAATTAATTTAAATTGATGATTAAACAGGTTTAGCTGGTGGTTTTGTGTATGGAGATAATCTAATAGCAGCTGCTCCTGTTGGTCTCCTTGGCTTACTTCTACTTTTCCAGGCACATTTTTCACACTTTAACTAAATGTTTTAAACTTTTATTTACTAAAAAGGTTAACTCTTCTTTCATAACTTTTAAATCATTTTGACATAGCACATAAAGAAAGTGTGTTCTTTTAATCGTATAGGCTTAACGCCTTAACTGTGTATCTTTTTTTTATAATACAGACAACTAGAGTGAGGTTTGTCTTCGACGATGAAGCTCTGGTTAGTACCTGCGAACCTTGACTTAATACTGTTAATAGGTTATTCAATCAATAGATTTTTTTAAAGTTTGTGTGTATTTACATACTTAAGGAGGTGAAAGTAGGAAAAGAGCTCGAGGAGTCGGGTGAAAATGTGTTCGTTGGTGGTAAAAACCGTTGGAAGTGAGTGTTTTCTTCCTGCATATTTTTTATATTTTGATCTAAATTTTATAAAGAGTAAATTGTCATTTTCTTCCCTGAGGTTTGGCCACTTTTGCGACTTTCTTCAAAGGTATGTTTTTCGGCATTTGGGTCCTCATGGTTTCAAAATCTTGCCATTTTCGTCCCTGAGGTTTGGCAGTTTATTGCGACTTTCGTCCCTCAAGGTTTGGCCCTCAGGGACACAAATGACAAGATTTTGAAATCACGAGGACCAAGATGCAAAAAAACAAACATTTGGATGAAAGTCGCAAAAATGGTCAAACCTCAAGGACAAAAATGACAAGATTTTGAAATCACGAGGACCAAGATGCCAAAAAACAACATTTTTATGGAAGTCACAAAAATGGTCATAACTCACGGACGAAAATGACAATTTACTCTTTCATAAAATAAACAATTTACATTTGCCACATGAACTGACATTATAACAGATATTCAACATTTGTAAATTGGGAGCTCTGGTGGCCAAATTTCCCAATTTTGGTTTACTTCAAAGAAACACAAACAAAACCCGAAGGACAAGTTCACTTTTTTCCAGTGATTTTTGTGAGTTTTCGGTTCATATCAGATTTTTCTTGCTTTTTTTTTAAAGAATTTGCTTCTTTAAGATGTGTTTTTTCCATGGTTATTATTAGAAAGGGAAACAGTTATATGACGTTATGGTGGAACGGGCCGGGCCTTCAAAGACAAGTGGCCCGAATTAGTACCAGCAATAGAGATCCATTGGTTTCGGCTCGCTGCAGGCGTTGAATATAAAAATTGCTCTGAATTTAAGTATATTGTTCATAACAACTGACCAACACTTATTTGTTATTTGATCATATGAGGACTTGTATATAATCATGGCAAGCATAGAACATTATAGATACCCTTTTTTTCGTACATGCTATGACGGTCCGATGTTTTAACTTTCAAGAACTCTAAATCAAGAAAATTTACCGCGTAAAACAATATATGTCTTTGAGAGAGGGATGATTGTTATGGAACCAATTTTAAGCAGATATCTGCAAAAACCACATAGATATAAGTGGGAGAACATAGGTTATAGAAGTGTTTCAATAACACGTTATGGATAAGTAAAAGTGTTTGTGCAGTTCTTACACTGTCTAAAATTGGTTCTATATGGAACAACCACACACACACGCGCACATTGAAGGCTTATACATAGCAGCGATCAGATGTGGTGGAAGAGAGATTATGTATTACATATAGTCTGATAAGTTCCATCAGGTACTTAGCATTCATATTATGTCAGTGAAGACTTGGTTTGAAGCCTTGGAGCTAATGTTAGAAGGGCAAAAGTACATGGATCAAAGCAGAGTTTGACCCTCAGGATGCCTTGAATTGGTTGCGTTACAAGGGTGGTATTACATTCTGATGTATTACATTCTATGCATTACCCACGAATGCTACATCAGTGTGAAGAGTGTATGTGGCAGTTCACTTAAGGGCCGTCTTGAACGCAACTTTAGATAGTTTGGACGAATAAGGACACTGCTTATGGCACATCAAAACATTGCGGCTAAGACTAGTTAATAAAAAGTTTAATCGTTGATTTTAGAACTTAAGCTAAACGATTGCAATTGGATTAACTTAACTTGTTTGGTTACATTGTTGAGGTGGTCGTATGCTTCATTTCGAACTCAAGTGCAAAGAATAAATATATCATACACAATACTACAATTCAACCACTCAAGCCGGCTCGACACTCGCAAAAGCTTAATTAACAAAATGGGTTTGAGAAAACTATCACACCGCTAACTTTTGTATTGTGAGTTCCTTGATAGAAGTCGCTAATCTTTGGAACACCTTAAGGTTATGTCCCACTTTATCCTGCACAACACATGAAACCATTATTTATTAAATTAAGATTATAATCCAAAGTAATAATAGTTCATACCTCTCTTAGCAATTCAAGTCTTTCTAAAATTGGAAGGAGCTTTGTACAAAATGAATCTAGGTCTTCTCCAGTTTGACTAGAATCAGATCATGCCAACAAGAAAAGTCAAAACTTACCAAATAATATATAATCATTATATACTAAAATATACTTTCTTCCAGCAAACCTGTTCTGAAAATGGATGAGAAAAACGTTGAGTAGGTTCTCTGCGAGCAGAAGCAAGAGAGTTATAAGCCGATCCCTGTTTCCCGCCACCCGACACATTTCCACCATTGCTATGTACCTCCTGCATGCATCACCAAGTACCATGTAAAATGGATATTTTTTAGAAGAGTAAAATGGCATTTTCGTCCCTGAGGTTTGGCAAGTTTTACGAGTTTCGTCCAAAGGTTTGTTTTTCCGCATATGGATCCAAAAGGTTTGAAATCTTGCCATTTTCATCCAACTCGTTCACTCCATCCATTTTTCTCCCTCAAGTCAAGGGTATTTTTGTCTTTTTGTTAACTTAAAGGGCAATTTGGTTTTTTTTCACTTTATGTACAAGCATTTAGCATAATGTACAAGTGTTCAAAACACCCTTACTAAATAATAAAGACGAAATACCCCCGACTTAATGAAGAAAAATGGATAGAGTTAACGAGTTGGATGAAAATGGCAAGATTTTAAACCTTTTGCACCCAGATCTGGAAAAACAAACCTTTGCACGAAAGTCGCAAAACTAGCCAAACCAAACCTCAGGGACAAAAATGGCATTTTACTCTTTTGAAAACAATACAACCCAAATCTATATAAAACTTAACGGTACCTTTTCTGAATATTGTCTGATGATGCTGCTTGATCTTCAGAAACGCACATTTTAATAATTTCATCTACCTCTTGTCTCGGTAGTTCATTAATGTCTTGAATCTGGAACACAGAATAAACAAATTCAGTTGTATGCTGACGTGGCAATTACAGATACACCAATTATGAATAAAGAAATTCAGACGAGTGACCTTATTAAGCAATAAGGATTTTTCTTCAGCGGCATTTTCAAGAGAGGTGGTCACCGAGTTGAGAAGAAACCCGAGTAAGCTTAATGTCGGCTGCTGTTGTCCAGCTGGCGCACTATAGTCGGTAGAATTGTTGGAAACCTGGTCATATCACTTCGGTCAAAAATGGGCAAGAATAGCGATTATATTAAAATAGTCATTTTATAGCTTATACACACCTGAAGTCTCAATGATTTGTTTTTCACGAGAAAGTAGAGATAAGAGCTTAGGCTAAAGCATAGACGATACGTGCTGGATTCAGGTTTCTTCTGTTTCTGGAAATCATTTGGTCAGTAAAAGATATATCAGTAGGAATTATATGTTACTTATAACACATTATATATACTATAGATATGCTATTTTGTCACATCAACCAACTTTTGTCCCTCAACTTTGGCATTAACTAACTTTTGCCACTCAACTTCAATAATGACATGTTTAGCCCAACGACATATTTAGCCCGTTAACTAAAACAACTTTAGCCTCACAGCGTTAATCATAAACAACTTTAGAGTTTAGACCCTCATCTTTAATAGTGACATTTTTAGCCCCTCAACTTTAATAATGATATGTTTAGCTCCTTAAATAAAACAACTTTAGCCTCTCATCAAGTCTCAACTATAATAATAAACAACTTTAGACCATCAACTTTAATAATGACATGTTTAGCCCGTCAACTTTAATAATGACATGTTTAGACCCTTAACTAAAACATCAAAATTTGCTTATTTTTATCTGCGTTTCGAACCCACTGCGGAGCGCGGGTGGTAACCCTCTAGTAAGTATTAAGATGCTATCAATACAACTTACTGACTGAGCTGAAGAGAGAAATGTTGAGTCACGTGAGAAGAGAGTGTGCATCAATCCAAAAAGTCCTTGAACAAAACCGTACTCAGCTCCTTCCTCATATGGCCATACCTACAGGGTAGAAAAACATAACAAAAAATGAGGAAAATGGTAAAAACATCAAAAAGAAATTACATAAGTTAGATTAGTATTAATAATGACAAACCTTGCTAAGAATTCCAACAACAATATTCATTTGTTCCATTGCGAGTTCATCAGCATCAGCGATATCTTGGCGAAGTACTTGATCAAAAAGTAGTTGATGACCTTTGATAAAGTCAACTACTTCACGAACAATTTTATTCTTTACCTACAAAAACAAAAGAAAGAGAGGGTTACTGTCATATATGTAATGTAGTAAAATTACTGATTCGACCAAGCAAACTTAAAATATGACAACTCTACCTCAAAAAACTCAGATGTTTCAACCAATGAGGTCAAAGAGAACACCAAACGAAGTGATGGAGAAACCACCATTCGTTGTCTGTGAACATCAGCAAATGACTCTTTCCCAAAACTAGTGTCAAAACGCCTTATGTTTCCCTGTGTGATGTGTGATGAAGATCTGACTTTAATTTATATCATTTTTTGAGTAATCAACTAGGAAAAAGGATACAATACTGACCTTAACTTGCATGTTTTGTGTCATGCATGAAGAAATATGCTCAAACGCACCCATGGAGAAAAGAATCTGAGCCCCTGATTTACCATACTTGTGGCTAATTCTTAGTAATAGAGCAAGTTGTGCTTCAAGAGCGCACAACCGCTGTAACGGATCTATCGAATGCATGCTATCCTATTTCATGAAAAAGGAAATATATGAAAAGTTATTAAAATACAAGAAAAGCAATAACGCAAGTATAAAGACTGAATTTCATAATTTGTATCAAACCTGATATGAAACATTGCTAATACTCATGAGGCAAGACCTCAGAAAGCCTCTACTTTGAAGTTGACTTAAGAAAAACTTCTCATGATCAATACAAATCAATGCATCCAGAACAAAGAGTGCCATTATCTTTCCAGATTCACTAGCTTGAGTGGCATCTTTAATGACCAAATCTAAAACCGATTGAGCTTCTTTTCTTATTATAGATAAGTTTGCACGTGTCAGCTCAGCCTGGTCGTGATCAATCTGGAAAAAAAGAGCAAGCAAATTAGTGAAAATTGACATAAAACCAAAATTTCATTATGATTACATTTACCTTCTCAAGATCCAAATCTCCATTTTCTTCCTCGTCAACCAACAAAGACTGAAGAACAGTAGTAGGAACATCTGGATCAAGTACGTGCTGACAGTACTGGAAGTAGCTTAGAAGTAACGTGTATTGCCTAAAATTAGAATTTAACAAGAATCAGAAAACACTAAATTAAAATACATATATTATTAACAGGAAGAACATATAAAATATTTATAAAAAATTATACCGTCTCCTTAATGCTTCTGATGTATCGTTTCTCAAGATTGCCATCATGATCTTATATAGGATAGAGTGACATGCACCATTTGATAGTCGTTTTGTCATAATAACATCAAGGCATGTTACAGTGTCAGAGTTTAGCGCACTTGAGCTAATAAATCTCTCATCACGCAATTTCGCCATGCATGTAATTGAAACCTTGAAATTCAAATTATTCATAAGTTAACATTATCGGAAAACAACCCCATGTTAATAAATTAAAAGATTTTAATTACCTGAGTTAACATTAGTGCCATCTTTAACGAGCAATCTGGAGAACTAGAAGCGTTTAAAGAGCATCAAGCAACTGAAACAACATTTCAGATCGATTTTCCATGGAGGATAATCTTCTTGACGCTGAAATCTGATAAAAAGATAATTTCCGTACAATGTTAATGTAGATTAGATTGAAGTGTCACCCAAATTTCCAAATAAAAGAAATTGCAACTAGGGCTGCAAACAAATCGAACGAATTCGTTTATTAAAGAAATATACGTGTTCGCAACTGTTCATTGTTGGAAGATATAATTTCGTATCAAACTTATAGTATTGTAAATATGCAATTATCATAAAACTTATGTCTAGGCTAGTATTATAATATGTCACAACCGGCTATGTTGTGAATAATTATGTTGACAGTTATCCTTGGCGCCCATAACCGCTCATAACTGTCTTGCTTTGGCGCCAAGAAACTGTAGGGTATAAATAGGTGTTGTATTGTCATTTGTATTGTAATTGTTGCTGGAATAAAACTCTTTTCTCTCTGTCTACTTTTCTGTTATCGAATCTCTGTGTGAATCAAAGATTAATGGCGAACGAGATTTTATGTTGGTGTTAGGAAATGAACGTGCTCGTTTGTTAACTTTTATGTTCGAGATTTTATGTTCGTGTTCGTTTGTTAACATTCATGAACACAAATGGAAACAATGAACAGGATAATACTGATACTTATTAAATGTTTTTTTTTTGGAAGTATTCAGATAAAATATAAAACTAAAAACACTAATAAACTATCGAACACAAACGGAAATAAACGAACACTTACCAAACCTTCACAAACATAAATGAACGAAGACGGCCTTTGTTCATGTTCTTTCGTTTAATATGTGAACAAACACAAACAAACTTCCTGTCAAACGGTTCGCAAACTGTTTGCTGAATGTTAGGTTTGTTTGCAGCCCTAAATGCAATGGATGATTTTACCTCAACAACTTGTGACCATCCTGCTAACATATGAAGTTGAGCAGCCTGTTCTTCAAGGTTTTTGTTGTGTTTATATGCCCATCGAAGTAATTGTTGAACGGTATTCTTTACTTCATTTAGTTCAACTTCACTACCAAAGGAACTCAACTGTGGATTGTCAAAATTGCACTTCTGAAGATGTATAACAAGAGGAAACGCATTTATTACCAAGATGGAAAAGTGGTCAAAGTCAACGGAAATTGAAATGAAAATAGATACCTGCCAAAGTGCGTCTCGGAATGAATTTAGATCAATCAACCGATCATCTCGTTCTGAGTAGTAATAAACACCTCCTTTTTCGTTAGTTGTTGGATTCGCAAGTATATCATCAGCCTGTAAAAAGGAATTTAATCATATTTTAACCTAATTGTATGAAATGATCAAGTATAACAGGAAACCTGGAGAATAATTTGGTGATTAGTGATTACCATTCGTCCAATTTTTGTGTGAGAAAGAATCTCTGAATGCTTCATTGTTGTATCTGGAGACCTAAACTGGATTATCTCAAGCAATTCTAATACCTGAGAAAAGTCAAAATGAAATATTTTAGAATAATAATCATAAATAGGGTGTAAACAAGCCGGCTACTTGAGATCGGCTCAAAAATAACTCAAAACGAGCTCGAGCTTAAAAGTAAGCTTGTTCAGTAAGTGAGCCCGAGCTTCACTTATTGAGACCGAGCCGGCTCGCAGGCCTAAACAAGTATAATATATTATATATATATATCTAACTTTTAATTAACATATTAAATATATATTTAAATAATAATTATTATTATTTATAAAATTATGAAAAGATAACTAAATTTTATACACATGGGATCATTTCAGAAGTCTAAATAATTACAGAACTTTCAGAACTCCTAATAAACAATCTTTTGATTTATATATATTTAGGGCACTTTTATCATTTATTATATGTATTTTTATAGTTACACACATGTAAAGAGTAGTTTTATCATTTCTATATGTAATATTATGATTACACATGTGTAAACTAGTTTTTTTATATATGTGTAATTAGTTATTATACATATATATAATTTGGTTATTACACATATCTAACTACTCTTTAACATGTATGCAATCATAAAAATACATATGATAAATGATAGATACCTAATATAACGGATTGTTTATTAGTAGTTCTGAAAGTGCTGCAATTATATAGACATCTGAAATGAACCCAACCCTATATGTGTGTGTGTGTGTGTGTTATGTTAAATATAAACAAGCCGAGCTCGAGCTTTCACAAGTTAAACAAGCTCGAGCCTAGTTAAGCTCAGGATTGGCTCGGCTCGTTTGCACCACTAAATACTCATAAACAAGCAGTAAATTAAAAAAAAAAGATATATACCTTACTCCTGCGATGGCTCTGTTTGCAGTATCTTCAGGACTACTTTGAAGTAAAAGTAAATTATTGTCACTATAATATTCAGTTTCACCTTGACCAAACAGATGACCAATAATGCTGTGACACACTTCTCGATGACTGGATGATGTCACATTGCTATATGTAATTCAAGTGCTAAAAGCTTCAACAGCCATGCCCTCTGAACCAATGAAATGAATACTTGAATGTTAAACAAGTTCTATTTAGTTTTCTTAATTTATCGCAATAAGCACAAAGAAGTTGGCAAAACCTGATGCAGAGAACTGATTCGAAGTGGCTGAGTGTTATTTCTTTTTGGTAGTGGTGCAACGCCAATGTTATCCAAATGCTGTTGTAATAATTTCAAAGAATAAATCAGACAACTGCACAGTTAACTAATATTGATCAACTTTATAGGATGACAGATTGTACCTTGACAAAAAATTGATACTTTTTTGTACTAAGCAGATCAACTGTAGGACCACATGTAAGTGGATCTGAACATAATTCATAAAGCAGCTGCAAGAGATCACAACTTTTCTTTTTAAGTAAGAAAAGACAGACTACAAATTGTTAAAATATCTAGAATTAATCAGGACTACAATACATTACCTGAAATCCAAACTCATGAAGCAAATAATTAACATCAGGCTTTGGCAGTGTTTCCAGGATATCAAGAATAACCTTCAAACAACTGAACGATGTATTCGAAAAGAATAATGTGTTACACATAAGACAACATAACTCAATTAACTATTTCTTTGTCATAAAGTTACCTGTAGTTAAATTTTGGCTGTAACACTGTCCTCTCTATCGGGGAATCAAGATCAAACCTCAAAAGGAAGTGTGTTATGTTGGGGGCTGGGCGACTAATGTTATCAATGAGAAGCTACAATGTAAAGAAATAAAAATAAGAATTTGAATTTGAATTTGAATTGATGTCAGAAAGATAAAAAGAGCAAAGATACTAACTTGCATTATAAGCACACCCGAATCGTCAGAACTGTTTTCTATAACTTGACTCCCTTCTGAGCTTATTTCAAGACAAGAAGCATAATCTTCAACCAAAAGACCAGCTGAGTTCGATTTTAGTAGTAATGGTACAAGCCCGACCATGCGAGAACTGTCATGAAAAAACAAGTCCCTCTCGGGTTTGATAATGGCTGACCCACAAAAATGTTGCTCTCTTATAAAAATTTTACAGATGGTTATTGTGTTAAGATAACAAAAGCTATACTGTTATATAACAATCCAACTCCTACATAAAATGACTTAAAAGTTTTTTTATGCACTTTGAATGGGGATTTCATTTTCAACCCATTTAACATGTTTCCATTGTAGCTAATATTTTAAATTTGACCCGTTAGAAAAATAGCAAAACATAAGTCGAACTGCCACTTCTAGTCACAAAAGCACAAGATACATCATACATGAGCAAAACAATAGTGTATATCAGACGCATAGAGAAGAATAAAATAAAAGCCAGAGATAATGAATAGCAAAGAATACCTTAAAATGGTCATTATCTTTATCGAGCATTGTTGAATTTGTGGGTGAAAATCATATCTGATATATTCCAACAATGCTACAATCTGATTATGATCTTGGGAAAGTATAACATCAAAAGGCTGCACAGATAAAACCAATCACAACTTATAAGTAAAAACTAAAAAACAGACCCATACGTTATATTTATGAGTCTTTGGAGGAAGAGGGATAACAGGAATGATTATAAACACTTTTTTAACAATGTGTGGTAACCTGGTAAATGGGGCGCCAAAATTCAGAAACTGATAAATCCTTCTCCAAAACCAAAAGTACGATTTCCAAAGATAAACGCACGGCTTTTTCAAGCAGTAAACCGTAAGTATGATTGTCCGGTCAGCGATTATGGCATCCACGCCAGGCAAAAGAATGCCCATTATATTTCTAAATACAGTCTTCCCACTCATGAAGTCCTGCAAACATCACAAATCAATAATCCGTATGAACATATATAATAAACAAATCAAATAAATCAGTTTACCTTGAGCAATTCTATAACAGGAAGCTGAGTCTGGAGTGGAGTTGACTGTGATGCGATGAGCTGAGACTGATTGACCACAATGCCAATATCTTCATCTTTTATGTCGTACATACTCAATATCCTGTATATATTGCATATATTATGCCAAAGTTAGTAGACAAACTAGAAATCAACTAAATGATTTTATAGATGAAACGACTTACATTTTAAAGTGTTGGAGACATGCAACACCCAATTGCCATTTCTCAGATGGATCAGCATAAGCCCGTTGGGAAAAAGGCCCAAACACATGATCATATATGAACCTAAAAATACCTATAAATCTTCGTCCCCTATCAGTTGTGTCCCTTTCATCAGCAATTAAAGCATTTAACAGATTGAGGAATGAGATGGTGGAGGGATAATGTTCACTTCTTGCTTCTACTTCATTTAACTCAAATCTCATATCATAAACCTGCTATTACTTATCAAAGTGTTTAATTTGCAGTCACACTTCTAAATGGTATTTTATATTACACAAATAAGTTACCTGGGTACCCATCATTTGTCCAACTTGAGATCCAACAACTACCGGTAAATCGTACTGCTCAAGGAATCCCCAAATGGTATCTTTCAAGTTTGGGGAAACATCGATGAAAGTTGATATCGAAGTGCGTAAAGCACCCTACAACGCAACAGACGGCATAAGGAAACAAAAAGAATACTAAGAACTGTAGTAGCAGAGATGAACATACCTTCAGATAAGGGGGTACATTTTCATAACTAAGAAGTTTAAATAACGGTTCAATGTCAGGAAACCATGTCTTTCTTTCAATAGGGTTCCCATTTTCCACCACCTATCAACCATAAGAAAAGGACATGAATGAAGGTTAGTCAAAAAGAGCAAAAAATTGACCAAGAAATAGAATGACATATATTACATAAGTAGGCTAAAACACCTTGCGGAGAACACATAGATACGCAACAAGAGCTTTTGCGTCACCCTCTTGAATCTCTGGTAACATCGGGCCCGCATTTTGAAGGGCTTGCTTGAATTTCTCCTCATATATAGACAAACAATCAAACAAAGTGCTCCATGAAATAGACCGAAACGTTCTGCCCTGCAATAATTCATATACTTTGGAAGCACCTTCTTCGCTCGAAGCCTGAAAGTTGAAATTTAAACATGGAAGCTACATCATTGACCACAAGAACATTGTAAATACGTCAGAAACCAAGGTTACAAATTCAATACCAGTGTACTAAGCATCTTCAAGAATGCCACAAGTGTCTGGAAATTAGTGTGATCCTCTCCAGAAAATGTTACGAATGTCCATAAGACATCATTGCCAGATAAAAGTTCAGGTTCTTTCTGTAGAAAAAATCAAATCGTTAAGTAAAATAATCAAGAGCTGGAATAAACAAACAGATCCAAAGTATACTGACCTCATATATTTCACTAACAAACTCCATAAGTGAGACAAAAGTTTGAGGGGCGGATTCGGCATTTTGCTGAGAAGGTGCAGCCTTCTCCTTTGTTTCTTTCACCTACCAACCATGTGAAAAAACATCATATCAAGAACATAAATGTTAATAAATTAGGAATTATCAAGGAACATGACTAACCTTGTCTCTTGCAAGTGGATGAGACAGAAAAGATGTTACCAGCTTGTGTAAGTATGCATTATAGACGTAGATCATATCTTCATCATCATTCTGTAATGTATACCCACGTGAAGTTACACTGATAAAAAAAGAGTAAAATGCCATTTTTGTCCTTGAGGCTTGGCCAGTTTTCCGACTTTCATCCTTGAGGCTTGGCCAGTTTTGCGACTTTCATCCAAAAGTTTTGCCATTTATCCGGCTCGTTAACTTCATCCATTTTTCTTCGTTAATCCAGGGGCATTTTTGTCTTTTTTGTTAACTTAAAAGGGCAATTCAGTCTTTTTCACTTTATGTACCAGTATTTATCATAGTGTACAAAGAAGTCCTTAAGTGAAAAAAATCAAATTGGTCTTTAAGTTAACAGAAAAGACGAAAATACCCCTGACTAAGCTGAGAAAAATGGATGGAATAAACGAGATGGATGAAATGGCAAAATTTCAAATCTTATGGATCCAAATGCAGAAAAAACAAGCCTTTGGATAAAAATCGTAAAACTGGCCAAACCTCTTATATGAAAATGGCATTTTATGCCCTATTTTAATATTTAACAAAAAAAAGAACCTGGTAGGCTGGCGTTCGAAGAACTTTATCAATCAGAAACTGGAAAACGTTATTTGAGAAAACAACTTCGAGGCATGAACTTATATTTCTCCCATCGTTATTTATCTCACTTGCATCAGTTACATCTTGTAAAATCATCAAATGCACGGCCCATGCAAGTCTAACACAATGCATACACCCCTCAATTATCTGATCGTTTCCAATAGCCATCACCTATTGAAAAATAGTTGAAAAAATAGTGCTAAAAGTTCCGAATTAAGGCTTTAAAAATATTAATAACAGAGTACAAAAAGGTTTTGCACTTACAGTTTCATGGAAATCACGCCTGAATGAAGCATCACGTGACAAGATAGACATTTCGTCTGGTGATGCACTAAGAGCATCTGATATCAAAGAAATTATAAGAGAGAAAAGAAGGCTAAATGTGATCTGCAATACATAAAATGTTAATCAGTTAGAAAGAAAAGAAGGAAAAAGATATAAAAAAGATTAAAAATATACCTGGTTCTTTACAATGTCGGCACTGCCACTGATGTCCCCTGCACTATCTTTCAAAGTTGTAAAATATCTTTTACATCTTTTGGGCCTAGAAGCAAAATAAAAAGTATGTTTTGGTTAAAATACAACATAATGATCCCAAGGGCATAGTTATCGATAGCAAATAGCGACAAATAGCGACGAGGTACCTATATGCTACGTAGCGATAGCGATGAAATAGCGCTCGCTATTTCGTGTATAGCGATAAGGTAGTAGAAAATTTTAAAAATAAAAAAAATAGATATTTATAATTTATATATGTATATAATGTTAACTTTATACTTTTTATGCATAAATTCAGAAGTTTAAGGACCAAACGTAAACTGGTGAAGATTGAGGGGGTTAAATACTTAAATGTTTAAATACACAAACTAATTTTACACTTTTTATGTAAAATTATAAGTTTAGGGCTAAATATAAACTGGTGAAAGACAGAGGGGTTAAAGTTAAATATCTAAAGTTATTTAACCCTAGAAGTGTTAAACACGCCGCTCTGCATCTTCTTCCTCTGCTCGCATCTTCTTCTCTCAGGTTTCCGGCCAAAAATCAGCGCCGGCGACGGAATTCATCGCCGGAGGTCGCTATTTTCACGCTTTTCAGCCGCGAGATCCAAATAGAGCAGGTCCATCGATTCGCAACACTATTCGCGGTAGCGGTCGCTATGGCCGCTATCGATAACTATGACCAAGGGCACTATCATCACTATGACACTATATAACCTTGCGTGTTTACTTAACAATTCAAACAAAAAGAAATAGAAACTATTATTAAATAGCTTACTTGCACGTACAACCAGCAGTGATAGAACAAGACAGTGACTAAGAATGAGTCTTTCCCTACAAACAACAGCCCGTCTTTCCACAAGAGCGCCTCTTGAGTCAAGAATATAGCGCTCGGAGTTGGGTCCACCCAAACCAGCTGGTTCTTCTCGATTGAGTTCCTAAAAGTAAAAACAGACATTTTGACTCACAGATGACCTAGGGGCAAAATTCACGGAAATATAAAAACAACAAAAGATGACAAAAACAATACCTTTATAAGAGATATAAGCCTTTGGCGAAGCCCGGAATTGATCAGATCCTCAACATATTTTAAAATGTCAGCTTGAAGATCGGCCTCAAGTCCCTGATCAAGCACAATTGCCTACAAATATGCAAACGATAACATGTCAAAGAAAAGGAAAAGAAATTAACTGGTGGATGATGAAAGATGGAAAGATACCCGTAACAGTGTATAAAGTGCTGTTATTAAGTCTCGTCTCTCTGTATACCAAAGCCCTGATGTAAGGCGTAAAATATCCAATGGACCCCGTCCTTGTAATCCCCACTAAATAGATTTGATGCAGTTGTACCAATCAGATATGAGAATATAAATCAAACAACACTGAATGAATAGATTGCAAGTGAAAGTCTACCTCTTGATTAGCAGAAACAAGCAGTCTCACACAGTCTATTTCATTGAGATGAAGATCATCACTCAGCTTGAGAGCCTATATTACAAGTGGTTAAACTTATATGGTTAAACTGATCAATTGCTGGCAAAATAACTGACTTCCCAAAAATATTCAGACCATCCTAACTTTGTCAATTTGACCAGAAGTTGACCTTCTTTTTTACACGTAAACTAAAAGAGAGCAACAGTTGAAGCGTGTGAACTTACGATTTGAACATCTTGATCATCAAGTGGGATTAGCCCTGAATCAGGAAGCCTGGCTTCTTTAGACTCAACTTGTGCTCTGTCAGAGGCCTTCGGAGGCTACATACAAAATTTATACCAAATACACATAACTGTTAAGAAACAATAAACTTAAAGTTTACAAGTCTAACATTGTATGAATCAATCTGAATACTTAAGCAGCCGTAACTAAATCAGTCAATGTAATAATCACAACGAATACGTGTCACATAAATCAAAGCAAAACAGACGGATAACTTCAACTTCTCTTTCTATTTCTATCCTAAATTTTAAACAAATATGCATAACCGCGAAGAAACAACAAACTTACAAACTATACACTCTAACATAATATAAATCTATCTGAATAGTTAAGCGGCAATAACTAAATCAGTCTGTGTAATAATCACAACAAATATGTGTCAGTCACAGTACTGTACATTACAAGCACTTGACACAATACATACTTAAAAACTCAGCTTCTCTCGTCTCTTTCTATTTCTATAGTTATACTGAAAACTTTGATATACATAGACCTAATTGTTTTCAAAACAACTATTCAAATATGCAATGTCCTCTCACATCTATAACATATAACCTTTCCAACATATATAGACCTAATTTTCCATGATGTTCCAGTCATTATCAAATGAAAATTTGAGACAATACATAATAATCAATTTGAATACTTAAGCAGCAGTAACTAATTCAGTCTACATAATAATCACAACGAACATGCGTCACATAACTGCACATTACAGACACTTAAAACAAAAACTGACTGAAAATTTTACTTCTCTCTTTCTATCTCTATCCTAAATTTTATAATAAATATACATAACTGTGAAGAAACAACAAACTTTAACATGCAATTACTCAATCTGAATATATAGGCAGCAGTAACTAAATCAGTCTATGTGTTAATCACAACGTATGTGTGTGACATAAATATACATCACAGGCACTCAAAGCAAAATCGACTGAAAACTTCAACTTCTCTCTTTCTATTTCTATCCTACATTTTAAAACAAATATACATAACCACAAAGAAGCGACAAACTTACAAATTATAACTTAACATGATACAAATAAATCTGAACACTTAAGCATCAGTAACTAAATCAGTCTATGTAATGATCACAACAAATAGGTGTCACATAATTGTACATTACAAGCACTTGACACAATACATACTTAAACACTAAACTTCTCTCTTTCTATATAGACCTAATTGTTTTCAGAATAACAATTCAATTATGCAATGTCCTCTCGGCTCTCAGATATATACCATAACTATCAAATATATATAGACCTAATTTTTCATAATGTATACATCTCCAGTCATTAACAAATGCAAAACAGAGACAATACATATATCTCCTCTCTATATACAGAACTAACTAACAGATGTAACAAACTAAACTAACTGTAAGTCTGTAACTGCCCTAGCTACACATACAATATACACACTACTAGCTACAATCAGAGCACATATGAAACAAAACAATACAGATACTTGATAACTTATGCATAATAACATAAAATACAACAGAAATCGGTACCGGAAATGAAAGAGAGACCGGAGGGAGGGGAGAGAGTGACGAATGGCGTGAATGAGCTCAATCCGCTGCGACGGCGACGGAGTGGAGCCTAAGAGCGTGGACTCGATGGTGGAGAGCAGTTGCTTAGCGGAAACCATCGCCGATTCCGGCGGTCGTAGGGTGCGTTCTCCGGTGAGGTAGGAAGGCGGGAAAGTGCCCTAATTTGGTTCAGAGGAGAAAGACGGAGGGTTTCAAGCCGGTGGTGGTGGTTTAGGAGCGTGTATTAAAACAAGAAAATTTAGACGTTATTATTACGCTTATTAACCAAGCTTGGTGAACAAAAAAGGAATTCAAATTGTCTAAAAATATTAGATTTAAGATTTAAGAATGTTATTAGTTGTTATCTTAGATTCGTTCTTGAAACAAGGTTAACTAGAATTTGGTCCGCCAGCAGGGTTGTTCTTCGGGTTTTTTAATCGGGTTTCTGGTTTTTCGGGTTTTCAAAGCTAAATATTTAACCCGATAATCGAACCATTCTAGGTTCAGGTTAAATGGTTCGGGTTAGAACGAGTCGGGTTAGATCGGGTTTCGGGTTAGAAAATGAACTAGTTTAACATAAAAGTACAACCTTTAAAATTTTAAAATATCAATATTAGTTATTAACAAACACTATAAAAACGATTTTATAAACAACTCTTGTATTTCGGATTTGAATATATGGAATATATTATGTATGATTTGATTTAAAACTTTTAAAAATTAGAGATATGGATGAATTTTGTGATATAAAAGTTTTAGAAGATAGTGATTTAAAATTCTTAGAAGATATGGTTTGTTGCACATTGAATTATAAAGTATTTATAGGTCATTTTAAAAGATACGGCTATATCTAGAAAATATGGTAATTGTTTTAAATCTATTTCGGGTTAAACCGATTACCCATTATTCAACTCGTAAACCAATCCATAGAACTATATTCGGGTTCGGGTTTACATTTATTCGGTTACAGGTTCTTCGGGTTTCATCTACTTCGGGTGCGAGTGACTTCGGTTTCGGGTTGGGTTTCGGGTTTCGGTTAAAAAAGACAGCCCTATCCGCCACACAAGGGGTGCGTAATGAACTATAAACGAATTGAAATGCTAGCGCACCATTACATAAAACAAAATTTACCGTCAATATTTGTTTTTAACAATGATGGACCCTAATCTATTTTTTCACGCCGATTGCATTTTCATAATGTGTGCTGTCACGTCGATGGACACGTGCAGCTCTGCTTGTTTCATCCAAAAGGCACCAACTCTTTACGTCGGCTCGTTGAGCTTCGGCGGGGTACGACGATCAGATTCTACATCTTCAAGTATCTATAAAGATACAGTCTTGTGAAAAACTTCAAATCGTCGTTAGAAGTCGACATGCAAGAAAATCAAATTTAGATAACAAAATAATTGTATAAACATTGCAAAACTTATGAAAAAATCATTATAACGTCTGATAAAGAGGCTCGTCAACATCGGTGCAATTGGAACTCAATTCCAGGTTGCCATAAAGCGACAACCATGACGCATTCATCATCGTTTTTCACCTCCAAAATTGAATACAAATAGGAAACCATAAAAGAGGAAACAGATCATCAATCGCAAGGCTCAAAGACGTGGCATGTAAAGTGAATTGGTGTCGGGTTAGTTGTTAATCGGAAGTTAAGTTTCCTTTATAATAAACATTGGGTGTTAGCCAATTAATGTTCTTAACTTCTAATTAACAACTAATCTGGTACCAATTCCATTTAGCTCCGATACCAATTCAACTCCCAATCGAACAATCACACGAATAATAATTTGGATAACTCCCAATATTATGATTATCACCAAGAAAACTAACTCAAAAACTTGGATTACCAATCCCTACCAATAACATGATATATATAGCTAACTTATCACATTGGACGATAACTAGGATTCATATTAATTAATTTACACAACAATTATCTAACACACTTCTTAACATAATACATATAGGATATTAGACAATTATCCACTTTTAATTAATATAGTTAATCTATCAACTCCTAAACTCGAGTTGATCATTGTCTCTAACCACCTTCACGCATTGAAAGCCATGAATACGATTAGGAATTCCCAACAACACATGGCAACAACTAGTTGCTTAATTTAAGTCATTGCAGTTGTTACGCATTAAAATATCAACTCATCATAGCCTTTATACAACATCCAACCCCACAACTTATATACATGTTACTTTGTAAGTTCATCTTACAACACACAAAGAAGCCAAACAGCAAGATGTACAACACCTCAACCCCAAAAATAGTTACAAAATTGTTTCTAATTAAAATTGATTTTTTATTACTTTTAAGTTACAAAATCATTGTTAACTTGTAAGTTAATCTTATAACAACGATAAATGTCACGTGTCAACATCATATCATCCCTTATAATAAAAATAGTTGTTAATCAAAATTGGTTTCTTCATTATATTTTTAAATCGGGTTAATATTAAGAATTATTACCTTACTTCAAATATATCTTTAAGTTAGACCAATGTTTTTTTTTGTTAGATTGCATGTATCTTTATCCTCCTTAAAGGTTATTATTATAAATAAATATAAATGTATATAAATAAAATAATCGTAAATAATAAATAAGCCCGAGATATTGAAAAGCTCTCTCAAGAATCGAGATTGAGTTTGAAAAGTTACCTATGAATCAAACTCAAACTTTAGAAATGAAACTCTAAACAAATTAAACTAGAGCTCGAGCTTAGACAAGCTGGACCTAAGTTCGTTTACACCCAATAAGTACCAATCGGAGGCCAACAACAATATATAATTAACAAAAGATTAAACCTATAACTATGTTCTAAAAAGGAATCAACATACACTTCACCTTTATACTGACTATCAGACAAACATCCTTAACTCATTTCCACTAGGAGCATCAATAATACCATGAATCATAAATATGCAAACCAAGTGACAAAATCAAAACATTAAAAGATTGCATCAAGCCTAAGAACTTGACACATTTTTCCTTGATCCATCATCAGGGGTGGACCTAGCCTGTTAATAGGGCTAGCCCCCACTACCCCTTAACGCAGGGCCGTCCCCGAGAATGATATAAAACTTTTGGGCCTTGTGCGAGACAAAAAAATTAGGCACCCTCCCTATAATATAAACTCATTAATCATATATCAAAAAACCACAATACGACGATAATTATTAAAAATAAAATAAACAAAACAAAAGTATGTAGCAAAATAAAGTGTAATATGTGTAAACATATCCAAATTAGTTTGAAAAACGAACCTTTTCATATAAATAAGATTATTAGAACTTAATATTGAGTTCTCTTAAGTTTATATTGTAAATGGTTAAATGAGAAATAAAAAACCTACATCCATCAAACAATATTGAGTTCTCTTAAGTTTAAACAAGAAAACATGTTAAGTTTGTTATGTAAATGGTTAAATGAGAAGAAAAAAATAAAAAGACTTACAAATTTAGATGTTAAAATCAGAATTAAAACTAAAAATGAAGCTTGCAAAAGTTGCAAGTGAGCGCACATGGAGAAGCCAAAATGATAGCTGAAATTAGCCCCTTTGGCCCAAAGCCACAAACAAAAACTAAACATGGAAAAGCCGAAGTAATTGTGGTATTCGAACCTGCAAGAGTCAACTCCGAAGCAACTTCCGAATCCACTGGGCTAAAGTTCAATTTGTATATCTACACTACAATATATATAAAATATATAATACTTGTTTTAAACAACTTGGGCCCTGTGCGTTGGCACCTCTCGCACAGGCCCAAAACCGACCCTGCCTTAACGCTCAGCCGTTATTAAACATTCTTTTTTTCGATTTTATAACCCTTTTCTTGAAACATTGCCCCAGTAAGGTTTTTCTATATCCGCCATTATCCATCATCACCTTTACTTTCCTCCAAAAGCTTACCAGCTTCTTCATCAGCTTCTTAAGCCAACCAATCTTTAACCACACCCTCGGCATTCATTGTCAAAATAGATGTCTTCCCAACAAGCAAAAACACCACAAGATTCAAACCGAACGCGCAACAAGAATTAGTCTCAAACAACGTAAATAGTATTTAATAAAAAAAACGTGGACGGCAGGATTCGAACCTGCGCGGGCAAAGCCCACATGATTTCTAGTCATGCCCGATACGCACAGGCCCAAAACCGACCCTACCTTAACGCTCAGCCGTTATTAAACATTTTTTTTTCGATTTTATAACCCTTTTCTTGAAACATTGCCCCAGTAAGGTTTTTCTATATCCGCCATTATCCATCATCACCTTTACTTTCCTCCAAAAGCTTACCAGCTTCTTCATCAGCTTCTTAAGCCAACCAATCTTTAACCACACCCTCGGCATTCATTGTCAAAATTGATGTCTTCCCAACAAGCAAAAACACCACAAGATTCAAACCGAACGCGCAACAAGAATTAGTCTCAAACAACGTAAATAGTATTTAATAAAAAAGCGTGGACGGCAGGATTCGAACCTGCGCGGGCAAAGCCCACATGATTTCTAGTCATGCCCGATAACCACTCCGGCACGTCCACTTGTTATGATTTTTTAACCTACTATAGAAGTATTATACAGTGACACAGTTTTGTTTTTATGTATGTATTCAGCTAATTTACATATTTTTATACTGGTATTTAGTTGGATGATTTAGTAAGAGTTTATAAAAAACAAGTTAACAAACTCTAATGAAAAGGTTCTAAATAAAGAAGTATCAAGCTATAACATATAAGAAAAGGGCAAGGATGATAATTTATTAAAGCGAGCCATGTTTAACTCAAATTCGACTCGAAATTCATATGAGTCACCTAGCCCGAGCTAAGTCAAATTTAAAGATTTTATAACGAGCTAGTTATGAATGCTTTACGATCGGTCTAACTCTAGAAGCTACATATTTATCTGATTATGACAATTATATTTAGCGCTTAAACAATGATTGTCTTATGTTATAATTTATCGCTTTAATTATTTACAATCTAGTAAATTCTTAAAATTTCAAACTGATTATGTCGTTCTCAACTTCTAATATCTTAGTTATCATCGAATATGATTATGTACATTTCAATCACTTTCTAGGCTTTTTAGATTCGATTTTGCATCTTGTTTTCCACCACTGATTATGATCAATGCCATACAGCATACAATACAACTTTATATCTTTTGCTTGTATTTCACTTATTGTTAAAATCTTTTATTGGTATTGCTTTAGTTAAAAGAAACTTGGATCAAGTAGTGTTGAGATGGTTAGTACAAATGGTGTAAATCATCATTAGTGTAATAGTGTTCATGATTTGGTTTAAGCCGAAAAACCAATAATCGGTTTGATTTCACAACAATTGTTCACTTCTTGACCAGGGTCCAACGAGTCATCCACAACAATTGTTCAGCCCCATGGGGGCAGGGGTTTGTCTTTGGAAGATTAGGATTTGCAATTCAGAAAGTGGCGGCGGGCAGCTTGTTTCCAGTCTACCTTCTGTTTTGATGTAACTTGATTAAAGCGATAACAAAATTTTCGATGTTCCAATAAAAAAAATCATAAGTAGCTTATAGAATAAATCACAATGCGCCTTATGCTCACGAATACTGGTTTAAAACATTTGAAAACACATATAGAAAAACAGACAAATAACCGCGACAACAATGGGGAGACAACGTAAGTAAACCTTGAGCTGTCTTCATTACTACTTATTGAACATGCAATGACAGCCTCGGTGACCCCACACGCGCGTCCTAGTGCTTGCTTTGAAGGAACAAACACGTACGCTACGTTCTGCCAAAACAGTTATAAATGATTACAAAAGTGATATCAAGCTCAAGATGTCCATTGATGTTGACAACTGAGATTGTTAAATGATTGTACATACGAAGATGATAAAATAATTCAAGAACCAATTAGCGCTTACAATTCAAGATTCTTGATTTTTCGTCGTTTAAATCAAAGCATCATATTCAGTGAATCTTTAAAATTTATATCATGCTAAAAAATGAAGACAACTCATTGATACCCACTAAAATCTATAACAGCATCATGATTCATTGGGCCGACGTTCTTAAGTTTAATGGGAAAAAACGGAAAAAAAAATAAGAAAAAGAAAACGTGGACGGCAGGATTCGAACCTGCGCGGGCAGAGCCCACATGATTTCTAGTCATGCCCGATAACCACTCCGGCACGTCCACTTGTTATGATATTTTTACCATACGTTGTGTTTACGTATTCAACTATTCTACTATAGTTTTTTAATTTGTGGGATTTACCGGGTATGATTGTTGTTGTTGTATTCAATTACATATTTATATACTGGTATTTAGTTTGATGATGTTTTACAGTTTATTATAAGTTAACAAATTGAAATTGAAAAGGTTTCAAAAAAAACAAATATCAAGCTATCAATATATAAGAAGAGGGCAAGGATGATAATTTATATAAGCAAGCCACTTTTAACTCAAATTCGACTCAAAATTTCATATGAGTCACTTAGCTCAAGCTGAATCAAATCTAATAGAGTTTTTGACGAGACTGAGAATGAAATACGACTCAAGAAGCTATACGTTTATTTAGTTATGACAATTGCATTTACAACATTAAACTTAATTTTTGTACCCAACATGCATCTTATAATACAATTCTTGTGTATTATTATATTCTCGTATGATTATTTACAATCAGGTAAATTCTTAAAATTTCATATTGATTATGTCGTTCTCAACGTCTAGCTGACACCATCGTTATCATCCAAAACCACTTTCTAAGCTTTTGTATTTGATTTGCATCTTGTTTCCACCACAACTATATCGTGTCATACAACACAACTTATTAATATCTTTTTGTCTTCATCTCCATGAAGAGTATCAGGTACGACAAGCCACGACTTATGATCGGTGTCATACAACACAACTTTATTTAATATCTTTTTGTCTTTATCTCCAGTGAAAGAGTAGTCAGGGTACGACGAAGCACACCTGGTACGTAAACGAATACAGATCATGTGGGTTTGTACTGATCCACTTTCGAGATATCAAGTGACAATTGCTCCATCTATTAAGAAAGGACGCGAGGGGTCAGGGTACTCTTTTCTCTGATGTGCGCTACACTATTGTGTCCTATTCCTCAAGGAGTGTTATTCTAAATAGCTTTTATTGGTATTGCATATGGTTATTTCCTAAAAATTATACATATCAACAATTAAACTCTCTATCGGTTTGGTTTTGCAGTCGGCTTTTTAAATAAAAAATAACACACCTTTTGAAACACAAATAGAAGAAAGATCTATCCATCTTTAAAAGACAATGCATGTTCTTAAAAAACACTCATGAAAATAAACAAAAGCAGCACATAACCACTACTACATTGTTACATAAAACTAGAAGTCATTGTGTTGACGGTGCAAAAATGCATAATGCAGACATAAAATCTCAATACAATAAATAAAGATAGTTTTTTTAGGAAAAGAAAGATCAAAGCCTTTGATCAAGCAAGGCCCATCACACCGAATTTCCATATTTCATCTTTTTAGATCAGCAGTTTCTCAATCGCATCCTGCAAATCAAACGAAAACACGTCAGAACCCAATCGCATACTCACACAGAAAAAAAAAAAAGACAAAAAATTGCGACGTTAATGGAAGATAATACGAACCTTGAGTTGTTGTATTTGGGATCTCAATTGACTGCCTTCGTTACTGGTCACCGAACATGCAATGACAGCACGGGTGACCCCACATGCGCGTCCAAGTGCTTGCTTTGAAGGAACAAACACGTACGGTACGTTCTGTCGAAACAGTTGTAAATGATTAATAATAGTGAAGTCAAATCAAGATGTCGATTTATGTCGACATTTAGGTAAACATACAACGACGGCTCAATGATTTAAGAACCAAATCGTTGCGTATAATTCAAGATTCTTGATTTTTCATCATTTTAATGTAAAAGCAACAAATTCAGTAAAAAAATAAAATTGATTGATGATCATTTTAATCTATAAGAGCATCATGATTCATGATTTTATTCATCATTTGAAGCGAATGCGTAAAAGAATCGAAGACAGCTAATCGGTACCCACTAAAAATCTTGATTTTTTCTTCATTATCATATAACAGCAACAAGATTTTGGATTATCCTCATCGTTTTAATCTAACGATACAAATTAAAGACAGTTGATCAATACCGACAAAAATATCTTAATTTTTCATCATGATAATGCAAAAGCCACGAAATTTGTGATTTTTTTCTTCATTTTACTAGTTCCTGAGAATTAACACGGACGAATGCATATGCGATCTATCTTCCTAATAATTGACTATACATCATATAAAAATATATATATATACCTTGTCTTCCGCAAGAAGGGGAAGATGAAGAATAATTTCGAGAGGCTCAGCATCGGCCGCCATCACTACAAACTCAGATATACCCCTGTTAAGGGTCTTTGTAGCTGTAAATTAAAAATTAAAAGAAAATATTAGTGTCATAAATAGCAGACACTAAGGCCACCCGTAGTGGGGCGCCTTGAGTGACTTTTTGGTGCCGAAAACGCCCCAAAGCGTCCCCAACACCACTACGGGGGGCGTTTTGGGGTAAACAAATTTGATGGGCGCCACACTCAAGCCGGCGTTTTGCAGCACTCTCCACTCACAGACACATATATACATATATTTATATGTATAATTAAAGGGTTTATTTATTAGTTGGGTAATGATGAGGTAGGGGCGTTTTGACTACGGGCTCTATTGATATAACGTCCCATAAAGCCCCCTGCTGACGTGGCACGACACGTGTCAGACAACGAGCGTTTTGACTACACATGACCTAAAAGATAACACTCTGACCAAACCTGACTATCTTCTATTACCTAAAAGATCCAAAAATAAAGAAATTAATATTAATTTACCAAGAAAAAGACACTCAAACAAATACATGTAGCTTTCATATATATTTTCCATGGGTTATTCAACAATTTCTTTTTAACAATTGACATAAATGAAATATCAGGTAGCTAATTACGATTATACAACTCCAGAAATATTAACTTAAATCTATTTTTCACTGTCCTCCATCTGCAGCGCAGTGGTTGTGACATCCGGGTGAAGGCTCGGCTCGGGATTCAACCCGGGTTCGAGTCCAACGAGGGGCGAGGGTTTACCCATTTCGCGGGGTTCCCGCGCATCAGGGGTGTGCTACGCTTTCTAGCGGTGGTCGAGTAGTCGGCCTTTGGACATAGCTCCGAAAGGGTGGGTTTACACGTGGAAAGCAGTTAGCCGTTCAAAAAAAATATATTTTTCACTAATTAATGGACACAAATTCATCAAAAAATACTTTCCCGTCTCAATTAAATCATACAACTAATAAATCAAAACCCTATATAATTATGTAAAATAAATTAAAAAAATTGAAAAATCAACAAACGTTGACCAAACAAATACCAACATTTGACCTACACAAAATCTTCAAAAACATTATACCTTCATTAGCCCCCTTTTTAAGCTAAAATAATCAACACATATGTAAGAAACATAGCCATATAACTAAAATAATCAACACATATGTAAACTGATTTAAAATGGCTAAAGATTATACCTTCATTAGCCCCCTTTTTAAGCTGCTTATAATTAGCAGCTTGTTGAACAAGATCCAATATTGTTATAGTAAGCTGAGCATCAGCCAGTGGGTATGCTTTAGGGTTCACAGCTTCTCCTGTCTGCAACAACAAATCAAGATTATCAAGAACAAATTCAAACCCTAATGGATTAAAACATGAAAAATTGGTGTAAAAATATGAACTTTTTGAGATGGGTACCATCTTTTCGGCGAATTGAAGCAGGGAGGCTATTAGGGTTTTGGGTTTTTACACTTTTTTTGTGTGTATAAAAGAGAACGGTGAGAAGGGTTTAAAGGGGATGCTTTTAGGTTTTTTTAGGTGCTAAGGGTATTTTAGTCTTTTTGTAATGATATGTTGATTGGTTGTAACAGTGTCGTTTTGTTTTTAGGACCATTTGGCAAGTTGTTCATTTGATTTTGATTGTTTGGTTGTGGTTCTTGTGATTAAAACACTTTTTTTTAACTTTAAGTTTTAACTCTTCTTGAATGAGTATAAACAAAAATCAATGTTAAAATAATAAACTTATGTTAAAATGGCATAGATGATGTACTCATGTACCCGGAGTTAGTTGCTTGTGATGTTTGCAACGTTTATTCAGGATTGAGAAGACGAAGAACCATACAAAACCAACAACTAGAGGTGTAAAAAACGGTTTTAGAACTGAAACCGGAAAAAAACCGAATCGAACCGGCGGTTTGTAGACTGGTTAGTGTTCTTGATGTTTAAAACCGGTTAAAACTGGTTTTTTCTTACCCAAACTGATTTTAAACCGAACCGTCTAGTATCAGTTCGGGTTCGCACTGTATAAAAATGGTTAAAAAACAAACCGTTCTTTTTAAAACCAGTTTTTTTCCCACCTAAAAAAACTGATTCAGTTTTTACTGGACTGGTTTAAAAAAACGATTTGTACACCTCTACCAACAACCAGGGGCGTAGGATAGTTGGGGCGTTTCGCTTAGTAGTGGAGAATATATAGTTTTCATATATAAATTTTTGGGTATATACGTTTTCGACCCCCCGGTTTTGTAGAAAATTTTGGGTACATACGTTTTCGACCCCCCGGTCGGAAATCTCAAGCTTCACCACTAGCCAACAACCAAACCATTTCCCGACCATATTGGTCTCCTTGCATTGCTGCAAAAGCTCCGAGTCAAATACAAATTAATAGCTACACTGTATCATACTTGAGTTATAATATGGTTATAAATCATACTTGAATATTTATGCAAAACCTTAATAAATGTGTAACGATTAAACCTCAAGTTTGCTGTCAAAGAGCATCACCAAATTGAAGTGATATGGATATATGATAGCTCATTGGGATCACGAATTTCACTAAGTTGAATCGTAACTCGATCCATTTGAATAAAATATATGATTATAAGTGAATTCTTAACAAGTCATGAATTACATGATTTAAAAGTCCAAGAACTTCATTTTTTCGGTTGAAAGAAGTTGTCACGTGTGTCTATCATGTTGTTAAACCAAATTAAACGCTTGGTATTAAAGCATAATGGTGTCAAGAAAAAAAAAACGGAGTTCAAAAGAGTAAAAAACCAAGTGTGTGTATTGAGAGCTAGGTTGGACGCTCACTAGTGCCTTAGTGACCCAACCTTCTGGTTAACGCCCGCATAGTGCTCGTGGATTCACAACCCGCTTTGTTGAAATTATTACATATTTTGAGAAAATATATGCACATGATTGTCCATGGTTATATGGAAATGAATGCTTGAAGGTAAGGCATTGTATGGTATGTGATAAAACATACTTATATGATAGCATTGACTATTTGTGCTTGACACTTGATTTACATAAGCATCATTCAATGTATTGTGTGATGTTGGTTAAACCTCTTATTTGGAGAGGATATGAACATTTGCAATTATAGTGAGAATTTTGTTAAGCCACTAAACAAATTTTATGGGACCATTTTGTTATAATCTATTATTATAAGGTGAAAATCATATTAAATAGGTTTTTAAAAATGTATTACAATAGACAATAGTTTGTTCCTTCTTCTTGTTAGAAGCATGGACTTGTTTGGTCCTTATCCTCTTTTTCTCTCATATGGTCTGTGTTAACGACACTTAACACTTACCCCTAAATGTGCATTGTATTTAATGAACTTTACATAATTTGACATTGTATTTAATGAACTTTTAACGTTACATTTTAAAATAACAAATTTCGATTTCATATTCTTCTAGTGTAATTGCTTACATTTATTATATAACATGTACGTGATAACTTTTTATTTTTTCCCTAATGTATTTATTTTATAAGCATTTTATGTTAAATATTATAGCGTAATCGGGATTGACTTGTTGATCAAAGCGAATAATAATACACATCAAGCAAGTTAGGAGGTATAGGAGTGCATAATTGTTTGAGTTATTATAATTCAAAGTGTATGGGCAGAGCCCGTATCCTACGGGGGTTCCAAGGGGCGGCAGTTTTGGAAAAAAATGGCATATTTTTCATAAACATAAAAATTGGTAGTTTTGGAGGCAGTTTTTGTCTTAAAATTGAATAAACTACCTAATGGCAGTTAATCACCCCCAACCCTAAATTCGTAGACAATTTTTTTATCATAATCTCTCTGGTTCATACGAATTCCATACAAACACTTGTTGTTCAATTTCTCGAAAATCCGAGTTGTATCCGATTAAATTATTCGGGAGAACCACTGAAATAATTTGATCTGAGAGTGAATACACGCCTCTCTAATCCTCCGGTTTCTGAAAATTCTCCAACATTTTATGATTATGATGAAGATGACTCATGGTTTGAATTTGAGAAATGGGTCTCGTTAAAGATGAAGACCGAAAATATGGTATTGTCCGAAAATATAACTAGAGAATATAGTCTCGACGAAAAAGAATGCGATCCGTGATCTCAAAAGATCACTAAAGAAGATTGTTAAATGGTAATAAAACCAAGTTTCATACGTTAAAATATCAAATTTCATTGTATATAATCATTATTATGTAATTTGAGTGGTGCATAGAATGTCTTACAATTTTATACTTTAAAAGAAATATCCCACATAAGACTTGCCACCACCATCTTTTGAATATAATCATTTCCCTAAAATCGAAACCCTGAAAACAAAATCAGGTAGGAAAAGTTAAAAGACATGATTCAAACATGAACATCTCCCATTTCAAACTACTTGAAAAATGAAGAAAAATGTTATCTAGTATAGTTGCATTATGTAGTAATAATCTTTTATAGCCGCAATAATCGGCTTTTTATTATTAGTAATTGTAAGTAAATTTGATAAGAGTTATCCGTGTTGGCCCGAACGTAAAAGTTTGTCGTTTATGAAAATGGTCTAAACAGGTTCCGATAGTCAGATGTAACTCACCAAGTCCAATTACCTAAAATCATCATCATGAACAACCCAAATACCAAACCAAAACACTTCAAAGTGGATTAGATTGTGCAAGTGTGTAACATAATGGTTTACTGAATACAAACTAGTGTTAAATCACATACAAACTCAAATACATTCTATAAGCATAATTTTCAATGTCAAATAATAATAATAAGGAAAAATTACACGTTTTGTCATTTATCTTAACACCATTTTGCAGCGGTGTCCTTTTTAACAAATCTTGACAGGCTTTGCCTTTGCAGCGAATTTTGTTGCACGATTTGTCCTTCAAACCCTAACCCAGTTAGTTTTCTTGTTAAATCTCATCTCATGCAAGTCACACGAGGGTAGTATAGTCTTTTTACCAATAAAGGACGATTTTTGTAAATATTCACATATGCATACATACACCATCAAAATTCCCCACACCAACAACCCACGGCCACCACAAACCCACTCGATCCCACTGCAATCACCAATCGCCCACCCAATCCCATTAACCCACCGCTGAATCGCAATAACCCAACCCCGATCTGATAACACACCACAAACCACCCCATCATCACCACTCTCTCTCTCTCTGGACAACACTTTACACCCAACAACAATTATAAACAACAACAAATATATAGATACATAAGTTGGTGTATGTATAATACGTGTATCAGAATAAATACAGGTCCAATTCCTCCGCTGAATCGCAATAACCCATACGCCGTTTTCCGTCAATATTCCGGCGAGGGAGTGTTGGGTGATGGTCACGAATGATGGCGGCGACGAACGATGGTGGTCACGAACCATAGTGGCGACAGAGATAACCCACCACCAGTTACAGTCATGGTGGTCCAATTCCTCCGCTGAATCGCAATAACCCACCACCAGTTACAGTCATGGTGGTCACGAACGATGGCGGCGGCGGAGGTGGCGGCGCTAAGGCAGTGGTGGTTGTTGTGGCGACGCTATGGTGAACGAAGGAGTGGTAGTGGTTGTAGATCTGAATTGGGGTTTCAGTCTGGTGGTAGTTAGGGGTTTCCGGGTTGGGGTTTCAGTTTGGTGAGGTGGTGGTGGTTGGTGGTAGCAGTGGCATGTGGCGGTTGATGGTTGTGGAGGGGTTGTGAGACCTGAATGTTTGAGAGTCAGGTGAGAGAGAGAGATAGAGTGTGTGTGCTGAAGAAAGAGTTATATATATATATATATATATATAATATATAACAATAATAATAATAATAATAATAGTTTCTAATTTTTTTTGTTTTATTTTAAAAAAAATCTTAAATAAATGCGTAAAAATACTAAAATACCATTGGGTAACCAGATTTAACAAAAAAGTCTAACTGGGTTAGGGTTAAAGGACAAACCATGCAACAAAATTCGCTGCAAAGGGCAAAGCCAGTCAAGATTCGTTAAAAAGGACACCGACCGTAAAATAGTGTTAAGATAAAGGATAAAACGTGTAATATTTCCTAATAATAATAACAACTTTTTTCCTAAACTCCATGATTCCACATCCCTTGCAGCTCAATCTCAAGCTCCATTGCAAAATTGGAGTAAAGTACGGTTGGACAGATGGTCTCTGTGGTTTATCAAAATTTAGTATTTGGATCCTTAACTTTCAAAAATACATAGATGGTTCCTGTAACGCCTCGTATCTTCGTATTACTGTTTTAAAAATGTTCGTATTCGTATTCTAATTTTAGAAACCTTACATTCGTGTTTTGATTTCAATCTCACAATTCGAAGCGTGAATCATAATAAAATTCATATTTTATACATATTTTTTTATTCACACAACCGATCATTTAAATACGTATTTATGCGTAAACCGACACAATTATACGTATAAATACTTATACGCACATCCTCAATACTTGAATTATACTTTTATACTTTTTTATATATACTCAGGAAATACCAAAAAACATACCAATCATCTTTCCACCTCATCAATCATCTTTCACCTTCTTTAACCAATCATATTTCACCATTTTCCATCCCCTTTCTCCATCAATCATCTTTTCAATCATCTTCCACCTTCTTTAACCAATCATATTTCACCTTTTCCACCTCCTTTCTCCACCAATTATCTTTTCAATCATCTTCCACTTTTTTTAACCAATCATATTTCACTCTTTTTCACCTTTCCTACCTATAAATACAAACCTCCTTCTACCATTTTCTTCACACCATTCTTCTCTCAAATCTTCCAAGCAAGGAAGAGAACTCTAAGAGTTCTAAAAGAAAACACTAAATGTTTTAAAGGAAGCTTTGAAGCTTCAACCTCCAACTCTTCACGAAATCACCAAAGGAGACTTTGCAAAACTGTGAGTATACTCGACCCTTTTTATGCTTTGACACATTTTTTGATGCAACATGTATACAAAATCCACTATACGCAATCGATTATAATTAAACACTCAAACCATCGAACACGTTCATTGTTATGCTTAGGTTGTTTATGCTTATTAGGCACAACTTGTAATCCCATGATATTGTTATGCTTGAGTTGTTTATGCTTGTTAGTTTCAACTTGTATTCCCATGATATTGTTATGCTTAGGTTGTTATGCATGCTAGTTAAATATTTTAATTATATACTATTTGTTATGCGTGTAACATCCGTCAAAAAACCGGATTTACCAAACCCGCTTCGTTTATTAACCGAACAACCAGTTAAAAATTTCGTTGCGTAATTAATGCCCAAATTAATTTTAAACGATACATAATTAATAAGTATATTAGAATAAAAATTTATTTTTGAAAATGTACTAAAAATAGTGAATTAAAAATAATATGCTGAAGCCGGGACTCGAACCCGGGTCAGCACACACACAAGCATAACCACTCCGCCACTTGTTGTTTTCTGTCAACTCTAGGAAACAAATGAGTTTTATAGTCAATCATAGATCAACCGGTTGCGCCAAAACTGAAAACCGTAATCGGCTATTCAACCGTCTAAAACGTTTGAATAATCGCGAATTCTGGTTTATAACCGATGCACCGACGATTCTAATCAATTCAGACTTGAATTAACTTAAATTCTGACGATGATCGGTTTTATAACCGAAGATATTCAATATCTGAATTACTTCAATCAAAGACCTTTCTCGCGACTCAGAAACATTCTACAAACCTGCCATTTCACTTTCGTCATACATTCAGTTCATCAGAAAAGTTTATTTTACTCGCCGGAAAATTTCTGCAAGTCGCCGGAAAACCGTATTCTCCATCAAAACAGTAAGTCTTTCAATACCTTCGTGGTCTATCAATTATTAAGCTATTTCTAACTCAGACCCTTCAATCGAAGTCAATTTCAGACGTCAATATCAGATAATTCCAGTTCGCCGGAAAACTTCTGGAAATCCTTATTTTCAGCTGTGAAACGGTATAGACTTTCAAACCTTCTGATAACTCTTGTTTAACACTTAAATTCCTCTCGTAGCTAATCAAAACCGTCAATTTATTCATTCAGTAGAAATCCGTAAACACAGAGCCGACGACTCGCCGGAATTCTGAGATAAATCGTTCTCCGGTATGTTTACTTCTAAATATCGTCTCTGCCATTTCATACTAGTCTGTTCAATGTTTGTCAATCGAATTAAACAAGATACAATAGCGTAATCGCAGACTGTAATTTTGTAATGTAGAATACGATGATAGTTTGATTATAAGTTTAATAAAATCTGGATATTATCTCGGGTTAGACACACAGTCCAGTGGTGGACTGTGTGCATATACATATCACATGCCGCGAGTTCGATCCTTGATACATACACACACCCTCTATAATGAAAATGTTATTTTTCTAACTGAACCGGATGAACTTACGTTAGATGTTAAGAATAATAAAAATATGTATATTAAACAAGTTAGACACACAGTCCAGCGGTGGACTGTGTGTAGAGTTAAAGCACAGGTCCCGGGTTCGAGACCTGTTAGTGACACCGGTTCGATGATTTAAAATGTTTTTGAAAATAAAAGAATTTTGAATAAGCTGAGTTAATATATAAGTATAATTAAAAACATAATTATTTCGGGTTAGACACGTAGCTCAGTTGGTAGAGCTGCGTGCACGCGTACGGGAGGTCTCGGGTTCGAGCCTCACCCGGCGCATACACTTACACAATAAAACCGGTCAACAAGTCAACGGTTCACGGTCAACAAGTCAACGGTCAAAAAGTCAACATTTTTTTATTATTTTTATTTATTTGTTTTATTTAAAAATTAATTAAAAATACTTAAAAATAACATTTTTAAAGTTAGAAAATAACCTAAAACTCATAAAAATATATCCAAAAATCCTATTAAAGTTGTTAATAAAATTCATTTATTTACCTTACTTTCCGTTATTAATTAGGTTAGTTTTTCCTCGTCGATCAATCATCTAAACTCGTGCGCATTCAACATCATTCACCGAACGCACCCAAGGTGAGTGAATCTCTACAAATTCCCCGTTTAAATCACGTTTTTGGGGTGTATCATGTGTCTTACTATTTATTATATTTAAATCATTGTGCATACATCATATCATGAATAAATGTGTATTCAGTTCGTATAAACTGTTTGTGTGGTTATTGTTTAGAGTTCATTTATTATTTTCAGTACATGCAATTTCATAGGCCGCCGCTCCCCATTACATTATGAGCGTTGAGCAGTTCCCCATTACATTATGAGCGTGAACCTGGCGTGCCAACATACGATCGGCTCCGTTTGATTGAGCTTTGATCGCACAGACATTTATCATTTTCAGTACATGCAATACGATCGGCTCCGTTTGATTGAGCCTTGATCGCACAGTTTCATTCATGTTATATATTTATGCAAGTTGATATGTTATTGTATGATGTTGGTTTGTTAATGTATGTTATTGTTTGATGTTGTGTGATATCGTATGCTAATGGTTTGTTATTGTATGCTAATTGTTGTTATTGTATGTTTATTTACGTTTGTTCATATATGAATATTGCACAATTTTTCCATATAAAATACAACAAGAAATAAATAATAAATGTTTTCTAACAAGGTTCACTCGCCAACTTTTTGTTGATCCAAAAACCATTTTTACACATGATACAGGTGAACAGGATGAAGCAAGGAAAACATAGGAAATGCCTTAGAAGAAAATAATGAAGTCTAGAATGATGTGTAGGACATGATGTAATTATGATTGTATGTTTCCCTTTAAATTGTAATAATAAATATGAAACGTTATAATAAATGTCATGAGCTTTGATGATAACCCAATCATGCCCCGATCACCTTTTCCGCTACGGGTCGGGGTGTGACAATGCGTAAGTTGTTTATGTATGCTCTTTTCAACTTGAATATAAAATGTCATGTAGATTTGAGACAAACTTTTATACATATACTTATATTAAAACTTGTATGTTCGCCAGTGCTTTTTGTATTGATCCATGCTTTTATTACATGTTGCAGGATTGTAACAGATGAATCTAGTAGGATTGCCTAGAAACGCATTTAGATTTTAATGTTTGTTGTATAGTAATTTATTTTCAATCCTGTTGTATCTCGATTCAAATACTTGTACAAAAATCATTTTAATGAAATGAAGTTTATTTATTTGAATACTTATGGTACATTATTTATTTTAAACTTGTGGTGCTCCTAGTTCAAGCAACGTAAAAACAATTATTAAATACTTGTCACAATTAGAATTATGAAGTCTCTTGCAATCTCGTTTTCGTCTCATCCCGATGTTTCCGCCATCGGTTGGGGTGTGACAGTTCCTATGGTTTGCCCTTTCTAACGCATTTAGTTCTCAGCTTTTTTCTAAAAGTACATGGATGGTCCTGTGTGATTTTTACTTTGTAAAACATTTAGTCCATAACTTAGACATGCTAAAACCTTTAGATTTGTTTGCTGAGAACTAAGGTAGCGTTTGGTATGAAGGAATAGAAGGTGGAATGCAATGGATCATTCTCATGGAATGAAAATAAGCATGTTTGGTTGCCATGTAGTAATGGAATGGAACATTCCAAAGAAATGTAACTCATTCCAAATATAACAATTTCCATTACTTGGTAACAGGGTGTTTTTTTTCCTTCCCTTAAAGGAATGGAAAAAAATATATTATTATTATTATTATTTATGTAATTAATATCAATACTAATATTAATATACATCAAAATTTTTTATTATTTATTTTTTACCATCAGTATTATTATCATTGTATTATTATTATTGTTGTTGTTGTTATTATTATTATTATTATTATTGAGGCAATTATACTTTTATCGTTTTTAATACAACTGTGTTTCGTTACTTCGTCTAGTTTTGTTTATCAAATTGTACATAGTAATGATTCATTCTATTAACATATGAGCAACCAAACATCACAATAGAATGGAATGATTCATTTCATTCTGTTGTCCATTCCCTTACCTCGTCCATTTCATTCCCTCATCCATTCCATTAGCCCATACCAAACAGACCCTAAATGTGTTACAAAATGTAAACAAGTAGATAATCGTGGGAACTTTACAATCACCTGTATGATTTAGTGGTAGAGAAAAACGAGACAATTAGACAACGACATAACCATGCTTCATGTATCATAGTTAAAATTATATTTACATTTGTTTATAGAGTTTTTTTATTTCTTTTATCAAATTAGTTCGGTATTTATATATGTTATATATTTCTCAAGTAAATAATAATTTACTTGTTATTAGGGGTTTTCATCGGTTCAGTTATCAATATAATCTGTTTGTTCAGATTTGAACTTTGTTTTTGTCCCTAATTGATATCCGAATTGACAAATACGACAAGGTTCTGATTAACCCTAACAAATCGAATTCAGCTTGAATCATTTTAAAACTAAACAAACTGAACTCAACCAAACAAATTTTTGCCTGCGTAAAAAAAGTCAAATGTTTACCATCACATAATACAAATTACAAAAATCGATTTCATGCTTATAAACACAAGTCAAACATCAATTTCAATATATGCACATAATACATGGATGCATCAATTAAGATAAACATACACATCAATTCCAAAATATATGCTTCTATTAAGATATACACACATCAAACCATTATACATATATTAAAAAGCAACATAATGTATTGTAATCTTAGTTTTAAGGGTTTAAAAAAAATAGTTATGGATGTGGTTGTTGTAACTTTGTCTTTGGGGATTTAAAAAATATTGATTTTTTTTACTTTTCACTCAAAAGTATTTCATAAAGTATTTTTAACCCAAAACTATTTATTTTTTTACTTTTCACCCAATACTTTTTACCTTTTACAATCTATCCTCACAACTTTTTTTACTTTCAAGTTTGGTCCTTTATAGTTTTCATTTCCTGCAAAATTTTCGCTTTATGCTTCAATTGTGACTTAACACATCACAACGTGCGTCTTTGGTTTACCGTTTTTACGTTTCGTTCTAAGTTTTGCGAGTTAACACGATGCAACATGCGTGTGTGGGTGAACGTTTTTATGTCGTCTATTTTTTTCCCGTTTAACAGGTTCAACATAACGTGCGGGTCCTAGATCGACTTAGTTATAACTAAAGAATCCCCGCCGCATTACGGCGGGTCGTAATTCTAGTTATATATACATTTGCAACTTGGATGAACAGTGGGTTCTCTGTCTTTTTGTGTTTTTTATTTTAACCTTTAATTTTCAACATTGACTCTTATAACACCTTAACTTTCTAAATACTTTTTAATCGGGTTTTGCGTCTTTATTTTTATTTACCTGTCGATATAAAATTAAGTTGATTTATATCTAGACATAATTTTTTTTTATGTTTTCTCAACTTTCAGCATTGACACAGACAACCCTTTAACTTTCTAAATACTTTTGTAATCGAGTTTTATGTGTTTAGCTTTGGTTACATAAGGTATAAATTCAAGCTACGTTTTGACGTTATGTGTTTGGCTTTAGTCACATGTGTTATAAATTCAAGTTACGTTTTGGCGTAATTTTTTTTTCACCGGAAATGAGTCTGGTTAGATACATTAAGTTTTAAGTTGGTATATGTTTTGACGTAAATTTTATTCGAAAACGAGTTGAGTCAAAATTTAATACATTTTTATTAGACGGTATAAATCCGAGCCACTTTACGTCTCGACACCGCCGCAACGCGCTGTAGCATTCTTTAACTTAAGAAACATTAATTTCTTACGTGCTTATTTTTGTGTACGTGTGGATATAAATTCAAGTTGGTTTATGTTGCGCGTAAATTTTATTCGAAAATATGTCAAATCAAATATAATACGTTTTCGTGCTTATTTTTATGTACGTTTTCAGTTGGTTTACTTTTTGACGTAATTTTTTTTTCCGAAAATCAATCGGGTCAAATTAAATGAGAAACGACTTCCTATGAATTTATTTTTGGGTATTCTATGCATACACTTCTACAATGACATACATTTTTGTACTTTTCAAATATATAGTTATTAAGTGCGTTTTTCTATGTTTAAATTTTATAACAACCACCCGTAAGCGCAACTTTAAAAAAACGTTATCACGCCGCTGAAGGGGTATGGTCCCAAAAACCTTGCGCCAATCAAGGAAACCGTACCCATTAATAACTTCTAAGGAAACTACGCGCAAACTTCTTTGCCAAAATAAGATTTATTAGAACTTTACGTCAAGTATCCAAGAGAGGAAAGCTTCACTTAACTACCTTGCGCGGGCTCGCTCAAGGTTTAAAGTTAACCCTGAACACTCTCTTTGGATAAATGCTTAATTTAACTACCTTGCGCGGGCTCGCGCAAGGTTCAAAGTTAATCTTGAACATTCTTGTCTGATAATACTTCATTTAACTACCTTGCGCGGGCTCGCGCAAGGTTCAAAGTTAATCTTGAACATTCTTGTTTGATAATGCTTCATTTAACTACCTTGCACGGGGTCATGCAAGGTTCAAAGTTAATCTTGAACATTCTTGTCTGATAATGCTTCATTTAACTACCTTGCGCGAGCTCGCGCAAGGTTCAAAGTTAACCTTGAACATTCTTGTTTGATAGTACTCCATGCACAAACCTTGCGCAGATATTTATATCAAAGCAAGCGTCCACCAAACGTTGCGCCAAGCAGCAAGGAAAAGAAGGAAGGTCAGTTAACTAACTTGCGCTTCTTGCGCAAGGAAACAGTAAATATGAAACTTTCCCTTAGCAAAATCCTTAACTTGGTGCAGAAGCAAGGAGAATCTTTTCTGTTATAACAGAATGTACACGTGGCGAATGATAGATGGATAACAGATGTGAAACCTTCTAGAAGCCATTAACACCCAATCATGCAAGCATCTTTTCGGTTATAACCAATTGCCACATGGCAGCATCTGTACGGCTGAGGAAGATCACGGTGATGGCATGCTCACATTCATAAGATGTAGTGATCTCATGTTAACACGTGGCGCCTCCCTAACCGCTGATGAGCTCACGATCCGTGTGCATTAACAGAGTGCCAACAAACGTTAATGAAATAACAAAAGATTCCGTTAACTTCAACAATCTCTCTTTTCGGCGCCAAACACCGGCTATAAATAAGTAACTTGGAGTTCAAGGAAAGGTATTCACACTCAACTACTCTCTCACTTACAATACTTACTTCCGACTACCTGTACTTATTCTCACGCCGGAGGGTGGTCACGGAGAGAACCCCCCTTCTCCCCGTGGCGAGCTAACAGTGTTCTGTTTTGTAGGATCAGCCGGAGTATTATTCTATTCATCATCCACCGTGAAACCAAACGGAGGGTTAACCCTTTTATGCAGAGCCCATTCCATAGATCTACGTTGACTCCGGTCTAGTTGATCTAGGGTTTCTTCATTGGCGCCCACCGATTTTGATTCTCTCACCTTTCGTTTCGTTTCACTTAGATATGCAGCATCATGGCTGACGGATCATCTTTTCAAGGTCCTCGATCAGGGATTCGACGCGTTGTTGTCGGACCTTAGGTCGACGGACAAATTGTTGAGAATTGTTCCGGCGAAGCTAATGCTCAGTATGATTCTAATCATGCGAGTATTCCTGTAACGCCGGTGGCTCCTCAGGTTGATGTTACGTCGATTTTACCACCCGGAGAGACTCCATTATCGTGGTTAATCAAATCTCAAGCGACTCTAAACGCTATGTATGCTCAGTTATGTGCCCAAACCGGAACTCCAGCTTTTCAAGCTCCGGTTAGCGCTCCTCAGGTCCGTGCTTCGCCGGCACCTCGAGTTTTGAGTTATAATACTCAAGGTCTTGCTCGTTCCCCTTCGCGCATGCCTGAAGATGGAACAGAAATGCATTCTAAAACCAGGAATGATCCTGTTCATTCTGGTAATAGAAGGCAAGAAGACAGCGTTCAGCGGCGCGCATCTGTCCACTCTCGTTTGGGCCCGCGATCTTCATAGAAACGGGACACCCAACACGACGAGCTTGATAGAACCTATGAGGAAGGGGATAGTGCAAGTATTTTTAATCGAATATCTGCAGATCATGCTAGTTACAGGCCAAAAGTACGCGCAGTATACAATCCAGAAGCTGAGCATAATTACAATTTGGTGTATCGCCCAACCGAAGCAGCTGAACAATCAAAGTTTACCAAAGAGATAGCACTGGCTCCGTTGGAGCGAGCGAAATTACCATCCAACGTTGGAAAGTTTAACGGTTTGACTGATCCCGACGATCACATGCGCCTCTTTACCGGCGCAGGGTTACTCGGGTGCTGGACACTGCCAATGTGGTGTCACTTATTTGTGCAAACCCTTACTGGCGCTGCGCGCCTTTGGTTTGATAATTTGCCGGCAGGTAAACTTTCCTCTTGGAATGACTTAAAAGAAAATTTTCTTACACACTTTAGTCAGCAACGGCGATACGTGCGCGATTCCTCAGATGTAATGAACATCTGGCGGAGAGACGATGAAAGCCTCAAAGATTTTATAACACGTTACAATAAAGAGGTGTTGGAAATTGGAGATGTCCATGAAGACCTTATACGCGCGCAGTTCAAGTATGCGGTAAGGTGCGACGAAATGATTAAAGTGTTGTCCGGTACAACTGGCCTTCCAAAAAACTGGGATAAACTCATGGCGGCAGCCAAGGTTTATGCCCAGGCTGAGCGCAACTTAAGTTCTAACCGACCACCTCTACCTCAGAACCGTCCATAAGACCTGAGTAGAGGTAGTCCCAAGTATATGAGAAACTGGAAAGAGTCAAGTCAGAATTCGTATTCTCCGTATTCACCAATTGATGCGCGAGCAACAATCAACAAGATAACAACCCAAAAAGCGACTAAACAGGAGAATAGGGAACGTCAGTGGACTCCTTTAACGAAATCTCCAGCTGAGGTTCTTAGCACTGAGAATTATCTGTTTAAACAGCCGCAACCAATGAAAAACAAAAAAGGGCAAGACCCAAATTTGTTCTGTGACTATCATAGAGACACCGGCCACACAACAGATAATTGCATCAGTCTGCGCATGGAGATTGAGAAAGCGTGAAAGAGCGGGAAGCTTACACATCTAGTCCGAAATGTGCGCAAAGATATTAAACAGATTACGCGCGAGAACGAAGGGCCTAGTAACAAGAAAATGAAACAGCACGTTTCCATGATTTAAGGTGGATCATCGCGCAAGCGTAACCTTCAACATTTTCAAAACAACACTTGGCGCGAACAACAAGTCATTTTTCCTATCGTTCTAGGAGGTTCTCAAGAAGACCGACCAGTAGTCATCACTGGTATCTTTGGGCACTACCAAACAGACTATATGTTTATAGATCCGGGTAGTTCCATGGATATCATGTATGAGCAGTGTTTCAAGCAACTAGATCCTGAGGATAAGGCACGCTTGGAACCAGTTGATTTTCCATTAACTGGGTTCTGCAATGAGGCTGTCTTTCCTCTATGACAAATCCTCTTTCCTGTCACGTTATCTGATGGGAGATGCTCTCGAACGAGTAACGTCAACTTTATGGTGATGCCGGCAAATTCCCGTCACGATGTACTATTGGGAAGCCGCGTGCAACGTGATTTTAGTATGATAACCTCTGCTCCGCATGCTGCTTGTGGTTTTCTGACACCAAATGGCGTAGCTATACTTTATGCAGGAAAGAAATTATGTCAATTGAGGAACCAGTTATGAAGGCTGGCAAGACACTGCCAAGCAATGAACCAGAAAAGTGGGTACTCATTAATAAGTACCCTGAGCAGACAATCCTATTAGGACCTGCAGTCAGTACTGAAATCTGCGCAGAGCTTAAATTACTGTTGTTTCGCAACAAAGACATTTTCGCCTGGACACCTGCCGACATGGTTGGTGCCCCGCGCGACGTTGCGGAACATTGCCTGAATGTATTTCCATCAGCAGAACCAGTTGTGCAGAAAAAGCGCAGCCTCGGGTCAGAAAAAACAGCGGCAATGAACGAAAAAGTCACCGAGTTATTAAATGCTGGTATTCTGTGCGAAGTCAAATACCAGACCTGGGTGGCAAACCCAGTCATGGTAAAGAAACATAATGGCAGATGGTGGATGTGCATAGATTTTAAAGATTTAATCAAGGCATGTCCGAAAGATTGTTATTCTCTTCCTGAGATTGACAAAAAGATTGACTCATTAGCTTCCTTTCACTGGAAATGTTTCCTAGATTGTTATAAAGGTTATCATCAAGTCTCTATGAAAAAAGAAGACGAAGATAAAACCGCTTTTCGCACGGAGAAGGGCATTTTTTGTTATACCAAGATGCCTTTTGGTCTCCGCAATGCGGGAGCTACTTATCAAAGATTGATGGATACAGTGTTTGGAGATGACATTGGGAAAACTGTGGAAGTCTACATGGATGATTTGGTCATTATGAGTAATTCAGAAGACACTATGCTAGACAACATCCAAAGAACTTTTGATTCTCTGCGCGAGGTAAACCTAAAGTTAAATCCCAGCAAATGCTCCTTCGGCATGGAAGAGGGCAAATTTTTAGGTTTCATCGTCACCAAAGATGGTTTCAAAGTTAATCCCGAAAAGGTCGATGCAATACAAAAAATGTCTTCTCCTACTACCATCAAAGAGATGCAATGTTTGGCTGGAAGGTTAGCTGCGCTAAACCGCTCCCTCGCCAATCATGCTGCAAAATCTTATCCATTCATTCGAACTTTGCGCAATTGTACAAAGAGCAAAGAGTTCACATGGACTCCTGAAGCTGATCAAGCTTTCCAGCAGATGAAAGATTGTTTAGTTCAACTTCCCACACTTACTGCTCCTCGAGAAAAAGAACCCATGGTCTTATATCTTGCTGCATCTGAGGTAGCAGTAGGTGTTGTCTTGCTGGTAGAACGCGAAGGGGTCCAGTCTCCAATTTATTATATCAGCAAGATGTTGAACGATCCAGAGACAAGGTATTTAATCATGGAAAAATTAGTTTTAGCATTGGTCCATGCTTCGCGCAGGCTGCGAAGATACTTTTCTGGACATGTTATTACAGTTTTAACAAACTTTCACATTGGCCAAGTCCTGGCGAAACCAGACGTTTCTGGACGACTTGCGAAATGGGCAATATAATTTGGAGGTTATAGCATCTGTTATAAACCTAGACCAGCTATCAAAAGCCAAGTTTTGGTAGATTTCATCGCTGAAATTCCTGCTGATAAGCTTGAAGAATGTCAAGCAATCCAAAACCAGTCCCAGTCGTCGACAACAGAGCCCGGACATTGTTTACAGATGGCGCCAAACAATGATGGGGCTGGAGCAGGTCTTTGATTAATGAGTCCAGAGGGAGCAGAATTCACATATGCAATTCGGTTGGATTTTAAAAGCACCAACAACGAGGCAGAATATGAAGCTTTCCTAGCAGGCTTACCCCTCGCTATCAAAATGGGCGTAACAAATTTAGAAGCCCATGTTGATTCATTATTAGTTGCTGAGCAAGTAGTTGGAACATACGATGCAAAGGGAGATATCATGGCTCTATACTTGGCGCAAGCCAAAGCTCTTATAGCACAGTTCCAACAATTTAAAATCACACACGTCAAGCGAAGCAAAAACAAACATGCTGACGCTCTAAGTAAACTTGCTGCAACTAGCTTCAAGCATTTCGCAAAAGAGGTTCGCATCGAGGTTTTAAGTAATCCATCAGTCTCTCTCAGGCAAGTGACAATGGTTGAAATAGGAGATCTATCATGGATGTCTCCAATAATGATGTATCTGTTGCATGGTTCTTTACGATAGAGCGCAAGCACGAAAGTTACGATGCAAAGCCCTCAATTATGAAATGATTGACGGTATCCTGTACCGACGCTCTTACATGGGTCCTTCTCTCCGCTGTGTTGACAAACATGACGCGCAATACCTGATCAGGGAGATTCATGAAGGGCTATGTGGCATACATTCTGGGCCGCGCACGGTCATAGCCAAAGTAAAAAGCGCAGGGTATTATTGGCCCGGAATGTACGTTGACGCGGTAGAGATCTTGCGCAAGTGCATGTCCTGCCAAAGGCATGCCCCTAAAACATTGCGCCCAAAGAATCCTTTGGTACCCGTCACAACAGCTTGGCCATTTCAACAATGGGCCATTGATTTAGTGGGACCATTTCCAGATGCGCCCGCGCAGTAAAGTTTATCATCGTTGCAGTCGATTACTTCACTAAATGGGTTGAAGCCAAACCTTTAGCTTCTACAACAGCGATAGTAATTCGCAAATTCATCTGGGAATATATTATTTGCCGTTTTGGTCTGCCCATGCGCATTATTACAGACAACGGTCCAAATTTAACGGCTCAAGAGCTGCAAACATGGATGACCGAAATGGGAATCCAGCATGTTTTCGCTTCTGTTGCGCACCTGCAAGCAAATGGTTAAGTTGAAAGCATAAACAAACAATTGGTCGACGGTATCAAGGCCCGCCTTGGCACAGCACGGCGGGGGTGGGTTGACGAATTGCCTAGCATCTTGTGGGCACACCGAACTATGCCCAAGACTAGCACTGGAGAAACTCCTTTTAGCCTTGTATACGGCACGGAAGCCGTGATTCCTGCCGAAATTGGGTTACCATTTCCAAGAATGCTAGCCTTGGAAAAACAAGATAACGAAGAACAACGGCGCATCGACCTAGACTTATTGGAAGAGCGCCGAGAAAATGCAGCGATTCGCGAAGCTAAATACAAGTCCCATCTTGAAAAGTATTACAACAAAAGGGTGCGCATCTGTTCCTTTTTGCCTGGTGACTTTGTTCTTCGTGATAATGAAGCGTCGAATGCCGAAAAAACCGGGGAAGTTATCCCCGCGATGGGAAGGTCCATACGTGATAAATGAAGTATTGGGAAAAGGCGCGTACACTCTGAAGCGTATGGACGGATCCAGCGTTCCTCGAACCTGGAACGCCCAGGAACTGCGCCGATGTTATATGTAATCTCAGTCCTCTTAAGCAACTTCTGAGCGTTGCGTAACGAGACTGCTTACTTTATTTTGTTATATAATCTTAGTGGCAACCATAGCCTTGCGCTTTGTTAGTATGAATAAAATACTTTGCCATTACTTACAGTCTTATATATGTTCATTTACAAATGCATGCAATTCCTTTGGATAAAAAAAACACAAACTCATGAGCCATAAGCTAATTTAATACTTACGCTCACACATGAGAAAAGAAATTGTTCATTTGTTTATCCTAAACAAGTAATTGGTTCCATGTAAACATTGTAAAACTGAAATATATTATATTCACAATACTTGCGCAGAAGCGCAGCGTTACAAGTTATCGTACAGTAAAAATTACAAATTTCCTATTCTATGGACTTGGTTCCCGCCTGCTTCTCTGCTTAAGAAAAAATCTCCTTTAGCTTATCAACAAAGTCGTCTTGCTGCAGGCGGCGTCCACAAGGTCCATAATCGGAATTTGCAATTGATCATATTTTTCCTTGGCAGCAGAATAAATTGCATCAACTTTCTCTTTTTTGAGTTTCTCAATCTCGTTGCGCAGAGAAATTTTTTCTTTATTATCACGTTCGCAAGCCTCCACAAAGCGCTTGCGCTCGTCCGCATATTGCGCAGCAGACGCCTCACACTTGCGCTTCCAAGACAGCGCAGCCCATTCTTCAGTATTCTTATCCTTCTCAAATTGGGCCTTTTCCGCCTCAAAATCAACAAGCATCTTCAGCGTCTTCTCCTTCTCAAACTTGGCCCTCGCCTTCTCAAGCTAAACCTCGTCCCACTCCTTGTTCATACTGCGTTATTCGCGCACAATTCTATTTATGGTGGACGAGGGAAGGGCAAACACTTGCAGATATGACTCATAAGTAGCTTCATGGTCTTTTTCCTCCTGGCGCTTCACCTCCGCCGGCGGGAAGATGCCCTTATACCACTCCCTACAGGAGTGCTAATCGGTAAAAACATCGCCCTGCTTAACCTTCCACACGGGCTGATGAATCGCAGAGGCCCGCCTCTCGAATAAGAGCGATAATATAAATCACCAGGCGTCTCCTCTGGGCGAATGGGCGATTCCACCTCCGAATCCTCAACAAACACAAAGCCTTCACCTTGTGTTGAAGGTCCAGCTCCCTTAGATATCAACCTTGACGGTTCCCCAACATCCGTAGCCGTATCTTTAACCTGCTCGCCAGCAGGATTCTCAGTATCAAAATTTATGGGCTCTTCTTCTGGAGCCACCTTCTCAATATGTTCCGGGACGATGGGGTCGGCTTCAGGAATAGGAGTTTCTTGCCCCGCATCTCCCTCAACATTCTCAGTCCTGCACGGAGATGATATAACAGATGAGGTGGCCGGCGCAACCTTCACCATTTTCTCTGCAAGCATATCAACAACTACCAAATATCAGATTCTGTGCAACTTTTATGACAGAAATGCGCAACAAACTAAACGTACTAGGTGAGAACTTCTTTGCAAAGGCATCCAGATTGCCCTTCTTACCAATGCGCGGGCGCACGACTTTGGTTGGCGCAGGAGTTTTAGTCTCCACCTCCTTCCTCTTCTTAGTACGCTTCAACGCCTCTTCCGGGCTTGAAGGTATTTCCAAAGGATCATCTGGGTTCGCAGCAGGAAGAAATGAGGTGTCGACGGGTTCTGGATTCGATTTCTTCAAACCTACAGGCGCAAGACCCTCTAGTGAGTCCGACACCACCACATAATTGCACCAAGAGTCAGATACGGGAAATGTACCTTTCTTGCCCTCAGCTTTCGTAGCAGCAGATGGCTTGGTTTTTTTCTCTGGGTTGGAAGGGGGAGGCGCAGCAGCTGCAGCAGCAGTTGGTTTTTTCTTCTTCTTCGAATCAGGGCCTACGCCCAAGTTCAGCAAATCACCTACATAATCAATCATATTGAGTAAAGGTTGCGCTATTAAGTTATATTGCAATATCAACTTAGGCTTTGTACAGACTTATTTACCAGTCTCCGAACATGATTGCGCCTCCAGATCCTCCTGCTTAGGCGTTCACCAAGATTTGTGAGAACCAAGTGTCCTCACCATCAGCAATAGGTACGGCGGCCATTTTTCCCTTCTCTCTCTCGAAAGAGACCAAGTAGAGTGGTGCATCTACATAGCAAACATTTTTGCATCAGTACACATCTATTGAAAGATATTGCTAAGAAGTTAAAGTGTTACATACCAGTTCCATCTTCTGTATACACCGGTTTTTCTCGGCGTTCCTTCTTCAAGAAATACTCATCCCGGCAGCGATGAGGGCCCTCTCCGGTAAAACAATATTGGGCACATCTTTAATGTCTTGATACCATACCTCGTCGGCAGGTATGGGAATGGTCTCCAGCTCGATTTGATCACTGCCCCGGAATGTCATCCCATCGGGATCACCGCCGCCTTGATAAAGAAATTTTCTGCTTCCAGTCATGGTAGGACTTCGGCGCACCAGCAACAAACGTTTGGCTTGCACACGCTGTTGGAACGAATAAAAACCCAACGAGCAGTGCAGCTGGTAGAAAACTCTAAACTTCTCGACGACGGCAAGATCTGCATCGATCGGCAAAAAAACTCGAAATGTCGGATTCTCACCATTCCCATCGGGCTCAACTGAGAAATATGAATCTTGTAAAAACCAAGAATTTCCAGCAAGAAATGGGTCACCGGCAGCCGAAAGTTCCCTTCGGCAAAATAGTCGTAAAATAATGTAATATAGCCGGCCGGCGCATCAGCCGCCGTGGCATTCACCTCCGGAAGAAATGCTTTCCAGGACGGAGTGAAAAGGAAGTTGGTGGCAAGATTATCAAAATCTTTCTTCGACCACTTTAGCGGTGGCAAACTTGACGATGACATCTTAGCAGAGCTTGCACCGGTGGCCATAACTCGAACTTTGAAGAAAACTTAGAAAGCTTTGAGGGTCGCCGGAATTCTTGAACACAAATTTCTCTCAAGGATTGGGTGAGGAAGCAAATGAATCGTTGATCCCTTTATATACTAACCGCAATTAATGCATGATTTGATTGTAGCGACTTTTACGGCCGTCACGTTTCCCCAAGTAACCGCAGGGGCGAGTGGGGAACAGTAACTGCCCCACGCGCGCGAATGTCGCTAAAAGGCATTAAATGCGGTAAGACAGGTACTCTTGACAGTCTGTCAACAGTACCACCACGTTTCAAGAACGTGCGCCATCACCAACTACACCATCCAGATAAGTGACACGTGTCTAAGCATATTTGAAATTCAAATACTTTTCAAATTCATTGTGTCTTTGTATACTCTTATTTTTAGAAGCCTTGGTAAATAACTTAACGCTATATATTTGTGCATTATTAAATTAAATTAACTAGGTTTATTAAGGTCGCCGCGTTGCGGCGAACTTCTTTTGTTATTTAGTATGTGTTTTGAAATCACTACGAGTACGATGCGCACGGAACCGCGGACAAGAATACAAAGAAAATATAGAAAAAACACAAAGATAACCGAAAGAAAAATCAACAAAAAAATGTTGTATGGTAATGATGTTATTCGTATGAAACCCGTGGTCAGAGATGAACAAATGGTATTGGGTACCGGTACCGAATTTTCCGAACCGAAAATCTTATGTACCAATTCGGTACCGACTTTTGGCGTAACACACATAAAGAAAAAAATAAAAAAAAGTTGTCACGTGGCAATTGAAACCCTTGGTCAGATATCAGCAAATGGTACTGGGTATCGATACCGAATTTCCCGAAGCGAAAGATCTTAAGTAGCAATTCGATACCGACTTTTAGCGTAGCACACATAAAGAAAATAATAATAAAAAGTTTTAAAAGTTATATTGAACCAGTTTTTGTATAACAATTGAACAGTGTTAAAAGTTATATTGAAACTTTTCATAATTTTCTTCTATATATAAAACTACAATTGAATTCAATCGATTTGATTAACAGGAACTAAACCCTAAAACAATAATTCATACGACATAATAGCAATAGCATACGGCAATCAATTCGTATCGAGGAGAGCATAAATTACGTACCTTTGTCTTCCATCGCTGAGAGAGAAAGTTGTTTTAGGTTTTGTGTTTAATGAAATTGGGGATTTCACTTTTATACATGCAAGTTCGTACAACCCTGTTCTTGGTTCCGAAGTTCCGCGGGCCCTAACAATTCGAGGGAGGAAGTTGGGTATTTGGCTCACCTAAGGTCTAAACCAGTAATGTAAACGGGCTAATAACTAATCTAAACCATGAAAATAGTTTAGTAATGTAAACGGGCTAATAACTAATCTAAACCATGAAAATAGTTTTGTAAGTGGGCCTATATTGGTGTTTATATGGGTATGCCCTATTAATTTTGTTTTGTTACATATACATATCGGATTTTCTTTTTAAATATCGTGCCCTTCGAAATATCACCGTGGTCCTCCCTGCCCACCCTCAGGACCGGCCATGTTCCTTCGTCTACTTCTACCCTCAAAATAATTTTCGTCGTTGCCATCTTTGCGTTAGCGTATAAGTCTACAGTGTTTTTCGTTAGATAATGATGAACGCATGGCTATTAACAAAAATATTAAAAGATTATAAGTATATAGAGAATTATGTAATTTATTGAAGAGGAACGTATGAGGTTGGAGAGAATAGATAAAAAATGATTTACTTTTTTTTTTAATTATTTTGGACTGTTATTCAACGGTCAAAATTTTAAAAATCAACAAAATTCAATCGGTGAGGTCGGTAAGAATTTACCGTTCCATTGAAAAAGGGGGCGGTGTTCCCGTGACGCCGACCCTCCACCTATCTTCCCTTCCCTTTCTAAACCCCACACCCTTTATATATTTTCATGTTAGGAACTTTTTTCTCACTTTTAACAAAAATATATAAATTTCTTAATTTGTTCAACTCCCTCGAAAACTATTTATTAACATTATTTCCTTTTAAGCCATGGCAAAAATGTGAATATCCAAATTAGCTAGTTTCAGGAGTGGAATTCATTGTTACTTGGATAATAAGATATGCATATGCATATGCTAATGTTGTATCCAAAACTATAACTTCAACTTTAGTAACAAACACAAAAACAAACAACTCAGTTCACTTATGGAGTGGTCTAAGTGATAGGTGAACATGGATTCAAGAGAAAAAAATATTATTTTTTTGTACGAGATAGTTAACCTGGGTTAGGGTTTCTAGGTTAGGGTTTTTCATCATCCTTCAAGAATACCCAACTTAAACACTATTATGATAGATTAGGGTTTTTCATCATCTTCCAAGAACACCCAACTTCAACATTTTTTTTCATATTCATTGTAATTTCTTTCGGAAAACTAAACTTTAACATCCTTTCAGTACTCATAATGGATTAGGGTTTATTTTCATTTTTACTGTAATATCTTTCCAAAAACATGCATCATATTCTCTTAAACGCCCATCTTCTTCTTTGAAGCACACCTCACCTTTTCACTCATGGAGAACCGGTTTGGGAGGGTATACCGGAGAAGACGTTGATCGTTTCAAGTTCTAGATCTTAGAGATAATTTAGTCCTTAGAGATTGCTTAGGATTAGATCTTTTTGAGTTACTGCTACTTAGGTCATCTTCTAAACAGATGAAATGTATCATTTTCGCCGCCAATTTTTGAAAGCTACACAATGTGGCGGCCAATAAACGTTATGTTTAGAAGTTTACTCACTATCTAAATCTTCCAGTCGACTTTGACCCTAACCCGAATTTGGGATGGAGTGTTGGTGTTCCAGAAGATAAAAATGTCAAAGTTATGATGCGGCTTGGATTTAACAAGTTTCTCGAAAATAGAGGCATGTTTATAGAGCTGAATGAGATCCTCATTCTTGTCGGCTTTTGGAGAAGCATACTTTAGTTCGGTACTCCGGGTAGGGGTTCGTTAACTGTAAACTTGTGGATGGAACAGTTAGGAGAATTCAATTTCCTAACATGCCTTTTGTATTTCCTATGACGATGATTTATGTTTTGAGAAATGGGGTAAGCGTTTACCAAAACTTGGTAAATGATGCTACTTATGTATTGGATAATTTTGTATTGTCAGGCTAACGGTATTACCCTTTGTAGACAGTTGTCTAGTGAACAAGAAAACCATCACCTGAAGTGAATTCAATGACGTAAGGAGATCAGTTATAGCATCAAACTTCCCCCCAAATACCTTTTTCTGTCTTTTAGAGACGAGTTGTTGGACAATGGTGATGGACATGTTCTTAAATCCGGAAACAAGGGATGTAGGTTAAGAAAAATTTCCCTCTACATGTTAAGAGATGACCTTAATGCATGGGGCTTGAAGTCTAGAATTTCGGCCAATTTTTTACCCAACATAATGTTAAACCTTATTAATGAGTACCTTCATTTCTATCAACAATAGTGTAACCTTGTCATTGTCGACAACTGATGTAAATTGGCGATACCTCATATTTCGCTACGTGCAAGATGTTGAAGATGAAATATCTACACGAATAATCGTTCAATCTTGTTCTTGCTAGTTTTAACGTTTTATGATTGTGCCACATCATGTATCTTACATAGTTATTTTTTCAAGATTGAGAAGATCATTTGTTCTTGCTAGTTTATTGTTTTCTGATTGGGCCACATCATGTATCACACTACACATTTTGATTACATACTTAGTTATTTATCCAAGATTGAGAAGATCATTTCTTAATTTTTCGAACTTCAAAATTCCTAGTTTATCTTAATTGATTATCTATAATTAGGGGGCTAGGAATTTCATTATTAGTTTCTTGATTGAGTTTGTGGTTAAAAAATTTACAAACGTGAAGCTTGCTAACTGAATCATACGGTTTGCGTTATTTGAATGAAACCATATTGTTTTTGAGTCATTTGAGTAATTATGTGGATTCAGTATCAGTCTCGTAAGTGATTTTCTTATATGATTACCCTCCATACCTCTTACCTTTTGGACCAAACGTAATTCTCAATAGCTATAGGCTTCATGTGGCCATAAGATTGATCAAATGCATAATGACCTTCGGTCTCAACTCTAGCATTCAATACGTGTGATCTCATCCGGACCAGGACTCGGGCATGTGACAACATGTTAACGTTATGCGCATACATTTTGTAACAAAAATTATAAGTATTCATATATGGTTTTTGAAGAAAATAAAATATTTTCAACATAATAAATAAAAGAAGTATTCTATGACTGACAAGTCAATCTTACGTGACACATTTTTATATAACCATCTTATAAGCGAGTCGCCTTAGAGAGAAATTTTGTTTGATAAAAAATTTAACATAAAAATAGTAAATAAAAGAAGTATTTTGTTTGATAATCCTTTTAACATAGGATGTGTGTTATTACCATGCCATGGGCCGTTTTACGGTGCCAGCTGTGACAACCCGCAATTTCAGGCTAATATTTTAATCTAACTCAGTTAATTTAGACATACATCTTTAGCGTTGCTTGAAATTTATGTACCAATTTGGTACGTATATTTGTCCGAGGTTAACATGGGGGAGATGTGTCCGAGTTTATTATATGCATGTATGGTCCGAGTTTGATGTTTGGTGTATGTCCGGGTTTATATGAAAAGATGATGTATCCGAGTTTGGGTTGTTGTGTCCGAGTTTTCTTGGCTTCATCCGAGTTAAAGGGAGTTAGGGATGTCCAAACAGTGTTGTGATGAATCCGAATTAAGCTAGGTGTCCAAAGTATTACATGTTCCGAACTTAAGAAGAGCACAAGGGGGTCCGGGTTTAAATAATTGTGCATGATTTTCCGATTTTATGTATGTGTATGTTATGTGTCCGGTTTGTTAAAGTATTACATGTTCCGAACTTAAGAAGAGCACAAGGGTCGGTTAAATAATGTGCATGATTTTCCGATTTTATGTATGTGTATGTTATGTGTCCGGGTTTGGTTAATGCTATCAATTCGGAGTTTGTATGTATCTGGGTTTATTACACTGTGTACCAGGTTTATAAGTTGTATAATAAATCCGGGTTTGTATACACGTGTATCCGGGTTTATGTACACATGTGTATCGGGTTTATTAACATGATATAGTGGTTCCAAGTTTGATTGCCTAGAATATGTGTGTACGTCCGAGCTTCTCAAAATCCCACATGTCACCAACTAGAGATGTCAATGTCTGTCACTATATGTTAAATTTGTAACCTGATAACACAAACACTGGATTGTTTGGACGCTTAGGGTATTGCAAACACCCTACTTGTATACATACTTACATCTAAACATATATTAGGTCGTGTGTAACGGACCTAACACCTAACGCGTAAAGACACGTTAATATTACCGAGCAAATAAAGGTGAGTTCATTACTCTTTCACAGGCATGCGTCCCCCCCCGGAGGGGGGGGGGGGCAAACTACTATTCCTTGGAAGAATACTTTTACAAAACTACTATTCATTGGATGAATACTTTTTATAAATGTCGTAGTTTAATTTCGATGTTGGTTAATAAACTCAAAACTCTATTACGAAAGTCCCTACTTACTAGCGTACTAGTTTCCTGGGAGGCAACGGGGTATTAGTTGATAGCGATATTAGGCTTGACAACCCTCACACCGTACCTGGGAGGACGAGCGTGAACTAATGACCTTAAACATGTTGATCAATGGTGATAGACATTGATGAGGGCACCAAAAACAAAACAGTCAATCGGTATCGAGTATATTATTCGTAACATGTCCTTAAACTAAACACCTACTTATTTTATGTTAAACAAAACTGTGAACTCGCTGGCTTTATCGCTGATACACTTGTTTTCTGCATGCTTGCAGGTTGTTAAATATTTGGCATGGGGACTTGCAGTCTGAGAAGCTGGAGTGTCATGGGACGAGATGCTGGATTGCGAACAATAAATAATTTATGTTTTAAAACGTTTTGATTTCCATTGTTGAAATGGTTACATTGCTTCCGTTGAACATATGTTTTTGTGAATCATTTAATTTGAAGTTCACTTTCCATGATTGGTTATGATGTGTTGTTTTATAATATCTACTGTTAGTTCAACATGATTGGTGGCTAGATTCTGATACGTCACACGCATCGCGGTAAAACTCCGTAAATGGTAAACTGGGGTGTGACACCAACTCAGCCTAATCACGCCTTGCACATCGTTACACCCATGCGTGGTTGGGGGCGTCGGCGATGCCCTTGAGGCTGCTCACGGCATAGCTGGGTAGAAAAGCCAGCAGATGAGAGGGAAGAAGATAATGTGTGGTCCACGTTTGACCAAAGCAAAGTGGATTATGAGCCATTGAATTGATTACTTTAAATGTGAGCCACTGGATTAGAATTCTTCAAAAGAAATTATTATATATCAGTTGAAAAAAGGAAAAAAAAATTAATAACAATAATAACTTCTCTTTTCTATCCAAAGTTATTCTTTATTTTTTTTCCTATTTTCTAAGTATCTGTTATGTTTTCTTCTCTTAAACTTTATATTCAAAGTTTTTTTTTCTATTTACACGTATCTGTGATGTTTCTTCTCTCAAACTTTATATTCAAAGTTTTTTTTCTATTTTATAGGTATCTATGATGTTTTCTTCTCTCAAACTTTATATTCAAAGTTTTTTTTTCTATTTTGTATGTATCTGTGATGTTTTCTTCTCTTAAACTTTATATTCAAAGTTCTTTTTCTATTTTATATGTACCTATGATGTTTTCTTCTCTCAAACTTTATATTCAAAGTTTTGGGCATTTTTTGGTAAGAAAAAAATACGTCTGCGTAGCGATTACGTGGCAACACTTTTTTCTCACCCAAGCCCCTACTACATTAGCCCTACTATATGCACCTACCCGCTTGAATTAATGAAACCAGCTCACACTCCATATAAAAAACTCAACCTTTTTCTCTTACGAATCAATTAAATTGCATATAGAGGTGACAATTTTGATCTGTTTGCTTATAGGTATCATTTTCCTAGTACTATCATTTTTTAGTCATAACCAACATAATAAGGCTGGTCGGAGAGGGTAAACGCTCCAAGGCGTTATCCACCACCATATCGGAGAAGCCCCCACCTCACCTTCCCGCCATCTCCTTTGCCCATTCGTTTGTTTGTTACTTGGCTAACGACCTAGCTCCATGGCACCCTGTTGACACCCCTATATTGGTCATTCACGCCCCAAGCGTTGCAAAAGGCAGCCATGTCAGTGATGAGTTGGTCGTTAGCGCCAGTGGGCTCATGCCCCACTCTGACCAGCCTAAATACTAGGGTTGTTGATGAGAAAATAATAGGCCCATCGAATACTGACGAATTTGGACATAAGTCCTTCTAGTCCACGTTATTTTTGCATGAGTAAATCTTTTAACCGTAAAAAGATTGGTATCTAAAAAAACAAAAAAAAAGAGAGAAAAAGATGGTGTTCTTATATATGAAATAATGATATATAAGATACTAGTGGCGGATCTAGAAAATCCGTCAAGCGGTAACGTTTTATAAAAAAGCGGTAACGAAATCGAAAAAATGTCAATTTTTTTCAAAATTTACACTAATTTTACACTACCGCCGGAGCGTCAAGCCGTAGCGGATGTTGCCCCTGGTTATACACTAGGTCCGCCACTGTACGATACACATTAATGAGTTTTTAATAAATCATCAAAAAACGTTAGTAAGTGTTTAATAAATCATCAAAAAAAATGTTTGGCTGACTGCCATATTTGATGAAAATAAATAAACAATAAAGTGTATCTTAGTTTTTAATCTAATAACGTACAAAAATAAAATGGTTTTGAACTTTTCTAAGAAGTTAAATGACTCTAATTTAGCAATTTAATACATTATAAGAACTTTTACAACTTAAATTGATTATACTAACAAAAGAAATGTAAGTTTAATATTCTAAATAAGAGTAAAAGAAAAAAAAAAACTCATGACAAAAAAAACAAGATATTATAAGCAAAATATGGTCATATGCCATAATAATATCATCATCATCATATGCATGTTCAAACTTTACATATGTAACTTGAACCCAAAAATCAACTCATTAATGTAAAATGTAGCTTAATAATAAACCATCTATATAATAATATCACCTATACCACCACCCCCAATCTTCATTTTTGTTAGCAAAAAGTTAAGTAAACCTAAACCAAAATATATAACCATTTCTTCGAGTCATAGCTCATAACAGGGTGGCACAACGACTGTCAAATTACTTTTAATCCCAACCACTATATCCCCCTCCGCCACCATAACCACCATACGAATCAGAAACGCCTGCAGCCACAATTGGCGGAGCATAATCGTCATAACCGCCATAAGAAGTACCACCATAATCTGCACCCCCACCGTACGCTGCAGTCACGCCATAATCTTCATTCCCATAAGAACTATCATTACCGCTCCTGAAATCCCGACCACCAAACTTGCTAGGCCACGACGATAATCACTAGAAGACGAATGACTTTCGGCGTATTGATCAAGCCAGCCTGGTGCATCCTGATGAGCTTCTTTCATAAGCTCAGATATCGGTTTAGCAACGATTGAGTTCTTAGCATTGAAAAAAGCAGTTGCTAGCCCAGATTTACCAGCCCGCCCGTTCGCCCAATCCTATGAACATAACTGTCGATGTCACGTGGCAGGTCGAAGTTTATCACGTGAGCAACCCGAGGGATATCCAGCCCTCTTGATGCAACATCAGTCGCCACCAAAATTGGCGTTACACCATTTTTGAAAGACCTTAGCGCCCTCTCCCTTTCCTGTAGTAAGTTACCATACAAAAACAAGTTAATTTGCGAATTAACCTAAGTACTTAATGCGATAAAATCGGATATCGGTCAAGGACCCACATTTGAGAAATCGGTAATCGCAGTGGGATGTCGGTAATTTTAATATCATGCTGAATTTGTTATATATATAGTGATTTAACACTAACAATTCGGTATGCCCTCCTACCATTAACAAATTAACCTGTTGCAACTTGCAAAACACTAACAATTGTAACAAGTATGCATTAGAGTATGGGCCCACGGGCTCAGTTAGGCTTCCAGGGTTACTCGTAGTCTCTATATATTGAATAATTAAGGTACTATATATAGAGATTACGAGTAACCCTAGAAGCCTAACTGATTAAGACTTAAAACACCATCATTTAACACTAACAATTAACAATTAAGACTTAAAACACTAAAGCAACAATAAGAATAAAGACGAATGCTAGAACTAAGAAGAAAGGTACTGATATCGGGAAAATCGGTGATATATCGATCAAATGATCAATATCGCCGATAATATCTATACCGATATTTTGATTGATGTACTGCACCAATATCTCACCAGGGGACCGAAAACCGATATATCAACATAGTTTGCAATTTAACTATCAAAGAGAGAAAGTGAATAGCTGATCTTACATATTGCACTTTGTCTCCATGAATTGCGGTAGCGGGGAAACCCATCCTGCACAGCCAGTTTTCCAAAGAATCCGCGCTTCGTTTAGTCTCCACAAAGATTAAAGTCAATGCATTCTGAATCGCGATTCGAGAAAACAGATTAGAAAACTAAATAAGCAAACTCGAAAGATGATGAAGTCAATAGCGCTATACCTTCCCCAAATTGCCTTTAGCTTTCTGATCATGAAGAAGGTTGCGTAAATACTCACGTTTCTCCAAATCCTCAACAAACACAATCTTTTGCAGGATTAAATCAGTACTAGAACCAACTCGACCGACAGACAGAAATATGTAATTCTTAAGAAAATCGGACGCCATTCGCTGCATACAAAACATAATTACATTATTTACATACACAAACAGTCTTTAATGAATTAGTTCTATTAACCAAACATGTTTCATATGACTAACTTGAATCTCAGCGGGAAAAGTTGCGCTAAACAGCATTGTTTGTCGACGACCAGAAGGCGGCATATCCAAACGCTCGACAATCTTTCTGATTTGGGGCTCGAATCCCATATCCAGCATTCGATCGGCTTCATCTAAAGCCAAATACTTGATTTTCGCAAGTGAAACTTTTGATCGTTCGATCATGTCGGTTAATCTTCCTGGTGTTGCAACTAAAATGTCCACACCCCTTTCTAAATTCCTCAACTACACCACCATAATCCAGTTAACATATGCATAATCATAATTAGAAAAAAAAAACTAGGGTTTGCAGTTTGTTGATTATTTGATAAAAGTTGAAAGAGTATATAAACCTGTGGATAAATTGGTGCACCACCATAAACAACAGCAACTTTCACACCAGTTTGAAAGCAGAATTTCTTAGCTTCTTCAAAAATCTAACAAAATAATAATAATACAAATATTAATATTATACTACATCATATTCCACCTACAATTGTAACAAAATAAAGTTATAAACCATGTTCTTCAAAAACCTAACAAAACAATAAAACATATATTAATATTATAATACATCAAATTATGCCTACAAATGTAACAAAACAAAGTTATTAACCATGTTCTTCAAAAATCTAACAGGATATTAATATTATACCTACAGCAAATTACACTTTCAAATGTAACATAATAATAAAACAAATATTAATATTATACTACAAAAAATTACATCTACAAATGTAACAAAATAAAGTTATGAACCATGTTCTTCAAAAATCTAACAAAATAATAATACATATATTAATATTATACTACAGCTTATTATACTTACAAATGTAACAAAATCAAGTTATTAAACATGTTCTTTAAAAACCTAACAAAATAATAATACAAATATTAAGATTATAATACAAGAAATTACACCTATAAATGTAACAAATATAGAGTTATGAACCATATTCTTCAAATATCTAATATCTAACAAAATAATAATACACATATTGATAATAACAAAATAAAGTTATTAACCATGTTCTTCAAAAATCAATCAAAATATAAAAATAAATATTAACATTATACTACATCAAATTACATCTACAAATGTAACAACAAAAAGTTATTAACCATTCTCTACACAAATTTAACAAATAATAATACAAATATTGATATTATACCATAAGAAATTACATCTACAAATGTAACAAAATCACCCTGAAGTTATTAACCATGGTATGAACATTAGCTTGTAAAAAAATAACAAAAAAATTCAAAATAACATTATAACAAAACGACGTCGTTTAAACAACAATATTATTCACCTGACAGCAAAGTTCTCTAGTGGGAGACAAAACCAGAGCCAGAGGAAACGCTACCGTATCCCGACGACCGTACGACGGCGGAGACGACGCCGTTTTCATAACCCCACTAATAATCGGAAAACAAAACGCCGCCGTTTTACCCGACCCGGTCTGCGCACACGCCATCAAGTCACGACCGGCTAAAGCAACCGGAATCGCATGACGTTGTATGGGCGTTGGTTTCACATACTTACACCGGTTTTTAATATTATCATTCAGCACGTGGCCCAAATCGATTTCGGAAAACTTGTTAACGGGTTTGGGTACGTCCAACCCGGTTATCTCAACCGGAATATCTTCATACGCATCGAAGTTGATACCCGTGTTGGTGGTTTCTTGTTCATGTTCAGCAAGTTTTAGTTGGTTAAAGTTTTGTAAAACGGTGTCGTACTGGTTAGGGTTTGTTGGATGATGATAGTTCTGTGGTCGTACACCGATTCTAGAACTGGTTTGATCGGGAATGTGGGTGGGTCGTTGGTGGGGTGGGAGGCAGGTGGGTCGACCCGGTTGTCGGAGGGGTTTTTGAGCAGCGTCTGCGTAGGTTTTGTAGGAGTATGACATGATGACGTGGATATTAATCTATTATCGGATATTGGGTTGAAAGGGTGAGAAATGAAGAGGACTGTGGGAGTTAAAAGGGGTGAAGATGAAGGGGTTTGAGGGTGAAATGAAGGGTGAAATGGGTGGGGAAAACCCTAATTAAGGAGGAGGTGATGGGGTGGTTTTCATGGCGGAGGAGAGAGAGAGAGTGAAAACTCCGGTGACGGTGGGGGTTATAAAGGTGTGGGGGTGGGTGGGGTGTGGTGGCACGTTTGTATTGGTGCGTGGAGTCCAGTCGCCCTTATGTGTAAAATATCTTGGGGATTTTTTATATGGTTTTATAAAAAGTTTTGCATTTGTCTATAGTCTATACGAATTTATCACAAGTTAACAAAATATTTAGACGTTTTTACTCGATTATGGTTTTTAGACGTTCTTGGTACTAGCAAGTAGGGGTGAGGAGTAACCGAAAAAAAAATTGACAAAATTAAATCAAAATTAACTTAAACCGAATTAACAGAAAACCGGTTATCGGGTATTTTTGTACCGTCGGTTAATCAAAATTAACTAAATCATTTAAATCTTCCTATATTTCTAGTTTTTATACCTATTTATACATCAAATTCATGTATTTATATATATGTTTCATGTATTTTTACCTTACTTCTTCTAAACAAAAAATAGCCAATGTTTGGTTTGGTTATTAACTGAAATTAACTCAATCGAATCGAAAACCGACAAATTAACCGAATAAAACCAAACCGATTAATTGATGACTTCGATTACGGTTACGGTTATGGATAGTGTGAACAACCGAACCGAATTGTGTACACCTCTATTGGCCAGTGGCGAATCTAAGAACTTGTTTCACTGGGTTCCTTTTGGTAGATTATCACTTATTTTTACTATTTTTTCCAAATTATATAAAAAGGTTTTTACTATTTTTTTTCAAATTATAAAAAAGGTTCTTACTATTTTTTTTTTCCATTTTTTCTAAACCAAATGGGTTTTTGGGAACCCAATAAAGTGGTCTAGATTCGTCCCTCGCGAATGTCGGTTGAAGTTTTTTGTAATTCATATTTTGAGTTTACCGTATACATATACCATAATTTTGAATACGGGATGAGTACTAAACCGACCACACTATTGATTTTGTTGGTCTAATGGGTTATAAAAATTGAATACTATATTGTTACGTTTTTATTTTTTTCTCAAAATAAAATACATTTTTTCTAGGCAAAATAATGGAAAGATATTTTTGAAAGAGGTGCATAAGTATCTTTTTAATTTCAAATCTTATAATCTATAAAAAGATACTTTGGCAAAAAGAGAAAAAGAGTTAGTTTCAGTGGTTCAACCCATGCCAACCAAACTCGTTAAGGATATGGTTCCGACTAAACATTTTTTGGTCCGGTCATTGAAATACGCACATGTGATCAAAACCATGTACTACAAATACTAATTTGATATTATATCTCGTTTACAAATAGGTTTTTAATTAAATAGTATGTTAACTATAGTTTATTAATGTTAAATTTAAATATTAAATGTTAACTATAGTTTTTAATGTAAATTCAAACACTAAAAATGCGACCATAGGGCAACATGTGCTGAATATCCTAGCAATCCTAATCTACATTGATACAATCAAATATTGAAATCAATCTATCCTAAATTACTAGTTCAATGTTTCACCTAAACAACCATGGTTAGATCTCGATCAATATCTACACTAGCATTCAATTACAATCACATGCAAATTACATGAAGGTTTAGTAACTTCTGAAGGTTCAGGTAACTTTTTTAATAGTTAGTCATAATTATTAATTTGTATTATGTATTACCCTTATTGTATACGGTTGAAATATAACTATATTTATTTATTCTAATTATCATTTTTAAACATTTGTTACCTTTTAATAACTTGTTTTATGACAGATGCAGGTATTGGGTCTTCGCTGATACTGATGTTAAGCTCGAGTTGATTATATTACAGGAGCATGTGGTGTGGTTATCTTCAAGTTGCGTTTCTACTTTCGGTGCCACAAAACTGGTGATACGTACGCAACAATAATTCCGGTTTTTAATAGCGTGCCAAGCGTCTCAACATTAACTTGTATTTCATCTGGTTTCTCACCCCGTCTCTTATGATCGATCTCCTATGTTTTCACAACACACCGGTTTGCTTGTATTATTGTTAAATGGCTCTCCTTTACTCACTTTTAAGGCTGTAAATAATTGAATGTTTAATGTGGCAAATTGTGAGAAACCATACCCAATGGGATAACTATACGTAGTTTTTATTTTAGTTACACACTTTTTATTCTAATTAAGCAATTTTTAATGTAATTTTATTATAATTATGTATAAGGTAACTTTTTTTAGTCATGGATTTTTTATTTTAGTTAAGTAATTTTTATTTAAATTTATAATTTTTTAAATAAATGAATAAATTAGAAATAAACTTTAAATAAAATTAGAAAATGATCAAAGGCTTTATTGAGGCTTTATTCCACACCATGTTTGTTAAGCTTAAGCACGACAATTTTAAGGCGCTCTATCTACGTGACGCAACTTGATTCCACATAACTCAGCCTTAATTACAAGCTACAACTCTAAATTGAATTTTACAACATGTCTATGTTGATTGAGATCTTGAAGTCTCTTAGATCTTTAACTATACACTTAACAATGATATGTTATCAGATAATAATCGCTTTAAAGAACACATGATTTTCATTTAATTCGCTTGTAAACAAAATTTTATATATGAGCACAAGGTGTTTTGTTAAATTATTCAAGCTTGAAAGAACACATGATTTCTATTTAATTCGCTTGTAAAAAAAATTTATATATGAGCACAAGGTGTTTTGTTAAATTATTCAAAGTACCACATTAGTATCAACTCTCAAATAACTTGGTGGATATTTTACGAATCAACTAGATTTTGCCATAGGTCGCGCGTTGCGGCGGCGATGGTGACGGCAACGCCTTAGTTGTGGCTTGTTATTTGATGCGTTAACCATATGAAAACGCGTGGTTAAAAGAAACAGAATCATAAGTCGAAACGATAACAAAACTCACGTAATGAAAAATAGACGTCGAAATGACAATAAAAAAAGCAAATTTTTAACACATCTAAATAAGCAAGCTGCACGATTAATCAAATTTATTACCACATTAATAAAATAATGTCTATTATCACTATGAAAATTTTAGGTATATCAAAAGATTCTATGCAAATTAAATCTTAACACATGAAAACAAAGTATTAAAAATAGTTAAGTATTAACATGAAACAAACTATAAAAAATAGTTTTTGTGTATATAACACGTGATTGTCGTTAACATGAACATCAAACAAATCTATTTGAGAAAGAATATGTTTATACATGTGTGAATTTCAATAGTTTTCTTGAAAAATCTAAAGGAACGTATCAAAATGATCTTTAACGCATAAAAAGTATTTATTTAATATTTAATAAAAAAACAAAGTGGCAGTTTTTCCTAGCAATTTTCATTTTAACTAATTTTGTTTTCTACTAACCCTATTATTCATTTTCTTTCTCCATCATCTCCCACATGTATCTCCCTGCCTATATCTCTCCTCTACATCTCCACCAACCATTTCAAACTCTAAACTTTAGATCTTCGTTAATTGTGTGAAGAAACGTTTGACCGACATCTGTACCAGTAAAAGTTCTCTCATCTTTTAGATTAAAAACAACTTGTTGGCAAAATTGTCGTTTTTGTCGATTGATTGTAAGTAATATAGTAATGTGAGTACAAGCCCACGGTGATGTTATGGTCGAATCATCCATAGATTGTTACATTTATCATGCTTGTAAAACAAGGTTTTTAAGGCCGAATAGTCGCTACAAGGTAGCCTGCCGAGACAACTTTCTTCGACTCCGCTTAATTACTCGGAGTTGATCAAACACGGTCAACCTCAGCCAGAATCGGATCTAGTACGTCAATTTGAGCCTAGTTTAACTTAAATAATAATAAAACATAATTTCTATGTCTATCATATTAAAGAAAGAATATTATTTTCATGTATTTTGTTATAAATATTAGTAAATTTATGTTATTTGACATATATTTAATCTCCAAAAAGTAATTTCTTTATAATTTAACATGTCTGAGTACTCCCCGCCTAGACTGAGTACTCTCAACTCCTCGGTCAATCGACTAGGGAGCGACTAATGACTTTTGCAGCCATAACATTAATGGAACAATTTTAGAAATCAAGAAACTAGATCAAATGATCACACTTCAACTATGCATTCCATGACAAAGAGGGATATAAACCCGGTAAATACGAAAGTTCATATACAAATGGTTTTATAAACTCAATTGATCTTTGTAAAAATACTTATATTAAACCTTTTATCACCAAAAAAAAAGGAGAGAGAGAGAGAGAATCTTCCTTAAAGGGGTACTTTCAAACCTCTTAACAAGTCAAACCATTTTTTTGTTCCAACAAAATGAGTAAAATTCTTCGAAAGTGAAAAGAGACGATGACCAAATCGAATTTATGAGAAAAGACGATTAATATTTTAAATAGTCGTCTATCTCCCTTGCCTAATACAATTTCAAATCAATATCCTTTGATTTGCTACAAAATCTGTGTTTAAGACATTTCTTAACAAATCTATTTTTGAGAGACAAAACAAGGCATAAGGGATATGGTCATGTGCGAAGCTTTTAAGGAGCGACCGACATCCCGAACTTTTTTGTTCAATAGTGAAGGGTATATACGTTTTCGACACCCCAGTTTTATAGAATTTTTTAGGCCTGGTGACTTCCTCTCCCGGTTGGAAATCTCAAGCTTCGCCACTGTATGGTCGATAGAGGGTCCGAATTTTAGATATTTTTTGCTGTCTATCTCATCCTTGAATATCCAAACAAGCAGTTGTCTACCTTTTCATACCACTTAGCATATAAAAATTCACATAATACACTTAATACTATTTACTTAGCTTATTGATTCATATCAAACCTCAAGATTGTTAAGTAAGTAAGTAAGAGAAGATCTAAAGCTTCAAAACACATAACAGATCTAGAACATTTTAGCACACATGCTACTCCATTTATAGTCTTTATGTGTTGGCGATGTATTTCAAGTGTAACATAAGAGAGAAGCAAAGGCTATCTCCAGTGCCGGACTCAGTAAATATTTTACCTTACAAAATACATTATATTTCTTTTATCAATGGGCAACCCTCTATCTGGGTCCGCCCCTGGCTATCTCTACCTTGAAAGAGAGAAAATTTGGGTAAGCACTACTCATGTTAGTAAGACGTTTGTAACGATGATCTCTACCGAGCTTAGAGAGACGTATTGTAGTGAAGATAACTCTTGATTAGGGATCTTGAAGACAGAAGTGGAATATTAATAATATACATCAGAACTATTATAAATCGTGATATTAGTGTGGTGCTATTTTTCTATCCCATAGCTTTGTTTGATTTACTTGTTATTATTGTTGTGTTAGAAAAGAGGTCCTTCAAATCCATTGAAAAACTGAAAACAATCTATTCACCCACTCAAAAATTTAAACATGTGAACGATTTGTGTGACATCTAATTATGACAAATATAAAACTACATTTCCTCTAAATACTAATATTTTTAGGCATATGGGGTTATACCCTATGCTTTGGGAGGGGTTTTTTTAGAAACCTTGACCTTTTACTTTTAACCCAAGGTTTTTATCTTTTGCAATTTTAACTACACATAATTTGTTTTTTTTATTTTAACCCAAAATTTTTCATTATTTCAAATTTAAACTCATAACTTTTATACTTTCCACTTTTGTTTCCTATACTTTTCATCTTTCGCAAATTTCTGTTTTACGTTTCGTTCTAAATTTTTCGGGTTAATACGGTGCAACGTATATGCGTGGTACAACGTTTTTATGTTTTGTTCAAAATGTTACGAGTTAATACGGCACAACATACGTGCGTGGTTCAAAGTTTTTATGTCTATTTTTTATGTTTGATAGGCTTGTCGTAACGCACAGATCCTAGGTCGAGTCAATGTTGGGGTTCACTGAGGGTGACGTGACATTGGTACTATCTGGTATGGTTTTACGCTCTGCCGCAACGCGTAGTGCGTAATTCTAGTTTCATCTTAAAAACTAGTATTTTTGCAATTTACTTTGTATTCGGTTATTCACACATGATAGCAATTTTTTCCTATCCGGCGCGTGAAGAATGTAACGCAAACTAATTTTGTCGTATATGTGAGAAAATCTCTTAAAGAGTATAAAACACTTAAAAATTAATTTTATTCTCGTTATTTAAAACACACTATTATTTTAATAGTAACTACTTGATGCTCAGCCCGCGTGGTGTGACGATGGCCGAATAATGAGCGAGTGTTAGGTAGCTCTTTGACACGAAAAACAATTAAATCGAGTCAACCAATAAAAACATAACACTTTTATTGTTTTGCTAAAAAAACTAAAACAATGGCAATACTGTTATTTTTAACTAATGAAAAGTTATATTTTCACTGGTGTAAAATCGTAATTTGCCAAAAGCTAAAGTGATGGCAGTACTGGAAATTGAAAGCAGGGGCCAAATTGTAAACCTGCGCAAGGGCGAATTCGTACTTTTGAACCTATGGCAACAAAGTAATATAAATTTAAACTAAAGGCACAATCGTAATTTCAGGCCGGAGGCAAAACCATAATTTTATTTTGAACTGAGGGCATAATCGTAATTTTGAGTTGGAGCCAAAAGCGTAACTTTATTTTGAACAAGGGCAAAAACGTAATTTTTAACTGGGAGCGAAATGATAATTTTTTAAATGGGGGAAAATCTATTTTTGAAAAGAGGGAAAATCGTAATTTTATGGTGGGGGCGAAAACATATCTTTTTCATTTGAACAGAGGCGAAAACGTACTTTTGAGCTGAGGGCGAGATCGTAATTTTGAGTCGTGGGCAAAATCGTAACTTTTGGTTGGGGCCAAAAGCGTAATTTTATTTTGAGCAGGGGAAAAAACGTAATTTTAAAATGGGGGCAAAACCGTAATTTTAAAGCGTAAACAAATAATAAACGCTTGGTCCAATGGGGGAGTGCCAAGCCAGCTGCTTGGCGCTATTCCTCGAAAGTTGTTTATATTATAGTCACTGTTCAGGCCGGAGGCAAAACCATAATTTTATTTTTAACCGAGGGCATAATCGTAATTTTGAGTTGGAGCCAAAAGCGTAATTTTATTTTGAACCGGAGCAAAAATGTAATTTTTAACTGAGGGCGAAATCATAATTTTTTAAAAAGGGGAAAATCTATTTTTGAAGAGATGGCAAAATCGTAATTTTAAGGTGGGGGCGAAAACATATTTTTTTCATTTGAATAGGGGTGAAACCGTAATTTTGAGTTAGGGATCGTAATTTTGAGTCGTGGGCAAAATCATAATTTTTGGCTGGGGCCAAAAGCGTAATTTTATTTTGAGCAGGGGCAAAAACGTAATTTTAAAATGGGGGCAAAATTGTAATTTTAAAACGTAAACAAATAATAAACAGTTGGTCCAATGAGAGAGTGCCAGGGCAGCTGCCTAACACTATTCTTCCAAAATTGTTTATATTATAATCACTGTCGATTTCGTATTGTATATAATATGTATATAATATAATATGTATATAACTAGTTGAAGCCATGCCCGCGTTGCGGGGCGATGACCAAATAATTCTCGACAAATAAAAAAAACTATTATAGTTTTGCTAGAAAAAAAACTAAAACAATGATAATACCGTAATTTTGAGCTCAAGGCAAAACTATAATTTGTCAGGACTAATGAGTGAGTGTTAGGCAACTCCTTGTTACGAAAAAAAATTAAATCGAGTCAACTTTTATAGTTTTGTCGGAAAAACTAAGACGATGACAACATTGTAATTTTGAACTGAGAGCAAAGCTGTATTTTTTAGTGGAGTAAAATCATTATTTGCAAACAGCTAAAGTGATGACAATACTTTAAATTTGAACCAGGGGCAAAACCGTTATTTTGCGAAGGAGCAAATTCGTAATTTTTAACTTGGGGTAAAACCGTAATATAATTTGAACTAAGTGCGAAATCATAATTTTAAGTTAGGGCCAAAAGCATAATTTTATTTTAAAGCGAGCCAAAAAACGTAACTTTGAACTAAAAGAGAAATCATAATTTTTGAAACGAGGGCAAAATCATATTTTTAAACTTAGGTCAAAATCTTAATTTAGTTAAATAAAACAAAATAGAGAAGCATTTTAAAAGCATTTTATTTCATACTTTTTAGCTAAGTTTTTAAAAGCATTTTAGTTTATACTTTTTAGCTAAGTTTAAAAAAATAAATAAAAGAAAACTGTTTTAATGGCTGGCCCACCAACCTCCCTGGCCAATTGCTGCCCATTACTCTTACCACCGCTCCTTCTAAATGTAGATATTGAAAATGAAAATGAAAATAATGTTTTTAGCTAAGTGTACCTTGGTTTGATGGTTTGGGCAAATATGAATCGTATTAATAATTGGAGGTCGGTGTATGAGGTTTTTGAATCTCGTTATGGAAGGCTTCGGTCTTCTCGATAGGGGGTAGGGTTACTCTTATCAAATCGGTGCTTGAAAGTTTACCAAACTATTATTTTTCGCTTTATAGAGCCCAATTAAGGTTATGGAGGACTTGGAATCAGTGATTAAATACATTATGTGGGGAGGGTCGAGCGATAGAAAGATGGCTTGGGTGGCGTGGGATAGGGTGTCATTACCTAGACTTTTCGATTTGGAGGTTGAAAAGAGGTGCAAAGTGGTTGATAAATTATGCTACAGTGGGGAGTTTTCTTTGAGCTTGTGGGGGTGAGCCGAGAACTAGTGAGGAGATCTTCGAGTTAGTGGCGTTGGAACCTTTGCAGAATAATTTCCATCTTTCAATACGAATGGCAATGGATAGGGGTTGCAATAGGTGAGTTTAGCGTGGGGATGATAAAAAAAAACTGCTGAATAATGGAGTGGACACTAGCAATAATTTCGTGTTCGCTTGGTGTAAGTGGCTCCCCAAAAAATGTAATATTTTTGCATGGCGTGCTGAAATGAACAGGACCCCGATGGCGGTTGCTTTAAGGAGACGACATATTATTTTGGATTATATGTCGTGTCCGTTTTCCGATATAGGCAAAGAAAGAGTTGACCACTTATTCGCTGCGTGCTTGTTTGCTATTGTTCTTTGGCAACAAGTATGTACTTGGTGTAGGGTCTCCAACTTCTTTGCTTTTGCCTTTAGAGACATTCTTTGCATGCATCAATTCTGTGGCTTGAGTGAATCGGGTGTTTTAAGATATTCTCGTTATTGGGTGTTAGAGTTTTGGACCATTTTTGTGACAACCCGTGCTTATGAGGTTCGTGCCGTTCGTTCTCGCATTTATAAACCAACTCATATACTTATCTTGTTTATATAAGAATGCATGAACTTGTGTGACGAATTAATAATACTTATTTAATTTATTTAATACAACGAATACGTGAAGCCAAAATCCTTAGTGTGTTGAACCAACCCGAACCGGTTGAACCAAAACACCTATCTCGTTTGTCAATTTAACCCACTCGCGTAACTCGAAAGTTATGAGGCCCGAACCAAAGCATGTATATCAGACAAATTATATTAATGACAATTTATTATTAGTTGATTGTTTAAAACATATATGCTACTTCCATAACCTTGTGATTTGAAATCACCATTCTAAGTTAATGAAATCATGTCCCGATCAATATCTTCTAGTAATAATTAAATAAAAATCTTAAAATAAGAAAACTAGTTAATATTAACATATGGTAGTAAAACAAACGTGGCCTTGTTGACGTCATCAGATCATCCATTCACAAATCCTTATCACTTAAATTTTGTTCCACAATTGTTTGGATCTCCGATTCCAAGTCGCGGCAGAACGTTGACGACGAACCAGCACCAACCAGTTCGACTTAAGGTATTGTTAAGCTTCTTGTTCCGAAGAGGTTTCTTTGTTTTGTAGTTCAAAAGTCTAACGAGCACTTATTTGATTAGCCGGCGTTGGACCTCCGCCATTTGAGTAAGGCTTAATTGATCCACTCTCACGTTGCAGCTGTTTAATCTATTCTCCATCGATCAACTATTCCGCTTGATACGAGGTATCGGTTGTTTGTTTACCTTGTTAATCGATTTAGAACTAGGACATAATTAATAATCTGCAAATATAAAGAAGATTGAAGCTATTAATGGCGCCAACAATATATGCAAGGTGGTTTAAAAGTGTGTGTTAACGTTTTTATGAGCTTGTCTAGTATTATCAATTTAAAAAAAAACTGTCTAAAAGTTGACGTAATACTGCAATGAGCTTAAAGTGTGTGTTAACGTTTTAAATATGCATACATGTCATCAAAATCAAAAGGTGTTGAATGTTACTAGAAACATTAGTAAAGGCAACAAATGCTTTTATGGAATAATATGATCATATGCCCAGACGTACCTAAACGAGTAATTATGTGACAACGTGATTATGTGGCTATGTGTTAGACAACATGTTGGAATTCATAAGTTTAAACTGATTGAAACGGTAAACATATCAGGTTGAGATTGACATTCCTGATTACTCTTCAAGTTTAATACCGAGCAAACTAATGTGAGTTTACAATTATTTTCTAAAAGCATGCGTCCCTGGTTTGGGACAACACTTTTTACGGTAGCCCTGGTTTGGGCTATGCGCGCGTTCCTTGTGTGAACCACTTAAACATATTATCCACTGGAGGTGGATAGTACACTTGGACTAAACGAAAACTCTATCATGAAAATCCCTACATTTTACCGATTAGATTGCCGGGTGGGCATACACGGGGTATTAGTTGATAGCGCTATTAGGTTTGACAAACCTCACACTGTGCTGGAGGCCAGGCGTGAACTTCTAACCTTCACTCTAGCTTTAATGTTGATAGACATTATTGAGGGCACAAACGAAACGTCAGCATTCGGTACACAGTTTAGTCATATGATGAGGGTTAGCTACCCGAGTCATACTTTAATATAAAAACATTGTGAACTTTACTTTTACTAAACTCAAAATTTGTGAATTCGCCAACTTTATTGTTGACACGTAGTTGCTTGCTTTGCAGGTCAGTAGGTACAACTATGGACGGGCGTTGCAATCGACTGGAGTGGGTGGTTTGCTAAAGGCTTTATTATTTTTTTTACAATTATTTAACTTGTGGTTTTAAATTCTTGTTGGGTTTTAACTTTATTTCCGCTGCATCTTAAACTGTGTTTTGACAATTAAAACCTTATTGCTAATCATGTTGATAGTGGTGTTTTTTTATTTCAAAATATTTGTTTCAACATGATTAGTGGCTAGATTCTGGTCAGTCACACGCCTCGCAGTAAAACCCCGCATATAAAATTTGAGGGTGTAACAATTTTAACGGTTTACTCTTAACATAAAAAATATTTTCATCCTTGTGCTTTGATATTTTTATCACTTACTTCCAAAATGTTTTTTTCTCGCATTATTATCTATGTGGTTTCAAAAACTTTTCGTTTTAATTCACTTTGTTAATTTCATTCAATTTTTACAATTAAATGAGGGGTGTTGATGTTCTTCATTGTTGTTGCTCTCCTAAAACTTCCGCATATTTGTTATCCATCGTTGATATGTAACATGCTAAGTAGTTAATGTGATAAAATATCGAATATCAGTTTAAGGACCGATATTTGAGATATCGGTTATCGCGGTGGGATATCGGTAATTTTAGTATCATGCTAAATTTATATATATAGCAATTTAACACCAACAATTCAATATACTCTCCTATCATTAACAAATTAAACTTTTGCAACTTAAAAAGAGTAACAATTGTAGTAAGTAGGAACTTACTAAGACTTAAAACACTAACATTTAATAGTAACAACTAACATTTAAGACTTAGGGGGTGTTTGGTGTTGCGTTTTCAAAATAGATTATGCGTTTTCAAAATAGATTTTGCGTTTTCAAAACTGCGTTTTGAAAAAGCATGCATGTACATGCTTCTCCAAAACTGCGTTTTGGAGGCAGATAATCACTTTTTCATCCAAACACTTTTTTAGATTATTTATGTTTTACAAATGCAATAATCAAATAATCACTTCAAAATGTAATCCCAAACACCCTCTTAAAACACTAATAGCATCAATAAGAAGAAAGATAGATGATAGAACTAAGAAGAAAGATACTAATATCGGGAAAATCGGTGATATATTGGTCAAATCTCGGTCAAATGTCGGTCAATATCGCTGATATTATCGGTACCGATATTTTAACGGATATTTGGTATCGATATCTCGACAAGGGACTGATAACCGATATATCAATGATATATGAGTTGATATATCGAGATATTAACTAGATAAACATGTTCTCCATCAATGCCTAGAATTTTTGGTACCCCCATGACTACCTTCCCACACGATTTTCAATAGATTTTGGTAACCAATTTTTAGAAGAATTTGTAGAAGGGGGAGAAATGTTGTGAAAACTTTTTGGTGGTCTTCGAACATTCCATTAAAAATGTTAATAAATCCGTCACACTAGCGAAGGAAAGTTAAAATAGGTAAATGGACGAAAATAAATAAATAAATAATTTGAACATTACCAACCTAATATAATTTTATTCATAACTAAGCAATTGATGGGGTCTGGAGAGAGTGAGATATAGGCGAGCCTTACCTCTATATCTCAAGGGTAGAGAGGTCTGGTTTAGCCAGTACCATTTTGGTTTTGGTTTGACACGGACCGGACGAAAACAAGGTTTCTTCTCAACGTAATGAAACGATGTCGTTTAGGAAATGAATTAGACCTTATAGATAAAAGAAATTTTATAAAGTTTCGGTTTGGTCCCTTTGGTTTGATCTCTACTTTCCAAGACCCCTAAACTTGTACTATTGTAGCAACTATAGATTCCCAAGAACATACGACCGCTGAGTGTAGGCGGCGGTTTGGGGCGTGGCTAGCCAAGCAACGCCGCTGCAGCCACACCGAGTCAGCGTGATCAACGGCGTTGCCCCGCTAGCGTGGGAAATTGGTCTGGCGTGGGGCGGTCTTGGATGGTGATGTGGCTGGCATTGATAGGCAAGCTAGATATATCCGTTGGGGGTAGCCGTTACCCCAACGGCTAGTTTAAAAAATTACAATTTTACCATATAAATAACCTTTTTTTAAAAAAATTTACCAAATCATAAACTTTTTCACCTTCTCTATTTTTTTACAATGAACCCATTCAACCGACAATTCGACCCGAACAACCCCTACACTTTCCAAGAAAAACTTCAACCAACAAATGCAAAGCGAGGAATTCCATCGTGAAAACCAGATCTTGCGAAAGTATAACATGAATAAATGATGTATTTTTATTTTATATTTTAGTGTACCTTTTATTATTAATTTTATTTACTTTTTTTATTTAGATTGTTAAATAAAATTTATTTAAATATAATATATATATATACATATATATATATATATATATATATATATATATATATATGCACACGGCTGGCCATGCCGGCCCAAGCCAAGCCACGCCACCCCAACCACCCTCCCCCCGTGGCTAGCCAAGCAACGCCGCTGCAGCCACACCGAGCCAGCGTGACCAGCGGCGTTGCGCCGCTAGCGTGGGAAATTGGTCTGGCGTGGGGCGGTCTTGGATGGTGATGTGGCTGGCCTTGATAGGCAAGCTATATATATATATATATATATATATATATATATATATATATATATATATATATTTGCACACGGCTGGCCATGCCGGCCCAAGCCACGCCACGCCACCCCAACCCCCCTCCCCCCCGTGGCTAGCCAAGCAACGCCGCTGCAGCCACACCGAGCCAGCGTGACCAGCGGCGTTGCCCCGCTAGCGTGGGAAATTGGTCTGGCGTGGGGCGGTCTTGGATGGTGATATGGCTGGCCTTGATAGGCAAGCTAGATATATCCGTTGGGGGTAGCCGTTACCCCAACGGCTAGTTTAAAAAATTACAATTTTACCATATAAATAACCTTTTTTTTAAATTTTTTTACCAAATCATAAACTTTTCACCTTCTCTATTTTTTTTACAATGAACTCATTCAACCGACAATTCGACCCGAACAACCCTACACTTTCCAAGAAAAACTTCAACCAACAAATGCGAAGCGAGGAATTCCATCGTGAAAACGAGATCTTGCGAAAGTATAACATATGATGTATTTTTATTTTATATTTTAGTGTACGTTTTATTATTAATTTTATTTACTTTTTTTATTTAGATTGTTAAATAAATTTTATTTAAATATGTATGTATATATATATATATACGTTTTATTATTAATTTTATTTACTTTTTTTATTTAGATTGTTAAATAAATTTTATTTAAATATGTATGTATATATATATATATATATATTTGCACACGGCTGGCCATGCCGAGCCAAGCCACGCCACCCCAACCCCCCTCCCCCCCTCAAAAAAAAAAAGAAAACTCACGCTAGCCATTTTCCTTCAGATGGACCCACCTTCGCCACATATCAACTCAAGTCCCTAACCCAAGTCCCACCACAACCAGCGATATAAAAATGGACTTCAAAAGTCAAAGTCTGCTTTCAAATAACAGAAACAAAGAGAAGTATACATCTTTATAATCTCAATCTCTAAATCAAACATACAAAACTACAAACAAAATATATACCCAAAACACATATTGATTCATTGACATACACAACAAAAAACAAACATGCAAATCAAGACACTTTTCAAGATTCTAACTGCCAACTAATTACCTTCTCTTTCTCTTCTTATGCTTCTGGTTATGGTTACCAAACATGCTGCAAATGGCACCACACCCTGAGAGCTTTGGTGAAGGTGGTTCATTTGTGGGTGCAACCTCCATGGTTTTGTATGCTTTTGGTTCTGATTTTTGTACCTCTTTTTCACCTTCTTTTGGTTCAAATCTCCCTGATAATAACTTGTCATCCCAAACTAGCCTTGATGATCCTGATTTCTAAATGACACTTCTGACCTTGGTAAACCAGCCATCTCCTCTATATATTATTTATTATATATATATATATATATATATATATATATATATATATATATATATGTATACATATATAGAGAGAGAGATGAAGCTAAATGGATTGTTTTTATCAAGTATAGGGTGGGGGAATGACAAATGAAAGCTTAAAGAAGATATAGGTTAGAAGAAGATCGCATCTACAAAAGTTGGATATTACAAAAGTAGCCTAACAACATTCTTGGGGTCTCACAATGTAACAAGAATATATTAATGGAAGTTTGCATTTTTCAATGATTCATTGACAACAAAGCCAAACAAGAATAGCCAAGAAACTAATGCATTTAAGGAAATTGCAAGGGGTGTATGAGTTTTCATCCAACTATATCTTAAAGGTTTTTTGGGTCACTTTCATGTCTTTTAAAAGTTTGAAATGAGATATATATCTTTTAAATTTCTTAATATTCTATTTATATTTTAAAAACTAAAACCTCAAATTTACATATTCAATAATATATAAAATAAAAGTTGGTTACTTATAATAGTTTGTTTAACTGAATAAACAAAAAGAACATTTTCATATTTTCTATTTGTAATAACTATTTATATATTAATAACTATAAATCTATAATTTACAAATTAAAAAACAATGTTTTTTCTATTAATACTATAGGTAACCGTATTCTTTATTTAATAAAAAATCAGTTAAGTCTAAGAATTTTAATATTTTCTAAATTCTAAATATGATTTTGTAAAATTTGAATGAGTAATTGTAAATTTTAAAAGAGGTGATTTATAGAATACATTTTCTTAATCTCCATACAACAAATCACCATGGTGTCTTATCTCTTATGGTAACCCACACCTTGTTTGAGAAGAACATGGTGATTTGAGCATGTAAACATGCCAAAACCATTATCTTATTTATAGACAAAATTATTAAATTCATCATCATCATACTCAGTAAATCCGACCAATAGCAAAGCTAAGGTAGGGTCTGAGGAGGGTAGATGTAAACAGCCTTACCTCTAACTCGTAGGAATAGAGAGGCTGCTTCTAGTGAGACCCCCAGCTCGAATGTAGTTTTGTATCAAGCCTTGGACCTAAGACAAAATTATTAAATTGATGTTGTTAATTGAACTCACCAATTTGTTATAATCTGTAAACCATATCTTATGTGTTCCTTGAGCACACCATTCACCTACAAGAATAAAAAAAATGTCATTTGTAGTTAAGAGTGCTAATGCTCAAAAATAGGCGATAACTAAACACAAGGTACACAAACCTCACGTCGCCTTGTGGCCGATCTTTCACCTTCCCGCCGGATGCATTTTCCATCATTCCAGGCGGACCACACACCTACTAACAACTAATAATCTAAGTTACGCACTGGCACTACAATATAAGACCATCATCGCATTCTTCATGTTCAGAAAAATCACATGTTAATGAGAACAATATTAACTAAAGGCACTCACCATGATATGTACCAAATCTTATAAACAGGTCTGCACAGGATCAAATTTTATCAGTTAGTAAATACACAATTCACCAAACAGTAACTTACTTTTAAATTTTAGGCAAGAATCAAGATCAATAGCAGCTGGCATGACCCCCTTGATCATTAAACTAAGAGACAATTAAAACATATATAGGCACATAGCTACTCTAAAAACAACAGGAAAACATATGGTACTAAACATATTCTTTCTAAAGCTACCAAACAAGGAATATGTGAGAACATATAAACGGGAAAAATAACACATCATATAGACACACAAGCAAGCGATAACACACAAGGCGCGCCAAAATAACTGAAAAGTGCGGCTCCTAAGAGCAGACTTTAATACCTCAAACCTCCTAAAAGTCCTTAACCCTAATCCTATGTCTCCACAAACACCTATCCTCGACCATGTCCTCAAGTCAGTTTCGGCCTGCCTCTACTCCTTTTTCCCTCCATGATAAGAGTTTCCACGATTCTAACTGTGTTCGTCGTCTGTCTCCTCCTAACATGCCCAAACCATCTCGATCTCCCCTCCCTAATGTTATCTGCTATACTAGCTACCCCTAAACTATCCCTAAAAACAGCATTTCTTATCAGAATAAGTGTATATGATGATCAAATGAAGGCTTTTTGTGATATTCAAGAGAGGTTTATCACAAAAATGCGACTTAATAGTAGTCCAAATTTAACTGGAACCATAAACATGTATGAGATCAAACCAATTATGCATGTGAATTTGAAATGTAGCATGCCCATTGTCACCTGCAACTTAAGGACAAATAACATATTTTGTTTTTCCTACCGCATCCTTTCCCACAAATATTAAAAATAAAACAACAATAAATTATATAAAATAGGATAAAACTGAGGTAGCAAGCATATGCAATTTACACTAGAATCAAGCAAGCTAACCTAGAATTGTTAACATCATAAATTTAATTCTATAAAGGTGTTCACAAACTTGCCTTGTAACATGGAGCCGAGGGTCTCACTGGAAGCAGCCTCTTTATTCCTACGGGGTAGAGGTAAGGCTGTCTACATCTTACCCTCCTCAGACCCTACCTTAGCGTTGCTATTGGTGGGATTTACTGAGTATGATGATGATGATGAAACTTGCCTTGTAACGAGGAATGATGCAACATCAAGTCCCAATATGCGATTTGGATAAAAGGAAAGCCTGCATGTTAGAAAATACTCTGTAATGAATCTGTTAACATAATATTTGAAAACCGTATTATCCCTTTCATTACTCAAACTCATTTATCAAAATCATACAAGGGTCCGATGCATACACTAATGTTCTAACATGATCAATCAGATTATTAATCACTTTGTAAATCAAATCCGCTTCCCGATGCGATCTATCTCTCGCGATAAAAACATGAACTTCATTATTAATTTCTATCCAACTACATCCCGCTTCTTTCACCGCCCCGTTACACTCCATCATCTCTCTCACCTTCTTCACTTCACCCCACATACCCTTACTCGCGTATATATTCGAAAGCAATATATACAATCCACTATCTTTCGGATCACTCAAAATCGCCATTTCCGCTGCGTATTTACCGAGTTCGAGATTTCCCGCAACCCTACACGCACTTAACAAACTCCTCCATATCACGCCAGCTGGCGGCATTGGTAAATTTTCGATGAAATCTTTAGCTTCGTTTAATTTACCAGCTCGGCCGAGAAGTGAAACCATACACGCGTAATGTTCTAACCCTGGTTCGATTCCGAAACTAGCCATTGATTCGAAATGGTCAAACCCGTCTTTGACCAGCCCCATATGGTCACAAGCCGAGAGCACGGCTACAAACGTGACGTAATTGGGTTCGATTCCCTCGTTCAACATTTTTTCGAACAGTTTTAAGGATTTGTTAGCGTCTCCGTGTTGTGCGTGTGTTGATATCATCGAGTTCCAACACACGATGTCTTTGTAAACTGTGGAGTCGAATAGATTTTGAGCATCGTTTTTGCTTCCACATTTTGCGTACATGTCTAGTAACGCATTTGTGACAAACGAATCCAGGTTTAAACCGATTTTTAAGAGCTGCGAATGGAACTGGTGCCCGATTTGAAGGCTAGCAAGGTTGCTAGCTACGGTAATTAACGCTACAAACGTGTACTCGTTTGGTTTTTGAAACGATAGTTGCAGTTCGTGATAAAGTTTGAGAGCGTTTTCGTTCTCGGATATCTGGGTATACCCGAAAAGCATAGCGTTCCATACCACAATATCTTTTTCAGACATTTCATCAAAGACTTGGCGTGCGTCAGATATAGACGAACATTTTGAATATACATCTATCAAAGCACTACCTGCAAACATGTTTAACAAAACATTAAACTTGATCATAAATCCGTGAATTTGTTTGCTCAGTTGTAAAGTGAGTAACGAAGCCGAAGCGCCAAGAAGACTGACGAAAGTCAACAGGCCCGGGTCAACGTTTTTAACCCTCATTTTGCGGAAAAGATCCAATGCGTCGTAAAGATTTCCATGTCTAGAGTAACCTTCAATCATCGCATTGTAACCGATCACGTTCCGATTCGGGATGCTGTTAAACACTTTTCTTGCATCAGTAACAGAATTACATTTCGAATACATGTCAATTAAACCGTTATTCACAAATTCGTCTTTATCAAGATTCGTTTTCACAGTATACGCATGTATTTGGCGACCTGGCGATAGAGCTTCAAGCGAAGCACACGACGTTAAAACGCTAGTACACGCAAAACCATCCGGTTTCCAACCGTTTCGACTCATTTCGATAAACAAATTCACTGCTTCCGTATCAAACGAATTCTGCATGTAGCTGGAAATCATCGTGGTCCACGAGATAACATTCTTGATCAACATTTGATCGAAAATCTTCCTTCCCGATCTCACTTTACCGCACTTAACATAAAAATCTACAAGCGCGTTACTTACCGATATATCCATCGATGCTCCTCTTCGCAACACGAAACCATGAATCTGCTTCCCGCCTTCAACAAACCCGACAACCGAACACGCACTTAAAACGCTAGAGAGAACGTATTGGTCCGGAATAACATTACATTCTTTCATTTGACTTAACAATTGTAACGAAACCTCACCCTTCCCTACTCTTGCATAACCAGATATAATCGTAGTCCATGATACCGCGGTTTTCACCGGCAACCCATCGAAAATCAATCTAGCATCTTCCACTTTGCCAATTTTGGAATAAAAGTCAACAACTGAAGTACCCACATAAACATCTTGATCAAGACCTGTTTTAACAACCAAACTATGCAATTCAAACCCCTTAACCACACACCCCAACTGCGTAATTGCGCGAATAACACTCGCTAACACATACTCATTCAGCCTTTCTTTACTCTCTCTTTGAAACACAACAAACATCATCCAAGCTTCTTCACTATACCCATGATGAGTATACCCAGAAATCATTGAAGACCAAGAGCTTACATTTCTCTCAGGCATTCCATCGAACAACTTGTGTGCATAGTCTAAACGGTCACATTTTGAATAACCAGTGATCAATATGTTTGCAAGAAAGGTATCTGATTGAAACCCAGATGTTATAATCTGTCTGTGAATTAATTTATAGTAGGCACTTGGGTTGTTAACGGTTGATGGTGACTGTAATAGCTTAGCAAGTTTATGTTTTTGGGTTCTGCGATTGATGTTTACGTGTATGAATGTAGATAAGTTGTGAAATTCAGAAAATTGGGGATGTGGATTTGTGTTATAGCAAGATTTCAGATTGGAAATAGCTGGGTATAAACTTGTTGCATGCTTTCTCATTCTATTTATATGTGCATCTATAGTAGTTTTTTTTGTTAATTTAGGGGTTTGAATGGTGTGGGGAAGCTGATTGGAGACAATGGGAAGTTGGTGAGACCGTGAGAGAGTGTGGGTGGAGGATATTGGCAGCGACGGCTGCGATGGCGACGGCGAGAAGAAGATCGACGGCGGCGGTGATGGCTAGTGAAGGAAAAAGAGTGAACAGAAAATGGGAAAATTTTTTTTACTCAAAACATGATTCGTTTGAAAAGTAGATTAATCCGAATACGACCCGTTTAAAAGATAGGTTAAACTGAACACGATCTATTTAACATATAATATTTTACACGAAATTGAACACGACACAAAAGAATAGGTTTCGGGTTAGTTGACATGACCCGTTTTTTAAATATGTCAGCTCGAACACGACCTGTTCAAAGAATAAATTAACCTAAACACAATGTATTAAACGAATGAATTGATTTGGAAAATGATTCACAGTTATGATTCCGTCAATATATTAAACACTTATGTAGTAAACGCTAGATACCCCCCTTAGCAGAAAAATCAGAGACCGAGAGGAGAAATAACTAGCGACAAAATTGCGAACTTACGATGAAATGTAGTATGATTTAGGTTCGAGCATAAGGGTGTAGGGCAGTCAAGTTTGGATGAACCGAGCTCGAGCCTAAGATGATGCTCATTGAATAAAGGAGCTTAGATCAAGTGGTGAAAGGCTTGCATTTCTCTTGTGAGATGCAGGTTCAACTCTTACTTGGTGCAGAGTGAGACAATGGTGGACAATGATAGAAGACACATGGAAACCTGGGTTCGATCCTTGAGCCAAACGGGGTTTACTGATAATTTCACCTCGTGCCTACGAGCCGGTGGGTTATCGGGTTTTCTTCGGAATTGGTGGTGGACTCGGGTTACTCTCAGAGTACTTCGTTTGGTCCAATGGATGCCCCGAGAATGCTCGGGATTGATTCTGTTAGCCATTCAAAAAACCAAAAAAAAAATCGTAGTTTCACAAATAGATCTTGATTAGGCTCGCAAACCTAAACAAACATCCTATTTATTTTAATAGAACTTTTATTTGTAGTAATATAATATATAATTACATAATAATGATCATTATAATACAACCAAATAAAAAGAGATGAAGCTTGAAACAAGACGAGCTCTCACAAGTTATCTCGTTTACACCTCCGCTCGTATCTGATATAACTAGTTTAAACCGTGAAACAAAACCATTTTAGCCGCTTTAACTTAACCAATCAACTCGGCCGGTGACTAGGTCAATTTAATTTGTCCTATTAGCATCCAAATACTTTGCATCCAATGTCAATCAACACACTACAAAAACCTTAAAGATAGACACACACGTCAACTGTTTGAAAGCATCGAATCACAATTCAAAACACAACTAATCATTGAAATCTCATACATGGAACCTACTCAAACTTGACACGTTAGCCACAACATTTAAACTCTAGTAACGTAAAGTATATTCGTATTTGATAATTTTTTGATATTGAAATATTTCTATTGTTACCCTTTTTCTTCTACAACTTGAGGGAAATGGGAATACCCTTTTTACCCTTTTATAGAAAGAAAAAAACGAATTTGAACATAGTGTCTTTATTGGCTTCTTGGTACCATTGTTTTTTCTTAAAACCATGTGTTAAGAATTATATTGGACCATTATCAAGATGTATTTTTCAAGCACCACTTTTGATTAAGAAAACACATTCCAATCTAATGAATAATAATCTTTGTGGTCGATCATCTATCGAAACTACACCTTTTTTCTTGAATTATTGAAGGTTCACGCGACACGACTTGCTTTGAAACCTCGAAAGGTATAACACACCAAGAATATTTGATAACAACAACCAGTGGCGTCTGAGAATTCATGTACCTTGTTCGAGTTTGAAAAATGTGCCATTTTGCCTTAACGTTAAACAATGCAATTGCGACAATGACAAAATCATAGTATCAGATAAATAATTCTATATTACTATTTATTATTATTATTATTAGAGTTAAATGCTATTTTAATCCCTGTGGTTTGGGTCATTTTGTCAGTATTTTCGTTTGTGGGTATAAAAAGGTTTTACCGTTGCCATTTTAGTCCACTGGGTTAACTTCATACATTTTTTTCTGTCAATGAAAAAGGTAGTTCGGTCATTTTATATGGCCGAATTGCCCTTCTAGTTAACAGAGTTACATATAAAATGACCGAATTGCTCTTCTCGTTAACAGAAAAAATGGATAAAGTTAACCCAGTGGACTAAAATGGTAACGGTGAAACCTTTTTAGAATCAAATTATATTATTATTATTATTATTGTTGTTGTTGTTGTTGTTATTATATTTTAAAATCAAATTAGTATTGGGCTCACTAAACCTAATGCTAAGTGAGTGAAATTCTAAACAAAAAAAATTAATTTGTAAATGGGGCTATATTGAAATTAGTATGGGTATACTACTATACTATTTAAAACAAACTAACATATACATAGGATTTAAAAAAAACACGAGCCCCTCGAAATCACAGCCTGTGCGGTGGTCCTTCCGCACACCCTCATCACCGCCACTAAAGACAACACAACGTTCAAGTTACAAACCTTGTGTTGTGGGCATGCGCCGCTTTGGTAGAACATATAATTCCTATACAATGTTAGCATACCCTCATTGAACTCGGGTTCTATACCACTTGCTTGGATTCGGGTCGCATATATCAAGTTGATGGTAGATATACGAGTTTTAAGGAGACATGAATGATGAATTATACATACATGGATTATAAATAGATGAAATATGCATTCTGTGAGCATGAGCATGCACGAGCAACTGAATTTTGAAGTGGGGTTATGAATTATTGAGGTGAAGAATAAAATAAAGATGCATATTCATATACAAAGAAAGCGATAACATATTCTTTGTGCACAAGAAATGAATAAGGAGGTAACATGTAAGGAAGGTTTTTGTATGCCATGAAACTAGAGGGAAAAGAAGCTTATTTAAGGGCGCAAACAAATTAAGCACCAATGGATTCAACCATAAAGTAGGGAGTAGGGGTGTTCATTCGTTCGGTTGTAACAGAAAACCTATCTGAACCAAATAACATAATTGTGTGACTAGTCTGAACTGAACCGATCAGTAGTCACTAATAACCGAACCAAATCGAATAATAGGGGCAGTAGGGGTGTTCATGTTGACGTTGCATGGAAGGTGCACATGAGTTGCCCCTATGCAGTTATAGCGGTCCAAAATCAAATAGCGGTCAAGGTCCACTATATGATATATAGGTTATAGTGGTGGTATATCGGTGTTATAGCGGTAATTTTTATATCGTGCATATTTTATGTATTTATATATATATTGAAAAATATTAATAATAATAATATCAAAATTTATAGTTAATATCATATTATTATGCAAAATATTAGTAGCTCAATAACTGAAGGAAAGTCAAGCGATTTAGAGATTCAGGTTTAATTTTGTTGAATGATGAAATGAAGAACCAGCGAATAAAGACTTTTTGTCTCGATTTAGGTTTAATTTTGAGTTTGGGCCTTCACTTTTGGGTTTATTTACAAAAAAAAGTTGATTAATGTGGGTTTTACCTTACTTTTGGGCAGGAATAAGAAAAACTGCTAAAAGCAGTGTTATGACCGCTATACGAGCTTCAAAATAGAGGTCCAATAGCGGGATTTAGCAACGCTAATAGCGGGGCCGCTATTTGGACCGTTATGGGTTCGTATGTGCCCTAAGCGCCCGTGATATAGCACCACTATAACATGCTATTGACCGCATAGGTTGCCCCATTCTCTCTCTTCCCTTACAGACGAACACCCTTTCACCCTCCTTTCACAGAATAGGGCGGTGCACTTCACGGATATCTCACTCGTATCAATATATATTTGGTAGTTCTTTTGGTCATTATTCTTGATCAGTTTTGTAAGTATATAATAGAAAACATGTGAAAGTGTACCTGGTAAGCAAACAACCACAACAGGGACGTAGACGACATAATTGTCAGCTTGGTCTATGTCACACCCCGACCCGCAGCGGAAAAAGGTGATCGGGGCATGATTTGGTTTTCATCAAAGCTCATGACATTTATTATAATGTTTCATATTTATTATTACAATTTAAAGGAGATCATACAATCAAATCATACAAGTACAACATGTTCTATACATCTTTCTAGACTTCATTATTTTTCTTCTAAGGCAATTTCTTATGTGTTCCTTGCTTCATCCTGTCCACCTGTATCATGTGTAAAAATGGTTTTTGGGTCAACAAAAAGTTGGCGAGTGAATCCTATGAAAACATTTAAACGTGTTTATTGTATTGATTATAAAATAAAGTGCATAACCACATATGAGTAAATGTAGATGTAAATTTATTCACAAAACACATAATATTAAATATTGCACACACATACAACAAATGATTGTTTTGAGGCACGCGTTGTTCAACTCGTCTCCCACGAGGAACTGATGGGCCTAATGAATGAGTTTTGAGGCACGCGTTGTTCAACGAACTGATGGGCCTAATGAATGTTTTTGAGGCACGCGTTGTTCAACTCGTCTCCCACGAGGAACTGATGGGCCTAATAAATAATTTGCATACAACTTGACAATATGTAATACATCACAACAAACAATATTTACATTCTAAGTTTAGATCATATAATGGTATAGCACGAGTTTGAATAAGCGAATTAGTTTAAGCGACACATGATACACCCCAAAACATGAATAAAAAGGGGAATTTGTAAGAATTCACTCACATTGGGTGCGTTCTCTTGATAATGTTGGATGCGCACGAGCTTAGAGAGTTGATCGACAAGGAATAACTAACCTAGATAATAACGAAAAGGTACGGTAAATAAATGGATTTTATTAACAATTTTAATTGGATTTTTAGGTTTATTTTTGTGAGTTTAAGGTCACTTTCTAACTTTAAAAATGTTATTTTTAAGTATTTTTAATTGATTTTTAAATAAAACAAATAAATAAAAATATAAAAAAAATGTTGACTTTTTGGGTTGACCGTTGACCGTTGACTTTGACCGTTGACCGGTTCGGACCTTGTGTATGTATGCGCTGGGTGAGGCTCGAACTCGTGACCTCCCGTACGCGTGCACGCAGCTCTACCAACTGAGCTACGTGTCTAACCCGAAATATTTCTGTTTTTAATTATATTTATATACTATTTAATTTAATCAGAAATCATTTATTTTAAAAAGGATTTTAATTATGTCGGACCGGTGCACACAACAGGTCTCGAACCCGGGACCTGTTGTTCAGCGTTGCACACAGTCCACCGCTGGACTGTGTGTCTAACCTGGTTAATATACTTATTTTTATTAATCTTAACATCTTACAGTGAGTTGATACGGTTCGGTTTAAAAAGAACATTTTTATTTCAGAGAGTGAGGTTGTGTCAGGGATCGAACTCGAGACGTTTGATAATTGTCTGCACACAGTCCACCGCTGGACTGTGTGTCTAACCCGGTTATATAACTTGTTTTAATTATACTTATACATAAGTTCAACTTCATCTTCTTCGTTCAAAGACACAGACAATGATTATTCAATTGTTCTTGTTTAATTCGATTAACGAAACTTATAAGTGATTGAAATGTGATGGATAGAGAGGGTTTTGGAAATGAATGTACCGAAACAGATGTCTTTCTCAGAACTCCGGCAAGGATCGTCGGCTCTGTTTTGTGAACTCCGTCTGATCGGATCAATTAACAGTTTTGATTGATTAGTTGTGAAATTGAGTTACTAAACAATGATTATCAGAAGGTTTAAATGATTATACTGATTCACAGCGTGATTTTGGAAATTCCAGAGGTTTTCCGGCGAGTGCAGAATATTCCGGCTACGTCGTCTGGGATTGATTCTGGTTGATGGATTGAAGTTAGTAATAGTCTAACAATGGATTGAAACCAAAAGAGTCGAGGTATTTACCGTTTTGATGAAAGTCTCGGTTTTCCGGCGAAAGTCCGGCGATTGCAGAAAATCTCCGGCGAGTGAAATTGATTCGAGAAATGGTGCGATTTTGAGCGAAAAGATTTCCAGAGACTTGGGTGTGTATTTATAGGGAAGAATCACGATGAATTGGGCCTGAATTTAGTCTTGATTCATGGTCAGCCTTTCTCCGGCGGTTATGACTGATGTCGCGGGGTTTGACATCGGTTATAACCGATGTCGATGTTAATACATACGTTAAGTCAAAAGAAACCGTTGATAATTGGAGAAATCGTCGGAATTTCCGGCGACTGCGAATTGGGCGCGCTGTTGACTGACTTCGATTTCGAGTTTTATTATAAGTGTTATTTGTTTCACTGGATAGCACAAGTGAGTCAAGTGGCGGAGTGGTTAAGTGTTTGTGTGTTAAGTCTTCCGGCTGACCCGGGTTCGGAACTCGGCAGCCGGTTTTCTTTTTTATTTATTTTATTTTCACTTTTTATCAATTATAATTTTTAAATTCTAAATTGTTTATTAATTATGTATTGTTTAAAATAAAAAAAATCATAAATACGCAACGAAATTTATAACTGGTTATTCGGTTTAATAAACGAAGCGGGTTTGGATAATCCGGTTTTTTACGGATGTTACAGTCTAGTTCCGGTTTAGGGTGTATATTAGCGATGGTGATTAGGAGTTCTTGAAGTGATGAACTTGTCATATTTTGGGAGAGAGGGGAGAATGATTTGTTGGTGATGTTATGAGTCTAACCTTCTACCCTCTCTAATGATCTCCCGTTAAATATACTCAAGGGGAAACCTTTATTAGTTAGGAAGGGTAATATGGTCCATCAACAATTACCAACTAATATAATAATAAGGTATAATTATTTTACTTTGATCTAATATAATATAAATGATTATAATAGCTACATGATTAAATACATTTAATATATTTAATCCAACAATTACTATTTTTAAGAAACTAAAATGGCTTGGTGACACTAATATCGCCAACATAAACTATATATGACATGATAAAACAATTAAAGGTGAAGGGTGATCAAATTAAACTGCCGACTATGAAACATGTAAAGCTAAAGAGATATTCAAACTGTAAAAGCAAATTAACTGCAAAAGCAATGGATATTAGCTTCATCACATGACATGATAGATTCTTCAAGCATTGTTGCAAGACACAGAATACATACCCCCCCTTAAGAGTGCTTACTACATTGAAAACATTACAAATATGGAGATTTTTACCAACATCAAGATCTGTCGTTCATCGAATATACCAACAACTGTTAGTGAACTTTCGTAAGATATTCAGGTGTGGGTACAGTCTTCCTGACAGATCAACGAAGAACGTTAGTTACAACAGATCACATAATAAAACAGAGACATATACAGACTAATGGCAGGTAGACGGGCAACAAGCTGCGCCCCCCTTTCTGACTAGCAAACCTACCTACTAAACACAAAATTCTGCCCCTTAACATGCGCAGTTGTCACACCCCGACATCCACGTGTCTACCGGTGGGCCCGGTGGGGAATATCGTGACGTATGTTAATATCATCATAACCAAACAACACAGAATAGCACAACAGAAGTATTGGAATTAAAATATCATTACAAACCGAAACATTCAAAGTTCAAAACATAACAACAATGGTTTGTAACGAAGATCCACAGGCGGATCGAAAATATACATAAAATGATAACAGACTCTACAGGCAAATCCTAAGGGCGCAACTCCTCGGTATATGCCCCGCAGCTTCCGACCTATTTCGTACTTGTACCTGTAACTTGATCTTTGAAAATACGTCAGTTTACACTGGTAAATACACTCAACCGACTCATTTTGAAAACCTTTTCAAAAATGGTTTTAAGTGCACCTGGCACATTTTCATAAATAACTTGGGACAATACAAATGACCTTGTATACAGATTTACATGCTGGCTTTTACATATGAGGCCCGGTACAGAAACCGTGATATGATCGACTGACACACCACTCTGAACTTTCACACAGAAAGCAGATAGCAATTACCCAGTGTATGCCTACATGCCATGCTATATTGTCGTGGCCACTAGCAATTTAGTGAGCCTAAGGATATCCCAGACACGGTCAAGTCCACCCCCAATGTTTTAGTTTCAGTCAAAACAGATCAAAACCAGGTTACGCAAGATTTCAGTTAATTACCAAACTGGATAAACATTATCCCATACCCGACCAAGCGGTAGTAATCTACCGTATCCCAAGCCCGTATAGGGAAAATAAGTTAAGAGTATTTACCTGAAGTTAAGTCTTGTAAAGTCAGAACTCAGCCGCAGATCAGAAATAAGCACAAGTACAATTTACCGGAAGGCGTTTATTCTGCGAGTGATGGTAATTATTAACAATATTAGAATGCTAACGGTTCTTAATGAAGTCTTAGACTTGAACCGGTTAGACTTACGTTAAAACAATGCGGTACGGTACGCTAGATTAAGCGATGATCGGAATAGAATGTAGTTTAAACCCGACAAGTACTAAGACTTGTATAATATGGGAAAAATGTTTACATTCTGGATTTTGAGATAAAAATGATAAGGTTAAACCCGTTTCGGTTGAATTACGTAAACTAGCCTCGTAGACTTAACCGTACGCATATAAGCGATACCGGGTAACCGGATGAGTCATGAACAAGTTCCATATGCCAATATACTTTAAACAAGTTATAATATCCGTAGGATATCAGCTTGATGCCAGTTATAGTTTTAAAACCAAACAATGCCTCAAAAGGGCGTTTTGGTCATTTAGCGACATATAAAAGGAATTTACGTATAATCTGATGTTATGATCATAATTATTATGTGAAAATACTTATTTATGATATAATATTAGTAGGATATCAAACATATGTGTGTTTTATAGTTTAAGACCAAATTATGCTTCCGAAGGGGCATTTTGGTAATTTCACATATAGTTTCGATAGCTTATTTGGGACTCTGAGTTTATGACATGTACCTACTATAAAAACATTCTAAATAATGTTATAAAATAAGTAGGTAACAAGTCTTGATTTGGTAAATATGGTTTAAAACCATACTACGCGCCGAAAGGGCGTTAAAGTCGTTAAATGACGATATTTGCGATGTTTTATCAAAACTGAAGTTATGAATAGGTTTATATGGTCAAAATATGCTATTTAGTATTACATAACAGTAAGTAAAAGGTTTCATATGAAAATCATGGTTTAAATTCATTTTATGCGCCATAAGGGCGGTATCGTTATTTAAGAGCATAATACAAGATCTTGTGCATAAACTCAGTTTATAAACTGAGATAACATTCCAAAATATTCTATTTATGATATTATATCAGTGGACAATAAGTTTAGCAAGACAAGTTATGTTTAAAGTCGTTCTATGTGCCGAAAGGGCCTTTTGGTCGCTTTAAGGCATAATTTACGACATAATATGAAAACTTAGTTTATGGTCAAACTTGTAACATCAAAATATGTTAAACTTGTTAACATATCAGTAGCTAAATCATTTGCAAGTTCACTGGCATTTAAAACATCATTTTTAAATAAAATGGCAAAAAGTCAAAATATGGCATTTTTACGGAAAATCGCATGGAACTCGGATATCTGCAATTATCATGTAACATAACCTCAGAGGGTTATGCTACATCATAATATGATCTTAACGGGACCCTAAATCAGTAGCATACTAATCTAATTCGATTCATAATCGAAAGTCAACGAGAAGTCAAATATCGCGACATTCGGTTGCGGATCGATCCTAAAATTGAAACTGACAAGCCGAACCTGTTTACACATGTTCTAATAATTATTTCTAAGTTGTTCACGTGTTAAAACATATTTTAGAAAGCCTTTGAACTTAGTTTATGAATATTTCTAAAATCTGACCCGTTGACTTTTAAAATATATATTTTGACTCGTCAATTGATCTAGCAAACGTGGTAATTAGGAGGTGCCCTTTTGAGGGATTAACACTTACCTATTTACGATCACGTAGCCTCATACGGATTGGTCCATGGCTGGTCCATAACGGTTTTAACCAAAATTCAAAGCGTTTATCGAAAACGTTTGACCTTTGGGCTTGAAAATCCTAAATCAAAGAACAAATCAATGGAGGAACACTTACAATGTCTTATGGGCTGAATAAACTCAAGGAAAAACTCTTAATTGATCAGGAACCTCCAGAATTGATCATAGATGTAAGGATTAGAAAATGTCCAAACTTAAACCCATATGTTCATCTCATAATTATAATGTTTGAAGGGTTTGTAGATGATTCACAGGTGTTAGAGGCATCATAGGATGTTCACATGTGTCTTAGAGGTGTCAAAACCAGGTTAAAAGTGGCAAAACTGAGGCAGGTGTCGAGTTGTGAGTTTAAACATGATGATTCAACATATTCTGGACCTTCAGATGGGCTTACGGACCGCAAGGGTCCTGCCATACGGTCCGTATGGACCCAGGTCAGCCACCCAACTTTCACTTATTTGCAGTTTTGGCCCCTGGACTTGTTTCGTCGCGTTTTGTCACCCGTAACCCCTTTTAACTTGATTTCAAGGCTCAATAAAGGTGTTAAGGCATAAGTGACTTGGATTATGTCTGGAAATATCCTGGATTTCGGTTTCCTTCGGTTGTTCGGTTGCGCGTTTTGCTAAAATGCGTAAAACGCTTAAACGGACACAAAAACGATCGAAATTTCGCAACGATGGACATCCTCACATCCTTATCAATAAAACACAAATTTTAATTTATAAAATATATTTAGATCCATATATTGGGTCTGTATATCAAAATACAAGAATCTGCAAGTTTCTGCAGTTTGTCAGGAATAGTCCCTGGACTTCCAAACTTGCGTGAAACGTTATAATTAGTGCGTAAAGCCTTCATTGGCATATAATAGGCAATCATAAGAATATAAATAATATTATACGACTCTCGGTTTGTCAAAAGGTCACTCAGAGGCTTAGTTTGAACATGTTGACACTTTTAGTCCCTTAACTTATTAATTTGTCGTTCAGAGGTTATAAAATAACATAACGATGCATTTGGTCCCTCTCGTTTTTGCACATGGCATACGAGTATTATCAGGACACTTGTTGAAATTTCACAGGACGAGGTGTTACAGCAGTGTTACTACTTATCACCTACTGAACCCGCTTGAGGAACCGCACCGCGTCACCAAAGACCATTTAATTCACAAATCATCGTCTAATAATTGATGGCCACATTATTGACAAATCAATGTTTTCAATAGTTATTTTAAATAATAAAAATAATATTTACAGTTTCTTAAAGTACACAATATCCAGAGGTAGAGCATATGTCCAAGATACACCTTTCCTAACAAAATATTGAGTTGGTGTAGCAATTGTTATTCGAAGACATGTTTGAAGTTGTTAGCCTTGATTAATGATGCCTCATATGTAAAAAGTAAAAACATATGTACCAAGTATAAGACTTTATTGTATCATACATTCAATTTTAACAATATAGTCTATGCACATGTAGTTAGCTACTTAACTTTCAAGAAGTGCATGTTGGAAATTTGGTGAATGGATATTTGATATATTTATAATTTCATTAAATTATAAATATTAATTAGAATCTTTATTTGGTAAATAAAAGAGAAATTCTTGAGTAGAGCTTCTAAATGACATTTAATTATTCTATTAGAGTTTTAAGTCTCTAATTAAGTGACTAATTAAGTGAAACATTTCACTAGTCCTTAACTCTTGTACAAATAGTAGGCTATGTGCTTCTTTTGAGAGAACAAGAATATAGTATTGCTTGATACATGAAGAATACTGAAGACCAACTAGAGAGATGAGTACTCTCTACTTGTTTTCCATCACATGAGTTCAAACACTAGAATTTTATCCGGTGTAACCTCGGGCGGGTGGCCATCTCCGACAGTACATACTGCTTCGGCTGTTGTACCCTGGGAAACAGTCGCGTCGTCTTAGTAGAGGCGCGAAATCTGTTTTAAGGGAAGCATGTTGAACACGTGCCTCAACCAAAACTGTCAACAATTTTTTGTTTGTCTTGCAGCGGAGATCGTACAACAACGTACCGTTGAAGTTTTTCGAAGTCGTCGACTTGAATCAAGGTTGTTACAATGTATTTGTATTTCATTTATTTCATATAATTTTATAACCGGATTGTACTATCATATTTCCTATGAATAACGAGAGTCTCGTTATTATATATTTCGTAATATATTTTAATAAAAGTGAACCTAGTTCCTACAAACTTAAAACAGATTTCGTGAGATTTTTGCTACAATCTTAAAACTTTATACGGATTTTGGGTTCACAAAAGGATTTATTATAAAAAATATTTTAGAGATTATGATCTTATAAATATTATTTTTGAGAAATATGTATGTAGTACAACTTGGTGTGTTTGGATTTATTTAGATTGTGGTACAATCTTAAATCCTATACCTTGGTACAAACAAATAGTTTTGGTTCAATCGTTTGGTTTTGAAACGATTTTGAAATCGTTATTTTTTTCTAACCTTTGTGTTAGAATGGGTTTATTGTGTAAACCATACGTTTTTTGTAAACGTTAAATTTATCTAACTTGTGTGTTAGACAATCGTTGTGTTAGAATGGGTTTATTGTGTAAACCATACGTTTTTTGTAAACGTTAAATTTCTCTAACTTTTTTGTTAGACCAGAATTATGGGTGTAAACCATACGTTTTGTAAACGTTAAATTTTCTTAAGTAGAATTTTCATGTCTTTAAATAAGAGTTTTATGTTACTTGATTAGAGTTTTATGTCTCTATTTAAGTCTCTATTAAAAGTAGACTCTTCATCCACCTATGAATTGATATGAACAAGTAAGACGTAAAATGATTTTTGTAATCATTTGTTTTCGAACATGTGTGTTAGAAACGTTCATGGAAAGCGAGTTTGGAAGCAATTTTTAATTGTTTATTTACTAACGTGTGTATTGGAAATGACTTATTTATTTGAACCATATATGTGTTTATAATAAATCGAATTAACATTTTGTGGAAATGTTAATATTCTAACGTGCGCGTTAGAATTTCTTTCATGTTAACATGATTGTTAAAAATGGTTAAAACACAAATGCTTTGAAATGTTTTATGTAAACATTTTATATAAGTAATTTGTTGTAGCATTGATTTCAATGAATATAAACACTCATGTTATGCTTTGTATGGTTTAGAAATAGAATGTCATACATTGAAGTCGATTGGCTTCAAGAATTAAATCACCATGAAGTGATGGTGTTGTTCTATGACTTTAATGACATTAAAATCATTTACTAGACTTTTCATATGGAAGTTAAACTCTTAAGTAGAGTTTTATGTCAATTTATTAGTTTTTATTAGAGTTTATGTCTCTAATAAAATCTCTAATTGAGTAGGGAAGTTAAACTCTTAAGTAAAGTTTTATGTCAATTTATTAGTTTTTATTAGAGTTTATGTCTCTAATAAAATCTCTAATTGAGTATGGAAGATAAACTCTTAAGTAGAGTTTTATGTCAATTTATTAGGTTTTATTAGAGTTTATGTCTCTAATAAAATCTCTAATTGAGTGAGACTTTTCTCCACCCCATGTCTCTTGTATTAAAAGTAGGCTATGTGACTAACTTGATGAGATTGGAATACTACAAGAGTAAGAATACAAGAATTAAATCACCATAAAGTGATGGTGGAGTTGTGTGGGATTTATCACCAACTTTAATTTGTGATTTCTAAATCTAAATGGTCATGTTTATATATATAAAATGACTTAAATTTTCTAACACGTGTATTAGTAAACGTGTATCACAAATACAATGTTAGAGATTGTACATTGTATAAGCCATAATGAATGGAAATGTTTTATGTAAACATTTAATTGCCTATATGTGCATTAAAAATGATGAGAAATGATTTATTTTATAAACTTATCATTGGAAAACGTTTTATGTAAACGTTTGTTCTCGTGGATATTATTTGGTGGAAAACAACTTGATGTTGTTGTGAACAAATTTAATTGTTCAAGTTTACTACTTAAATGTAGTCTTTATAACAACTTGGTGTTGTTTTGAGCAAGAATTGTCTAAGTTTAAAGTTTCAAGATGAAATGAGGAACTTGTACTTATTGCATGGTGTCTTATTGAGGGAGTACCTCAAGACATGCCATGGGACGATACCGTTGAGAAGATTTCGGTCAAATTATAAAGTTTTAAAGATATAAGCACTTTATATTTGATGTCTCCATATCGTCTATGTTTCCGTTTAAAATTCAAAAGTGTTTGGCACTTATGATTTAGTTTCTAGTGTAATTGTTGTTTTGTGTTCAATATCTTCGGATAACGCATGCAATTTTTTTACAAAGAAATAAATCACTAATGTTTTGTGACTTATAAATTATTTTGTGGAAAATAATTATAATGTCAAAACGGATAGTACATGAAAATATTTGGAAATGAACAACTTGAGAGTTGTTGCATTGACTAAAAGTCAAAGACAAGATATCAAATGTGTAACCATATCACGAGTGAGTGGTGAGTGTATTGAGATGAAATACACAAGCGAGATTCATGTTGAAGTACTTTGTTAGAAGTCCTTGGAAAATTCACAAGTGTGAATTCTAACATATGAATGAAAAGTACTATATGTTATTGTATATCTTTGATAAATCTTCGAGATTTGTTCCAAGTGATCTCTACGTAGATACGTCCACCATTTGATTATTGTTAGAACTATATGGAGATTTTATATTCGTTTGGGAGAGCATCCTAAATATACATATCTCCTAATGAATAACAATAGATGTGTACAAATCACTTATGGAAAAATTATGAATGCCATATTGTTGAGTGTCGATCTAGTTGACTCTATCTCATACATAATAGTGATTGTAGACGAGGAACATTCATCTTGTCGGTGATGAATGTGTTCTCCAAGTGACTTGGATTAAGGCTTATGTTTAAGTCCTTATGAGTTAATGGTAAAACGTTGGAGATCAAAGGTAAACAAGTTATGTTCCTTAATTGAATGATAAATTTTAGCTATGTGCTATATAAAATAGTTTGTGAGACTTTCCTAAATATTGATGTTTTAGGATTATGAATAAGTCTCATTATTTTGTCTTAACAAGGGATGAATGTTGCAAAGTGATATTATGATATTCTTGGGCTGTGAAGAACCAGAATGATGCATCTTATGTTCACATGCTAAAGTACTGTAGTCTAAAGCATGCTAGACTAGTACTTGGTTAATTATGGGTCTTGACGGAGACTAATTAACTCTAAACATTCAAATGTGTATGAACACAATAAGAATTTGTGTCTAGACAAAGTTGAGGAAGAATTTTCATTCATTATAAGGAAAAGACATGAGAACTATTCTAAGTTTGTGACAAACTTATGACAATGACATGTGTTGCTTTGGTCAGCTCGGAAGCTTATGTAAGCTAATGCAATATGAGTTGAATTCACTGATACAATGAAGTTGATCTTGTTCAATCATATTTGTATATGTCGTCATAAGTGAAGTTACAAAAATATGTTGATCAAATGGCAAGAAATGTGGGGGATAATCCATTTATAAACAACCCTATAAGGGTATGTAGAAATGGTTTTCATTACCCCTCTGGATGATATCCTATAACGTTTAAATGTGAGGGGTGTCTTGCATTTGTATCATAAAAGTTTGGCAATAAGGATTTTGTAATCCAGTATAACATTGCAAACAGACGACTAAGTGGAGGACACAAAGGTCGTAGTGCATAATGGAGATGTGTTTGCCTTAAATGATACGCGTATCTTACAAAGACATATGTTATAACCAGATTCAGATGGCCACTGAGGTTATAGTCTTAGAAGTTGACAATAGGCAAAATTAACTTACGAGTTAAGAACACATCATGACAATTGATCTCAAATACGCAAAGTTATTTGTTAATGTTATGGATCCAACAACCTGAGGGTTTATTAGAGATCAAGTTGTAGAATGAGACTAAAGCCTATGGAAAAAGGGTGTGTGGAGGAAACCTAACTTAGTTGACTGGAGATCCCAAGATCTAAGTTCAATATGACAACGAATTCATATGCCTAAGGGTGGTCACTGTGTGGGCATAGCTGATATGTATAAGCTAGTATATATGGTTATACATACCCCCAAAGTATAAAATGGTGTTTAAATACGTCATAGTCTATTCCTATGATATTCAGTGACAAAGAGTGAGACTAGCATAATATGTGGTAAATGATTTGGATAATCATGATAACCACAGTGCTTTTAATGATTTAAGGAGAATCACCTATGTTAGAGAGAAGTGGGGTCGCTTCGAATGGAATTGAGGGCACAATTCCTAGAGCTCTCGCAGAACCAGGAAAGTGTTCCACGACCATTATTGGACACGACTATGAGGAGATGACCCGGCTAGGGAGAGTCTTGTGTGAAGTGTATTGTCGTCTACACAAATGGCAGACGAGTTCAAAGACATCGAGTTCTACTCAGAGCTAGTGGGCTAAGTGCATTTCATGAGCGAAGGTTCAAAGGTAACACCTACCTATCGTATGCAAAACTCAACTGTCGAGGTTCCATTGGAAATTTTATGTGTTTTGAACAATCTCAATTCATGTGGGGGATTGTTGGAAATTTGATGAATGGATATTTAATATATTTATAATTTCATTAAATTATAAATATTATTAGAATCTTTATTTGGTAAATAAAAGAGAAACTCTTGAGTAGAGCCTCTAAATGACATTAATTAGTTTTATTAGAGTTTTTAAGTCTCTAATTAAGTGAAACCTTTCACTAGTCCTTAACTCTTGCACAAATAGTAGGCTATGTGCTTCTTTTGAGAGAACAAGAATATGGTATTGCTTAATACATGAAGAATACTTGAAGACCAACTAGAGAGATGAGTACTCTCTACTTGTTTTCCATCACATGAGTTCAAACACTATAATTTTATCGGTGTAACCTCGGGCGGGTGGCCATCTCCGACAGTACATACTGCTTCGGCTGTTGTACTCTGTGGAAACAATCACGTCGTCTTAGTAGATGCGCGAAATCTATTTTAAGGGAAGCGTGTTGAACACGTGCCTCAACCAAAACTGTTAACAATTTTTTGTTTGTCTTGCAGCGGAGATTCGTACAACAAGGTACGGTTGAAGTTTTTCGAAGACGTCGACTTGAATCAAGATTGGTACAATGTATTTGTATTTCATTTATTTCAGATAGTTTTATAACCGGATTGTACTATCATATTTCTTATGAATAACGAGAGTCTCGTTATTATATATTTCGTAATATATTTTAATAAATGTGAACCTAGTTCCTACAGTGCACAATCAAATTATAGAAAACATATGGTCGAACATAGTTTTAAAACTCAAAGTCGGTTTTGCTTTTGAAGCTGACTCATCGAATCTCATGGGATGATCGCTTACAAATCGTATTAGAATTACATTTTTGGATTCGTCTGATCAAGAAACAGTATGAAGATTGACAATAGGAAAAAAAGAATTTAGCAATGTGTTGCATTATAAGGAACTTATTCTTATATGGAAGACGATAAAATTCTTTATGTTTTGATACTCATTTATTGGTGCATATGAATCTAACAAGTTACATATAGCAGTGGCGGAGTTTGAACAAATATATAGGGGGCTGAACTCAAGAAAATCATAGGGAACAAGACGTTTTAAGAAAAAAATCAATTCGGAGGGGGGGGGGGGGCAGTTGGACTCAATACATATATACAATATTCTGACAAAATACGCGTAAATTTACACTATTGAGAAAAAAGCGAGGGAGGGCCGGAGGGGGCACCTCCTGACCCCTTAAAAGCTTCGTCATTGCATACGAGTAAGGCTATAGGTGTATGTGGTGTATGCTTACGTGGAGTACATGTCACCTACAGGGGGGCCATCCATGTGAGAAAGAAATGGATAGAAACCTTTTGGTCAAATAATTCATGAAGGAATCATGTACATAGGGGTATTTATGGAAGTTCAATCCTAGAAACATATGAACTTACCCATACACATGTTGGGGAGGTATATCTAAACCGATATTAGACCTTTTGGAATCCAATTCCAAGGAGTCTGTTTGGAATACATTTGTCATAGTTTATGATTATGGCCTAATAAATCAAGCCTTCAATATAATTCACACATTTTATATTATATATTTTCTAAGTTATATGATGAAATTATTACGAAGTTCCAAATGAAAATTACATCGAGATAGAAGGTAAGCGGGCAACAAGTTGCACCGCTTGCGCTAGAGTTAGTTATATATTTTTAACAAGATAACATATAGTTTGAACTCAAGGAAGTTAAAAGTCCAAACCGAAGGAAATTCATTAAGCAAACCATTTGTAAAGATGAAGAATGTGCCGGCAATCCATTTCCATCTTCTCTTAAACATAGAATATTAATTTCAATATATGTGTTTGTACGAGTTATTGAACAAAAAATATAGGGCCGGTCCTTAGCAAGGGCAAAATTGACGACCACCACCTAGAACCCGAGTTAGTTATGAAAGTATGTATAAAATACAATGAACAAAAAATATAGGGCCAACCTTTCCGAGGCATAATTTTTTTTTATTATTATTTATAACTTTCATTTAGAAAAAAAAAACAAAAGCCTTATAAAATTTAATATTCAATATGATTTTTAAACCTATCAATCTATCTAGTTTTGGGCCCATTTAAACACCTATTACATTTAACCCAACTAATCATATATAACTCAATTGAAAACTTAAAAATTTGAACCCAATCTAATTCGTTTTTCTATTTATTGTAATCACATTTATAGTTATATTATTGACTTTCTATTAATACGTTTATATTTTAAGGGCTCATATTTTTTAATTGTATAATACCTAGATATACCGACAAATAGAGAAGGAAGAGACAAACACCGATCCTAGAACCCAATATATACCAAGTAAATATCTATAACTCGATAACGTATGAGAAATCCTATCTATACAACTATGTCTATTGGTGTATAGTAAAATGTCATGAGTACACTTTGACAAGAAATGTTCATCTAAACTATACAAATAACTAATTAAGGGGATCTTTCTTCTTTAAATTAATGTACTTAATGCTTACCGTTTTTAGGAAAGACTATACTTTAGTATTTTAAGAAAGAGTGTCTTAAATATGATGATGATAAAAGTGGTGTGTTCCCATACTGGTTTTCATGTGGATAATCTTTTATTAGCTTTAAAAAAGATAAAAATTGTGTTAGGTTCTGGGTTCGATTATCACAATGGGGGTTTTTCCCATATTTATTGGGTTTCCTGTTGAATTGGTGTATAGGCATTATGCCTACCGGAGATGAATATGATCGGATGGTTCCGCTGATGGCACGATGATATTCCAGTGGTCCGTCAGTGATTCAAAATTTGCCGTTCAAAAAAAAAAAATGTGCTAGGTTGAATTAATTAATCATGGTAATATACAACGTGATAGTAGCAATATTTGTTTATTTTCCGTGTTTTTTTACTTAATTTGTGTAAGATACTTTGGTAGTATTTTTAATTTGGATAACAAGAAAAATAGCTAATTATTCATCAACACTTTGCCACAACCAACTCTTAACTTGAAGTTCCTGAAACAAAAGGTATAACATTGTTAGTATTTATTTACGTAATTAATCTTATACAATTATATCAATTTCCAGAGCAATAAAAATATGTAATATTTAGTTTTTACCTATTTATTTTTCTATTAAGTATTTTCTAAATAGCTTTTTTAAACTGAAAAATGAAGAATATTACATGTGGGGTTACTTTACATGTCTCTTCACTTTTTAGTTTTTAGAATCTATTTTCAAGTATATAAACCATTGAAGATCGACCATTTATTTATTGACATATAAACACATACATTACTTCCCCATTCATGGTTAGTAATTATTACACTTTCAATATATAAATAACAAACACAAAATATGAAATACTACTTATATTATGGATAAAGATCTATAGCATATATATGATGTCCACATTTTTTTTTCAATTATATTTACATATCATATTTTTATGTTTCAGCCCAAAAATCAAGAAGAGAAAATGAGTAGCGGAGATTGGATGTGTGGTGCATGCCAACACTCAAACTTCAAGAAACGCGACGTCTGTCAAAGATGTCAGTGTCCTAAATTTGCAACACCAGCCGAAATTTCAACTCATGCAAACAAGACGATGGTGTTGGCAGGCGACTGGTATTGCTGTTGTGAGGCACACAACTTTGCAAACCGAACCGAGTGTTACAAATGTGGTCTACACGTGATGATGGTATTTGCGTCGTCAAGTAGCTATCCTTCTTATGATGCTAGCCTTCTTCCTGGAGGGAAAGTAGGTGATTGGATGTGTAATAGGTAATCAACTATTCAAGATCATTTAAGATGCAATATTTTGTCTATTAAACTTATAATATTGTAATGCCTAATTTGATATGGGTTAATTTGCATAGGTGTGGGGGACATAACTTTGCAAGAAAGGTACAATGCTATAGATGCAACTCACCAAGGGAATAGGAGTATTAGAAGTTGTGTTTTTCCTTTTGTGCTCCAACAATGCTATATGTTTTCTTGTATTTTCCTTAATATGTGAAGAAATGAACGCATTGTTAGTTTGTTACATTATCTTCATCTTTTTACGACATGTGATGTATGTGTTATATGGGTGACTTTATAGGCTTAAAATACTTGTTGATAAAGGTGCAATTTGACTCATTTGAAAAAAGAATAGGTTTTTTTATACATCGATCCAAAATATATTATAATATTTAAAAAATAATAGTTTGTCCTTAAACTTGCTTCCTCTTCTTTTCTATATGGGTAAGTAGTTTGATTGTTCTTCAATATATAATAATAAAACATTTACCACATAATCAGATTGACTCAACTCATGTTTAGAGTTAGTTGTTGTAACTCGTTTTCCATTCATTCCAAGCCAGCCCCCAACCCGCCGCCTTTGGAACCCCCTTGGAACTGTTTGGGGGATATTGTACCCGATATCAAAAATGTCTTGAACGATAGTGTATTCCGGACATCCTAACTCATGTTAATATTTATTCAAATTTCTTACTTGGTTTTAAATAAATCCAATTATACTAAAATGACAATGATGATACTAAAATCATCAATATTTAATTCGTCTATAACTAGTGACAAATCATGGACACTTCCAATAGAAATTCAAATGTAAAAACTATAGATATCTATGATAATCACCGAAGTAACTATTGACATACACGATAATCACTGACGGACTATCGACAAAGGTTTCAACCGGGAGAAAAAACTTGTAATAACAAAAATATATGTGGGTAAATATTGTCGGTAAATTCTTTAGCTACACCATTTTCCACGTTGTACCATAAAAAATGGTTACTCCCGAGAGACTTCCAACGAATATGTTCAACATTAAGGGGTTGTTTGGAAACTTCTGAATGAGTAATGCTGAACAAGTAAGAGGTCTGAACCATTAAGTGTTGGACAAGTAAGAGACCTGAAACATTAAGAGTAGGGCTGTAAGTGAACTGAACATTCAACAAACAGTACATGAACAGTTCGGTGGGAAGTTCGTTTATGTCGTTCGTTTAATAAATAAATGAACACAAACAAGAAATTTCATTCGTTAAGTTAAATGAACGAACAAGAACAAAGGTCACGTTCGTTTATTTATGTTCATAAACATTCGGTAATGTGTTCATTTATGTTCTCTCAGTTTTTTAAAATTTGAAACCTTAGTTATACTATTTGCCTCCTTTAACATCCCTCGTTTGACCATTTTAATTTCAGTTTGTTTAAAAGCTAGATAAACTTCCAAATTTTTTGTGTTAATCATATTTCTGCTAACTATGTCAAATGTTTTCGGATAATTATGTTAAGTGCTTATTTTTAGGGGGATTCTTCATAACCTTTGTGATGAAAATGCAGATTTTGTTCTAAAATGAATATATGTTCGTGTGTATCATTTGTGTTCATAAACGTTGTTTGTGTTCAACATTCGTTTGAGTTCATTTGCGTTTAATAAGTGTTCACAGTTCATGAACTCCTTCATTTCCTTAATGAACGAACGCGAACAAGAAATCTCGTTCGGTAAGTGTTCGTGAACTATTCATGAACATGCTTATTCTTTAGTGAATGAACACGAACAAGGTCTCGTTCGCGTTCGTTTGGTTCGTATACAACTCTAATTAAGAGCCAATATAATGCTTAACCATTCAGAGGCAAATGTCTGACTAAGTCAGTTAGGAGGTCTTAACCATCTAGACTCAATATAATGCTTAAGCATTCAGAGGCAAATGTGTGAACCATTCAGACATTTGCTCGCAAAACAAACAGTCTGAACCATTAGTGCTGAACTAGTAAGAGGTTTGAACCATTAAGAGCCTATTAAGAGCTGAAAGAAATAGCCCATAAATGTTGGGTTTGTGTGGAGGCTTGGGCAACAGACCCTAGAAGTTGGTTAAAGTCAGCTGGCCTTAATTCCTTTGCCAAGTTTCCTAATCTCCATCATAAAACAATTTTTGAAGATTTTTTGGCCTTAAATATATAACCCTAATCTCTATTGGTCTATTATAATTGTGATCTTCAACACCTCATGATTATATTGAATCGCTAGAGCATTCGCGGACGTGAGACAGTTTAAACCGAACCACGTAAATTCTTAGGTTCTATTTTATATATGTTTATTGACATTTGTGTTTGTGTGTGTGGTGCTGCAAATCAGTAGCAGTTGTGATTAGAATAACAACCGACTAGAACATGGTTTGATCAAACCACCGTTGGCGATACCCGTCGGTCAAACAAAAAGTCAACACCAACAATTTCGTTTCTTCTTCTCTTTTCTTAGACAACCGCGATACTCGCCCCAACACTTAAACATCCTATGTTTTATAATATCGGTTTGCAAATACATATGTAACAAAAGACAATTTACTAAATTTCTATTGTTTTTCTAACTACTCAAGCTAATTTAGTCTTTTCAAAAAGTAAATTTTAATTGACCCAAATGTAAACTTAATAAAGTAACATTATATTTTTATACACATAATTATAACATGATACACCTAGAAGGCTATAACACAAGTTGTGTGCATGAAATACTTTTTAATTTATATATACACAACACAAGATATAACTAATTAAAAAGAAATATAAGGAATATTCCATATTAAAAAAACAGTGCCTATTTGCCGCATAGCATATAGATTCTTGAATTATTATTGTGGGGCCAATGACTCCATTATTCTCTCTAGCTCGTTCCTGTGTTGGAATATTCATCTTGTCCAAAGGTTGATGACTAGGATTCCTTGTTGTCCAATCCTATGTTGACAACAAAGCATCTCAGTGTTTCCCGCGTAGAATCAACTTATTTAATCTTTATATGTCAGCAAAATATTGACCAATAAGTGGGAACCTTTTAGTGACCATTTTATGGTCCTCCATATCAGTATATTCTGATTTTCAGAATTTTACAACAAATAATTTCACAAGGGTGGGTGAAATTTTACTTTTTATTTATTCATGTACCCATGAGTTATTACAACTATATTGGTAAAATAAATTGTTATATGAACAAACATATAAATGTGATACACATGAAAATTGAACAAATATGTTATACATCTCCGGTTTTAGGGTTAAAAGTATAAGTTCCGAAAGTTTTTTCACACGTTAAGGCTAACCGGTGTGGAGTGTCGCCTCACCTCCGCATCAACCAATAGCATCTTGAACACCGCCTCGTGGCTGCCAGAGGGGGTATTGTGAGTGCAATGCCGAGAGCTAAAGGGTTATAGTTGTGGACCCCACTTTTTCGCCTTGTTGACCCAATCAAATTCATCCAAATGAGGGGGGGGGGGGGGGGGGCAAGGGCCAAGGGGCTTGGCTCCACACAATATAGCCTAAGACCGATGACATGGCACTGATTTTGGAAATTTTGATTTTGAAAATCCACACTCTTTCTTCTCATCACATAAAGACAAAGATCTACACTTTTCGTTTTTATGAAATTAGAATGCAAAAAAATCACTTACATTAAATCTTGTGGGTCTACTTCATATACCAGTATAGTTGTATATACTTTCGCTTTCGAAAAATATTTTGGGAGCAATATGTGTGTTGTCGTGATGGTGTTAGGATGTTAGCATGTATGTATGTATCATCGTCGGCTTATAATCTAACATTCAGTACTGTGTACTCCTGAATTATAGAATTAATGATCTTATGTTTATGAGTTTATCTAACATTCAAAGTACTATTTATTAACTATCTTGTATTATTAATTCCGCTGACAAGGTATGTTTGTGCAAGTGTACACTTTTTTTTGAACGTCTAAATGTTACAATCTCCGAATATTGAACCCATGACCTCCTTCTATTTAAACACCAAGAGGCCCTCTACCACTAGGTCATAGCCTCAATGGCAAGTGTACACTTACAATTGCATACGGTTTCATATATATTTATATAGATAAATATGAATTTGGTTGATGTGAAATAAGTTTTTCTAGTAAAGTGAGGGGAGACTGAATCTTTAAGTGGAGATTTGAATTATTGCCACAAAAGTAATCGTAGGCAAAGAACAAAATAATTTTGAATTGGCACATTTTGTTCCATACATAAGGAACTTATTCTCAATATGGAAGGGGGGACATAAAGCTTATTATAATCAAATAACTAACCATAAGTAATTTTAATTTGTATAACTATATGTACCCACACATTAAAGTTTTGTATATATATGTTAGTACAATGTATGAAGATATATCATATATGCATGCCCATGCCATCTAGTGAGTACAAAAATGGGGGATGTATCATGTTATATATCTCACTTACTTATAACTTAATTAACATTAATGGTACACAATAAATATTACTAAAAGTGGAGATAGTAAAGGAGAATATCATAAAAGCCTTTTTTTCAAATAATGCAAGAGGAATCATGTAAACAGGAGCATTCTTGGAATTTTGATATTGTAAAAAATGTTCTTTTGCTACACTACCACCTCTTGTTCACATTCTTATGTAGGAGTTAATATAGCATATATATATATAGAGAGAGAGAGAGACATGAATTGAGGATTTATGACTCCTGTCAGGCGGATAACTCGACTCTTGTCAGTTATAAAAAGCCAATTTGCATCAAGAACTTTTATAAAATTCACATTCGTCTCCTCAAATCAAACAAAGAACCAATATCTAAAACCCAAACTAACTTTATACTAAAAAGAAGCAAACTTGGAAATCATTGTTGTAATCAATTCCTTAAAGTGAGTAGGGATGACAAAAAGTCTAAAACGCAATGGAAAAACCTGAAATGCGAAGTATTTGAGACGAGTATTTAAGTATGCGTTTAGTCATGAAATTTACAATGGCTTTGGGATGGGCATGGTATTATTTGATACATGCCTGATTACTCAAACTTGTTTAGCTAAAATTTTTAAAACCAAAAAAATGAATTGTTAGGACTATATGCATAGTACTAATAATTCAATTTTAAAAGTTTAAAAACATGTTGAAATACAATGTATATTCATTTATTTTGAAATTAAAAAAAAGATGATTAAATTTCAATTATATGCATAATCTACACAAATGCAAGTTCTACATAGGTATATTGCCTACGCATTCAATATGTATATATATATATATATATATATATATATATATATTATAGGGTAGGGTTATATAGAAAACCCTAAAAATTTGAGAAAACCCTAAAAAACCCAACATCCTGACAATTTTTTTTGAAAAAAATAACACATGTAATATACATGTTTTTAAGAGTTTTGGGCTAAAAAAAAGCGCCGAAGGAATATTTAAAAAAAAAACAAGTTTCAGCATTTTTTGTCTAACACATGTTAGTCACAAAAGTTGCTGAAATTTGTTTATTTTTTTTTAAAGATCGGCACTTTTTTGTTTTTTTACCCAAAACTCTGAAAAACATGTATATTACATGTGTTATTTTAAAAAAAAATGTCGGGAGGTTGGGTTTTCTAGGGTTTTCTCAAATTTTTAGGGTTTTCTATCTAAACTTATCCATTATATATTATATATATATATATATATATATATATATATATATATATATATATAATTTTATGAAAACATTTTATTTATTTATACAACCTACACATTCAACAAAAATATATGAAAACGTTTAAACATGTATGACCTAGACAAGTGTAGATGTTTAAACGTTAAAAAACATATAACCAAATTAACTTAGTAGGATTTTATGTATATAACATACACATTCGTATGTATATCATGGATGTGCGCATAAATTTATGAACTCATTGGAGTCTATTATGGCAAGACATTCGCTGCTATGAAATCTAAAGACAAGAGGAGCCTCATTTATGCCATTGCATACACGACTTTTTGGTTCACGTGGAAGGCTAGAAATAACTTGATGTATAACAATTTTGTTCAACAAATCTCAGTGGTGGTGGTAGAAGATATTGTAGCGAATATGTTCTCATGGACTCCGAACATAGCAAATCATGATTCTCTATGTTGGTCAACATGGAATCGCTCTCGGTAGATGTTTCATCTAGTATTCTCTTGGTTTCATGGTTGTTTTGGTATGTTTTGTTTGGTGTTGTTGGCCGCTCATATGGCGTATGGCCTATTATTAAAAATATAGAATGAGTAGAAATGTATTCGAATATTTTATATTTGAAGTTGGTTTTTAATATGAGTTCAAGATCGAGTTTAGGTTGACTATCATTCCAACAAGTAACTTTGAAGCAAACAGTACCATAAAAAAGTATTTATGATATTCATGAACCAATTAAATAATGTATGATACATGAAACATGATTGTACAAAAAAAGGTCTTGTAAACAAGCTGAGTGAGCAAAGCCAAGCCAGGCCAATGTTGCCGGCTAAAGACCTAAGGACCGGCTAAGGTAATGACTCGTGTTGCAAGAGTAAACCCTCAGTGGTGGACCCACATCTGTGAATTGTAAATTCTAGTGCCAAAAAGTGCCGGCTAATGGACGACTAGGTGACAGCTAAGGCCTACGTGGCAGTTCCTGATTGGCTGAGCAAATGTGAAAAAAATCTATTATGGTAAAGATCTAACGCCAATTTTGTTAATTTCCCTTTTTTAAGTTTGGCGTTCGTCTTACAATTTTTTTTTGCAGTGTCATACACCTAGAAACATTGGTCCCACTTGGATTTAATTTTTCTTGTGTGCCCTTGATCTTAAGTCAACTTATTAGCAACAAAGGGCCTTAGTGTAAAACATATAGTGTGTATCCAAGGTGTTTCTCAACCAAGTTAGGTTTAAAGTCTTATTTAACACATATCTTAAATAAGACTTTGTACATTTAGAGGATTTGATATATGTTGAGTTTATCATTGCTAGCTTATATAAAGAAGCTAAATACAAATTATAGACATATTCTCTTACACAAGCTAGGTTTCATTATATTTAAACAATACTCATGATGATATTTTACTTGTATGGATGATTTTACTTCACAGATGGGAAGGCTTATCTGCACCAAGATAACAATTATTAGAAGGTCTACCTGAACTAGAATGGACTTCTCAACTTTTGGAATCTCATTCCATGGAGACCATATGAAAATACACTACCAAAAATGTCTTGGAAAAAAATCTTACTACTTCCATTTTGACATGGGTCCCATGTTTTAGAATCTTTTGGCAACTATATAAACCCTTCAAGTTTCAATCAGAAAAATCACCAACTCAAACATTGTTCTATCATCTTTTTTTGTGTTTGTTATTTTGCTTCACTCCTTCATTACAAGATCAACATATTTTCAAGGTTAGTACTTTCTTTTGAGATTAAGGGTTTTTAAAGGAAATGAAATGTGACTCATGCTCTTTTTGTTGGTTTAATTTCTACAGGTTTTAAAACTTAAAACAAGAGAGAATGAGCAGTGGAGATTGGATGTGTGCTGCATGCCAGCATTTGAACTTCAAGAAACGCGACTCGTGTCAAAGATGTCATTGTCCCAAATTCGCCACCCCTGACGAGGTTTCATCTTATGTGAATAGAACCGAAGTCTTAGCAGGCGATTGGTACTGTGCTACATTCAACTGTGGGTCACATAATTACGCAAGCAGGACCGTGTGTTATAGATGTGGTACGACTAGAGATTATAGTGCTATGATGGCTGCTTCAACCGCAACATGTTATGGCTATGATGCGAGCGCTGTTCCAGGCTGGAAAACTGGAGATTGGATTTGCAATAGGTATAGATATATAAGACTCACAATAGGTGAAATAAATCAATAGATTTCGGTTAAGTGTTACTTAATCTAATTTGTTCATTGTTTGATTTGAAGTAGATTAGGTTGTGGGGTGCACAATTATGCTAGCAGGATGGAATGCTATAAATGCAAAGCATCAAGGAGTAATTAAGGTAATTATAAACTATATGTGGTTTGGTAGTTTTTTCTTTTTTTTTTTTCTGATTAACGTATAATGATTTTGTTTTCCTACTTTTTCAGGATGGAAACGAATCTGGGGAAGACAACCCTTTGCTTCAACAACCATCTTAAAAAACATTATTCTCTTTGCTTTTTATGTTTCTTTTTTTTTAAGTAGTGTTCTTGTCTTTTTTTTTGCTTTGAAGATGATAGTCTATGACTTTATGTTCGGTCTAACCTCTTCTTACATGAAGTTTATGGAACCGTACGTTCAAGTCTTTTGTATATTCAATTGTCATGCATCTCTCTCTCTCTCTCATAGTAATCAATCAATATTCTGTGTTTTGCTTCAAAGATTAATGATTTTTTTTACACAATATATGGTGTAATTAATAAGTTTTTTTGCATGAAATTTATGAATTTCCACAAATATATTCTGCAAGTTCTTGTGCTTATTTTAAATCTATAAACTATCAATCTTTTATTCACCCTTTATGATTAATGGTTTCAATTATAACAAAGTATTAAAGATATAAGTATTTTTTTATGTCATTCTACATTGAAGTTATGAACCCCAAAACTCTTTTGCATGTTATTTGTTTTCCCTTCAATTAGTATTGTTTTTTATACATGAAGTTAATGAACCACTGATTTTTTTTGACATATATGGAACACTCATTCTCACACAAAAATACCAAAAACGTACACATGTATGCTGGCATCAATAATTTTGTAGCCTTCGGTCCATACTGGAATATGAATCATAACTGACAACAAAAATTTTTGATATATGCTCAAGATTGGATAGAACTTCAAAAGGTTCCATATAACGGACCACCATCCAAGCATTTCCTGCCAAATTTTAAACCATAAAAATACTAAAACAAAATTCAAACGTGCCCACTAATAAATAGATATCATTGTGTGTACGGTTCGGTTTTGAGTTAACTGTTTGGTTACTGTGTTTTTTGTTTTTTTTTCGGTTTTAGCAAAGGTTCGGTTCTTTTTCGGGTTTTTATTGGTTTTTGAAATAAATTACGCAATAATTTAAAGCTTAAGAATCTTTCTTAAATGTTTACATTTAAGTTAATATATGTTTAGTCTTTTTTTAAAGAATATTATTTACATAAACCTAACCTTCTAATTTATTATAATGTTTCCCTAAAGTTTTTATTAAGACGTTTTCTTTTATAATACTTTGAAAATCATTCAATTTTTATGTCAAATTTTGTTATTTTTTGTAAACAATGAATAAATCATTTTATTTATATTTAACTTGCTAATGTTCTTATTACAAATATTTAACAATTAAAAATAAAATTAATAATTCTTAGTAGCATGGGTTAAACAATTAAACAACTTAAACTTAAACATAAAAATATATGGATTTGGCTACTGTTACAACTTATCAGTTTGGTTATTGGAAATGGTTATCCGAAACCGAACCGAAATTTTCGGTTATTAAAAATCCGAAAACGAACTGTCGGTTTTTTTTCGGTTCGGTTTTTCTCTTCGGATTTTTTGGTTATTTCCGTTTTCTGCTCACCCCTAGATACCAATAAAAGTATAGAAAACAAACACTACTAGAAAACAGGGTCGTTTCATATGACTAATTAATTCGTCGGAAATGCATAGGAAACAACAATGTATCGACACTTTCAAACAAAATTAATTCATTAGAACATCTTATGAAAAGCTATATCTTTTTCACATATCAACACAATATTTTCTTACGCGTTTTCGCCACATCATTTTTTTCACCACATTTTCCTATGCATTTTCGACACTATATTTAAAAGGGTATAAGCAAGTCGACCCAATCATGAGATACACAAGATTGCCTTATTAAATGATTGAATCGAGCCAAGCTTAAAACAACATCTAGCCTAGGATGAAGCTCGTTTAATTACATCGAGCTCAAGCAAGAGCCAAACTTCATATACCCAGATTGATGATTATGTTCTCAAGCCTAAATGAAGTTATTATTTATATGATATATAATTACATAAAAATATATGTATATGCTTAAAAAGTTATGTTATATATGTATTATATTATATATGTTATAGTTATAAATAAAGAAAATATGAAAATAATTAATAATTAATAAACACAGCAAAACTTGAGTTTTAGAAATAAAACTTGAAAGATACAAAACTCATGAACCCTTAACTTAAACAAGTCTCAAGTTATAGAAATAAAACTCGATACATACAAAACTCATAAACCCTTAACTTAAACAAGTCTAGTTTGAACTTTTGTCTCTTTTCACTAACAATAACTATTTATTCTGCTAAGAATAAAAAGAAAATACTTCAATAATTTGCATAGATAAGAACCAGATGCTACTTTTACTGAGTGCTGCATACATAACTGAGTCTATTTTCACTTTCCCCCAAAGATGAACCAAAATCATTTTAAGTGCCTAAATAATTAAGATTTATGGCCTCTATTTGTATATATACAAATTGTTTTTCAGTAGTTCATATGAACTAAGAGGTTTTAATTTGTATATAAGTATATTCTCTCCTTTTCATTTGTGAAAAGAAATGCTTAATGCTCTATGATTCTACAATAAGTTCGATGAGTTTTATTGTTCTTATTCATGTCCGATTTCGATATAGGTCAACTGAATTAATTCAATCTGTTCCCTAATATCAATCAAGATGAAATATTGGTTGAACTTGGTCTTATAATTCCATCATAGATATAAGAACATTAGAACAAAATAAAAGATTTTATAACGGACCAAAAACGTTACAATCGTAAACAAGAATATTGTTTTTATAGAAGGCAATTCTATAAGAATATGTTACAATATATCGGTCTTAATATTCATATATATCTTCAAGATCATCATCAAGTTTTAAAAGTAATAGCATTTGACACCTCTCAGATTCAGGTTCAATTTAATTTTGAAGGATATGATGTTATCAACTTTCTTTGGCACCCATTAGTTCCAAGAGGTCTTTAAGTTGGATGCAAATAACATTTTGCCACCAAGTGTACGACTTTCTTAAAACCGAGGCAAAATTTCTACCCAACACCATTTATCTTCACCATCTTGAAGTCTCACTCCAGTGGTTTGTTCAGTTCATCATCCTCTCGGCCTTCCAGGTCAGTTTGGATTAACCGCATCAACAGGATCGAAATCAGTCCTAGAGCAGATCGTATTGTAAGCCCTTGCCTTCTTCTTGCAACAGAAGATTCGTTCTCTACACTGAAAGGACTAAGAGCTCTTATTCTGCGCTAGCTCGCGAAAGAAAGCTTTGCAACTACGCTCTAACTATTGATATTGCAACTGTGCTAAAAAGGGCACATCAGCTTTCTCTATATGTGGATTTTGGAGTCGCATTGATCGACAGGAAGAGCTCAAATTAGTAAACGGAAAAGAAGATGCAAAAGCTTTCGCAATTACTCGCAAAAATTCTTTTTTCTGTATTGGGTACTTGTACTCCATGTAAGTCTCAGTAGTTAATAGTGCAGCTCAGCTGGACTAAGCGAGGCAGTACTCTGAGCCATATCCGAGACTAGTAGCATTAGTTCCCCTCTCATCAAACCTTCCGAACTTGTGCGAGCCGATTGTGGTGACTTTTACATTTGCTTTTCGTGCAGCCATTGGGATTCCTCTTCCATCTAATCTTAGTTCCCTTCTCAGTGGTTCCAAGAGTTGGACTCTTTGACAAATTAGTCTAAGGGTATGTTTGGCAAGAAGCTTTTAGAAGCTTTTAGGAGCTTATAGCTTTAAGCTTTTAGGAAAAAGCTCCTAATCAATTAAAAGCCTTGTTTGGTTGAAGGAGCTTGAAGCTTTTAGGTCAGAAGCTTGAAGCTTTTGATTAAACGCTCCTACTAGTAGCGTTTAGAAGGAGCTACAAGATTTTAGGGAAAAAATGACCATTTTAACATCTAAAGATAATAAACTTTTTAATATACCAACTTTTTAATGTCCATTTTGGTCATTTTATACATTTTATTAAAAACTCCAGCTACTCTGCCAAACACCTAAATATTCTAAAAAACTACAGCTAGCTACCGGCTTCCAGCCACCACTACTTTTGCCAAACACACCCTAAGTATTAGAACTTGTATGGTCTGGATAACTTTTGCGAATGGTGTATAATTCACTACTATGCAGAATCTATTATAAAACAAGGTGTCTTGTATTGTATTCAAATTCCATAGACATGGGATAAACCATTAAATCATTTCATTTGGTGGTTATAAAAACCGTCGATAGTTATACAGTTACCACTGCTCTAAGTATTCCTAATCAGTACTATTAATACCATGTGTAGTGATGAGGTATGTGTTTTGATTTTTTTCGACACATGGCATCCACGTCATCAAGGCCTAAAAATTGGGTAAAATGTAGTAGTGGAGAGGCATGTGAATTTATTGGGTTTGGAATTAAAAAATAAATAAATAAATTTGATTGGTTAACACAAAGTCCAACCAATGTCTCTCTCTCTTTAGCTCATGGCCACAACAACGAGAGAGACGGCCAAAATTTGCATTTCACGAGATCATGGGGCGGTGGCCTTGTGGTTGGCCGAACCACGAGCCACTGTGCTCAGTTTGGGGACTAAGTGGTCAGTTAGTGGTGTACTAAAAAAATCATGGATTTTTTGAGATAGTTAACTATCGCTATATATTAAATTTTCCGGTTTGGTTCGGCTCAGATTGGTTTGGGTCAATACATTCATGAGTTTTCTGGTGATTAATGGTACCCAGTGGCGGACCCAAGATTTTTTTTCAATGGGTCCATTTTTTCAGTGTTCAAAATTTTTATAAAAAAAACGTTAAAATTTTCGGTCGGTCCTCATTCGGGTCGGATCATAGCAAGGTTTGAATTAGATTTAAATAAAAAACAGGAAAAATGTGCTAGACAAGGATTGAACCCATGACCTCTTGTTGGAAAAGAGAGACCACACCAGCTTTCCTTTTCTTTCTATGGTGTCATCCTAATTCTATTTATAGGTTCTTATACAATTTAATATACCGAATCTGCTAGTTTTTTTTTAAAACATTGGGGTCCGTGGACCCCGACCCACAATACGTGGGTCCGCCCCTATGTACCTGAAGGAAGGCAATGGACTTGGCGGCGAGATTTATTTTGATTTTATTTTGTATGTGTAGTGTGCGTGTGTTCGATTTTTTCTAATCATTTGTTCTTTTTTTCTTTTTGCAATTGACGCCTTTGTTTATTTTATTTAGGTTTAAAACAAACAATTTAACTTTCAAAAACCAGATGGGCAAAACACTTAAACCAATTAACTTTTGGGCCTAAACAATTTAACTATCAACATGAGCTTGAATTTTATTTGCTTTGTTGTGGCCTTAAATATTTATATTGTTTCAAATTATTATTTAGGTCATACATTCTATTTTTTTTAAACTTTTAAATTATTATTATTTTCGGTCAGTGTGAAAATGTTATGGGGTCGGCGGAAACAAATCACAGGTGTAGGGGTCGTTTGTGATTTTATGGTATATATAACACTAAACACAAAAAAAAATCACGGGGTGTGACGACCCTGCAATTTAGCCTTAGGCCTGCCAATGTTGTCACTGATTGGCAAAGTTGATACAATCCACAATTATCGTTGCTGATTAGTAGTAACTTACTACTAATAGTCGATTTGCACTAATAGTTTTGAACGAGTGCGTACTCCACACCTCATAACTTATATCAACATTTATTAAGATTTCTTCTTTATTATTATGTAAATCTTTATTAACCAAAATAGCTTATGTCCACGACCAATGTAGGATTTACCTTTGGTATTACATCATTTATCTTTATCTCAAGAGTGTATAATCTTGGAAACTCTTGACTTTGGAAATCAGGTTAACATTGCTATAAGAGTGACAGTTAGCGATCAAACACGAGACCAACATAAAATGGTCACAAATTAGCAACCTGTTAATTTTTAACGATCAAAATAATTCGGACATGAGCATTTTTTACCATTTTGTTGATCATTTAGGCGGTTGTTAATGATCATTTTGTAGTAGTGTAATCCATGTTGACGTTGATGGTCAGATGTCATCATCTACCATAACTGGATTAATTATGGGCTATATTTAGGTTCAGTTTTCTTATTAGTTGTGTAAAAATAAGGGAACATATATCTTACCAGCCAAAATCCAGCTGCTTTATATGAAACTGTCATCTTATTTATAAACATAAATTGTTCTTAAAATCATATTAGTAAAATTTTTCAAGTTTGGTTGTGACATAGCCGAATCAAATATATTCTTACACGCTTATTCATCTTGCAAATGTTTTCTATGGTTTTGTTTGGGGCACATGTCACCAACAACGGGTATCATAGTGTCGTTGGGTATGCTTATGTTTCTTAAGTAGGCGGTAGTGAAGCTTAATAAGTTCGATGGCACAATTTTAGTTTCTTTTTTTTTTCTTTTTGAACGGCAAAGCATTTTATTCAAATAAAAAACAAACTAGCAAGATGCGAGAACATACAATATATCACAATAGCACAAGAAAATTTCGAAGTTACATCACTCCTTCCACTCCAACATATTAAATTTAGCTCTCTCTTATTTTAAACAAACATATGAGCTCACCCTTATTTCTTCGAAGAGTTAGTTGCCGGTTTCCTATTGATTTGGTTGAAACCACAACTTTGGTTTCTCTAAATGCAAATCAAGTTTACTTATAGCGCAAGAAGAAACATAGAAACACTGATCATAGAGACAAAACATGGGAAGTTTGCCGATACATTGTCTTTGGATGGACGGGTATTTGGTATGGTTAGGTTGTCTTTGACGAACAAAGTTGCTTCTTGTCAAGACAATAATTAGAAGTTTAGCAAGACACTATCTAATGTATTGAACAAAAAAATCATGAACTTTGAATAAATGGAACTAACTTGAAGGGTTAAGAAGTTTAAGGACTATTTGACATGAAGATGTAAAGATGAGGGAATTCATATTTGTAATTTTGCACCTTTCCTTTATATAAAAGCTCTTTTAGTACCTTTTGTATTTTGTTCATAAAGTAGCATTAAATCTTGGATATCATATAGTAAACCATTATAAAAATAAAACATGAATTTTAACTCCAACAAAAATCACTATTATATAGTCTCATACAACTACTTAAAAGAGTTACATTCTCATATAAAAAATTCCTCATGATCAGGGTATTATTCTTCCACATATTCTCACTATAGCAAGTAGTTATTCTTTTAATACAATGAATGTTACTCTACTCGTACTCCTAAACTACGCCAAATTAATCTTAATCTACCGCATGTCAGGAATTGAACCTAGTTGTTCTCCCCGAGCCAGTAACCAGTAGTTATATTGCATCAATTCCGCTATTGATCATGCGGCGGGAGCATAATCATAATCGCCATCATCATCATCTCCGTCTCCCTCTAATGTTGCCGGAACATATTCACAATCTTCACCATTTCCTTGTAACCAAGCTGATATCCGACAATCGTAGCCGTCGGCATTGTTTCTCTTGGTAACTCCAGACATTTGCATGGTGATTTAGCTGTGAGTATTTGTATGGTTTTGGTTTGTTGGAGTATGAATGGAAAGAAAGTGATGAGAAGTCATATTTATTGGCAGGAGAAGCAAGCCATGCTTACTTTTGCATGGTAAGCCCACAAGCATAAGTGTGGAGTAATGAATACAATTGTGTGTCTTATATGGTTGCACACGAGTATGTATATACACGTCAGCAATGTACAATTGGTGTAGCTGTATGTACTAGTGGTGAAGCATCAAGCATATGTGTGTGGGATCCATAAAGTGGTAGAAAGAAAGAAGCATAATGTCTTTTAATCTATTTTGTCAAAATTAGTGTATTGGATGGACATCACAAGAAATATCCTCAGTCAGTATATATTGTCAAAGTAAACTTTGAACTGCTACAACAAGTCACACGTGATTTTTTTTTGTAATGAAATCTCTGTAGTTGTTTTATTTATCTTTTTTATCTTTCTGTTTTTAAAACGGCACACACACCTTTTAAATTATTATTAAATCTGCATCACTATTCGTTATGGTTTAGGGACTACAAACCTTAGAGGACTACTTTTACTATACACCTAAATACTCCTGGACCATAAGCCCTTTGGTAATTATTGTTGTTAACTTAGATAACCGGTAGTTAGTTGATTCTAATATTATATGACCAATTTTTTTCCATAGTTGTAGGAATGTTTTGAATATATGTATGTCATACGATGTGGGACCATGAAAATATATAATATATGTATATGTATATATGATGTTGGAATATTGGATACCACAAATTTCTTATAAGATTTCACTATCACCCTCGTGTATATAGTGTCTTAACATTTAATATTATATGGATGTTGAAGACTAGACTAGTATGATATAATAATCTTTTAAATATTGAGTCAGAGGTAAGGAATTGTCAGCAATTTGACTCTTGTCTATGTGGAATTTAAAATAGTTTTGTGTCATCTTGGGTGTGCTATATGTTTGCACTCTATCATACCTGCTTCTTTTTATATCTATTTTTAATAAACAAAAGTTGACCTGTTATGGTTTCTATATGGTTGCCTTCTACCATATACCTCCCTCTTTGTATATTTACAAGTGACATTAAAGTTCCCTTTCAGATCTTGCAACAAGAAAGCAAACATTACTACATTTCAGTTTTTTTTTGGTTCTTGCTTATATGTATCGTAAGAAAGTATGATTATCATATATCATGTTGTAGATTCTCGCGAGTATTGGCATTGTGTGTGTGTGTTAATGGTTCTTATTTCACTTTATGATCATCGATTTTATCTATCAAGCTCACCGTTCACTTGATAAATTTTTGATGCATTAATGTTAACGTCACGAAATTTTAAAAATATACTTGGTACCGTAAAACGACATATTTAATTACATATATATGTAGCCTGCTTCAAACACATTAATAAATCAGGTCAAACTATGATTGTATATCAGTTTTCAGTAGAGATAGTCTACACTCATAAGCAGAAAATGACATTAGTGCAAGTGTTTGTCAATGCCAACTGGTGGTATGGGAGTCATACTATAGCTAGTTGCTTCACTTCCATGTACTCTACATAAACCTTTATGTATATATAATATATATCTTTATCTGTATCATATACTGTATATAGGCAACTTCAGTTTCTCACTTTGATAGATCAAGAGTCTTGATCAATTCAAATAGGAGTGCCATCATTGTTGCCATTGCCTTCCATGGATGCAGAAGGAGCAATATCATGGTCCCCATCATCATCATCATCGTCATCACCACCAATGGCATCATCATCATCATTATAGTGATTAATGTCATCACATGTATATGCATGATCATAAATAGGATTATGATGATGGCCATGATACTCAAATTCATCATCATGCAGATTACACTTCATCGTTAGACCATGAAGCATTTTCTTCTTTGTTGATAGAGAAATGAAGGGTAGAAATAACTTACTATAAAGCTTTATGCATGTGTTTGGAGAAGAAGGGTACATATAAACTAGCTTATAAATAGAGGACTCAAGAATGCGACATGTGAATAAGTTCCACGAGTCTTTTTCATTAATGTTCGAGAATCTCCTCCCTCCATTCACAAATAGATCATAAAAGCGAATATTTTTTCCTTGTAATCTCTTTAATTGATTTGCAAACAATACGCAAAAGACTCTTTGTGTTGTGATGATGATGACACAAAGGAAGGAAGGTATTGATCATGGCAGATTGTGTGATTCCCGTGGGGGGTTGTGTGCTACCGCTCACTAAGTGTGTTGCGCGCATGGAAAATTGTGCCATGTAGATGCCTACTTGGCACATTTTGATTCACATACACACATATTGAATTGTATTAAGGGTACTTTTCACAATCAAAGTAAAAGAAATCATGTGATTCTGAAATGACTACATGATGCATCATTTGTCATGTCCAAATGTGTTTTAATGATAACTAGTGAGCATATGTTATAAAGATGTATATGTATATGTATACATATGTGTGTACACTTGTCTATTTGAAAAGTTTCTCTTGTGTTTATCATATGTCCTTTATGGTAGCAAAACTAATATTATTGTATTAGGCTGGTTTCTGTAAGTTGGTGTCCTTTGATTACAAATGTATACTTCCAACACTATTTAACTGTTTTCTAGTTATGTTCAAATGTAATTTTTGGTGTAGTTATTGATTCCTACAGAAAGATTGAGTACGCATATACTGATATACATACACATACACATCTATCGATTTTGAAACTGAACATAGTTACTTCATTCACTATTCTAAAGAGTATTATGATGCAGTTTATGCATACTTGTAAAGATGCTCAGAGTTATACTAAAACTAGGGTCTGACCAAGGGAAAATTGTCTCAGTCAAGTTGGATATCATCTATAAACTCTTATTTTCTCCATTTATGTTCTAAACTAACTTATTAAGTATCCGATTTTTATCTTACTAACTTTGAAATTCGTAAGTTACTAACTAAATATGTTTTTGCTAATTTTGTTGTTTATGTAAAATCCGGCTCCTCACACCAAATAATATTGTTTGTTTTTCCCACATTGGGTTCACGGATTTGTGTTTAGTTGCCTGACTCTAATCCAAGCATGCTTAACTACGGAGTTGTCCTCTCATACATGGTCTGTGCGCACAAAACGTGTTTCTTCTATTTGAAGCATAGTATTTCTTATGAACCTACATCAGCCGTGGATCTATATCATTATCTACTATGTTCATGTCCGATGTGGGATTTGCCTAGCTATTACAATCATCCTCTATGGACTAGACTTCTAGGTTAACTAGAAAACACATTCTTCACCACATGTTATGGGCATAAAGAATGTAGCTTAATGTTGATGGGTACGTGCCAAAGTCGGGTCAATAAGACAGGTCAACATACTTGTTTTTAGTGCTTTAGTTAGTCATGGGGTTAGTTTGTTTATGCAAGTTGTGGGTCAAAAAGCATGGGATGATTGCAAGTTTTAGTTAGTCATGATGTGTTTCTCTACTTCTTCATCTTGTCTATTTGGCCGGCCGGCATCACAGATGGTGTATGAATGTTAACGTCATGATATATGAACATATACTTAGTACTATAAAACAACGTATTCACATATTCATGTATCAGCATGCTAGCCTGCTTCAAGACATCAATAAGAAAACCAAAATTAGGTCAAACTATGATTGCATTCAGTAGATAGTCTACACTCATAAGCATGATATGACACTAGTGCAAATGTTTGTCATACGAAGCAGAACCCCCAATGCCAACAGATGTTATGGGAGTTATACAATTTCTGGTTGCTTCATTAGCATACTCTAGATAAACCTTTATATATGTATCTATATCTATCTATTGTATAAAGGTCACTTTAGAACTTCATTAATTCTATATCTAAAACTAGTGTTTCTCACTTTGATAAGATCAAGAGGTCTTGATCAAGTCAAATAGTAGGAGAAGCAATATTGTCATCATTGTTGTCATTTCCTTCCATGGATGCAGCAGGAGCATAATCATAGTCCCCATCATCATCGTCGTCATCACCATCAATGGCATCATCATACATAGTGATCAATATCATCACGTATATATGGATGATCATAAATTGGATTATGATGATGACCATGATACTCAAATTCATCACCATGCAGATTACACTTCATCTTTAGACCATAAAGCATTTTGTTCTTTGTGGAGAGAGATATGAAGGGTAAGAATGATAAACTTTATAGCTTCTTCACTCTTGAGTGAAATGTGTTTAGGTAAAAAGGGTACATAAACTAGCTTATAAATAGAGGACTTGAGAATGTGACAAGTGAATAAGTTCGACGAGGCTTTTTCATTAATGTTCGAGTATCTCCTCCCTCCGTCCACAAAGTAGATCATAAAACGAATATATTTTTCTCGTAATCTTTTTTGATTTGCAAACAATACGCAAAAGAATCTTTGTGTTGTGATGATGATGACACAAATGAAGGAAGGTCTTGATCATGGCAGATTGTGTGATTCCTGTGGGGGGTTTTGTGCTTGCGCTCGCTAAGTGTGTTGCGCGCGTGGAAAATTGTGCCATGTAGATGCCTTCTTGGCACATTTTTATTCACATGTACACAGGCTGAATCGACCAAAGGAGACCATGTGATTCTCAAATGACTACATGATGCATCATTTGTCATGTCTTAATGTGTTTGGATGATTTTAGTGAACATATTTTATGTCTATCTTAAAAATTGCTTTTGTGATTATGATATGTCCAATACATAAATGATCGGAAATTTCATTATCATTGCATGACCATTTTCTGTATGTTGTTGTCTTAATTTGACTGTAAATTTTAAATCTAAATTAATTAGATTTTTACTAATATTAGGATCACAATTACAATAATTATCAACTTTTGCCTATCTGTGCTATATTTTATCTTTATGTTATTGATCCCTATAGAGTGATGGAGTATGCATATACATAAACACATGTCAATTTTGAAACTGAAATCAAGTACTTTATTAATTTGATTTATTGTTATTCTAAAAAGTATTATAATGCAGTTTACTATGAAATATCATAAGTATATTGAGTTGATATGTAGTTTAAACTTGATATTTTGATTTGGAGTAGTTCACGAACTAGTGTCTCACCCGAGCGTTAACCAACGGCATCGGAAATGAGATTTCCGTTGAATCAATGAAGAAATGCAAATGTTCTTTCTGTTACATTTGGCTTTTATCAGTACAGTAGGAGAAAACGTCTGTGATTTGCAAATAGGGGACTCGAGAATGCGACATATGTATAAGTTTGACGAGTCTTTTTCCTTAATGTTCGAGTATCTCCTCCCTCCGTCCACAAATAGATAAACACTAATATTTATTTTCTTTGTAATCTCTTTGATTTGCAAACTATACGTAAAAGACTCTGTGTTGTGATAATAATGACACAATGGAAGGTAGTGATCATGGAAGATTGTGTGATTCCATGGGGAGATGTGTGCTATTGCTCGCTAAGTGTGTTGCGCGTGTGGAAAATTGTGCCATGTATATGCCTTATTGGTACATTTTTATTCACATATACATAGATTGAGTCGAATTAAGGGTACCTTTTACAACCAAAAGAGATTATATGATTCTGAAATGACTACATGATGCCTCATTTGTCATGTCTTAATGTGTTTGGGTGATAATTAGTGAGCATATGTTAAATAAATGATTGGAAAATTCATATTATTGTATGGCCGTTTTATGTAGGTTGTCCTTTAAATGTAAACTTTGAAATTTATATGAGATATATTACTAATATTATTATCACTATTACAACACTAGTCAACTGTTTTCCTTTTTATGCTAATTTGATTTTTATGTAGTTATTGACTTTTATACATTGATGAAGTATGAGAGTGTGTGTAGAAAAACATTTCATAGAGGTTAGTGCTTCTTTTTAATGTCTCATTGCCCTTTTATTGGTACCATAGTTTACACATTACTATATGATAGCGGTTGTTGGCAACTATTATTGTTAATACTTAGTGGATTGTGTGGTTGATTTCTCTTATACTTTTAGCTGCACATAATGTAGCTAGATAACTACAAAAAGAAGGGGGGAGGGGGTTTGGAGTCGGGGGTCTCATCAGAGCAGCCTCTCTATCCCCTAGGATAGAGAGAAGTTTGGCCCCATCTCTCACCCTCCACAGACCTTACCAATAGCTCTTTTGAGAGTGTGTGCCATGTTTGTTTATTTGATTGAGTATGCATATACATACACATACACATGTCAATTTTAAACTATATAGAGTTAATGTGTAGTGTAAACTGAATTTTTGATTTAGAGTTATTCTAGAACCAATGTCTCACCCCGAGCGTTGATGAACAAGGACACCCAGGTTTCCCTTATCTATGAAGAAATGCGAATGTTCAATGTCATGTGACCATGTATGCTCTAAACTTATAACGAATTCCGGTTTTTATCATTGCATCACTACTATCTTGGTTATATAAGAGCAATATTATACTCATCACCTTAATTTTAAGGCATCATATATTATCAGCATCATTGGCACATCATTGCATACTGGTCAAAATTTACATATGACATATATTGTTCTAAATTTCTAGCTCAACTAGAAAACAGTTCAGTGTTGAACATCAGTTCACATGTTATGGACATAAAGAAAACATGTGGGCATATATGTGAAGGTGTCTACTGTAAATTTGATTGAATAATGCCTATTGATCATTATCAAGGAAAAAGAATTACATACAGTCTAAATTATAGACATCATATAGGTCCTATTGCTATTAGATTAAGCGAAAATCACAATAAAATCAAAAGGGAAAACTTCAAATAGCAATTCATTATTATATTTCAAAACATGCTAAAACTTTGAGTTTGACTACTTTAAATCCACTCACAATATGAAACTAGGATTCATGATTACCCAATGCTAGCAATAATTTCATGGTGCTTGTACATAATTATAATCTTCAATCTACGTCATTATTATCAAGAGGATTTTGATGTGTAACGCCCCGCGTTTCTATACTTTCTATATTTGGAAACCTTGTATCGTACTTCTATTTTTAGTAAGCGTTGTATCTTGTATTCGTCTTTCGTTGTAAATGTTGTAAACCGAGACTTGGATTGTAATGAGAAACTCGTATTTTATCCATATTATGTTAATCATAGTCATGTTACACTTATACTTGTTCATACTTTAAACGTGTAAACGTACTCGTGATACTCTTATTTGTAAACGTGTGATAACTCGCAAACTTGGTCTATATTTCGTAAACAAGACTCAAACGTGAAACATTTAATCGTTAAACTTAATTCGTTGCAAAAAAAAAAAAAAATACAATTACCTATTCATTTATTAAGTTAATTAATTCAAATTAATTAATTAATTAAATTAGTTAATAAAATTAAGTAATTTACTTTTTACAAAAATTAAAATGCTATTTTATAAATATATTAACATTTAGGATTAAATGTTAATAAATACTTATATATCTTTTTTTCCTTAAAAAAAAAGTTCAAGGTCTAATATGTAATTATTGAATTCTAGAATTGCAGGGACCATTCCTGCCATTTATTAAACTAATTTAATGAGTTATTTAATAAAAAAATAAAATAAAAATACTAAAAAACCCGGAATACGCGGGACTCGAACCCGGGATCCCCGGTTCAACAACCAAGGCCTTAACCACTCCACCAGCTGCCTAATATCTGAACAGAACCAGAGCCGCAAAGCCTTTATGCTTTGTTCGGCTGATGCTGATCGCGACCAGCAAGGCAAACAGCCCTTTTTGGGCGGGTTTTTTTTGGCATTTTTTTGAGTTTAAACCACTTTTAAGCTATTAATTACCCACCTAAACTTCACCTAACTAACCCTAATCCTTTCCTTATAAAACCCAAGTGTTTTTCAAGCCTTTTCCACTTTCACAACTCCATAATCTCTCCAAAATCATCTCAAGAACACTTGAAACTTCAGAATTCGGGCAGATTGTATACCTCTTACAAAAGCGAACATATCTTGCTCATTTCTTAACCAAATCATCTCATTCTTCTTCCTACTTGCTTGGATAAACTTTGGGTTGAATTTCTAGGGCTCTCCATGGAGAATCCAGACCTGGAAATGCCCCAAAATGTCCGAGAACTTTCTGTTATCATTTAAATTTTCAAAAACTTTTTAAATCTCATACTTTTCTCATTCATACTAGTGTTCTTGAACTCTTAATCACATATATGAGTATGGGGACTAATTGTCACACCCCGACCCGCAGCGGATAAGGTGATCGGGGTATGATTGGGTTATCATCAAAGCTCATGACATTTATTAAGCGTTTCATATTCATTAATACAAATTAAATAGAATTTTTACAATAAAAGTTACAACATGATCTAACTAACAATCTAAACTTCTTTGTTCTCTTCTAAGGCATATCCTATGTTTTCCTTGCTTCAACCTGTTCACCGGTATCATGTGTAAAAGGGTTTTTGGATCAACATAATGTTGGCGAGTGAATCCTATCCAAAACATTTGAACAAATTTATTTAAATTGATTATGAAATATGTGCACAACCAAACATGAGTAAAAATAGATGTAATCTTAATCAACAATCATAAGATATTAAATGACACACACATGAACAATATTGGAACAATTAGAGGCACGCGATGCTCAACTCGTCTCTCACGAGGAACTGAGGGGCCTAATGAATGAATTGCATAATCATGATAATATGAATGACACAACTACAATTAATATAAACTCAATGATACACACATGAACGAAAATGGAACATTTAGAGGCACGCGATGCTCAACTCGTCCTTCACGAGGAACTGAGGGGCCTAATGATTGAGTTGCATATAATTTGACAAAAAGGAATTTAGTAATCACAATAATATAAACAATCTAAGTTTAAGTCATGATGTGGTATGGCACAAGTTTAAATAAATAAGTTAATTATTTTCATAACACATGACACACCCCAAAACGTGTAATTAAAAGGGGGAGTTGTAAGATTCACTCACAGTGGGTGCGTTCGGTTGATGATGTTGAATGCACGCGAAGTGGTTTTAACCACGAGTGAGATTTAACCTAGATAAATCGCATTATGGTTTGGTAAGTAAACGGATTTTATTAATCTATTTTAGTAGGATTGTTGGGTGTATTTTTGTGAGTTTGAGGCTATTTTCTAACCTTAAAAATGTTATTTTTAAGTATTTTTAATTGATTTTTAATTAAAATAAATAAATAAAAATAAATAAAAAAATTATTTTTCTGACCGTTGACCTGACCGTTGACCGGTTCGAATGCGGAACACAAGTGCGCTGAGTGAGGCTCGAACCCGAGACCTCCCGTACGCGTGCACGCAGCTCTACCAACTGACTACGTGTCTAACCCGTTATATATCTGATTTAATTATATATATATATTAATTAGTTTAAACCGAAAATCATTTTATTTTAAAGATAGTTTTAAGGAACCGGACGTGCACTCCACAGGTCTCGAACCCGGGACCTGTGGTTTAATCTAACACACAGTCCACCGCTGGACTGTGTGTTAAACATGTTATATAATTCGATTTTTATTATACTTAAATACAATTTAGTTATTTCCTTTTCTGCCTTATTAAAAAGAATAGATAATTGTTCGAGTCGGTGCAGTAGACCGGACTCGAACTCGTGACCTGTGATATAAACAAACACACAGTCCATCGCTGGACTGTGTGTCTAACTTGGTTTATTCCGGTTATTAATATACTTAACATATAACTGTGGCGACTCCGGTTCAGTTTAACAAAAATGATTTTTATTAAGGCAGCGTGTGTGAAACGGGATTCGAACTCGAGACCTTTGAATGTTTAACGTGCACACAGTCCACCGTTGGACTATGTGTCTAACCCGAGTAATTTCTTGATTTATATTATACTTATATGTTACAGCGGTGACATCGTCTTCTTCATCCAGTTATAATCAGATATAATGTCTGACTGGTTCGAGTTTTTTTATTCAAGTTTCATTAGTGTTTTACAGTCCATTAAGGTAAGATAAGGGTGAAAACATAAAGAAAATAAGCGAAAAGGTATACCGACTGGACCCTCTGTTTTCCGGCAGAACTCCGGCGACATCAATTCCTTCCGGCGATGAGTTCCTTGTAGTAGCGAGTCTCCAGGAAGCTTACAAAAGAGTGTGGGTATCTCCGGTATAAGCTCAGAGGCTCAGTGAGGTTCAGAAATGAGGAAATCGGTTTTCCGGCGACGAACAGAAAAGTTCCGGCGAGGGAGTTTTCGCCGAGAAAGAGTGTGGTTTTGAGCGAAAAGGTTTTCAATGGGTTGAGGGTGAATTTATAGGGGAAAATCGAGATGCACTTGGTCTGATTTCCGACTGTATTCATCGATTTAAATTTTCCGGCGGTTATGGTTTGGTCGCGGACTTCAAACATCGGTTATAACCGATGTCTTAATACTAGTTTACGTTATAACTGAAAGTGTTGTTAAAAGTTCGCGAGATTTCCGGGATTCCGACGACTGAACTAATGGGCGCCGGTTTTGAATTCGTAACGTTATTATATCAATTAAATGATTCTATTATTTCACAAGAAGCATCCGTGGCGCATGGTTTGTGTGTGAGGTGATAAGTCTTGTGTTGAACCGGTACAGACCCGGGTTCGAAACCCGGCAGAGTATTTTTGTTTTTATTTTGCGATTTTCAACAGTTTTTCAAAAACTAAATATATATATTTCCGTATAATAATCGATTACGTATCGTTTAAAAATATTTTGGGCATTTAATTCGCAACAAAATTTTTGACTGACTGTTCGGTTGATAAACGGAGCGGGTTTGGTAAATCCGTTTTTGACGGATGTTACACTAATCTAGGTTGTTAAACTTGTAAATAGGAGTGTTTAATCACTCCAAACTTTCTGTTTTTGAAGAGCATTGAGCTCACAAGTGATGCAAGTTCTTAAACTTGTTCATGTGTGTCCACCAAGGAAGCTTGGGCTGTCCTAACTTGAGACCACACATCACTTGATGATTTTCATCAAGATCCCAAGATAGTTTGCTAGACTTAAAGTGTCACAACCCCACAAAGCCGTTGACGATTGTCCTCGTGTGCTCGTCGGGTTGTTGAATACTTGGCTACTTAATATCTAGATGACACCTTATCATTCTTGTATAGTACATAGTTCTTGTACCATCCTTGTTACCAATGGTAACTTGTGTAGTGGTGAACATAATCCGAGGTTCAAAGTGGATGGTTTAACCTCCCACCTCATACTTGACATACATGACACTAGAGGTTACAAAGTGGATGGTTCATCCTCCCACCTCCTACATGATTATAATGATATATATATAAATATATTATAATTCTAAAACCGAAACCGTGATAATGAACTTATAATCACCTATCAAGTTATTAAGTTTAACACTAAAGTATGTAATTCCTTGTCACGATTCTAATAGGTCCCGAACCTATGAATCATATCCAACTCGTAAGAGTTACTATAGTGTCAAGAACGACTGTTACATCTTAGTGAATACTTTCGTATCATAATACTTTATCAAACTTATTTTTAATCATGCACGAATACTCCTAATCTCCCGTTGAAACTCTATACTCATACGCCTTGTTTCCTCTTGTAGGATAATTCGGCGTCATCCTCGAAACAACGTCTTCACGGATTGTCAAGTGTAGAAAAGACTTAGCAAAACCGTGAGTACACTCGACCCACTTTGTTTATAACACTTTTTGGGTGTAACATGTTTCCATATACAAAATCACGAACACTTAAACTTTATGAAACACACAAACGATCCCATATACATGAAAGCTTGAATCTTATACTTGATGCTTGTCTTGGATATTCGTATTGCTATGCTTTAGTCATTAACTATTTTAGCCTTCGTTTGACATGCTTAGCGCTATAGGAATTCACGCATCCACCTCCATCGTGTTATTCGTGAGGTCATGTTAAAACATCGTGATTGCGTTAAGGGTTTGATTATTAGTATTGCATGCCTTGATATTGCTCTTGTATAGATTTGGTTGCCATGAGGATTGTTTAAACTTATTCGTATACGTATGCTATGCCTAAACTTGTGTACTCGCCTTTGCTTTCGCATTGACATTATTTTAAAACATGTTACAGGTTGAAGGAGATGATGCTATGAAAACAATATAGCAAGGACTAGATACACACAAATTAGACGTTAGGTTTAATGTCGATGTATCAATTTTGTTATGACTTTGCAAATGTTATGTTGTTTCTTTGTTTTGTTACATTGATAATATTTGACAATTCTTATGAAATGAAATATGGTTTAATTAATTATTGTCACTTATTAATGTTGTGAGCAATGAGCAATCTCGTTTTCGTCTCATCCCGATGTTTCCGCCATCGGTTGGGGTGTGACATGATGTGGGTGTTAAATTTGGAGACGATGTGGCGCATGGGTCAACAGGGGCACGTAGGCTTCGGTTAACTAAATGTGGGGATGATCAGGATGGTAGTCATTATCATACAAGAGATATGTGAGAGGGTGGGGATGATCAGGATGATGGTTAACCATACCGTGAGCCAAGAATGAAGGAGATGAAGGGGAACCACACCAAGTACCCTAACATGAGTCTGTTGGACATGAGGTATGATGACATTTAGAATATATGTTTCAAGTATGAATTACTACACTCTATAGTACACGTAAAAAATATAATAATAAAAACGAGGTTTTTTAAAGCAGGGGTCCAGCCGGGAGCCACTTTTTTTTATTCCTTAGGACATAGGTAAGTTGTATCACCTCACATACCATTCATTACTAATAGCTACGTTACAAGTGAGATTATACCGGGTACGTTTGTTGTTTTGAATATGAAAATCAAAAACCTAGAAGTCACATATATTTAGGGAAATTTACGAAAATAGCCAAAAGTAAGTTTGACTTACCAAAATGGCCATCTCATGCGTCCTTGGAGTGGCGCATCATGGATTCAAATGCACGGGATGCCTCTTTAAATGTAGAATTGACACTTGTCACAATGGGATGCATGGGATGAGTCACAGACGTATGGGATGAGTCGGCAGACACATGGGATGGGTCAAAGGATAATGGGATGAGTCACAGATGGATGGGATAATGAGATGAGTCACGGACGCATGGGATGATGGGATGAGTCATGGACGCATGGGATGAGTCACGGACGCATCACATGGATGTCATTGAGACACGTGTCACTTCTACATTTAAAGACGCATAAAGGTGTCTCGTAACCTGTGATGCGCTGCTCCAAAGACGCATGAGATGGCTATTTTCGTAAGTCAAACTTGGTTTTGGCCATTTTCGTAAATTCCCCATATATTTATCATTAATGGGTAAGAGGAGGCTGGACTCCTTTAGAACACATCTAGCCATGAGTAAAAGTGTGGAGTCTTAAGTGAAATGTGTGCTTTACATGGTAACACCCATGTGAAATAGAATTCAGGAGACATGTCAGCAATGTAGTACAATGAGAATAGCTGCATGTCTGCCTGGTTTACTTACGTGGCAATCATGTGAAGAAAAAAAAAGATGGTGACATGGAGTTGTTCTTGCCATCCAACCTTTGAGAAAGTTATAGTTGGCCCATCCACTTTTGATAGTCATCAATTGAAGTAAAAACTTTGTACATAGATATATAGTTTGCATGTCTGTCATCTTGGGTTTGCTATATGTTTGCACTCTGCCATACCTGACTCTTTGTATATCTAATCTATATATTAAATAAGTTGACCTTGTATGCTTTTTTCTATATGGTTGCCTTCTACCATACCTACCTCCTTTAATTATATGTACAAGTGACATTAAAGTTCCCTTCTAGATCTTGCAACAAGAAGGCATACTTTACTAAATTTCAATTTTGTTGTTCTTGTTTTCATATATGCTAAGAAAGTACGTATGATAATCATATTTCATGCTGCTGATTCTCACGAGTATCAGGCATTGTTTGGGAGTGTTAATGGTTCTTATTTAACTTGTTCATCAATTTCATCTATCAAGTTCAGTTGATAAAATTTTACTAGCAACGAAAGGGGGACACGGCGGACAAGTCGATATAGGTGTAAACTACAATGGCATTTGGTACTTCTGTTATTAAATCCAAGTTATCTTATACCTGATAACTTTCTTGATTAGACAAAAATCTGGATCGCCCCTTATAAGTATGGTTAAGCCCTCCGAGTGCCCCCCTAGAATATAAATCTTGGGTCCACCGTGTAATCTTGTTGAGTTAATCTTTTTGATCAACTCCATTTGTAATTTGTAATTATTGCGTAAGTGGTAAAGAATTCTCAGCAATTTGACTCTTGTCTATTTGGAATTTAAAATAGTTTTGTGTGTCATCTTGGGTGTGTCTATATGTTTGCACTCTATCATACATGCATGCATCTTTTTATATCTATTTATAAAAAAAAAGTTGACCTGTCATGGTTTCTATATGGTTGCCTTCTACCATATATACCTGCCTCTTTGTATATGTACAAGTGATATTAAAGTTCCCTTTCAGATCTTGCAACAAGAAGGTATGATTATCATATATCATGTTGTAGATCCTCGCGAGTATTGGGCATTGTGTGTGTGTTAATGGTTCTTATTTCACTTTTTAATCATCCATTTCATCTATCAAGCTCACCTTTCACTTGATAAATTTTTTATGCATTAATGTTAACGTCACGAAAATTGAACATATACTTGGTACCATAAAACGACATATTTACATATATATGTAGCCTGCTTCATACACATTAAATTTATCAGGTCAAACTATGATTGTATATCAGTTTTCAGTAGAGATATTCTACACTCATAAGCAGAAAATGACATTAGTGCAAGTGTTTGTCATACAAAGCTAAAACTCCCAATGCGAACTAGTGGTAGGGGAGTTATACTATAGCTAGTTGCTTCACTTCCATGTACTCTACATAAACCTTTATGTATATGTAATATCTATATCTATATATGTATCATATACTGTATATAGGCCACTTCAGTTTCTCACTTTGATGGATCAAGAGTCTTGATCAATTCAAATAGCAGGAGGAGTAATACTGCCATCATGGTTGCCATTGCCTTCCATGGATGCAGCAGGAGCAATATCATGGTCCCCATCATCATCATCATCGTCGTCATCATCACCATCAATGGCATCATCATAGTGATCAATGTCCTCACATATATATGCATGATCATAAATAGGATTATGGTACTCAAATTCATCATCATGCAGATTACACTTCATCTTTAGACCATGAAGCATTTTCTTCTTTGTTGATAGAGAAATAAAGGGTAGAAATAACAAAGCTTCTTCACTCTCAAAGTGATATGCATGTGTTTGGAGAAGAAGGGTACATATAAACTAGCTTATAAATAGAGGACTCGAGAATGCGACATGTGATTAAGTTCGACGAGTCTTTTTCATTAATGTTCGAGTATCTCCTCCCTCCATCACAAACAGATCATAAAAGCGAATATTTTTCCTTGTAATCTCTTTAATTGATTTGCAAACAATACGCAAAAGACTCTTTCTGTTGTGCTGATGATGACACAAAGGAAGGAAGGTATTGATCATGGCAGATTGGGTGATTCCCGTGGGGAGTTGTGTGCTACCGCCCGCTAAGTGTGTTGCGCGCATGGAAAATTGTGCCATGTAGATGCCTACTTGGCACATTTTGATTCACATATACACATATTGAATCGAATTAAGGGTACTTTTTACAATTAAATTAAAAGAAATCATGTGATTCTGAAATGACTACATGATGCATTATTTGTCATGTCCAAATGTATTTTGACCAAGGGCATTTTTTAGCAGTCAAGTTGGATATCATCTGTCAACTCTTATTTTCTCCATTTATGTTTCAAACTAACTTATTAAGAATTCAGTTTTTATCTTACTAACTAGGGAAATTCGTAAGTTACAATGTTTTTGTTAAATATTTTGTTGTTTATGTAAAATTCGGCTCCTCACACCAAATAATATTGTCTCTTATTCCCACATTGGGCTCTCAGATTTTGTTGTTTATGTAAAATTTGGCTCCTCATACACGGTCAGTGCGAACAAAATGTGTTGATGGTATCGAAGCATAGTATTATATTTCTTATGAACCCAACACAAAGTATATCATTAACTACTCGATTCATGGCCCGTGAGGGATTGGTTAGCTATCGCAATCACCCTCTATGGACTAGACTTCTATGTCAACTAGAAAATACATTGTTGAACACCACATGTTATGGACATAAAGAGAACATGCTAGCATATATGTGGAGGTGTCTGCTGTTAATTTGATTAAATAGTGCCCATATATCATTATCAAGGAAAAAGAGTTGCATACATATTAAATTAGACATCACACAGATCAAACTCATGTTATGCCCCATTTCTCTCCATTAGATTAAGGAAAAATAACATAAAATTAAAAGGGGTAGCTTCACATATCATTTTGTTAATATATGTTCTACCTGATAACTTTCTTGACTATATTGATTGCCTTTTGTTATCTGTAACATGTGCATTAATGGTGTAATCCTGTTGTTGTTTTTTTAACAAGTACACTTGCAATTTGAGATTGAAAAAAGTTTATATTTGTTATTGTGTAAGCGTTTATCGTCAGTCCACTGCAGGGTTATTTCTTCATCTTGTATATATGGCCAGCAGGCATCACAAATGGTGTATGAATGTTAATGTCATGGAATTTGAACATATACTTAATACCATAAAACAACATAATCACACACACACACACACACACATATATACATATATATAAGTATCTGCATGCTAGCCTGGTTCAAGCACATAAATAAGAAAACCGAAAGTAGGTCAAACTAAGTTTGTATTCAGTAGATAGTCTACACTCATAAGCATGACGTGACACTAGTGCAAGTGTTTGTCATACAAAGCAGAACCCCCAATGCCAACAGATGTTATGGGAGCTATACAATTGCTGGTTGCTTCATTAGCATACTCTAGACAAACCTTTATATATGTATCTATATCTATCTATTGTATATAGGCCACTTTAGGACTCCATGTTTCGTATCTAAAAACTAGTGCTTCTCACTTTGATAAGATCAAGGGTCTTGATCAATTCAAATAGTAGGAGCAATACTACCGTCATTGTTGCCATTGCCTTCCATGGATGCAGCAGGCGCATAATCATAGTCCCCATCATCGTCGCCGTCATCACCATCAATGGCATCTATCATCATAGTGATCAATGTCATCACATATATATGCATGATCATAAATAGGATTATGATGATGACAATGATACTCAAATTCATCATCATGCAGATTACACTTCATCTTTAGACCAAAAAAAATTTTCTTCTTTGTTGAGAGATATGAAGGGTAAGAATGATTTACTTTATAGCTTCTTCACTCTCAAAGTGAAATGTGTTTGGGGAAGAAGGGTACATAAACTAGCTTATAAATAGAGGACTCGAGAATGTGACATGTGAATAAGTTCGAGGAGTCTTTTTCGTTAATGTTCGAGTATCTCCTCCCTCCGTCCACAAAATAGATCATAAAAACGAATATTTTTTTCCTGTAATCTTTTTTATTTGCAAACAATACACAAAAGACTCTTTGTGTTGTGATGATGATGACACGAATGAAGGAAGGTCTTGATCATGATAGATTGTGTGATTCCCGTGGGGGGTTGTGTGCTAGCTCTCGCTAAGTGTGTTCCGTGCATTGGAAAATTGTGCCATGTATTTGCCTTCTTGGCACATTTTTATTCACATGTACACAGGCTGAATCGACCAAAGGAGATTATGTGATTCTGAAATGACTACATGATGCATCATTTTTCATGGCTTAATGTGTTTGGATGACATTATTGAACATATGTTATGTCTATCTTAAAAATTGCTTTTGTGATTATGATATGTCCAATACATAAAATGATTGGAAATTCATATCATTGTATGTCCATTTTCTGTAGATTGTTGTCCTTTGACCGTTGATTTTAAAATTTAAATAAATTAAATCATATTACTAATATTAGTATCACAATTACAATAATTATCAACTTTTGCGTATCTGTGCTCTATTTTATCTATTTTACATAAACACATGTCAATTTTGAACAGAAATCAAGTACTTTATTAATTTGATTTTTTGTTATTCTAAAAAGTATTATAATGCAGTTTACTATGCATTATCATAACCATATTGAGTTAATATGTAGTTTAAACTTCATATTTTGATTTAGAGTTATTCTCGAACTAGTGTCTCACCCGAGTGTTGACCAAGGGAGAAATTTCCCTTGGATCAATGAAGAAATGCAAATATTCTTTCTGTTACATTTGGCTTTTATAAGTACAGTAGGAGAAAACATCTGTGATTTGCAAATAGAGGACGAGAATGCGTCATATGAATAAGTTTGACGAGTATTTTTCCTTAATGAGCCAGTATCTCCTCCCTACGTCCACAAATAGATTATAGAAACGGATATTTTTTTCTTTGTAATCTCCTTGATATGCAAACAATACGTAAAAGACTCTTTGTGTTGTGATAATGATGGCACAAATGAAGGAATGTAGTGATCATGGAAGATTGTGTGATTCCCCTGGGGAGTTTGTGTGCTATTGCTCGCTAAGTGTGTTGCGCACGTGCAAAATTGTGCCATGTATATGCCTTATTGGTACATTTTTATTCACATATACATAGATTGAGTCGAATTAAGGGTACCTTTTACAACCAAAAGAGATTATATGATTCTGAAATGACTACATGATGCCTCATTTGTCATGTCTTAATGTGTTTGGGTGATAATTTAGTGAGCATATGTTAAATAAATGATTGGAAAATTCATATTATTGTATGGCCGTTTTATGTAGGTTGTCCTTTGAATGTAAACTTTGAAATTTATATGAGATATATTACTAATATTATTATCACTATTACAACACTAGTCAACTGTTTTCCTTTTTATGCTAAATTTGATTTTTATGTAGTTATTGACTTTTATACATTGATGAAGTATGAGAGTGTGTGTAGAAAAACATTTCATAGAGGTTAGTGCTTCTTTTTATTGTCTCATTGCCCTTTTATTGGTAATCACCATAGTTTACACATCACTATATGATAGCGGTTGTTTGCAACTATTATTGTTAATACTTAGTGGATTGTGTGGTTGATTTCTCTTATTCTTTTAGCTGCACATAATGTAGCTAGATAACTACAAAAAGAAGGGGGGAGGGGGTTTGGAGTCAGGGGTCTAATCAGAGCAGCCTCTCTATCCCCTAGGATAGAGAGAAGTTTTGCCCCATCTCTCACCCTCCACAGACCTTACCAATAGCTCTTTTGAGAGTGTGTGCCATGTTTGTTTATTTGATTGAGTATGCATATACATACACATACACATGTCAATTTTAAACTATATAGAGTTAATGTGTAGTGTAAACTGAATTTTTGATTTAGAGTTATTCTAGAACCAGTGTCTCACCCCGAGCGTTGATGAACAAGGACACCCACGTTTCCCTTATCTATGAAGAAATGCGAATGTTCAATGTCATGTGACATGTATGCTCTAAACTTATAACGAATTCCGGTTTTTATCATTGCATCACTACTATCTTGGTTATATAAGAGCAATATTATACTCATCACCTTAATTTTAAGGCATCATACATTATCAGCATCATTGGCACATCATTGCATACTGGTCAAAATTTACATATGACATATATTGTTTTAAACTTCTAGCTCAACTAGAAAACAGTTCAGTGTTGAACACCAGTTCACATGTTATGGACATAAAGAAAACATGTGGGCATATATGTGAAGGTGTCTACTGTAAATTTGATTGAATAATGCCTATTGATCATTATCAAGGAAAAAGAATTACATACAGTCTAAATTATAGACATCATATAGGTCCTATTGCTATTAGATTAAGAGAAAATCACAATAAAATCAAAAGGGAAAACTTCAAATAGCAATTCATTATTATATTTCAAAACATGCTAAAACTTTGAGCTTGACTACTTTAAATCCACTCACAATATGAAACTAGGATTCATGATTACCCAATGCTAGCAATAATTTCATGGTGCTTGAACACAATTATAATCTTCAATCTAAGTCATTATTATCGAGAGGATTTTGATGTGGGTGTTAAATTTGGAGATGATGTGGCGCATGGGTCAACAGGCGCACGTAGGCTTCCGTTGACTAAATGTGGGGATGATCATGATGGTAGTCATTATCATACAAAAGATATGTGAGAGGGTGGGGATGATCAGGATGAAGGTTAACCATACCGTGAGCCAAGAATGAAGGAGATGAAGGGGAACCACACCAAGTACCCTAACATGAGCCAGTTGTTGGACATGAGGTATGATGAAATTTAGAATATATGTTTGGGTAAATTACACTTTTCGTCCTTTATGTTTGTAACGTATTGTGACGGATAGCCTTTAACTTCAATAATTACAATCGTAATAATTTATTTGCAAAACCTATTACACTTTTCGTCCTTTACAACTAACCTGGTTAATTTTTTTTGTTAAATTTATTTACTTAAGGGTATTATGGTCAATTCATGCTTTTATTTAAATGTTTATTAAATAAATAAAAAATTGCATAGAGACATCATCTTTCCCAGTTTCAACTGTCCACTGATGTAAGCCATGCGAGAAATCAAAATCCAGCCCAGTATATCGATGCTAAGCTTTGGATGGTTTTATTGGGGCTGATAACTGCACAGCCCTAGCCCACAAAAAAACATGGCAAGCAATTTAAAAAGATTGGGAAGGCAGTGCATTGAAACTATATTACTAATAATATTATCACTATAACAATACTAATCAACTTTTTCCTTTTTATGCTAAATTTGATTTTTATGTAGATATTGAATTCTATACATTGATTAAGTATTATGGGTGGTGTGTAGGGGGGGGGGGGGGGGGGGGGGGGGGTAGGATTAAGGGAAGCTTGGGCCCCATCTCTCACCCTCCACTGACCTTACCAAGCTCTTCTATACGTAACATTATATTGGGTATGTTTGTTTTTTTTATCAAGTATGCATATATATACACACATGTCAATTTATATAACCATATTGAGTTAATGTGTAGTTTAAACTGAATTTTTTGATAATAGAGTTATTCTAGAACTAGTGTCTCACCCGAGTGTTGAACAAGGACACTCAGGTTTCCCTTGGATCTATGAAGAAATGCAAATGTTCAACATCATGTGACCAAGTATGCTCTAAACTTATAATGAATTCCGGTGTTTATCATTGCATCACTACTATCTTAGTTATATAAGAGCAAAATTATACTCATCACCTTAATTTTAAGGTATCATACATTATCAGCATCATTGGTACATCATTGCATACTGGTCAAAATTTGCATATGACAGAGATATTGTTCTAAACTTCTAGGTCCACAAAAAAAAAAAAAAAAACCCCACTGTTGAACACCAGTTCACATGTATGGACATAAAGAAAACATATGGGCATATATGTGAAGGTGTCTACTGTTAATTTGGTTGAATATTGCCCATTGATCATTATCAAGGAAAAAGAATTACATACATGCTAAATTAGACATCATATAGGTCCTATTGCTCTTCATCAGATTAAGAGAAAATCACAATAAAATCAAAAGGGAAAACTTCAAATATCAATTCATTAATATATTTCTATACATACTAAACCATTTAACTTTAACTACTTCAAATTTACTCTCACAATCTGAAGACAAAAAAAGATGGTGACATGGAGTTGTTATTGCCATCCAACCTTTAAGAAAGTTTTAGTGGGCCCATCTACTTTTGATAGTAAATCATCAATTTGAAGTAAAAACTTTGTACATAGATATATAGTTTGCATGTCATCTTGGGTGTGTCTATATGTTTGCACTCTACCATACCTGACTCTTTGTATATCTAATCTATATATTAAATAAGTTGACCTTGTATGCTTTTTCTATATGGTTGCCTTCTACCATACCTACCTCTTTTAATTATATGTACAAGTGACATTAAAGTTCCCTTCTAGATCTTGCAACAAGAGGGCAAACATTACTAAATTTCAATTTTGTTGTTCTTGCTTTCATATATGCTAAGAAAGTATCATAATCATATTTCATCTATCAAGTTCACTTGATAAAATTTTACTAGCAACAAGGGGGACACAGCGGACAAGTAGATATAGGTGTAAACAACAATGGCATTTCGTACTTCTACTATTAAATCCAAGCTATCTTCTACCTGATAACTTTCTTGACAAAATTGATTAATGGTGTAATCACTGGCGGACCCGACCTACAGCCAAGCTGTTTTTTTCTTTTTTTTCTTTTTTTTTTGGGGGGGGGGGGGATCTTTTTGATCAACTCCATTTGTAATTTGAGGTTCAAAAAAGTTAATTTTTTTCTTATATTGTGGAAGTGTTTATGATAGCCCTCCATATGCAGATAGACAAGACTCACATGATGTGTTTTTCTATTTCTTCATCTTGTATACATGACCAGTATCACGAATGATAGATGCATGGATGTTAACGTTACGCAATTTGAACATACACTTGGTACCATAAAACAACATGTTTACATATATATGTAGCCTGCTTCAAATTAACACACTAATAAGAAAACCAAAGTCAGGCCAAACTATATGATTGTATATCAGTGTTCAGTTAGTGATAGTCTACACTCATACGAAGAATATGAAATTAGTGCGAGTGTTTGTCATACAAAGCTGAAACTCTCAATGCCAGTTATGGGAGTTATACTATAGCTGGTTGCTTCACTTCCATTTACTCTACATAAACCTTTATGTATATATATCTATATCTGTAGCATATACTGTATATAGGCCACTTCAATTTCTCACTTTGATAGATCAAGAGTCTTGATCAATTCAAATAGGAGTGCCATCATTGTTGCCATTGCCTTCCATGGATGCAGCAGGAGCAATATCATAGTCCCCATCATCGTCGTCATCATCACCATCAATGGCATCATCATCATAGTGATCAATGTCATCACATCTATATGCATGATCATAAATAGGATTATGATGATGACCATGATCATATTCAAATTCATCATCATGCAGATTACACTTCATCTTTAGACCATGAAGCATTTTGTTCTTTGTGGATAAAGAAATGAAGGGTAGAAATAACTTACTATAAAGCTTCTTCACCCTCAAAGTGTTATGCATGTGTTTGGAGGAGATGAGTACATAAACTAGCTTATAAATAGAGGACTCGAGAATGTGACATGTGAATAAGTTCGACGAGAATTTTTCATTAATGTTCGAGTATCTCCTCCCTCCATTCACAAATAGATTATAAAAGTGAATATTTTTTCATTGTAATCTCTTTAATTGATTTGAAAAAAATACTCAAAAGACTCTTTGTGTTGTCATGATGATGACACAAAGGAAGGAAGGTATTGATCATGGCAGATTGTGTGATTCCTGTGGGGGGTTGTGTGCTACTGCTCGCTAAGTGTGTTGCGCGCATGGAAAATTATGCCATGTAGATGCCTACTTGGCACATTTTGATTCACATATACACATATTGAATCGAATTAAGGGTGCTTTTCACAATCAAATTAAAAGAAACCATGCGATTCTGAAATTACATAATGCATCAATTGTCATGTCTTGATGAGCTTTGATAACTAGTGAGCATATGTTATGTAGATGTATGCATATGTATATAGATTTGTGTATGCGTGTCTATTTTAAAAGCTTCTTTTATGTTTATGAGATGTTCAAAATGATCGCAAAATTAATATTATTGTATGTATGGTTTCTATAAGTTGGTGTCCTTTGACTGCAAATGTATATTAGCTAACCATGTTAGTATTATTATTACTACCATTGCATATATATACTTCCAACACTAATGAACTATTTCCTAGTCAGGTTAAATGTAATTTTTGGTATAGTTATAGATCCCACAGAGGGATTGAGTATGCATATAGTGATATACATATACTTACTTCATTCACAATTTTAAAGAGTATTATGATGCAGTTTACTATGCATACTTGTAATGATGTTAAGATCGTTATACTAAAACTAGTGTCATGAGCGTTGACCAAGGGCATTTTTAGCAGGCAAGTTGGATATCATCTGTAAACTCTTATTTTCTCCATTTACGTTCTAAACTAACTTATTAAGAATCCGGTTTTTATCTTAGTAACTTGGGAAATTCGTAAGTTACTAATTAAATACGTTTTTGTTGTTTATGTAAAATCCGGCTCCTCACACCAAATAAAATTGTCTGTTTTGCCCATATTGGGCTCATGGAAACTCTCACCCAACCACGCTTAATTGCGTAGTTATCCTCTTATACACGGTCAATGCGCACAAACGTGTTGATGGTATTTGAAGCATAGTATTTCTTATGTACCCACATCAGTCGTGGACACAACATATCATTATCTACTCTATTCTTGGCCGACGTGGGATTTGCCTAGCCATCACAATCACCCTCTATGGACTAGACTTCTAGGTCAATTAGAAAACACATTGTTGAACACCACATGTTATGCAATAAAGAGAACATGTTGTGACATGTATGTGGAGGTGTCTAGTGTTAATTTGATTAAATAGCTTCCATATGTCATAATCAAGGAAAAAGAGTTGCATACATATTAAATTAGACATCAACAGATCAAACTCATGTTATGCCCTATAGCTCTCCATTAGATTAAGAAAAAAACAACATAAATTCAAAAGGGATAGCTTCACATATCATTTTATTAACATATGTTCTACCTGATAACTTTCTTGACTATATTGATTGCCTTTTGTTATCTGTAACATGTGTTTTAAAGGTGTGATCCTGTTGTTTTTTTTAATCAAGTACAACTGTAATTCAATGGTAAATTTTTTTTATATTGGTGATTGTGGAAGCGTTTATCATGAGTGCACTGCATGCAGACAAGACTCACATGATGTGTTTCTCTACTTCTTCATCGTGTCTATTTGACCGGCCGGCATCACAGATGGTGTATGAATGTTAACGTCATGATATATGAACATATACTTAGGCCATGTTTTGGATTTCATTTAGAATCTCCTTATTAACTTATTAACTTTTCCAAAAGTCATTTATAAGAGGAAAAAGTCATTTTGAAAAGTTAATAAGTTAATAAGGAGGTTCTAAATGGAATCCCAAACATGGCCTTGTTGGGTAATCTTGATGTTGCGGGTTATTTACGGGTCAAGTCGGTTAGCCGTTTGTTTAAATGGGTCACTAAATAACAAACGGGTTAAGGGATTGACTTGGTTTAGAGGATGACCGAATAATATGGAGATCATGGGAAACTGAAAGTTGAAAGTTGTTAGCTGATTTTAGGGAGGTGATGGACTAAGTTATATGGATGTGTGGCTATAAATAGCCCAATAGTTTAGTAAATAAAACAAGCTTTTCCATTTACTTTTCTTTTATGCACATTTACTATATTCACGTATGTGTGTTGTGAGAGCATTTGGAGAGGGGCCTGAAACCAACATTTGGTATCAGAGCAACGTTCAAGAAGGAAGCCGTTTTGAGAGTCGTTTAGGGAGCTCGAGAAAGCAAGGGAGCAGCCTTGGGCTGCAGTCGCCGGAAAGAACGAGTAAGATAGGTTTTTGATTATCCCTAAGAAAGAAAGAGAAAGGAAAAGACCGTAGCAACGATTTCATGAGAATCACAGCGGAAGATTGAAGATCGAGACAGACCGTGATCGCCGGAGAAGAAGAACTGGTGATTAGAAGACCGCCGTCGGATAGCTTGTTCCGACGGGAGATATAGAAGACCGAAGACCGTGACCGTGACCGCTGCCGGAAAGAGAGTTCCGGTGGGAAATAGAGAAGACCGCTATAGACCGACGCCGGATCAGAACCAATGAGAAGAAGACCGTTGCTGGAAAGCAAGTTCCGGCTTGAGACCGTAGGTGTGACAATGACCGGAGGTTTACACTAAGATAAGCCGAGAAAGAACGTAGACCGAAAGATGCTTTTATTTAAGAAAGCATAGACCGAAAGACCGAGACTGTGAACCAGAGACCGAGACCGAAGAGGTTCACATCAGACCGAGAAGAAATACCGAGACTGTGAACAAAGACCGAGAGTTCACATTAGACCGAAGTCCGAAAGTGTTCATGTTAGAATGAGAAAAAACCGAACCTGTGCGGTTCATGTAGAAAGAGGAAGAACGGATCATAATGGTTCGAATAGAAAGTGATGCTAGACCGACATCAAGATTACGGGGGTGAATGTTGGGTAATCTTGATGTTGCAGGTTATTTACGGGTCAAGTCGGTTACCCGTTTGTTTAAATGGGTCACTAAATAACAAACGGGTTAAGGGATTGACTTGGTTTAGAGGATGACCGAGTATTATGGGGATCATGGGAAACTGAAAGTTAAAGTTGTTAGCTGATTTTAGGGAGGTGATGGACTATGTTATCTGGCATGTGATTCTTTGTTTGTTACGTATGCATGTGTGGCTATAAATAGCCCAATAGTTTAGTAAATAGAACAAGCTTTTCCATTTACTTTTCTTTTCTCTGCACATTTACTATATTCACGTATACGTATATTTGTGAGTGTGTGTTGTGAGAGCATTTGGAGAGGGGTCTGAAACCAACAGGCCTTAGTACCATAAAACAACATATTCAGATATTCATGTATCACAAAGCTAGCCTGCTTCAAGCACATTTATAAGAAAACCAAAATTAGGTCAAACTAAGTTTGTATTCAGTAGATAGTCTACACTCATAAGCATAATATGACAGTAGTGCAAGTGTTTATCATACAAAACAGAAACCCCCAATGTCAACAGATGTAATGGGAGTTATGCCATTGCATGCTGGTTTCTTCACTTCCATGTACTCTAGATAAACCTTTATGTATCTATATCTGTCCATTGTATATAGGCCACTTTAAGACTCCATGTTTTGTATCTAAAAGCTAGTGTTCCTCACTTTGATATGATCAAGAGTCTTGATCAATTCAAATAGCAAGAGGAGCAATACTTCCATCATTGTTGTCATTGCCTTCCATGGAAGCAGCAGGAGCATAATCATAGTCCCCATCATCGTCATCATCATCACCATCAATGGCATCATCATCATAGTGATCAATGTCATCACATATATATGCATGATCATAAATAGGATTATAATGATGACCATGATGCTCAAATTCATCATCATGCAGATTACACTTCATCTTTAGACCATAAAGCATTTTGTTCTTTGTGGAGAGAGATATGAAGGGTAAGAATGATTTACTATATAGCTTCTTTACTCTTAAAGTGAAATGTGTTTGGGGAAGAAGGGTACATAAACTAACTTATAAATAGAGGACTCGAGAATGTGACATGTGAATAAGTTCGACGAGTCTTTTTCATTAATGTTTGAGTATCTCCTCCCTCCATCCACAAAATAGATCATAAAAACGAATATTTTTTTCCTCGTAATCTTTTTGATTTGCAAACAATACGCAAGAGACTCTTTGTGTTGTGATGATGATGACACAAATGAAGGAAGGTCTTGATCATGGCAGATTGTGTGATTCCCGTGGGGGGTTGTGTGCTTGGGCTCGCTAAGTGTGTTCCGCGCATGGAAAACTGTGCCATGTAGATGCTTTCTTGGCACATTTTTATTCACATGTACACAGATGATGCATCGACAAAAGGAGATTATGTGATTCTGAAATGACAACATGATGGCATCATTTGTCATGTCTAATTAATGTGTTTGGGTAATATTAGTGAGCATATGTTGTGTCTATCTTAAAAGTTGCTTTTGTGATTATGATCTGTCCAATATATAATATGATTGGAAAATTCATATCATTGTATGACCATTTTCTGTAGGCTGTTGTCCTTTGACAGTAAATTATATAACTTACATATATTTTATAATATTACTAATTATTATCACAATTACACCAATAATCATTTTTTTCCTATCTGTGCTATATTTGATCTTTATGTAGTAATTGATACCTATAGAGTGATCGAGTATGCATATACGTACACATACACTTGAAACTGAATCAAGTATAATTGATTTATTGGTATTTGTTTTTTCTAAAGACTAATTAAAGAGCACTGTAATGCAGTTTACTATGCATTATCATAACCATATTGAGCTAATATGTAGTTTAAACTTAAGATATTAGTTATTCTGGAACTAGTGTCTCATCCAAGTGTTGACCAATGGCATCCAGGTTTCCCTTGGATTTATGAAGAAAAGCAAATGTTGTTTATGTCGCGTCTGTCTTTTACCGTGAGCCAAGGATCAAGGGGATGAAGGGGAACCACACCGAGTACGCTAACATGAGCCAGATGTTGGAAATGAAGTATGATGAAATTCAGAACATATGTTTTGAGTATGAAATGCTACACTCTATTGACATGTAAAAACATATAATAATAAGAGGGTTTTTTTAAGCGGGGAGTCTCAGCAGGAGCCTCTTTTCTATTCCTCTAGGACAGAGGTAAGTTTTATCCTATCCCAGACTTTACCTATATCTATAGCTCCGTTAAAAGTGAGATTATATAAGGTACTTTTGTCCTTGATGTTTTGAGTAAGAATGAGCATTTGTTTGCAACTATTATTGTTAATACTTAGTGGATTGTGTGGTTGATTTCTCTTATTCTTTTAGCTGCACATAATGTAGCTAGATAACTACAAAAAGAAGGGGGGAGGGGGTTTGGAGTCAGGGGTCTAATCAGAGCAGCCTCTCTATCCCCTAGGATAGAGAGAAGTTTTGCCCCATCTCTCACCCTCCACAGACCTTACCAATAGCTCTTTTGAGAGTGTGTGCCATGTTTGTTTATTTGATTGAGTATGCATATACATACACATACACATGTCAATTTTAAACTATATAGAGTTAATGTGTAGTGTAAACTGAATTTTTGATTTAGAGTTATTCTAGAACCAGTGTCTCACCCCGAGCGTTGATGAACAAGGACACCCACGTTTCCCTTATCTATGAAGAAATGCGAATGTTCAATGTCATGTGACATGTATGCTCTAAACTTATAACGAATTCCGGTTTTTATCATTGCATCACTACTATCTTGGTTATATAAGAGCAATATTATACTCATCACCTTAATTTTAAGGCATCATACATTATCAGCATCATTGGCACATCATTGCATACTGGTCAAAATTTACATATGACATATATTGTTTTAAACTTCTAGCTCAACTAGAAAACAGTTCAGTGTTGAACACCAGTTCACATGTTATGGACATAAAGAAAACATGTGGGCATATATGTGAAGGTGTCTACTGTAAATTTGATTGAATAATGCCTATTGATCATTATCAAGGAAAAAGAATTACATACAGTCTAAATTATAGACATCATATAGGTCCTATTGCTATTAGATTAAGAGAAAATCACAATAAAATCAAAGGGAAAACTTCAAATAGCAATTATTATTATATTTCAAAACATGCTAAAACTTTGAGCTTGACTACTTTAAATCACTCACAATATGAAAACTAGGATTCATGATTACCCAATGCTAGCAATAATTTCATGGTGCTTGAACACAATTATAATCTTCAATCTAAGTCATTATTATCGAGAGGATTTTGATGTGGGTGTTAAATTTGGAGATGATGTGGCGCATGGGTCAACAGGCGCACGTAGGCTTCCGTTGACTAAATGTGGGGATGATCATGATGGTAGTCATTATCATACAAAAGATATGTGAGAGGGTGGGGATGATCAGGATGAAGGTTAACCATACCGTGAGCCAAGAATGAAGGAGATGAAGGGGAACCACACCAAGTACCCTAACATGAGCCAGTTGTTGGACATGAGGTATGATGAAATTTAGAATATATGTTTGGGTAAATTACACTTTTCGTCCTTTATGTTTGTAACGTATTGTGACGGATAGCCTTTAACTTCAATAATTACAATCGTAATAATTTATTTGCAAAACCTATTACACTTTTCGTCCTTTACAACTAACCTGGTTAATTTTTTTTGTTAAATTTATTTACTTAAGGGTATTATGGTCAATTCATGCTTTTATTTAAATGTTTATTAAATAAATAAAAAATTGCATAGAGACATCATCTTTCCCAGTTTCAACTGTCCACTGATGTAAGCCATGCGAGAAATCAAAATCCAGCCCAGTATATCGATGCTAAGCTTTGGATGGTTTTATTGGGGCTGATAACTGCACAGCCCTAGCCCACAAAAAAACATGGCAAGCAATTTAAAAAGATTGGGAAGGCAGTGCATTGAAACTATATTACTAATAATATTATCACTATAACAATACTAATCAACTTTTTCCTTTTTATGCTAAATTTGATTTTTATGTAGATATTGAATTCTATACATTGATTAAGTATTATGGGTGTGTGTAGGGGGGGGGGGGGGGGGTAGGATTAAGGGAAGCTTGGGCCCCATCTCTCACCCTCCACTGACCTTACCAAGCTCTTCTATACGTAACATTATATTGGGTATGTTTGTTTTTTTTATCAAGTATGCATATATATACACATGTCAATTTATATAACCATATTGAGTTAATGTGTAGTTTAAACTGAATTTTTTGATAATAGAGTTATTCTAGAACTAGTGTCTCACCCGAGTGTTGAACAAGGACACTCAGGTTTCCCTTGGATCTATGAAGAAATGCAAATGTTCAACATCATGTGACCAAGTATGCTCTAAACTTATAATGAATTCCGGTGTTTATCATTGCATCACTACTATCTTAGTTATATAAGAGCAAAATTATACTCATCACCTTAATTTTAAGGTATCATACATTATCAGCATCATTGGTACATCATTGCATACTGGTCAAAATTTGCATATGACAGAGATATTGTTCTAAACTTCTAGGTCCACAAAAAAAAAAAAAAAAAAACCCCACTGTTGAACACCAGTTCACATGTATGGACATAAAGAAAACATATGGGCATATATGTGAAGGTGTCTACTGTTAATTTGGTTGAATATTGCCCATTGATCATTATCAAGGAAAAAGAATTACATACATGCTAAATTAGACATCATATAGGTCCTATTGCTCTTCATCAGATTAAGAGAAAATCACAATAAAATCAAAAGGGAAAACTTCAAATATCAATTCATTAATATATTTCTATACATACTAAACCATTTAACTTTAACTACTTCAAATTTACTCTCACAATCTGAAGACAAAAAAAGATGGTGACATGGAGTTGTTATTGCCATCCAACCTTTAAGAAAGTTTTAGTGGGCCCATCTACTTTTGATAGTAAATCATCAATTTGAAGTAAAAACTTTGTACATAGATATATAGTTTGCATGTCATCTTGGGTGTGTCTATATGTTTGCACTCTACCATACCTGACTCTTTGTATATCTAATCTATATATTAAATAAGTTGACCTTGTATGCTTTTTCTATATGGTTGCCTTCTACCATACCTACCTCTTTTAATTATATGTACAAGTGACATTAAAGTTCCCTTCTAGATCTTGCAACAAGAGGGCAAACATTACTAAATTTCAATTTTGTTGTTCTTGCTTTCATATATGCTAAGAAAGTATCATAATCATATTTCATCTATCAAGTTCACTTGATAAAATTTTACTAGCAACAAGGGGGACACAGCGGACAAGTAGATATAGGTGTAAACAACAATGGCATTTCGTACTTCTACTATTAAATCCAAGCTATCTTCTACCTGATAACTTTCTTGACAAAATTGATTAATGGTGTAATCACTGGCGGACCCGACCTACAGCCAAGCTGTTTTTTTCTTTTTTTTCTTTTTTTTTTGGGGGGGGGGGGGGGGGGGGGGATCTTTTTGATCAACTCCATTTGTAATTTGAGGTTCAAAAAAGTTAATTTTTTTCTTATATTGTGGAAGTGTTTATGATAGCCCTCCATATGCAGATAGACAAGACTCACATGATGTGTTTTTCTATTTCTTCATCTTGTATACATGACCAGTATCACGAATGATAGATGCATGGATGTTAACGTTACGCAATTTGAACATACACTTGGTACCATAAAACAACATGTTTACATATATATGTAGCCTGCTTCAAATTAACACACTAATAAGAAAACCAAAGTCAGGCCAAACTATATGATTGTATATCAGTGTTCAGTTAGTGATAGTCTACACTCATACGAAGAATATGAAATTAGTGCGAGTGTTTGTCATACAAAGCTGAAACTCTCAATGCCAGTTATGGGAGTTATACTATAGCTGGTTGCTTCACTTCCATTTACTCTACATAAACCTTTATGTATATATATCTATATCTGTAGCATATACTGTATATAGGCCACTTCAATTTCTCACTTTGATAGATCAAGAGTCTTGATCAATTCAAATAGGAGTGCCATCATTGTTGCCATTGCCTTCCATGGATGCAGCAGGAGCAATATCATAGTCCCCATCATCGTCGTCATCATCACCATCAATGGCATCATCATCATAGTGATCAATGTCATCACATCTATATGCATGATCATAAATAGGATTATGATGATGACCATGATCATATTCAAATTCATCATCATGCAGATTACACTTCATCTTTAGACCATGAAGCATTTTGTTCTTTGTGGATAAAGAAATGAAGGGTAGAAATAACTTACTATAAAGCTTCTTCACCCTCAAAGTGTTATGCATGTGTTTGGAGGAGATGAGTACATAAACTAGCTTATAAATAGAGGACTCGAGAATGTGACATGTGAATAAGTTCGACGAGAATTTTTCATTAATGTTCGAGTATCTCCTCCCTCCATTCACAAATAGATTATAAAAGTGAATATTTTTTCATTGTAATCTCTTTAATTGATTTGAAAAAAATACTCAAAAGACTCTTTGTGTTGTCATGATGATGACACAAAGGAAGGAAGGTATTGATCATGGCAGATTGTGTGATTCCTGTGGGGGGTTGTGTGCTACTGCTCGCTAAGTGTGTTGCGCGCATGGAAAATTATGCCATGTAGATGCCTACTTGGCACATTTTGATTCACATATACACATATTGAATCGAATTAAGGGTGCTTTTCACAATCAAATTAAAAGAAACCATGCGATTCTGAAATTACATAATGCATCAATTGTCATGTCTTGATGAGCTTTGATAACTAGTGAGCATATGTTATGTAGATGTATGCATATGTATATAGATTTGTGTATGCGTGTCTATTTTAAAAGCTTCTTTTATGTTTATGAGATGTTCAAAATGATCGCAAAATTAATATTATTGTATGTATGGTTTCTATAAGTTGGTGTCCTTTGACTGCAAATGTATATTAGCTAACCATGTTAGTATTATTATTACTACCATTGCATATATATACTTCCAACACTAATGAACTATTTCCTAGTCAGGTTAAATGTAATTTTTGGTATAGTTATAGATCCCACAGAGGGATTGAGTATGCATATAGTGATATACATATACTTACTTCATTCACAATTTTAAAGAGTATTATGATGCAGTTTACTATGCATACTTGTAATGATGTTAAGATCGTTATACTAAAACTAGTGTCATGAGCGTTGACCAAGGGCATTTTTAGCAGGCAAGTTGGATATCATCTGTAAACTCTTATTTTCTCCATTTACGTTCTAAACTAACTTATTAAGAATCCGGTTTTTATCTTAGTAACTTGGGAAATTCGTAAGTTACTAATTAAATACGTTTTTGTTGTTTATGTAAAATCCGGCTCCTCACACCAAATAAAATTGTCTGTTTTGCCCATATTGGGCTCATGGAAACTCTCACCCAACCACGCTTAATTGCGTAGTTATCCTCTTATACACGGTCAATGCGCACAAACGTGTTGATGGTATTTGAAGCATAGTATTTCTTATGTACCCACATCAGTCGTGGACACAACATATCATTATCTACTCTATTCTTGGCCGACGTGGGATTTGCCTAGCCATCACAATCACCCTCTATGGACTAGACTTCTAGGTCAATTAGAAAACACATTGTTGAACACCACATGTTATGCAATAAAGAGAACATGTTGTGACATGTATGTGGAGGTGTCTAGTGTTAATTTGATTAAATAGCTTCCATATGTCATAATCAAGGAAAAAGAGTTGCATACATATTAAATTAGACATCAACAGATCAAACTCATGTTATGCCCTATAGCTCTCCATTAGATTAAGAAAAAAACAACATAAATTCAAAAGGGATAGCTTCACATATCATTTTATTAACATATGTTCTACCTGATAACTTTCTTGACTATATTGATTGCCTTTTGTTATCTGTAACATGTGTTTTAAAGGTGTGATCCTGTTGTTTTTTTTAATCAAGTACAACTGTAATTCAATGGTAAATTTTTTTTATATTGGTGATTGTGGAAGCGTTTATCATGAGTGCACTGCATGCAGACAAGACTCACATGATGTGTTTCTCTACTTCTTCATCGTGTCTATTTGACCGGCCGGCATCACAGATGGTGTATGAATGTTAACGTCATGATATATGAACATATACTTAGGCCATGTTTTGGATTTCATTTAGAATCTCCTTATTAACTTATTAACTTTTCCAAAAGTCATTTATAAGAGGAAAAAGTCATTTTGAAAAGTTAATAAGTTAATAAGGAGGTTCTAAATGGAATCCCAAACATGGCCTTGTTGGGTAATCTTGATGTTGCGGGTTATTTACGGGTCAAGTCGGTTAGCCGTTTGTTTAAATGGGTCACTAAATAACAAACGGGTTAAGGGATTGACTTGGTTTAGAGGATGACCGAATAATATGGAGATCATGGGAAACTGAAAGTTGAAAGTTGTTAGCTGATTTTAGGGAGGTGATGGACTAAGTTATATGGATGTGTGGCTATAAATAGCCCAATAGTTTAGTAAATAAAACAAGCTTTTCCATTTACTTTTCTTTTATGCACATTTACTATATTCACGTATGTGTGTTGTGAGAGCATTTGGAGAGGGGCCTGAAACCAACATTTGGTATCAGAGCAACGTTCAAGAAGGAAGCCGTTTTGAGAGTCGTTTAGGGAGCTCGAGAAAGCAAGGGAGCAGCCTTGGGCTGCAGTCGCCGGAAAGAACGAGTAAGATAGGTTTTTGATTATCCCTAAGAAAGAAAGAGAAAGGAAAAGACCGTAGCAACGATTTCATGAGAATCACAGCGGAAGATTGAAGATCGAGACAGACCGTGATCGCCGGAGAAGAAGAACTGGTGATTAGAAGACCGCCGTCGGATAGCTTGTTCCGACGGGAGATATAGAAGACCGAAGACCGTGACCGTGACCGCTGCCGGAAAGAGAGTTCCGGTGGGAAATAGAGAAGACCGCTATAGACCGACGCCGGATCAGAACCAATGAGAAGAAGACCGTTGCTGGAAAGCAAGTTCCGGCTTGAGACCGTAGGTGTGACAATGACCGGAGGTTTACACTAAGATAAGCCGAGAAAGAACGTAGACCGAAAGATGCTTTTATTTAAGAAAGCATAGACCGAAAGACCGAGACTGTGAACCAGAGACCGAGACCGAAGAGGTTCACATCAGACCGAGAAGAAATACCGAGACTGTGAACAAAGACCGAGAGTTCACATTAGACCGAAGTCCGAAAGTGTTCATGTTAGAATGAGAAAAAACCGAACCTGTGCGGTTCATGTAGAAAGAGGAAGAACGGATCATAATGGTTCGAATAGAAAGTGATGCTAGACCGACATCAAGATTACGGGGGTGAATGTTGGGTAATCTTGATGTTGCAGGTTATTTACGGGTCAAGTCGGTTACCCGTTTGTTTAAATGGGTCACTAAATAACAAACGGGTTAAGGGATTGACTTGGTTTAGAGGATGACCGAGTATTATGGGGATCATGGGAAACTGAAAGTTAAAGTTGTTAGCTGATTTTAGGGAGGTGATGGACTATGTTATCTGGCATGTGATTCTTTGTTTGTTACGTATGCATGTGTGGCTATAAATAGCCCAATAGTTTAGTAAATAGAACAAGCTTTTCCATTTACTTTTCTTTTCTCTGCACATTTACTATATTCACGTATACGTATATTTGTGAGTGTGTGTTGTGAGAGCATTTGGAGAGGGGTCTGAAACCAACAGGCCTTAGTACCATAAAACAACATATTCAGATATTCATGTATCACAAAGCTAGCCTGCTTCAAGCACATTTATAAGAAAACCAAAATTAGGTCAAACTAAGTTTGTATTCAGTAGATAGTCTACACTCATAAGCATAATATGACAGTAGTGCAAGTGTTTATCATACAAAACAGAAACCCCCAATGTCAACAGATGTAATGGGAGTTATGCCATTGCATGCTGGTTTCTTCACTTCCATGTACTCTAGATAAACCTTTATGTATCTATATCTGTCCATTGTATATAGGCCACTTTAAGACTCCATGTTTTGTATCTAAAAGCTAGTGTTCCTCACTTTGATATGATCAAGAGTCTTGATCAATTCAAATAGCAAGAGGAGCAATACTTCCATCATTGTTGTCATTGCCTTCCATGGAAGCAGCAGGAGCATAATCATAGTCCCCATCATCGTCATCATCATCACCATCAATGGCATCATCATCATAGTGATCAATGTCATCACATATATATGCATGATCATAAATAGGATTATAATGATGACCATGATGCTCAAATTCATCATCATGCAGATTACACTTCATCTTTAGACCATAAAGCATTTTGTTCTTTGTGGAGAGAGATATGAAGGGTAAGAATGATTTACTATATAGCTTCTTTACTCTTAAAGTGAAATGTGTTTGGGGAAGAAGGGTACATAAACTAACTTATAAATAGAGGACTCGAGAATGTGACATGTGAATAAGTTCGACGAGTCTTTTTCATTAATGTTTGAGTATCTCCTCCCTCCATCCACAAAATAGATCATAAAAACGAATATTTTTTTCCTCGTAATCTTTTTGATTTGCAAACAATACGCAAGAGACTCTTTGTGTTGTGATGATGATGACACAAATGAAGGAAGGTCTTGATCATGGCAGATTGTGTGATTCCCGTGGGGGGTTGTGTGCTTGGGCTCGCTAAGTGTGTTCCGCGCATGGAAAACTGTGCCATGTAGATGCTTTCTTGGCACATTTTTATTCACATGTACACAGATGATGCATCGACAAAAGGAGATTATGTGATTCTGAAATGACAACATGATGGCATCATTTGTCATGTCTAATTAATGTGTTTGGGTAATATTAGTGAGCATATGTTGTGTCTATCTTAAAAGTTGCTTTTGTGATTATGATCTGTCCAATATATAATATGATTGGAAAATTCATATCATTGTATGACCATTTTCTGTAGGCTGTTGTCCTTTGACAGTAAATTATATAACTTACATATATTTTATAATATTACTAATTATTATCACAATTACACCAATAATCATTTTTTTCCTATCTGTGCTATATTTGATCTTTATGTAGTAATTGATACCTATAGAGTGATCGAGTATGCATATACGTACACATACACTTGAAACTGAATCAAGTATAATTGATTTATTGGTATTTGTTTTTTCTAAAGACTAATTAAAGAGCACTGTAATGCAGTTTACTATGCATTATCATAACCATATTGAGCTAATATGTAGTTTAAACTTAAGATATTAGTTATTCTGGAACTAGTGTCTCATCCAAGTGTTGACCAATGGCATCCAGGTTTCCCTTGGATTTATGAAGAAAAGCAAATGTTGTTTATGTCGCGTCTGTCTTTTACCGTGAGCCAAGGATCAAGGGGATGAAGGGGAACCACACCGAGTACGCTAACATGAGCCAGATGTTGGAAATGAAGTATGATGAAATTCAGAACATATGTTTTGAGTATGAAATGCTACACTCTATTGACATGTAAAAACATATAATAATAAGAGGGTTTTTTTAAGCGGGGAGTCTCAGCAGGAGCCTCTTTTCTATTCCTCTAGGACAGAGGTAAGTTTTATCCTATCCCAGACTTTACCTATATCTATAGCTCCGTTAAAAGTGAGATTATATAAGGTACTTTTGTCCTTGATGTTTTGAGTAAGAATGAGCATTTGGTACAGGAAACCAGTATCATACAAAGACATTTTCGGTACCAATTCAGGATCGATAGTTCGATACCGCTTTGCTATGGTACAGTATTTTAAGTCGATTTACCTTCGAATATCGATACGGTACCAAGTAGTTTTGAGTATGAAAGTGAAAACCCTGGAAGTGAGATATATCTATAATGCATGGGTAAGAGGAGGCTGGACTCCTTTAGAACACATCTAGCCATGAGTAAAAGTGTGGAGTCTTAAGTGAAATGTGTGCTTTACATGGTAAACACCATGTGAAATAGAATTCAGAAGACATGTCAGCAGTGTAGTACAATAACAGATGCTGCTTGTCTACATGGTGTACTTAGGTGGCAATCATATGAAGACAAAGAAAGATGGTGACATAGAGCTGGTCTTGCCATCTAACCTTTGAGAAAGTTTTAGTGGGCCCATCCACTTTTACTTTAGTAAATCATCAATTTGAAGTAAAAAAATTTCGTACATAAATATATAGTTCTTGTTCTTGTTGACATTTGATGCATAAAATTAGGACCGGCAAATGAAACAAATGTTTGGCAAATAGCTCATGAACTGTTCGGTGTAAAGTTCGTTTGTGTCACTTGGTTACTAAACAAACGAACATGAAGATGAAATTTTGTCCGTATAGTTAAATGAACAAACATGAAGATATGTTGTGTTCGTTAATTTCTGTCCGTAAACGTTCGGTAACGTATTCGTTTGTGTTTAGTAGCTCATTAGTGTTTTTAATTTTCATATTTTATTTAAATACTTGAAAATTCCGACAAATAAAATATTTAATAAGTGTCAGTGTACTATATATTCAGTTAATGAACGCTTGTTTATGTTAGTTTGTTTCCGTAATCTTCATGAAAATTAGTTTGTGCTCATTTGTGTTCATTAACGTTCGTTGCCTAAAATTAACAAACAGACACAAACGTACACTAACAGGTTCATTTCCTTAACAAACTAACACGATCATGTACACTAACAAGTTCGTTTCCTTAACAAACGAACACGAACATAAAATCCCGTTTGGTGAATGTTCATGAACACATATTTCTTAACAAACGAACGCGAACAAAGTTTTGTTTGTGTTCGTTCGGTTCATTTACAATCTACATAAAACATTAAAATATTTTCATTTTCCACGCACTATGTATAAACACGTTATTCGATTCTTGCAGTTCACTACTTAAAATCGGTTTCATATGGATTTCGTGGTAAAATTGGTTATAACTTATAAGCTATCTCAAAAGCAACCAAATCATAAATCATTCGATGTGTGAGAAACAACAATTAGGAGGTTTATGGAGCACGAAAGAACGAACATGTTTATATCTCCTGCAATACAAAACCACCACCACACACACACTTCTGCAAATTCACGCATTCATGCTTCGTAACTCTCTCGACAAGAACAAAAACCTTGCTGCCAAATTCATCGCCACATGTTCCTCCATTGCTGTTAAAAGATTCGCCACCTCATCTGACAATGCAAACGATCTCATCCGACACGCCCGCCAAGTGTTCGACCATATGCCTGTGAGAGATGACACGTTTATCAGCAACACCATGATGAGAGCTCATCTGGGTATTCGCCAATATGAAGAATGTGTAGATTTGTATAGAGAGTTAAAGAGAAAAGTTGGGTTTAAACCTGATGGTTACACGTTTATGACATTGGGGAAGCTCTGTGCTTTAAGTTTGGATGTTTGGGGAAGTCAGCAAGTGCATGATCATGTTGTTAAAGAAGGGTTTGAACATGATTTGTATGTATCGACGTGTTTAGTGGATATTTATGCGAAAGTAGGGCTGATGGACTGTGCACAGAAACTGTTTGATGAACTGCCTGAGAGAAGCCAAGTTTCTTGGACCACGTTAGTTTGCGGTTACGCAAAGCGCGGCGAGATGGATAAGGCGAGGATGTTATTTGACCAGATGCCTAAGAAGGACACTGCTGCGTTTAACGCAATAATCGATGCGTATGTCAAGGTTGGCGACATGGGACGCGCTAGTAGTTTGTTTAACGAGATGCCGGAAAAGAATGTTGTGTCATGGACTAGTATGGTTGACGGTTATTGTAGTCACGGTAATATATCTATGGCTAGGACCCTTTTCGATTCGATGCCCCATAAGAACTTAATATCGTGGAATGCAATGATTAAAGGGTATTACCAGAATAAACAACCGGACGAGGCGTTAAAGTTGTTTCAAGAATTGCAACTAGAAGCGTCACTCGAACCTGATAACGTCACCATCATTAGTATTCTTCCCGCAATCGCTGATTTAGGAGCTTTAGAGTCGGGTAACTGGGTTCACCAATTTATCATAAGAAAGAAGATGACTAAAGCAACTAATGTATGCACCGCATTAGTCGATATGTATGCTAAATGTGGCGAATTTACAAAAGCCCGAAGAGTATTTGATTCAATCCCGAATAAAGAAACCGCCACTTGGAATGCTTTGATTCATGGTTTAGCGGTTAATGGTTATGGAAATGAAGCGATAAGCGTATTTCTAGATATGACTAGAAGCAACGTCAAGCCGAATGAGATAACCATGACGGCTGTTTTAACGGCTTGTAACCATAGTGGTCTAGTGGAGGAAGGGAAAAGATGGTTCAAGTCGATGCAAGATTTTGGTATTGTTCCGAAAATCGAACAATACGGTTGCATGATTGATCTTTTGGGCCGAGCAGGGTGTTTGGATGAAGCGGAAAAGATTATGGATGATATGCCGTTTGAAATGAACGATATTATATTAAGTTCGTTTTTATCTGCGTGTGGTTATGCAAAGGATGTGAAACGGGCCGAGAGGATTTTGAAGAAGACTTGTGCAAAGGGGTTTCATAATGATGGGAATTATGTTACATTGAGGAATTTGTATGCACAAGATAGAAGATGGGTTGATGTTGAGGAAGTGTTGGGAGTTATGAGGAGTAATAATTCAAGAAAAGAAGTTGGTTGTAGTGTTTTTGAGGTTGGTGGTCAAGTGTGGGGGTTTGTATCAGGAGATAGGTTTCACCCTCAATGGTCAACTATAAAGTCAATGTTGGATGTGTTATTGATTGACATGAAGAAAGAAACCATTCTTGATTAACATGGACATGTAGTTGCAAATGTATTAGTTGTGATCATAACAACAACATAATTACAATCATACGAATACTTTGATACAGAGAAAATCACAAAACTAGTCATTTTTTAGGAAGTGGTATACCGTATACCCATATAATCGTGTCAGAAAAAAAAAATTTGTTGTAGCGAGATGTTACTGGACATACGTGTAGTATGTTTACTTTTCTTCTTGTATCACCAGTTTATACCCTTTAGAATGCTCATATATACATTTTCTATGTGATCTTTTTTTGTCATGTATCACCTTTTAGTCGCGTATCTTCTACACCCCTTCCTTTTACTGATAAACAAAGGTGATAGTCGGTTGCTATATGACATGGCTATTGAATTATATATACTCTTAAACATAAAGGTAGGTAGGCCTTCTAATTAGAAGTGGCATGTTCTTATTGGGCCACCAATTAATTCTTGCTTTTTTTTACAAACAAAAGTGTGTTTATATATTTTATGGTCTGATATGATAACCTTCTAATTAGAAGTGGCATGTTCTTATTGGGCCACCAATTAATTCTTGCTTTTTTTTACAAACAAAAGTGTGTTTTATATATTTTATGGTCTGATATGATAACAAAAAGGTTTTGTGGTTAAGTGGCTAAGTCGTTTAACTTACAACCAACCCTGGTTTTTGACTTTTTTTTGGCATTTTTTGGTTCCTTTTGGTTTTTCTTTTTTTATCCTTTTTTTAATTACGTTTACAAGCTCAGACTCCAACGTACAACACACATACTAATCTTTCTTATATATGTCAAACCACAATGATTTCATGATCTGAACAGAACCAGAGCCGCAAAGCCTTTATGCTTTGTTCGGCTGATGCTGATCTCAACCAGCAAGGCAAATAGCCCTTTTTAGGCGGTTTTTTTTTGGCATTTTTTTGAGTTTAAACCACTTTTAAGCCATTAATTACCCACCTAAACTTCACCTAACTAACCCTAATCATTTCCTTATAAAACCCAAGTGTTTTTCAAGCATTTTTCCATTTTCACAACTTCATAATCTCTCCAAAATCATCTCAAGAACACTTGAAACTTCAGAATTCGGGTAGATTGTATACCTCTTACAAAAGTGAGCATATCTTGCTCATTTCTTAACCAAATCATCTCATTCTTCTTCCTACTTGCTTGGATAAACTTTGGGTTGAATTCCTAGGGCTCTCCATGGAGACAACTCAAAAAGATAAACCTTTTGTTTGAGGTCCCGAACAAGAAGAATCTTTCCAAACGCTCAAGGACATGCTTTGTAATGCTCATATTCTCACTCTCCCCGATGGGAACGACGATTTCGTCGTGTATTGCGATGCCTCTAACAAGGGTCTTGGTTGCGTTCTCATGCAACGGGACAAAGTAATCGCTTACGCGTCGAGACAACTCAAAATTCATGAGAAAAACTATACTACTCACGACCTTGAACTTGGTGCAGTTGTTTTTGCATTAAAGATTTGGCGACACTACCTTTATGGTACAAAGTGTACGGTCTTTACCGACTATAAGAGCCTCTAACACATCTTTGATCAAAAGGAACTCAACATGCGTCAACGTCGTTGGGTAGAATTGTTTAAACGACTACGACTGCGATATCCGCTACCACCCTGGTAAGGCGAATGTCGTGGCCGATGCACTTAGTCGTAAGACTCATGTCAAGAGTGCTCGTTGCTACCAAATCGTGGGAAAACTCAATGAGTTGATTCGACAAGCACAATTTGCCGTCATTAACGAGGGTAACCTCGATAACGAGTTGAATTGTGGAATCGAAAACCCACTCGAAGCTAAGCCGGATGCTATTCTTTACTACTATAGTCGCATTTGGATTCCCGATCGTCTCAATCTACGGACTACTTTGACGGACGAAGCTCACAAATCCCGATACTCCGTTCACCCTGGAGCTGATAAGATGTACCATGACTTGCGCGCATCCTATTGGTGGCCTGGAATAAAACGTGATATCGCTCTCTACGTCTCCAAATGCCTTACGTGTTCCAAAGTCAAGGCAGAACATCAACGTCCCTCCGTTTTGCTCGAACAACCAGAAATTCTTGTCTGGAAATGGGAGAGCATAGCCATGGATTTCATCACGAAATTGCCTCGTACCTCGTCTGGTCACGACAGCATTTGGATTATCATCGATCGTTTGACCAAATCCGCACACTTCCTCGCCATTCGTGAAGATTACAAAGTCGAGAAACTGGCTCGTATCTACATGAGTGAAATCATTAGTCGTCACGGTACTTCTCTTGATATTATTTCTGATCGTGATGCTCGTTTCACTTCTTGCCTTTGGCAAACTTTCCAATCCGCCCTTGGCACTCGTTTGAATCTTAGCACCGCTTTTCATCCTCAATCTGACGGTCAGACCGAGCGTACTATTCAAACTCTAGAGGATATGCTTCGATCATGCGTAATCGATTTTGGCGGCAACTGGGATTTGCACTTACCCTTGGTAGAATTTTCGTACAACAACAGCTATCACGCAAGTATTCAAATGGCTCCATTTGAAGCACTGTATGGTCGCAAATGTCGTTCGCCTATTTGTTGGCACAAGATCGGAGACGTACAACTCCCGGTCCCGATTTATAGAAGAGACGACGGACAAGATCCTACAGATGTGTGACAACTTGCTCAAAGCTCGAAGCCGACAAAAGAGCTATGCTGATAGAAGACGCAAACCTTTGGAATTCGACATAGGTGACCACGTACTTCTCAAGGTTGCACCTTGGAAAGGTGTTGTTCGTTTTGCTAAGAAAGGCAAACTCGCTCCTCGCTATGTGGGTCCTTTCAAGATTCTCGAAAGGATAGGCACGGTAGCGTATCGACTGGATCTACCTCAAACGCTCAGCAATGTTCATCCTGTGTTTCATGTTTCGAATTTGAAGAAGTGTCTAGCCGAAGAAGGACTTCAAGTTCCACTCGAAGATCTTCAGATCAACGATACTTTGCACTTTGTGGAGAAACCGGTCGAAATCATGGACCGAGGAACCAAGCAACTGAGGCGCAGTCGTATTCCTATTGTCAAGGTTCGATGGGAAGGTAAACGTGACGCCGAATTCACTTGGGAACTTGAAAGTGATATGAAGACTAAGTATCCATATCTCTTCGTTATATCTTCCTAAATTTTGGGACGAAATTTCCTAAAGGAGGGGACACTGTAACGCTCCGCGTTTCTATACTTTCTATATTTGGAAACCTTGTATCGTACTTCTATTTTTAGTAAGCGTTGTATCTTGTATTCGTTTTTCGTTGTAAATGTTGTAACCCGAGACTTGGATTGTAATGAGAAACTCGTATTTTATCCATATTATGTTAATCATAGTCATGTTTCACTTATACTTGTTCATACTTTAAACGTGTAAACGTACTCGTGATACTCTTATTTGTAAACGTGTGATAACTCGCAAACTTGGTCTATATTGCGTAAACAAGACTCAAACGTGAAACATTTAATCGTTAAACTTAATTCGTTGCAAAAAAAAAATACAATTACCTATTCATTTATTAAGTTAATTAGTTCAAATTAATTAATTAATTAATTAATTAAATTAGTTAATAAAATTAATTAATTTACTTTTTACAAAAATTAAAATGCTATTTTATAAATATATTAACATTTAGGATTAAATGTTAATAAATAATTATATATCTTTTTTTCTTTAAAAAAAAGTTCAAGGTCTAATATGTAATTATTGAATTCTAGAATTGCAGGGACCATTCCTGCTATTTATGAAACTAATTTAATGAGTTATTTAATAAAAAAAATAAAATAAAATAAAAATACTAAAAAACCCGGAATCCGCGGGACTCGAACCCGGGATCCCCGGTTCAACAACCAAGGCCTTAACCACTCCACCAGCTGCCTAATATCTGAACAGAACCATAGCCGCAAAGCCTTTATGCTTTGTTCGGCTGATGCTGATCGCGACCAGCAAGGCAAACAACCCTTTTTGGGCGGGTTTTTTTTTGGCATTTTTTTGAGTTTAAACCACTTTTAAGCCATTAATTACCCACATAAACTTCACCTAACTAACCCTAATCCTTTTCTTATAAAACCCAAGTGTTTTTCAAGCCTTTTTCCACTTTCACAACTCCATAATCTCTCCAAAATCATCTCAAGAACACTTGAAACTTCAGAATTCGGGCAGATTGTATACCTCTTACAAAAGTGAGCATATCTTGCTCATCTCTTAACCAAATCATCTCATTCTTCTTCCTACTTGCTTGGATAAACTTTGGGTTGAATTCCTAGGGCTCTCCATGGAGAATCTAGACCTGGAAATGCCCCAAAATGTCCGAGAACTTTCTGTTATCATTTAACTTTTCACAAACTTGTTAAATCTCATACTTTTCTCATTCATCCTAGTGTTCTTGAACTCCTACTCACATATATGAGTATGGGGACTAACCTAGGTTGTTAAACTTGTAAATAGGAGTGTTTAATCACTCCAAACTTTCTGTTTTTGAAGAGCATTGAGCTCACAAGTGATGCAAGTTCTTAAACTTGTTCATGTGTGTCCACCAAGGAAGCTTGGGCTATCCTAACTTGAGACCACACATCACTTGATGATTTTCATCAAGATCCCAAGATAGTTTGCTAGACTTAAAGTGTCACAACCCCACAAAGCCGTTGACGATTGTCCTCGTGTGCTCGTCGGGTTGTTGAATACTTGGCTACTTGGTATCTAGATGACACTTTATCATTCTTGTATAGTATATAGTTCTTGTACCATCCTTGTTACCAATGGTAACTTGTGTAGTGGTGAACATAATCCGAGGTTTAATGTGGATGGTTTAACCTCCCACCTCATACTTGACATACATGACACTAGAGGCTACAAAGTGGATGGTTCATCCTCTCACCTCCTACATGATTATAATGATATATATTATATAAATATATTATAATTCTAAAACCGAAACCTTGATAATGAACTTATAATCACCTATCAAGTTATTAAGTTTAACACTAAAGGATGTAATTCCTTGTCACGATTCTAATAGGTCCCGAACCTATGAAATCACATCCAACTCGTAAGAGTTACTATAGTGTCAAGAACGAGTGTTACATCTTAGTGAATACTTTCGTATCATAATACTTTATCAAACTTATTTTTAATCATGCACGAATACTCCTAATCTCCCGTTGAAACTCTATACTCATACGCCTTGTTTCCTCTTGTAGGATAATTCGGCCTCATCCTCGAAACAACGTCTTCACGGATTGTCAAGTGTAGAAAAGACTTAGCAAAACCGTGAGTACACTCGACCCACTTTGTTTATAACACTTTTTGGGTGTAACATGTTTCCATATACAAAATCATGAACACTTAAACTTTATGAAACACACAAACGATCCCATATACATGAAAGCTTGAATCTTATACTTGATGCTTGTCTTGGATATTCGTATTGCTATGCTTTAGTCATTAACTATTTTTAGCCTTCGTTTGACATGCTTAGCGCTATAGGAATTCACGCATTCACCTCCATCGTGTTATTCGTGAGGTCATGTTAAAACATTGTGATTGCGTTAAGGGTTTGATTATTAGTATTGCATGCCTTGATATTGCTCTTGTATAGATTTGGTTGCCATGAGGATTGTTTAAACTTATTCGTATACGTATGCTATGCCTAAACTTGTGTACTCGCCTTTGCTTTCGCATTGACATTATTTTAAAACATGTTACAGGTTGAAGGAGATGATGCTATGAAAACAATATAGCAAGGACTAGATACACACAAATTAGACGTTAGGTTTAATGTCGATGTATCAATTTTGTTATGACTTTGCAAATGTTATGTTGTTTCTTTGTTTTGTTACATTGATATATTTGACAATTCTTATGAAATGAAATATGGTTTAATTAATTATTGTCACTTATTAATGTTGTGAGCAATGAGCAATCTCATTTTCGTCTCATCCCGATGTTTCCGCCATCGGTTGGGGTGTGACATGATGTGGGTGTTAAATTTGGAGACGATGTGGCGCATGGGTCAACAGGCGCACGTAGGCTTCGGTTGACTAAATGTGGGGATGATCAGGATGGTAGTCATTATCATACAAGAGATATGTGAGAGGGTGGGGATGATCAGGATGATGGTTAACCATACCGTGAGCCAAAAATGAAGGAGATGAAGGGGAACCACACCAAGTACCCTAACATGAGCCAGTTGTTGGACATGAGGTATGATGACATTTAGAATATATGTTTCAAGTATGAATTACTACACTCTATAGTACACGTAAAAAATATAATAATAAAAAACGATGTTTTTTAAAGAAGGGGTCCCAGCCGGGAGCCACTTTTTTTATTCCTTAGGACATAGGTAAGTTGTATCACCTCACATACCATTCATTACTAACAGCTACGTTACAAGTGAGATTATACCGGATACATTTGTTGTTTTGAATATGAAAATCAAAAACCTAGAAGTCACATATATTTAGGGAAATTTACGAAAATAGCCAAAAGTAAGTTTGACTTACCAAAATGGCCATCTCATGCGTCCTTGGAGTGGCGCATCATGGATTCAAATGCACGGGATGCCTCTTTAAATGTAGAATTGACACTTGTCACAATGGGATGCATGGGATGAGTCACAGACGTATGGGATGAGTCGGCAGACACATGAGATGGGTCAAAGGATAATGGGATGAGTCACAGATGCATAGGATAATGAGATGAGTCACGGACGCATGGGATGATGGGATGAGTCACGGACGCATGGGATGAGTCAAGGACGCATCACATGGATGTCATTGAGACACGTGTCACTTCTACATTTAAAGACGCATAAAGGTGTCTCGTAACCTGTGATGCGCTGCTCCAAAGACGCATGAGATGGCTATTTCGTAAGTCAAACTTGGTTTTGGCCATTTTCGTAAATTCCCCATATATTTATCATTCATGGGTAAGAGGAGGCTGGACTCCTTTAGAACACATCTAGCCATGAGTAAAAGTGTGGAGTCTTAAGTGAAATGTGTGCTTTACATGGTAACACCCATGTGAAATAGAATTCAGGAGACATGTCAGCAATGTAGTACAATCAGAATAGCTGCATGTCTGCCTGGTTTACTTACGTGTCAATCATGTGAAGAAAAAAAAAGATGGTGACATGGAGTTGTTCTTGCCATCCAACCTTTGAGAAAGTTATAGTTGGCCCATCCACTTTTGATAGTCATCAATTGAAGTAAAAACTTTGTACATAGATATATAGTTTGCATGTCTGTCATCTTGGGTGTGTCTATATGTTTGCACTCTGCCATACCTGACTCTTTGTATATCTAATCTATATTTTAAATAAGTTGACCTTGTATGCTTTTTTCTATATGGTTGCCTTCTACCATACCTACCTCCTTTAGTTATATGTACAAGTGACATTAAAGTTCCCTTCTAGATCTTGCAACAAGAGGGCATACTTTACTAAATTTCAATTTTGTTGTTCTTGTTTTCATATATGCTAAGAAAGTACGTATGATAATCATATTTCATGCTGCTGATTCTCACGAGTATCAGGCATTGTTTGGGAGTGTTAATGGTTCTTATTTAACTTGTTCATCAATTTCATCTATCAAGTTCAGTTGATAAAATTTTACTAGCAACGAAAGGGGGACACGGCGGACAAGTCGATATAGGTGTAAACTACAATGGCATTTGGTACTTCTATTATTAAATCCAAGTTATCTTATACCTGATAACTTTCTTGATTAGACAAAAATCTGGATCGCCCCTTATAAGTATGGTTAAGCCCTCCGAGTGCCCCCTAGAATATAAATCTTGGGTCCACCGTGTAATCTTGTTGAGTTAATCTTTTTGATCAACTCCATTTGTAATTTGTAATTATTGCGTAAGTGGTAAAGAATTCTCAGCAATTTGACTCTTGTCTATTTGGAATTTAAAATATTTTGTGTGTCATCTTGGGTGTGTCTATATGTTTGCACTCTATCATACATGCATGCATCTTTTTATATCTATTTATAAAAAAAAAGTTGACCTGTCATGGTTTCTATATGGTTGCCTTCTACCATATATACCTGCCTCTTTGTATATGTACAAGTGATATTAAAGTTCCCTTTCAGATCTTGCAACAAGAAAGTATGATTATCATATATCATGTTGTAGATCCTCGCGAGTATTGGGCATTGTGTGTGTGTTAATGGTTCTTATTTCACTTTTTAATCATCCATTTCATCTATCAACCTCACCTTTCACTTGATAATTTTTTTATGCATTAATGTTAACGTCACGAAAATTGAACATATACTTGGTACCATAAAACGACATATTTACATATATATGTAGCCTGCTTCATACACATTAAATTTATCAGGTCAAACTATGATTGTATATCAGTTTTCAGTAGAGATATTCTACACTCATAAGCAGAAAATGACATTAGTGCAAGTGTTTGTCATACAAAGCTAAAACTCCCAATGCGAACTAGTGGTAGGGGAGTTATACTATAGCTAGTTGCTTCACTTCCATGTACTCTACATAAACCTTTATGTATATGTAATATCTATATCTATATATGTATCATATACTGTATATAGGCCACTTCAGTTTCTCACTTTGATAGATCAAGAGTCTTGATCAATTCAAATAGCAGGAGGAGTAATACTGCCATCATTGTTGCCATTGCCTTCCATGGATGCAGCAGGAGCAATATCATGGTCCCCATCATCATCATCATCGTCGTCATCATCACCATCAATGGCATCATCATAGTGATCAATGTCATCACATATATATGCATGATCATAAATAGGATTATGGTACTCACATTCATCATCATGCAGATTACACTTCATCTTTAGACCATGAAGCATTTTCTTCTTTGTTGATAGAGAAATAAAGGGTAGAAATAACAAAGCTTCTTCACTCTCAAAGTGATATGCATGTGTTTGGAGAAGAAGGGTACATATAAACTAGCTTATAAATAGAGGACTCGAGAATGCGACATGTGATTAAGTTCGATGAGTCTTTTTCATTAATGTTCGAGTATCTCCTCCCTCCATCACAAATAGATCATAAAATCGAATATTTTTTCCTTGTAATCTCTTTAATTGATTTGCAAACAATACGCAAAAGACTCTTTCTGTTGTGCTGATGATGACACAAAGGAAGGAAGGTATTGATCATGGCAGATTGGGTGATTTCCGTGGGGAGTTGTGTGCTACCGCCCGCTAAGTGTGTTGCGCGCATGGAAAATTGTGCCATGCAGATGCCTACTTGGCACATTTTGATTCACATATACACATATTGAATCGAATTAAGGGTACTTTTTACAATTAAATTAAAAGAAATCATGTGATTCTGAAATGACTACATGATGCATTATTTGTCATGTCCAAATGTATTTTGACCAAGGGCATTTTTTAGCAGTCAAGTTGGATATCATCTGTCAACTCTTATTTTCTCCATTTATGTTTCAAACTAACTTATTAAGAATTCAGTTTTTATCTTACTAACTAGGGAAATTCGTAAGTTACAATGTTTTTGTTAAATATTTTGTTGTTTATGTAAAATTCGGCTCCTCACACCAAATAACATTGTCTCTTATTCCCACATTGGGCTCTCAGATTTTGTTGTTTATGTAAAATTTGGCTCCTCATACACGGTCAGTGCAAACAAAATGTGTTGATGGTATCGAAGCATAGTATTATATTTCTTATGAACCCAACACAAAGTATATCATTATCTACTCGATTCATGGCCCGTGAGGGATTTGGTTAGCTATCGCAATCACCCTCTATGGACTAGACTTCTATGTCAACTAGAAAATACATTGTTGAACACCACATGTTATGGACATAAAGAAAACATGCTAGCATATATGTGGAGGTGTCTGCTGTTAATTTGATTAAATAGTGCCCATATATCATTATCAAGGAAAAAGAGTTGCATACATATTAAATTAGACATCACACAGATCAAACTCATGCTATGCCCCATTTCTCTCCGTTAGATTAAGGAAAAATCAACCTAAAATTAAAAGGGGTAGCTTCACATATCATTTTGTTAATATATGTTCTACCTGATAACTTTCTTGACTATATTGATTGCCTTTTGTTATCTGTAACATGTGCATTAATGGTGTAATCCTGTTGTTGTTTTTTTTAACAAGTACACTTGCAATTTGATATTGAAAAAAGTTTATATTTGTTATTGTGTAAGTGTTTATCGTCAGTCCACTGCAGGGTTATTTCTTCATCTTGTATATATGGCCAGCAGGCATCACAAATGGTGTATGAATGTTAATGTCATGGAATTTGAACATATACTTAATACCATAAAACAACATAATCACACACACACACACACACACATATATATATATATATATAAGTATCTGCATGCTAGCCTGGTTCAAGCACATAAATAAGAAAACCGAAAGTAGGTCAAACTAAGTTTGTATTCAGTAGATAGTCTACACTCATAAGCATGATATGACACTAGTGCAAGTGTTTGTCATACAAAGCAGAACCCCCAATGCCAACAGATGTTATGGGAGCTATACAATTGCTGGTTGCTTCATTAGCATACTCTAGACAAACCTTTATATATGTATCGATATCTATCTATTGTATATAGGCCACTTTAGGACTCCATGTTTCGTATCTAAAAACTAGTGCTTCTCACTTTGATAAGATCAAGGGTCTTGATCAATTCAAATAGTAGGAGCAATACTGCCGTCATTGTTGCCATTGCCTTCCATGGATGCAGCAGGCGCATAATCATAGTCCCCATCATCGTCGCCGTCATCACCATCAATGGCATCTATCATCATAGTGATCAATGTCATCACATATATATGCATGATTATAAATAGGATTATGATGATGACAATGATACTCAAATTCATCATCATGTAGATTACACTTCATCTTTAGACCAAAAGAAATTTTTCTTCTTTGTTGAGAGATATGAAGGGTAAGAATGATTTACTTTATAGCTTCTTCACTCTCAAAGTGAAATGTGTTTGGGGAAGAAGGGTACATAAACTAGCTTATAAATAGAGGACTCGAGAATGTGACATGTGAATAAGTTCGAGGAGTCTTTTTCGTTAATGTTCGAGTATCTCCTCCCTCCGTCCACAAAATAGATCATAAAAACGAATATTTTTTTCCTGTAATCTTTTTTATTTGCAAACAATACACAAAAGACTCTTTGTGTTGTGATGATGATGACACGAATGAAGGAAGGTCTTGATCATGGTAGATTGTGTGATTCCCGTGGGGGGTTGTGTGCTAGCTCTCGCTAAGTGTGTTCCGTGCATTGGAAAATTGTGCCATGTATTTGCCTTCTTGGCACATTTTTATTCACATGTACACAGGCTGAATCGACCAAAGGAGATTATGTGATTCTGAAATGACACATGATGCATCATTTTTCATGGCTTAATGTGTTTGGATGACATTATTGAACATATGTTATGTATATCTTAAAAATTGCTTTTGTGATTATGATATGTCCAATAAATAAAATGATTGGAAATTCATATCATTGTATGTCCATTTTCTGTAGATTGTTGTCCTTTGACCGTTGATTTTAAAATTTAAATAAATTAAATCATATTACTAATATTAGTATCACAATTACAATAATTATCAACTTTTGCGTATCTGTGCTCTATTTTATCTATTTTACATAAACACATGTCAATTTTGAATAGAAATCAAGTACTTTATTAATTTGATTTTTTTGTTATTCTAAAAAGTATTATAATGCAGTTTACTATGCATTATCATAACCATATTGAGTTAATATGTAGTTTAAACTTCATATTTTGATTTGGAGTTATTCTCGAACTAGTGTCTCACCCGAGTGTTGACCAAGGGAGAAATTTCCCTTGGATCAATGAAGAAATGCAAATATTCTTTCTGTTACATTTGGCTTTTATAAGTACAGTAGGAGAAAACATCTGTGATTTGCAAATAGAGGACGAGAATGCGTCATATGAATAAGTTTGACGAGTATTTTTCCTTAATGAGCCAGTATCTCCTCCCTACGTCCACAAATAGATTATAGAAACGGATATTTTTTTCTTTGTAATCTCCTTGATATGCAAACGATACGTAAAAGACTCTTTGTGTTGTGATAATGATGGCACAAATGAAGGAATGTAGTGATCATGGAAGATTGTGTGATTCCCCTGGGGAGTTTGTGTGCTATTGCTCGCTAAGTGTGTTGCGCACGTGCAAAATTGTGCCATGTATATGCCTTATTGGTACATTTTTATTCACATATACATAGATTGAGTCGAATTAAGGGTACCTTTTACAACCAAAAGAGATTATATGATTCTGAAAAGACTACATGATGCCTCATTTGTCATGTCTTAATGTGTTTGGGTGATAATTTAGTGAGCATATGTTAAATAAATGATTGGAAAATTCATATTATTGTATGGCCGTTTTATGTAGGTTGTCCTTTGAATGTAAACTTTGAAATTTATATGAGATATATTACTAATATTATTATCACTATTACAACACTAGTCAACTGTTTTCCTTTTTATGCTAAATTTGATTTTTATGTAGTTATTGACTTTTATACATTGATGAAGTATGAGAGTGTGTGTAGAAAAACATTTCATAGAGGTTAGTGCTTCTTTTTATTGTCTCATTGCCCTTTTATTGGTAATCACCATAGTTTACACATCACTATATGATAGCGGTTGTTTGCAACTATTATTGTTAATACTTAGTGGATTGTGTGGTTGATTTCTCTTATTCTTTTAGCTGCACATAATGTAGCTAGATAACTACAAAAAGAAGGGGGGAGGGGGTTTGGAGTCGGGGGTCTCATCAGAGCAGCCTCTCTATCCCCTAGGATAGAGAGAAGTTTTGCCCCATCTCTCACCCTCCACAGACCTTACCAATAGCTCTTTTGAGAGTGTGTGCCATGTTTGTTTATTTGATTGAGTATGCATATACATACACATACACATGTCAATTTTAAACTATATAGAGTTAATGTGTAGCGTAAACTGAATTTTTGATTTAGAGTTATTCTAGAACCAGTGTCTCACCCCGAGCGTTGATGAACAAGGACACCCAGGTTTCCCTTATCTATGAAGAAATGCGAATGTTCAATGTCATGTGACCATGTATGCTCTAAACTTATAACGAATTCCGGTTTTTATCATTGCATCACTACTATCTTGGTTATATAAGAGCAATATTATACTCATCACCTTAATTTTAAGGCATCATACATTATCAGCATCATTGGCACATCATTGCATACTGGTCAAAATTTACATATGACATATATTGTTCTAAACTTCTAGCTCAACTAGAAAACAGTTCAGTGTTGAACACCAGTTCACATGTTATGGACATAAAGAAAACATGTGGGCATATATGTGAAGGTGTCTACTGTAAATTTGATTGAATAATGCCTATTGATCATTATCAAGGAAAAAGAATTACATACAGTCTAAATTATAGACATCATATAGGTCCTATTGCTATTAGATTAAGAGAAAATCACAATAAAATCAAAAGGGAAAACTTTAAATAGCAATTCATTATTATATTTCAAAACATGCTAAAACTTTGAGCTTGACTACTTTAAATCCACTCACAATATGAAACTAGGATTCATGATTACCCAATGCTAGCAATAATTTCATGGTGCTTGTACATAATTATAATCTTCAATCTAAGTCATTATAATCGAGAGGATTTTGATGTGGGTGCTTGTACCGCTATAGACCGACGCCGGATCAGAACCAATGAGAAGAAGACCGTTGCTGGAAAGCAAGTTCCGGCTTGAGACCGTAGGTGTGACAATGACCGGAGGTTTACACTAAGATAAGCCGAGAAAGAACGTAGACCGAAAGATGCTTTTATTTAAGAAAGCATAGACCGAAAGACCGAGACTGTGAACCAGAGACCGAGACCGAAGAGGTTCACATCAGACCGAGAAGAAATACCGAGACTGTGAACAAAGACCGAGAGTTCACATTAGACCGAAGTCCGAAAGTGTTCATGTTAGAATGAGAAAAAACCGAACCTGTGCGGTTCATGTAGAAAGAGGAAGAACGGATCATAATGGTTCGAATAGAAAGTGATGCTAGACCGACATCAAGATTACGGGGGTGAATGTTGGGTAATCTTGATGTTGCGGGTTATTTACGGGTCAAGTCGGTTACCCGTTTGTTTAAATGGGTCACTAAATAACAAACGGGTTAAGGGATTGACTTGGTTTAGAGGATGACCGAGTATTATGGAGATCATGGGAAACTGAAAGTTAAAGTTGTTAGCTGATTTTAGGGAGGTGATGGACTATGTTATATGGCATGTGATTCTTTGTTTGTTACGTATGCATGTGTGGCTATAAATAGCCCAATAGTTTAGTAAATAGAACAAGCTTTTCCATTTACTTTTCTTTTCTCTGCACATTTACTATATTCACGTATACGTATATTTGTGAGTGTGTGTTGTGAGAGCATTTGGAGAGGGGTCTGAAACCAACAGGCCTTAGTACCATAAAACAACATATTCAGATATTCATGTATCACAAAGCTAGCCTGCTTCAAGCACATTTATAAGAAAACCAAAATTAGGTCAAACTAAGTTTGTATTCAGTAGATAGTCTACACTCATAAGCATAATATGACAGTAGTGCAAGTGTTTATCATACAAAACAGAAACCCCCAATGTCAACAGATGTAATGGGAGTTATGCCATTGCATGCTGGTTTCTTCACTTCCATGTACTCTAGATAAACCTTTATGTATCTATATCTGTCCATTGTATATAGGCCACTTTAAGACTCCATGTTTTGTATCTAAAAGCTAGTGTTCCTCACTTTGATATGATCAAGAGTCTTGATCAATTCAAATAGCAAGAGGAGCAATACTTCCATCATTGTTGTCATTGCCTTCCATGGAAGCAGCAGGAGCATAATCATAGTCCCCATCATCGTCATCATCATCACCATCAATGGCATCATCATCATAGTGATCAATGTCATCACATATATATGCATGATCATAAATAGGATTATAATGATGACCATGATGCTCAAATTCATCATCATGCAGATTACACTTCATCTTTAGACCATAAAGCATTTTGTTCTTTGTGGAGAGAGATATGAAGGGTAAGAATGATTTACTATATAGCTTCTTTACTCTTAAAGTGAAATGTGTTTGGGGAAGAAGGGTACATAAACTAACTTATAAATAGAGGACTCGAGAATGTGACATGTGAATAAGTTCGACGAGTCTTTTTCATTAATGTTTGAGTATCTCCTCCCTCCGTCCACAAAATAGATCATAAAAACGAATATTTTTTTCCTCGTAATCTTTTTGATTTGCAAACAATACGCAAGAGACTCTTTGTGTTGTGATGATGATGACACAAATGAAGGAAGGTCTTGATCATGGCAGATTGTGTGATTCCCGTGGGGGGTTGTGTGCTTGGGCTCGCTAAGTGTGTTCCGCGCATGGAAAACTGTGCCATGTAGATGCTTTTTTGGCACATTTTTATTCACATGTACACAGATGATGCATCGACAAAAGGAGATTATGTGATTCTGAAATGACAACATGATGGCATCATTTGTCATGTCTAATTAATGTGTTTGGGTAATATTAGTGAGCATATGTTGTGTCTATCTTAAAAGTTGCTTTTGTGATTATGATCTGTCCAATATATAATATGATTGGAAAATTCATATCATTGTATGACCATTTTCTGTAGGCTGTTGTCCTTTGACAGTAAATTATATAACTTACATATATTTTATAATATTACTAATTATTATCACAATTACACCAATAATCATTTTTTTCCTATCTGTGCTATATTTGATCTTTATGTAGTAATTGATACCTATAGAGTGATCGAGTATGCATATACGTACACATACACTTGAAACTGAATCAAGTATAATTGATTTATTGGTATTTGTTTTTTCTAAAGACTAATTAAAGAGCACTGTAATGCAGTTTCCTATGCATTATCATAACCATATTGAGCTAATATGTAGTTTAAACTTAAGATATTAGTTATTCTGGAACTAGTGTCTCATCCAAGTGTTGACCAATGGCATCCAGGTTTCCCTTGGATTTATGAAGAAAAGCAAATGTTGTTTATGTCGCGTCTGTCTTTTACCGTGAGCCAAGGATCAAGGGGATGAAGGGGAACCACACCGAGTACGCTAACATGAGCCAGATGTTGGAAATGAAGTATGATGAAATTCAGAACATATGTTTTGAGTATGAAATGCTACACTCTATTGACATGTAAAAACATATAATAATAAGAGGGTTTTTTTAAGCGGGGAGTCTCAGCAGGAGCCTCTTTTCTATTCCTCTAGGACAGAGGTAAGTTTTATCCTATCCCAGACTTTACCTATATCTATAGCTCCGTTAAAAGTGAGATTATATAAGGTACTTTTGTCCTTGATGTTTTGAGTAAGAATGAGCATTTGGTACAGGAAACCAGTATCATACAAAGACATTTTCGGTACCAATTCAGGATCGATAGTTCGATACCGCTTTGCTATGGTACAGTATTTTAAGTCGATTTACCTTCGAATATCGATACGGTACCAAGTAGTTTTGAGTATGAAAGTGAAAACCCTGGAAGTGAGATATATCTATAATGCATGGGTAAGAGGAGGCTGGACTCCTTTAGAACACATCTAGCCATGAGTAAAAGTGTGGAGTCTTAAGTGAAATGTGTGCTTTACATGGTAAACACCCATGTGAAATAGAATTCAGAAGACATGTCAGCAGTGTAGTACAATAACAGATGCTGCTTGTCTACATGGTGTACTTAGGTGGCAATCATATGAAGACAAAGAAAGATGGTGACATAGAGCTGGTCTTGCCATCTAACCTTTGAGAAAGTTTTAGTGGGCCCATCCACTTTTACTTTAGTAAATCATCAATTTGAAGTAAAAAAATTTCGTACATAAATATATAGTTCTTGTTCTTGTTGACATTTGATGCATAAAATTAGGACCGGCAAACGAAACAAATGTTTGGCAAATAGCTCATGAACTGTTCGGTGTAAAGTTCGTTTGTGTCACTTGGTTACTAAACAAACGAACATGAAGATGAAATTTTGTCCGTATAGTTAAATGAACAAACATGAAGAGATGTTGTGTTCGTTAATTTCTGTCCGTAAACGTTCGGTAACGTATTCGTTTGTGTTTAGTAGCTCATTAGTGTTTTTAATTTTCATATTTTATTTAAATACTTGAAAATTCCGACAAATAAAATATTTAATAAGTGTCAGTGTACTATATATTCAGTTAATGAACGCTTGTTCATGTTAGTTTGTTTCCGTAATCTTCATGAAAATTAGTTTGTGCTCATTTGTGTTCATTAACGTTCGTTGCCTAAAATTAACAAACAGACACAAACGTACACTAACAGGTTCATTTCCTTAACAAACTAACACGATCATGTACACTAACAAGTTCGTTTCCTTAACAAACGAACACGAACATAAAATCCCGTTTGGTGAATGTTCATGAACACATATTTCTTAACAAACGAACGCGAACAAAGTTTTGTTTGTGTTCGTTCGGTTCATTTACAACCTACATAAAACACTAAAATATTTTCATTTTCCACGCACTATGTATAAACACGTTATTCGATTCTTGGAGTTCACTACTTAAAATCGGTTTCATATGGATTTCGTGGTAAAATTGGTTATAACTAATAAGCTATCTCAAAAGCAACCAAATCATAAATCATTCGATGTGTGAGAAACAACAATTAGGAGGTTTATGGAGCACGAAAGAACGAACATGTTTATATCTCCTGCAATACAAAACCACCACCACACACACACTTCTGCAAATTCACGCATTCATGCTTCGTAACTCTCTCGACAAGAACAAAAACCTTGCTGCCAAATTCATCGCCACATGTTCCTCCATTGCTGTTAAACGATTCGCCACCTCATCTGACAATGCAAACGATCTCATCCGACACGCCCGCCAAGTGTTCGACCATATGCCTGTGAGAGATGACACGTTTATCAGCAACACCATGATCAGAGCTCATCTGGGTATTCGCCAATATGAAGAATGTGTAGATTTGTATAGAGAGTTAAAGAGAAAAGTTGGGTTTAAACCTGATGGTTACACGTTTATGACATTGGGGAAGCTCTGTGCTTTAAGTTTGGATGTTTGGGGAAGTCAGCAAGTGCATGATCATGTTGTTAAAGAAGGGTTTGAACATGATTTGTATGTATCGACGTGTTTAGTGGATATTTATGCGAAAGTAGGGCTGATGGACTGTGCACAGAAACTGTTTGATGAACTGCCTGAGAGAAGCCAAGTTTCTTGGACCACGTTAGTTTGCGGTTACGCAAAGCGCGGCGAGATGGATAAGGCGAGGATGTTATTTGACCAGATGCCTAAGAAGGACACTGCTGCGTTTAACGCAATAATCAATGCGTATGTCAAGGTTGGCGACATGGGACGCGCTAGTAGTTTGTTTAACGAGATGCCGGAAAAGAATGTTGTGTCATGGACTAGTATGGTTGACGGTTATTGTAGTCACGGTAATATATCTATGGCTAGGACCCTTTTCGATTTGATGCCCCATAAGAACTTAATATCGTGGAATGCAATGATTAAAGGGTATTACCAGAATAAACAACCGGACGAGGCGTTAAAGTTGTTTCAAGAATTGCAACTAGAAGCGTCACTCGAACCTGATAACGTCACCATCATTAGTATTCTTCCCGCAATCGCTGATTTAGGAGCTTTAGAGTCGGGTAACTGGGTTCACCAATTTATCATAAGAAAGAAGATGACTAAAGCAACTAATGTATGCACCGCATTAGTCGATATGTATGCTAAATGTGGCGAATTTACAAAAGCCCGAAGAGTATTTGATTCAATCCCGAATAAAGAAACCGCCACTTGGAATGCTTTGATTCATGGTTTAGCGGTTAATGGTTATGGAAATGAAGCGATAAGCGTATTTCTAGATATGACTAGAAGCAACGTCAAGCCGAATGAGATAACCATGACGGCTGTTTTAACGGCTTGTAACCATAGTGGTCTAGTGGAGGAAGGGAAAAGATGGTTCAAGTCGATGCAAGATTTTGGTATTGTTCCGAAAATCGAACAATACGGTTGCATGATTGATCTTTTGGGCCGAGCAGGGTGTTTGGATGAAGCGGAAAAGATTATGGATGATATGCCGTTTGAAATGAACGATATTATATTAAGTTCGTTTTTATCTGCGTGTGGTTATGCAAAGGATGTGAAACGGACCGAGAGGATTTTGAAGAAGACTTGTGCAAAGGGGTTTCATAATGATGGGAATTATGTTACATTGAGGAATTTGTATGCACAAGATAGAAGATGGGTTGATGTTGAGGAAGTGTTGGGAGTTATGAGAAGTAATAATTCAAGAAAAGAAGTTGGTTGTAGTGTTATTGAGGTTGGTGGTCAAGTGTGGGGGTTTGTATCAGGAGATAGGTTTCACCCTCAATGGTCAACTATAAAGTCAATGTTGGATGTGTTATTGATTGACATGAAGAAAGAAACCATTGTTGATTAACATGGACATGTAGTTGCAAATGTATCAGTTGTGATCATAACAACAACATAATTACAATCATACGAATACTTTGATACAGAGAAAATCACAAAACTAGTCATTTTTTAGAAAGTGGTATACCGTATACCCATATAATCGTGTCAGAAAAAAAAAATTTGTTGTAGCGAGAATACTTTGATACAAAGAAACCATTCTTGATTAACATGGACATGTAGTTGCAAATGTATTTGTTGTACCGTATACCTATATGACATGGCTATTGAATTATATATACTCTTAAACATAAAGGTAGGTAGGCCTTCTAATTAGAAGTGGCATGTTCTTATTGGGCCACCAATTAATTCTTGCTTTTTTTTACAAACAAAAGTGTGTTTATATATTTTATGGTCTGATATGATAACAAAAAGGTTTTGTGGTTAAGTGGCTAAGTCGTTTAACTTACAACCAACCCTGGTTTTTGACTTTTTTTTGGCATTTTTTGGTTCCTTTTGGTTTTTCTTTTTTTATCCTTTTTTTAATTACGTTTACAAGCTCAGACTCCAACGTACAACACACATAATAATCTTTCTTATATATGTCTAACCACAATGATTTCATGATCTAATGAATGTTTTTTTTTTTGGACGGCATGATCTTAATGATGTAACGAATTGTTTTCTTTTTTTTTTTGGCATTTTTTGTTCCTCGTTTTTTCTTTGTCTCTTGGTTTTCCTTATATTTTCGTTTTTTTTAATTCTTTTTAAACTACGTCTACGAGTTCACGCCGCAACATGCGGCATATAATGCTTTTTGTTATCTATATCTAACCGCATTAATAAGGAATGTAACAAAGTCACAAACGCGTCGTGCCATGCGAGTGTACTACATGTGAATGTCATCAGTGTAATGAATTGAGTCGAATATAATATATTTTCATTTAATGGTATAATTGGCTCCACTGCAACGCGCGACATAGGGTAAATAACGAGTTCAAATGGCTTTCAAAGTTGCAACCCATCTTATTTCTTTTTTTAACAACAAATTTCTTTTAATCTCTGTCGTGTCATTTGTGGGACTTGAACTTAATACTTCCCCCTTTCAAACCCAAGTGTTTAAAGGTATTATCTTTGTCAATGGACCACCACCCTATTGGTAAAATTGCAACCCATCTAAACCACATTTTATGGAATGTAAATTGTTTTTAAAAGGACCTTTTATGCCTCAAAAAAAACTATCTTTGACTTTTCATATACAAAGCCCAATAATATTAAAATAACCATACCCAAGCTCAAGCTAAAGCCCAAGTTTAAAGACCCGGTAACTATCAATTATCATAATGAACCGGGCCCATTAGCTTATTGGTTCCAAGATGTGCCATATGTACATCACTTCTCAACCACCTAACACATTCACTTTCAAATTTCAAGTCATATGTAAACCCATAACACAGAAAAAAAATGACCACCACACATCTCTCCGGCACCATTATCCGGCCCATTTCCGGCAACTACCCTGCTCACCGGAGACTCAAACCATCTTCAAACTCAATCTTCTTCATCAAACAATCCAGAAACAACAGAAGTCTGGTAAATAACAGAAGTTGCATTAGAGTGAGTTTAGTAGAACAGATTCCATCAAAATCTTCCAAAGTTGACGTTAACCGATTAGTGGATTTCCTGTATGATGACCTTCCACACTTGTTCGATGATCAAGGGATTGATCGGACAGCTTACGATGAACGGGTCAAGTTTCTGGACCCGATTACGAAGTATGATAGTATAAGTGGATATTTGTTCAACATTGGTATGTTGAAACTGTTGTTTTCTCCTAAATTTCAGCTCCATTGGGTCAGACAGGTACTTATTTAGATTATATATAGGATCAAATACAAATATGTTTTATCGTACAGTACTAAAGGTACGAATAACTAAAGTAATTTTCATTTGAACTAGGATAAGTTTATTACTCTAGTCGTAGCGTATTATACTAGACTCTGAATGGTTCAGACCTCTTACTGGTTCAGCATGATGTTTTACGCTACAACTGGAGTAATAATAATTACTTTGGTTCGGATGAAAATTACTCTAGTTATACGTATGTTTAGTAGGTTAATTTTATTTGTACCAGATCCCACCCTAGTTTTAGGGGCTGTTTGTTTACCTCTTAATAAGGCTCTGAATGGTGCACTTAGTGGTTCAGACTGTTTGTTTCGCGAGCAAATGTCTGAATCGTTAAGACATTTGCCTCTGAATGGTTAAGCATTATACTAAGTCTGAATGGTTAAGACCTCTAATCTGAATTGGTCAGACATTTGCTTCTTAACGGTTAAACATTATACTGGCTCTTAATGGTTCAGACCTTAATGGTTCAGACCTCTTAATGGTTCAGCAATTAACCATTCAGAAGTTGCCAAACAACATATATTTAGTATATATATATAAATGTTTTACTTGATATTTTTAACTCAATAAGACCAATTTGTATAACAATTTTTAGCAACTTAATTATAGATAATATATACTGTTATCAAAGGTTATGATCAAATAAAAAGTCCCCTAAAAATAAGAAGTCGTAAAAAGGGTATCAAACGGACTTCAATTGACCTCATTCAAGCGGCATTAGAACCGTCTCATCGAATTCTACAATACAAGATTTAAGGTTTTCACTTTTGGATTTATAGCTTGTAGATTTTAGATTTTTTTTACATCATTGTGTTTTTTCTGTATTTATGTCTTTTTTGCGACTCATTGTGTCTTTTTTCCTCGACATTGTGTAATATTTTTCGGCATTGTGTTATATTTTGCAATTCATTATGTCTTTGACACTTTTTAGATTTAGGAGACTTTGTAGGATAACTTTACCCCTGTTATCAATACCATTTTGTACAACCCTTTTTATAGTGTATCTTTTACAAATATCATTTTTAATACCATAGATGACAAAATTTCTTTGATTTCAAAGGTTGTTTGATAGTGGTTCTCAAGTTTGCTACACACTTATATGATTGTGTGTGGTATGCCATGTGGGTGGGTGTTGTACTTACCTATTTAGTGATACTGAATATTGATGTATATAGATTGTTTTATATAGGTACGTGTTGTTCAATACGTACACAAAAACAAAATAATCAGAGAACTGTGAGAACCGTATAAACACTTTTATCTTAAGTTAGCGAATTTATTAAACAACCCCTAGGTTCTCATCTTTTTTCATAGACAGGAACATATGAGATCACTACAAGATGGACAATGGAAATGACATTCTCTCTTTTACCATGGAAGCCAGTGTTGGTCTTCACCGGAACTTCAGTAATGGGCGTAAACCCCGAAAACGGAAAGTTTTGCAGTCATGTGGTACGTACGCGCAGTTTTCGCCCATGATTTCAAACACGCGTAACATTTGCAGTATTTAGTAATTTTCTTGTTTTTTATCAACTTCACAGGACTACTGGGACTCTATAAAGAACAACGAGTACTTTTCGACAGAAGCTCTCATGGACTTAATAAAACAGGTATTTAATATATTAGTTACAATGTTTCGACTATTTGATTGATTATATGTTCATCGAATTTAGTTGCGTGTAACGTGTTTTGTTACAGCTGAGGATATACAAGACTCCTGATCTTGAAACACCGAAATATCAGATACTGAAAAGAACCGCAACTTATGAGGTACGGAAATACAGCCCGTTTGTAATCGTTGAAACGCAAAGTGACAAGCTTGCTGGAAATACAGGATTTAATGATGTAGCCGGGTGAGTTTTTGTTTATTTTTTACGACTTTAACCCTTCGAGTAGTTCTTTTTCAGTTGATATTTTATTTGGCCCGTTTGAGATAAAACACAACCAAAGTGAATGCATTTGTAAGTAAATAGGCTGAAAACGTCACCTATACAAAGTTGTTGGTGAAGGGTATTTAAGACATCTGACTAAACGGGTCATGTTCGCGGGTTCAACCCGAACCCTATCATACATATGAACCTGAACACGACCTGAATTATTAAGTTATAATTATTGCATAAAATACAAATCAATTTTAGTTTATGACATAAAAAATATAATATAATATAAATGGGTTAAACGGGTCAATCTGCCAACCAGACCAAGTTGACCCGAACCCAACCCGTTTAGCTAAACGGGTTCACGGGTTCAACCTTAAACTGACCCGACCCATTTAGACTAAACACAAACCCGTGAATTTCATGTTAGCTTCGTGTCGGGTCATAAATAATAGACACCATAAACACACTTTTCAGGTATATATTTGGAAAGAACTCAAGGGAAGAAAAAATACCAATGACAACACCAGTTTTCACTCAAGCATTTGATCCCGATATGTCGAAAATGTCGATCCAAATCGTTCTTCCATCCGAAAAAGACATAAACAGGTCAACTTCTATTACTTTACTTATACAAATGACAAATCTCATCATATCTTTATGAACTAAGATCTAAGGTGAATTATGTTATCCAGTTTACCGGACCCTAACAAAGAAAACGTTAGTATACGAAGCGTGCAAGGAGGGTTTGCAGCCGTATTAAAATTCAGCGGCAAACCAACTGAGGATATCGTTCGTGAAAAAGAAAAACTACTGAGGTCTAGTGTTCTTTCTGGCGGTCTGAAACCGAAAGACGGGTGTTTATTGGCTCGCTACAATGATCCTGGTAGAACAAAAAGTTTTATGATGGTAAGGTTTTTTACAATGTGTTAGATATAATGAGTTAATGATGCTAATATATGTATAGTTTACGATGTAACGGTTTCTAACCTTTGTATATGTTTGTTGTGTGGATTGTCTAATGAAGCGAAACGAGGTTCTTATTTGGCTCGAGGAATTTTCGTTGGACTAGTTCGGCTGGCTGTATTTGAGGATTTTTGTATGGCTTTATGCTGCGTAAAGTCGAAGATAGGAACAATGTAAGCATATACACATCATATGTATTGTAATCACATTTTACTTTAGAATGAAAGAATATTGTAAAGCTTGTTTCCATTTGATTATCAAACAACAAATCCTTGAGTGAAACTCTGATGCAAAACTTGCTATAACTCCATTTTTTAAGGGCGACTTTTATTAACACACGACGAACTAGCAAGATGCTAGCGCCCAACAGGCACAAACATAACAAAAATAACACATCAAATTCTTACGACATGTTTGACTCTACGACAGTCAATGCTACTGCCAAAATTCTTAGAAGGGAAAAATGGAGGTAGATTGATCATTGTAAACTAAAACAGCAAAACGCAAAACCAGCCTGCAGCCACTATCATGATCGATTATTGTAAAACAATACAGAAAACATGATGATTAAACGGAATAAACATGTTGTGATTGCGTTATTCAAGCTTTCAAACTATAGGTTAAAGAGGTTGTAAAAAACTAAGAGCTAAGTTTAATACTGATGTACACAAAAAAAGTAACTTGTGTTATCACATTGTGTCAATTTTTGCCTTTTGGACCATATTCTTTGTTCATCATCATCAGCATCATCATAGTTTTTGAACCATATTCTTGGAATCATAGATATTGCAAAACATATGTTTAACACAGCGTTAGGCTACTTTGTCAAAAATGTGTCCCAAATTATGATGCATGGTATGTTTCTTAGGCTATGCGGTATGGTGATGGCCCATCCTTGGAGGACGATCCGCCACGTAAGCGCCACCTAGATCGGGTGTGAGGATGGGGCAAAGAGGATGGAGGTAAGGAAATGGAGGATGAGCCTAAAATATATATGTATATGTATGTTTATGTTGTATGTATATATGTGTGTGAGAGGGGGAGGCCCGTCCAAAATGTCTTAACCTCGACCATGGCGACGAAGGAGGCACGGCGACGGAGGACGACGATACTGGACGGTCCCCATACCGTCCAGCCTTATTATTTGATTGATCTTTGAACAAAGTTTCATGGTACCAATTCAAAAGTTGTTTCCTAAAATATGCAGCCTTTTCAACCTTAGACTATGTGTTATCTTAGCGCTGTTTGGGCGGCGCGGGAGCGTTAAACCACCACAGGGTGGCACGGTTGAGGATGTGGTGTGGTGGGGGGAGGGCAAACCACGGCGTGAGCAAGGTGTTTAAGATGTTTTTACATACACACTCAATCATATCTTGCCACCTCAATCGCTAATCAAGCCGCTCCACTACACACGTCTTTCCATATACGGTAAAAATTGAATATTTACTAATAGTATATGTGATATAATTCTTTTATATCAAAGGACAATCTATTTTTTTATCTCATATTATTTAATGTAAGAAAATTTAATTCATCTGTCATTGAAGCTCTACGCCTCTACATTGAAGATACTATAGTCATAAATTCACGGGATTTTGAAACCCTTTGAAGCATTAAATGTCAACAAGAATATGCTCATGATAAAAAGAAATATTTTATTTCACGAATATTCTCACTATGGTGTAGGTGAAATTCGTCACGGATTGAACCGTATTTCATATATTTTTTTAATCAATGGTAACTAGTGATTTAAATCCAATAAAATATGATAATTTTATAGTCTAGCTATAGGTTTACTTTATTTTCACTATAAAGTTCACTACCCTTTAGGGTGCAAGGTATGGGATGAAGCTCCTAGAGACTTCATTGTGCCACATCATTGACACATAGGACAAAGGGTTTTATTGTATCTTCTCAATAACATCCATGATATTAGAGGTGTACAAATCGGTTTTTTTTAAACCAGTCCGGTTTTTAACCAAACCGGTTTTTTTTTGTGGGAAAAAACCGGTTCGTTTTTTTACCGGTTTTTAAAAAGGCTGGTTCGGTTTTTTAACCGATTTTACATGGTGGGACCTGAACTAGTATTAATCGATTTGTTTTGGTTAAAAAACGATTTGGGCCAAAAAACGGCTTTTTAAAACCGGTTTCAAAGCAAGAATTCCAACTAGTATACAAACTGTCAGTTCGGTTCAGGTTGAAAATGGTTTTAAAAAAACCAGTTAAAGAAACCGGTTTCGATTTTTTTTCCGGTTTCGGTCCTAAAACCGATTTTTTTTTGTACACCTCTACATGGTATGGGTTAAAGCCCCCAATACCCCATCCCCCATAATTTATTTGGTTTTAAAGGTTTAAAATTGATGTGGGTCCCACTTTTCTCTGCTATTGTCCGTTATGTGTGAGCGGCGCTATTGATTAAAAAGTTGCTGAGGTGGATGGGTGATGACGCTCCATACCCTCAGCCTTATATCAGACATTTATGACGAAACAGTTTATGATAGAAAAAGAAAAAAAGGGCTTAAATGATTAAAGTGTAAAAGTATAAGGACCGCACAGCCCCAACACCACAACCTAACTTGATCAACACGCTTCTTCCCCAAACCGACTACAAAACTCGATCTCCATCGAAACACAAAATTCAGACGAAAATGGTGGCAGCGGAAGCGGGTGAAGGTCTGAAACAATATTACCAGCAACATATCCACGATGCACAACTCCACGTTCGCCACAAGACTCATAATCTCAATCGTCTTCAGGCTCAGCGTAACGACCTCAATTCCAAAGGTAGTTTTTCTTTTCCAAATCCCTAAATTCAACCAACACAAAACCCTAGAACATAATACTGCTAGTTAATATCCTGTAAGTTTTGATTATTCAGTTCTTGATATATAGTTATCTCTTAATGTATGCCCGATAGGCGATTTCTTGCTTTATATTATGATTTGTGAACATGTTGATTAGTTTATTTGTTCTTGTATGACCAAAATACTTAATTGCCTTAACGGATAAACAGAAAAACACATGTAAAAATGAAAAATCTTCTCTGTTATATCAAATGAGTGGTTAGCTTCCTCTGCAATCCCCTCACTGTTTTCATCTGGAAGCTTGTCACAAAAAAAAAAAAAAAAAAAAAAAACAACAACAACATGTGGTTACGTTATGTAGTCAAATCTTACTTGGTTATATTGATTTTCATTCTTCCCTATATGTATCAACATGTATACATCTCATCCCCAATTTTGTTCCTAGTATCGTGTATAGGTATATATATTGTATCTATATTGCTGCTTCTTTAACTTCCATTTAGGATTTTTGGCTAATTATACTTATTTATATGTGCTGCAGTCTTACAATCATATACCTATTTTCTGTACATTTACATCCTTTTCTTTTTTTATAAAAAACATGTGTACAACATCATAAGTGTTTTTAGTTTCATGTTTACTTCCTCTTTTCACTCTTATTCCTGCCCTGTATATTTATGAAACCGAATATCATCATGTACTAAGTTTTTACCTATGATATATGGATATAGATTACTAGTACTAGATAGTGTTAGTGTTACTGGAATTTCCATTTGATTTATAGTTTATGTTAGTTACTTCAAATGTCCTTGTTTATTTTTTGTCTGTGCTATGTATGTATCCCAGAAACCAGTTTTCATGAAATATATGTTACGCCTGCTTCATGTAGCTGCAGTGTGGTGACAATTGAAACCCGTTTAATTGTTTATGCTCTACCCAACTGTGATTTGAGCTCAGCTAATATCGTCAGTTAATTTTTTTCATAATGATACATAAAAAGGTTTCGTTGAAGAGCATAAGTGATGGATATTTAAGGCATTACACATCGTATTGTTCTATCTGTCAATAATGCTGTATTTCAATGTTAAACATGCAGTAAGGTTGCTTAAGGAAGAGTTGCAGCTGCTTCAAGAGCCTGGATCTTATGTTGGTGAAGTTGTCAAAGTAATGGGAAAATCCAAAGTTCTCGTGAAGGTTAGTGCCGCCATTTATCTTTTTCCTTTTCAAGATGGTTACATGTATAACTACGCAGAGTTGTATACCTTTATAATCTACATCTTAGTTTTAAATCTACTTATGTTATTTACAGGTGCACCCAGAGGGTAAATACGTGGTTGATATCGATAAGAACATTGATATTACTACAATCACACCATCAACCAGGGTTGCTCTTAAGAACGATAGCTACGTTCTCCATTTAGTTTTGCCAAGCAAAGTTGACCCACTTGTGAACCTTATGAAAGTTGAAAAGGTTCCTGACTCTACATATGATATGATTGGTGGGCTCGACCAGCAAATTAAAGAGATTAAGGAGGTTATTGAACTTCCAATCAAACATCCAGAATTATTTGAGAGTCTCGGTATTGCTCAACCGAAGGTGGTGTCTTGTGCTATGTTTCTAAATCTTTCTTTTGCCACTGTGTCATCTGTTATGCTGACTTCTACCCCCCCCCCCCCCCCCCCCCCCCCCCCGGTCCTTTTAGGGAGTTCTTTTATATGGGCCACCTGGCACAGGGAAGACATTGTTGGCGAGAGCAGTGGCTCATCATACCGACTGTACTTTCATTAGGGTTTCTGGTTCTGAATTAGTACAGAAATATATTGGAGAAGGTTCTAGAATGGTTAGAGAGCTATTTGTAATGGCCAGGTATGTATTCTCATGTTACCAAAAAAAATGATCGAACAAGCCGAAAGTGACCAAAGCCATGAAGTGTATCTAAATGTTACAACCTTTTTTATGTATATATCTAAAAAGTTAGATTAATATCTTAATGATTTAGGTTTTAATTGTTTTTGGTACATTAAATGTTTATAAAGCTAAAGGAAAAAGCCAGAAAGGAACAAAACAGTGATGATAGGTCAACCCTACCCGTTTAAAAATGACCCACTCTAACCCAAAACCTGACTGTTTTTTTTTTACGTTTCTTTTTTTCCGCAGGGAACATGCACCGTCGATTATATTTATGGATGAAATAGACAGTATTGGATCTGCTAGAATGGAGTCTGGAAGCGGGAATGGTGATAGTGAAGTCCAAAGAACAATGCTGGAGCTTCTTAATCAACTCGATGGATTCGAAGCATCGAACAAGATCAAGGTACTTGTTGCACAGTATCATCTCAAATATTTTGATATTTACTTTTAAAGAAGCTATATTTACACATCTTTTTTTTACTGTTCCAGGTTTTGATGGCTACAAATCGAATTGATATACTGGATCAAGCCCTTCTTAGGCCCGGAAGAATTGATAGGAAAATCGAATTTCCCAATCCCAATGAAGACGTAAGTATTCGTGATTTCATTATTTTGAAAGATAAAATGCCATTTTCGTTCCTGAGGTTTGGCCAGTTTTGCGACTTTCGTCCAAAGGTTTATTTTCCTGCATCTGGATCCAAAAGGTTTGAATCTTGCCATATTCATCTAGCTCGTTAACTCTATCCATTTTTCTCCGTTAAGTAAGGGGTCTTCTCGTCTTCTTTTTAACTTAAAAGGGCAATTCGGTTTTTTTGCAGGGGTATTCGGTCTTTTACATAAAGTGAAAAACACCGAAGCCCTTTAAGTTAACAAAAAAGATGAAAATACCCTGACTTAACAGAGAAAAATGGATGGAGTTAACGAGCCGGAAGAAAATGGCAAGATTCAAACCTTTTGGATCCAAATGTGGAAAAAAGAACATTTGGACGAAAGTCACAAAACTGACCAAACCTCATGGACGAAAATGGCATTTTACTACAATTTTTTTGAAAGTATATTCTTTCATCATCTTTGTATGGATATAATAATGTTGATGCATATCCTAACCTCTATTGTGTTTGCTTTAATTTGTATTTCATCTTCTTAACAGTCGAGGTTTGATATCTTGAAAATTCATTCAAGAAAAATGAATTTAATGCGTGGCATTGATCTGAAAAAAATTGCTGAGAAAATGAACGGTGCTTCAGGTGCAGAACTGAAGGTTAGTTATTGACTTGATTGTTAATAATTATCCATTTCTTTCTAAAAGTTATTATTTAATTATTATAAAATTATTATTTTGTAGGCAGTGTGCACAGAGGCAGGGATGTTTGCATTAAGAGAAAGGAGAGTCCATGTGACACAAGAAGATTTCGAGATGGCAGTTGCCAAAGTAATGAAAAAGGAAACCGAAAAAAACATGTCACTCCGCAAGCTCTGGAAATAAACGTACTATTTCTTTTTTCTTGTGTTGAAGTTCCGGGCCTGAGAATAGTCATGAGTCCGGACCTAAAAAACCGAAAGGATATTTACTCTCGGATATGTGAAATATCATATTGAAGACTTATATTAGCGGTTCATTCACACACTTTAAAGTTGCACTCTTATTAACAAAACAAGTCATGTTCCTAGTTCCTACATGTCATGTTGCAGCACATGCCTATCTTGACTCTTTGACAGGAATCTACATTTCGGTTCTGTTGCAGCGTTATAGTTAGCACTTAGCAGCGGTGTTTAAGGCCTAGTTTAGCCAGTTTTGGTGAGAATTTTTAGTTGAACCGCTAATTATAGTATAGGGATTAATAGCTCGGGTTGGGTGGGTTAGTTTGGCGGGTCATTGCTTCGATTTTGATCGTTTGAATCTGTTTTTTTCTTTCAAATTATTAGTTTCTATTAAAATTTAAAGTGATGTTGAATAATAGAAGTTCAACTGCCTTATGATTTATGTCGCCGGTTCGCTATAACCTATAAACTGTCAAATTGAGCTGTCATGGTCTTAAACTGGCCGACTTGTTTCGATTTGAATGGTTCAGTTGGTTTAAGTTTTCTAAGCAACCCTCGTACTAGTAAAAACCCAACCACCAAATCCCGCTTGGACGAAATTGTATCAACACATTACCAGACTAAGGATGAGAAGCGAATTTGATCTTGACAGTCAAACTTGAAACTCGAGCCATTCGGATGGGTATCGGGTATGAGATAGTCTATATTTCTGTGTATGGACGGTATGGTATCTAGATGTACTACTCATTATTCATGTGTATGGGACGGGTATGGTATTCTAGATGATACTTGACTCAATGATCCGAAACCTACGTACCCAATTTCATAAACCAAAGCAATAAACATTTTAAACTAAATCAAAACTCCTTGGATATTGAGTTAATACTTTCAACAGTTTTACAATCAAACATGAAACTAAAAAAAACAATACCTTTCTCAGTGCGATTCTTATACTTGAGGCGTAGAAAATCCAGTTCGGTTTATAAACCGACTCGGTTTTTTAGTTTGGTCTCAAATTGATTGGAACCGATTTTCAACACAAAATCCCAAAACCAAGCTGCTAGTTCGGGTTGGACTTAAACCGCTTTGGGTCGAGCCAGTTATTTTTGTAACCTTATACCAAACTAACCTAAACCCGGTCCCTTGAAGCTCATTTTCCTACTCTCTAGCAGCCATGCCCATGGTTTAACTTTAACAAGGGTTTGATATATCATGTTAGACACGGTACAGTAAGACATGATGACTTGAGACACGATAACTTATCGTGTCATTTTTCCACACACGAACAAGACTTGTTTAAAACGAACAAATACTTGTTTAGAAACAAATCAACACGAAATGACCTTGTTAACAAACATGTTTAGAGACACGATAAATATCACATGTTTACGAACCAATTTAGTAACAACATAATCTTAAATAATATTCTTAACATATTACCAAAAGCTCACAAACTACATAATCCTTAACATAATAATTCTTAGAGTTAATTACTGTTTTCGTCCCTATGGTTTGTCAAAAATCACTATTTCAGTCCATTAGTTTAAAAATTGTGATTCAGTCCTGTGGTTTCACTTTCGTAACCATTTCAATCCACCTCGTAACCATTTCAGTCCCTGTACTTACAGAATAAATGGATTTAAGTGGTTACGAAAGTGAAACCGCGGGACTGAAATTGTTACGAAAGTGAAACCACAGGGACTGAAATCGCAATTTTAAACTAATGGACTGAAATAGTGATTTTTAACAAACCACAGGGACGAAAACAGTAATTAACTCTAATTCTTAACATATTACCAAAAGCTTATAAAAGTCTTAACAAATACATAATCTTTAACATAATAATTCTTAACATATTATTCTTAGAAAAATTAAAACAAAAATCTATTAAAATTCAAATCATAACATCCATTACAAATATAAACAAGTCATTAACAGGTTGACAGGTCTTTTAACTTGTTTAGACACGAAACCTATTAAGCTCAAACACGAAATCTGTTAACATGTCATTTTGTTGTGTTAAACAGGCCATGTCGCCCTAACTTTAACCGGACTAGCCGGTATCGGTTTAGCCGACTCAAACCCCCCAAATGGCCGATGGATACCACACGCACAGCAGTGCAACCCTTAGTTTCCAAAATCGGTTCCTTCAGTTGACGTTGTTCGTTCTTTCACCACTTCTTGCCCAATTTCTTTAGGCCTATTTCAGGTAACAAAATATCCAAATCAAACAATTTTGATTTCTTATCTCGAATCATACAATTAGGTTAATTTTATTCAATTCTACTTGTTGTTTCATCTAATCATCTGCACAATCGGTTACAACTTTTGCTGATTTCCATTCGTTTCATAATCTAGGGTTTCCGATCATCAATTAGGTCAAATTTTGTCAAATGAACGGAGAATTACAGCTACAAGAAGCTAGGGCTTTCGAAAACCCTAGCGATTCCGATCCTCTGCTTCCGAATCGACGTAACCATGACTCTGAATCGCCATCGCCAGAATCGCCACCTGCTGTTGCGAGTTCTAGTGAGATAAAAGATGATCATGATGATGATGAAGATGTTGAAGGTGGTTGTATATCTACTTGTCGTATTTGTCTTGAATGTGACGGAGAAGAAGGTGATTAAATGATTAATACTTTGTTTTTATCAATTTGAGAATATTCTGTTGTTTAGTGATGGTATTTGTGTGTTTTTGTTTGATTTTATGTGGTTTGGTTGTATATATTGGGATAATTAAATGGTGGTTCTAGTTATATGTTTAGTATGTGGATTACAGGGATGAAAATCATGTTATATGTGACTTTTTCTGTGGCTTAAAGTTAATCTTGTGTTTAGTAATTAAGTAATGACGTAATGTATTGGTGGTGTGTTGAAAGCATGTATAGAGTTACTTGTGAATGTTATTGTACAAGGAGATAAGTTTGAGTAACAGATCATGGTTGCAGATAATTTTGTCAAGGCTTGGTTAAGTTGAGTTCTTGGTTTTAAAATGTGTGCGTCAGGAGCGTGTAACGCGTGTATCACATGATGCGGTGATGAGACCGCGTCGTGTTATGCGATTTCATGATGCGTATCACATGATGCGCGCCTTATGCAGTTGACCAGTGTTTGTACATATTGGGACCATGGTTGAAACTATGCAGTTATAGCGGTCCAAAATCATATAGCGGTCAAGGTCCGCTATATGATATATAGGTTATAGCGGTGGTATAGCGGTGTTATAGCGGTAATTTTTATAGCATGCATAATTTATGTATTTATATATAAATATAAATATATATATTTGAAAATATTGATAGCGGTATCAAAATTCATAGTAATATCATGCAAAATATTAGTAGTAATATCAAAAAATGAAAACATGAAAGTGGAAGTCCAACAATTTCTAGATTTAGGTTTAAATTTTGTTGAACGATGAAGAACCAACATCAAACGAATCCAGCAAATGAAGACTTTAGACCTTGATTTAGGTTTAGTTTTACGTTTGGGCCTTTACTTTTAGGTTTTTTTCAAACAAAAAGTTGATTAATATGGGTTTTTGGGTTGAAATATAAAAAACCCGCTAAAAGCAGTGCTACGACTGCTATACGGGTTTCAGAATAGCGGTCAAATAGCGGCATTTAGCACCGCTAATAGCGGAACCGCTATAGCGGACCGCTATGAGATCGAATGTCCGCTATAGCACGCTATTGACTGCATAGGGTTGAAATGGGTATGACTGTATGAGTTTATCGGTTGAGCAGTGGGTTTGAGTGTTCGAACAAATTAGACCATGGATTGGACAAATATGATGAGAGATGAATAGATGATGAGAATGACTTATATTTTAGTGTTTAAAAGTTAGCAAGTTAAAATATTATCTATAAATGTTTTTTTAGATTTTTTAAGAATGAACGACTCGCATACGTGATGCAGGCGCTTTGCGCATCACGCATCGGATCGCCACGACGTTTTTAAAGCCAAGGCTGATTTAGACTAACTGAGCCATGGTGTGTAGGTCTACACGTGTTTGGGTCTAGTGGATGTTAGCTAATATGTGTGAAAAGAGCTGATTACAGCTTGTTGTTACATGATATTAATTAATATTTGTGATGAGAGGTGTGGCTTGTTTCTAATGTTTGTGCCTTTAGCTTTCTATTAATCTTGGGTAAGAAAGATTACCCACTAATAATTGTATTATTAATTTATTAGTATTTACTATTTACTTATTTACTTCTTTTCTGTTCTGCAGATGATGATCTGATATCTCCATGCATGTGCAAAGGCACCCAGCAGTTTGTCCATCGTTCATGCCTTGATCATTGGCGGTCTGTCAAGGTGAGGGCCCACTGTTGTTTACAACGAATTAAAAATTTCTCACTTCTCGTACCTTTACGTAACACTATTACTCTTAACAGGAAGGGCATGCCTTTTCACATTGCACAACTTGCAAAGCCCAGTTTCATCTCCGAGTTGTTGAGTTAGAAGAGAACTCCTGGCGCAAAATAAAATTCAGATTATTTGTTGCCAGAGATGTATGCCTCGTATTTTTGGCTGTACAAACAGTTGCGTCTTCTATCTTCACCTTTAGTTGTTGATTTACAAGCTTATATCTTTTATGAAAGAAATTCATGATGATTGTTATCTGAGTAAATCAAATGTTCCATCAAACAGGTGATTGGAATGATGGGAGGTCTAGCATATCTTGCCGACAAAGACGGGTCTTTCAGAGATTCGTTTAACGACAGTTGGGACCGTATATTGTCGAGGCACCCTATACCGTTCTACTATTGTATAGGTAAGTTTACTCTTTGTATCATACAACAGAAATAAAAAAAAAGTTACAGATCTTCTTAGGCCTGTAAATGAATTGAACGTCTATGAACTGTTCGTGTGTTTGGCGGGAAGTTCGTTTATGTAATAAACAAACAAACATGAACACATGTTTTGTTCGTTCATTTATGTTCGTGAACGTCGTTTATGTTCCTTCATTTAATTTGTTAATATTTGTTCGTTTATGTTCATTTCAATTGTCCGTTATGTTCCTTCATTTATGTTCGTGAACGTCGTTTATGTTCCTTCATTTACATTTGTTAATATTGTTTGTTTATGTTCATTTCAATTTAAATACATAAGTAGTTATATTAATATAAATATGAAATTTAAAAGGAACTTTCTAACTATTTATATAAATATAACTAATTGAAAGTGGGCCTTTTTAGTAATATAATTGGATTTTCCAATAGATACATAAGTAGTTATATTAAATATTAAATTTAAAAGGAACTTTCTAACTACTTATATAAATATAACTAATTGATAGTGGGCCTTTTTAGTAATATAATTGGATTTTCCAATAGACTGAATCATAATTATTCACTAATTTATATAAAAAATACTTTATGTTCGTTTATGTTTAGTCAACTATGTTCATTTATGTTTGTTCAATTATGCTAATTGGTGTTGTTTATTGTTTGTTAAATTATGTCCGTTTAAGTTTGTTTGTTTATGTTCGTTTACGATCGTGAATTGTTCGTTTAGGTTTTAAACGAACGAACATAACCGAACATAACCGAACATAAACGAAGACGAACAAGAAGATGTGTTCGATTATACATTCGTGTTCAGTTAAAGTTAAATGAACAAACACGAACATGCCTTTGTTCGTGTTCGTTCGGTTCATTTAGCGGCCTAGTTTTTCTTAAAGAGCTATTTTTGTTTGACAGGGGTACTTGTGTTCTTTGTGTTGCTCGGGTTTTTCGGGATCATATTACACTGTTCTTCCTTGAACAACGATCCACGTATGGCTGGCTGCCAAAACTGTTGCTACGGATGGGGAGTGTTGGACTGTTTTCCGGCATCTATGGAGGCGTGTTTTGCTCTCGTTATAGTCTTTGTCGTCATATTTGCAATTCTCGGTATCGCATACGGGTTTCTCGCCGCCACCATGGCTATCCAGCGAATCTGGCAGAGACATTACCACATCCTTACCAAGAGAGAACTTACACAGGTAATGTTCTTACTTTGACCATGTTGACTTTTGATGTGAAGTGAGAAACTATCAATAACTTGTAAAACACACATGATATCGATTAAAAAACGTAGAGTTAAATGCCATTTTCGTCCCTGAGGTTTGGCCAGTTTTGCGACTTTCGTCCAAAGGTTTGTTTTTCGCATCTGGATCCAAAAGGTTTGAAATCTTGTCATTTTCTTCCAGCTCGTTAACTCCATCCTTTCCTTCGTGAAGTTTGGGGTGTTTTCGCCTTTTTTGTTAACTTAAAGAGCGATTCAATCTTTTCCACGTTACGTAAAAAGACCGAATACCCTAAAAAGACTGAATTGCCCTTTAAGTTAACAAAAAAGACGAAAGTAACCCTGACCTAACGGAGAAAAATGAATGGAGTTAACGAGGCGGATGAAAATGGCAAGATTTCAAACCTTTTGGACCCAGATGTGGAAAAACAAACCTTTGGGCGAAAGTTGCAAAACTGGCCTAACCTTAGCGACAAAAATGGCATTTGACTCAAAAATGTTTGATAACTAGTAAAGCATCATGTATTTGTTTTGTAGGAGTATGATAGTGGAGGATCTTCAAGGGTGTTACACCCCTCCGAAACTAGATCCGGAGCATGTGGAGCGCCTCAAGATGTTAAAACTTTTGTAACAAGACAATGACGTATTTCAAACGATCGTTTGTGAGTTGAGTCCCAATCCTTAAGACGATGTGATTATGGCTTGATGTTGTAGATATATGAAGAAAGAATGAATACCGGATTCGCATGGGCGACAACTTTCTTGTTTTTAATGTTTTGTACTCGTCATATTATGTCAGTGCTTTGATTTCTTTCTACAAAACTTATGACGTCTCTTTGAAGAAAAGAATATAATTTCAACTTTTTCTTGTACGCAATTCTTGCTTGTTTGCCCATTTATGGTAATGAGCTTGATCCTTCTATACTTGTAAGATTATATATTTTCTTAAACATATATATCTTCAAATCATGGTTGAAGAGTAGTGCAAGTTAAGCATTGAAAATTTGTGTTTTGAAAAGTTTTCAAGAAGTATAATGTTGTAAGTTTAGAAGATGTACGAAATTCCCTTGTGTCTAATTGGTTTAAGACAAGAGTTTAAAGAGGTCATGTTATGATATTACTCACCTTTATACTTTTTTTCTTCACAACCTAAACACTTAAATTACGGATAAGACATTTTTATGAACGAAACATAGTAAGGTTGTCTATAGGATTTACTCAGTATGATATGTTTATTGATGTCAATGTAGTCTTTCTCTCACCCACGTCATAAGGCCATACGATGTTACTCCATCATCCTCATTCTTCACATCAACCTCATGTCACCATCCTTCCGTTCCATCCCTATACGGTGTTACACCATCATCCCCATTCTTCACATCAACCTCATGTCACCATCCTTCCGTTCCATCCCTATCAAGGGGCATGGTTAACCTTTCAACTGCTGTTGAATCCATCACATGACCCAAATGTCTAAAACGTTTTGCTAGTATATAAAACATACATTATTTATGAACTCAACATCTCTCCGTCAACAGTTAATATAACACTTGTGTAAGATGTTAGAAAACGATTAGTAAAGCACCTAATTATACGCCCATGAATTCATAAACATAATAAGAAAACTCTATAAATATTATTGAACCACAAAGTTTTAATTTGTAGTTGGATGATCCAATCATCAAAGTTGATTCATAATTACATAAAAATCGACATTGTAACTATATACACTTAAATGAAGTTGAAACTAGCCAATATGACAATTGTGATACAAGGGTATAATTGTAACTCAATACTATTATACTTTACCTTATCTTTGTGACCACCCTTCTTTTGTTTGCTTCACCCCAAACACCACTTTCCAATCTACACACTACACACTCTCTCACACACTGAACCATGAAACTTCACACCATCACCACAACCACCACCACTCTCCTCCTCCTCCTCTTCCTCCACACCACCACAACCACCACCCTATCACCACCCTCCACCACCCTCCACCCAAAACAACTTAGAGCCCTCCAATCTTTATACATTCCCACCACCCATGACCCTTGTACCCAACCCCCCACAACGCCACGACCTGCGACGGCGCCACCCCCTTCCGCCACCTCCTCTCCCTCCGCCTAACCAACTGCTCCGACGACCTCTCCCTCTCCACCACCGCCCTCTCCTCCCTCTCCACCCTCACCTCCCTCACCTTTCTTGACTGCCACACCCCCATTGTCCACTTCCCCACCTCCCTCACCACCAATCTCCGATCTTTCACCTCCATCAACTCCCTCCAACACCTCACCGGAGTCTTCCTCAGCCGCTTCTCCAACCTCACAGACCTCACCATCTCCGGCGACACCATCAAATCCTCCGGCATCCGTATCATAACCTCAAAGATGCAATCTTTAACCACTATAACCCTTTCCAACACTAACCTGACAGGTTCCATCCCCAAACATTGGAATCCAAAGCTTACCCACATGGATTTTTCCAATAATAAGCTCAATGGAACCATACCCACTTCATTAACTCTGCTAGAAAGCTTAAAGTTTCTTAATTTATCATCAAATCAGCTAAATGGAGAAATACCCACTTCATTTGGTGACTTGATCTCTCTCCAAAACCTATCTTTATCTTCAAATTCTTTATCCGGGTCAATACCCGGATCCATTTCCACCATCCCAAGATTGACCCATTTGGATCTGAGTTCAAATCAGTTCAATGGGACCATCCCCAGATCCATATCTGAAATCAAGGGTTTGAAGTACTTAAATCTTGCACATAACAGTTTTCATGGAGTTATGCCTTTTAATGCATCATTTATAAACAAGCTAGATGTGTTCAAGATTGGTGGGAATGATAACTTGTGTTATAATCATTCAACTATTTCAAAAACTGTTTCAAAAAAATTGAAACTTGGGCTTGCTGCTTGTGATAAACATGGGCTGCCTATCTTGCCACCACCCGCAGCCGAAGAACCGACTTCAGCTGATGATATTAGTGGTGACTATGATGATGATGGTGGCAATGTGAAGAAGAAGAATGGTGATCATGATAATGGGCCAAATAAGGTGGTTCTTGGTGTGGCAATAGGCTTTCTGCTGTGGTGTTTTTGATTATTTTCTTGGTTATATTGTCTAAATGTGGTGGTAGATGTTGTTGTTGCTGTTAGATTAGTTGTTAGTTATTGGATATAAGATTGAAGATTGATATTTGTTTTATTCGTTTGTTGAAGGTGATGAAGCGCTTGATAATATGATATGATATACCACGGAAATGCTGTTATTATTGTTATTGGAGATTGAGATATTAAAGAAAATTTGTTTTGTTTACAATGATGGTTAGTGAGATTGATGGTATGTGTTTGGTTTTGTTTGTTTTTACTTTTTGTTAAAGTTTAATTAATGTTCTTTATAGTTTGGCAACAGTTGTGTGTGATTAAGACATGTTAGTTTTGTCTGTGATTAGCTGGATTTCACTGGATGTTACATGACCAAGATGGAACCATTTTCCTAACACTGTTGTAACACTTTGTTAAGTTTAAGGCTGTAAACGAGTCGAGTCAGGGTGGGATCGAGCTCAAGCCTAAAATTAATTGCGGCGGCTTTGCTTAGCTCGAGCTCTAGCTTGAAGTTAAACAAGCCTAATAATGAGCCAAGCTTGGATCGAGCTCGGCTCGGTTAAAAAATGAGCCAGCTCGGCTCACGACATCTCATTTTGAGTTTACTGACATGTAACCAAGCATCAACCGTTATACGGGTCAAGTAATAAGTCGAATATGGGTCCTCCGGGACGTATGAAAAGACCAATGTGGCTATACGACCTATATGAGAGGTTGCTGTGGGCACATCATACGGCCCACATAAAGTTACGTCTTAACAAAGAAATGACTAATATGGCAATTATTGTTGGATAATAAACATTAATTGTTAATAAGTTTGTATATTATAATAAACATTTTAGCCATCTTTATTATTTTTTTTTCTCAAAAATTTATGCAAATGCCCTTTTTAGGGGAGGGGACTTATAAATGTGTTGTTACAAAGTACAAACAATTTTCTCAACAAAAAACTCTTTGAATGACAAATGTGTCATTTGTTTTTAAAATTGTATTGTTACTAAACATTAAATAATAACAACATTATTTAAAATAAACTATTAACTTTCTTATCTTCTATCAAAAAAAAAACAAAACAAAACAAAAATATCTTTTCTTATTTCCCTTGATTTTCTCCAAGATTTTCTTTTCTTTCTTCAGGGTACAAAATTAAACTGAAGAAAGATCTGATATGTATATAATATATTTATACTTGCATTGTTCTGGACCTCTGGCATATATTGACAAATAAAACAAAGAGGATGATGGACCAAACCAATTGACCAAGTGTCATCTTAGATTCTGACCATCAACCTGTTGACCACTTGGACCATCATCACTATCAAAAACCAAGTGATCACCATCTCTAATCAACTCAATCTCATCAATCTCAGCACCTTCCATGTTCATAACCTTAGACGCCACGAAACCGAACTTCCTAACACCGATATCCAACAACTCTTGGAACGTTTGCGGCAAAAGTACAAGCTTCCCGACAACATCGCCTTTCTTAGGACAACTAACGATCACCCGACAGTTTTCGCTCTTTTGCAAACTGACTCATCCGAGGAGAGACCAAGTCAACATTCTTCTTGCTGTTTGACATTATCCCAAACAGCGAGTTATGAAAATTGTTAACCCTTCGTCTTTGATGAGGTTGACTTAAATGACCCTCGTGGTCCCCATCTTTGTAAACGGGTCGGATCAATGACGGGTCACTTTTAAACCGTCCAAGAAACTGGACATGTCGTGACTCGGCTCGCTGAAATGGCATGAGTGACGCCGTTTTGGTCAACTCGGTGTAGTCTTTTTCCGTTGACTTAACCGATAAAAACAGTTTTCTAATATCGTGGTGGCCTTGTTGGTCCGCTAGGTCTCTAGGGGTCCAGCCGTGGTTGTCTGGTTTGTCGATTTTGGCGCCTTGGGTTAATAAAAATTTTACCATTTCAATGTTGCCTTCACAAACTGCCACGTGGAGGGCGGTTGAGCCGTTGGTTTTGGGGATGGTTACATCTCCGCCGTGCTTGGTGATTTGTTTTAGTATGTCTAGCTTGTTTTGCTCGGCAGCAGTGCACGAAAACTGTCCCACGTCGCCGGATAATAACGTCGCGCCGTTGTCTTTTAAGACGGTGATCACTTGTTCATGGTTTCCTAGTATGGCCTCCCATAGTGGTACATTACCTTCTGAATCTGTATAGGTCAAAATACATACAAAATTAAATAATAAATAATAATAATAATAAGGGAAATTGAATTTTAATAATCTTACCTACATTGATGCAATAATATCTCACTTTTAAAAATTGCTACTAACAGTCCCGTCTTTTAAAAATTGTTGTTCTCGTCGGTCTGAAATTGGTGACGAGGGACCATTGTGAACAATATTTTTGAAAGGTGGGACTGCAATAATAATTTTTAAAATTAGGATTATTATAAATAATAATAATAATAATAATAATAATAATAGTTATAATAATAATAATAGTTATACAAGCTTTAATGTATAGATGATTGATGGCAACGTGGTAACTATAATAGTTGACTTTAAAAAGTTTATAACTGTTATTGAGTAATAATATAAACGTGGATGATGATGCAATTGTATAAAAAAATAAAATAGAAAAAAGGCCATGAGGTGTCAATAATTCAATTTATTGGACTAACAAGTGGATATAATTTGGAAAATAATGACACGACTTAAAAAAATAATATTGTCACATTAAGAATTTTGCAAGGGCGTGCAATGATTTAAGGGAAATTATAAACTATGTTATTTTGATCGGTTAATCCATCAAGTCAAAGCAGATCTGTTGACTATTTGAGTATTGGAAAATGAAAATTTGTTTTGCTTTGAGTATATGGCAAACTAGCCGTTTCTTTTTCAACCCGTTACCAACGTTTTCAGACAGGGGCGGACCTAGTGCATGGTAAGGGGCAACGCCGCTACCGCTTGGCGCTTCGGCGATAGTGTAAAATTAGTGTAAATTTTGGAAAAAATTGACGTTTTTTCGATTTCGTTACTGCTTTTTTATAAAACGTTACCGCTACGAACGAATCCTATATCCGCCACTGTTTTCAGAACTGGGCTGAATGTTAAACCGGTCTCCTTACCACTGGGCGGACTGGATGTAAGAACCGGATGGTGTCGTAAAACTAATAGGGTAAAATTTGAAAAAATATAACAAATAAACCCGAATCAACACATTTGATTATAAATTACCTCTACTATTTGGATCAGCTCCATAATCTAGCAGCAGCAGGACGCAGTTAATATTTCCTTGGGACGCTGCAATGTGCTGCAAGTTATCGGAAAAAAAAACAATAAGTTAGGATATGCATTCGGGTGGATCGGGTTTTGTTAACTGTATTAATTTTTTTTTAATTTAACTAAATCAGAAGGAGTGACGGCGCAACTTGTTGCCCGTCTACCTTCTGTTTTGATGTAACTTCACAAGTTTTTTTAGGATGTGAAATGAAACGAGGCCTTAAAGTTGTTTGTTAAAAACAAAAACAACATACCAAGGCTGTTCTTCCGTTGTTGTCGGACTCATTAGCATCAAGACCGCGTTCTAACAACTTCTGCAGTAAATGATCATCTCCCCTAAGCGTAGCAAAGCATAAACTCAACGGCAAATCCATCCTACCGCGTGCCAGCATATGCTCGGTTTCTAGTAAAACTCCCTCCATAATCGGATCATTTATTTCTTTCAAATGCTGTTCCATTAACCGACGAAAAGTAAGGATTATCCTAAATTTTAATTTTAATAAATGTATACAAATTACAAACCTTGAGGAGGTTGTTCATGATAACGGTCCCATCGCCTACATTGGCTTGAATAATGTTCAGAAACGTAGTGCGGTTCAACCGAAGTAACTGGCTTAACCGTTTGGTCCGAACTGTAAAGAGTTGTGGTCTGTAACAAAGCACCCCAATCTCACCGCAAAGTTCACCTTTATTAGCATCCCCGACGACATGTTCAACTCCATTTATCGTGTGCACGAGTTCCTGATCAAATTATTAACCGTCAAACACCGTTAAATAAATACATTATTTTTAGAATAATTAAAATAAAATTAAAGAAATAAAGAAATTCAAGACTCACTACGGCTCCCGAAACGAGAATATAGAAATCGGTGGGTGCTTCGTTCTGCAAGATGACATCTTCCTTGGCGGAAAATATTCGGCTTTCATTTCCGAAACCTTTAGATATGGTAGCAAAGGTTATTAGTTTAACGGCGAATATTAAACGAAAGTTGATAAGTAGTGAAAAATGAAAAGTACCAGTTGAAAAAGCAAGTCGTTAGACACGCCATGGAACAAGTAAGCCTTGTCTAAAAGCGAATAAAAAAGAAAATGAGAAATGCTCGATCGAATGGCTTTTGGTAGCGAATCGAGACTTTCCTGTTGCTGAAGTCCCTCAGAATCGGTTCTGAATTTCAAGCATAAGTGTGCAAGCATCTGATCTTGCAAACGAGCTGGTAACTGGTTTCTCTGCGCGAAACTTGAAGCGGCCTGGATCGTATCCCTCTAATTTAAAAAAAAATAAGTTTGGTTCTCATAATCAATGTTTTGAAAACTGGAACGGACCGGCCGGTCTGACTGGAAAACCAGAAGGTTGAACCGGATTTGTTAGGGGTTGAACTGCATTTTGATTATATTTTTTTCAATTTTACCCTATATATTTTTATAATATTTACGGCATAACCCAGTTCTTACATCTGATCTGACTGGTTCGACCGACCCGACCAGTAGACCAGTAAGGAGACCAGTTCAAAGTCCGGTCGAGTCATGGAAACATTGCTCATAATCACAAAACAAGATTAGTGGACTAAGAAACAAATGTACTTACAAATTGTCTAGTTTTGCTGGTTCCATGAACAACCAAGTTGGTCATGTTACCGATCAAATAAGATGTCATTCCGAGATTAAAAAGCATATAGCATATGACGAATATCATCTCCCTTCTATTTTGGGCATGCAAATCACCGTATCCGACGGTGGTCAACGTTGTAATTGACCAATACATAGATGTCACATAGCGAATCCACAGACTTTCTTTCTTGAAATTCTCATTACCGAACCCGATCCAAGTCTTACCTGGATTCGGGTAATGAGCAGCAAGGTAATAGTAGAAGCACCCAGCACAATGCACTGCGAAAAGTGTAACCTACACCGATAAAAATTTACATAAATTTAATTCACATAATATTAAATTCACGGTTGTAAAAATCGTAAATAGCCTCCGATTAACCGCTAGTCGGAGGTTCACTGAGTAATTTTCATCAAATCGGACAAATAATCGCTAGGCGGTCAAAAGTGGTCAAATTCAGTCCTAGTTGGCTAAAAATAGGTGGCAGTCTAGCAATTCGGACAAATCGTGGCCAAAACCTGTAAATTCAGGCAATTAATCCTATCTACTTTAAAATAAGGGTCGAAGAGGGTGTTAAAACATGTCAAGTTTAAAAAATTACATATAAAAATGTGTGTTTATACATATAAAACTAAAAATTACATATAAAACCTCAATCTGATTAAACCCGATTAATCGCTAGTCTGTACCCCACCAGCCGAGCAATGGGTTACATATAGTAGATTTCGAGAAGTCAAACCACAGTTTATGTCCAGAAGTGGTTAAAGTTCCTATCTTTAATTACCAAGATCACAAATTTAGAGTCATTTTTCATGATGTATGAGATTTCATTACACAAATCGACTAAAAAATAATAGTGGTTGTTCTCATCTCAGTGAAGGCTTGGCCTGGGGTTTTACCCAGGTTCGAGTCCAGGGGGGCGCAGTTTTACCTATTCCACGGGTTTCTACGCATCAGGGTGTGCTACGCTTTCTAGCGGTGGTCGAGTAGTCGGCTCTTTGGACATAGCTCCGAAAGGGTGGGTTTACACGTGGAAAGCAGTTAGCTGTTCAAAAAAAAAGTAAAAAAAAAAACTACTTACAGCAATAAGCTTGGCACATCTGACCCAAAAGTAGTTAAAGTTCCTATCTTTCTCCAATCTGTTTCAAGGACAAAAAAGTTTCAAACATATAACATATTTGATTATATCATCCAAAATATTTTTAAGTTAAAAACAAGGTACCTTGCGAATAAGGAACTAACTCTGCGCAACCGCCAGAGTCGACACATGTTAAACAAGCCATAGGTTTGAAAGTCACCACTGGAGAGTTTTGTAACTAATTCAGAAGGAATAGTGGAAATGACATCGAATGCCAACCCAGTGCGTATATATCTCCAAGCGATCTTCTTTCGATCGTCCACAAGAAGGTAGCTACTTTTGTCAAGGTATGCTAAGAAGAATGTAAGGACAATATCAATCGCAAAGAATCCATTGACAACGTTGTCAATGATGGAGAGTGGTTGTCGCGGCTTTTTCAGAAACCCGAATTCAAATGGGATACCCACGCGGTGTACAGGACCAAAACGACGAGATATGTCTGCCATGCCCTGTAAAATGATAATAATGTTTGTCAAAAATGGATATGAGTGAAAACAAAAATGCTAGTTTTTGCATTGTTTTAGATGGAACCAGCATGCCATTCAGGCTAATGTTACAATACAAGAAATCATGAAAATGATACAACTGCTATTAGAGATCAGAAATTTTGTAACGAATGCCCGTACCGTGCCATACAGGCTTTGATCGAACATATACGATACAGTATTCATTTACAATTTAATTTAGTCAAATTCAGTATCCGTACTACATGGTATGGTACCGTTCATGACTTTTGACAGCACCATGCCACCACCCAGTACCGACCCAACATATACGATACAGTATTCGGTTTGATTTTAGCTAAATTTCTGTATCTATACTATGCGGTATGGTGCTATTCAATAATGGTACCAGTACGGATCTTATCCCTAATGCTATTGATCAAATTTCTCATAATATAATAATACATAATAATAATAATAATAATTCACTCATTCTTACAAAAGGAGTCAAAATTAGCCATAGTAAAAAAGGTGGATCAGAATTTTAGATCTGCATGTTGACTATGAACAGAATGATATAGCATATTTAAATAAAATGCACTTCTCGAGGACTAATACAATTACTAAAATATGCAGCATGATTGAAGAGTAATCAACCACTTTGTTGACAACATGAACTCCTATACAAATCGAGATCAAGATGTAACACTCTGCCCCCCCCCCCCCCCCCCCCCCCCCCTTCTAACACTCCTACTCTACTTTACACGAATAAATTTATAAAATTAAACACGTGTTAATCAATGTTTTAAAAACTGGTTTTTTAATCGTACCTGGTTGCGCTTAGAAACAGTTTAACCAGTTGTAGCGAGTTGTACCGGACAATTCAACTGGATTGTGTTAATCAATGTTTTAAAAACTGGTTTTTTAATCATACAGGGTTACGCTTAGAAACAGTTTAACGTTGTAACGGTTGTATTGGAAGATTCAACCGGGTTGACCAGTCACCCCAATAATTCCATAAAAATACAATATCACTAAAAAAAAATCCAAAACTACATGATTCCATAATAAAAATCAACTTTTTCAACAAAGTTTTATTAAATAAAAATTACAATCTGTTTATGGCATTGAAGTGTTAGAATGGATAATGAAAAGATGAAGTTCGCTATCATTGCTAGTTTAAACTCAAAATCTTAACATGAGATTAAACTAGTAGGGGCCGGTATGAACTGATATTACCAGGATATACTGGCGGTTCGAAACCCTACCGTAACAATGAATGGTAGCCAGTTCAACCGGTATTACCGTCCAGTTCAAACCGGTATTTAAAACATTGGTGTGAATATCTGGTAGCAGTAATCAAAGTGATTATAATATATTCCTATATGTATATATACCTGTAACGGCGATCGTACGGAGATATGATGAAACTACGGAGTTTAACACGGCGGTTGCTGCGAGCACCGAGGGACGGTAGGATAGCGGTGGTGAGACTGTACTGGCTGTGGCTATGGCTACCGTCTCGGGACATCTGTTCGAGTTCTTGAGTACCACCGCACATTGAAACCCTAAAAACGCCATATTTGTTGTTCTTGACGTGAGTATCGAAGATTTCCGCCATTTTTAGCAGGATTTTAATTATCTTCAACGCCTCTATGTGCCAAACCACCTCTATATATACATACAAAGGGTGTTAGTTATTTTATTATCCTTTATTGGGTTTTATTTATAATAATAATAATAATATTGTTGACTAAATTTAAGGATTTTGATAATTGATAATAATAAGAGTAAACTGTAATTTTAGTCTCTGGGGTTTGGGCAGTTTTGTCATTTTAATCTAAATCTCAAACTTTTTGCATCTGGATCCCAGTGGTTTCAGTTTTATTGCATTTTGGTCCAAAAGTGATATTTGTCTTCTAAAATCCTACTATTTTGTCCTTTTTTAGGGGCAAAATGGTCAGTTTAAGCATTAATATATATATATATATATATATATATATATATATATATATAAACCTCAAACTCTGCTTAAAATGATCATTTTGCCCACTGAGCAAAAGGACAAAAATCACTTTTGGACCAAAATGGCAATAAAACTGAAACCACAGGGACCCAAATGCAAAAAGTTTGAGATTTAGACTAAAGTGGCAAAACTGCCCAAACCTCAAGGACCAAAATGACAGTTTACTCTAATAATTAAGTATGAGGGTTTTGTACTTTTGTAAACATAAAAGTTAGATGAGGATTTATAATACCATAAAAATAAGAAACTTTCTGTATTTTCTCATATAAATTTATTTTTCTTTAATTGTGGTGTATTCGAGCTTAGCGGCATGTCTTTTCATAGCTCAGGTATACATTCATATTCCATATCTTACATGAAATTACAATTGTTCGTTATTAGATTGACGCTCAAAGATGCGTCAAACCATTTCAGAAAGAAGCTGACTGGCTCGTAAAACCTATTGAGTTGCTTTTCAAAAGAAATTTTCTGGCAACAAGATTTGAACTCGGCACTCGGGTGAACATGTAACATCCGTCAAAAACGGATTTACCAAACCCGCTCCGTTTATCAACCGAACCGTCAGTCAAAAAATTTCGTTGCGAATTAAATGCCCAAAATAATTTTAAACGATACATAATCAATTATTATACGGGAATATATAATTAGTTTTTGAAAAACTGTCAAAAATAAGAAAATAAAAATATTTTGTTCCTGCCGGGTTTCGAACCCGGGTCAGTACCGGTTCAACCACAAGTCTTAACACACAACACACAAACCACTGCGCCACTGATGTTATTTGTTAAATAATAGAATCATTTAATTGATAACATGACGTTACGAATTCAAAACCGGCGCCCAATAGTTCAGTCGTCGGAAATCCCGGAAATCTCGCGAGTCTTAACGACAACTTACGTTATAACGTAAACCATTACTAAGACATCGGTTATAACCGACGTCTGAGTCCGCGACACCTTCTATAACCGTCGGAGTTTTTATAACCGATGAATACAGTCGGAAATCAGACCAGGTTCTTCGACGATTTGCCCTATAAAGACCACCTTGAACTTCTGCAAACCTTTTCGCTCAAAACCACACATTTTCTCGGCAAAAATCCACTCGCCGGAATCTTTCTGTTTGTCGCCGGAAAACCGGTTTCTCCATTTCCGAGCCTTATTGAACCTTCTAAGCTTATACCGAAGTCACCCACACCCTTTGTAAGCTTTCTGAAGTTTCTCCGCTGCAAGACACTCGTCGCCGGAGCCTATTGCTGTCGCCGGAGTTCTGCCGGAAAACAGAGGAAGACAGTCGGTATACCTCTTCGCTTAAATTCTTTTTCTTTTCACTTATATCTCACCATGATGAACTGAATCACACTAAGAAACCGATTAAAACTTCGAACCATTCTGTTGTCGATTTTGGTTAAAAACTCAGCGAAGAAGATGAAGTCGGTATCATATAAGTTTAATTAAAATCAACTTATTACTCGGGTTAGACACACAGTCCAGCGGTGGACTGTGTGCACATTAATCATACAAACGTCTCGAGTTCGAATCCTGTTTCACACGTCGCCTTAATAAAAATGATTTTTTTTATTAACCGAACCGGAGTCATACTGGAATATGTTAAGTATATTAATAACCGGAATAATAACCAAGTTAGACACACAGTCCAGCGGTGGACTGTGTGTATGTTTATATCACAGGTCACGAGTTCGAGTCCGGGCTATTGCACCGACTCGGACAATTATCTATTTTTTTAAAAATAAGACAGAAAAGGAAATATACAGTTTGTGTTTAAGTATAATAAAAATCAGTTAAGTTATCAAGTTGCACACACAGTCCAGCGGTGGACTGCGTGTTAGTTTAAGCCACAGGTCCCGGGTTCGAGACCTGTGGAGCGCACCGTCCGAATTGATTTAAATCGTTTTTTAAAAATAAAGGATTTCTGTTTAATATAATTAATATATATATATAATTAAAATCAGATATATAACGGGTTAGACACGTAGCTCAGTTGGTAGAGCTGCGTGCACGCGTACGGGAGGTCTCGGGTTCGAGCCTCACTCAGCGCACCTATATTCCGACTCGAACCGGTCAACGGTCAGGTCAACGGTCAACGGTCAGAGAAAAAATCAAATTTTTTTATTATTTTATTTAATTATTTTAATTAAAAATCAATTAAAAATACTTAAAAATAACATTTTTAAGGTTAGAAAATAGCCTTAAACTCACAAAATACACCCAACAATCCTACTAAAATAGATTAATAAAATCCGTTTACTTATCAAACCATAATGCGATTTATCTAGGTTAAACTCACTCGTGGTTAAAACCACTTCGGGTGCATTCAACGTCATCAACCGAACGCACCCACTGTGAGTGAATCTTACAACTCCCCCTTTTAAATTACACGTTTTGGGGTGTGTCATGTGTTATGAAAATAATTAACTTATTTATTTAAACTTGTGCCATACCACATCATGACCTAAACTTAGATTGTTTATATTGTTGTGATTACTTATTTCCTTTTGTCAAATTATATGAAACTCATTCATTAAGCCCATCAGTTCCTCGTGGGAGACGAGTTGAACAACGCGTGCCACAAATTAAATTCATTATTGTTTATGTGTGTATCATTGAGTTTATATTGTTTGTAGTTGTGTCATTCATATTATCATGTTTATGCAATTCATTCATTAGGCCCCTCAGTTCCTCGTGAGAGACGAGTTGAGCATCGCGTGCCTCTAAATGTTCCATTATTGTTCATGTGTGTTTCATTTAATATCTTATGATTGTTGATTAAGTTTACATCTATTTTTACTCATGTTTGGTTGTGCACATATTTCATAATCAATTTAAATAAATTTGTTCAAATGTTTTCCATAGGATTCACTCGCCAACATTATGTTGATCCAAAAACCCTTTTACACATGATACAGGTGAACAGGTTGAAGCAAGGAAAACATAGGATATGCCTTAGAAGAGAACAAAGAAGTTTAGATTGTTAGTTAGAACATGTTGTAACATTTATTGTAAATTTCCATTTAATTTGTATTAAAGAATATGAAACGCTTAATAAATGTCATGAGCTTTGATGATAACCCAATCATGCCCCGATCACCTTTTCCGCTGCGGGTCAGGGTGTGACAGATTGGTATCACCCCCCCCCCCCCCCAAGGGAGAGGCATGTAGTGATGCTGGACCAGAAGGCTTTTGCCTCTTATAAAAGTCCGTTAACAACTTTTTATGCATTAAAATCGCTTCACATTTTAAATTTAAATAAAGTTGTTGATTTTTATTTATTAATTCTACGTTAGAAAAGAATTAAGATGAACCAATGTCTTAAGTTGGGCACGTGACAAAACAAAGGCCGTTCAATTATAATAAATAATATTTTAAAAATAATAGAATAAAAGTATATAAGCTTGAATGACATAACACAAAAAAAATAAAATAAAATAAACATGTAAAATGGTATGTATAAAAATTACATTACAATCACTATAATGTTAGAAACAAATGATTTTATCATTATTATAATGTAATTTGTCAAATAATGTTTTCATGATTTTATTTGATAACAATTAATAACAATAAGAGATACTTTTTGTGTTCAAATTTAACTTAACATGCTAAGGGAGTTTTTTTGATTAAAAAACAGGAAGAATGTTGTTCTTTTAAGTGCAATAAGGAATTTTTTTGATTAAAAGAATAGAAAGAATGTTCTTTTAAGTGTAAAAAAATTGTTAAAAGAGTTTTGTGAGAAAAACAGAAAGTATGTTGTTTCTTTATATGCAAAATACTGATAAAGAAATTTTGCAAGAAAAAACGAAAACAATATTAGGTTTTTTAATGATATTTGCCATAATAAGTAAGCACATAAATACAGCATGTGGCTACCCATCCTTGAAAATAAAGTTTTAACAAAATTAATCCTTTTACTTTAGTGCTAAGAGGCTTGGGTTTTTCAATTCAGACTTAAATTCAATCATCACTTGTGTCGTATGGATAAATATGCAATGAAGGATTTTAACTAGGCATTGTGTGAGGTTGTCAATTCAATTTCCGAGCGCAACTTGGTTTTCGTCCCATCATGTGTTACGCCAGAGAGTTTTGCTTTTGTGGTGGCATAACGACTGTCAAGTGGTAGCCGACAATATGGTTTCCCAAGGAAACGCCCAAAAAAAGTCAAATCCTGAATGCAGCGTGAGCCCAGTTAAGACAACATAGTCTGGCTATAGTGGGATAAAGTGGGGCTCTCTGATTTAAAGAGTATGATAATCTTATACATGAAGTTTACTGTTTAAAAAAAAAAAAGAGTTTTACCAAAATGGTTTTATTGCATACATGTATTTTTCTAGCTTTATGGTTTCGGTATCAAGAAATAGCGAGACACGATTCACCTTTAATAAATATCTAATTACTATTCATTCTCATGTATCTTGAAAAATATGGCTTTTGATAGCACGTTATTTGAATGAATTTAATAGGAAGGTTGCAAGCATAAGGAAGAGTATCAAGTAATTTTTTAGTTGAATATTGTGATCACATTTATAGTTCGTTGAATCAAAATTCTTTCGGAGTGCAACATTTTATGACTTCACCTAAAATGGGTTTATTAATTGCTACAATGTATAATATCATACTTCACGTGTGAGCATGAAAAGTAACCTATTATGTAAAAGTAACATTGTGACATTGTCTACTATTCCACACATGATGATTCATCATTCACCTAGATGAGTTATGAGTTATGAAAGGGGTGTGGTCTTAAATTATGTGCCTGTATGCGTAACTAAGAGCAAACGGCGTATATGAAATACCATACTCAAATTAAAAACAATACAACACTTAGTAATTCTCAAAGTTCGGTGCAAGCTTTGTAAGTGTGAAGATGCCAAATAAGGATAGTGCATTCAATACGGGTGGCAGAGCATGCAGCTAATCAGGGCACGCCAGGCTGTGATCATGCAACCACCATGATGGGAATCGTGCAGGAGACCAGAAATACAAAAGGATAGTGACGTGTGATCAATCAGGTTGCGTCATTTACCGCTCCATGATCTCTACTCACAACGGATAACAGACCTGATATCAATGACAACTCTCAAGCCACGTGGCTCCAATCACTGTGCGCTAGCACCCGGATCCTCTGGTCACACTAACGGTCGTGACAAAGGGGACAAACAAGATATTTTTTGATGGTGACGTCCGGCCCAAGGCCCATACTCGGGATAATCTGTCAATCTCCAATGATTCACACTTATCTTGATTTTCCAGCAAACGACGCTTTAGCTTAGGAATCTCCATATCTTTACTAGCCAGTTCTCTCTCCCGCGCGGCCAGTCGCTCCTTTGTGTCTTCCTGCTCGAACAAACTAGTAGTTGGATCGGCAAGTTCTTTTTCTTTCAAATAAAGTTCAGCTTTAGTTTCTACCTAGTCCTGCTCAGCACGCTCGCGGTGTGACCTAGCCTCATCCAACTAGGCTTAAAGCTCAACATTTCGTCGTTAAAAAATGGTCCCTAAGTTTGGTCCATTTTAGTCACTTTAGTTTAAAAAAAATGTATCTGGATCCCTGAGGTTTCATGTTTGTTGTCATTTTCAGCCAATTGACAAACTGGGTTAGAATTTTCTGTTAATTCTCCCTTTCTTGTTGTTTTTCCTCACTTAAATGAAGGGTAATCGTCATTTTATCACATAATATATTTTAGTTAAACGACAAAAAAGAGAAAAGTTCATAGAAAATTATAAGCCGGTTTGCTAAGTGGATGAAAATAGCAACAAAAATGAAACCTCAAGGACCAAGATACAAAAAGTTTTATTGAAGTGGCAAAATTGACTTAAACTCATGGACGATTCTGGCATTTTACTCTTTTAAACATTTTGTAATAAAAAATATTAAAATAATAATTAGAACTATTAAATTTTATATCTATGTAATAATAAAAGCCTCATACAAATACAATACTCATTTTGAAAAGTTATATGAATAAAAAAGGGGCATCTCTTGATATAGACTTTGAACTGTGTCACCTAGTTTAACCTCCACTGCCCATCTTTCTTTTTTGAACGACATCGAGCTCCCATCCCCACCCCTTTTATAAAAGATGGATCTATGATTCTCCATAAATCCATCCTCAATATGTTCCCTTTGTAGCATCTGCAATATGCCAAAAGGCTTGCTTTGCTTTGTGATGTCTAGGAACGATGACAAGTAACAAACATAGTCAATGCTCATCAGCTGTAGTGACAGACAGACCGACCTAAGATATATTCTTTTTTGTAGTCGGGGGATGCAATTTTGGACCCTTTCAAGCGATGAATTACTCTAGGCGTATTCAAGCGCTAACCATATTTGGCGTGCCTGAGATAAACCCAAAACTTCAGCAACATCTTCTTCAGAAAGAGAAGCATTAGGAATTATAACCGCGTGTTGATCACCCGTTATGGTGGTGGTTGACCCCATACTTTCACCATGGGTTAATAAATAAAAATGGTTAATTAACGTGTTCATGTTCGTTCGTTTAGAAAGTGAATGTGTTTGTATTCGTTCATTTTTTTTCACTAACAATTCATGAACCTAATGAACAAATATAAATGAATATTAAAGAACACAAATTGACAAAGATAAACGGAGACACATACACACGCACAAACTTTGTATTAATATTAATGAGCATAAACGATCATTCATAAATACAAATGAACGCAAAACATGAATGCATATTTGTTTGTTTAACTAAATGAAAAAAAAATTGTTTGTTTTGTTTAATTAAAAACTTCTACTCCTCTCCCTAGAGTTTTCCATTCATAAATGAACCGCTATGTCAACTTGCCAAGCAACTCCTCAATTGAATGCCTTAAGACTTCCAATATTCAACCCATCTTGCTCTCCAACTTGCTAGTTTATTTTTATAAAAATATAGTCATGCTATCCAATCATTGAGATTGGCGGGGAGTACTTCCCTCAACAGTAATCAAGTTTCTCGAGCGTTCAATCAAAGTCACTGAAGACTTTTTGTTACTTTAGCTCGACTTTCATTAGGTGTATAAATTAGGTAAATTCTTTTATATAAATATAATAATTCTGTAAAATAAAGCAAGACAAATAAAACATATATGAACCTTGATACTAATAAGTAAAAATTTATTTCTAAGTAACCTAAAGTATGAGGTAATATCGAAGAAAAAAACTACTAAATAATAATCAAGTTTCATAATTGTTCAATTCATTCATATTTTAGTAACAACTTAAGATTCATATTGTAGTAACAACTTAAGATTCATATATGTTTTATTTGCTTTACTTATTTTATAAAGTTTAAGATTAGTGAAAAAATTTCCTAAGGCAAGAACATGTAATGAAAATTTTGAGTGATTTTTTAGGAACGTAAAAAGTTTACTTAAATTTAGTGTGACACTTGCGAAAACTGGTTTCTATTATATAAAGTTGCTCCTTAAAGTAAGTAACAGTTCTTAATCAAGTTAAATTTGAAAGACTTTATAAACTAAGTAGAAAACTTTTGTTAACTAAATTTTCTTTAACATCAATATCTTCACATGTCATTGTTGGATGGGGTGCTTGAATTTTTTTTAACATCAATGTCCTCACATGTCAATGTTTGATGGGGTGCTAGTTTTTTTTAACGACTAATAGGACCAATCCCATGCGCTTTTGGGATACTCACTGGAGTACTGGACCAAGCGGAGTACTCCGAGAGTAACCCGAGTCCACCATCAATTTGGGGAAAACCCGGTAACCCAACCGCCCGTAGGCATGGCGGTGAAATTACTGGTAAAACTCGTTTGGCTCAAGGATCGAACCCAGGTTTTTCTGGGTCTCCTATCATTGCCCACCTGTGCCTCACTCTGCACCAAGTGAGAATTGGACCTACATCTCCCTAGAGAAATGTATGCCTACCACCACTTAAACGTTATGAAAGAAACGAGCACGCTCCCTTTAGGAAAGAAACAGGTGGGATGTCCTTGGGTATTCATAATTAAATACAAACCTGATGGAACCATTGAGAGATACCAAGCATGGTTAGTGGCTAAAGGCCACTCTTAAACATACGGGATCGATTACTCCGAAACATTCTCCCTAGTAACCTAGATTGACACAATCCGTGTTCTTTTCTCTATTACTGCTAATGAAGGATGACCTCTATATTAATTTGATGTTAAAAATGCCTTCTTACATGGAGAATTAAAATAAGAGGTTTATATGGAAGCGCCACCTGGATTAACAGAGATATCAACGCTTGGTTGGTAAACTCATATACTCTCGCATACTTATCATGTTGTTGCATATGCAGGTGGGGTAGTTAGTCAATTTATGCACTAACCTCAAGTGAGTCACATGGAAGGAGTATGGATATTAGATACCTCAAAGGCACAACTAGTTATGGGATTCTCTTTCAACCAAACAAACATCTTAAGATCCAGGAATATACCGAAGCAGATTGGGCAGGAGACAAAGGAAATCGAAGATCAACGTCTGGGCACTTCACTCCAATTGGTGGAAACTTAGTTACATGATAAAGCAAAAAACAAATTGTAGTAGCTCTTTCGAGTGCGAAGCCAAATTTCGAGGGATTGCAAGAAGCCTGACGAAGGTTCTGTGGATATGAAAACTTCTATGTGAGATAGGTTTTTCTCAAACCTCCGTTAGTAGCATCATGTGTGATAACAAAGCAGCTATACAATTTACAGAAAAGCCTGTACAACATGATCGTACGAAACATGTGGAGGCTGACAGACACTTTATCAGAGAAAAACTTGAGGCAGGAATCATAGAGCTTCCTTCATTCGATCAGAAGACCAACTAGCGGATATATTAACCAAAGTCGTTAAAGGAAGAATCTTCAACCAGTGTCTTGACAAGTTGAGTATTGAAGACCCCACAACTCAACTGAGAGGGGTGTTAGAAAATAAAATAATTGAACTCATCAGAAGTCTTTCATCATTTCCTTAATTAGGAGCTAGCCTATAATTGTGACCGTTGAATTATCAAAGGAGGAACAATATTTGTGTGATTGTTTCCTTTTCTTTTTCCTTGTATCCAGTATTTAGTTTTTTTTATTTCTATCGCTATTCCTTATACGAGATACTAAATCAGTTTAGTATACAACTCTTTTTAATATTTCATTTGCAAAGAACAAAAGCCGTTCATAACGTTGAGCTCGAGCATTCCTCAGGACGATTTGAGACGTAAAACGTGGTTGCATTGCGCCTCTCTTCTTTCTCCTTATCTCATCTCCTCTTATGTTGTTTCGATTTCCTGCTCAAAACCAAAGGAAATATAGAAGAATGAAATACATAACATGTTAATCAAATCATTCTTATCAAGGATGAGTAACATATAAAATTAGATATCAGAAGGATAACATTTACAATTTTAAAAAATATACATGAATTGGTTTTCAGAACAGATAGATAATTGGATCACAGAAAATAAATTCATCAGGTATTTGACTTCTCAACAAATAATTTAAGAAAGAGTCGGCTGTGGAAAATACTTGTGTTGTGGCATGTGAATTGTGATACACCAATAAGTGCTTCATCGGTAGAATATGAACATTATAATATATCAGATTGACAAAATGTCATAAAAAGTATAAACAACACTCTTAGAGGCTGTTTGGCAACTTCTGAATAGTTAAGTGCCGAAGTAGTAAGAAGTCTGAATCATTAAGTGTTGAACCATTAAGAAGTCGGAATCATTAAGAGCCAATATAATGCTTAACCGTTTAGAGACAAATATCTGAGCAATTCAGATTAGAGATGTTAACCATTCAGAGGCAAATGTTTGAACCATTTAGACATCTCCCCACGAAACAAACAGTCTGAATTATTAAGTGTTGAACCAGTAAGTGCCCATTAAAAATTAAACAAACAACCCCTAAATCTTTTGAGAGATGGTTAATCCTAGTAAAAATCTTAACGTTATGTATGTTTTACTTGATGTCATTAACGGACATTATATTTTTTTTGAACGCGAATCCTCCAAATGAGCTACTAGCGAAATTCACCACATCGGGATACACTCGCCTCCGAACCGGAGAAAACCCTCACTTAGGGCCGAAGCCCGTGAACACTCGCCCGAAGGCACGACAGTGTGGTGAGGTAAAACCCGCTCAGTTCAAGGATCGAACTAGCCATCTCCACCTATTCGCCTAGTCTTCCATCATCACCAGGTGCCACAGAAAATAATGAGAATGGCAAGAATCGAACTTGAGCCCATTATAATACTAAGTCTCTCTCATACCACTCATCACCACCTCATTAGGTTGAAATTATATTAATAGGGTTTTATAAGCTTACCAATAGCAAGATGTGATTTTAGAAAATACTATAAGCTAAAAAGTGGATAAGAATTGGAACTAAAAAAATAATTTATAGAAAAAGTTCACATATGCCACATTAACAACATAGTTTTAGAAATTTATGCTTCAATTACGTTTGAAATTCTGTAAGATATATAATACTACATATATTATTGTTGTTAATACATTTTAATATTTGTAGTAATTTAGTGAAAACTTAAGAAAGTTAATCTTATTAAAATAGAACATGCTATGTCATCCAAATGGTTTAGTATTTTGTTTTATCTTATAAATAATAATCAACATTTGTTAAAATTGGCTAAAAACATAAAACATATATAAATTGCTTAAACTAAATAGTAAATAACCAAACCTCATATGTTGATGCAAGTTATGGCATATAAAATGTGTAATAATTATATTTATATTTAATATAACATAAAATTACAAAACCAATAAAAGAAGTTTGTGAGAGAATATGAGAGTATAGAAAACGTTATTGACTAATTTAAATGTGTATAACACTGTATTTAAATTATTATGTATTAATAAGAAAAACTCATAAATCACAACTACCCTATTTATTACATAATTCATTTCCTTTTGTGGGAGGTTGTTTGACTTTGTATTTTGATATTTTTGGAATTAATTGAAGATCTTAAATCTTATTATAAAGTCAAGCAACTGCACACGACGAGGGCCCATGCTTCTGTACACAAAGGTCAACGGTTTCACTAATTTGACCACGCTCACAACGACAAGAGTTTACTCTAGAATATAACAAAATAATCATTTGAAAACTTATGACTATATTAGTAAACACCTATCTAATCGAGTATACTAGATTATGCTCAAATTAGGTAATTGGAGATTTGATTTTCACAAGCTCTATATGACTAAATTTGTAAAACTAACAATACCGTGAGACACGATACGAGAAGGATTGGTTGTTGGGTTCTTCTCATAACTACCATCTAGCGTGAGAAGAAGTATTGCTCCGAGTAAATTGTAAGTGAGAGTAGTAGAGGCATGAGACGGATTCACCTTGATGGAGCATTATAGTATTCATAGCTGGAGGAATGAGAGATTATTGGACGAGACGTCGTTAAGAATATTTGTGTAATCCCTTCTCTACTGACCGTTAGTGTCCGCATAGGAGGGTGTGCGTCCGCGGCCTCTCATTGGTCACACTTCGCTTTTAGGATGTCCTTGTTGTCTCTTATGTATCAACTGTTGGTGGAGGTTTGGGACGATGTGGATTCGTGCTGTGTGATTACTGATTGGCCAGATGTTGTTGTCACTTGTACTTCTTGTCTCTCATGCGATAACCGCTGGTAAAGATCTTGTGGTCAAGTGGTTCACGGATTGTTATCGGTTGGACGTCGCTTTCACGCTTTTGTCACTTGTTTGCTGGTGTATCCTATGTGGCGAGTGGACCCTATGAATGACTTGTCATGGCTAGTTGATCGGTTGTGGGTCAGATATCGGTTTTGCCCGGACCCACCATATTGTGAGCCAATGACATATTGTCTCTCGGGTAAATTTATCAATTCAAGCAAATAAATACTACTACTAATATAAACTAATAATAATAATAATAAAATCACTCTATCCCTTTATCCGTTATCCAATATATTAGTTGACTTTTTTAAAAAATTATGGATGTGAGATGGTTCATTGTTTAACCTGAATTATTTTTTAATCTCGAGTTATTAAATTAATAATTTAAAATGTTTGTTGAGCGACATCCTGTACTTCTATATGTGGTGGCATCGTGGAATTACTAATTATAATAGATGTATTATCAAGTTACAAGACTTTTATACGTAAAAGAAAAAAAAAACATATTATAACAAGATATAAATAGTAAGTAATCATTAACTCTTCCTCAACTCACTCTATGTAAGGTTGTTAGGATGTACTTAAGAAACTCGATTTTTAGCTAAATGGTGTGGGGTTATGGTTGTGACATAATATGACACGTAGGAACATGAATGAAAGGTTACACTGCCCGCTTGTTTGATCCACCATGGTTTGCATGGATTAAACCATGGTCCTCCTTTCCATTTTCTAAGAAATCTTTTCCTTTTTTCTTTAGACAAAGACAGGGGCGCAGCATCATTGAGGCGCGAGCCCCCCCCCCCCCAAAATTTTTCGCTCGGTAGTGTTATATATGTAGTTTTCGTATAGAAATTTTGAGGTACCCCCCCCCCCCCCCCCGGTTTTCGAGGGCAAGCTTCGCCATTGGACAAAGATACATTAAAATAAATAAGTGGATAGTGTTTTGGGTCATGACCACACCCTTAATGTAGTGGTTTTGAATGGTGGATTAGAGCAGTGGCGGAGCTTGACCAAAAGTTCTGAGGGAGTGGAAAGTCATGGGACCCAATTGGTATATTGTATAAATATTTAGGCAAAATAATTGGGGGACGATTCTATATAATTTTAAATTTTCCAGACGAAAAATCGAAATTTTACACTTCTAACCGAAACATTGGGGGGCGGGTGCACCCCTCACTTTACATTAAGCTCCGGCATTGGATTAGAGTTGAGTGATATGACGCTGAAATGGAGGGTTATAGGGGTTATGACCACACCCTATAGCCTTATACAAAAACATCAAAAAAATGTCTGATGTTTGAGTTTATATACTAAGCTTATCCATAAATCAACTTTTTGTTAATTTGTTGCCTTTAAAGAAACTAGGGTTATAAACTTACAATGGGCATTTAAAATTATGAAAAGCAAATTTTAACTACATTAATGCAGAATGACATCAATATGCTACTTGTGTTATTTAAGATCAACTAGTATTCAACACCTCACATGAAAACATATACATTGATTGTTAATGCCCTTTGTGTATCACACTATACACAATTCAAGTCTCCGTAACTCCTAAACTTTGTGTACACCGTCCCTCTCTTTCATGCGGTGAGTGAAACTAAAAAACACGTAACGTATCTCTTTACGAGTGACATGGGCGAACCATAGTGGGGGCGGCCGACCCTCCGAACTTTTCACTCAGTAGTGAAGAATATATAGTTTTCGTATAGAAATTTTTTGAGTATATACGTTTTCGACCCCCCATTTTATAGAAATTTCTTTGGTATATACGTTTTCGACCCATCGGTCGGAAATCTCAAGCTTCGCCACTGCGAGTGAGCATGTGTCTACTCGACCCATCGGTCGGAAATCTCAAGCTTCGCCACTGCGAGTGAGCATGTGTCTACTCCAAAGACACCATTTTGATTTTGCGTATTGAACAAGTAAATAACAATAACCAATAGGGTCTCGCCCAACCGTCATAGGTTTGGCAAGGACGCTAAGTGTGAAAAGACAAAAACCAAGCCTAACATTAGGCTTTCAATAATGGATTAACATGTTTTAGTTTTGAAGGACCATCATTATGTTATTCAAATTTATTGTATATGAAAATTATTTTAAACATTAAAGCTAAAACCTATTTTTGAAAGTTAGTTTATTGTTTTGTTATGTTGGGGCCCGCCTGATTGGGGGGGGGGGGGGGGGGGGGCAACGAAATGAACAATAGATTTTGTTAGACCACGTGTAGTGGTTTGGGTGAATAAGGCCCCTACTCTTGGGTGTTTCCGTCATGTGACAGTACATTCAGTAAGGGGCATTATATTAAAAAAGGTGGTAAACAATTAAATAAAAAAAACATCAAAAAAAATGTTATTGGGCAAGCATAGGAAAAATTGCATGTGATTGGAGGAAGGTATGTTCTTGGGCGCGAATGAAATCACGCTAGGGGGGCTTTTTTTGCAAAATAGCGCCGAATAGCGCCCTAGAGGGTGGGGATGGGGCGTGATTGAGAAGAAAAAGGTGTAGGATCACGCCCACTACGGATGATCTTATGTTGGGGACTGATTGGGCCTTTTGGCGATGACAACCTTATCACCAGATGACACATGTGTCGTTTGTTTCATACCTGCATTGTTCATTGAATCATCGTCTTTCGAGTTTATGGGTTGGAACGAATTCAAAAACTCACGTTATTAATAATTATAAATATGAATATGTAACTAATTTAAAACAAAAAATTAAAACTACTTTATCATTTGCAATGTTAGCAAAATATGAAGGATGTACATGTTACAATATATGGAGACATAATTTATAAATTGATCAATAAATGAGGTTTTAGAAACAAAAAAAAAGAACTAAAAATTAAAAAGGCGGGTGAAGCATCTAGTTCGCCGATTCAACCAACCAACTCGCCTATTCAACCAATCACCTTTATAGTTAGCTAGCAGATTTACTGGTTAAACCGGTATCATTTGTATTATAAGATTAAAAAACAATTTACACCAACAATTGTGATGAGCGGAAACAATAAAATACATTTTTGAATAGTACTAGGCAATAACGCCTATACACCAATTCACGGGGAAACACAATAAATCTGATCGAACCCAGGACCTAATAGTCCTTAAGCCTTATCTTACCCTCAAAATGCTACTAGACTATAATGTCACGGCGTGTAAACAATAAATGATGTCATCTTCTTTAGTCATTATATATTTATGAAAATAAAGCTATATAATTATAATAAAATACAATAAAACTTGGATTTAAGAAACACATTTGTTTCGACTCTTGATAACTCCAAAAGGTGGATTTCTCTTATGTGTTTTAGACAGCACATGCTCAAGAGTAGCCAGACAATCTTGGGGTCAAATATAGAGATGATGAACGACGGATTAGAGAAATAACATATAATATAAAGGTGTAAAACTCTTAAATATCATAAAAAGAGTTTTTCCCAGATTGTATTATACTCTTGTGATCCAAAAAAAATTCATACGTATATTATATTATATTATATTATATCATATCATAATAACTTTTTTTATATTCATTTACACTCTTATATTATAATATCTTCGCATGGTGGCACCTTGAGAAACCTTGGATAAGGAGGTAAAAAATATTGTTTGTGTCTTGGAGTTTTTTTCTCGACGCTCCGGTATAAATGTTGTTAATAACGGAGTTGTGTTCAAAGTTGAGTATTTTTTTTGTATTGTACATATATTGAGTGCAGGTATCATGACGAACACAATCTATACCGACCGAGTAACATCAGTGTCGTTATTATCATAATAGTATCGTTATTATCAGAAACGGTACTGATATTAACGGTTATGGTTTGTAAAACTTGACTTTATTTTTTGAGTTATATTAGACAACTTTTGTATAATGAAACCATTGTAAATAGTTTTAATTGCATCGTGAACTATACAAGTAACGGGACCGTAACAAACCACATTGTGTTCAGAATAGTGTATTTATACAAAGTAATGGGACCGTAACAAACCACATTATGTTCAGAATAGCGTATTTATACAAGCTAGAAATTCAGGCTCACACTCTCAAATAAAAGGTGACAAGTTGGACCTGTTAATTGAATTTAGATTGAGTTTTATCTCCAGTTATTGATTGATTTAATTTAATACAACTTGTTATTAATGTGAAAATTAAAATCATTATTTGGGAGATTAAAAAAACTTGAAATGATTTATGAAATTACAAAGAAAATTTAGAACTTTGAAAAAAAGTATTGGGTGGGCCAAGTGGCGCCAACAAGGCAACAAGTAAACAGATGGGTAATGGGTGGCTACTGGGTTTTTGTTTTTTGTTGGGCTGATGTCACACAGGAAGCCCAATAACTTAAGGAGCATGATGCCATGATCTATGTGGGGTTATACTTTATAGTCATATAAAAAACCGTAATTGAGTATAAATAAATACAAATGTTACAAATTTGTTATTGTTTTATGAGTAAAAACTATAAATTAGTTCAAGTTTTACATTAATATAGTTTTCAACGTGAGAGTATTATTCGTCCCAAGGGACATAAATATATATTAACTTTGTCAACATTTAAACTTTCCAAGAAACTGAGGCATCTAAGGGACATAGTGTGCCGCGTTTACATCATGCAAGGTGGAGGTATAAGAGTATATAAAAGTATGTTAGTTTGTTGTTAAAAAAGATCGAGAGTATTTAATATGAAGAAATAAATAGTTTGAAAATTTTGCGGTTCAAAATAAAATGCAAGACTTTTAAAGTATAAAAAAAAAATCCTATAATTATATTTACATTGTGGACAACTTTGATTTAAGAAATTAAATCAAGTAGGAGTGATTTGCCATTTTACTATTTTTAGCTAAAATGTTCCCCATGTTACATTAGGGTGGAGTAGTCGGTATTCCCCTCTCTAACCTCGCCAATCCTCTTTGTCATGTCAACTCCCCTCTCTACTCTCCATTTTGCACTCAACATTGGTAGCACAGTACTTGTTCCAAGTAAATATTTGTACAAATCCAACCAAAGTGACGTCCCGAAAAAACTGAGGTATGACAATTGACTAGGTCAAATGGGTGTAAACCAAGTGTTTTCGGATACTCGTAAATCACTTTATTAATCAATGTAGATTGTTACTTTAACAACATACTCATTTATACTTTCAGGATTCAAAAGACCTTACCATTAAGTTAACTAACCCATCGCCAAGTAAATAACAAAAATCTCATGCATAAAAGAAGCTAACCATATCTTGGAATCACTTGGTAGCCAATGACTCATGAGATACTGATGATTCAACCTTGAAGAAAGCCCAAAGTTATACTGCACCCAACATCAACTTACAGATTCATAAGCCAGGTGTACAACCATCCAACTTTGGGCCTGGAAAACCAACTGTAAGCATCAATAATATCAACACAAACCAATTAAATTGATGCAGAGTAGTGATCATAGTAACAATAGGTGCAGAAGATGACAACAAAGGCGTTTTTTTTACAATTATACGAATGTTCAAATGTTCAATGAAGGTTAAAGGAGCAAAAAATTGACGACTGAAAAACTTATATTTTAAGCATTTCCTGTCATCTATCACGGATAGTATTTGCAGTGGAAATTAAGTTTTTTTAGCATAATCAAATGCTCATCGTTTGATATATGCAGAAACATACGAAGGTTTGTTACCATTGTCTCTTTTTCCACGTTAACGGTCCTGACGCATGTAACGCCTCAATGGTATTCGATACGCCTGCATTCTAACGATGGATTCGTTTCATATCCACCTTGACAAACTGACTCAGCATCACTACTATAGCTTTCGATATCTTCAAAAGAATTCGACTTAGATTGGATATTAATCATATTATGGTCACTATACTGCAACTACCAACAGAACATGTAACACTATCATCATTTGCGGTTTTTCTGAATGCACTATTTATATCTTCTCTTGCCACGTCAGCATCTACCTTTTCGTGTGACGTGGTGATTACGCTTACCTTCTTTGAGTGATCTTGAATTTAAGGGAGATAAATAGGCTGATCCTTTGCGGAAACAATATGCGATTCTTGTAAATTGTCTACTTGTGCACCAAACTGGAGGCTTTTCATGTATGAATCCCTCTTTTAGAAGTTTTTTGTTTATCTTTGCAGCCAGAATTTAAATCGCTGTTTAAAAGCTTCTTGCAGTGCGTATATTTGCTATTTATATGAACCTGCTTGCTAACAAAGAATAAAAACTTATTAAAAGTTTAAAACATCCAAATGTAAAGAACTTTAGATGCGAAAACATAAATTAGAATTAACAAAGTAAAAGTTTTTTCACATATACTTCCTCTTTTATATTTCATGATGCCAAGATTTGTCTTTTATCCCGAATCACGGTCCTCAGAATCTGTTCCTATATGAAAATGAAGTGTATATAAAAATAAGTATGTGAATCAAAAGTAAAGTAAACATAAACACAGATAACCAAACAATTCACATCTTTTGGGAAAAAAATTATATTCATACGAGTAGGATCAAATACAAACTGTAAGAATCATTTAAAAAGTGTCACGTGGCATCTAATCAATTATAAAAAATGATAAAATAATAACCTAAGTAATATCAATTATTTTGAATTCCCTATAATTATACTAACAAACAATTAATTCTTTATTTGTATCTTCTTTTTGTTTTCAATGTGCTGATTAAGAAAAGTGCTAATATCATTCACATATGTGCTAAAATCAATTATCTTAATTAATTTTCATATGCTAATATAATTCAAAAGTGCTACTTTTATGTATATAATGTTTTGGTATGTGCTAATTTACTTTTTTCAAGTGCTAGGATCTGTTCTTACGCTTTGTAGGATAAATATGGTTTGTCCTGGAACCAACCCTAAATCACCCAAACAGAAACACATACACACATACAGATCATAACCGGGAACAATTATTTCACAAATCCGATAATCATAAGCTGTTGTGACAAATCAACCAAACACAAGATCAAATCAACAAACAAAGGATCACCACGGATAGTGAACACAAGGAGTCGTTTGGACGCGCATTTTGAAAGGATAATCCGATAAAAAATCATCATGAACAATATTAAAAAAAATATATCCAAAAATGACAATTAGCAGTTATGAGGATTTAGATTATCAAATTATCCAACAAACTAAGATATAACATGACTAAAAATGGCAAAAAAAACACTAATTATCGTTGCGATTCGCATAAAAACATCATCTAAACCTTATTATTTCAAATCTAATTCCTAAATAACCAGAATATTATCATCCACACATCTAAAACTAATTATTACAACCTCAATCCACACTCGAAAACACACAATCACACATTCAAACACACATTCATTAACAAACATCTAATTTTTTCGAGAAATTTAAGCGGATTACACAAATACAATCCGTTACGTTGATGAAATCGATCCGATAACTAAAAAACGAACAAGCATGATAAACGAAGTCGGATTAACATCAAATGTGATTAGAAATTGACCGAATAAACTTCGATTAAGCAGCAGATATTAAATTAGATGAAGCTAATAACTAATAACTGACAAATTTTTTGACTGGAATTTTTTTTTTAATCAGCAAACAACTTGTAGTTAAAATACCAAAGTAACAAATTACAAACAAGTGGCAGGTTAACGGGCAACAAGCTGCGCCGCAGCCCCCTTTTGAATTGCAAAACCAATCCTACTAAAGACGAAACGGCCCTTAAAGGTTGAAAGATTACTATTCACAACCTGTTGCACCGTGTTTAGAAATTCCACAGCCTCTGGGGCTAGGGACCCAAATGTATCAAAAGCGAATGGGATAAACACGTGTTGATTCTCTAAACAAGCCTTCTCGTGTTTAGCGACCTTGCCTGATTCCGCCTTTAACGCAGCCTGGCCAGCAACAAAACCATTATCCCTGAGTCCAACAAGAGGGGACACTCCTGTAAGGTCCACACAAGCGTGTTTTCCCCTAGCCCACCCAAACACAAGAATATCAGCTGGCCGAAGAGTAGACCTCCCGTCGAGCGGATCCGTCAGAAAGTTCACCGGAGCCTCCTTTTTCGCCGAAATCCCTGCCCGCTTTAGAACATCATAGAGAATATCCCTTACCAAATCATGTCGGTATTTAAAACCAGGTAACTCCTTACAGTGGACCGCATGTTCGCCAAAAGTATCTAAACAAGCCTTGCGACAAACTGGGTAGGGCTCATCAACCGGAAACAGAGGTATCACTTAAGATGTCGGTGTGGATCCGAATGGTGAAATTGATTGAAGCATATGAAGGAATTACTGACCGTTTGGATGCGATTGATGAGAGTTGTGGATTTGAAGTGCAGAAAGAGGAATGTTGTTGTCAGGAGAATGAATTGTATGTATGTATGTATGTATATATTGTATCTATTGTTGATGTTGTTATAATACGCTTGACGTATACTACGCACCTTTTTCTCCTTATTGCCGTATTGCAGTGATAAGTTTGCTTTGAGAAAAGGTGAGATAAATTATTAAAATTTATGGTTTGTTAGTTTTGTTTTTGATTATTGTTTGGATTTTATAATAATAAATTTATAGTTTGTTACATTGTTATGATTATTATTGGATTTTATAATATTTGGTGATTATCCAATTCACTACTTTCTTGCTTTGATTATGTAGATTAAATACAAATGACACCATTTTAGGAGTTTTAATTTGAAGAAGATTTGAAGTATTAAATAAAAAGGTTTTAAAAATTTGAATATTTAAGTAGTAAGTAGTAAATGAGATTTGGGGGAAAAAATTAATGCGGTTCAATCTTATGGTATGATCTGGTTCAACTAGTTCAAACGCAAATGGAATTAAACGGACTTGTTATGTAGCCGACGAGGTCTAGTTATGAGAACAATGGTTAGAGACGAAATGGACACCACCATTGACAATGGTTTGTTCACGTGCAGGGATCGAAACAAGTTCAAACAGGTGATGTGTAAGTATTATTTAAAAACAATGTTTGAAAATGAACGTAGCATTAGAGAGAGAATTGATGTGCTTGAAAGAGAATTAATCGGATGTGTCAATTTCTAATAAAAGAGTTAATGTTTTCTCCCTTTTTGTTAGCTAGAAAAGTAAAATAATTTTACATGAATTTAACAAATTTCTAACGTTAATATTTAATCAAATTTAGGCACACTAAAGTTCACTCAATATACCCTTTTTAATATTGAAAAATATTTTACATGAATTTAACAAATTTATAACGTTAATATTTAATCAAATTTAGGCACACTAAAATTCACTCAATATACGCTTTTTAATATTGAAAAATATAAACATAAAACTTCACTCAAATATGATACTTAAACCAAACCCAACTAAACGAGACTTAATCGTTTCTTGTAGATTTATGTCACCCCTAAAAAGAATTAATATATTATTTCCCTCGGGTCTAATATCCATTTGAATTCCATTTAAATAATTATCGATTCATTTTTAAATATTGCAAAAAGGAAAGGTTAAGGAACTTCATTATCGTCTATACTCTTTATTTATAAACACATTTTTATTAACTTTTTATGCATATTTAATTTCTTAGTTTTCAGCTGATGACATATAGTTAGAATTTCTAATATAAAGCAACTTATTGTAACCATATATATTTTCCCACACAAAAGTATTTTCTTTTTTAAGTTTTATTTCCTCCCGCATCGCGTATAACGGGAATGCACTTACAGCCTTCATCAGATAACAAATCCATCAAACAACAAGCCAAAGCACAAAACATGTCGAGCCTAAGTGTCTACATGTATTCTAACAAGACACCATCGAGTTGACCGAAAATCAAATAAATTTTTTTCTACATTCTAAGATAAATTTTATTAACTTTATCATCAAGATACAAAATATAGGGTGGAATTGCATTTTTTAGGAAACTTGCCAATCAAGTTAAGTTTGGAGTTTGATTATTAATTTTTTACCTCAAAGTCAAAGGATGATACAATGGGCCAAATTACCCTAAAATCACATTACATAGTGCTTCTAATTTCTTTGTGTTCACTAGTAGGATGAGAAAAGAACCAAAGAACAAACCCACAAAAAAGCAAAACGAGCGGAATGACGTGGATCGTGTTTTCTCTAGATGACTTGCAGTGTTCCTTCTTTGTGACATCCGGCGAGATGGGATCATAAACCGGCAAGCTATCGTCTAGCGGCTGAGCGGGCTTCCTTGGCGGCGATAGGTTGAGGAAATACTCATCAGACCGGAACATAGTCGCTGATGAAGATCGGTGCATTCTCAAATAGACCGAAGAAACCAAGGATCTTGAGAAAGAGATGTAGAATGAATCAATGGTTGTTCAAGATTTTATATAAGGAGCTTTTGTTTAGCTTACTAGCATCATTGCTTCAGCCTAAAGTGTTGGGGTGGGGGTTGACTCTGAAACAAAGAGTAAAAAAAGGCAGAAATGCAGTCTTCTTCAAGCAGCTGCAAATGTAATCAAAAGCATATGCATGTTACCATGGCAAAATAGAATACAATATGTAGGGGTGCAAACGAGCCGAGTGGCTCAAGATCGGCTCGAGAAAAAGCTCGGCCTTATTGAGCCCAAGCCCATCTTGAGCCAAAAAATAAAGCTCGTTTATTTGTTAAGCCCAAGCTCGAGCCTGGCATGTGAAGCTTGTCAAGCTCATCGAGCTTTAGTGTAATATTAGTTTTTATTAATATTTAATAACATTTACCCTTTATTTAAAGTTGTCTAGTAAACGAGCCGAGCCGAGCTTATTTAAACTTGTTTACGAGCCAAGCCCGAATCTAAAAATAAACTAGTTTACGAGCCAAGCCCGAATCTAAAAATGAACTTGTTCCTAAAGGATCCCGAGCTTCACTTATCGAACTCGCGAGCCTAAACAAGTCTGTATTTATATTATTTTTGTTTAATATACTAATTGATGGATAAAAATGAGCCGAGCTCGAGCTTGAGAAACTACCAACAAGCCGCGCTTGAGCTCGAGCCTGGTTGAGCTCGGGCTTGGCTTGGCTTGTTTGCACCCCTAATGTCAATATGCAGCGAAAGGTGCACTGAATCAGTGATTGCTTCTTCTAATGTATATAACATTCAAGATTTTCAACTAATTCTGGTTTTTAAATGAAGCAAAAGATCAAGAAAAAATAATACCATATAACATTGCAAAAATAACAGCACAGTGGGAAAAAGCTGGTAAACTTCTGTAAATGTCGTGTCGCAAGCTATTGTCTCTCTTTTAAATGTATAACGTCATAACTAGCATTTTGAATGGTCAATAATCATACGGTCTTTCTGTTTGGCTTCATTCTATATAGAACTTGTTTCTGACAGGTGGCAGCGTCTTACCAGATGACAACTGAACTTCATACCCGAGATCAACGTTCATTAACCGATGATTTGCTTCAGAACGGCTCATTGAAAAATTAACACGGATCTCATCCCCTTCGTTTACACGAACAGGCGGGTTCAAAAGAAAGACCTGCACAGAGCACAACAAAATAAATGTCCTTTAACTATAGCAATCTACAAAACGGTTATAGTATTTCCTTTTATTTGATAAGTTTTAGTAGTTATTAAACTTAATGATACCAACCTGTTGACCCCAATGTGTGCCGTCTTCGATGCTCGGAGCCGTAGTCAACTCGACATCACACTCAGCAGGATTCTCCGTCCTTCCCTATAATCATAAAAAAATAAAAACAAAACAGTTTAGCTAAATTCCAATAAATAAAAAGTAAAATGCCATTTTCGTCCCTTAGGTTTGGTCAGTTTTTTCGTCCAAAGGTTAGCTTTTCTGCATCTAGATCAAGAAGGTTTGAAATCTTGCCATTTTCATCCGGCTCGTTAACTCCATCCATATTTCTTCGTTAGGTCAGGGGTATTTCCGTCTTTTTTGGTAACTTAAAAGGCAATTCGGTCTTTTTCACTTATGTAAAAAGACCGAATACCCCTAAAAAAGACCGAATTGCTCTTTAAGTTAGCAAAACAGACGGAAATACCCCTGACTTAACATAGAAAAATGGATGGAGTTAACGAGTCTGATGAAAATGACAAAATTTCAAACCTTTTGGATCCAGCTGCGGAAAAACAAATCTTTGGACAAAATTCGCAAAGCTGGCCAAACCTCGGGACGAAAATGGCATATAACTCACTTTAAAATGGACATCAAACCAGCCACCAAATCCACAGAGCCACGTGTCCTCTTTGTTAATCGTTGACGATATACTAGCTTCAACTTTGAGAATGTCATCAACAGTAACCGTTAAACAATCAATCTCTTTCAAAATAGCACCTGTTCCAGTTACTTGATCTGGATCCAAATTGTTCCACATAGAATTCTACATGATTAAATAATAATTAATAGCATCCATAAAAATGATTAAAGCGCTATAATATAAAATAATATATTTTGCTTGCTATAAATATTATTTAGAGTAAAGTACACGGATGGTCCCCTGTGGTTAACCAAAATTTTGGATTTAGTCCCTAGTTTTTCAAAAGTACATGGATAGTCCTGTGGTTCGCACTTTGTAACGTTTAGTCCCCAACTGTTATCAGAAGTGTACGAATGGTCCCTGTGGTTCGCACTTTGTAACGTTTAGTCCCAAACTTTTGTCAAAAGTATACGAATGATCCCTGTGGTTTGCACTTTGTAACACATTTAGTCCCCAACGTTTAATGACTAAATGCTTTACAAAGTGCAAACGACCATCCATGTACCCATTGGCGAAGCTTGACACCCCAATTTTTCCGAAACCGGGGGGGGGGGGGGGGTGGAAACGTATATACCTAAAAAAATTTCTATACGAAAGCACTATTCATAACACTACGCATCGGAAAGCTAGGGGGGGCGGGCGCCCCCCCCCCACCCCGCTATACGAAAGCACTATTCATAACACTATGCATCGAAAAGCTCGGGTTGCACTTTGTAACACATTTAGTCCCCAACGTTTAATGACTAAATGCTTTACAAAGTGCAAACGACCATCCATGTACCCATTGGCGAAGCTTGACACCCCAATTTTTCCGAAACCGGGGGGGGGGGGGGGGGGGTGGAAACGTATATACCTAAAAAAATTTCTATACGAAAGCACTATTCATAACACTACGCATCGAAAAGCTAGGGGGGGCGGGCGCCCCCCCCCCCCCCGCTATACGAAAGCACTATTCATAACACTACGCATCGAAAAGCTCGGGGGGGCGGGCCCCCCCCCCCCCCCGGCCACAAGCCTAAGCTGCGCCACTGCATGTACCTTTAGCAAAAGTGGGGACTAAATGTGTTGCAAAGGGCAAACCACAAGGACCATCCGTGTACTTTAAAAAGCTAGGGACTAAATTCAAATTTCAAAATTTTGGTTAACCACAGGGACCATCAGTGTACTTTACTCTATTTCTATTATTTAGTTAAATGAATAATAGACAAAAAAACAAGTGTTCCAACCTGCAAGTAGTACTTTTTTTGCTCTTCAGAGAAGGGTTTTGTTAAAACACTCATATCCACACCATAACAAGATTTCGTTTCGTTAACGAAACCGTGCCAATCGTTCATACATCCTTCATAATCGTTCAGTTTTTGATCGGCTATTTCGGTTCTGATCGGTGCTAACCACATGCGAGCATGACTGGGATACCTACAATTGAATATAAAAAAAATTAACGTAAAATCGAAAAGTTAATATTAAACAAATAGCAAAATTTGTGAATTAAGTCAATAACTTACATGACACCAGTTGGTTTCAGCCAACGATCACGTGCGCATATTACAGAATCGAACATGGATTCGCGCAGAAGAAAATATCCCATCCACTCGGAGATGATTACATCGACTGTTAATTAATTTTAAATATGAGAACATAAAAGAAGATAATATTACAAAAATGTAAATTCATGTAAGGTAAAATCAAAGATGACCTTTTTCGGGCAAGGCTATGTCTTCGATTGAACCCTCGATTACTTCAACAACGTCTTGAAGGTTATTTGCTTTAACAAGCTCGCGCGCATGTTCAGCCATTTTAGTAGCTTCGACAGCGTATACCTTCTTTGCCCCTACCTGAGCTGACCAAATTGCTAAAATGCCACTACCTGTTCCTACATCCAACACAGTCTTTTCCATGGAATAACCAATTCAGTTACAGTTTCAAAAATCCAAACACATATTCAAATTCATTAACATCCAGAAGATACACAATAAAATTTAGTTCAGAATTCACATTAAACACATTATTCTTAAAAAATCAAAGATTTGTCTAAAGAACTGAAACGAAAAACAAACCAATGTTGGTGAATGATAATTTCTATGTACTGAATAACTGAAAACCAGGGTCGGCTCAACCTTTGTGGGAGCCCAAAGCATATTCTAAAATCAGGGCCCTTTTCGTATTTTTTTGTACTAACACATGGTAATATGATGACACACATGTTTTGTATACGATCTCTAAAAGACAAATAATCACACCTACTAGAGTTGGAGTGAGTCTTAGTGAAATGAAACTCTTCAAAGTATCCTGATTCTTTGTTTTCTCGTCAAAATTGAATATTAAACAAAGTGAAATCCTAAATCACCATTTTAAATCCAATGTGTAAAACACAAAAAAAACATTACAAAGATAAATGGCAGAAATTATTTATACCAACACTTTCTAATATGTTTTTTTTTTGAATGACAAGGAACGACGTGCCAACCACCGTGACACCGGGCGCTGTGGCCAAGGTCGACTACTCGACCGCCGCCAGCCCCTTGGCTCTCCCAGATGCGCGGAAACCCGACCTCCACCCGCCCGAAGGCACGACAGTGGAATAATCGGTAAAACCTCGCCTCCCATCCAAGAAGAACCGGCGCCACCCGTATTTGCCTTTCACCTGGATGCCGCAGAAAATAATGAGGAGAGTGGGAGTCGAACCTGAGTCACAACTCACAAGGAACACAAGTCTTTCTCCAACCACTCCGCCACTACCTCATTGGCACACTTTCTAATATGTTGACAAGACAAAAACTTGAAGAACCATAGCTGAAAACCAGATAAGGGCCATCCACATTGGAGCCCCTAAATTTTACTTTCTCTATAAATATAGAGAAAACAACTAAAAGTCAACACATTGGAGCGCTTGAAAATTCCGACCGAAGGGGCGGAAGTCATCGGACCTAAAAATTTCTATAAAACCGGGGGGTCGAAAACGTATATACCCAAAAATTTCTATACAAAAACTAAATACTCTCCACTGCTAAGCGAAAAGTTCGGGGTCAGCCGCCCCACCCACCCGCCCCTTAAAAGCTACTATTCATCAATCTATATATCATTGTGAACGTGTAAAACCTAAAAAACATTAAAACAATCTATAATGGACTCGTATATGAACAAATTTGCTCGCAATCATGGCTACAAGTAGGCAGTAGCATAAAATAAAATTTAAAAAAAAACGTACTTTCCCGATGAAGTGGTGTTTGTTGTTGAAAACGGAGTTGAAATAAGCATCCATACGAACACGGTCAGAGAGCATCTCTTTCTGGTGGTAAAGAAAGGCGTAAGTGCAGAAATAGTTGGCGAAATCCACGCCTTTGTCCAGGGTGCCGCTGCCATTGCTGGTGGTGGACATAGCCTTGTCGCCGGCGGCGCCGTTGACCGTGTTTTCCATATGTGTACGGCACAAGATGATTGATTGTAAGGTCGTTGTGTGGAATTATGGAGGGAGACACAAGAACAACAGCGATTGAATGTAAAGAGGGAACTTTGAATTAGGGCACCATGCGATACGGCCGTGTCCCACGTCTAATTTTATAATTGTTAAAAAGTTATTAAAATATTAGTTCGGTGCTAAGTTGGTTTGTGTTAAACGAAAAAGCATGAATAGAGAACGCGTTCGTTCATTTATGTCTGTAAACGTTTGAAAACATGTTTGTTTGTGTTGGATAATTCATTAGTGTTTTTAGTTTTTGTATGTTATTTAAATACTTAAAAATTCTGACGAATGAAATATTTTATAAGTGTGAGTGTTATATATTCTGTTCATAAACGTTTGTTTGTGTTTGCTTGTTTCCATTTGTGTTCATGAATATTAGTATGTGCTCATTTGTGTTTATTAATCTTCGTTTTTGTTTGTTGCTTAAAATTAACCAACAAACACAAACGAACACGAACAAGTTTTCCTTAACAAACGAACACAGACATCAAATCTCGTTTGGTAAGTGTGCATGAACACATATATTTCTTAACAAACGAACACGAACAAGGTTTTGTTTTTGTTCGTTTGTAGGCCTATGTGGTCGTCTTTTGTCATTGAGTTACCTGGGTAGATGAGTTTTTATTTGTTGGCCTTTAAAAAAATCCTAGGCTTCCTAGTATATGTTCATTGTAAACCCAAACTAACATAAGATGAGCATATTGACATGATTACTTAGACTTGCACCTCTTAGATATTTATGATTCTTTTAGCTATTTTCATATTTTATCGATTACTACACTCAAAACTATACACGTAAAAGAAGTTTTTGGAGTCAAGGGTCTTAGTAGAAGCAACCTCTTTATCCTTTAGAATAAAACTAATGTTTGCCTCAGCCACACTCTTTTCTGACCATAGCTCTGTTAGGCTTATCTATAACATAACATATTTTTTTAGTTATATTAATCAAAATTTGTATGATAGTATTATTTGTTGTGTAATTATATATTTACCATAATAAAATTATTATACTCATATAAATAATATGTTCGTTTAGGTTCCAAAGCCTACTAAAGGTATGTAAAGCTCGGGCTCAAGTTAGTTAATTGTTTTTAGCCCAAACATTGGCTCAAGCTCAGGCTTGAGATCGTTTAAGCTCTCGTTTAGATTTGGAGTCCTCTAAAGACCTGATCTCAAGTAGCTTATGAATGGCATCGGCTCATTTACACCCCTCTAGGCAATGCTAGAATTATGGTTTCTTGTCAAAGATGGTTTAACTAAAGTTGAAAATCTAAATTTTGGTCAACATATGTGTTATAACCTAAAGGCTCAAATACCACGCAACCATTGCTTACTTGCATGGCCATGGTGATGAGGGCACTAAGGTAATTTAGTATAGTGGTGGAGCTAGCCTAAAAATTTAGGGGCATCCTAATTATTTTTTATTTTTATTTTTTATTTTTTTGAGATCAGGGTATCCTTTGTGTAAAACTAGAAAAAAAATTACACTACGAAAACGGTGCCGAGATGGAGTTGAGGGGTAGCACGTGCTACCCCTTCTAATACGCTAGATCCCCTACTTTTACCTATGAGTGTACTCGGCTAGATGTTTTATCACGCTGGGCTTTTGATCATGGGTTTCTTTAGAATTGGTGACGGATCAGATTACCAGCGCTGTTTACGATCGTGTATGTGACTGACCTTTTACCTATGAGTGTACTTACATGACGAAGCTTTGTTGAACATTTAAGAAAAACTTAAAAAACTATTCTTTAAAACAACCCTTATGGCCTTATCAAAAGATTCAAAAGTATTAATTATATGAACCATCAAAACAATGATCCAAATTGCTCGCGGCAAACGGCCAATGACAAACTGAAATTAAAAAAACAAGAAATTTTCAATTTCGAACTCAGGAAGCTTTAACTCTCTGGCTTCCTTTAATCTAAACCGATTTAATATAAAGATTTCGTGAAAAAGTTTCAATCTTTTCACTCTGGTGGCCGGAGAGTTCCCCTTTTGATCGGTTTGTGTGTTTCTGGGGCACATATTCTGCAACCCAGGAACAACCCATTCCTGCAAAAAAAGGGTTTTTTTCTTGAGGCATCTTTTTTTTTTTTTTTTGATCAAGAAAAAGTTTTTTTTTTCAATTTATTTGTTTGATTTGAATTAAAGATATTGAAATGGGGGGTAGTACATTTTCTTCAAATTGTTCAACTTTAGGAACAAATGTTGGATTTATGGATAGAGAGGTTTTCTTGAATGTATATGATCTTACTCCTTTCAATTCTTACAGCATCTGGTTAGGATTTGGTGTTTTTCATACAGGCATTGAAGGTAATTAACGATATATTTTATATAATTTCTTGTAAATTTTGTTGTTTATGTGCATATGGAATTATGAATGGTTGAATATCCAATCAAAATTTGAGGAAAAATCAAAACTTTAATATGTGATTGATTAGGGTTCTTGAGCATTGTTGATGGATGATGGCTAGCATGCCATTGTGTAAATTTTAAGATAGTGGGTATGATCTTTTTCATGATAAATGGCATTTGTTCTGTAAAAAATGAAGAAATTGCACAAGTTTCTTGGGATTTTGCTAAATTTTGTTATATATGTACATATGAAATTATGAATTGTTGAGTATGCTATCAAGATTTGGGGAAAAACTACAACTTTTATTATGTGCTTGAATTAGGGTTCTTGAGAATTATTGAGGATGTTGATGTATGTATAGCTTACAAATGTGTAAATTTAAAGATGTGGGTATGATCTTTTTTTTTTTTTGCTAAATGATATTTGTTCTGTAAAAAATGAAGAAAATGCATACATTTCTTGGAATTTGCCTAAATTCTGATCATTTATTTGAATCTTGTTAAAGTTTTGTTTGTGTTTTTGGTGAAATTGGTATAAAAATTGGCACTTTGTAGGAAGTTATCAATTTTTGTCATGTTTTATGATTCGTTCAACTTTGATTTTCTTTAGTTAACTTTTTTTTTGTTTTTTTTTTGGTCATATTGCTGGTATGATAATATGGATGATGGAAACTTGTTGCAGTGTATGGTATGGAATACGGGTTTGGGGCTCACGACTATTCGATTAGCGGAGTTTTCGAAGTTGAACCAAGAAGCTGCCCGGGTTTTATATACAGATGTTCAATTTCACTTGGGCATGTAAATATGTCGCCTTCTGAGTTTAGGGAGTTCATAGAGACCATGGCTTCTGATTACCATGGGGACACATATCACCTCATTTGCAAAAACTGCAATCATTTTACGGATGATATTTCTCATAGACTAAATTGCAAAAGGATTCCTGGGTGGGTGAACCGATTGGCAAAGTTTGGTACGTAGCGCGGTTACTTTACAATATTAAATATAGATAATTAGGGCTGCAAATGAACCGATGTGTTCACAAACTGTTCATGAACACTTACCGGACGAGATTTTAGGTTTGTGTTCGTTTGTTAAGGAAACGTGTTCGTGTTCGTGTTCATTTGTTAAGTATAGGCAACGTACGAAAACGAACGTTGATGAACACGAACTAATTATCATGAACACAAATGGAAACAAACGAACACAAACAAGCATCCATTAACAGAATATATAATACACTAACACTTATTAAATATTTTATTTGTCAGAGTTTTGAAGTATATAAATAAAATATAAAAACTAAAAACACTAATGAACTATCGAACATAACCGAACACGTTACCGAATGTTCACAAACATAAATGAATGAACACGGCCTATGTTCATGTTCGTTTATTCAACTAAACGAACAAAATTTCTTCTTCGCATTCGATTGTTTAATAAACGAATGGACACAAATGAAGTTCCCACCAAACGGTTTACGAGCTGTTCACTGAACGCTTGGTTCGTTTGCAGCCCTATAGATAATAGATAATTTGTTACTTGTAAACGAGTCGAATTAGGTTTTCCTTTTTCTCAAACGGGTCAAATCAAACTTTACTTATAAAGAGAACGGGTTGAAAGTCATTTTATTAAAAAAAATATATATTATTACTGTAATAATTTACTATTTGTTTGATGCATGAATTGGGCGATTTCGACATTTCAGGTTCTCTCTTCAGTTGTCTGCTTCCTGATAGCCTTGAATCAACAACCGTTAAACAGCTGCCAGAGTATCATACATATGGTATGTGTTTAAAGTCCCTTTGACTTTTGAGGTCAAACATTGTTATTCTTAACCGAAACGTTGGAGAATAAAAATAAAATTGAATTTTCCCCTTGTAATCGAACCAATATTTTCCGGTCTTTTGTACTGCTGTTATAAAGTTGTGTTTTTTTTTATGAATTTACAGAAGATGACATGAGCGACTCAGAGTCATATTCAAGCAGTCAAGAAGCGTTAGAAAACGGCGAGGTTGACCATAGAGTCTTGATTTCACCAACGCGCACAACTGAAATTGCTTTCATAAAAGAGATCCCGAGGTGAATGCTAAATACACGTGTGTGTTTTTGGTGTACGGTCAGTCAGATGCATACTTGAGATCACAAGATCTTGAAACCGCATGTGTTTATCGTCATTTGAGAGTCTTACTCATGATGGTTGCGCAAGGCTCATGAACCATGCTCGCAAACGCACTTGTGTTTCTCTGGTTTCGATTTTCTTTTTGCAGCCTTTTAACCTTTACTTTCAAATGTTCTGTAATTATTGTCTCATGTACATGCGAGTATGTTCTATAATACAATGATCGTAATAAAATATAACTGATATTTCTCGATAGGTGGTTTTGTGTTAAATTGTTAATGACCAATCCCATACACTAGAGGTGACCATTTACAGAAGATGACATGAGCGACTCAGAGTCATATTCAAGCAGTCAAGAAGCGTTAGAAAACGGCGAGGTTGACCATAGAGTCTTGATTTCACCAACGCGCACAACTGAAATTGCTTTCATAAAAGAGATCCCGAGGTGAATGCTAAATACACGTGTGTGTTTTTGGTGTACGGTCAGTCAGATGCATACTTGAGATCACAAGATCTTGAAACCGCATGTGTTTATCGTCATTTGAGAGAGTCTTACTCATGATGGTTGCGCAAGGCTCATGAACCATGCTCGCAAACGCACTTGTGTTTCTCTGGTTTCGATTTTCTTTTTGCAGCCTTTTAACCTTTACTTTCAAATGTTCTGTAATTATTTTCTCATGTACATGCGAGTATGTTCTATAATACAATGATCGTAATAGAATATAACTGATATTTCTCGATAGGTGGTTTTGTGTTAAATTGTTAATGACCAATCCCATACACTAGAGGTGACCATTTCGACCCATTTACTAATAACGGGTCAATTTGGGTCATGTTCTAACTCAAATGGTTCAAATTAAAAAAAAAATTAGCCAAAAGGGAAATGGGTTGAACAGTAAAGGGTATGCTCCAGATGTATGTATCACCATTCACCTAATGATTTGCAGCTAACAAAACTATGGTGCTATTTGTTATAAGTTATTTTCCTATGGGAACTATAAATGAACCCATCAAGCAAAGAGGTTAGAAACATTTCACAAATCTAATGTGTTCACCAACAAAATTACTCAAATCAGGTTATATAGTTAGGTTTATGTAAAGTCTTGTAGACTATAATAATTAGGGGCGGATCTAGTGTATTAGAAGGGGTAGCACGGGCTACCCCTCAACCCTATCTCCGTACCGTTTTCGTAGTGTAAAAATAAAAAATAAAAAATTATATTTTTATACAAAGGATACCCTGATCTCCAAAAAAAAAAAAATTTGGGATGCCCCTAGATTTTTGGGCTAGCTCCGCCACTAGGTAAAAGGTCAGTCACATAAACAGCGTTGGTGATCCGACCCGTCACCAATTCTAGAGAAACCCATGATCGAAAGCCCAGTGTGATAAAACATCTGGCCGAGTACACTCATAGGTAAAAGGTCAGTCACATAAACGAGCGTAAACAGGGCTGGTGATTCGTCCCGTCACCAATTCTAGAGAAACCCATGATCAAAAGCCCTGTGTGATAAAACATCTAGCGTCGCGCATTACATTTTTATCATGAACAAGACTTCACCCGACGACCTCCCTAGAGAAAGTTAACGGATACCGCTAGAGCAATGCCCATTCGATAGTTTTTAAGTTTAAATGATAGTAAAAAGTATAAAAAAAGTAATCAAACCTTAACTGAAATATAACAAAAAATTGTAAAGCCTAGGTTGTATAATTACAAATTAACCAAATCACTTGATGTATTTTTCTGAAATGTCACTGTTAGATTCATGCGTAAATATGTATTAAATTTGTTAAAATCTTTATTGCTCTAGTCAACCCAAATTTGTAACAAATTAGGCTTTTTTAACGGCAAATTTCTTTTAATCTATGTCGTATGTGGGACTTAAACCCAAGACCCCCTTCTTTCAAACCCCAGTGTTTAAAGGCTTTGTCTTTACCAATGGACCATCACTCCATTGGTTAACAAATTAGGCCTTGATCGTCAACCAAACCAATCAAACGCGTTTATACGATTAACAATAATCGGAATAAAAATGTTTATGAAATCGATTGGTTTTACATGTTCAAGAACTTTTGGTCACGGGAAAGTGAACTAAACCATAAATGCACCTATTAAATATATTAGAGTCATTGGATTTTAATAATTCTAACTTTTATTCATTGGTCAGCATTGATCCTACCTTTAAAAATTGTATTAGTAGTAGTGTTTGTATCTAGAATTATCTTATGTGTACTGTTATGTAATGTATGTAATTATTGAAATTGTGAAATGGCAAATGTTGGTTTCCTTTGCACTTGTACTAGCCTGTTCACTCATATGCACTTATACTAACAGTTTGACTTTTATAAGTCACACTGCACATCCAAATGACCCACATGTAATTGTACAAGGTTGTTTGGCTTTCAAAAGTCAAACTACATAACAAAATGACCCACTATCACTTCTAACTAATTGTTTGACATCCAAACTATAAAATCTATGTTTTTAATATATTCCATATATTTATACAAGTTGAGTATAATTATATTTTAATAAGAACTAGTATCTAGGACCCGGGCTTTGCGACGGGACCGTTAAACCGAAAAAAAAAGTAAACATAAAAACGTTGAACCACGCATGCGTGTTGCAGCGTGTTAACTCACAAAAGATAGATTGAAACGTAATATATATAAAAGAATAACTAATACTACCAGAGTATTGCGAGCAAGTCGTTACACCACAAAACAAATAACATAAAAACGTTGAACCACACACGTGCATTGCAACATGTTAACTCGTAAAATTTAGATCGAAATGTAAGATGACAAATTTGTAAAATGTGAAAAGTATAAAGGAACAAAGTTGAAAATGAAAAAGTGTTAGGGTAAAAAATGAATGAAAAATGTTTGTGGCAAAGTTGTAAAATAAGCAAAGTATAAGAGTTAAATATGTAAGAAAATTGAATAGTAATTTTATAAGCATTGATAATTAATATATAGTAAATATATAATAAATACCAATAAAAGTTTTAACTACCTTATACAATACCTAAAGAGTTAATATAATTAAAATACCTTAATATTGAAAATTAACTTTTTAAAGAATAATAATAATGTTTCTATAAATTTAGAGGGAGTAAGAGGTGCAACTCTAAACTGTGTTAGAAACCAAACCCGATAATCCAACCCTACCCGAACCTGCTTTAAACCTGATCTATAGCTAATCTGGTTTGGACCCGTTTCAACCTGTAGGGTAGGACTCGGTTTGAGAATTTCACAGTCAAACTGATTTCAACCCGACAGTTGACAATCCGATCACTCAACCCGGTTTGAGAATCATGTTTGAACCCGATGTCACGAACCCTTTCCCTTTTGACTTGAAATCTGTCTTTCCCTTTCCCTTTTGACTTGAAATCTTGGTTCCCTTTTTAGTTAACAATTGGCTTGCTTCCTGAGTAGACTGCTGAGTTGTAGGTTGTGAACCATCTTGAGTTGACTGCTTTTGTTGTTGGCACCCCTTCTTTTGTCTCTTGGGAGCAGAAGGACCTACAGTTACAATGTGTTAACATCATAACAATAATAACAAACTAATAAATAATCACCTGTATAATTTTTTCCCTTTTCAGAACACTTCCTTTTGTTGTGTCCCTAAGCCCCACATATACCACAACTCATTATCACTCCATGCTTTGTAAGTTCCCTGGTCTTTTTGGATCTTCATGAGGATCCCTTTTTCTATTCTTCTTAGGCCTACCAGGAGCAGATTTGATTGGTGGTGGATCCATAGGATGATGAATCTTAGGCCAATACCTCTCACTAGGCAATGGAGGGATTGAAAACTCATAAGCCTTCATGTATGTTTGTTTGTGGTAACATACATCAACTTAGTCTTCTGCACTCTTATGTAAAAAACCAGCAACAACACACACATGTTTGCATGGATATCCCCTTAAATCCCATTTTCTACAAGTGCAGGTTCAATTATCCAAATCCACAGAGACATCATCAAAGTCCCTAACTTGAAAAACATGATATGAAGAGGGATATACCTCACATCTATAAGAAGCATTTTTTGAGAATTCAAGTTTTTCCTGGATTCTAGGGCATATGATAACATCTCTAGCAGCCATTTCTGTTCTTTTTGTAACTAGCCTACTCATGACTTGAATCCTTATATCTTCTAACATGTGTATAATGTGTTTTGACCTTGCATTTATGATAAAACCATTGAAAGTTTCTTCCATGTTGTTTACTATTACATCACACTTGGTGTGGGTGTTCAGATAACACCTGTTAAACCACTTGGGATTCTGCTTTAGTAAGGCCTCCACTGCATCAGGATTAATTGTTCTCATCTCATCAATGGCTTGCATATAGTCAGGTTCACAATAAGCCCTAGCTGCTTTCCAAAACAGCTCCTTCAGCTCCTCATTTTGAATGTTTTGTGCCAGTTTTCATAGATGTGTCTGGCACAGTTTCTATGCTCTGCATGTGGCCATACCAATGCAACTACATTTAACAAACCCTGCAACAATGAAACATTTGTATAACACAGAAATAATTAGTAATTAACAAAGGAGAACAACTTTAATATTGAAGTACCTTTTGCTGGTCAGATATGAATGTCCATGATTCCCCACCATCATGCACTCCCAGACATTTCCTAAGTTCATCCATGAACCATTCCCAGCTCTCATTATTTTCTCCTTCAACAACTGCCCATGCCAAGGGATACATTTGCTCATTACTATCCCTTCCTACAGCTGTTAAACAACATACCCCCAAGGAAGGTCTTTAGAAAACATCCATCCAAGCACAACACCTTCCTGCATCCTGCTAAAAACCCTTTTTTTACTCCATCAAAACAAACAAACAGTTGAAGAACACTTCACATGTGGCAACTGGATCTAGATTAATGAAACCTGGTGGAGCAGTTTCTAATGTAAAAGTTGATGTTGGATTTGCTTTCCTTAAAACATCCAGGTAAGAACCTATTTTACTGTAGTGATCTCTCATAGATCCATGAAGCTTCTTATATGCACATGATTTAGCCTTATAAGCTAACCACTTAGTTATAATGACCTTGAACTTTTGCTTAACAGCAGACTGGATCTCCTTAACAGACCAATTTGGCTTGGCTTTAAATAAAGGCAGGAACTCATCACCTAAAAACTTGGCAGTTAATTGTCTATTCTTTATCATGTTTCTCTGGCAACTGTGATTGTTTTTCACACTTTTAAGCATGTAACACTCTTTCCCAGTGTGCATTGAACAAAACAGATATAATGGACAACCTCCAACACACTTGACTACTATACGACCTTCTTGCTTTTTATCACTCTTTGCGATGAATAGATTCCTGCCATTAGTCACAACATATCTTCTAACTGCCTCTTTAAAAGAATCTCTTGAAGCGAACCTTGTTCCAACTTTCCAAGTAAATTTCTTCCAGTTAGTGTGTTCACTTATAGCTGGAGCAGATCCTTTGAATTTCTTACCTTTGATATCATCATCTTCACTATCACCAGGTGTGGCAATGTCACCATCAGATTCCTCATAACTACTATATCCCTCTATGTGTGAAGCCCCTACATCATTTGATTCATGCGAATTACCTTCTTTATCATTAGGCTTTAGACACTCTTCAATTAACTTCTTTATAGCTGCTACTTCATCCTTACTAGCTTGTTTAGTTGCATCTTGTGACTGTCTCCATTCAACATCTTCTCTGTCTGAGCCTATTAATTCATCCTGAACCTCACCGGGGTTATCCTCATCATAAAGACCATCCTCATCATCTGAACTTGACTCTTCTGACCCAACTAATTCAGCACTATAATCACTGTCTTCACTGTCATCATTGGCCTCCCCATCTGCATCCAAATCTGCAGTATCCAAATCTGGTTCTTCACCAATTGGCTCTTCATCTGCCTCCTGTTCGCCACCAGTTTCCTTATGTTCACCAACAGACTCCTTACCTTCACCAATTGGTTCTTCCTCTACCCCCTCTTTAACAGGTTCCTTCTCAAAATGAAATGCCCATGTAGCCTCTTCTACAGGAGTTCTAACACTTTTAACAGGTTCCTTGTCTAAACTAACAGGTACGTCCAAACCTGAGGCAGTTGACCTAATAGATCCAGATGTAGGGTCTACAGGAGTTCTAATAGTTTTAACAGATGCCCTACTGAGTCTACTTACATGGACTAACTTTTTTTTGGACTTGGATACAACTTTTTTGGGTTGGGCTTGTCGTTTAATGGGTTGGGAACTAGACTGGGCTGGTGGTATAATGGGCTGGGAGGTACAATGGGCTTGTGGTTTATTGGGCTGGGAACTAGACTGGGCCATATGTGCATCACTAATTGGGTTTTCTTGAATAAACACTTCCATAAATGGTTCTTCCCATGTTCTAGCCTTCATTGCCATGTCCAAAACATCTTTATCATTCACGAACAGATTAAATTCACCATTATCAGCATTCAAGCCATAGATGTAAAAATCTCTACTTTTATAGCAATTCGATTCCAGGGCATACTCTACTAGCTCAAAGTACGCGAGATGGTCAATGTCTATGTCTAACAACCTAGAGTCACCTCCAATATACTGAGGGATTGAAAATCCAAAGTCTAAACATCCACCATACCATAGCATCACTTTGATACGTTCCATCGTCTCAATCAACGTATAATTTCAAAATAGACTACTACCCTAACAAGAAACGTACCTCTGTATGGTCGGAATTTGGCTTGAATCGTCGAGTCACATAACTAGGGTTTGATCGCAGAGAAGAGAGTTGATCGTGTTCATTGTGTTAATATGTTTTGATTTAGGGTTTATAAAGGGTTATAAGGGGTGAGTACTGGTCCTTTGATCCACGTCACCAAGCCATGTAGGACGACTATGACACGTGGGATTATAAAACAAACCAAGTTAGTGATTATTTAACGACAAGGTGCCATTGCATCCAAAATGTTAACCTGGGGGTGGTGTGAGCCAAAGTGAAAGTTGGGAGTGAGATCGGCCAATTTTGATTAGTTTAGGGTGATAAATTCAATTTCCCTTTTTTTTAACGGCGAAACTTTTATATAAAATATAGAAATTGGGCCAGCAAGAAGCCGGAACCCGAGCTTACAAGATTACATGACGAATGTTAAAATCACACCATCTATGTCAATTAATACAACATTTTGATATACTCGTAATCCAAAAGAAAGAATTCTCTTTGATGGAGTCCTCCGTTCTTGTGAAGTGAATTGAATGTGATTATTGCCAAAGGTCTTCTCATATCTTGCCTTCCAAATCTCCCAAGCCGAAACCATTAGCACCGCTCCTACAGTCTTCTTCCAATCTTTTGACCCGTTCATGTCCTTTATCGTAAATAGGAGTTGTTGAAAATTATGGACTTCATTTGGAAATGGGATCTTTAGCCAAACCAAAATAGACCACCATATCAACTTGGCAATCCAGCAATCCCAAAGGATATGCTACACCATCTCCTCCCTAATACCACATCTCGTGCATAACAATTATATTTTAGTATGTATGGTATAGAAAATATAGTTACTCTTTAATTAAATAAGTTACTTTTTAAATTGATCAAGATTATTAATATCACAAAATAGCAAGATATGTTTCTATTTATCTTTGATATAATTAACGTAAAATTCTAAACTAGTACAAAACACTTTTAAATATTGTTTTGGTATAGTATTAATGGGAATCAGTCACAAAACGTAAAAAGTATAGTTGTAATTTGCAAAAAAAAAAAAAAATTCGGTTCATTGGTTTTCTTTATTCAACTTTAGTTAGATACTAAAATGGAAAAAGTGTTTCAAAATTTATTGAAAACTCATTAGTTAAACAATCAAAGAAAAAAAAAGCGCAAAAGTAAATATTACAAGAATTAAATTTAAAATTAAAAAAGCAAAGTTTGGATTAAACCAGGAAAAAAAAGTTAAAACAAGAAAAAAAACGCAAAAAGGAAAAAGAAAAAGCAACAAAATTTGAAAGTCTTTAAAATAAAAAAAAAAAACAAAAGGAAGAGCAAGATTTGTGTGTGTAGGGGGGGGGGGGGTGTTCAGCCTTCAACCCATGACTCGATTTGCACGTACACTCACCAACAAGGCTTAGTTGCGAATGATTTTGTTTCCTTTTCCGTTTCCACATGATTATACGTATAAAAACAACGAAAAATAAACGTTAGTATAGATACCAACATGATGTGTGTGTATATACCGAGTAGGTGATGTTGTTTCATGATAATAATAATAACAACAACAATAATGATAAAAATAAATAATAAGATTAATTAATGTCTTCCCTAAAGACTCTTTGACTCCGAGGAACAAAGGCTTAACATGATCAATACATTACCAACTTTGGTTCTACATTTCTACATACTAACATTACAAAAAGTTACCAACACATCCTTTACTTACATCTAAACTAAATACTAATTTATTAATATACAATAAGAGCAACTCAACTAACAATCTTCCCTTAATACCTCGTGAGTATTATTATTAGGTAGATCACTTGATATGGTGCTTGTACCGGGGGAAGAATTAGCGATAAATCATATATCTTTAAAGAATTAACACGGTCCTCTTCTATGCTTTTGGAGTTCCCACAAATAACTTCTTATCATCTCCGTTGTTTTCATCACTATACAATAAACCCTAATTCAGTGGTGTTGTCTCGTATGTTATGGAGTCTTCCTCTTACCATGACATGAGTATAGTTTTGTGTCTTCAAGCAACACATTTCCTTGACTAAAACCATATTCTGGTCCATGGGAATTATTTAGATATTAGAAGTACCAACATGTGTAGTTGAATTATCAACATGTGTATGTACACAATCATGTTGGTATGTATGACATGTTGATTTCCAGGAGAATGATGGTGTTTAGAGGCATGATGATTTTCAAGTTCATGGTGGTATTCAAGGGTATGTTAATAATGAGAATCTTGTTGGTATAAAGGGGCATGTTGATACCTAAGAGTCAGTAGAAAGACATTCATTGATAAAAACAAACACAATGCATGATTAGGGCTCTGTTGGTCTAGATGGGCAACTAAAAATCTTGTCATAGATCCCTCGTTGTAACTAGCTTTTTGTAGATTGGAAACCGTTTTGTCAAGCCTGGTCTAATACGTTGGCACATTTCAAAAATACAAATGAGTTTGACATATACACTCGCCGACACAAACATACCATTATTGTACTATCGATATCTACACCACTACAAATTTAATGGAATAAAAGCGATACTATATGCGTCGCATGACATAATAAAAAGTGACAAATATAAGCATATCAACTTCTTTGTCGTCAACCGTGTCGTTGTCTTGTAAATTAAGAAGTTGAAGTAGGAAATTGATAAGACATAAAGAAAAGGTTACCATATAAGTTTAAGTTATTCGTAACTCAAACTATTAACTTGGAATATGTTAATTCCGAAATCGTTTAGCATGTCTCCTTGAATCTATTGGCATACACTGTGTAACCTTGTTTACAAGCTCTTACACACCTTTAACAAACCTTGCCTTAACCTTGTTATATTGATATTGCATTTCCAAGATATGAAGAATATAAATAAAAAATCATTATCAATAAAATGTAACTTCTACAAAATCCTAATATAAATATAAATCATTACAAATAAAATATAACTTCTACAAACATTGTAACATTTGTGAAAAACGGGTTCAAAACCCGCTTCGTTTAATAATCAAGCATTCGGTTAAAAGTTCGTTGCGTATTGATTGTGCCGACTATTTTTAAACATCTCATAATTAATAAATATTATAGAAGTTAAAAAAAACCATAATTAATAAATAATAATAATAATAAGTAAAATAAGCTAAAAAATAATAAATAGAGTCGCCGGCTCGAACCCGGGTCTCCCGCAAAGACACACACACATCACACCACTCCGCCACACACAACCTTTGTGATATATACTTAAACAAATATCACTTAAAGTAAAACAGGGAAAGTCAAAACCTGTAAATCAGCGCGCCCAGAACTCTCAGTCGCCGGAAAAACTGAAACTCCGCAAATGTGGAGATATTCCTTTGACTGAAACGCGTAAACTGATTTCGACATCAGTTATAACCGTTGCCTAACAATCAATTTTAGTCAAAACCATTTGAAATCATTGACCGCGAATCTTGACCCCAAATTCGAACCCAATCGACCTGTCCCCTTATAAATACCCACTCAAACTTTTTGTAAACATTTCGCTCAGAACCGCACTCACTTTCCGAAGCTTTATTCCTTCCAAAGCACGTCGCTGGGGATTTTCGCACTCGCCGGAATATCGCCGGAATCACTGATCAGAAAACCGCAGTTGCTCTTCAGACGGTATAATTGTCTAAACCTCCTTACTATCTCTTGATTGATAATTTAATTGCTCAAATCAATAATCAAAATGTTAAATCAGTTCATTCAGCCGGAAATCACAAATCAGGGTCGACGAAACTTGCCGGAAATCTGAAGAAAACTCTCTGTTTTGGTATATCATATTACTTAATTTTTGTTTTTCTATTCTATTTCAATTGAGTATAAGTTTGTTGATCGATTAAGCAAAACAGTCAGGTTCACTGTTCTGTATTTTTCTTAGTGAAGAAGACGAAGACTAAGTTGTATATTAATATAATTAAAATCGGGTATTTAACCGGGTTAGACACACAGTCCAACGGTGGACTGTGTGCAAATATAAAACACACGTCCCGGGTTCGAATCACACATGTTTCCGACTTTTTGAAATAAAACCAACATTTTTAAACCTATTCAGATCAATTCACAGTATATATATAAGAGGAATATAATCCAGTATTTAAGCAGATTAGACACACAGCCCAACTGGTTGGGCTGTGTGCACTCGAACCGAAGGTCCCGAGTTCGATTCCGGGTTTCTGTAACCGGTTCGGCAATATTAAATCATTTTTAATAAAAACTAAATAAGGTTAACGTTAGTTAGTATATATATATAATTAAAACAAAGAATATTTCGGGTTAGACACGTAGCTCAGTTGGTAGAGCTGCGTGCACGTATACGAGAGGTCCCGAGTTCGAACCTCACTCGCCGCCTGGAATACATGCTGTCTGACCGGTTAGACCCGGTCAAACCTGACAAAGTCAACCCATTTTTATTTATTTTTGTTTCTTTTTATTTATTTATTAAATTGAAAAATGATTTAAAAATAAATAAGATTTTTAAAGTTAAAACTTTGCATTAAATTCACAAAAATAAATCTAAAAATCTCATTAAAGAGCACTAATTAAAAATAATAATCTCAAATAAAAATTTATTTATTTATCGAATCATTTCGTTATTATTTAGGTTAGTTTTCCCTCGTCGGTTGAATCATAAATTCGTGCGCATTCATCGTCATCAAGAAACGCATCCACTGTGAGTGAACCTCTACCAATTCCCTGTTTTAATCATGTTTTGGGATGTATCATGTGTCGTACTATTCTTTTATTTTATTTAAACACTTGTGCATACATCATATCCGTGATCAAATATGTTTTGATTGTTGTGTGAATTATATGTAGATTAAATTTATCATTTCAGTGCACGCATTTCATTAGGCCCATCAGTTCCCCGTGGGATACGGGTTGAGCATCAGGAGCCTCATTAGATCGGCTCCGTTGATTGAGCCTTGATCTCAGATACATCATCATTCATGTCATATACTCATCCAAAGGGGTTTGTGATTGTTTATATATATATGTTTGTTCACATGTGATTAATGCACGACTTTTCTTTAATAAATAAAACAAGAAATTAGTCAAAATGATTTATCAAGGTTCACTCGCCAACTTTTGTTGACCCAAAATCTCCCTCGTTTTACACATGATACAGGTGATCCAGCCGAGACAGGAAACACTTAGGATGGCCTAGCAGAATAAACAAGTTCATGCTTTGGAATAAATCTATAGTTTCATTTTCCTTTGTAATTGTATGAATTTTGTTTTTGGATATTTAAGTTTGTAATTTGAATTTAATAAATATGAAACATCTTAGTAAATATCATGAGCTTTGGTGATAACCCAATTATGCCCCGATTTTTATTCCGCTGCGGGTCGTGGTGTGACAAACATTATGTATTAGGATATGTATTTGAAAAAACCCCTTAATAACAAAGAGTTGATGATATCCTGATATTGAAGATTTAACAACATACTAATAACAAAGATTTAATGAAACCCTAAAAACACAGATTTAGTGAAACCATAATAGCGAAAATTTGATGAACCTTGATAATATTCGTATTAGGATATGTATTTTTATTTTGAACAAAATTTGTAGATCATGGGTGTGCACTTCTGTCATTCTCATGTGTAAATTTGTTGTCACTTTAGTTGTATCATTAACAACATAGATTCAACAAAATGTGACCAAAACTATAACACAAATTCATAAAGTAAAACAAAATTATAATTTCAACACTTCATGTTACATGATATACACAATCGGATTATATTATACATTACACATTAATAGTTCGTGCATGGCTTTGTTCTGGCTTTGAAAATCATCACTTGTGCCTCTCTCATATATTATGAGAATCAACACATGTGTTAGACTATACGTGTTTTTACATATCTATTTTAAATTTACCACGTTAATTAGAACCCTATATACGATGAAAAATGTTTCAAAACTTTTAAGAAGAAGCTTTGGATGAATCAAACTATTATTTTGTGAAACACTTTTATAGGTCTAAAAATGTAAATTCGACAGATAATAGAACCTTGTCAAACTACCTAGCTAACCCTTTTTATGTTTGCCAATCTCGCAGGGTAAGAATGCCTTGTCAAATAAATACCTAGCTAGCTCGACACACCTTCCAACTTGCGAGTTTACAAAGTTCGCTAGCAAGGCTACATTTAACCTCGCCAAAAACGTGCATAGAACCATCCAACCAATCGAGTTTCTATATTATAACCTAAATTGGAATAGATATGGACTAAAGTATGAATCCCTAATTGTGGAGAATTAATAAACTGTAAAAGAGTATGTATTCTTATTTAAACAAAAGTCTTAGTCATGTTCTAGTATGTCATTCTCATTTGTATATTTTGTCACTTGAAGAATATCAACAACATAGATTCAACAAAATGTAACAAAAACTATAACACTAAGTCATAAAATATAACAAAAATGTAATTTCAACATTTCATGTTCCATGAGATGACATGCACATTCGAATTATACTATACATTAAACATTAATCATTCATGCATTGTTTTGAAGTTCATGTTTTGAAAATCACTTGTACCTCTCTCATATTATGAGAATCAACACTTGTCTTAGACTAAATGTGTTTCTAAATATCTGTATATGTTAAATTTACTAAGTTGAATAAAAACTCTTTATAAGAGGAAAAAGTATTAAAACATGTTGGAGGAAAGTTTTGGGTGAATCAAACCTATGTGTAAAACAATTTTATATATTAAAAATAAAAAGTAAATTATTTGTCTAATAAAGAGAATATCTTCAAACTTGCTAACCAACCTTTTTATGCTTGTCAATTCGGACAGATAAGAATGCTTTGTCTAATAAATTTCTAGTTCACTACACCATCCAACTTAGGAGTTTACAAAGTTCACCAGCAAGGTTACATGCAAGCTCGCCCAACACATGGCAAGAATCATCAAACCGAATGAGTTTCTAACTTATATTCCGAACTGGAATATATATGGACTAAAGTACCTAATTTGGGAGTGGGATTTAATAAACTGCAAAAAAAGATTCATATTTGCGTATGTGTTAGTTTGAAGTCATTCTTACTTGTATGCTAGTATGTGATATTCATTCGTATTCTAATATGTGACATTATTCTTACTTGTATTATGGTATGTGACATTCATTCATATTTTGGTATGTGACATTTATTTGGGAATTTATTCTTACTTTTGTTTTTATTATTTAAAGTAATCTTCTTTTGAATCTAACTATGATTTTGTGAATGACATTATATTACAAATTTTTTTTAGCAACGGCAACATCGTTTGAAGCAAAGTAACAAATTACAAACAAGTGGCATGTAAACGGGCAACAAGCTGCGCCGCAACCCCCTTTTGAATTGCAAAACCAATCCTACTAAAGACGAAACGGCCCTTAAAGGTTGAAAGATTACTATTCACAACCTGTTGGACCCTGTTTAGAAATTCCACAGCCTCTGGGGCTAGGGACCCAAATGTATCAAAAGCGAATGGGATAAACACGTGTTGATTCTCTAAACAAGCCTTCTCGTGTTTAGCGACCTTGCCTGATTCCGCCTTTAACGCAGCCTGGCCAGCAACAAAACCAATATCCCTGAGTCCAACAAGAGGGGACACTCCCGTAAGGTCCACACAAGCGTGTTTTCCCCTAGCCCACCTAAACACAAGAATATCAGCTGGCCGAAGAGTAGACCTCCCGTCGAGCGGATCCGTCAGAAAGTTCACCGGAGCCTCCTTTTTCGCCGAAATCCCTGCCCGCTTTAGAACATCATAGAGAATATCCCTTACCAAATCATGTCGGTATTTAAAACCAGGTAACTCCTTACAATGGACCGCATGTTCGCCGAAAGTATCTAAACAAGCCTTGCGACAAACTGGGCAGGGCTCATCAACCGGAAACATAAGGATCATTAGCCGGTACTTAAGAATTGCCCGGTATTCCACTGCTGACATGTGTTGGCCTAGTCCTTCAATGGGGATAACTGTCAGAAAATCCTGAGAATGAGGTGCCCGGAGACAATCAAACACAGCTTTCTGACAAGGGGATAGACTAAACTTCTCTCCCAAACACTGGACAGTTCTACTAAATCGGGCACTCGCCAAAGCATTCTGGGCTTTAGGGGGGGCGGTGTCCTTATTAGAGAAACCACCAAGATCAAAATCCAGAAGGGACATGTGCATGCAATCCAACGCGCACACATAATCAGAATCTAACCCAACAATACCACAGTCTCGAAGAATGTGGTCCTGTAAACTCCAAGATTGCGCCCTCGAGGCCACAAAAGCATACGCGGATACATCCTCAGCCGAACATAAACCCAAACCCCCAAAACGGGTCAGGAGGGATGCAAGCCTCCATTGAAGATCCCCAAAAAACGGACCCCCGCAAACCACGATATCCTCGATAGCTCTCCGAAGGCCTTTGTCAAAAACCGAAACAGCCTCCCCAACAAATGTGGGTTGGCACGTTCTAAGGCCAAACAACAACTTAGCAACACCCATGCAAGAGCGCAGCAAGGGAAGCTCGCGTTGAGGGTCCCGCAGATGTGGAAGATAGCTCATCAGATCCACTGCACAAGATGCCCTTTTCACGGCCAACCTACTGATGAAACCCGCATCGCGACTAACAGCGCCCCCGAGGAGTTTGACACCCGACACCGGCCTCCCAATCCTACTAGGAAACAAACCCTTTTGCTTCTTAACTCCATTGCACGATGGCCAAAAAACTTCTGTTTTCTTAACGTTAAGTTGAAGCCCCAAACATGGCCCCAAAGACCTGATGATTTCTAAAGCTTTAGCCACCTCTTTAGCATCACCTATAATTGTACCATCATCCAAGTACCAAGCATGGAAAAGTAGCTTGCATCTATCTCGTATCTGATGAATGAGGGGATGCAAAACTAAGGCAAAGAGAAGAGGCCCCAAAGGGTCTCCCTGCTGAACCCCAGTGGTGGACCAAATATGATCGTTTCCGACATATAATCTAGCCGGCTGTCCATATAGAAAATCCACCCATAAGGAAATGGAGGGGCATCGGGTTCGAACTTCTGACAAAAGGGCGGTTCTATCCACTAAGTTGAAAGCATTAGAGAAATCAACAGTAATCATGGCCAACGACCCATCCGAGTGGAACACATTTAAAAACATGTTCGCACTATGGAGCACAACCTCCGCCCCGCTAGGAATACCCACCTCAAATTGAAAATCACCGAGATATTTAGCCATCTCTTTCCCGACCCCCCTCATAGCCGCCTTAGAAACTAACCTCCTCCAAATTGCGCCCACGGCAATAGGCCTAATCTCGTTGTCCGGTTTAAGTAAAGGCGTGAGGGGTGCAGAAGCAACAAACTCTGACAAGACCCTAGGGCACCTCCCCCCAAGCACAAGTTGACTACCTCAGAAATGGCCCTAAGCACCCCGCATGCGATCACCGACCCCTCCCCACAAAGAGCATCCAAAATGTGTTGAGCCCTCAACCCATCCCTCCCACAAGAGGTCCCTTTGGGGAAAGATCTAATGCACCCAAGGACGTTATCAACATCCACAGTAAGGGGTGGCTCCGATAGTAAGGACTCAGGCATAGCCGGAGGAGGTAGGACAGGATGTTTACCCACCAATGCTTTCATAGTATCCTCACCAAACGCTGCAACCCCCGAAGAACATAAAACTTTAACCGCCGCAGTGAAATGGCCATCTGCAACTTTTCGTAAACATTGTTTAACGTTGGTGCTCACCCTATAATTATCAGACTCATTGGGATGCTCATCAGGGCACGAAACAACCTCTGATGGTTGGGCAAAAAGTGATAGGATGAGTTCAGCAAAACCATCCCCATTACCCCACGCTGCCAGGGCCCGTTGAATACTAAGACATTGTAAGGACTTCCTGTTCCCCGACCTGTGCTCCTGACGATTAGAAGGCCTGAAAACCCGCAACGTGCAACGTGGCAACAACAAAAGTCTCACCCACGCCTCAACAGACTCTGGCGCAGCCACCACCTTGCATAGAGATGTCGTTAAAGCCTGGGAAAAGACCATGCGACAACTATGGGGGATGCTCTTAACTGTTTTGATAGGAAGGGAGAAGACACGATCAAGCAGACCCACGTCCACCCCCATACCTCCAAAAGAAACAATCTCCTTTCCAACATTCGGCGTAGGAATCCCAACAATAAACTCCTCCGCATTTCCCGTAACCAACTTGAATCGTGTCACCCCATCTGCATGATGGCACCCCCGACTTAGAGCATGTAAACACATACACTCCCCATATAACCATTGACCTGAAACCTTAAGAGCCTCACCAACCGAAACAAATAAATCCAAATCCGCGGATACAGCATCGCGCATGGCCCACTTTTTGTCATCTGAAGACAAATGAAGCCGCTTGATATGGGCCACCAACCTCGGGAACCCCTTGGCCCCTGCCTGTCCATCGGGGCAACAATGAAAGCCCTTAAAAGGACACAACTAGACACCCCTTGAGGAACCAACACCCCCCTCCTCGGATGGAGCCCCACAAACAGTTAAAGCCTCAGACAAACCCCCCACTCTAGACCCGGGCATCAACTATTCAAAATACAAACGAAGTTTAAGGATAACTGGCGCTAAGCTTGGAAAATAAATGGCGAAAACTAATGGGTTAGCGTGGGCAACGACAAGTTGCCCCACCCCCCTTTAAAGCACACCACACTCAATCCATTGCGGGCTTCCAAAACGAAAAACAAAATAAATCTTAATCTATTTTTCGGTGTTCCAAATCCAACGGAAACTATTTGAAACAACTCGTTATTCAACCAGTTGTAGTAAACAACTGATATCCAGCCTTAAAATAAATGGTTTTTCTTTTAGACATTTTATCGAACACCTGGCGTGCAACTTTTAATAACGAGCTTCTAATAACAAAATGAAAATAAGTCCAACAAAAGAACCTTGTCAAATTTGTGAACCTTGCCGTACTTGTCAATCTCGCTTGCTAAGAATAAGTTGTCAAATAATTTACCACTTCGCCACACCATTTAACTCACAAGTTTACATGGATTATATCTCTAGTTCTCAAATTGGAATTAATATGGATCTAACATGTGAAAGGGTGAGTGTGAATACAATCTTTTTATTAATTATTAATATTCTTGGCTCATAAATCATAAATGAAAAAAAGAATATATAATAGTCATCAGTATCTGAGTTACCCAAACATAATTAGAAAAGAAATATATGCAACAATAATGAATTTGGATATGAAATTAATGCTTTATAATCAATTAATAGTTTATATTGTTAAAAATCAAACCAAGAGCACAAATAATTCCTAAATTTCAATTCCAATCCATAATTAAAAATACCAACACTAAACTAAAAACAAACAAGCAAAGTCCAAACTCAAATTTCTCTCCAGAAGACAACCGTCAACCTGAGACTTATTCAACAATAAAAAATAACGTAAAACAACATAAAAGCATAAATCAACAATAGTTCTTCATCTTGGCATCAAGTTATCTATGACTCAGGTCAAGCTGATTTAGATAATTCTCCAAATCCATCCACAAATGTTCCGATACTGGACCATCTGATCCTGATGGCCCAACATCGCTAGGGTGCACCATTCTCACATGGTGCTCGAGATCCATATACGACCCAGAGAAGGTGCAGGTGCAAGTCCCATTAGCACAAGTGCGAGTCTTATGGTTCATGAAATGCTGAGCGTGTGCATCCACCGTCCAGTCATGAACCTTCCCACGACACAAAGGGCACAAGAGTTTTTTTCTTGTGTTTCGAAACATGCTGAAGCAGTTCGAATGGTTGCGGCTTGTGTCACAAATGTAAGGGTGGCAGCCCTTGTCGTGAGATGAACACAAAAGAAGGATTGCTTGATGCGGATGGTCCATGCATATGGGACACCGAAGCTTTTCATATTCTTCAAGTGGTTTCTTCACACCCTTTTGAGACATGTTTATCTGCCAAAAACACTTGTGTTGTGACAAACAAGATATGCAAAATCAAATCGAGTAATTAACTGATTAAATATAAAAATACAAGCCTAGCTAAATCAATGGGTCTGCTATACATAGGCCATTGCCAATAAAATCACAAACAACTTTTAAATGGTTGTTTAAGGTTGCACCGAACGGTTGTTTGAACTATTTTTTAAAAGCTCGTCTAAGTTTTTCATCAAACAACCATTTGAGTTTGGGGTGGGGTTGGATTAATAGCTAGGACCTCTAGATCAAATGAATAAGTATATTCCAAACCCTAAAATCACCTAAAATCATAAAGCATGCGAACACACACTTACTTGAGAGTTTCTAATGGAGGAACTTTATCGAACTTGAGAAGAAGAAGAAGAAGAATAAAGAGTATGTAAATTGTTGTTGCAATAAGGATGAATTTATAGCACAACTACAAGTATGGTTCTTGGCGCCCATTATTTTAAAATTTTTCAATATCCATATTTTTAATCCAATATAAAAGTAAAAAAATTTAATATTTATTATATTCCTAAGATTGCTTATTTATAAATATATCGAAAATTAATTCTCCAAACTCTTCTTTCATGTGTTATGGCAGTTTAGCAACAAACATGTGACATTCAAATCAATACAACTCAGATAACATCGGATAAATTCAGTTAATGTGTCACAACTAACTTGATTGTTAATAATTTCAATCTTTCAAAAAAATAATAATAATAAAGCTAATAGATAATTTCAGATTTTATCACACACTTTTCATCAACCTTAGAATTAAGGAGTGCGTTGCAACTTTCATGAGATAAACAAAAGAAAAGGTTTTTACATACAACTCAAAAATATTAAAAATTACTTAACAAGAACAATCCATTCTTAAATAAATGTTACCTTACTAGTGATGATATTAAATTATCTACCCATGTAAGATAGTGATGTTGAGATTGCCTTACCTAATAGATCACATATGTTATTTATTTTAAAAATTTTGTATTTATTTTGGTCTTCGTATATTTAATAGGTGATATTTTTTATCGGGCCGGGTCATTAGTGTAATACAAAATCTTTGAAATATATATACTGGTTTTTTGGTGTAAATACAAAATCTTTGATTTGGTTCATTTGGCTTTTAGAAGGTGATTTCAACTTTAACTTTAGTTTTTTAGAAAAAAAATGTTTAACTATATAACAAATTTATCGTAGTTAGTTATTAAAGAGAAAAACTACAAATTAATGATCTATGTAAGTTTATCAATATACCCTTACATTAACATTAAATACATATATGAAATCAAACAAAATAAATCATTGTTATTGGTTGAAATTTCTTCTTTTATACTTCTTACAAAGAATTTCTTCTCATTCTCCAATATATATATACATATATATATATATATATATAAATGGTAAAGTTACTCTATAAATGGATCTTAACATGCTAAACATGCGAAGTGAAACATGTTTTTTTTCCATCTAGTCAAGCATGTTTTTAGTCCTAAAACCTGAAAAAAAATTATATGATTACTCTACTAGAGTAGCAATATATATATGTACCTAAAACACGTTTAATAGATGGAGAAAATAATAAAAAAAACTACGAGACAATTAATTTTCAGTAGTATACATAACATATAAAAAAACCATGCGATCGCTTGACCCCACCCTAGAAAGGTGGGCCCGGTCTTGAGTACAGTAAGATCTTATAAGTTCCAAACGTGCAAAATAGAAAGAAACAACTGATGTTGAAAGGGTTGAACACTTTATTTTCACAAATAAAGTTCTTTCATTATTATATTACTTTATAATGGTTCACTATAGGGATTACAAAGTCGGTTTACGAAAACGTGCAATTGAAATACAAGTTTAATTTGACAACACACGCTAATTACAAATGCAGAACAAACTGTAACAGCCTACACGCTTATTACACGTAGTAAACTCCCTACTTCTTTCTTGTTCTTCTTATCTTTAAAGTCGTGATTTCTTTGAAATCTTTATCCTTTTTTAATTTCTAATTTACAATAGTGTTTATATTCATTGCATAGTTTGTTGTTTTAGATGCAGAATGTTTACCAATAATATAGATATAGATAAGATTTGTTGTATTGTTATACAAATATTTCTTCAAGTCTATCTTCGTAGTTCTCTTATCCTGATCATTTGTCTTTTGTTTATCTCTCTAACATTTTCATCGAAATCAAACTTTGAGGTGTTCGTGAAATGTTTCTAAAACTTTACAAACATTGACCTTTCAAAGATTATTTTTAGTTTGGTTGTTGATCCACAATACTAGAAAAGCAAGTACAACTAACAACCCATCACGTGGGCGTTTGACTTTGGTCATTATTAACGGAACAACAATGAGTCCCTCTACAAGCTTAAAGCTATACATGTCAGTAATCCATCGGTAATCACCAACAAATACCGAAACCGAAGAAGTCGAGATTATTGTCGATGGACCAATGATAGTAAATCCAAACTTGGCCCTTGTTTATGGGAGTTGCTTCCCCTCCATAGTAATCCGTAATATTTCAGATAGGATTACTGATTTGGTTTTTCTGTGGAAACAATATTCTAGCAGGTTGTCTGTTATTAATCTATCACTAAGTTAATATAAGATTTTAGATAAGATTCCTGCCTAGGCTTTTAGACGTTTGTCAATGGGAATTGTTTTGTGATCGGGATATATAAGTGGAAATTGACCATCGATGATTTTCAAATGAATTTTTTTCTTTTTTACTTTCTTTATCTCCCCAATCCTCCATGGTTTGCACATGAATAATGCATAATATGGAAACCCTAATGATAAAGATTAAACAAAATTAGTAAGGGATATTAACAAATCCTAATAACAAAGATACAATAAACCCTAAAAAAGGAGATTTTGCAAAACCCTAACTACACAGATCTAATAAACTATTAAAATATTTGTATTTATAAATGTATTACTAATTAGAAAACACACACACATATATATATATATATATATATATATATATATATATATATTATTCTGTATTCGTCTTCTGTTATGAGTTTTTTTTCTTTAGAAAATCTTGTTTGAGAAATACACCTAATAACATAAACCAAGCAAAATGAAACAAACCTACAACATAAAGTCACAAAGTAAAAGAAAACTGCATTTTCAACACTACATTTTACATCGGATGCACCATCTGACTCATGAGTTTTGAGTCCGTCAGCAAGGTTGCAAGTTCACCACACACATGTCAATTGGCATCCAATCAACAAGTTTCTAAATGTACACATGCAAGAGTGTGTTTGAAGATCGTTTACCAGTATCCAATAGCGAAGCTTGAGATTTCCGACTGAGGGCAGAAGCCATCGGACCTAAAAATTTCTATAAAATTGGGGGGTCAAAACGTATATACCAAAAAATTTCTATACGAAAATTACATACTCTCCACTACTAAGCGAAAAGTCCGGGGGCCGGCCGCCACCTACCGCCCCTTAAAAGCTTCGCCCATGCCAATATCTTTCATAAGAGACTTTCAACGTGTTTTTAAAATTTAACAATACTAATATATAATAGTTATCAATAAAAAACATAATAGTTCAAAAAATAATATGAAACTATAATATATGTTTAAAGGTGAAATTAATTCATTCATTTTAATCGTTTATGACTGAAAATTATATCATTGCCGTGAATTATGAGAACTAGTGCTTGTTTAGAATAAGCGTATTTTATCGGTTATTGTACAAATAGATATTAACGTGCTAAATATGAGAAGTGAATGGATTTTTTTGAATTATTTTTCCATCTAGTGACGCACGCTTTTTTAGGCTTAAAACCTAAAAAAATAAAAATTTATATAATCACTCAACTAAGAAAATTATATTATATTACTTTTATTTTTTAACTAAGGACATCTTAAGTAGATGAAAAAGAAAATAAAAAAAAATCTTCGCTTCTCATGTGTAGCACATTAAGATCAATTTGTATTTGATCCAAACCGTGTGTTTGTGTGTGTGTATATATATAGGAAAGGGGGTTATTAAAAATATTAAAAGATAATAGAAAACTTTAAGAAAACCACTTTTAAACAAGTTTTTTTTTATTTCTTTTTATATGTTACTATGTTTGTGGAAATTAAAAAAAATTGAATGGTAATAGTAGTGTTCATTGTTTACAAGTTTTTAATGGTTTTCTACTGAATACACACACATACATATATACATACATATATATATTATATAGAAAGAGTATTTTAAATCAATTCCGGTGTAAGAGGGAAAAGTATCAATATTGAAGGGGTTTTTCCGAGATTACTTATTATTTTACGAAACAATATTACAGGTCAATCAAATAACATGATGTAAACTCGCCAAAAAGAGAAACTCCATCAAACTTTCCAACAAAATTTGTTGTACTTGTCAATATCAATTACTAATAAAACCCCATTCACGAGTTCACCACATGCATTATCTGACTCATGAGTTATAGAGTTTGTCAGTGAGGTTACAAGTTCACTACAATATGTCAAGTGTCATCTAACACGACGAGTTTCTAAATGCACAAGGGAGTGTATATATGAAAGAAAGAGAGTGTGTGAAGAAAATGTTCTTAGTTTTTTAGAACGACGAATTTCGTGTTATGCAAAATACTAATTCCATATAGGCATGGAGGATTTGCCATCTTTTTTTATTATAAATTTTGCAATTGTCAATATATTTAGGTTACCCAAACATAGTATTTTTTAACAACATATGCAACTCTAATGATATTTTAGAAGTGAAATCAAAGTACCACTATTAATCGCTATTTCTTGAAAATTATACCAAGAGCGTAATTGATTGCTAAATTTCCATTCCATAAACAATACTAAACGTAAAAGTTAAAACAAACAACAAAAGTCCAAATTCAAATAGCTCAAAAAACCATTTATCGTAGCATTAACTAACTAAAAAAAAGCTAAAAACAACAATTCCCCATCTTGGCAGCTCCATGCCTCCATATCCTTACTGAAATCCGACGAAATACCAATCCATGAACACATCATGATCGTGAACCTAATATCAAGCGTCTAAGATTATCGTCGCCTTCTCTACGAGCTGATTCAATCTGATTCACACAGTCTTTCAAAGTACTCAACTTATGCAGCATTTGTGGATCAACTTGACTAACTCTAGTGTGCACCAGTTTTTTATGCTCGAGTATTTCATTATACGTTCCTGAGAACTCACAAGACTCATTCGTACAACTTCGCAGTTTATTGTTCATGAAGCGCCGAGCCGGTTCATCAGTGGTCCAATCACTTACTTCCCCACGACACAAAGGGCAAACTAGTTTCTTACATGGATCTTGTTCACTAATTATTAATGATCTGGTGAATCGGCCAAAGCAATTTGATTGACTGTTGTCACAAATATAAGCGCGACAACCCTTTTGATGAGAAGAATATAAGAGAAGTATGGCTTCATGGGGAGGCTCCATACAAATAGGACAACGAACTGCTTCCAATCCTTCAAATAGCTTCTCCTCAGTCTTTTGTGGCATGTTTTTCTACCAAAAGGGATTCATCTTTATCATTAAGAATAAACATAAACAAGCATAAACACATAAACAAAACAATTTTTATGAGCATATACAATTAGGGTTTGTTAGGAACTTTACCGATTTGAAATGGATCTTTTTTGTTGATTGTTATCTAAGTCTTTAGTGTAGTTTCTTGCTGTAATAAGGATGAATTTATATGCCACCAAGATAGTCATTCTCGGTGCCCATTGTTTGAAAATTTTCATTGTTGGTATCATTAATCCAATATATTAAATGTAAAAATATTAAATCATTAAACTCGTTTCCAAGATTTTGCGAGCCAAAAGTTAAGTTTTATTGAAAATAAATTAATTTTTAATATGCATGTATGTTATTAACATAAAAAGATTCATTTACTATGCATAAATAATCCAATAAATGAATAAGAAAAATGTTCCAAATGTTTTTTTTTTGTATTCTTAATTTATTTTTATTTTTGTTCATGTGTTAAATGTGGTACCATGTAGCCAAAAACATGTGACATATATACAACTCGGACTAGCTCTTTAGCCATGATAATATTAGTTAATTGTCACATGATCGTTAGGTGAGAGATAATTTCACATGTTAACACACTTTCCATAAACCTTAGAAGAAGTGTGTTGCCACTTTTATAGGATTGATAATTACATAATAAAAGTTTTTACAAACAACCTAACTAAAAATACTAAAAATGACTTTACAAAGAACAATTTCATTCTTAATTCAATGTTAACTTAACTATATATTGTAATGTTGATAATAGATTATTTCCCACGTAAATAGATAATTTCACATGTTAATACACTTTCCAAATAATACACTTTCCAAAAACCGTAGAATGAGTGTGTTGCGACTTTCATAAGAATGATAATTAAGAAAAGGGGTTTTTAAATACAACTTAAAAATACTACAATTTACTCTACATATAATAATTTCATTCTTAATTCTTTGTTAAATACTTTCTTTATCGTAAATTTAATATTAGATTGTTACTCAAGTAAATAGATAACTACACATGTCAACACACTTTGCATAAACCTTAGGAAGGTGTTGCGACTTTCATACATTTGATAATTACAAAAGAAAAGGTTTCTATACACAACCTAACCATACTATAAATTAATTTACAAAGTACAATTTCATTCTTAATTCAGTATTATATTAACTTTCAATTTCGTTGATATTAGATTGTTTACCTATATAAATAGATAATTTCACGTGTTAACACACTTTTTATAAATCTTAGAAGCAGAGTGTTGCGACTTTCCTAAGATTGATAACTAAGAAAAGAGAAGGTCTTTACATATAATCCAACAATGCTAAAAATTATTTTACAAAGAACAATTTCACTTATAATTCGCTGTTACCTTAACTGCATATCGTAATGTAGATATTAGATTATTTACCCACGTGAATATATAATTTCACATGTTAACACACTTTTTATAAACCATAAAAGGAATGTGTTGCGACTTTCATAAGAATAATGATTAATTAAAAAGAAATTGTTTTTACATACAACATAACCATACAATAATATAATTTACAAAGAACAATTTTACTCTTAGTTCAAAGTTTCACTGTCCATATCATATTTTGTTGATATTGTTGATATTAGATGTTTACCTACGTGATTAGATAATTTCACATGTTAACACACTTTAAATAAATCCTTGTTTTCTACTTTCATAGAATTGATACTAAAAAACAAAAGGGTTTTTACATACAATCTAATGATACTATTTTTTTTTCAAAGAACAGTTTCACTCTTAATTCGATGTTACCTTAACTGCATATCCTGATGTTGATATTTGATTTTTTTACCTACGTAAATAGATTACTTCACATGTTAACAAACTTTTCATAAACCTTAGAAGGAGTGTGTTACGACTTTCAGTAGATTGATAACTATAAAGTCAAAACGTTTTTACATACAACCTAAAGATACTAAAAATTATTTTACAAATAATAATTTCACTCTTAGTTCAATGTTACCTTAACTTTCCATATCGTAACGTTGATATTAGATTGTTACCCACACAAATAGATAATTTTACTTGTTAAAACACTTTCCATAATCCTTAGGATTGTGTTGCGAATTTCATAAGATTGATAATTAATTAAAAAAGAAAAGGTTTTTATACACAACCTAATCATACTATAAATTTATTTATGAAGAACAATTTTGACTCTTAATTCGATGCTATCTAAAATTTCCATATTATAATGTTGATATTAGATGTTTACCTATGTAAATAGATAATTTCACAACTTAACACACCTTTCAAAATCTTAGGAGTGTGTTGCAACTTTCAAAAGATTTATAAATAAAAACACAAAAGGTATTTAGATACAACCTAGCCATGCTACAAATTAACTTACAAAGATCAACTTCACTCTTGATTAAATGTTACCTTAACTTTCCATATCATCATGTTGATATTTGATTGTTTAGCCACACAAATAGATAATTTCACATGTTAACACACCTTTCATAAACCTTAAGAGTGTGTTGCGACTTTAATAAGATTGATAATTGAAAAATGAAAATGTTTTTACATACAACCTGGATGCCAAAAGTTAATTTACAAAGAGCAATTTCACTCTTAATTCAATGCTACGATAAACTTTCCATATCGTAATGTTGATATTTAATTGTTTACCCAAGTAAGATGACCTCATGTAGATTGTGGCACCTAAGCGATCATGTTATTTGTTTGGATGAATCCTAAACATAGCAAATTCTTGTATGTCCCAAGAGAGAACAATATGATTATATGACCAAATGGTTAAAATTGAAAGGTTGAATACGCATGATTAAAAGTTTTTAAAACGATAGTTTTTAATTACAACGTTAAGAATAAACAACTGTAAAAAAAAACGAAGTATAACCGACACACGTATTACACGTGTTAAAGTCTGTCGTTTTATTGGTTCTCTCGTTTATAGAGCAGGCGAGTAGTGTAATCTCGATGCACACATTCTTTAATAAAATATTATCATTTATATAATTAGGCTTGGAGATCATGATTTCTTCACGTCCCGATCTCACATGTAGTGATGTATTTATCGTGAATCTTGTTGTAAATCGAAATGTTTATCTTTCATATAGATATGGATAAGATTTGTTATATTATTATACAAATATTTCTTACATATTGTGTCTTCGTAAACTTTTTATCCAAATCGTTCTTCTTATGTTTATCTCCGTATTCTCTTCAATGAAATCATGACTTTGAGGTGTTTGCAAATGCTTGTTCAAACATAATGAATGAATATTGGCCTTCCAAAGTTTGTTTGTAGTTTGATTGTTGATCCACATACATTCATGCTCAAAAATTCGCTCATTATTTCGACTTCACTTTTTAATGAAAAGTCTTTACGTAAGTTTAAAAGGAGTAGCTAGCTTTTTTAACTTAACAAGATATCAAGTATGTAGTATAAAACTGCATATGTTTCCTATTTAACATGTTGATTACTAAAGTTTGTCTTAGTGAAACACTTCTACATTTACTAGGCATAACTAAGCAGTGTATCGTATATTGTTTTAATATTTTTATTAAAATTATATATATGAAAGCTCTTAGCATCCGTTATGTTACATGTATTAGTGATCTCATCTTTGTTACATCAAAGTCAATTTAATTAATATCATAAATAGCTTCTTCATCTTCATTGGGTTAATTTTGGGTTATGATCAAATACAAAGTCTCCTAAAAATAAGAAGTCGTAAGAAGGGTATCAAACTGACTCTGATTGATCTCATTCAAGCGGCATTAAAAGCGTCTCATCAAACTCTACGATGTTAGATTTTAGGTTTTTGTTTTTAAATGTTTAGCTTATAGATTTTAAACTTTTTGTTTACATCATTGTGTTCTTTTTTTATCATCGTGTCTTTTATATATTTGGGTCATTGTGTCTTTTTTTACTCACCGTGTCTTTTTTTTTCAACATTGTGTTATATTTTTTTGGCATCGTGTTATATTTTGCTCGACATTGTGTTATATTTTGCGATCCATTATGTCTTTGTACACTTCGTATTTTTAGGAGTCTTTATAGAATAACTTTATCCTATCTTCATGATAAAAAAAAACTATATGAAATTGAACATAAATCAAGTATTTATAAAAAAAAAATCGGATTTGACTGAATCTTAACATTTTGGGGTCGTTCGAATCAAGTTTGTTAAATTTACAAGTAATTTCAAGCAATATAAACTCATGAATCAAATGTGTTTGTATCAAACACAACAAAACCGAACTACTTTACTACTTAGCCCAAACTCAGCCCATTTGCAACCCAATCAAAACCCAACTAAAGAATCTTTGAAGACCTGCTTGGTTTGTTAAGTGGGCTAGCCTGGGTTTGGTTCAACAAAGCCACATAACAGCTTCCAAGTAGAGGTGTAAAAACAGAAAAATGGTCTGGGCCCGCCAAACCGGCTTATAAACCGAGCCACTTAAAAAAACCCGGTTTGTACCAGACCTAATTCACTAGTTCGTGTAACAATTCATAGTCCTGTGCCCCGAAATTGGTTCAGACCCGATCTGATTTGAAAATCAGGTCAAAAATAGGGTTTTTTTTACCAAACCGGTTTGAACCTAACCATAGTTGATCTGATAGATTCAAACATTTTCTCTCCTAAACCGATTTATAACCTGAACCGGTTTTTTTCAAACTGATTTATATTTTTTGTTCTCTAACAAGGTTTGGTTTATAACTCGAACCAGGTTTTCAAGAAGAAAAAAACAGATTTATGCACATCTACTTTCAAGGAATAGGGAGACCGTACCGAACGGGTATTGTACGGTCTATACCGCATAGTACCATTATTGAAAGTAAGCTAAAACCAAAACAAAGTACCGTAGTGTATATGTTCTATTTGTACGAACAAGGTACGTCGGTACGGAAAGGAACCATTAAAAGTCTCGAAGTGATACCCTACCACATAGTACCAATACAAAAATTGACCTAAATTTAAATCCGAATATCGTACCATGTATGTTTGGTCAATACTCGTATATTACGATACTAGCACAGTACGTAATATTTTATCTAATGCAAAACTGCGTTTAGTTGACGACGAGTAAAATATCACCACTTGTTTTATTTTCACTAAATGTTAAGATTTTGTATTCTTATAAGTTGTTAAGCAATTATAAAAAAAATACTTTTTTGCTATTTGTAGTTGTTTTAAATCACATGTTATATTTAGAAAAATCAATTTTTAAATTGGTTTGGGCCAAACCTGGTTTTAGGCCTGACCCAAATTGATTCGGGTTGGGTCGAGGGTTTCCCCTGTAAAATTGGTTCTTAGCCCAAACCGGTTTAGATCAAACTGGTACTGGTTTAAACCTAAATCAAGAAAGCCAAGTTAGTTTTAAATCCGAACCGGTTTGAGCTCAAGCCGGTATTGGTACACCTCAAGCTAGGCTATGAACCTCCTCATCTAAAACAAAACAATTTCCCATTTTACACACCAACCCACTTTCACCAAGCCCCGACCACAAACCATATCGGACACACCCATTTTTCATATCCCATATTCCCATTCTCCCATCTTTTCTTCCCCTTACACTAGTGAGTTTAGCTCCGAGTCTTCGACAATACTAATACATCTTGTTGTTAGGGGCAGACCTATAGTGTTACAAGGGGTAATCTCCGTTGCTCCTTAACACTCCGATAATAGTGTAAATTTTGAAGAATTTTGACGTTTTTCAATTTCTTTACCTCTTTTTTTAAACGTTATCCCTATGTGGATTTTCAAAATCCGCCACTGCTTGTTGTACCCTGGTAGTATGCGTAAGGTTGTTGTGAATGATGTCTTTGTGAAACTGAATTCTATACGTGATCTCAACCAAATATATTTTTGTTTACCATGGTTTGATTAATGTCATATATATTTCACATATTATTCTAATTTGTCTATTAGAAATGGTATTTTTAAACAACTAGAAGTTCCCAAAAGTCTTAAAACAAATTGATAATGAGATTGTATTAACACTCTTTGTACATATGTATTATTGAAATCCATGTTTGTCGCATAGACTTAAATTTTAGATTTTAAAACTGTTTGTCGCATATGTATTATTCGTGAGCCATTGGTTATACTGTAGTGGTTTTCAGACGGATGACCAGAATTAGTGACAGGCTAGGTCATTTGCGTTTTTGCGACGACGTGGTGGTTTGTCAATTGTGTATCTAGGTGGCCGGCTTTGTTGTATGTTAAAAAAGTTTGAAATATCTGATTTGCTAAAATTGACTGCTTTTGTTTTTTTCTTTTCAAAAAAAATAATAATAATAATATTTTGTTTATTTCTTCACACCAACTTTCTGAGGCTAATAGTTTTCTTGGGCCAAGATTTAAAACCATTAGCGTATTCTTATTGCGTGGCGAGCCCACAGGTTATAAATTCCAGCCCACTGTCTATTTAATTAAAAAATATATTTTTCTGGCTAATTCTTTGATGGAAAAATTATTGTCAATTTCTGAAGTTGTAAAACATAATTAGTTAAGAGTAAATACATGAGAAAAAGAGAATATTTTTATGTTTGCGGAGTAATACATTTTACATAAAATAATTATATATTATATTTGATTACAAGAATTTCATTGACCCAAACATAACATGGCAATAAGATACCTTATCTAAAAAAGATCTATATTGTTAAGAGCCGTTCAAAAAAAAACCCGAATGTTGTTAAAACCAGATAAACGATCTAACTGTAAATACCGGAGGTTCGGTCGATTGACAAAAATAATATGTAAGGTTGACGGCTTTGTGCGGCTCACTCAAAACTGACCAGGTCGTTTGTGACTGGTATACTGTACAAACTTAGGGGCTGTTTGGCAACTTATGAATGATTAAATGCTAAACAGTAAAGGTCTGAACCATTAAGGAGCTGTTTGGCAACTTTGAATGGTTAATGCTGAACCGTAAGAGGTCTGAACCATTAAGAGCTAGAAGTAATGGGTTTAATCGTTCAAGGCAAAGTCTAGACCAATTTGATTAGAGTCTTAAACCAATTTAGACCTCAAATAATGTTTAACCATTCAGAGGCAAATGTTCTGAAACTATTAAGTGCTAAACCAGAAAGAGATCTGAACCATTAAGAGTTTTGTTAAGAGCTAAACAAACAACCCCTAAGTGTTGAATCATTAAGAGGTCTGAACCATTAAGAACCGGTATAATACTAAACCGATTAGAGACAAATGTCTAACTAATTCAGATTAGAGGTCTTAACCATCCAGACTCGGTATAACGCTTATCTATTCAGTGGCAAATGTCTAACCATTCAGACATCCGCTCGCAAAACAAACAGTCTGAACTCTGAACCATTAAATACTGAACCTAAAAGATCTGAATCATTAAAAACCCATTAAAAATTATACAAACAACCCTTTAGAATACCAAAAGTTTTGGCTTAATTGGATGTATCGGCTGAACCGGTTTCTATAACACTTGAACTACTAATATTGTAATAGGTTCACTTTTACTTAAGGTATAAGAAAATGTTACTTTTGGCATGATGGGTGACTAAATCAAGCATTGTGTGAAATCTAAATCGCACAATATGTTTAAAAATTAGAGATTAATTGTATCAAGTAGTTCTTTAAAGTTTAAACCATGTGCAACCATGGTATATAAAATTAACTAAAAATATTTAAATTATTAATAGCAAAAATTATTATATAAAATTGTAAATAAATGGATGTGAAGCCCATAATAATATGCCCCCTCTGATGCATGTCGATATATACGTGGTGAGTGTTACTGTTCGACACTTTGCACAGTACCATGCACATATCCATCACCTTTCGCTTTCACTTTCACTTATTTTATTTTTTATTCCCTACTTATTTTAATCTCTGCTAAAGTATATTCAATATAAAATCAAGTGTTTAATAGCATGTCAAAGTTACATATGGAATAATTATTTTATCCACCATAGATCAAGAAAGGTTTTGTACCAATACTGAAAGGTGGCATATGCAGTGTAAGAACGAATTATATTATACATATATACATATATTATTATTATTATTATTATTATTATTATTATTATTATTATTATTACATACGTATTAATTTTCAAACGAGTGCTTTTATAATAAAAAAAGGAATAGTGTCAGGCAGCTGGCCTGGCACTTCCCATTGGGCCAGCCGTTTGATTTAGCACTCTCTCATTGGACAAGCTGTTTATTATTTTTTTCCGCTATAAAATTACGGGTTTGCCCCCGGAATAGTGCCAGGCAGCTGGTCTGGCGCTCCCCCGTTGGACCAACCGTTTATTATTTGTTTACGCTGTAAAATTATGAGTTTGTCCCCACTTTAAAATTACGATGTTGTCCCCTACTCAAAATAAAATTACGCTTTTGGCCCCAGCCAAAAATTACGATTTTGCCCAGCTGGCTTGGCACTCCCCCATTGGACCAGCCGTTTGACTTGGCACTCTTTCATTGGACCAGCCGTTTATTTTTTTTCGCTGTAAAATTACGGGTTTGCCCCCGGAATAGTGCCAGGCAGCTGGTCTAGCGCTCCCCCATTGAACCAACCGTTTATTATTTGTTTACGCTGTAAAACTACGGGTTTGCCCACTTTAAAATTACCATGTTGCCCCCTGCTCAAAATAAACTTACGCTTTTGGCCCCAGCCAAAAATTACGATTTTGCCCAGCTGGCCTGACACTCCCCCATTGGACCAACCGTTTATTTTTTTCGCTGTAAAATTATGGGTTTGCCCCTGGAATAGTGCCAGGCAGCTGGTCTGGCGCTCCCCCATTGGACCAACCGTTTATTATTTGTTTACGCTGTAAAATTACGAGTTTGTCCCACTTTAAAATTACCATGTTGTCCCCTGCTCAAAATAAACTTACGCTTTTGGCCCCAGCCAAAAATTATGATTTTGTCCATGACTCGAAATTACAATTTCGCCCACGGCTCAAAAATACGTTTTCACCCCTGTTCAAATGAAAAAAAAATATGCTCTCGTCCCCACCTTAAAATTACAATTCTTCCCCGTTTTAATTATGATTTCGGCCTCAGATAAAAATTACGTTTTTGTCCCTGTTCAAAATAAAATTACGTTTTTGGCTCCAACTCAAAATTACGATTATGCCCTCGGTCCAAAATAAAATATGGTTTTGCCTCCGGTCTAAAATTACGGTTGTGCCTTTCTGGTTTCAATTTCCAGTATTGGCATCACTTTAACTTTTGGCAAATTACGATTTTACACCAGTGAAAAAATATAACTTTTCATTAGTTAAAAATAACAGTATTGCCATCGTTTTAGTTTTTTGAGCAAAACTATAAAGGTGTTATGTATTGGTTTACTCGATTTAATTTTTTTCACGTATCAATGAGCTGCCTAACACTCGCTCATTATTCGCCTATCGCCCCGCAACGCGGGCGGCGCATCTAACTAGTTATTATTATTATTATTATTATGATTATTATTTTAATTAATTTTAGAATGAAATGAATAGTGTTTAATAATATAATAATATATATAGTGTTTTAATATTTTTTCCATTACATTATACTATACGGAATAGTGTCAACAGCTACCTGATACTTCCTCATTAGACCAAACATTATTATTACATTACACATATATTAATTTTAGAATGAAATGAATAGTGTTTTAATAATATAATAATATATAGTTTTTTAATACTTTTACCATTACATTATACGAAATAGTGTCAGACAGCTACCTAACACTTCCTCATTTAACCAAACATTATATTATACATATATTAATTTTAGAATGAAATGAATAGTGTTTTAATAATATAATAATATATAGTTTCTTTAATACTTTTACCATTACATTATACGAAATAGTGCCAGACAGCTACCTAACACTTCCTCATTTAACCAAACATTATATTATACATATATTACTTTTAGAATGAAATGAATAGTGTTTTAATAATATAATAATATATAGTTTTTTTAATACTTTTACAATTACATTATACGAAATAGTGCCAGGCAGCCACCTGACACTTCCTCATTTAACCAAACATTATACATATGTTATACATATAATTTTTTTATATTAATTTTAGAATGAAATGAATAGTGTTTTAATAATATAATAATATATAGTTTTTTTAATACTTTTACCATTACATTATACGAAATAGTGCCAGGCAGCTACCTGACACTTCCTCATTTAACCAAACATTATACGTATATTAATTTTAGAATTAAATGAATAGTGTTTTAATAATATAATAATATATAGTCTTTTTAATACTTTTATCATTACATTATACGAAATAGTGCCAGGCAGCTACCTGACACTTCCTCATTTAACCAAACATTATACATATGTTATACATAGAATGAAATGAATAGTGTTTTTAATAATATATATAGTTTTTTTATACTTTTACCATTACATTATACGGATTAGTGTCAGGCATCTAACTGTCACTTCCTCATTGGACCAAACAGTTTATTAATTTATATATGTTTTAAATTACCCTTTTGCCCGCAGATTTAAACTACGTTTTTGCTCCATGCGAAAATACGTATATTAATTTTAGAATTAAATGAATAGTGTTTTAATAATATAATAATATATACTCTTTTTAATACTTTTACCATTACATTATACGAAATAGTGCCAGGCAGCTACCTGACACTTCCTCATTTAACCAAACATTATACATATGTTATACATAGAATGAAATGAATAGTGTTTTAATAATATATATAGTTTTTTAATACTTTTACCATTACATTATACGGAATAGTGTCAGGCATCTACCTGGCACTTCCTCATTGGACCAAACAGTTTATTAATTTATATATGTTTTAAAATTACCCTTTTGCCCGCAGATTTAAACTACGTTTTTGCTCCATGCGAAAATAAAATTATGCTTTTGTCCCAGCAAAAAATTACGATTTTGCTCCCGATTCAAAATTACGATTTCACCATTAGCTCAAAATTACGTTCTCTTCCCAGCTCAAAAGAAAAATATGCTTTTGCCCCTAGCTTAAAATTATGATTTTATCATCTCTTCAAAAAAAAATTCTTCCCTGTTTAAAAAATTATGATTTCTCCCTCAGTTCAAAGTTACGTTTTTCCCCCTGTTCAAAATAAAATTACGCTTCTGGCTCCAACTCAAAATTACGATTTTGCCCTTGATTAAAAATATAATTGTGATTTTGCCTCAAGCCTAAAATAACGATTGTGACTTTACTTCAAATTTATATTAATGTGTTACCCAAAGTTCAAAATTACGAATTTGCCCCTGCGCAAATTTACAATTTCGCCCTTGGTTCCAATTTACAGTACCGTCATCACTTTAGCTTTTGGCAAATTACGATTTGACCTCAGTAAAAAATAAAACTTACTTTAGTTAAAAATAACAGTATTGTCATTGTTTTAGCAAAACTACAAAAGTGTTTTTTGTTTAATTTGTTTGACTCGATTTAATTGTTTTTCGTATCAAGGAGCTGCCTAACACTCGCTCATTATTCGGCTATTGCCCCGCAACGCGGGCGGGGTATCAACTAGTTGTATTGAAAAATAAAAAATGGAATGTTTTGGAAGCAATTTGGACTATTAGGATATGTTATTTTCTTTTCTAAGTGATTTCTAATGTAATTTTTCTTTTATTTTTAGTGGATCCATATTTTCAGTATGGATTTTGTAGTGTCGGACGATGAAAATCATGTGAGTTCTGTTGTGTTGGTGTAGAGAAAGAAGTATTGTTAAATTTCCCAACCACGATCTAAAGGTGTTGTTTCTCGTTGATGATTGAAGTACGACTCATGAACCTTATCGGAAGTCTAAAGTCAGACAAGGCAGCTCCAACCTTGGTTTTTTTTTTAAATATAACGGTCAGCCAGAAGCAATCTTAGTATTACATTTTGCAAAACCTTTAAAGTCAGACTTGTCACACTATCCTAATAATTATATTACAAAAATAAAAGAAAAAAGACATTAGTTATATATTTCTCCTAAACACTTAAAAGACATTTTTCCAAAAATCATGGTATGTTGGACGAGAACTTGTAAAGGATGATGGGACTAGAAGGTCTTATTTATGAGATCACTATAGATTTCTTTTATCATTAGCTTCTACTACAATAATGTTGATAAGCTAGAGAACTAATTAAACTACAAAAAATGACATTGGTGGATACCCCTATTAGTAAGGTGTTCAAGATTGGATTATCCATTTTTTGAATATCTAAAAATTTTGGATAGTAAATAGATATCCGAAATTTCAGAAACGGATTCGAATATCCAAACGGATATCCGAATTCATAAAAAATGCTTCTTAAAACTAAACCTATATTCGATTTTCCAAATTTCCGACAATCAAAACTAAAAAACATTTATAAATTCGCATCCAAATCCGATTATTTACTATATTAATTTACTATTTATTTTACTTAATTTCAAAATAAATATAATGTTCGTATACTATATATATTTATAAAAAAATAGTTTTCGGATATCGGATAATCACATTATCCGAAATTTTTGAAATTCATATCTGAATACGAAAATTCAGATTATCCGATTTTCGGATATCCGAAATTTCGGGTATTTCAGATATGGAATTTCGGATATTTCGAATTTGGTTTCGGATGCGAATTTTTTGAACACCCCTACCTGTTAGTAGTAAATTTAAGAGTTAAATGCTCGGTTGGTCCCTATAGTTTTCAAATATTTCAGACTTGGTCTCAGTGGTTCACTAATTACACGTTTGGTCCCGATGTTTGTAATTTTTGCACTCGTGTGGTCCTTACCACTAACCAATGTTAAATTTCTAAGTTAAGTGAGTGCAAAATGACTAAATTACCCCTAAACAGTTAAACACATAAAAAAACAAAAACAGATGTCCCACCTTCTCATCTTCTTCCCCACCCCTGTCTCCCTCTGTAAAACCCCACCACCACCACCACCTCCACCTCCAACCCACCACCACTACCACTTCCTCCACCGTCAACCCACCGCCGGACGCCGTCCTCAAGCCACCACCCAACACCGGTCGATCCATGGCAGTTCTCCTCCGGAATCTCCGTCTCCCGCCGCGACTCCGACGCTAGTTTCTGCAGCAGCCGTCCCTCCTCCGCTCACTCCACTGGCGCCAATCACCACCGCAACTCTGCCATCGCCATCACCGACCGCTCTTACCAACTCCACGCCGTTTCCACCATCAAATCCTTCCTCTCCACAACCAACTGCCAGGTCACACTCAAACTGAAACCCTTACCATCGAACAGTAACATTATTGAAACCCTAAAACACGTTCTCAAGTGTCTCGATTATCCGGTTGGGCAGAAGTTAGAGGATGATTTGTCTGCGGTTTTGAAGTGCATGAATTGTCCTATTAAGGTGAACAAATCTGCGTTGAAAGCACCTGGAACGCCTCACTCGTTTCCTAGTGTCTTAGCTGTCATTCATTGCTGTACAGATTGCAATGTTTAACGACCACATTAGGAATTTGACTCAGTCTCACTCGATTTCTGGAGATAGTATGTTTGTTTATCATAAGGATTGTTATTTGAGATACATACATGGAGATGATGATACTCAGGCCATATTCTTCATCTGTTGTCAATAATTTTCAGATTTAAGGTGGAGGTTGCAGGTTTGTGAAGGAGAGGTGGTTGGTGGCTGAGTTTTTGAAAGAGAGATGAGTGAGGAAGAAGATGAGTAGTGGGACCCCTCTTCTTTATTTTTTTATTTTTATTATTTCAAGGGTAATATAGTAATTTCGCATATACTTAACTAAGAAATCTAACAAAGGTTAGTGGTAAGGACCACCCGAGTGCAAAAATTGAAACTACTGGGACCAAGTGTGTAATTAGTGAACCACTGGGACCAAGTCTGCAATATTTACAAACCACAGCGACCAACCAAGCATTTAACTCTAAATTTAACTAGCCAATAAATAATGCATGCATCAATTACAAAATATGAAAAGGTTGAACCATATATAGATATGACTTTTGGGTATAAACGTCTCGTAAATACAAGCTTGACAAAACTAAACCTTCAAAGGTGATTAATTTAAAACCAGACCCATAAAATATCAAAGCTTGAAGTTAATTCTTTGTGGGTCTCAAAATCTAATAAACAATTAAACTTTGAAAGACGAAACGTTTGAAAATTCCTCTCTATCATTGAACTATAAAAAAGAACAAAACATATGAAAGAACAAAAACATATATATACACATACACTCATTGATCATTAGATGTTGGTTGTTGGGAGAATTATGTGCAAAGATTTTGTTAGTTGGTAAGAATATAAAATATTGATATATAGTAAGAATATAAAATATTGATATATACATATACATATATATATGATCATTCTTGACTGTTGATGTGGGTGGATGGTTGCAGAATGTTATGGGTCATGTCATGGAGGATTGCAAGTTCCCATAAAAATGCTAACTTTGAAACACGACAGTTTCTGTTATATGTTGGTTAACTGCAACCCAAAAGTGGAAACTTTTGATAAGATTTGCAGAGGAAAAAGGGGGAAGAACATGAATCATCTGAAGGGGGAACCGAACAAGATCGATGAAAGAATGTCACATCACGTATATATCTTGTCATGACAAGATTTTTGTGCCCATTTAGTTGTGTTTTTCTTGGTGCCCATTTAATATATATATATATATATAAGTTGTGTTGTATGTATATATACATGAACGGCATGTAATGCCATTCCATGTTGGTTCAAGTGATTTGAGGAGGAACCAAATTTGAAGATAAGAAGAAAAGGGGATGTGGATCTATGGGTATAATGGTAATTTTCTCATCACCCTACCGACTTAGCACGTACTAGGGGTATAAACCAGCTAAGTTGAGCGGTTGGTAACTTGTGAGCTACTCGAGATCGGCTTATTTAAAGCTTAAAATTAAAGGAGTTTGGGCTTCATGTATCGGACTTTAACTAGGCTTATGAACAGTGGCAGACCTAATATTTTTTCATGAGTATTGGATGACTATCGTTGTATATTAACTTTTTCAGTCTCGTTCAAGGTCACATAATAAAAGGATAAAGCAACCTGAATTTAAAGACGTTATAAAAGTACGTCAAACGTGATCGATTGATTACCTGAAGGGCGCTTGATGGCTCAGTGGTCACAATTTTGTTTTTTTGATTGTATGTTTGATTTTTTTTTTTGTGATTATCTTGTAAATTAGATAAGTCAAACTTGAGTCTAGGCATGTTTAAACACGCCTAGACTCGTTTACATCCAAGATTAACACCAAATTAACAAGATAATAAAAAAACAAGATATAAATAAAAGGAACAATGGATTTTAATAATTCTAACTATTAGTCGTTGGCCAGCAACAGTCCCAACTTTAAAAATAACTAGTGGTGGTTCCACCTTTTCATATATTGTAAACCAATGGACTTTATTAAACCGAAAAGGATAACAGGACAAAAGAAATTAAGATTCTGTTAGTAAGGTCCATTAGTTTACAATATATGAAAATGTGAGATCACTACTAGTTATTTTTGAAGTTGGAACCATTGCCGACCAACAGCTAATAGTTTGTATTATTTAAACCATTATTCCTAAAATAAAACTACAATAATACAATATACACAGGAATGACCAACTTTCAACCTCTAAAATTGTTTTTATGCTTGATGAATATAAATAAACTAAAGGACCAATTTTTCTTATATGTAATTTTCTAAAAACAATTTTTAGAAGTATAGGTTTGGTGTCTACATTCTTTACTTTAGCACTTGGTTGTTTTTCCTTAATGTTTTTCGTTACATTTTCTTTTGCCCATCGACACAATACTTTTGTGTTTTAATTAGATTTTTTTTATTATTTGGCTTATTAGTTACTTTTTATAATTACTTTTGATAAGTATTTAGATACTTATTACTTAATATTTGTACTATTAGACATGTAATTTGTTGTCTAGCAAATATGGATATGCATAATACGTATTATAGGTACTTTATCTAAAATAAATAAATAAAAGAAGAAGATGGATAAGTGGATAACATATATGAATTTGAGATGTATTAGTATAAAATAACGACCTTAAAAAGAAATTCTAACCTCTTCATCGTGTAACACATAAATAGGTAAAGTTTGAAACTCTTTTAATGACACCACATTACAAAGGTCAAATCTATGAAGAGTAGTGAATGAGTTACATATCACGCCACAAACATAACAGAGTTAACTGTCATTTTCATCTCTTTGATTTGTTCACTTTTGCCATTTCAGACTAATTTTAAAAAATACACCCGGTTTCCTCCCTGACATATTGGAAACGTGCCACTTCAGTCCAAAAATTAGAAACCAGCGAAGGCTGACAGGTTTAATGAAGGGTATTATTGTCTTTTCATATTTCTTTTATTTTCACCCAATTCCCAATTTCCCCGTCGATGATATAATACCCTTCATTAAACCTGTCTGACTTAACTAGGTTATAATTTTTGTACTGACGTGGCACGTTTCCAATATGTTAGGAAGGAAACTGGTGCATTTTTTAAAATTGTCTGAAATGACAAAAGTGAACAAATCACAGGGACGAAAAAATATATGATTCTTGAATCTCCACTAAGACTTCTCCTAATTCATTTTGCAGGTTCATCTCATACCATACCATACCATACCGCACCGAACCAAAAGTGCCGGTACTGAGAATGTTAGAAAGTGGGTACCGAATCAAGCCGAAATTAATTTAGTACCGAACCGGTTCGGTACAGGTACCTGGTACCAAATGCTCATCCCTACCTCACAAAATTTATAAATGAGTGTTTAAAGATTAGATATAATACTCATCTCCTCTTGTTCCATCTAAGATCTTGAGCCTTGTATATGAAAGTGTGTTAAGATTTAAAAATCACTCAAGACTATTTAAAAGTATGAAGTGTGTTAATTTGTAAAAGATGAGTTCAAATGTAGCTTGAGTCACAATATAAAATGCAAGAAATTGCATCTAAACTTGTAAGGTTGGTTGCACCACTATCCATCCATGATGGATCCATTCCATCCTTCATGTGCTCTCACAAGTAAAGAGTTATTCCTCCTTGTTCATAAATACCACACTCACACAACTTTCTTCATTTAAAATACTAATTTTAAGCATTTGGAAAAGATAACTTCTAGCCATATAAAAGTGTGAAGATTTCAAATACTTAGGAAGGTTTACAAGTCAAAAAAAAAGCGACACCGATACCTTCCTAGCTAAAAGAACATATCGTGTGAATGTTGAGGTATATTTATAAAACTTGTTTGCTAGTATATGTATATTTTAAAAACAAGTTTATACAAACTAGAACAAGTTTTAGGTTTACTCCAACAATTTTCTTAACATGTAAAAAACTTTTATAGAGTGAGGTAGTTGTATATTCAAACTAGGGGTGTAATCGAATCAAGTCGAGATGGATATTGCGCCAAGCTCAAGAATAAGTTCATCTGATTATGAAACTTGAACTCAAAACTTGACTCACTCAATCAATCCTTTATTCTCCGGCTTGAGCTTGCTATTAATAATTAATTAATCAACACCTAGAGTCGGCTAAACTTCTCTCGATTATCAAGTCTGGCGATTTTTTTTAACTGCTAAACTTACACACCATGATAATTGAATCTCTGGCCTCTTACTATCATAGACCCTATCTAACTCACCAATACAATTAGGTTATTCCCAAGTGGATTCTTGACATTTTGATTAAGGTTAGTATTAATTGAGTTGATACGTTTAAACCTTGACTTCACTCGACTCGATTATACAATACTTTTTTATGTGAATATACATATACACTAAGGGGCAAGGGCATGTAGAATAACTTAGGAATAAAAAAGACCGGCAAACTTCAATAATACGTTATTATTTGAGCTCGACTTTAATTTAATTATACCTAAAGTAGAACTTTAGTCTACTTAATACGGCTTGATTTGGAATATATTTATAGTTAATCTCGAATTGCTACTAAGATGACTCGATAAAGGACCCATAATTAAAACTACGGCTGAGCTTTTGAAGACTTGAAGTTATACATATATATGAGTGTATATACTGTGACCAAACTAAAACTAAAATGAGAAAACAAACAACTTTTGATAACTAAACTAAAACTTACATTGCTAAACGAAATACACTAAAAACTTAGAATCTTTTAAAGAAATTAAATTTTATTTTAATCTTTATATTCTTTTTATGTCGTTTAAGACATGAAGTGTTTATAACAATTATAAAAAAAAACAAAAAAACAAACAAACAAACCACACCAAAACCAACCAAATCAGACCAAAAGTGAACCAATCCCTCTTAAAACCGAACCACACTAAACTTGTTTATAATGGTTGTTATGGGATTTATGGGCCAAATTGATTATCTAGGCCAAAGGTTTGAGTCGAAATTTCATTAATTTTTTTTAACGGCAAAAAATCTCATATATAAACTCATCCTACTTGGGGTTATGTCCAAAGTCGAATCTTCGACTATCATGAAACTGTGTCCCCCCTGATGCGCTGACACGAGATGGAATTCGTAAACCCTCGCCCCTCGTCAGGTTCGAACCCGGGATTAACCCTGATTTGTCCCTTTACCCAGATGTCTATCGAAAATGACTCAAATAGGAATCAAACTCGCGTCTCTACTAGAGAAGGCAGCCCAATTAACCACTTGACCAAATTCTCTAGACCAATATTTCATTAATAAAACTTCTTATTATTATAGTTAATAAGTGGTTAATAAATACTTTGACTAAAAGATTTGGGCCCAAAACATTATTTTGGGCTAGTGCTTTTCCATTCCAAATCTTTTAAATCAAAGCATAAAATCGTAAACCAAATCATACACAAAACCAAAAACCGATATTTTGGTTTTGGTTTGTTTTAAGCCTAAAACCGATTCATACACATCCTAGTAGAAAAACCATATACAAAACCAAAGACCGGTATTTTAGTTTTGGTTTGTTTTAAGGCTAAAACCGATTCGAACCGATATATACACATCTCTAGTCATCACCACTTTGGCGGGGTGGTAGAGGTTTTGTGCCTTTTGAGGAGAGAAGAGGGTTTAATTCTTGATATGAGATAAATTTGTAATTTAAAAGTAGAGAGTATCTAACCCTGCCGTTAATAAAAAAATACACATCTATAGTAAATAAGGGTACATAAATGGAGCACGGGAAAACCATGAGCATCTTGGTTATCGATAACTTGCAATTATGGCTACCATATAAAATTACCAAAAGCACCCTCGCTTTTGTATTCAGGCCACCATTGAAAGAAGGTCCCTTTTTCACTTTTCACAGTCACGATAAGGGTACGTTTGACCATCTTCAAACGGTGGAAATTATAATATTTACCTAATTATTATTATTAATAAACTAATTGGCAACCTTGTACATCTTGACAGAAAAGTTACTGCACTAAACATTCTATAATTTGTACTTATTTGCCATGAATAGATAAAGACTTCGTTATATTTTATAGTTTGGGTGTATAAAAAAGTTACTTTAAATGGATATATTGTAGATTACTTTTTTAAGTATTCTGTTTTTTAAACAAACTTCTAGAAATCAATGTAAGACCATGCGTAGTCGTTGAGGTGAATAATGCCCCACCCTTGGGCGTTGTCCGCGACGTGTCGTCCTAGTCAACAAAGGGGGAGGGGGGTTCTAAAATGAGTGTAGTGAGGATGTGGGTATTATGTTAATAGTGGTGTAAAGAATTAAATAAATTTAAAAAACCATGAAAAAAATTGATTGGAGAAAGAATAGGAAGATGAAGGGTGATTGGATAAACACATGGGGGTAAGGGCATGGAAAATCCAACGCCAAACACATATTTTTCAAAAAATAAAGCCCACGTGGGCTGAAGGGGGGCTTGTTTTGGGGTAAACAAAGCCCTAATTTGAACGAGTACGCATGGTTGAACAGGGTTAGTGTGGTCATAGGTTCAAATAAGTTGTGAGCAACTTTGATGTAAGGTTACCAACTATGGTTATCTGCATGCTTTCTTTTGCATGCTCCCTTTATATATACTACACATTGATTTTGGACTCATGCCAATAATCTTTTTCAATGCATAATTTTAGAGCCACAATCAAGCATTCCTTTAATCATCCTACTAAGATCCATACCTTTATTCGGTACATTAACTAAACTGTTGTTTATGTGTTTCCGTAGACCCAAGGAAGACAACATGTCTGGGATTAAATGCGTTATGATGAATTGCCCACACCGTCTTTCTCCATAGCCTCTTGTGGTCCACCTTGAATCTTCACCACGACTTTGCCAACATTGCCAAACCACCTTACTCTACCGGGGAAATGACTTTCTCCCATCTTAGCCTTGTCATCCGAACCACCCATAGAAAAACCCTCCAAATTCAATCCAAGGTACTAATAACTTGAGCCGGGGCCCGATAGAAGGAAAAAAAAAATACGTAGGGAGAGAATTTAGGAAAATTTTAATCAATCCCCAAAAGACAAAGACTTGGCTTTCCATATTGACAAGTGATTTCTAAACGAATCCACAACCATTTTCCAATTTTTAACATGCGGCGTCATGATATCCCCGAAAGCAAACCTAAGTGCTTAAAAAGGAGGGAACCAATCTTACAATGAAGGATCTTGGCCATGTTGCACACTCCATGATTCCTCACTCCCACCCCATAGAGATAACATTTTGCCAAATTCACCTTCAAGCCCGAAGCTTAATTAAAACACCACAGATTCCGACTTGCATTAAATAATGACCAAGACCAATAAAACATATTATCATCCGCATACAAAAGTTGTGATAGTAGTGGCCCTTAGAGGTGCATTTGATACCTTGAAACAAACCAATTGAGCAAGCCCTCTTCATAACATATGTTAACGCTTCCATAGCTATAAAAAAACAAAAACAGAGACAAGAGATCACCTTGTCACAGACCACAGAAGCAATCAAATTCCCTAGTAGTGGAAAACAGATGCACAAGTAGCCGACACTGAGGCCGATATCCATCTCAACGGGAAATTCGTTTGTTCCGTTACCCAATCCAAGAAACCCCAGTTGACTGAATCTAAGCTTTATCGATATCTACCTTAAAAAGCATCACCTTAACCTTGGCTTTACGCATCCAAGCAACAGGCTTATTCAACATTAGAGAACCATCAAGAATATTCCGCCCCAAAAAAAAAATTTGTCTGAACTAAAATAGAAAATCTTGTCTTTTTAACACCGCAAGCACCACGACTCACTCTCATAAAAAATCAGCCCATAGTAGATCCCTCTACTTCATTTTAACCCACCATCTAATAATAGCGTGTCACATTTTCAACCAATACAAAATCAAATATCTAAAACACTATAACTTATGCTACATCACATCTTATATATCTATCTAGCACAAGTTCGTAAACCCAGAGTTGATCCCACTATCACATCTACGGACTTGGGGTGGTGTTCCCGTCAAACCCGTTGATTTCATCTAACAAAAAGGTGACATGAAATATTCATTTTAGTAAAAAAGAAAAGACCGGTCGCAGGATTTGTTGGATGCCTACTCTCTAGTCCACTCGTTAAAAACAAGTAAAAATTCCTAAGCATGTAATCGAATTTTAAACTTTACACTACACGCACACACTACTTAAAAACTAACATATCATGATGAAAAGTAAATATATAAAAAACATAAAAAAAAATAAAACATGGTGGTGTGAAATTTAAAGTATAATAATAGGTGCACATGTGAGCAACTAAAGTGCAAGATACTACAAATATTTTTAGGGTTCCTCACATTTAGCAAAAGTATCACCTTGTTACTTTCTTGGTCCTTACATAAACCAACACGTAACATTATTGCATCTACACCAATTAATATAATATAATATTATTTGTACTATTATTTTAAACATAGTAATATATGTATGTTTTATATTTGCTACAATATTAAATAATATTTGTGTCGATAATTACAAGTAGCGATACATCGTAAAATAACGAATTTAAGAACATTATTTGTTTTAATTATAAACGATCAAGATAATTATACAAATGATCGATTTATATATTAGTGCATAATGGCCAAAAGTAACAAATCATTTGTGAGTGAAAATGAAAGAAAATGATGGTGAAAATATAATGATGATAGTATTTGATTAAAGTTAAGTAATGTTTTTTTAAAAGTAATTATTACAATTTCATATTTTAAAAATCAGATTTATGCTAATTATTATTTTTTCTTCTTTTAGTTATCTTAAAAAAACAGTTTTTACATGGTATTTAATTTTGGAACTTCTGGACTCAATTTAGTCGTTAACATTATATTAAATTCTTTTTGAACACTAACAGAGATGATTACAGACTAATAATATATAGACGGGCATATTATATAACTACATAACTATACTTGAGGCCCATCTCATGGACCTAAACATTTTTAAGGAAAAAATCAATCACTTTTAGAAATATCTTATAGTGTTGACTCTATGGACTTAGAGAAAGTTTAATAGATAGTCACGAAAATCCAATAAAAACTTGAATATAGTAGTGATTCCCCATAGTGAGTAACATAAAATGAATAACTAAACACTCAAGATAACCCATTTATGTATCATATTTAGGAGTTGTTTGAAGTTCTGAACATGTAAGTGTTGAACCAAAAGGTCTGCAACCATAAAGAGCCAGTATAATGTATAATCATTCAGAAGCAAATATCTGACCAATTTATGTATCTAAAACCATGAAAATCCAATAAAAACTTGAATATAGTAGTGATTCCCCATAGTGAGTAACATAAAATGAATAACTAAACACTCAAGATAACCCATTTATGTATCATATTTAGGAGTTGTTTGAACTTCTGAACATGTAAGTGTTGAACCAAAAGGTCTGCAACCATAAAGAGCCAGTATAATGTATAATCATTCAGAAGCAAATATCTGACCAATTTATGTATCTAAAACCATGAAAATCCAATAAAAACTTGAATATAGTAGTGATTCCCCATAGTGAGTAACATAAAATGAATAACTTAACACTCAAGATAACCCATTTATGTATCATATTTAGGAGTTGTTTGAACTTTTGAACATGTAAGTGTTGAACCAAAAGGTCTGCAACCATAAAGAGCCAGTATAATGTATAATCATTCAGAAGCAAATATCTGACCAATTTATGTATCTAAAACCATGAAAATCCAATAAAAACTTGAATATAGTAGTGATTCCCCATAGTGAGTAACATAAAATGAATAACTAAACACTCAAGATAACCCATTTATGTATCATATTTAGGAGTTGTTTGAACTTCTGAACAATTAAGTGTTGAACCAAAAGGTCTGAGACCATGAAGAGTCAGTATAATGTATAACCAATCAGAAGCAAATATCTGACCAATTATGAAAAAATGTATTAATCATTCAAAGACAAATGTCTGAACTACGGGTGCTAAACGGGTCGTGTTCGCGGGTTGACGGGTTCAACCCGACCCGAACCCGAAAATTTTACATGAACCCGAACTTGACCCGAACCCGAAATCGTATCATATATATGAACCACGACCCGAAGTTTCGTGGGTTGACCCGAACACGACCCGTTTTAACCCGAATTTTTTAATTTTTATTCTGAAATTAATATATTAAAATTAAAAATTACTTAAAAAAACACAAATGCATATAATACTATCATATTTAAATTATAAAATCTATGTTAATTTCTCTTTGTAAATTATAATCATTACATAAAATACACGCCCCATTTAGTTTATGATATAAAATATATTGTAAAAAATACAATATAGTATAAATGTGTTAAACAGGTCAACCCGCCAACCCGACCAGGTTGACCCGAACCTGACCCGTTAACCTAAACGGGTTCGCGGGTTCAACCCGAAACTGACCCGAAGCCGTTTAGACGAAACCTAAACCCGCGAATTTCGTGTTAGGTTCGTGTCGGGTTTTCGGGTCGTGTCAGAAATTCACACCCCTAGTCTGAACCATTTAGACAGACAATTACTTGCGAAACAATCAGTCTCAACCATTAGAACTGAACCAGTAAGATATCTAAACCATTAAAAGCTGAAACAAACAACCCCTCGTTAAGTATGTATACTCATTATGGTACTTAACATATCCAATCTAAAGTTGATCCTATATTAAAACGTTCCATTCTTATTCTCACACTACACAACTAGTTATTAACAACTTATCCACCCTTACTTTCTCTATATACACTGGCGAAGGTTAATGGAGGCCTGGGGTGCCTCACGCGCCACTAATTTTTCACTCGTAGTGTCTAGTTTTATAAAAAGAATTTGATATTTTTTGCGTAGTGTAAAATATTGAATTTTTAATAGTCCGATCCCCACCGATTTAGTTTTTAAGAGTCTGGCTTCCATCGAGTTTCCTTTCAAGCTCCATTACTGTCTATATTGTTCAATCATTCAGTCGTTCAAAATCGTACTCTCTAATAGTCTAATCCACTTTCTATAATGAACTTATTTAATCGCACTATTCAACTTATAAAGCTAAACAAAATACCTTAAAATCTTGATTTCAAAGACCATAGATATATATATAATACAAACAACCAAAAAAATAATAAACCACTGCTTTTTCCATAAAAGCCTGTCTCCCCACATATACATATATATACACTCCAAATACTAAAACAAAACACAAAACATTCATCACTCTTTCTCTCTTCAAGCCATCATGGCAACCACAACCCGAGATGAATCCGATTACGACAGTAGTTGCTCATCCATCACCGTGCCGGAATCCAGCCGGAGTTGGATGAGCAACGTGAGCTTCGGGAGTCGCCGGAGCTCAGTCTCCGGCGACCCGTCTCACAAACCACACAAAGCAAACCAAGCCGCTTGGGAAGCCATCAAGCGGCTTCGGTTTGAAAAAGGTGGTCAAGTGAGTTTAGAACACTTTAAAATCTTGAAACGGGTCGGGTCAGGTGATATAGGGAATGTTTATCTATGCCAGATCCGGAACCCGGTTGTGGGGTTACCGAATAGTTTTTATGCAATGAAAGTGGTCGATAGAGAGGCCTTGGCGATTCGGAAGAAGTTGCAAAGGGCAGAGATGGAGAAGGAGATCCTTTCGGGTTTGGATCACCCGTTTTTGCCCACGCTTTACGCCGAGTTTGATGCTTCTCATTATTCTTGTTTGGTTATGGAGTTTTGTCCTGGTGGTGACTTGCATACGGGCCGGCAACGCCAGCCCGCAAAGTGTTTCAACATTTCATCAGCTAAGTAAGTAACTTAGTAACTAGTGCAGTATATACTTAGCTGATGTTGTTAAAACCAGCCTCTCAGAACACGTTTTGTGTTATGACTCTGAGAGGCTGGCATATAATTAAGTATGGTCTGTAATGAAAATAGTTCATACTTTATTTTATAAATGATATTTATATTACTGGGTATGTTTGTTTATTTTACTGTTTTACTAACGTATGATTTTTTTTTTCAAATATTTTTAGATTTTATGCCGCGGAAACGTTGCTAGCACTAGAGTATCTACACATGATGGGCATAGTTTATAGAGATCTAAAGCCCGAAAACGTGCTTGTTAGAGAAGATGGTCACATAATGCTTTCGGATTTTGATCTCTCACTAAAATGTGAAGTTGTGCCCAAACTCGTCCGGTCCAAACCCGACCCGTCTAGACAAGTAACCCATGATGAAGATGAACATGACCTAAAATGTTCAACACCCTCTTGTATACTCCCAATTCAACCTGTCCCCTCTTCATGTTTCTCATTCCGAAAAAACAAAACCACCCCTACCACAATAATAACCGAAAAAATCGAGTTTCAAGAAAGTGAGACCGAGTTAGTGGCTGAACCGGTGAACGCTAGATCAAAGTCATTTGTTGGGACCCACGAGTACCTCGCCCCAGAAGTGATCTCAGGTCAAGGTCACGGGGGCGCGTAGACTGGTGGACTCTAGGGGTTTTTTTATATGAATTATTATATGGTGTCACACCCTTTAAGGGTGAGAATAATGAGAAGACACTTATCAACATATTGAAAATACCCTTAACTTTTCCAAGAATTGGTGTGAGTACAAGTAAAGAATATGAAGAAATGGTGAAGGTTCAAGACCTTATTGCAAGGTTGCTTGTAAAGAACCCTAAAAAAAGAATTGGAAGTTTAAAGGGTTCAATAGAGATTAAAAAGCATGAGTTCTTTAAGGGTGTGAACTGGGCCTTGATCAGGTCAGTTAGGCCCCCAGAGGTCCCAAGTGAGATGATGAAGGTCAGAAATAGGGTAGTGGTGCCCAAGCTAATGAGCAAAAAACAAAGAGATGCACCTTTTCAAATCCCTAATAATAATCATCATTTTGATTATTTTTAGAAATATTATGTAAATAAGTACTAATTTTAGGCTAATCTTGTTTTTTTGTTGCCGATTTTGGTTTTAAAACTATGTATAATTATTAATACGTACACGTATAAATTATTACATACATGTTTAGTTGAATCAACAATATTTAGCCGCGGAAAATAGGATTTAGCCTAATTTTATGACGATTTGTAGATGATAATACTGAATTAATGGTTTAATACATAGTTTTTTTGTTAATGTAAGTTTTGCTTTCTTTTATCTTCTGTTTTGATTTTATTATTTGTTTCAATCTCCTTGTAATACATATACATATGTTGTTCATAGATCATTTTTCATGTTATTTTGATAAATATTCTTTTAAATGCATATACATACTAATTGTAAAACAAAAACATAATGCATATTTAGAGCTAAACAACTATTTAAAAAAAAGTTAAGTCATTGACATGTGATTAATAAATTACAAAGTACTTTTTGGAATATTTACTAGTTGAGGTCATGGATTTCTTGCATTGAGTTCTATTTTAATTTATATTATATATTTATGAGAAGCTTGTAGGTGTAAAGTATGGGGCAACTCATTGCACTCCCATGTTTTTTCTCTCATGAATTCATGTGATCACCATTATTACTTACCTCTTAAATCATGAAAATATTAATTTTCTTTTATTTATATAAAAGAACACCCATAAAACATTAGCACAATAAGAAGGATTTTAATTTCTATATCAGATGTGTTAGTGAAGTATTTACTTATATCTAATTGCTTTACACACTTTTATAGATAGTTTCATCCAATCCAGTTGAACGTCATGTTACTCTTTGTGTCAGCGTGAGCACTGTTGTAATGAACGGGCGTCTGGTCTTAGTGTGACCGACCCTTCAATGGGAGGTGAAATGAGTCTATATAGATATTTTGCCGTTAAACAAAATCTCTAACTTAAAGTGTAAAACGCATATACAATAATTTTGTTTTTCATAACACCTAACAAAAAATAACATTACTTTTTAGAGGCCTTAATGCATAATGCAAATTTTCATATGTTTATACATTGACAATTACTTAAACTATTGAAGAGTGTCATTGAGATTTATATGGCCATTTTGTTGCAGTAGTTCAATCTTTTTATTAATATGCACATTAAATCGGATATGATCGGGTTTTCTATTTTTAGTATGTACTTTTAATTAATAATCATCCACGGGCGACAGTCGTGTCAGGCTTGATATTAGAGGGCCAGTCGAATACATGGATGAAGAAATAAACCAGATATTTATTCATGTCAAAGACATCTACTCTAACCGAAAGATACATTTAAAATTATATAACCCGAACATGACTTGTGTAACCAGTTCAACTAAACAGGTCAGTTATGTTGGTTAGTAAAAAGTTTGTTGGTTGGTTTATTTGTTTAAGTAATATTTTTTCTACATGATGTGAGCTTTAACTATTTTGTTTATTGAGGATATACTCGTCTTTTTTGTCTTTATCAAAGATTAAAGCGAGGTAGAATAATTACATATATCCATCATTGTCTTTAATACTTTTATAACTCCTTTTTGTAAAACAAATTTTCTTTTTAAATAAGTTTTTTACTTTTTTATTCCAGTATCTTAATGTGTTTTAAAAAGCCATATAACCACCAAGAGCATCTCAACAATATGATGCTAATGTATACAACATTATATACATTTATGACTTGAATAAATTATGTTCACTCTGTTCTCACACTCTAAAATTTTATTTTCACACATTTTTCACTCTATCTCTATATATATTTATGTATATACAGAGATAAATAACTGAGAGGGGTATATAAATATTAATACTGTTCGATTATCTATAAAATGCTTGATGATGAAGTCACCCTCTCTCTGTGTGTATATATATGTATAAAAAATATATATAACTGATATATTAAAAATTTTCTTTTATGAAAATGATTATAAGTATACTTTTATAGATTGTATGAGTCCAAAAAGATAAAGTCAACACAAAATAATGAAGAGTCCAAGTGGAGGAGGTTATGATTTCATCATTCAAAAGACTCTTCATGAATTTTTGGTCAGTTTGTCAGCTCCCATTTTGCATGCGGCACTCACTTTTTCCACCTTTTTTTTCTCAATTATTTTCTGTTATTGCAGATATTTTAATTTGCTAAAAAAATAATAAATATTCTTCTAGTATTAATCAGAAAAACCCTTATTTCTTTATAAGGTAACAATGATATTCTTTATGTTAAGTATAATGTGCTTATCCACAAAAGGGTTAATAATAATGGTAGCAATGAGGATTGAGGCAATGTAGTTGCAAAAAAAAAAAAGATTTAATTATGTATTACTACTATTCCAACTACTATGATCAGTAAAAAAAAGTTTGATTTTGCATATTGGTACATTTCTATTATATGTATATTGTAAAAGTATAAAATACAATATTGCTTAACGTACGAGCGTACGGTGTGAAGTTACGCATGTTTAAAACATAATTACGCATGTTGAAAGGATGAAGATTCCGAGTTTGTGAATGAATGAAGGTTCCGAGGTTGTGAAGTAGATTTCGAGTTTATGATCTTTTACGCATGTTGAAACATAATTATGCATGTTGAATGAAGGTTCCGAGTTTGCGAAAGAGATTCCGAGCTTATGAAGTAGGTTCTGAGTTTATGTCAACATTCGTGATTATGTTTTTCACATGTGTGATTAGGGTTTTGAGTTTCACAACGCATATATTTTCATAGTGTACGCTATGTTAAGGAATATTGTATGTTAACCGACCTATATATATGTATACACACACTTTAATGAAGTATGCATATGCATAATTCAAAATATCGTTTTTTGATACATATCTAAAAGTCATATATATAAAAAATCTTGGTGTTTTTGAATGAAAAGGACGGGTTAAGAATGTCATATCAATTCAAGGTTTAAATAAAAAGGTAGGCATGATTAAAGTGATTTACGGTGGTAAGATTTCTTTGGAGGAGAATCATTCTCAAAAACTACAATCATCACTTCAAAGTAATATATACATACATTATATATGTGTGTGTAATATATAATAAAATATATACTTTAAAAACAAAAATATTGAAATGTTTTCTCAGATAACATGATTTTTATCTTTAAAGGTAAAGTAAGGAAAATCATAGTTACTATGGATTTGGTGCTTTGCTATTTCGAATAAGTAGTTGTAATTGTAAAGGGGGGTCATTGGTTGTTTGCATTTTTCAGTTGAAAAGGTTTTTTTGATTTTTCTAGTTGTTTTAAAATAGGATTGCTTATCTTTATGGTAAAGAAGTTCTCCTCCCAATTGACCAAGCACATATCTTGCATTGGGCATCCATCAAGTTGTGTGTGTTTTTTTTTAACGGCGAAACATCTATAAAAATATAGAAAACCGGGCCAACAAGAAGCTGGAATCCGGAATTACATATTACATCCCGGATATTAAAATCTATCCACCTATCCCACTTGAGATTACAAAATTTTGATCTAGAGCTAATCAAAATAAAAGAGTTCTCCTTCATTGAGTCCGCCATTCTATTAAAATTGATTTGCGAGTTATTAAACATCTTTTCATTCCTCGCTTTCCATATCTCCCAAACCGACACTTGAAAAACCACACCAATAACTTTCTTCAGATTCTCGAGCCATTCATTTCGAGCACCGTGTCCATAATTTGGTTAATAGACTGTACATCATTCGGAAACGGGATCTTTAACCAAGCAAATATGGACCACCAAATTGATTTAGCAAAAAGGCAGTCCCATAAAATATGGATAACGCTTTCGTCTCTTAAACTGCAACGCGCACACACCACATCCTCCAAGAACACGCCTCTTCTACTTAAACCCACTTTTGATGGAATCCGGTTTTAAGAACCATGCCAACCGTAATAATTAATCCATCCAGTTGTTTACCATTTTTTTTTTCTTCAATATTTGGTTGTTTGATGATGAGTAGGGAATCTAAAAGTTAGTTAGATTTTTGTATGGACAAGTTAGATAAGGAAAATAGGAAAAAAAAAGACTAAACTTTAAATGGACACAACTTTGGATACAACTGAAGTTACGACCCCGATTTCGTTAATCACAAATTTCCCTAAAATTTTGTTTCTTAGCTTAAAATGCGTAAATCTCTGATTAGCATAATTTACGCGTTTATTTATGGTCAAAAATTTAGTAAGGGGTAGGGTAAATGCACTCCCGTTTAACTTTTCATACCCCTTTTCAAAATAAAAGTTCTAAAGTTGTCAGATTTCAACCCTATAAAAATCCTTATTTTTAATTCTATACATAAATAATTGATACGTATATAATCCGTACAAAAATCTGGATAAGACTTGGTTCCTTTCCCATACTACATATCGAACTTCATCATCTTCAAGAGAGAAAGATCGATGATTACAGTAAAGTGATACAATATAGTATGCATGTAACTTGTGTCTTTCTACATCATTGTGCAAACCTAGTTGAGGATGATGAGTCCCTAGGGGTGTTTGTACGTTGTAACATTCTAGGCAAACCTCACATTGATTATATCATTATGAGAAATGTTGAATCAATAGAGGAAGTTGACTTACCAAGCATAACACGTTTTGGGGCACAAACTATAGTGAATCCCATAGAACTCCATGATTAAGCGTGTTTGGATGAATGTTCTCTTACTACTACTTTTGACATAATTGTTCAGGTGTGTAAACAAGCTGAGCCGCCCATAACTTACTTAACATGAGCTCGATAAAAGCTTAGATCATGCCAAGGTTTAATAGCTTGAACTAACTGAACTTTACTAGACTTGCAAGCTTATTATTTATATGATTTTTATTTTTATACATTACATCTTAATTTCTTATATATAGAACAAAAGAATAAAATATATAACAAAAATTATAATTAAAAATACGCATAAATAAAAGAATCAAATAAAAAATAAATAGAAAGACCAACCTAGCTTGGGCACGCTGAAGCTTGAAAGTCGAAAACAACTTATAAGCTAGGCTCGAACTTTAAAAATAGAGCACGAGCTTAGGTGAGTTAGGGCTCATCTCATGTACACACCTACATTTGCATAATCGTCTATAGTTGTGTTGTTGAGTAATATGAGTAAAACACATCATGACACTAAATTTGTCTGTCATTTCATCGAACACCCTGCGTGCGTTCCGTGATCTCACTTCCTTTTTTTAAATTGATTCATCAGGATTTATTTGATAAATCTTGATTTGTGAATAACTTGAGTTATGCCTAGCCCGCGTTGCGGGGCGCTAAACCGAATATTTCTTACTTTAATAATATGTATGTATTTATTTCGGTTAGTTATACATGCTACTTATAACACAATAGCAAAAAAGATACATCTAGTTAGCCAAGTAGAGGAAAAACTATCATAGTTCTCATAAAAAAATAACTAAAAGGAAGACAAGCGTGTTTAGAGTTGGGGGCAAAATAATCATTTGTCAGGACCAATTCGCGAGTGTTAGGCAACTGTTTGGCACGAATAAAAACTAAATTAAGTCAACCAAGTCAAATAAAACACTATCATAGTTTTGCCAAAAAAACCGATGGGAAGATTACAATTTTTAGCTGAGGTAAAATCGTAATTTTAAATTTGAGGTAAAATAATATTTTGAACTGAGGGCAAAATCGTAATGTTTTTACTGAGGGCAAAGACGTAAGCAAAAATTTTATTTTGAACTGGGAGGCGAAATTGTAGTTTTAAACTGGGAACGAAATTGTAATTTGACAGGAGTGTAGCTGGGGGCAAAAGTCTATTTATATTTTTGACTAGGGCAAAATGGTATTTTTTAAAGAGGGCAAAATTATAGAGTTTTTAACCAGGGTTAATATAATTTTTTTACCAGCAATTCTTATTTACGGAGCAAAATCATAACATTCTTTTTTAAGGAGTTAATTGATTATGAAACTATTTAGTTTTTTAAATCGTGGACTTTTGCCAGCCGATTCCTTTCACTATTTCCGCCGACAAACTTCAAACTTCCTTTGTATGTATTGGAAATGGATGATGGAATGGAAATATGAATAAAGTCGCAAGGGTGGCTATGGGGTCTGCCGGTCTGGTGAACAACATAAGTTGGGCAACTAATTAATTGGGCCGTATGTAATTACTTTAGGCCCGGTTATGCAATTGGAGAACTAGACATGAAACCTTCATCCGCTTGTATACAAACAATCTTTGTAAGTTGGAATTGTATATATTTTTGTCAAATGAAATATAAACACTCTATTTATTTTAACTGTAAATTATTATCTTAGTAACAGTTTACAATTATTATATAAAATAATATGATGTAAGTGTGAAGACAAAACAACTGTGATAAAGAGGAATCAATCCCATCAAAATTTATATTAGAAATTTTGTTTAATTTGACATATTATTAAGCTCACCTACCTATTGTTTCATGCATGAAGCATGATGCATTTACTCTGATTTTCATATACTACATGTGTCTAATTTATTTCATATATGTATTATGTATATGGGTCTATTTGGTATGGGTTGAAGCCCACTAGACCTAGCTAGAAATTAGATCATGTGTAGTGGGAGGGTAAAACAAAGCCCTCACCCTTAGGCGTTTTGTGTCATGTGGCAGTTCAGTCAGCAAGGGGGCATTATTGGACGTTTTTCTAAAGTGAGCGTAGTGGAATAAAGCCCTATTAATGATTACCGAATGATTATTATTTTGTTTTTTTAATTAAAAATAATGATATTTGACGTGGAAGGGTCTGATTGGCCCAAGATTTCTCTACCAGGCGTTTTATTTAGCACGCCCCAACCCTATTTGGCAACAAAAACGCCCATGAGGGAGGTGGAAGGGCGTGGTTGGGCTTTTTTTTGTAAGAGCGGGTTAGGGCTACAAACGGACCGAACATTTGTTAAGAAATCTATGTGTTCACGGATTGTTCATGAACACTTACCGAACGAGATTTTATGTTTGTGTTCGTTTGTTAAGGAAATGAATTTTTTCGTGTTTGTTTGTTAATTTTAGGCAACGAACGAAAATGAACGTTGATGCACACGAATAGCTACAGACTAATGTTCATGAACACAAATGGAAACAAACGCACACAAACAAGCATTCATGAGCAGAATATATAAATACATCATCATCATACTCAGTTAATCCCACCAATAGCAAGGCTAAAGTAGGGTCTGAGGAGGGTAAGATGTAGACAACCTTACCTCTACTCCATAGGAATAGAGAGGCTGCTTCCAGTGAGACCCCCGGCTCGATAGTAATTTTGCATCAAGCCTTGGACATAAGGCACATAACACTCAGCAATTGGGACAAAAGCTTATTAGTGCATGTACCCCTTGTCTTTCAGCTATCAACGCTATCACATGATGCATGATTAACCATCCCTCGCTTTTTAACGTTATTTTCACGAAATTAGTAAAATAACGTTAAAATTAGTGCACTTTCACTTTTGCCCCCGAGGGCCCACACATATATACATTATATGCGCATACCCAAGCGGGGCATAAGCAGAATATATAATACAATGACACCTATTAAGTATTTTCTTTGTCGGAATTTTGAAGTATATAAATAAAATGCCTATTTGCACACCAAACCCTAACTTTATATACGCCACGTATAGACCTATACGCAGCGTATAGCCACCTTTTTCAATTTTCAAGAGAATCTCTGATATGATGTGTTTTGTCCCTTTATATATGTTGCGTATAGACCTATACACAGCGTATATAAAGGGTTTTTTTTAAGAAACATTGTGATATATTGTTTACCGTTTTAACAAACTTTTATAATAAGTAATTTTAAAAATATAAATAAATAAAAAATATTGTTATGTATTTTATCGTATAGTATAATATAGGTCTCGTATGCGCCTATGGATGTAATATCGTATCATATAGTGTAGCATAAATCTCGTATAACGCATGTACGTGTAATATATTGTATCCTTTCGTATCGTATAATGTAGTAAACACATTGTTATGTATTCTATCGTATACTATATAATATAAATCTCGTACACGCCTATACGTGTAATATAATATTGTATCCTACCGGATCGTATAGGCTCGTATAGGCTTATAGGTCTCGTATAGGCCTATGAATGTAGTATAGGTCCCACGTAGGCCTATAGATGTAGTATAGGTCCCACGTAAGCCTATAGGTGTAGTATAGGTCACGCGTAGGATTATATGTCTCGTATATGCCTACGATACTACATCTATAGTTCTATACGAGCCTATACAACACCTATAGGCCTATACATGTGTTATCTCATATCGTATCGTATCGTATCATATCGGATCGTATCGTATAGTGTAGTATAAGTATCGTATACGCCTACGATACTACATTTATAGTTCTATACAAGCCTTATACTATGTATCCTATCGTATCGTATAATGTAGTAAAAAACATTGTTAAGTATTCTATCGTATAGTATATAATGTAGGTCTCGTATAGGCCTATGGATGTAGTATCGTATCATATATAGTGTAGTATAAATCTCGTAGAGGCCTATACGTGTAATTTAATATTGTATCCTATCGTATAGTGTAGTGTAAGTAATGTATAGGCATATAGGTGTAATATAAGTCCCGTATAGAACTATATGTGTAGTTTAGGGGCCGTATAGGCCTATACCATACCATACCATACCACACCACACCTACAGTCCTATATGGGACCTATACTACACCTATAGGCCTATACGGGTGTTATATCGTATCCTATAGTATCATATCGTATTGTACCGTATCGTATAGTGTAGTATAAGTCTCGTATACGCCTACACCTATACGAGGTCAATACGATACCATATTTATCGCATAAAAAGGATTAATTTTGTATAAAAAAGTTTGTAAAAAAAACTTACTTTTTTATTTGTTTAAAATAGAAAACTTAAATTTTTTTATATAACTTTGCTAAAACAATTAATATTGTATAAAGTTTTCCTTAAAAAAAACCCTTTATGTACGCTGCGTATAGACCTATACGCAGCATATATAAAGGGTTAAAAAAACCCATTTTGCCCCTCTTTTAGGCTACGTATAGCCCCCAATTCAAGGGTAAAATAATCTTTTTGACCCTTTTATAAACGCCGCGTATAGGCCTATACGCTGCTTAGGGTTAAGAAGACCATTTTACCCTAGGATTTGGGGCTATACGTAGCCTAAAAGAGGGGCAAAATGAGTTTTTTGACCCTTTATATATGCTGTGTATAGCTCTATACGCAGCATATATAAAGGTTGGTTTTTTTAACCCCAAATCTGTGGTAAAATGAGTTTTTTGACCCTTTATATATGCTGCGTATAAACCTATATGCAGCATATATAAAGGGTCAAAAAACCCATTTTACCCCTGCATTAAGCTCCATATAGACCCAATACATGGGTAAAATTGTCTTTTTGACCCTTTATATACGCCGCGTATAGGCCTATACGCTGCGTAGGGTCAAAAAGGCATTTTTAACCTTGGATTAGGGGCTATACGCACCTTAAAGTAGGGGTAAGATTGTGTTTTTAACCCTTTATATATGCTGCGTATAGGTCTATACGCAGCATATATAAAGGGGTTTTTTTAAGAAACATTGTGATACATTGTTTATCGTTTTAGCAAACTTTTATAATAAGTAATTTTCAAAAATTAAATAAATAAAAACATTGTTAATATTTTATCGTATCGTAAAATATATAGTGTAGTATAAATCTCGTCGATGCCTATACGTGTAAAGTTCTATTATAAGTACTTAAAAAACATTTTTAAGTATCGTATAGTATAACTCTAGTATAAACCTCGTATTGGCCTATGGATGTACTATCATTTTGTATCGTATCATATCGTATAGTGTCTAATATAAGTCTCGTATAGGTCTTGTATATGCCTATAGGCCTATACAGGACCTAAACTATACCTATAGGCCTATAAAGGATTATGATACACTTTATAGGCTTATACGGGTGTTGTATGGTATATATAGTATCGTATCGTATCGTATTGCATCGTATCGTATAGCGTATAGTATAAGTCTCGTATAGGTTCCCTAGAGGTTTTGTATGTGCCTATACGCCTATACGGGACCTAAACTACATCTCTAGGCCTATAAAGGAGTTATGATACACCTATAAGATTATACGGGTGTTGTACGGTATCCTATAGTATCGTATCATATTACATCGTACCGTATTGTATAGTGTATAGTATAAATCTCGTATAGGTTCCATATAGGTCTTGTATATGCCTATAGTCCTATACTACACCTATAGGCCTATACGGGTGTTATATCGTATCCTGTAGTATCGTATTGTATCGTATAGTGAAGTATAAGTCTCGTATAGGTCCTTTATAGGTCTTGTATATGCCCACGATACTAGATCTATAGTTCTAAAAACTAGTTTGTACGAAATACTTACTTTTTTTATTTATTTAAAATAGAAAAGTTTTTTTTTAATAAAACTTTGCTAAAATGATTAATATTTTTCTAAGTGTTCCTGAAAAAAAACCCTTTATATACGCTGCGTATAGACCTATACGCAGCATATAGGAGCAGACAGACCAGAATTGACATCAGTCAGACACTGATTTTTATGAAAACCTATACGCTGCGTATAGACCTATACGCAACGTATAGAAACCCTAAAGTGTGCAAATAGCCACCCAAGGTGTGCCAATAGTTTGGGCCTTTATTTAGCACGCCCCAACCCCATTTGGCAACAGAAACGCCCATGAGGGAGGTGGAAGGGCGTGGTTGGGCTTTTTTATGGAAGGGCGGGTTAGGGCTGCAAACGGACCGAACATTTGTTAAGAAATATATGTGTTCACGAATTGTTCATGAACACTTACCGAACGAGATTTTATGTTTGTGTTCGTTTGTTAAGGAAATGAATTTTTTCGTGTTCGTTTGTGTTTGTTTGATAATTTTAGGCAACGAACGAAAACAAACGATGATGCACACGAATAGGTACAGACTAGTGTTCATGAACACAAATGGAAACAAACGCACACAAACAAGCATTCATGAGCAGAATATATAATACATCATAATCATACTCAGTTAATCTCACCAATAGCAAAGCTAAAGTAGGGTCTGAGGACGGTAAGACGTAGACAACCTTACCTCTACCCCATAGGAATAGAGAGGTTGCTTCCAATGAGACCCCCGACTCGATAGTAGTTTTGCATCAAGCCTTGGACATAAGGCATATAACACTCAGCAATTGGGACGAAAGCTGATTAGTGCGTGTACCCCCTTGTCTTTCAGCTATCAACGCTATCACATGATGCATGATTAACCATCCCTCGCTTTTTGACGTTATTTTCACAAAATTAGTAAAATAACGTTAAAATTAGTGCACTTTCACTTTTGCCCCCCGAGGGCCCACACATATATACATTATATGCACATACACAAGCGGGGCGTAAGCAAAATATATAATACAATGACACTTATTAAGTATTTTATTGTCGGAATTTGACGTATATAAATAAAATATGAAAACTAAAAACACTAATGAACTGTCGAACACGAACGAACACATTACCGAACGTTCACGAACATAAATGAACGAACACGGCCTCTGTTCATGTTCGTTCGTTTAACTAAACGAACGAAATTTCTTATTCGTGTTTGTTTGTTTAATAAACAAACGAACACAAACAAACTTTCCGCCAAACGATTCACGAACTGTTCGCCAAACTTTTTTTCATTTGCAACCCTACTATTGCACTACAGGATACGTGTTTCAAACTGAAACCTCTTATGCAGTGTAATATCAGAATTCAGATGGATATTGTGATAGGCTTACCATGGACCATTGGTTCAGTAGGTAACTGCCAATTTCCCACCTCCCAAAAAATATCACTACAAAATGACAGCTTTATTTATTTACTTTATATCCACACATTAAAAATATAATAACTTTATAACAAAAGAGATGAAATTATGAAAATATTCTTATTTTAGTGAATAGCATGATAATTTTATAATAAAAGAGATGAAAATCTTGTTACTTTAGAGAATATATAGCAGGATAATTTAAAGAAAATGCCAACATCTTTTGGTTTTATATTATGACCAAAAATTAAGAAATTTACAAACAAGACTTCATGTTGTGTAGAGTATTTTATAAGGTATATTTGTATGGTGTTTTAAAATAGAAAAAAATAATAATAAAATCTTGATATGTACTTATGAAGTACTGGACCAGGCATAAAATGTTGTGCTGGTGAAGATCCCTAGTGGATATAGCAGCAGGATTTATACAAATTTCAGAAAAAGAAACCAACACCACATCATCCCATACCGTCATCTTAACTTTAGTAGTTAAAACAGATTATAAAACTGAATATTTTTAGACATGGTTATATATTTTAAAGAGTTAATTGCACGGATGATCCTTGTGGTTTTACGTTTAGTCCTTATTTTTGGATATAGCAAGTATGCTCTCTATGGTTTGTTATTCTGTTACTCGGATAGTCCACTGACTAAATGTCAGGGGACTACCTGAGTACCAAAATAATAAAAAATAGAGAGCATCTCAGGGGACAATCCGGGTAACAAAATAACAAACCATAGGGAGCATACATGCTATTTCTAAAAGGTTGAGCTAAACATGAAAAAACGTAAAACCACGGGAACCATCCGGGCAATTAACTCTATTTTAAAACATATCTAATGAATATCAATATATATATACCTCTAAAGTTGTAAACAAATATGAAGTAACTAGGTTATAACCCCGTGTATTACACGGGTTGAATAAATGAATTTTATATACTAAATAATAAAACAAAGTATCTTTAAAAAACCTCCTTTATTGCACGGGTTGTATATATATATTAAAAAATTATATAGGAACCATATCGTACGGGTTGAATAAATGTAATTTTATATACCAAATAATAAAAAAGTTATATCTTTAAAACCACATGTATTACACGGTGTGAATAAATGTACTATTCATATTGTACGGGTTGAATAAATATAATTTTATATATCAAATAATAAAAAAGTTATATCTTTAAAAACCACATGTATTACACTGGGTGAATAAATGTACTATACCTTTAAAAACACTCGTGTATTACACGGCTTGAATAAAATTGATTTTATGTACCAAATAATAAGAAAATTATATTTTAAGAAAATTAATAGATATACTCGGTATGTGATAGATATGGTGGTTGCGGAGATGATTATTGGAAAGAAGATACAGTGGTAAAAAATGTTATTCAATAAGAAAATAAGCAACCATTTAAGTGATAAAATATAAATTATATTTAAAAAACCCGTATTAAATCTAATTCAAAAAAAAAAACTAAGACTTTGTTATTATTAGTAAAATCAATGAATTTATATTTGTAATTTTGTTTGGTATTATTTTATCATAAAGTGCATATTATACATATAATTATATTATGTCTTAAGTTATTGAAGCCATCCAAAATGTTTTTCGATTTTATGTCTAGCATTATATATATACTATGGTAAAAGTTTAAAGTTTATTAGAGTTATAAATGAGAAGTATACATTAAATTTAAAATAAATAATAATTATTTATAGTTAAATAGAAGAGATTAAACAAAATAATATTATGTAGGAGAGTTATCTATAATTAAATAAAAGAAATTAAACTAAATAATAATTATCCTAAATAAAAGAGATTAAACTAAATAATAATTATCCATAAGATATTAAACTAAATAAAATCTCGTAGGAGGATTATCTATAATTAATTAGAAGAAATTAAGCTAAAATAATAATTATCTATAAAACATGGCCTAATATGATGACAAGTGTCTCATAAGTCTCATAAGTGATTTCTTTTATTATATAGTATAGATTCGTCAATTTACATGTATAAACCTCACTTGTGTTATAAGAATATAGATTTGTAAAAGAAATGTTTAATATGTGAAGTAATTCGTCTCTTACATGTATAAACCTCACTTGTGTTATAAGAATATAGATTTGCAAAAGAAATGTTTAGTATAAATATAAAAAAAAAGTAAATTAAATCATGGGTAATGTCTATGTATTTCAAGACATTTATCATAGTATGTGAATATAAGATGAATCATGACATAAAAATACATCTAAAAGTAGATTATTCTGGTATATCTAAAAAGTGGCAGATCCCAACTTTTTCTCTTTAGGGATTAAGGGTATCTTTTGTATAAAACCAAATTTTTACATTTTACACTATCCAAACGGTATGTAGAAAGAGTTGAGAGTAGCCTGCTACCCCTTCTAATACTATATCTAAAATAGATTATACTATATTTAAATACACTTTTATAAATTATTAAAATATTATTGATAACAATAAAATAATACATTTGAAAAAGAGCCAACTTCACCACCTATAAATACTATCTATCACTTCAGTACTTTCTTCAACTACATGAACTTCACCATATTTCATTAATCCAACACTTTTGAGTCTTAAAAATGGCCTCATTCAACCAAGAAATAGCCAAGAAACAGTCTCATGGTAGTTGCATGTTATATTTATAATTTTACATAATTAAATTTCAAATTAGATAACTAAAGTACATACATAACTTTATGTTGCATGTTCAGATGGAGTTGTTGCAGGAACCAAGGCCGCTGTATTAGCTGCAATTGTCACCGCTATCCCAACAGTTAGTCCATTATTGAACCTCATATTCATTCATACACTATCTCAAATATATATATTTAATGTCTATATAATATGTATCTATATCTATATATATGTGCATGTATAATGCAGATGGCTGTTGCAAAGAAGCTGCCATGGGGCAGATCTAATCTCAATTACACTGCACAGGCCCTTGTTATTTCCACAGGTTAACTACAATTTAATATAAAACATTTGTCTTATATTTATTTTCTTTGTTACATAATTGCGTAAAACAGATAAAACAAACATATCCAATAAAATCTCTCCCGTAGCAGAGTTATTAGTGGAGTCCGCCAAACCTTAGGATAAAGATATTGCTTTTTTTTATCTGTAAATTATACAGATAAACATACATATCCAATAACATTCTCGTAGCAGAGTTATTGGTGGGGTCCGCCAAACCTTAGGATAAAGAGACTGTTTTTTACGTGTAAATTATACAGATAAACAAACATATCCAGTAACATTCTCGTAGCAGAGTTATTGGTGGGGTCCGCCAAACATTAGGATAAAGAGACTGCTTTTTTATGTGTAAATTATATAGATAAACAAACATATATCCACTAACATTCTCGTAGCAGAGTTATTGATGGGGTCTGCCATACCTTAGGATAAAGATACTGCTTTTTTACGTGTAAATTATACGGTCTAGTAATATGGATTACATAATTGTGTAACATGAATTTATATGAACTTGCAGTGGCGGGAGCAGCTTATTTCATAGTTGCAGACAAGACTGTTCTTGCATCGGCTCGCCGAAACTCCTTCAAGAACAATGAAGCAGGAAACTGAAGACTAGTTGTTTACGATTTCGACCGACTGTAAATTTTTCAAGATCGTTTCGTTTTGTACTTCTAAATAATAAACTGAAGTTTCCAAGCAAAGAAGCAGCAACTATAGAAACATTAGTTGGATGGGTATAAAAACATCACAATTTCTAAGGACACCTTCAAATATTCAAACGTTCCTATGAATCTGCCTAGGTGGTTTTGCAACGGTATTGAAGATAGAAAGAACATGCGAAAAGTGTAAGAAAACCCATAAAAAAAATAAGGTATGCTAGAAGAGTAGAAGTAATTAGAAAGATAGATATTTTATTTTATCAACAATTCAAGTTAAGACATGTATAGAAGAGTGGAAGTAAGTAGAAATAGTTTTTTTTATAAACAATTCAAGTTAAAGAGTTATAAATAACCAAAATAACAAATACGGTATATCAGTGGCGGATCTAGAAAATCTTTGTAGCGGCAACGTTTTATAAAAAAACGATCACGAAATCAAAAAAGTGTTAAAAAAGTCAATTTTTTTCAAAATTTACACTATCGCAGGAGCGCCAAGCGGTAGCGGAGGCTACCCCTTGTCATAGGGTAGATCCGCCCCTACGGTATATGCCACGACACTTAACATATTAGGTGTGATAAAGTTTAACAAATTCGACTACCTAACTGTTTATAGTGGTTATTATAAAGTTTAACAAATTCATCGTACGTTGACTACCTGACCGTTTATAGTGGTTGTGATAAAGTTTAACAAATTCGACTACCTGACTGTTTATAGTGGTTGTGATAAAGTTCAACAAATTCGATGGATGATCCGCCACGAGTCAAGGTGAGACATTTTTCATTATGATGTGAATAAATATTTAAACTTTTAATAGTTGCCATAAACTTTGAACAATCATCCCACTTCGATGGATAATCCGTCATGGGTCAAGGTGTGACAAACACCGCCCCCTGGGCATTATATGAAAAGAGAGAGACATTTCTAGTATAACGCCCAATGGAGAGAAAAACAAAACGGAAACTAATGATTGAAAAGACATTAAGAGGCGTTAACAATTACACATTTTTTAAAGGGACGTGACGATGTTGATGTGGCGGAAACTGCTCCTTTTGAGGATATTAACCATTACGGATGGTCTTATTACGTTAAAATCCATTTATATTTCTTACACTATAGTTAAATTAAATTATTTAGTTTTGAGGAAAAATGTGACGCTTCTTTGTGATTCGGGAATATCTAAAGAAAATTAGTAAGACTATATACGGAGTGGGAGGGCATGAAGATGGGACACTAAACGCCATGCGGCAGGCACCTTGGCAAAGAGGCTTGCTAAAAAAGCACAGAGTGGGAGGGACGTTAAAGTGGGTTTTAAAAAAAATTAAACATCAGCCAATTAAAACCAACTCAAACAACACTCACCAATCAAAATCCTCCTTCCACTTCATCAAACCTTCCCCCCTCCTCACCAGTTAGATTCCGTCCGCCCCAACACCACGCCGCCCTCCACGTCACACACGGGGTGGTGTGTCTAGTGTAGAGCGGAGGCGCAATTTTGTAGGGGTCTGGGGGGGTGCCCGACCCCCCAAACTTTTCGTTCAGTAGTGTCCGTATGTAGTTTTCCTATAGAATTTTTTAGGTATATACGTTTTCAACCACCGGTTGGAAATCTCAAGCTTCTCCACTGGTATAGAGGAGCTTCCACGCTACTTTTCCACAGGTGTTATCTGAAAAGCTAATTTGATACTCATATGGCATCCTACGAAAAAATGTGGGGAAAATAAAACGAATTCTTTCACCATCAAATAAAAATTTGCCGATAAAAAGGTATTGATTTGGGCCGTCAACCAAACCATCCTATTATACCCAGCCCATTTCCCATGCAACACACCCATTTATCACCGTCAAGTTTACATTTTCCTTACGTCTTCCCCCAACAATCTGAACCCGATTATAATCATTTCATCCCTAAACAATTCAACCCCAATTCCACCACTCAATCTCCCCAAATTCACCATAATCAACCAGTAGCATCTACTTCAAATCCCCATAAAAAAAAACAGAAAACATTTCAAAACAAACAAACAACCAACCAAACAATGGTTACACCGAAACAACATTACACCACAACCAGTCTAGTAATCGGCTACGCTCTATGTTCAAGCTTGTTATCCATCATCAACAAGTTCGCCATCACCAACTTCAACTACCCAGGTCTCTTAACCACTCTCCAATACTTAACTTCAGTTTTAGCCGTTAGGGTTTTATCCAAACTAGGGTTTTTAACCCATGATCCATTCGTATTCGAAACCGCCAACAAGTTCTTACCAGCAGCTTTCATCTTTTATCTTGCCATCTTTACCAACACAAATCTGTTACGCCATGCAAACATCGACACGTTTATAGTTTTCAGATCATTAACACCTATTCTTGTAGCAGTTGCGGATACTAGTTTTAGAAAACAACCAGTTCCATCAAAGTTTACTTGTTTTTCACTTGTGATCATCTTGTCTGGTGCTGTTGGTTATGTTGTTAATGATTCGGGGTTTAGTTTGACGGCGTATACATGGGCTTTTGCGTATTTGATCACGATCATGACGGAAATGGTGTATATTAAACATATGGTTATGAATCTTGGGTTGGGTACTTGGGGTTTTGTTTATTATAATAACTTGTTGTCGTTGATGATGGCGCCGGTTTTTTGGGTTGTTACGGGTGAGTATTTGGATGTGTTGGCTGCTGTTGGGAGAATGGTGGGGGGGTGGTTGATAGGGTGTCGGTTATGGCGGTTTTGTTGTCGTGTGTGTTTGGGCTTTTGATTAGTTTCTTTGGGTTTGCTTGTCGGAAAGCTGTGTCCGCTACTGCGTTTACTGTAACGGGTGTTGTGAATAAGTTTTTGACTGTGGGGATAAATGTTTTGATTTGGGATAAGCATGCTAGTCCTTTTGGGTTGTTTTGTTTGCTTGTGACGATCGCTGGAGGTGTTTTGTATCAGCGGTCGGTTAGTGGAGTTAGCGGTGCAGCTTTGCAGCGTGATCCGGTGGCATCTAAGTTGGTGGATAGCGAAGATGATGGTGATGGTTACTCAGAAAAGGATCAAGAATAAGGTTTTTGGTTCTTATATGAAGAGTTTGGTTAGTTATATACTTTTATGTGCTAATTGTCACCCATATTATATGCTTTTGGGTTTTGACGATTACTATGGGCATCTTTGGATTGTTATAGTGTTGAACTTTGCTTGCTTGTCTAATAACAATACAATGATAAATGATTCATATGCCAATTTTGTTATATTTTTTTTGGGTTTTGTTGCAGTAGTTTAACTGTTATACGATTTTTATAATGCATAACGCGAGGAGACTTTGATCCATCCGTAGGGGCGGACCTAGTGTATAACAAGGGGCAACCCCCGCTACGGCTTGGCACTCCGGCGGTAGTGTAAATTTTGGAAAAATTTGACGTTTTTCGATTTCGTTACCGTTTTTTTATAAAACGTTACCGCTTGGCGGATTTTCTAGATATGCCCATCCGGATAACTTTCTTTCCTCTTGATACTACTAAGTTACAAGCCCTTTGGTCTCTCTTAACAGTTAAAACGTACATTACAAAGAGTATACAATAAAGCGTGTAACAAAGTCTAGGCGTATTGGACATACAATCAAGAAAATCGGTTAATAATTAGGATATGTTGATCATCTATAGTCTCTTATAACCAAAACAAGAATTTGAGACATCCTTTCATAAAAAGGGTTACTAGAGAAAACTTTTCCGTTCAAATAAGAAGCGCACTGAGACGACAAGGTTTAAAACCGGAGATGCAAAGGCAAGGTGCAAAAGCGCATCATTTTACATACTCAAGACGCTAGTATCTTATATAACGTTTTTTTATATACCGCATAGTTTTTAGCATCTCTTATCTTATAAATTAGTTATAAATATGCTTTATATATGATTTAATATATTAATTACCTATACAACCTAAAAAGCTGTATGTACAACATTATGTTGAAGAAAGACTCGTCATGTACAAGAGGCACGCGCCTTAATCGCACCTCAGGCAGTTTTATAGTAGAAAAATTACGCGTCAATTGCGCCTCATGTATAACTCGCACTTTTTGTAGCATAAAGTGCAGGCCATCACCTTAAAGTGCGCCGTGCCTCAAAATGTACGGTTAAAAGTGAGGCTGTAAGACGAGTGGAGCCGAGTTGAAGCTTGCCTAAGTTCAAGCTAGACTTATATTAATCTCTCAGTATAAATTAACTGAATAGTTACTTCATCTAGACACATATAGTTATTTAACTACTTTTATCTTAACTAGTCGATACGATAATATTTGGTCATATAAATTGTCAGCTTAGTCAAGCTAGAACATAAAACTCGGGTTAAATCTCGTTTATAAAATGAGCTCAACGACACCACTTTTAACATCGTTTAGTTTCGACACCTTGAGGTTATGTGAAATTATAAAATAGAACCCTTTCAACCCCTCTACATTTAACATCGTTTATTTTGGCTGTTAAGAGGTTAAGACCTGCACATAAACTACTACTTGCAGTGTGTGGTGGCATGGTGCCAAGTAGCTGCAAAGAAACTTCATAGATGACAAATAATAACAAAGCAACTTAAAAAAATTAATAAAAAAGACGTCTTTAGCCTATGAAATCATATTAAAAATTAGCCAAAACTGGGTTGAACATGTAGCATGGGTAAAAAGTTCCATAAAACCTCCTAAATCATTTAAAATTAAATAAAAGACCATATATATATTAATGTCAACCTTTTTCATTAACATTATTAAACAATCAAAAGATTAAGGTAGACGCTAGATGAAAGAAGACCTCATGGAAAATCTGTATCCAACCAACCAAAAACAAAACGTAAGCTTCTAATGAACAAAACAATCAATATAGGTTGTCCGGATAAGTTGGTCCAGTGGTTAGTTACTTGGTTTCTCTCATTGAGGTCCCAAGTTCAACTCCCACTAGCATTACTTTGAAGGACATTGGTAATGGCAATGAAGTTTAGAACTAGGCCTCTTTGGAGGTCGCCAGTTTGAAACTGAGCCGAACCGGGTTTTACTCCCCGGAACTGGTGGCTTGGAGGCTCTGGTACGATGCATTTGCTCGATTGAGGGCGTCTCAAGATGCTTATTCCGTGATTTAGTTGGCCGTTAGTGACTTTTCTATGTGAAAACTAAGCCTAATAATGATCAACCGTCAGTGATCCAAATTTACCGTTCAAAAAAAAAAACCGGAAACACACTCAGAATTTGACATCACACTTCTTTCTTTCATCAATTAGCCCATTTGGAACCGTTGAAAAAAAGGCCCAATGCCTTCCATTTGGGCCCAACCCCCCATAACTCCACAACTTTCAGTCTTTCACGACCTCATTTTTAAAAAATTAACATTTTCCCATATTGTCAATTAGGAGTAAACACAAAATAAGAAAAACCGCTTTTACAGTTTTACCTTATCACTTTGAAACTTTGAATGCAAAATGGCCGGAAGTGGAAACGAAGCACCGGCGATCGGTATCGACCTCGGAACAACGTACTCATTTGTGGCTGTTTGGAAGCACAATCGGATCGAGATCCTACCTAATGATCAAGGCAACCGAACCACACCTTTTGCTGTTGCTTTCCTTGACAATGGAGAGCGTATAATTGGTGATGGCGCCAAAAATCAAGTAGCCATGAACCCTGCTAACACCCTATTTGGTTAGTTCATCAGTTTTATTCTCTCGTTAAACTCAATGTTGATTATTTGATCGTTGTTATTGGATGATATTTCATGCAGTTAATAATATTTAGAATTTTAGTATCACTTGTGCTGTAACAATGATAAATTAGTTAACTATGTTACGTATATAGGTTCGGGTTCTGATTATGTTAAGTGCTCGGGTTAGCTAGCTACTTGATGTTTATATCTGCGGCTTAGTATTTGACGTTTTATATTGCGATGAAACGCTTATGACGAATCAAGGATTTGTTTCCAGATTCTAAAGGTTGATTGGAAGGAGATTTAGTGACTCGAAAGTGCAGGAAGACATCAAGTTGTGGCCTTTCAAGGTTATCAAAGGGCGTTCCGACACCCCGAAGATTGTGGTCACTTCCAATGGTAAAAGGAAGGAGTTTTTGTATTTGGCTGAACAAATTTCTTCAATGATTCTTGGCAAGATGAAAGAAACTGCTGAGGCGTGCATTGGGAAAGTTGTCAAGAATGCTGTGATAACTGTTCCTGCTTATTTCAATGATTCACAACGTCAGGCTACGAAGGACGCTGGTACTATTGCTGGATTGAATGTTATTCGTATGATCAATGAGCCTACAGCAGCTGCGATCGCATATGGTCTAGATAACGAGTCTGATATTTTTGGTAAGATAAATGTGCTTGTCTTTGATTTGGGCGGTGGTACTTTTGATGTTTCGGTAATGACTATCGAGAAAGGGGTATTTTTGAGGTGAAAGCTGTTGATGGTGACACTCATTTGGGAGGTGACGACTTTGATAATCGCATGGTGGATCATTGTGTTCAGGAATTCAAAAAGAGATGGAATAAGGACTTGAGTGGGAACCAAAGAGCAACGGGAGGTTGAGGTTTGCTTGTGAGAAAGCAAAGAGGATTCTCTCATATGCTACTTGGACATCAGTTGAACTGGATGGCTTGTATGAGCAGATTGATTTTTCTATGAAATTTACTCGAGCGAAATTTGAAGAGCTGAACATGGGTTTGTTTAATAAGTGTATTGAGACTTTGGAGACATGTTTAAGTGATGCTAAGATGAAGAAATCATGTGTAGAACAAGTGATTCTTGTTGGAGGCTCAACTAGGATTCCAAAGGTCCAACATATGTTGCGGGATTTTTTTGATAGCAGAGAGTTATGCAAGAGTGTGAACCCTGATGAGGCTGTTGCGTATGGTGCTGCCGTTATGGCTGCAAAAGTAAGTGGTACCGATGATAAGAGTGTTCAAGATGTGTTGCTACATGATGTCACTCCTTTATCACTTGGTGTAGAAACAAAAGGATGTATTTTCGATGTTGTGATCCCGCGAAATACTCCAATTCCTACAAGTAATGCCAGAATATATGTAACAGCATGTGATAACCAAGCTTCTGCCACTATTAAGGTGTATCAAGGTGAAATATCAAAATCTACAGACAACCATTTGTTGGGCAAGTTTACAATTTCTGGAATACCACCTGCTCCCAAAGGAGTCTCTGATGTTATGAATTGTTTTGAAATAGATGCCAACGGTATCCTCACAGTCACCCCCTCGATAACATCCACGGGTAAGATGAAAAAACTCATAATTTCCAGTGAAAATGGAAGACTCTCTAAAGAAGAGATTGAGAAGATGGTAAATGATGCTGAAAAGTACAAACATAAGGACCAAGAGTTCAAGAAGAAAGCGGAAGAACTCAATGCATTAGAGGATTGCATATACAACATGAAGAATAAGATCGAAGAGCATAGTGTCAAGAAGAGTGTGCACCATGAGATCTTGCATGTAATGAAGAAAGTCATTGATGGAACAACCAAGTGGCTCGAGGACAACCAGGGCGCACCTTTTGCTGAGCTTCATCTTAAGAAGGCACACCTCGAATTTGTTTGCAAGCCGCTGTTTAATGTCTAAGTTTATGGTAGTTGAATGTTAGAATCTAAGCTTTTGTTTATGTTTTTCTTCCACTTAATCTGTCATCAATATCAATGGTTGTTGAATATTGGAATATGAGTAAGTGGAAATTTCTATTGCAAGTTAATTTAGTTTGGTGACAGTCTGATAGATGCTTAGAGCTCTACTTTTGTTATGACTCATGTTTATGGATATTAAATAGTTTAAAGTGCAAATCTATCGTATTATGTTGCTTTCTTGTCAAGTATGATTTGATCTAGCTACATAGTGGTGGATCATTGGTGGTAGGCCTGGCAATCTGGGATGGTTGGACGGATTTTGGTCACGGGTCAAAATGGGTTCAGGTCAATAGAGGTTAGGAACAAAATGAATTCGGGTCAAACGGGTTGGAGCAAAATGAGTACTGACTTGGTGACTAATTTGAGGTCACCCAAATTGACCCATACACAATTTAGTTTCTTTTTTCTTTCTAAATCAGCCAATTCTTTATTGAATTGGTCAAGATTGCCCCTTATAATTATTGGATACTTTAAGCAGAACAAGTGCTATTTTCAATTCACATCCAAGGTATTAATCGATCACAGTTCTAGGGTAGGAATCATGATCATAAAACTGTTTTAATCCTGTTTTCCGCACTTAGTTTGTTATAAATTGTTAAATAGTTGTAGAAAAAACCTTCTGATGATATGCCTTTAGATGTCTTAGCTCTTTTTTTTTTTAAAAAAAGACTATTGAATGGACAAGCCAAGGCACAATGTAAACACTACAAGAGGTTTATTAGAGGTAAATTAAATAGAAGATGGTACTAAACATTCTATTACTACGGACGGGTTAATATATCCCGGTTTTCAGGGGAGGAGCTTAGTCAGGGCCGGGGGTGCCTCGGCTCTACTGATTTTTCGCTCATAGTTTTAGTTTTATCGAAAATAATTTTTTTAGTGTAAAATATTGATTTTTAAAAGTCTTACCCCCACTGATTTGGATTTTTAGAGTATGCCTCCATTGATTTTCGTTCAAACTCTGCTACTGCCGGTTTTAAAAGGCTAGCATAACCCGAAAATCCAATCAGGCTATTTTTTTGTGGATTCTGATTACAAGTACACAATCGGGTCCCTTAACTAATAAACCCGGTTTTAAAGGGTTGGCGATTTCGTAGGGCAAATGCATGACCCATGGTCATCACATGTATATGTTTCTTGCGTATGCATGATTACATGACTTGCTAAGGTCACTATAATTAGTCTGAAAGAGATCTTAGGGGAGTAGTTGATAATAGGGACAATTCACCTAGAGATGGGCATAAAAACCGGTTCCGAACCCGAACCGATAGAACCGAACTGGAACCGGGTCCAGTTCCTACCCGACATTAAGTAGAACCGGTTCTGGGTTCAAAATACTCGTTGGTTCCAACCCGGTTCCACAATTTTACCATTTGAATCGGGTCGTACTCGGTTCCTACCCGTACCCGGTTCCTACCCGTACCCGGTTCCTACCCGTACGCGGTTCCTACCAGTACCCGGAAATTCAGTTCTAGAAGGAACCGGTTATACCCGTTAAAATGTTACCGTTGGAACCGGTTATAGCCGTTAAAATGTTACCGTTGGAACCGGTTCCTGACCGTTGGAACCGATTCTATATATATTGTTTAGAAATCTATTGTTTAGCACACAATTTCTCATATCTATTCTTCTTGTTACATTTCTTTCTTGTTCTTTTTCATATTCTAATCAACAAATGGCCTCAAAGAGTTCCAAAAACGCAAATTCTCAATCCGTTAACAATGTTCCTCAAGATCAATCGGTTCCATATGTGGTTGGAACATTGTCTCATAATCGCAGTAAGGAAGTTTGGAGCAATTGGGAGTTGGTCGAGATGAGTGACGGCTCGCAAAAAGCTCAATGTAAACATTGTGGATCGTTATTAGCCAAGGAATCAAACTCAACGTTAACGAAGCATATTAATAAGTATTGCAAAGCTTTAAAGGAAATGACATCCGGTCAAGTTCCACTATCCAAAGATGGTACCATTTTTCGTTATGAGCAAAAATTAGCTCGCGATCGGATGGCGAAGTTGGTGATACAAAAAGCGTTGTCGTTTGGACACTTCGACGACCCCGATCTTACAAATCTTATTCGGGAGACGCTACAACCTCGCTATAAACATGTAAGTCGTCGCACTTTAAAACGTCTTTGTTTAAGTTTATGGGAAAATGCAAAAAAAGATTTAATTGTTTTTTTAAGAATTTAAAAACTAGTGTAAACCTAACTAGTGATGTGTGGTCGGCTCCACATGGTTTACCGGAATCGTACATATGTGTCACCGCTCATTGGGTTGATCCCGATACATGGCAAATGATGAAGCGTACGATTGCGTTTGACGAGTTTCCTTCTCCTCATACGGGAGAAAATATTTATAAAATTATAAATGGCACAATAATTAAATATGGTTTAGAAGATAAAAATTTTTCAATATCCTTTGATAACGCTTCAAACAACACAACGGCGATTGAAAAATTAAAGTTGAAGTACAAACCAATACTTGATGGTGTTTTTTTTCACACACGATGTGTTGCACATATTATTAACTTAGTAGTGCAAACCGGTTTAAAAGATCAATTTGTATCGGATTTTATTATAGCATTTAGAGCTATACTCCAAGATGTTTTCAAAAGTGGAAAAGAAAGATATCAAGAATATAAAAAACTTTGTAAAGATGTCAACCAAAAAATTATTGGACCGAATTGGGATATACCGACTCGTTGGAATTCAACTTGTCATATGTTTGAAATGGCTATAAAGCAAATGGACACTTTAAAATCTTTTCATACAACTTTAAGTGATGAGTACCTTGTCGTCCCCTTTCCCGACACGGCTTGGGAAAATATTAATAACCTAAGTACTTTTTATAAGTTTTTAAAACTACAACGACTTTGATTTCGGTGTTTATTATCCTACTAGTTCTAAAGTTGTGAACCAATTGTATTTGATAACAACTAATTTTAAAAAGTTTGAAAATTCTAGTGACATGTTAAGGAATATGACGAGACCAATGATTCAAAAATTTTAAAAATATTTTTTAGAATTACCACCCGTTTTTTCTATGTGCCGCTGCTTTAAATCCAGCTTTAAACGTACAGGGTGTTGAAGCTTTAATTGATGAAATTTATGACAAGTTGGATATGCATGAGGAGGATCCAACTTTAAAAGCAAAAACAAAAAAAATATTCAATGAGTGTATGGCCAAACTTTATGATCATTATTTTAAAAAATATGGTGAAAAAAATCATACAAATTTGTTTGAGTCTCGGTCCACGGCCTCTAACGATGAAACAAGCGGGGATCCACTTATAACCATGTTGAATGTCGTTAGAGACGAGACCGCTAGACAACAAAGGGGTAGTGAACCAACAAGTGAACTTGGGAGATATAAAAAAAATCAGTATTCGCTTACTATGACCACCGAGGAGTATAGGAAATTTGATGTTTTGGCATGCTGGAAATCGAAAGAATCCGAATACCCGATTCTAGCCACCATGGCTCGTGATATACTAACGGTCCAAGCTTCCACGGTAGCTTCGGAAAGTGTGTTTTCTCTTAGTGGCAGGGTTTTGTCAATTAGAAGAACAAGACTAACTCCGGAATCGCTAGAGATGGCAATATGCTTAAAGGACCATTTGGATGCCGTTGATCGTGTTCAACATAAAACTAGTCTAGAAGATGAAGTTGAGTTAGAGCATAAAATTGTTGACGAAGAGGAGGACGAAGAAATGGAGACTAACGATTCGGACGACGATTGTACCGAGGTACCCGCACCTAAGAGAAACTCATCGGAAAGTGTTGCACCTACCGCTAGTAAACGATCAAAGAAATAAAATCTTACTGGAACCGGTTCTGAGTAATTTTTTTTTTGTAACCGGTTAATTTTTTTTATATATTGTAACCGATTAATTTGTTTTTTAATTTTAACCGATTATTGTTACTATTTTTATTTATCAATGTAACTAATAATAAAAATCAAACATAACAAACACAATAGAAAGAAACATTACACAAACTTTATTAAAACACCAAACCAAACGGGTTACATCAAACATTTGAAGAACCGTTGCCGGAACATTTGCATGCCATAGGTATTTTGCAAGAACTTAGAAGTTGATTGATTTTGTAAGTTGATGATGGTGAGTGTTAAGTTTAGAAATGGTAAGTAGGAAGGGGTTTAATATACAAAAAAACGATTTTTTAATCAGGAACCGGTTTCCAACGGTAACATTTATCAGGAACCGGTTCCAAGGTAACATTTTATCAGGAACCGGTTCTGAACAGTAAAAGGCAGGTTTTGACTGTCAGGAACCGGTTCTGAACAGTAATGGCAGGTTTGACTGTCAGGAACCGGTTCCCAACACTATCAGAAACCGGTTCCGCACCATACCCGGTTCCACACCATACCGGTTCCATAATACCCGTACCCGGTTCTACACGGTTCCATATTCTTGGGTGTGAACCCGGGTAGGAACTGGACCCGGTTCCACACCATACCGGTTCCAATGACATCCAAGCAGAACCGGGTCCGGGTTGAAACCGGTTCCGGGTAATAAAAAACCCGATTATGCCCATCTCTAAATTCACCCCACTCTTGGGGCCGTTTGTGCAATGGATAACAAGATTATCCATGAAATAATATCATCTTTCATCTTATGAACATAAGGCCCATGAAATGAGTTAACATCTTTCTTGAACTTATGTCCTTTTCAAATACTTTCATCTTTTTTTTCGTCACACACTAAAATCATGAACAAATAGTCACTTATGTCTGTCTATGACCGGTCTCAAGATAGACCCGTCAAATGATGTGTGAGTGTATAAGGTTCAAATCTCGTCCATTTCAACTCGGCTACCGGACCCTATCCTTGTATAGGTGGTTTGCTTGATTTTACGAGTCTGTCAGGTTTCACAATGTCATGGGCCCTAGAGTTGCGTATCAGAATAACAAAATACATTTCTCTTAAAAAAATTTAAAAAAAAAGCATTTTTTATGTTTCAAAAGCGTTATATTGGTATATTTTTTTGAATCTCAATACATATATTGGTTTAAGTAATTTATGTTGCACCATAGGAGAAGAAAGTTTTTTTTCATGGAGAAAATCACAAAAATAATCATTTTTTAGTATTTTGTGTGTCTATGTTTTTAAATCTATAACCATGAAACTAGATGTAAAACCGATGTAAAAATAAGGTAGTCTTTAGAAATTTTAATTCTTATTTTTGACCCATTTGAAAGAATACATGATAAACTATAATGCATATCTTCATACTTATCGTGAGCGTAACACAATTCACACCCCTAAATTCTACTTTATATTCACATATTTATACTTTTGTGCATCTACTTTATTTTCTAAAAACGAAGTACGTCGAGTTTAAATGTTCAGGGTGTTTCAAATGACTCAAGAGCATGATAAACAGACACACAAAAGTTATTTATACTTGGTATATTTTCTGATAAAAAAAACATGTAAAATATAACCAAAGAAAAATACATATTATTTTTATGGTTTTTCACCCCTTGTCCCTTCTAAATCAGTTATAGAAAATTAATGACGTGGAATATTAAGTAAATTCATTCTTATAGAAAATTAATGACGTGGAATATTAATTCATTCTTATAGTGATTAATGGGCTTGACCATCTTAGTACCAAGATCAATATAATCACTTGTAATTTACGTTGCGAATTAAACGTTTACCGGTTTACCAACTTTTTCTGAAAGGATTGGCGGCGCAGCTTGTTGCCCGGCTACATTCTGTTTTGATATAACTTGGCAAGTTTTCTGAATTTAAAATAATATTAGAGAGTTAAAAAAAAAAGAATAATACTACTTCTGAAAATGGTCAAATTTCCTATCTATAAAACGAAAGATTATATCACCGTGACATTTACCACTCATTTCCGTTTTCATGTTGAATCCGTAACTAGTTAATTATTGACATTGATTTAAAAAGCTTTTTTAAACAAAAGAAGATATATTATTAATAATCAAATATGACAAAACAAAGAACACTATTACTTCTCATCTACTAAAAAAATTTGATCAAAGTCATCTAAATATTAAAATAAGTATAAATGTCACATGTGCTGATTAAGTTTTGTTTGTATCGATCCCGATAAATATGTTTATAAGTAAAATAATTAAAAAAATAAAGAGATTATTATTAAAGTGCCATAAATATATATATAATATATATAATATAATATATATATATATATATATATGTTAATTTGCAAACTTTCCATGTTTGAGAAAAGACTATTCTTTTTGAATTGCAAACTTTTCATGTTAGAGAAAACACTATTCTTTTTGAATAAGTGTTGAAGAAGGGAGTATTATATTTTTTAGGCATCATTATCACATGACTTGTTTTTATAATTAAACAGTATTTACGTTTTGACTTAAAGTTATAATTTTTCATATGTTTTTTACTTCTATTTTAGAACCAAAAACAACATGATATGTGTGATATCCACAACACTTTTTTACTTTCTCAAATAACTTTTCTAAAAATAATGTTTTACAAAATTCCAAACATATCGTTGCAACATGCTTATTATCTACATTTTTATCTAAGTTTTATTCAAGACCGAGTTATTGTGATAATGTACAAGTAATCAAAGCGCAAATGTACAAGACCTCCGTAAACCACCAATTCCTCAAGGGCCTCACGCAAACCTTTGTCAAAGAATAACACTGCATCTTCCATGTGTACAGGTTGACATGTGCCAAAGAAAAGTTTTGCAATACCCATACAAGATTGAAGCAAGAGTAGTACACAATGTTGGACCTGTCACCTTAATGATGTCCAACACTCTGGCTACCTCTTCTGAATCTCCAATGACAGTCTCATCGTCAAGATACCAAGCATGAAGAAGAAGTTTACATTAGTCTCTAATCTAATGCACAAGAGCGTGCAAAACCAGAGCGAAAAGAAGTGGACCCAATGGGTCCCCTTGTTAAACTCAAGTGGTGGACCAAATGTGCCAATCTCCAAGATACAATCTTGCTGGTTGCCCGTATAGAAATTCGACCCATAAAAAATAGAAAAGCACCTCATCCCGACCTCGTGAAGTAAGGCTGATCTATCCACCTGATTAAAAGCATTAGAAAAATCTATTGTGAGCATTGCAAGAGACCCGTCAGTGTGACGTTCATTTAAAACCCTATTAATGTTGTGTAAAATTGCCTCAGTGCCACCAGACACGCCGACCCCAAACTGAAAATCGATAAGGTACTTGGTCATTTCTTTACCAACACCTTTCATAGCAACCTTGGAAATCAAACGCCTCCATATAGTACCTACTGCAATAGGTCTAATGTCGTCGACGAGTTTTAAGAGCGGCGTAAGGGGAGCACACACAACAAACTCGACCAAACTTGATGGGCATTTCCCCCAACCATAAGTTGACTACTGCAGTGATAGCGGATAATAGATCAATGGCAAGAGCAGGCCCCTCTCCACATAAATCATCTAAAATGTGTTGTGCCCTCAAGTTGTCCCTCCTACACGAGATTCCTCTAGGCAACGATTTAATGCAACCAAGGACACTATCCACCTCTGCTACAAGGGGAGGCTCATAATATATAGTACCTGGCATAGATGGAGGATCCATGTATGGGTGTTTAGCCTCCAAAGCCTGCATGGTATTACTAATGTATGGAGCAACACCAGATGAACATACCACCTTCACCACAGCTGTAAAGTGGCCATCTACAACCTTTCGAAGACACCGCCTAACATTGGTGTGACTAACAGTACTCTCCTCAAGATCATCAACACCTCCTTGACCTTTAGACCCCAAAACATGACTATCAAATATATTTTTGACTAACATGATAATACCATCTTATTTCCTTCATGTGGACAAAGAATTCAGGTTTGATCTTTGTTGCAATGACTTCCTATACCCAGACCTGCTTTCTTGCCTATTTTTTGGCCGGACCACTTGCAAAGTGCAACGAGGAAGAAGGAATACCTAACCCACGCTTCAACGGATCTGGGTTTGGCAACCACTCTGTAGATAGTGGTTTTTAACGCTTGAGAGAAAGCCAAAGGACAACTATGAGGGGTGCTCTTCACGGTGATGATGGGTGCTTTAAAAACACGATTATGGAGTACAACATCCAACTCAAATGACTCGTGAACATTTGTCACGTGCACCTTGGGAGAGGGCCTCGAAATCCCTATAATGTGGCTATCTATGTCGTTGTCACGATTAGTAAAACAGGCAAGCCCATTGGGGTGATGGCATGCACAACTCAATGCATGTATACCATACACTTCCCACACATCCATTGACCAAAAAACTTCAAGGTACCTTCCACGGTGTAGGTCCACTTGGAGGATCAAGATAACCTACTTCCTTGTTTGTTAACACACACACGAGTGCGGAATCCAAGTGTGAGTGCAAACTGGAGCAAAACAACGTATGTAAAGCAAACACAAGTAACCAAAAGATTCACTATCTTTAGATTAATGGAAGAGAACAAGTTTACACATACACACAGTGAACAAACTCTCTAAGTGCTCTCTTGGTGAAACTGTGAAATGAGGTTCTGTATATATAGGCCTACAGGACTGCATGGCTACGAAGAACCAGCAGTCCAACAAACAATCCAGTGTCTAACGAGGAATGGTTCTTCGTTGGACTTATCTACGAACAACTCAACCAACGAAGAATGATTCTTCGTGGCTTATACTGACAACGAACAATGTTGTTCGTTGATGATCATTCCTACAAAGAAGCAAGGGTTCTTCGTAGGGACCTGCATATCAGAGACATATCAACCAACAGTTCACTAAGAAAACAAACACTAACAACTAACAGACTGCAACATGCAGCTGCTTTACAACACCAATGAACTAAACGTCGTGCTAAGTCAAGATAGAAGGATATCTTAACTTGGCCGACTCGACCAAAACTATACATAAACAAAAACAAAGACCGTACAGACTACCGTTAGCTAAGAACAAGCTACAGACACAAAACTATACCAACAAACTCCCCCTTGTCTATAGCTTGGTCTTCGGTCTTCATTCTCTGTGCGCCTCGGTCCATGAGCTTCCGGCATGAATACCTCGGTAGAAACAGAAACAAGCGACGCGTTGAAATAGAAACGCTTGGTACGCGTTCTTGTCTTCATAGAAGATATCATGTTGAAGGAGGGTCTTGATGTCGTGGGATAACATGTTCACGATCCACATCGGATAAGCATACGGAAGTTGTCTTCATTGTTCTTGAATACAATAACCGCTTCTTGAGTGTCGGAGTCGTAACACCAAAGCTTCATATTCCCAAGAAAATCTTGAGGCATGGGCATGAGAGGAATTTTCTCCAAAGCTTTTACCGGCTGATACACAAGCTTGTAATGAGCTGTGTTGGTGTCCGGATCCAGCGTATACTTTATCTGCTCATGCATTGGGAACTGAGGCTTGTACATTTCATCATTCCAACCTCGTCGTCGCTCAATTCTTATCTTCTTTGAAAACAACGATGCTCCTTCGTAGTTGGATCTGTTGATCAGATTTAATTTGGATAGCGCTGCAACATCATAAAAGGGCAAAGTTAAAATGCTCAGTAAAGAATTAAAGTATTGCATTTTGTGTTCTCTTTTCACCGCCATGCAGTGAATGCCTTTCACAACATCCAACTCAGGATCCTTCCATGTGGCTGATCCTTCTGGTACTTAAAGTAATCAACTTGAGCAGGAGGAGGAGATGGCTTTTTCGCCTTTGCAAGAAACTGCTTCCGCCATTCTTCAAAAGAATCAGCTGGAATATCAGATGCATCTCTACTTTTCAACTTTTCATCGATATCATCTACATTCTCACAAAGCCAGTCGATGTCAAATGGCTCAAACACAGACCCGTCATCACGAACATACTTTGACTTTCCAACGTCTCCATCAAACACAATTTCTTCCAACCATTCGACATTTTCTACCTCGGGTTCACTAGGAATTTCCTCAATGGTAGTTTCGTCTACCTCTTTCAATTCTTTGAGTTTCAAAATCTGTTCTTGAGAGAGTTCAGAAACAAACTCCCCTTCCTCTAACTCCTCACCGGTAGCAGGATGTAAAGACTATAGCGGTGGCACATCAAAACCAACAGAAGCAGAAATAACCTGACCAGACTTTGAACCTTCAGCAACAACCACATAATCTTGATCTTCCACAAGAACCATCTGCAAATCTATGTTATCCAAGGCTTCTTGAACACTTCCAGAGCCGGAAACAACTTGAACAGAACTTGAAGCACTAGCTGGGCTAGACGCAGAACCTTCTGGTTGAGCAGACGAAGCAGACACATCAGGATTTCCTGGATCTTCACTATCATGATCTCGCTTTTGTAGAACCTCCTATGTCTTACATCTATCAGCCCACAATATGTTGACCCGTTTTCTTGTCATTTCATAGCTACCAGCCATTTGTTCCTCAGCTATGGTCTTGTTTCTCGTGTCATACCAGTTGGTTATCTATGTGTACTTCCCAGAGAGCTTCTCGCTAGAACGTATTAACTCAGTGCTCCGTTCTTTCATCATGTTCATCTCTATACCTCGAGTATTCTCAACTGCACACATTTGCTGTAACTGGTTAGCCCTTTCGGCATCAGCAGCTCGCAGTTGAGCATTTTCAGCTCTCAACTGGTTGATCTCTACCTGTTGCTTCTTAACAGTCTCAGTCAGGGTGTTGATCTCCAATCGTTGCTTAATGGAGTCGTTTCTTGTAGCAGACATGAAATCCATCCATTTGTCTCGCTTTCAGACATTCTTGCAAACCTTGCCTCAAGAGATTCTGAACTTTGCTTGCGAGTTCTTTCACGAGCAGCTTGAGTAGCAGCAGGGGCTGTAAACTGAGGAGGGGGTTGTTGAGGGCTAACAGTAGCAGTTGCAGTTCCCGTTGACCTACCAGGAGAAGCTACCAAGGCTTCAGTCTCCTCGGCAGTGAAGACTTCTTCTGGTATTGGCCCTGTGGAGGGATCAGGTTGTGGAACAGATTCTGATTGAGCTGATGAAGAACCAACTGTTTTCCGACTCTTTTTCTTTCGACGGATAGCAGCTTGCTTCTTTCGAGCCTTCTCAGACTCAGTATCAGAAGGCACATAATCCGTTTAGCTTCAGTTCGTTCAGTACTAATCCTTCTAACCCGTCGAACACCACGATCATCTAGATAATATTCATAGCCAGGTTCAGGAGGATTATCTTCCTCTTCAACATCTGTGGCACTTTCCGGTTGCTTTCCTAAATCAACACCGGTTGGCGCAGTACCACTATCACCACCATCGCCACCGTCATCACTATCATCATCATCACTCTTTTTCCCAAACCTATCTTCAAGCATTTTTCTTAAAATAGGCTCTTCATTGTCGGAGTTGTTGTTATCGTGTCGCCACTTGTCATTCTCCGGTGCTACGTATGAATCCTTTTCAAGAAATCCAAATAATCTTCGAGGAGGATCGCTTTCCTTGTAACTTTTTGCAGCGTATCCTTTAAAAATCTTCAATGAACGATTTGTCATTGGCTCCATTTTTGGAACTTCATTATCCTCTCTAGGAATATCGGGATGTTGAGCATCAAACACCATCTGCAGAAATCTGGGATACATCCAAAATTTGCTTCCTGTTGCGACGGCTCCTGTTCTTGATAGATTTTCTTTCATGTTGGAGAATATATACTTAGATATGCTAAACGGCTTGTTCAGCACCAAGGCTACCATCAACCCAACTAAGTCTAGATTCGCCATATCATAACCGCTTCGTCGATTGCTCAAACATTGTATCAGCACATGTAACAAAAACTTGTAACGAAGAGGTAAACCCGACTTGTTAAACTGATTTCCAAATATATCTCTAGTACACTTCTTTGACACATTATCGGAACTGAGTGTGGCGCATCAGGGTCATCACGAAGCTGTAATACCGTGTTGAGAATCTCAGGTGAAACAATAACATCTTGATTGCTCACACGTCCTCTTATAACTTCCTTTCCATCAATCTCTTCAACTTTCGCTGAATCCCAAAACGCTTTGATTAGGAACTTGTATATGACAGTTTGATGAGTGATGGCGTGATTGATCCTTGATTCCCTTAGCCATTTCATGATTCCGGCATAATCAGCAAGTTTGTCTTCCGGATCCAAGTATGCGACCATGTTATGTCGAGATTCCTACATAATTTCAACCTCACTTTTATCCTCCTTCTTTATCGCGGGCTTTCGCTTTTGACCTTTAGGAGCCATTCTATATAAAACATACCCACAATGTGAAGAAATATAGATTAAATGATGAAAGCAGACTCATAACATGTTAACTGTGTGAAAGTATGAATTTACTGTGAACTTAAATTGTTCTTACGAACCATTCAGTGTCCACTGTGAATTCATTCTTTCCACGAAGAACTACCTACGAACATATAGATTGGACGAACAGACATATACATCCAACAAACAATCATGGTCAACGAAGAATCCATTCTTCATTGACTATGATTCTTCGTCCACTTCTTACCAAGGAACATCCCTGGTCAACGAAGAACCCATTCTTCGTTGACTATGATTCTTCGCCGACAACTTACCAGCGAACAGCCCTGGTCAACGAAGAACCCATTCTTCGTTGACTATGATTCTTCGCCGAGAGGATTCTTCGTCACAGTTAATTTCATGTCAGAGACAAACATCCAAATGGTTAAAACTCCCTGACAAACAAGATCAAAACACTCAGTTTATTTACTTTTACCAACATTCTTGGTCCAAACCCAAAAACTTCATAGTTCATGTAAAACCCATTCATGTCTTTCATAAACCGAATGAGTCTATTGTTAATACACCAAATCAATAACATTTATAGACTAACCGATTACAAGTTTATATTCTTTACAAACAATGAGGGTTACACATGACTCTTAATGGATTCAAGTGAATGATCTTGTTTGTGAACCTAAAACCGAAACATTATGATACACTTGTTAACAAACGCGAGTTCTATCTTAGATTTGTATCTAATCAAGAACAAAAATCAAGAGTTTCAAGGTTGGCTAGGATTTCTTCACAATGAAGAAGATGAACAGTGTTTTTCTTGAGAGAAAAAGAGGATGAGTGAAAAAGGTTATTTTGAAAAAGTGATGAGGTTTAGTGAATGGCCATGCCTTTTAATCATCCATGTTTCACCGCCTCTTGACGAGCCTTTCTTTGTTCGACGAACAATTGACTTGTTCGATGAAGAATCATTCTTCGTCGAGGGTTTCTACGAAGAAACCATTATGGGCCAACGAACAACCAGATACTGGGCTCAACACTTGGGCCCAAATCATTTCAACGAAGAATCCATTCTTCGTCGATCTGATTCTTCGTCAACCTGATTCTTTGTAGAACACCAATACCAACTTATGAAGTTATTTTAACAAACAGATTTTGAACATCTTGAGTTTAACAAAATGCATTGTGACCTTTATGAAGTTGTGTTGTTTAAGCAAGGTTGATTTTAGGACTTCAAAGGTAGAAACCATTCGAGCTTCAATATCGAATAAACGAAAATTTACGGAAAGACCAAAATATCTAAAATAAAACAACCTAAGTTAAATAACTACAAACTACACTATACACTACTTAAACATCTTTTGCGAGTTTCAAGGTAAGAGAATCATACCAGCTTACGGTTTGGTCAAGCACGATTTTCTAAATTCATTTTACTTTCGATAAGCATTTTACCTCGATTACCGATATTGTTGTCCACATAAACTCAACTTATCAGATGTAATCACATTTGAGAGATATGATTTAATGTATGACTTATACCTACTAGCCGGTGTTCATCCACTTCACGACACATTCACGTATCAAGACATGCATAAGAACTCGTCTTACCGGCGAGTATACCGCTTATCATCTGTTTAACGTATATGATGTGAGATACTAACTTATTTTTGGATGAAAACAAGCCCTATGTGATAGAATCACTTATTTATGAGGAACTTGATTTTCGGATGCATGCAGGGCACAGTGCAAGTCCGTGAACAGGTTAGTACCATCGCACCGACAAAGAGACGAACTTGACACCTGCAATAAACTATGATATTTTATCACTTATTCGATTTGGTGGATGTGATATGATTATCACTTATTGATGGTCGTATGCAATATTTACACGTATGTATGGTATCATGGAAGTTCTTGACTTGCGTCCCCATTATTTTTCGGTAAAAGATTCAACCATGATACCCAGATGATAAACAACATAAGCACCACGCATTTCAGAACCTTGGCATACTATCAAACGAAATTTCGGTACCAAGACCATATGCCAATGAATGGTTCCCACCTGACTTTCAGTTTGTTAAGTTTATATCAACCTGCATGTTTTAGTCTGATTGTGAGTCGTTCGGTACATCGTTAGTAAAGCTACTTATCATTTCATTTTACATTTTTGACCGCACTTGACTAACCACCGGTGTATCATCATCTTCTCTTATCTTTCCAAGAAACTCATTTTGTTTTTTTAATTTTCTATTGCTTTTGTGTTTTTCTAACATTTTCTCCCCCTTAAATGCATAAAGTAAATAAAAGAAAGACATATTTTTGTATTTTTGAGATTTTCTCATGTTTTTGTATTTTCTTGAAATTTTCTCCCCCTAAAAAGCAAAAAGTAAATAAACTAAGAAATCTTTTTGTCTTTTTGACGTTTTTAAGAAAATATTTACAAAAACGATTAGTCGCTGATGATTTACTCGTGTTTCACCTTAATGCCATTAATCAAAAGCAAATAATCAAATCGAGATTTATCAAAAGCTTTGTAAATAAGTCGGCACGTTGGTGATCAGTGTGAATTTTAACATCGATAAGTTTCTTTTCATACCAATCTCGTATGAAATGATACTTAATTTCGATGTGTTTTGTTTTCGAGTGCTGTACAGGATTACGGGTAATCTGTAAAGCAGCTTCATAATCAACATGAATAGGAGTAGTTAGAAATTCAAAACCGTAGTCGTGCATCTGCTGTTGGATCCATAAAACCTGGGAACAGCAACTAGAAGTTGCAATATACTCAGCTTCGCAAGTTTAAGTTGCCACACAAGTTTGATTTTTGCATTGCCACGTGAATAAACGATTTCCAAGAAACTGACATCCTGCTGATGTTGATTTTGCATCAATTTTGCAGCCACCGTGATCAGAATCACTGAAAGTGATCAACCCGAAGTTATCATCCTTAGGGTACCAAAGACCAGTGTCTGGACATCCCTTCAGATAACGAAAAATCTTCTTGACAGCGATGAAATGAGAAGACTTTGGATTTGATTGATAACGAGCAAGTAGACATGTCGGATACATAATATCAGGTCTTGAAGCTGTGAGATACATGAGAGATCCAATCATTGCACGATAGAGAGATGGATCCATACTATCACCCGACCCCTTAGGAGTAATCCCATGATTCTGAGCTAATGGAGTTCCAGGGAGCTTTGAATCTTCCATCTGGAATCGCTTGAGAATATCCCCGACGTACTTTGTCTGATGAATGAAGATCCCTTCCTTAGATTGATGTACCTGCAAACCTAAGAAAAAGTTCATTTCTCCCATTGCGCTCATCTCGAATTTCTCTTGCATCACACGTTCGAATTCTTTACACATATCATCATTTGCAGACCCGAAGATGATATCATCCACATACACTTGAACCAGCAACAAATCCTCACCCCTTTCCTTGACGAAAAGAGTGCAGTCGATCAAACCTCTTCGAAAACCATTCTTGAGAAGATACGAAGACAAAGTCTCATACCAAGCCCTCGGAGCTTGATGAAGACCATACAACGCCTTGTTTAGAAGCCAAACCTTATCAGGATGCATTGGATCTTCAAACCAGGCGGTTTCTCAACATATACCTCTTCTTCAACCACACCATGAAGAAATGCACTTTTCACATCCATTTGATACACAGTGAACTTCTTGTAGGACACATAAGCCAAGAAAATCCTTATTTCCTCAAGAAGTGCCACTGGTGCATAAACTTCACTATAATCAATGCCTTCTACCTGTGCAAAGCCATGAACAACCAATCTTGCTTTGTTACGCACAACAACACCTCGGTCATCCCATTTGCACTTGAATATTCATCTTGTGCCAATCTTCTTGTAGTTCTCAGGTCTGTCAACCAGTTTCCATACTCCCAACTTCTGGAACTGTTGAAGTTCTTCCTGCATAGCTTCCACCCATGAATCTTCCTTCAATGCTTCTTTCCAAGACTTTGGTTCTACTTGGCAAACATAGCATGCGAAAGACCAATCGTTGCTCCCCGGATTCTCTAATAGCTTCATACAATCCAGCATTCTGATTGTTTTCAAGCTGGTTACGTGTCTGCACACCGCTTTGAACATTTCCTATAATATTCTGTTGAGGATGATTATTATGAATTCGAGTTTCTGACACATCAGGAACACGAGCATTGATACCCAAATTGTTGAAGTTCAAATCAACTACCAGATCAATATCTGGCATCGCCGAAGACGTTGAAGCATTACCTTCACAAGTACCTACATTGTTATCCACAGAAGCACCTTCAGAGACACCTTGAACAGGAACTGATGTAGCTTCATTTGCATCGTGATATTCTTCATATTTAGATGAGACATTGTAATCAGTTGCATCTTCAAACACCTCATTTTGACCAATATTGTTAACCGATGTCGAAGCTTGAGGATTAACAATAATCGGTCTCACCAATGACGAATCAATCGTAGTATCACTTTCCAATAACATATGTGCTGCTGCAGAAGCTTCATCAAAGGTTGGCATATTAAAGGAACCAAAAAGGCCATCATAGTCAAACATCCACGGATCTCCCTGAGCCCTAACAGACTCAGTGTATCGTTGAACCTTAACTTCACCCCATTCCTTTATCTTCCGAGTTGATAAATTCCAGACTCTAAAATTTGGAGTGTCATACCCAAGAAAGAAACCTTCGATCGCCTTTGCCCCAAACTTACCATCCGGCTCAATCATAGTGCATGGAGCTCCAAAAGGTTCTAAATACGACACATCAGGTTTCCGTCGATGCAACAGTTCAAAGCAAGTTTTACCATGTCTCTTCACTGTAAGAACCCTGTTTAGTGTATAACACGCAGTTGCCACAGCCTCCCCCCAAAATTGAACTGGAAGTTGTGATTCCACTAACATAGTTCTAGCAGTTTCTATAAGCGTCCGATTCTTCCTTTCAGCAACACCGTTCTGTTGAGGAGTATAGCGAGAACTGTATTCGTGCAAAATACCTTTTGAAACACAATACTCATCCATAACCCTATTCTTAAACTCAGTGCCGTTGTCGCTTCGAATCCTCCTTATCTTCAAGTTGTACAATTTTCAATGAGAGTAAAGAGATTCTTGAGAATATCTGGATTCTTGCTTTTTGTGCCATCATCGCTATCCATGAAAATCTTGAGTAGTCATCCGTAACTACCAAGCAGTAAGCATCACCAAAGGTTGTCTTGTGTTTCATAGGTCCGAAAAGGTCCATATGAAGACGTTCCAATGGCATGTTAACAGTATTGACTTTCTTGACAGGGTGATTTCTTCGCTTGCTTTCCTTTCTGGCATGATACGCATACGTCTTGAAGATGAAAGTTTTTGACAGGCACACCATTCACAAGATTGTTCTTCACCAGATGGTTCATCTTCCTCAAGTGAATATGTCCCATCCTCTGTGCCATGAGATAGACTCCTTCTCGGTAGCTTTAGAAACGAAACAGGTAACTTGTGCAGTTGTCGTAATCGCTTGGCTCATATCAAGGATGTACAAGTCATTTATCCTTGGAGCCGAAAGAAGAATCCATTCCTTTAGGATTTTAAAACCGGGTTTCAACACATAGCAGCCAGCATCATCAAAATGCACGGTAAATTTCTTGTCACAAATTTGAGACACACTAAGAAGATTGTGATCAATTTGTTGCACATAATTGATCTTGTCGAAACTCACCACACCATTAGAGATCATACCCTCTCCAGTGATGTATCCACTTTTGTCTCCAGCAAAAGCGACATAGCCTCCTCTAATGTTTTTCACATCATACAGAAGTCTAAGATCGCCTGTCATATGCCTAGATGCTCCACTATCAACGATCCAATGACTGTTAATAGTTCCTCCTGAAGCACCCTGCACATGTGGTTACACAATTAGTTGGAGATGGGGACCCAAGCCTTAGTGGTCTTGGGTCGCCCCTTATCATCAAGAAATGTAATTCAATTTCTTGATGATTCGGAAATGAAATACCTCCCCCTGAGATTGTATCCGACTTAGGTTTCCAAGATGACTTTTGTGACTTACCAGATTTATTTGCATTAGTTACAGATTTTGAAGATTCTGGTTTTGACACATTTAATGGACTTGGTTCCCTTTTAACAATTTCCGATTTTGATGCCTTTTCAAGAGCTTTAACATTTTTCCGTTTTTGTTTAGCTTCTTGTTTTTTAACGACTCGTTTCTCTTGTTTAGGGGACACAGATCGTCGCTGTTCTACTTTCTCAGGTGAGCAATATCCACAAACTTCGGTTTGGGTGAGTTTGTACAATTTTTGATGATGTGTCCAAACTCACCACATCTAAAAAACGATCTCCTCTCAACAAACTTAGGAGATGAATTTTTCTGACTGGAGGTAGAACTTGTTGGCCGTGAGGTACTTGGTTTACTATCACACCCGTTGGTATGTTGGGTGTAATTGTTTTGTGTATTTCGTTTTAAAATCTTGACTTTATTAACAAAATCCGTGTTAGATAAGTTTTCAAAAGTCTCGATTTTATCAGTACCCGTTGAACTCACAAATTTTACATCCTTTTGCTTCTTCTTGTTTCGAGTCGATTTCCGATTGCCCTTAGGTTTTGAGACCTTAGAGTTATCGACTCCATTTTCTTGTTGCTTTCCTTTGGAAGCCGTTGGTTGTTGATGAGAGGTAATTTTTTTGCATTGAGTTACAATAACATTCGAACTTTTCTTTCCCAAAAACTTATTTGTTGAGTTTTCAAAAACTTGATCAATCAAGGCTGGATTGACATTTCTGATAGGGAAGTCCTTGTTTGAGTAAAATCTCTCATCATCAACCAAGATATAGAGCAGATTGTTACTTTCAAAGGTAGCTATAAGCGCTTCAACTGACTTAGCAGGATCAATCTCTTGTTTAACAACAGACTTAACAACTGGAGTGGGAGGATCACATAAGATGTGATTCTCAACTGGAATTTCCACTCCTTTCTTATTGTCAAGAGATTGCGTCTTGCTCGATCAGTTGATTCATTCTGATGTTTCTGCATCCTCAACTACTGGAGGACTTTGTTCAGAGGATGAATTATCATACTACTTGATTTCATTAGAAACCTCGTCTAATTTGAACCCTAATCCTGCTGCAAACTCATCAGGATTGAGTGGTATAGAAGGTTCAAATCGAGGCATTTCCTCTTCATCGGGCATCTTGGAATAGTTGTGTCTTAAAGGGGGCGGACACGACTGATATCCGATGCATGTCACATTTCCTTTTAGCTTTTGAACATCGATGATGTGATCAAGCACATACTGGGAATTTGAGTAACTTTCCAGTTTGAGCTTGATCGCTTCATATTCACATTTTGCAATTGCTAACTCCTTTTTGGTTTCTTCAATGATATTTATATAGTTATTAATACCCTTTTGTTTGTTTAAAACCGTTTTGGTTAACTCAGAAACGCTTTTTTTTAAAGTGTCAAGTTAGCTTCTTTGCATTTCGACAGTTCAATTACTAAATTGTGATTATGAAGATTTGTTGTTTCAAACTTCTGTTTTAGAACAGAGCAATCATTGCAGGCTTGAGTAATATCAGATTGTACCTGACTTGTTGAGACTAACACATTCGCCATAAATGCGGTGTTGCAAGAGAACGATCCATCCTTGTTGAACAGTTTTTCAACTTCCCTTGCTGCAACTTCAGCCTTCTTGACTAGCACCGATTTCTGGTTGCTCAGCTTCTCAGCTTCTCTCAGCAGACCCTTAACCTCAGCATCAATATCCAATTTTACTTCAAGATCCGAACTATACCCTCCAACACTTGAACTTTCTTCATCTGAAGTACCGCTGTAACCTGAGCTGTCATCATCTTCGGAAGCTTCATCCCTTTGGACCGATTGCACATGATTGGTGACTTTGGCATAGCATGCAGTACCCCCTTGATTACCATCACCCAGTTGAACGGACCAGTCACATCCTTCATCTGCTTGTACCACCAATGCTCGATTTGTATTGGAAGACCCTGCTTGATTTGGGTTGTTGACAACCACTATTCCTCTTTCATATTGACTTGGGTGGTGTTGGATGTAGTTTGATTTCTGAAAGGGTTTTGGTTTCCTTGCTTCGCAGGTCTTGTGCATTCTCGTTTGAAATGCCCTTTCTCACCACAATTGAAACAACTAACGGCATCCTTATCAAAGCCGTACTTAGTATCCTTTTTGCTCTCCAGACTTGTTCTCCCCGTTCTAGCCATATAATCCTTTGCGCTTCGAACTGCACTTGAAAAGCCCATTTGATATCCATAAGATCCATGTTGATTTGTTGGTAGTCCTCATTTGTCAAATTAATGTTTCCAATTTGACCAGCCACCAAACCACAATAAGCACTAACCATGGTGTTTAGAAGTTCATGTGTTCCTTAGCAACTTCTACACTTACCTTGGAAAGATGTGAGGTATCAAATCTAACAGTGTTGGGACTTTGAGATTGGAAATTGTTTCCATAACAAGCTTGTTGTCTTGCTTGTTGAGCACCAAAATCTTGAGGTTTTGGTAGAAGGCACTAGGATCAAATCCTTGACTATATGATTGGGTTGATTGATCTGGTTTTGGTGGTGGTGGCATGAACGGATTTGCATTTGATACAAATGCCGTTTATAATTTCGGTTGTGAAGAAGTACCAACACCTGCGTTAATGCCGCCAAAATACATTCAGGATTCTGAGGAACTGGAACCCTTTTTGCTTTTCGAATTTCCTCTTCATCCTTGTTTTCCAACTTTTGAATGAATTCATAGATTGTAATTGTCTCTAACACTCCAGTGTGTTTGAGCAAATCTATGAATTGATCCCACTTTGGTGGCAACGCATCAGCAAACCTTGATATTGTTTCCTGTTGAGATGCATTAACATGATATGAGTACATTTCACTTAGCAAGTGATAGAATCGAGTTGTCATACATCTAGCGTCTCATTTTCCATAAACAGGAAACCTTCAAACTCCTTCTTCAGCAAGTCGTGCCGAACTTTTCGTGTAGCTGCATTTCCCTCACCTCTTGCTTCTAATGTATACCACAGGTTCTTGGTGGAAGTACAATAGATGAACTGATGATAATATCTTTGTGAAGAGCTTGTGTGAGAATTGCAAAGGCCTTCTTCTCAAGGTCATAAGCCTTCTTGTCCAATTCGGTCATGCTTGCCAAAGTAGTTGGATTAGAACCAGCTTCTTCAAGTGTGACATTGTAAGGCGTGGTAAAACATGTCCATAATTCAGTATTTTGACCAAGGACATATGTATGAAAACGTCCCTTCCATGCGGGATAATCATTCATATGATTCAGTTTGGGTGGACGATTGTTACTACCCGCTTCACTTTCGCTTATCAGTAAAGTTTGAACGCTTTGGTTTTGGTTTGCGACACAAGCCCACTGACTAGCAGTAATCACTGAGGCTTGTTGAGTCAAGTCCTTTGACCCATGACATGTCGGGGTTTGATTGTGAAGTACCTTGATTTCTACTACTCGTACTGCCCCAATCCCAAGGATTAGAGCTCATTTTGATTAATTAAAACAAAATATTAACTTGAAAACTTAAAGTTGTTAAATTTGAGCAAGTTATGAACTCTCTGTGAAAAATATAACACACTTTCAACGAAGAATCAGTCAACAAAGAATGAATATCCACGAACACTGTTGTCTACGAAGAATCAGAGTCCAACGAAGAAATGATTCTTCATTGGAGACTTGATTAACGAAGAATAATGATTCTTCGTCAGGAATAAACTAACGCAGGATTATTCTTCGTTGTATGATTGTTCGCAGAGGATGGTTCGTCTCTATTTGAATGTTCGTTGTCAATGAATCTTCGCAGGGATCTGGTTGGTGAAACTTTTCTTAAAATAGGAACATACTTTTTTCTGACAGAGAATAAAGCAAAGATTTGTTTCCAATTTTAGAAGATTTCAAACAGTCTAATGTCCAGAAGATCTTTTGAATATCCTATCTTCACCAACCTTTTCAGGTGAAACTCTTGCTGGAAAATTTGTCGAACACAAACTTTGAACGAAATTCTTAAGAAAAACTAGACCTTAACATGTCTACCCTTGTTTTAGTCAAGTTTTAGTAAAGATTATCTTCAAATATCAAGTTTAACATAGATTTTTGAGCAATATTTCTGGAAAAACTAAGTTTTCTAGCTTTCAAGTGCAAAAATCCTTCAAGAACACTTCACAAACAAACTCACATACAAGATCTTCCTCGGTTTTGAACAAGGAAGAGAGCCAAAGCTCTGATACCACTTGTAGGTCCACTTGGAGGATCAAGATAACCTACTTCCTTGTTTGTTAACCCACACACGAGTGCGGAATCCAAGTGTGAGTGCAAACCGGAGCAAAACAACGTATGTAAAGCAAACACAAGTAACCAAAAGATTCACTATCTTTAGATTAATGGAAGAGAACAAGTTTACAGATACACACAGTGAACAAACTCTCTAAGTGCTCTCTTGGTGAAACTGTGAAATGAGGTTCTGTATATATAGGCCTACAGGACTGCACGGCTACGAAGAACCAGCAGTCCAACGAACAATCCAGTGTCCAACGAAGAATGGTTCTTCGTTGGACTCATCTACGAACAACTCAGCCAACGAAGAATGATTCTTCGTGGCTTATACTGACAACGAACAATGTTGTTCGTTGATGATCATTCCTACGAAGAAGCAAGGGTTCTTCTTAGGGACCTGCATATCAGAGACATATCAACCAACAGTTCACTAAGAAAACAAACACTAACAACTAACAGACTGCAACATGCAGCTGCTTTACAACACCAATGAACTAAACGTCGTGCTAAGTCAAGATAGGAGGATATCTTAACTTGGTCGACTCGACCAAAACTATACAGACAACAAAAACAAAGACCGTACAGACTACCGTTAGCTAAGAACAAGCTATAGACACAAAACTGTACCAACACACGGCCATAAACAACCCATGGTCCATAGAAATAGCCTCTCGCAACATACTTTCTACGTTCATCGTTTAAAAAGGCGCAACCTCTTGAGATGAGAGATCAACCGAGAAACCCACTTATTTCCTATTGCACCATCCGAGGCAACAATGAAACACACGAAATGGACATGGCAAAGAGCCACTCAAAGACATAGAAGGGGTTGTCAGTAAGTCAAAATAAATCACGCTTCAAGATGTAACGTGAAATTTGGATGTAAATACCAAAATTTTAGCATTGGCATTTCATCGAACACTTGGAGTGCCTCCAGAGCAAAACTTCAAGAAATCAATGGCCTTCCTTTGCACCAAATTTGAATCCCACAACCAACTACATCTTAAAATAAAGTTGTTTTTATATAAAACCCCAAGTCTTACAAATTTTGTTGAAAAATTATATATATATATAATACACACACACATTGGAGAGTATTTTCGATACAAAATCTATATATTAAACCCCTAATATATATATATATATATATAGAGAGAGAGAGAGAGAGAGTGTGTGTATCGTACAAATGTCCTTAACGTACATTACGTACGGTAGTATATATCGCATGTTATAACAAAAAAGCGTGTCCATGTATTGGGAAATCGCATGATGAAATCGCATGTATCTTGAATTTGCATGTTGTATTTTTCTTGGATGAAACCGCATGAATCATAGAAATCGCATGGAGATGAAGAATCGTGCGGCTGTGGTTGTCGCGCACACAATGCACGATAACCCATTTTGTACGTTAACTTTCCCCTATATATATATATATATATATATATATATATATATAATTGTTGGAATTGTTTTTTTTTTTGGGAAAAACGATTAGTTGATCGTTTAGTGAGTTCATGTGAAAATGGACAATTTGTTGGATAATCGTTGATGAATAAATGTCTGTTCATGCTTGATTGTGAAACATGTTTATTTGGCTAAGTAATGATCATATGTTGAGTGCATGTATGTTTCATGAATTGCATGGAGATTTTATAAGTGTTGAAGTGGGTAAATATAAATGTAGATATATATTTTAACATGAATAGTTGATTATTGATCTTGTATATGGTATATATGTTATATATATCCTAAATTACGTGTTCCGTGTACGTGTATATGTATATTTGTGTAACTATATGTGTGGTGGTGTTCGTTTTGACGAACGGTTTCGTTTGATATATAAAATAAAATAAGGGATATTATTTTCCAACTATTTGACGAGTTTTGCAAAGTATATATTTATTCTAAAACTGAATATAAGTACTTGGGCGTTTCTGGTTTATGTGGTTGTGCAATGTTATTTCACGGATTAAAAATATTGCTTTTGGAAAATATATATTTATCAAACGGTTATCACAAGTGTTCACACAGGTTTTTAAACGAGGTTTCGGGATGGAATCCCGGTGTTTATGAAATTATGTGTTATTATATATTTGGCTAGACTCGTGCATGCCCGCACAAAAAATGTTTTTTTTTCATTTGAGCAGCAGCACGCATTTGCCGCATCGGTGAACCTTTGCCGATTGACATTAAAACCGATCGGTAAACACCCCTTGGCAGCGGTGTTACCATTCGGCAAACATGTTTACCGACCCACTTTGTCGTCCACTCCCTTCCCCCTTGTGATTTAATTTGTTTAATTTCTAATTTCGGTTAAAGTGACATATTAGTCCTACAAGATTAATGTGTTATATCCATCCATAACTTGATTCTTAAGGTCCTAGCCAGCCATTCATGGACTCATGCTAAAAGCCTTAACCCAGGACACTGAGTTTCTAATTTTTTTTAACAGACAACAGATCCTTCAAATGGATTACTAACGAAATTCATCACATTGGGATACACTAGTCTTCGAACCTGGGAAAACTCGCACCTAGGGCTGAAGCTCGTGAACACTCGCCTGAAGGCATGACAGTGCGGTGTGGTAAAACCCGTTCAGTTCAAGGATCGAACTAACGATCACCGTCAGCTCTCCTAACTCCCATCATCACCCGGTGACGCCGACATTAATGGAGGAAGCAGGAATCGAACCTGAGTCTCTTGGAAGTTAGAAACACAGGGAAACACAGGTCAATATCTTACCACTCTACCATCAACTCATTGGCACTTAATTTCTATTTTAGATCAAGTTTTTTTTAATAAAGAGAGAAAGAAACTAGAGTAATTTCACTATATCTCATACTCAAGATTCTCAAAGATTTTCTAAGTATGATCAATATCTTTTTTTTCTTTTTTTAAACTAACATTATAGTGCTTGACAAATTTAATTTTAATGATGACATGTAACGGATCCTATATCAAGAAATATGTTAATTTGTCAAGTGAATCTGAATGACTGATATGTTGAGATTTATATGAGTTAACCTAAACTAATAATACACAAAGTAACAAACTAATAAATGCGACATTTAGAAAAATATAATATAAAGTTGAAAAAAGTACTGTTTCAAATTTGACACATAACTAACATAGTACGTGTTAGTACTATAAAAACATAGAATCAAGCAACATGAGTACACTGCTAGTTAGCTATAATGCAATATTAATGGAAACAACATTTTACCTTCTTGGAAAATGGTCCCTACTTTTTTTTACATATTATACAAATAAATACTGAATTTATAAAAGGAGTTAAGATATAAATTTTATCTTAAATGGAGTTGTATCTATTACAACATTTTTATCCTAGCACGAATAAGCTTTTTTATAAAATTTGTAACAAAACATACATAATAATAGGGGTGTAGACCAAGCCGCTCGTGAGCTAGATCAAATCGCTAAAAGCTCAAATAAAATCGAGCTTAAGCGAGCTCGAGCCTATAGAATAAGCACGTTTAATAAACAACCTGAGCTTTACTTATCGGGCTCGAGTAGGCTTATGAGTCAAAACGAGCTTGTTATTTATATAAATGTTACTTAATGTATTATATATATGTTTATATAAAATATTAATATATAATAAACGAAACGAGTCAAGCTTGAGCCGAGTTCAAGCTTGAAAATATATTTACTAGATGAGCTCTGGCTAAATAATAAAGCACTCAAGCTCTCAAGTGCTCATAAGTTTAATGAGTTAAACTCAAATTTAAGCGAGCTCGAACTCGACTCACTTACACACCCTAAATAATATAAATATCGCAATAGTGTACTCGTGTATTAAAAAACAAGTTATAAAAATATGTAGTTTAATTGAAAACACAAAAATATGAAAAATTAATAAAAATGTCCCACCGCTTATCAGTTTCGCTATTTATGACAAAAAGGTGTTCAAATTTTTACATCTGACCACACAATGTGGAGGGACTTAAAGGGAGGGTGTGTAGCGATATGTGGTTGCCATCTTCAACCCCCAAAAACCACATGGTAGTGTTAGGCGTAGAAGGATCCCACCTTTTTTCTTATTGTTTAAAAAATAAAAAGGCCCAACAATCAACAATCTCTCATCACAAACCCTTAATCAACTACATGCCAAGTCACCTCCAACTTTGCCCCGATGCCGGTGAGAATTCCGCTGCCCCTCCCCTAACGCCACTCCACGAACCAGTGTACTCGGCGTTAAAGGACTTCCACACCCATTTTCAAGCCACCATAGTCCAGTCTAACAAATGAACTATAAGAAAAGTAAAGAGGAAAGTTGCATATTAAAGGTAGAGCAGTCACATGTGAAATTAAGCTTTTTTAGGGGGCCACTAGGCAATTGTCGCCATACTCAAAGGACCAATAACGTTAGTTATGAACTAGTAAGATTCGTAGGGTCAGGAAATTACCAAAGTGGGTCCGTGATTATTTAGTTTTTTAATTTATTTTATTGTTTTACTTAATTTATAATTTTGAATTTTTTTAATACTATGTATATATTATAATTTATAATTTTGTATTTTTATAATATTATGTATATAATATCTTATGTGAATTCTCATAAGTCTTCATGGTATATTTAGTTTTATCTACAATTTTGATGTAAATGTTATCATAATTTAAGGGCAAATTAGAAATAAACAATCTCATCTAACTCAATTTGGTCGATAATAATTTCAAATCAGTTATTTGAAAAAATAATCCGAACTGGTCAATTTTTTTTGGAAAATAGTCCTCTGTTAAAAATAGCTTAACGGGGTTAAGTTTTTTTTTCCGATTTACAAACCGATGTTTTAGGGCTTTTGATCAGAACGAGGATACGAGTCGATTGATGTAAAACTTACCTCGAAATACTGCCCCAACCCACGAAAAAGGTGTTTCAATTCGGGTGTTTAAACTTACAATTAACAAAAATCAAGACGTTTCGAGCACAATTTCGAGGTAAGTTTTACATCAATCGACTCGTATCCTCGTTTTGATCAAAAGTCCTAAAACATCGGTTTGTAATTCAGAAAAAAAAAACTTAACTCCGTTAAGCTATTTTTAACGGCGGACTATTTCCAAAAAAAAAATTGACCATTTCGAATTATTTATTACAATAACTGACTTGGGATTATTATCGGCCAAATTGAGTTAGGTGGGATTATTTATTTCCAATTTGCCTAATTTCAGTCGTTTTGTTGAAAACTCATCTGAGTTAAAAATAAAAAACAAATAAATAAACCTATAGAAAACCCAATGTATAATCAATTTTTATTTTAAGTTTCTTACAGTGATTAATATATGTTGTGATTTCGGTTTGGTTATATTATGCATGGTTCTAAAACAAGGTATTCAAAACCGAGTACTCCCTGAGTAAGCGCTATAAGGTAGCTTGCTTCAACTCCGTCTAATTACTCATAAACGATCAAAAGCAGTCATTCTTGGTCAGAATCGGATCTAGTAGATCAACTCGGGTCAAGTTTGACTTTAAAAAACAAAATATAATTTCTATGTCTATCATATTTAAGACTGATTATCATTTTTACGTATTTGTTATAAATATTAGTAAAGTATGTTATTTGACATATATTTAATTTTCGAAAACTAATTTCTTTATAATTTAACATGTCTGAGTACTCTCAACTCCCCAGTTGACCAGCTAGAGGGCACCTAACGACTTTTGCAACCATGATATTATGTAATCGTCGAAATCGATGAAAACTGTAATTTTTGTAGAAGAAAACTACAAGTTCACTCAATAAATCTCATCAAATAATGTTAGGTTGGATGGCACGTGACACTTTTTAAATGGTTTTTTACAGTTTGTATGCAAAATGTGGTTTGTATTTGATCTAACTCCATGTAAGAAAAATGTAATCAATTTATTAGCACAATCACATGAAGTTCTTTTCTACACATACTATATATAATATGTTGCACGAATGCATGATTATTTATTGTTTTAATTTATAAATTTCTGGGAATCTTACACACGAGTACACGGATCTATTTTTTAAGCCTCCGATATTAAATAGAAAAAAATAGAGATTAATATTTAAAACCAAGAATCAATCAAGAAGCATATTGAACGCAAAAGATGGGTTAAGAGGGTACACAAAGGGTATCCAAGAGTACAATATCACATGGATATACTCAAAGTTATACTTGAGAGCCACAATAAGTTTCAAGAATCTCCAAGAGACCAATGTCATATAACTTGGCTCCTTGGACCTCTAAACGATCATCTCCCAATATGCTCGTAAAACAAAACACACACATATATATACATATATGTGTGTGTACTCTCTCCATTTGCATATTCATAGTGTGTATATACTATATATTTTGAAGTTCACGAAACAAATTTAATAAATAAATAATTTTGTTGGGTGTTTTCATTTGATAAACATGTAAAACAGTATTCATCATATGTGCCGTTTATTCATCATATGTGTGCTTAAAATGTAATAAACTAATATATCTTACATTTTAATTGTAATAATATTTATAATTATTACAATAATTACTTATAACAACTTATAAAACTTTAATAATAACTATAAGGTTGGGTGATGTGGGTTAGCGCCCCCTTCCTCCTAAGCACCCTAAAGCCCCGAACAACGCCCCATGCTAGCCAAAGGGGAATGCAAAAGAGGGCTCCACCAAGCCCTTAACGAGCGCGAGAGGGGAAAGAGTTGGGGCCGTGTACAAATAACCAATCACATATTTTCTTGTTTTTGTTCTCTTTTTTCTTTATTTAATTACTTATTAAATAAAGACCAGGTTAGTGAAAGGATGAGCTAGTTAAAATCCCGCCATCTACGTGACAGTGCTGTGACACTTTACCTAGCTCATGCTAGCCAAACTACACCGTATAACCTAATGACAAAAGTATATAACGAAAACACATACAATCATCTACTCCCTCTCTATCATATTTGTTGTTGTTCGCCATCTTTCCTGTGCTAGCCATCTCCAATCCACCTTCGTTTTCAACATTTTCAACATACACATGAAATTTGGCTTTTCAATCGATATTTGGTTCTTGGGTCTATATTTGAAACCAAAGGTTTGTGTTTGTGTTTATTAAAAATGTTCACGAAATCGTTTTCCTAAAATCAATTCCCACAAATGCAATTTAAACAAACACATACCATAGGTTGTGTATGCTTTTGGTATGGTATTCTTTGTTTGTGTGTGCACACCTGCATTTTAGATCTTTTTTTTTTAGTTTAGAAGATTAATGGATATATGTGTGGGCGTTCGAGAGACAAAAGAGAAAGTACATTAATTTTAGCATTATTTTACTAATTTCGTGAAAATAATGTTAAAAGAGAGAGATGATTAATCATGCATCACATGGTCGCGTTGATAGCTTAAAAACAAGGGAGTACATGCACTAATCGGTCTTTGTCTTAATTGCTGATTGTTATGTGCTTATGTCCAAGGCTTGATGCAAAACTATTGTCGAGCTTGGAGTCTCACTGGAAGCAACCTCTTTATTCACACAAGGTAAAGATAAGGCTTTCTACATTTTACCCTCCTCAAACTCGTTTTAGTTTTGGATTTGATGAGATTTACTGAGTATGATGATGATGTGTTTAAGAGATTAACTTTGGTTAGATTGTGTGTAGTTTTAGGTGATGATGGGTGAAATTTTGTGAATTTTGGTGTATTCTAGATTTCAAATGAACAGATTCTAAATTAAAATAGAGTGCAATTAACATAGAGTAAAATAACAGTAATAACAATTAGTAGCCTATTTTGACCAGCTACATTAACCTTTGAAGTTGATTTAAAATGAAATGTAATAATTAAGTTATAAATAATTAAGTTTATAACAATTCGTGAAAAGTAGAAATGCGATAATATATAAATTAGATGATACATACATACATATATATATATATTAATAAACAAAACATTTGCAGATGTTTAGTTTTATGTTAATCAAGTAAGATGTTGATATTTTTATTTAATAAAAAAAATATAAATATAAATTCATTACCAACAAGAAGTAATATATAATGATACAATTTAAAATCCAATCACCTAACCAAACCCGATACCAGATATATTGTAAAGTGCTTGATGCCTACAACAGGTATTAGGTTTGGCAATGCGGATCCACTACTAGAAAAATTGAAATTTTTAACGATTTGTAACCAAAACTTAATTTCTGTAAACAAACACAAAAGAATTATGATATCGTTACAAATGGGTTGCAATTTTACATTCCGTTACAGATGTGTTGCAATTTTAAACATTCCGTTACAAATGTGTTGCAATTTTTCAAACATTCGTTACAAATGCGTTGCATTTTTTCCAAATATTTTGTTGCAAATGCATCACAAATTTACTAATAAAATAAGGAAATAGTGTAGTAAATGCGTTGTAAATGGTTTTCAACGGGGCTTTTTCCAACATCAAGTTTTGTTGCAAATCCGTAACAAATCGAATTCGTAACGCATTTGTAACGGAAAGAGGCGTTGAAAATTGTCATTTTTCTAGTAGTGATCTATGACCGTTGTCTCATGAAAACGATAAGTGTTGTTACGTGTTACGTATATAAAATATGAGTTCATACCACATGATTTTGAACAATAACATCTATACACAACCTATATGTGAGAGAATGAGATAATTTTTCAAACACCATTACAATTTGGCATTTTTATATTTAAATGAAATTATGGTTTTGTTGAATTTTTGTATGTCAGTCTCCTTTGAATTCTATGCATGATATAAGTCGAGCTTCAAAAATTAATAAACATATGTATACTATATTCAGTTCATATGTGTTTTCTACCATACATGAAAGGGTGTTTACTTTCTAAAAAAGGCTAGCATATTAATAAACTCCACATGAATTATAAAAATAATAATAACAATAATTATATTATTTATCAGGTATCTTGTTAACTTTGCATATTAATATTATCAAGTTGATCTTTAAAAAAAAGTCTCCATTGTTTTAATCGTATGTTAGATTATTCCAATAACTCATAAATATAATTTAATCGTGATTACGTCGAGTGACTGATGTACATATTATAATACTCATTACAAAAGTATACCATTTTCAGATGTATTATTATATATGAATGCATGTCATGTACTAACTAATTGCTTATTGTGTGTGAGTACAACGACACGTGTGACATGAGATCGTGTGTATTGTTTATTTACATTTAACTATATAGCTTTATATAAAATAATCATCCATTGAAAATAAAAAGAGTTAAATGTTGGTTGGTCCATGTGGTTTACGAAAATTACAGATTTAGTCTAATGGTTTATTAATTACACACTTGGTCTCAGTGGTTGCAATTTTTGCACTCGGGTGGTCCTTATGACTAACCCATGTTAACTTTCTCAGTTAAGTCTATGTAAAATTACTACACTACCCTTACTACTAAAAAACAAAAAAAATAAAAACCTTCTTCTTCTTCACCCTGATCTCTCTCTCTCACTTTCCTTTTCTCTCTCTAAAACCACAAGACCACCGTCTCTCACCTCCACCACCGCCTCCACCACCGCTACTTCCACCACGCAACAGAATACTCCGAACTTTCGTCGACGCAAAAAAAGTCCGTCGCCACAACGTCCGTCTTTCAAACAACGATTCGTAATTCAGATTCGATCTCTTCTTCAGCGATTTCTCTTCTCTACTTACAATAACATCATCAGTAAACGAAACTGTTCCGATCGTAAGGTTTTCTTCGCGATTTCTGATCCTCGTGTTCTCGTTATTAGGTCTAACACTGCAACAACAGTGAGGAAAAGTTGAAGTAGTGAAAATAGTTCGGTGTTTGTGAGTGAAGATGAACGGATAAACGGTGATCGAGATGAGGTTCCGGCGAACGGTGACGGTTTTGGTGATGAGTTCTGCCATGGCGATGGGGAAGCCATGATCGAGCTGGAGGTTAGTGATGACAGTTATTAATAGCTTTTTGTGGTTGTAGCGGTGTGAAGCAGCAGGGGCAACGTGCTGGTGTGGTGGTTATCGGCGATGGTGATAGCCTGCCCGGTGGTGGAGGTATTCGTTGGTGGTGGTGGGTTTCAGTGTTGGTGGGTGTTTTGGTGTTCCGGGGTGGAGGTGAGAAGTGGCGGAGATGAGACGGTGGCGGTGGGTGTTCGGGGGTGGAGGTGAGATGGCGGCGGAGGTGATATGGTGGTGGTTGTGCTGCTTGTTTGAGAAGATACCTGTGAAGATATATATAACTTGGTAATAAGCAAGGGTATTTTGGTCATTTACATGGACTTAACTGGAAAACTTAACATATGTTAGTAATAAGGACCACCCGAGTGCAAAAATTACAACCACCGGGACCAAGTGTGTAATTAGTGAACCACTAGGACAAAGTCTGCAATTTTTGTAAATCACAGGGACCAACCAAACATTTAACTCAAATAAAAATAATGAATATCAGTCAAAATTTGAAACGTCTATAATTTGCAGGACCTATGGTTTAAGTTTATTGTTTTTATATATCATTTGTACGACTCAATTAAAGTAAATAAAAAGATGAGTTAAATGCTTGGTTGGTTCCTGTGGTTTACAAAAAGTGCAGACTTGGTCCTAGTGGTTCACTAATTACACACTTGGTCCCGGTGGTTGTAATTTTTACACTCGGGGGTCCTTATCACTAACATATGTTAAGTTTTCCAGTTAAGTCCATGTTAAATGACCAAAATGCCCTTGCTTATTACCAAGTTATATATATCTTCACAGGTCTCTTCTCAAACAAGCAGCACAACCACCACCATATCACCTCCGTCGCCATCTCACCTCCACCCCCGAACACCCACCGCCACCGTCTCATCTCCGCCACTTCTCACCTCCACCATGGAACACCAAAACACCCACCAACACTGAAACCCACCACCACCAACGAATACCTCCACCACCGGGCAGGCTATCACCACCGCCGATAACCACCACACCAGCTCGTTGCCCCTGCTGCTTCACACCGCCACAACCACAAAAAGCTATTAATAACTGTCATCACTAACCTCCAGCTCGATCATGGCTTCCCCATCGCCATGGCAGAACTCATCACCAAAACCGTCACCGTTTGTCGGAACCTCATCTCCGATCACCGTTTATCCGTTCATCTTCACTCACAAACACCGAACTTCTTTCACTACTTCAACTTTTCCTCACTATTGTTGCAGTGCTAGATCTAATAACGAGAACACGAGGATCAGAAATCTCGAAGAAAACCTTACGATCGGAACAGTTTCGTTTACTGATGATGTTATTGTAAGTAGAGAAGAGAAATCGCTGAAGAAGAGATCGAATCTGAATTACGAATCGTTGTTTGAAAGACGGACGTTGAGGCGACGGATTTTTTTTGCGTCGATGAAAGTTCGGAGTATTCTGTTGCGTGGTGGAAGCGGCGGTGGTGGAGGCGGTGGTGGAGGTGAGAGACGGTGGTCTTGTGGTTTTAGAGAGAGAAAAGGAAAATGAGAGAGAGAGATCAGGGTGAAGAAGAAGAAGGTGTTTATTTATTTTTGTTTTTTAATAGTAAGGGTAGTGTGGTAATTTTACATAGACTTAACTGAGAAAGTTAACATGGGTTAGTCATAAGGACCACCCGAGTGCAAAAATTGCAACCACTGGGACCAAGTGTGTAATTAATGAACCATTGGGACCAAATCTGTAATTTTCGCAAACCACAGGGACTAACCAAGCATTTAACTCTAAAAAGATTTTCCATTACAACTATGCGTAAATTTAATCACATTAATTCTTAAGCAATAAGGTGCTTGGGACACTTTCGGGTACCCTTTCGCTTCACGGGTACCCATGGCTACATCGCTGCCGTTGGCCCCTACCCGCAAGCTTGCGGCTTCAATCCACGTTAATAGTTAATAGAACAAGGACATGACAAGTGAAAGAAGCTGATCAGATTTAGTGGTTTCATCAGTTTTCACCCCGGGCTAAACACATGCGTTTCGCCCCCCCCCCCCCCCCCCCCCCCTATGCTAGTTTGCAAAAATGCGATCAATATAATATTAATTTCAAATCCAACATTAAGCATTCTCAAATCATATTGCACTAATTATGGAGCCAATAATTAAGTATCTAATCTTTGACTAAGTTATATCTTTAATTCAAAATTTCATATTTGTTTTTTCTAACATTTTTTGAATGGTTAACTAAATCATCGGATAAGCATTCTGGGATGGCCTCAATCGAGCAAATTCATCTCCTCCTCCATAACGGTTAGAGTTTGATGCATACCCGAGCCACCAAGCCACCAGTTCCACGGAAAACCCGCCCGCCTGAAGGTCCACTGCGGTAAAACCCAGTTCGGCTCGTTTCGAACTGGCGACCTCCAAAGAGGTCTAGTTCTAAACTTCATTGTCACCACCAATGTCCTTCAAAGTGATGCTAGTGGGAGTTGAACTTGAGACCTCAAATAAAGAAATCAAGTGACTAACCACTAGACAAACTTTTCAGGACTCTAATATATTTATTTATTTTTTAGAATGAAAACCCACATATTACTACACTTTTTCTGTTCACCATAGAAATTGAACCCTCACCTTTTGAAAAGGCAAAGACTTATTTACCACATTTGTATTACTAAACCAAAGGTCCCTTGGCTTTCATATTTCTTAATAATTGTAAGTTTTTATAAAACGTGCTTAATCGGTAATAATTTGTTATATATTTATAGTGATTTATATACTATTAGTTAAACAAGAATCACTTCGTCATTCTAATGCTCAAAATCCTGTGTTTGTTTTTTTTCTTATTTTATATTCAATTTAGACAAATTAAAGTGGAATGAATTTATTTTTTGGTTTGCTTGACGAAACATGAGACGAAAACACACTCAACTTTTACACAAAGTTTGTAAGTTTGATTTTAGCTTAGATAGGTCCAGGTTTGGTTTATGTTGAACATAAGATATGGGTTTATGTATTGATGTGTTTATTTTTATAACTTTTAATGAGTGTATTTCTGTATTTTCTTTTATGTCAAGGCTAAATATATATTTTATCTCAAAACTTAAAATTGGAAGAAAAATGACTCTTGGTGTTGTTTGAAGGCGCATCTGTTTTAGAAATAGTTTCGGTTTTTTGTATGTGTATATATATATTAGGGTGTAAGGTTTCACGAACCAAGGAGATAATGTCACCTCATATTTAAGTAAACTGAGCCCAAATTACAAGGTGCGGTGTTCCCGAAATACCCGAAGTGTATAGGGTTATACAACTATGTCAGAGCAAAATATGGTTGAATATTTTATCACATAACTTAAAATTGGAAAAAAATGACTCTTCTGTTTTTTTAAGGGCCATCTGTTTTATAAACAGTTGCATTTTTTATATGTTTAACTACTTTAAGGTGTAAGGGTTCACAAACCAATGAGAGGGTGTCACCTCATATTTACCAAAATTGCAAGGTGTGGTGTTCCTGAAATGCCCGAAGTATATAGGGTTATAAAACTAACGGCTATATCAGTTTCTCTTTCGGGTTCACGAACTAAATTTTGATTTCTGAATGCACTACCCGATTTAATTGCGGTGATACCCAAAGTACATGAAACAGGAACCCGAAGATTCCCCCTACACCCTCAATATGCAAAAAGATCATGTTAAAGGGGTCATATACATCATACATGTAATCCACGGATAGGTAAAGGAACTTAATAATACTTGTTACGATCGAAATAAATAAAGAAAACCAAGGAACAAGGAACAATAAGATTGTGGTTAACGCCCGAGTTAGACATCATACCCTTAAAATATAGACATGTACTACCAAAGTTGACCCTTGAACATAAAATGCACATAACAAAAGGATGTCTTTTGTTGCTAAAATCGCTTATGTGTTTTTGTTGTGAATTATCATATTCAACGTGCGTCAACAACTAAGGTAGCACCTTAATTGTTAAACCTTATTAAATGGAAGAAAAAATGCACAAGAATGTTTAATTGCAATTTAATCGATTTTGCTAGTGGCTTACTGGTTGAGTTAAACTATTCTTTAAATAACTTTTTATTACGCTTCTAGGTAGCTGCGAGTAGATTCTGATCCAACCTCTGAACCTGCAAGTGGGTTCTAATCCACCTATGGACCAGCCTCTGAACTGAGTGGCTTACTGATTCATATATGGACCGAATTTCCACACAATGTTGTTCAAAATCTCTCACCCGAATCTCATTAAGAGGCCTATGATCCTACTTTTGAACCGAATCATATGAACCGCTTCTGAACATAAGCCCATTTGTACAGAACACATCTTCAAAAAGAAATATGATGACAAATGTCCTCGCTCTTTTCTCTCCCTCGTACTCTTTTAAATTTTTTTTACGAGTCAAAATCAAGTTATCAAAAGAGTAATTCAATACATCTGTATTTTATAATTTATGCACTTTGTTTTTCTCTCATTCCCTTCACATACTTATCAATTTAGCTACTTCATCAAAAGGTCAAACACTATTTATTTTGGTTTGTAGTTTACATTTCAACTTGTATTGTATTTTTTAATTCGGGGTTTAGATTATGTTAATTTTTGTACTTGACATGAGTTGTGAAATCGTGTTTTGTTGAGTGTGTGACATCGAATTAGACTCGCACTTGCTTTAGGAGTCAATTATGATGGTAGGTGACAATGGTGATCAAGATTTTAGGTTTGATGTAATATGTTTGTCTTGTTGACATTTTTCATGATATATGACACTATGGACTTATGGAGCACCGTGAATGGGTTCATGATACCAATAACATATTAATAAAATATCATCAATCAATTAGGACATATTTGACTTTCAAATACAAATCCACTTAATTCAATGATGTGATCAGTTGCCTCTTTCACATTGCTAATCATCCTTTATCTCTTTTTTCTTTTAAATTATGTTTGATTTTGTTAATGTATTATGAATATATACATTTATAAACAATCATTTTAATCAAGCTTTATTGTATTACTAAACTTTAATTACATTAATTATATATTGAAATGAAATTTTTAAATAAGGTTGTTTGTGTAATACACATGTTAATTTACTATTTAGCTAGTGAGTTTTCTAAAATGCATAAAGCTAATCATACAAATAAATATATAACAATCGGCTAGTTTTGATGTGCCATTCAAAAACATGTTATTAGTTTAATTATTTGTTGCAATAGTGGATGATGTTTTACAATATTTCACATCAATATCAATATTGCCATATGAATCTAAAAGGTAGCAAATTTAAAACAAGCACGACAGATTAGCTTATCAATAAGGGTTGATTTCACACTTTTAAGATTATGTTATAAGGGGTTTAGAATTAGGAAAGATCTATACTATGATGGGTATACGAATGAAGTGGACAAGCAAAAAACCTTATGGTCAAAAGCGTAACACGTGGTCTAATTATGGTCGCATCACACATCAGTCGTTTTGCGTTAGGCAGATTTTGGTTAACAGTTTTATCATAATCTTATTCATCGGTTCATTTTGAATATGTGGTCGCTCAAGAACTCTAAAATCATATTTTGAAGCGTTTTCTTGAAGATGAAGAACTCTAAAGCTATCATTAGACAATTGATACATCTTATTTGTGTACATATACTAGTTAGAGATAACTTAGTTGGTATCTTCATTCACATAATAATTGGAATGTCGATTTATGCTACTATTCTGTATGTCTTATGGATTGCTTAATTGTTCTTATGTGGATTATTTCGACCCGTTTGGTGATTCTTAAAAAATATTTTAATGAATGTTATCAATTTAGTTTTGTTTTGTAATTATTTATACACTTAAATCAAACATGTAAGCAACAAATCCAAGTCATTGTAGCATCTCCTCATCAGCACATCACACCATGAACACATCACATATCACACCACCACCATCCCTGCTAATCAAGTCACCTTACACATTAAATGAATGATTTAAGACTTTACCAAATGTATGCATCAAATTATCAAAACACCTAAATTATATAAATGTTGATGTAAACTTTATTCAAACACTAAGGCTTTGGGGTGTACCTTAACCTCGAGGGTGTTAACGATGAAATGGCATATTAGCCGGCATTGTAAACCACTCCCTCCCTATATTAAGGGTGTTAAAGGGATTATATGTTAACATGATGTTAAGAGACTGTCTTAATTTGTTTTCGTTTTTTACATTGAAAGAATACCCAAACATTGAAAGAATAAAGTTAAGGGAATTAAACTATTTCCTTGATCTAAGGTAAAGTGAAATGAAGAAAACTAAGTGATGTGACACCTAGGTGGTGTTAAGAAGAGTTAAAGTATATCCCAAGGTCTAAGACGTAGTTAACTACTTGTTATATTTGGTTAATCACTTAATTTTAAATTGAAGTTTAATAAATGTGAGTAAAAATATATACAACATTGAGTAATTTTGTATTACCTAAATCAAGCTTTAACATTTGTTACAGTATAATTACATTATATTTAATTAGGTCGTTTAATTAAATTTACCTTTTTCAAATTTCGTTAGAAACATATAATGCTTCTCATGATCCAATCAATAGAAAACAAAAAATACTAAAATTTATAATTAGTAAGCTACCAGTAATAGAAAATAGATGAAAAATATAATACTATAATAGTAGCATGTATAAATTAACGTAAACAAGAAAAGAAAAAATATAATCACCACCAAAAGCATAGCAAAACTTAAACCCCTAAGACAAATCTAAAACAAATCTATACATTCCCTTAAGAGAATTTAATCTTAATCATACGTCTTCCCAAAGTCCTATAATTGAACAATAACCATTAGACTTGTATGAGTAAAATATCAACGGTGGTAAAAATCTGTACTTCTATAATAAAAAAACCAATAAATGGACACTTATCATTATTTTAGACCATCCTTAATTATAGATAATTATTATTTTATTTAAATTATTAAATTTGATATATAATTCAAACTTTAAGAAATTACGGATAAAGTAACATAAAATATCTTATTATTTATTTATATTAATTAATAGCTTAGAAATTATATCTTAATTCCTTAATTCTAGATAATTATTATTTATTTAAATTATTAAATTTAATATATGTTTCAAACATTTAAGAACATTATGGATAAAGTTCCATAAAATATCTTATTATTTATTTATATTAATTACTAAGTTATAAATTATTGTTTAAATTTCTAGAATCTATCGGTTAACATTTAAAGAGCTAACATGTTTCAATGAAGATTCAAGCTTAATACAAAAGTTAACAGCTATCATGTTTTAATAATGTTTCAAGTTACAAAATACATTGTTAGGAACGTTTTGGTTCAGATCTTATTATTTAAATTATAAAGTTATATAATTAAACAATTACTGATAATTTATTATTTAATTAATTTAAATATTATTTTATAGCTATAAGTTTATCTAATTTGCTAATTGCTATATGACTAATCTGGACATTTCAACCATTTTTTAGAACTAATAAATTAAGACTACTATTATTTAAATAAAACTTGGGTTATTAAATGCATGTATACATAACTGTTAAAACTCGTGAGAAAGTCGATGATACAGTTTGTCTTCTAATAGATGATTCAAATGCTTTTATATTTATAAACTTGGCAAACATCAAAAGTTTTGATCATACATGACATAAAATTTTGTTTGGATATTAGAAAAACGTCTTAAAAATATCGTTTATAATTTTAAATCTTCGTTATTAACTATTTGATTTTTTATTTACTTAACCCGTATCGGGGTTATACCCTAGTGTATATAAGGATATACAAGTTTTGAATAGCAAAAACAAATAAAAAAAGCGTAATCAGTTTATATATATTTGAGGTAAAATATCAAGGGTGGTAAAAATGCGATATATAAGGATATACAAGTTTTCAAATAGAAAAAAATAATATCACAAAAATGTATTTTAATTTATATAAAACACCATATATTAAATTATAAAGAAAATAAAATCATAATTAGATAAACATAAAAAATTAGGCTATATAAGAAAATAAAATATAATTAATAAAATTAATTAGATAAAAAATAATAAACATAAAAAAAATTAAATAGTCACATGAAATTCAAAAGGGTGTGAATATTATTTTAAAGTTGCGAACAATTGGTCCCTTGAACTTTTTACACTTGTGGAAAAGTAAATGAAAAGGTCCTCATACTAATTTTAGTATATTGCCTAGACTTTTCTTTAATGCATGTATTAAGGGAAAAAATCATTATTTTTTAACTCTCAAACTAGGCAAAGTAAGATGATATCCAATTTACTAATTTATTAATGAGGTCGTGATCATAAAAGTAAAATCTTTAAACATTTGAGTTTGAAAATGAGAGATTTTAATTTTAAAGTCGCACCGATGACATGGATTGAAAGAAATTTGTCATTAAAAAAAGATAATATCTATGGGTCTATGTAAAATGTTGAATGTTGGTTTATCAAATTTGATCAATTTAAAGGGTAACGAATCATATTTGCATTGATCTAGCCGAGACTAAAAATTTTAATTTATTAAAGTCAGAACAAGAGACATTTTCGTGTGTTGTTTTTATAAGTATCTATCTACAATGTAGCATAATATTTAAAGAAAACGGCTAGAATATATAAAATAAATCTCATATGAATCGTAACTCATTTCTAGAATAACAAAAGTCATCCAAAAGGTACGTATATTCCTTTTTTTTTTTTTTTGAACGGTAAATTTGGATCACTGACGGACCACTGGAGTATTATTGTGCCACAAGCAGAACCACACGATCATATCTATCACCACTTAGGCATAATGCCTATACACCAATTCAGGAGGAAACCCAATAAATATGGGAAAAACCTCCTTGTGGGAATCGACCTATGACCTATTGGTCCCAAAGCCTTATCTCACCATCAAGATGTCACTAGGCTATAAAGCCATGAGTTTTTCTGATAAAAATACTTCATATTTAAAACATTTTTTACATTTATATCAACTTATATCATATTAATTTAATATACATTTTTGTTGTTTGATTGATGATTTTAAGGCAATTAATACTGGTAAAGAGTCTTTTTCTGATAACGAGTTTATGGTTTTTTAAATGTAAATGTATCTATCAATTGTGTCCCTCTCTTATGATTCATGCCTTTTTTTCTGTTTTCTATTTTATTATCACTCATATTTTATTTTGCTTTACCAGAAAACTATAAGGGTGGGCGGGCGCCATCACTGACCACCCACCTATCACTCACAACTTTCAATCAAGTTTCGTCATATTATCGAGCTTTATTTCATCACTGGTGATGGATTTTAGTGGAAATGCCCATCACTCACCACACCCAGCATCATCAACGGTGTATATAAAAAACCCGTCATCATCAGTCAACAATCAACAACATTCGAATAATTGATTTTGAAAACGCGTTCTCCAGGCCACGCGTTAAGCCACCACGCGTTGTACATACACCGGCGGTGGTGTTCCACGGTGTTCCACACGTGGTGGCTTCCCCACAATATGACGCCCCGACCACTCTAACTCTCGAGCAAGTTTTTTTCTTGCTTTGACCAGTTTAAAATGTAAAAAATGAATTTATCAAATATCCACTAAAAAGAATTGTATATGGTTACAACAAGAAGTTTGGTGTCAGTAGCATCTCCTTTTTTTTAGTTATAATTTTATGCTTATCTATATTTACCCTCAACTTTCAGTATTGGTACTTACAACTCCTCAACTTTCTAAACACTTTGTAATCGAGTTTTACATGTTTATTTTTATGTACGTGTCGCTATAAAGACAAATTTATTTACGTCTCGACATAAGTTTTTTATTTTTTGGAAACCAGTCGAATCAAATATAATATGTTTTCGTGCTTTTTTTATATTATATATATATATATTAAGGTGGTCTATGTTCTGACATGTTCGAAAACGAGTCACGTCAAGTATAACACCTTTTCATTCAACGGTATAAATTCAAATTACTTTACATTTAAACGCCGCCGTAACACGCTCTACCAGTCTTTAACTTAAAAAAATCGTTATGTGGGCTTATGCTTATTTACATTTCAGTATAAATTTAAGTTGGTTTACCTTTCGACGTAAGTTTCTTTCAAAAAATCAGTCATATAATAAGTTGTTGTGCTTATTATTATATATGATTTTCAGTTGGTCTACGTGTTAACATAAATTTTGTTAACATAAATTTTGTTCGGAAACGAGTCGGGTCAAATATAATACGTTTTCATTAGACGATGTAAATTCGAGTTATTTCTCGTTTCGACGCCGCCGCAATTAAGAAGTTACATATATAGTAACTTCAATGGGCTAATTGTGTTTTTGTCTTTTAGTATGTTCTTTGTTTTTTAAACTTTTACCATTCAAAATTTAGTATTGACACTTAGAACTTTTCAACTTTCTAAAAACTTTATAATCATTTTTTACGTACATTATTTTTATTTACGTGTTAGTATAAATTAAAGTTGATTACGTTTCTTTAAAAATGAGTAGGCTTAGATATAATATGTTTTATGTTTTTTTATGTACGTTTCAGTTGGTCTACGTTTTTGCATAAATTTTGTTTTACAATAAGTCGGGTCAAATATAATAAGTTTCGTGCTTCTTTTATATACATCTTCAATCTATCTGCGGTTTGACGTAACTTTTGTTCAGAAACTATTCAGGTCTTTACTGTACAAATCAGAGTTACTTTACATTTGGATCCGCCGCAACGCGTGGAGAAATTTACTAGTTATTGATACAAAAAGTGGAAGTTGCTCAAAAGTAACTAGGGCAGTTCATGAGCCGAGCCAGGCCAAGCTCGGGCTCGGCTCGGTTATAAACCGAGCTGGCTCGGCTCGTCGTATTTGAAACCGAGCTGAAAATCTAAGCTTGGGCTCGGTTTGGTTTTAAACCGAGCTAGCTCGGCTCGGCTTGGTTCGGCTCGATTCTATAAAGAAAAATTAATACATACCTATTAGAATTCAGTAACCTAAAATATTATTGGATACTTTAAAGAATATATTCAAAATAAGTTCAACCTAATATATTACAAACCAAAATCAAGTTCAACAATGCAAAATAAGTTTTATTTCAATTAATATAATATTAGTTCATTAGTATGGTAATCAACCTTCAAATATGCCCAATCGATATTAAATTACAAGCCTATATACATGTAAATATTAATCAGTTTTTTGTAATATATTATAATGTATATAAAATTAAAATTTAATTATAAGTATAATAATCGAGCTAAACTGAGCCGAGCAACAAAACGAGCTAAACCGAGCCAACTCGGTTCGTTACGAGCCTAGCCGAGCTAGCTCACTTTCTAACCGAGCCGAGCCGACTCGGCTCACTTTTAAACCGAGTCGTATCGAGCGAGCTTTTTCCAAGCTAAATTTGAAGCGAGCTACGAGCCGTGAGCTTTTTAAACAACCCTAAAAGTAATGAAAAACCTAAAGGATATATTTTATAATATATGGAATTGTATGGTTCAAGCATTTCTTAGCTATGCTACTTCATTTTCTTTAAGAGAAATGATTTAAAAAAAACATTTCTTAGTTATTAAAGATACGTGATAAAAAAGAAGAAGCATTTCTTAGTTTGCTACCTCATTTTACTGAACAACCCCCACAACCGGCCCTTTTTAACCTTAACACTTTCTAAATACGAACAACCCCCACAACCGGCCCTTTTTTACCTTAACACATTTCTTAGTTATGCTACCTCTTTTCTTTACTGAACAACCCCCACAACCGACCCTTTTTTAACCTTAACACATTTTAAATATGAACGTTCCGCTTGTGATATGCGCATATAATGTATATATGTGTGGGTGCTTGGATGACAAAAGTAAAAAGTGCACTAATTTTAACGTGATTTTACTAATTTCGTGAAAATAACGTTAAAAGAGTTGGATGGTTAATCATGCATCATGTGGTGGCGTTGATAGCGGAAAAACAAGGGAGTACATGCACTAACTAGCCTTTGTCTTAATTGTTAAGTGTTATGTGTCTTATGTCCAAAGCTTGATGCAAAACTACTATTGAGCCGAGGTCTCACTGGAAGCAGCCTCTCTATTCCTACAGGGTAGAGGTAAGGTTGTCTACATTTTACCCTCCTCAGACCCTACCTTAGCTTTGCTATTGGTGGGATTTGCTGAGTATGATGATGATGACATTTCTAAATATGATTTTATTTTTTAAATAATCATTTCATAAAATAGATTGTTTTTATCTTTAATTAAAGGTATTGTCTTGCTATTTAATAAAATGCTAAGCATATGCTATAATATAATGTATATAAATTATTGGTTAAAAGTTGGCAAAAAAAGTCAAAAACTCCTAAAATATTATAAAAGTATAAAAAGTTATGTGGACATTGTTTCTAAAATGTTAGGCATGATGTTTTAAAATATAGTATTATATAGAAAAACACGAACTGTAAAATTTAAAAATATATACATTAAAAAAGTTAAAATATTTGTTTTAAATTTAATGTGTGCAATACATTTCATTGTTTGGTAGATGATCCAAGCCCTCACTACCTAATAAAACTTTAAAGAGCTAAAGTTGGTCACTATAGGTCACTATATGTAATCATCTTAAGAGATGGAGTAATTATATTTTTAAGAAATATATATATAGTCTCATGGTTTTAAATTCTAAACAGAAAGGTTGTTTAAATGGAATCCATGATCAACCTAAACTTTTTTTATTTAAATATATTGATACTACTTTATTTACTATTGGAATTTAAATTTAGAGTAAAACGTGATTTTCATCCTTGAGATTTGATCATTTTTGTGACTTTTATTCAAAAGTTAGTTTTTCTGTATCTGAATCTAAAACATTTGAATATTATCATTTTTATCTGACTTATTAACTCCATCAATTTTTCTTCTTTAAATGAGGAGCATTTCTGTTTTTTAGACATTTTTTATTAAAATAAAAACACTACAAGAAATAAAGATCTACCTCTGTTAACTTTCAATACCTCAAACTTAACATTAAAAAATGGATGGAGTTAAGGAGTTAGATGAAAATTGCAAGATTTCAAACCTTTTGGATCAAAATACGGAAAAACAAACCTTTAGACTAAAGTCGCAAAAGTAGTCAAAACCTCAAGGACAAAAATACCATTTTACTCCTAATTTATATTCTTTAGCTTCATATTAGATTTCACCATATATCAAAAACATTTATTTCTATTCTAATGCTATGTCTACCATTTTCAAAAACATTTATTTCCATTCTAATGCTATGTCTAATTTCAAACGCCCATTATTAAAAAAATTAAGACAATATATATACGTATATGTTATGTGTGTCCGGTTCTAGACGCAATTGATTTCCAGACCATCTCGGATGCACATATCATATGCATGCTCCACTGTGATGTCCGTTTTGGACGCAAAATCAACATCACGTGACCATACGTTTTCTACGTTGTAGGTGCTCACATAACTAACAGAATAATTAGACATTAAAATTAGGAAGATACAAACTTAGATAGCATGTTCTCTAAGACCAAACCGATACTAGGTTAATCCTTTACTTGAAACGCATCAGATTGAACATACAAGTTGTTCTATAACTAAAAGACTTATAATTGAACAAAGTTGTTCTATAAGCTAAAAGGACTTATAAAATGCGACACCAAAAGTGTGGTTCAAATATATATCTATTAATAGTTTTCATTTGTATTTTGTTGTTTACTCGATTTTGTTTATGTTTATAGAACTCAAGTTTGCGCTCTTTTTTTTTCATTATAATTGATAATATATCAATAAATTATCCTTGCATATTACTATTTCTTTGGGAGGGGGTGATCTTGAGGAAAATGGCTATATAGTATGATGGTGTATTAAAACATTTTGATTTGAAGTATGATGGTGTATTAAAACATTTTGATTTGAAAGGCTAAATATTGTGGGATAAAGCTTCATACTAAGAGCACCTCATGGTTTTTTTTCCTTCTCAATTTTGGATCATAACTAGCCATTTTTTCTCGTTTTTGTTTATTGTGAAGGTGGGTTTTAAAGGATAGTATTATCCTCTCGTTTTTGTGCATGAAATTATTATTAGGCAAGGTTTTAGTGTTTTTATAGAATGGATATTTTTCATGTAGTTGGATGAGACGAGTTAGATGTTTTATGTTTTTTTTTAATTGTAGATGTTCTAAGGGTTTAAAACATGAAAGTTTTGCGAAGAGAAAAAGTATGAGAGAAAGCAAACGCAAGGAAGTAAAAAAGGAACACAAGTAACTAAAAGAATTTAGGTGTGTGGAGACGCTCCATTCGTGATGGTTTTTCCTCAATCACAACACCCAATTAAGCTCCGCCACATCATCGAGCTTCATCCCATCACCAGTGATGGAATTTATTGAAAATGCCCATCACTAGCTCAAAATTAACTAATCTTCATCATTGCGGTGTTCATCATCACAGTCTTCATCAATCTTCATGCGTTGTGGCTACAACGCGTTTTCAAATTGACGCGTGGTGAAGTTGGGTGGTGGCGGTGTTCCACGCGTGGTCACCGTCCCACTACGTAGCGCCCCGACCGACCTTATAATGTTATCTAATATCTGGACAACATAATAAATGCACAATATAAGATGTTAAACTTTTATTATTGTAAAAAAATATAAAAGCAGTACTAGGGATGAGCTTGGTATCGTCTGGTACCGAAAGAACCGGTACCAAAAATTCCCAAAAGTGGGTATCGGTACCGAATATACTCGGTACGGTACGGTTCGGTACCGGTTTTTAAGGGTAAAAACCGGTACCGAAAATGTATCCGATTCGGTAAATTCGATACCAATACCAGGTACTATTTGCTCATCCTAAGCAGTACTCTTAAATAATTAATCAACAAAATACAAGAACGACACTGAGACAATAGCAAGTTCCCTACAAATCAAGAATATGGATTACTTCGATACCTGATCCAATACCGAATAAACTGCTAGATCCTATGTTGTATACCGAACAACATATGGAATGTAATCTACATTCCAGTTTCATTCAAAATCCTCTTTGTTTTATGAAACAAACACTACCTAAGATTTAACCAATAATAGGTGGCCACTTCAAATGCACCATCAACTACTCTAAACTTCCCTAATAGGTGGCACCATTCATTTCAAGTAACCTAAACCATGCTTTCTCTGTCTTCTTCCCCGTAACTACACCATTAACTGCTCTAAACTCCATAATAGGTGGCATAATTTCTCGCAAGTACCCTAAACCATGTTTCCTCTCTCTCTTCTTCCTCATAAACACATGTTTTTTTTCTCTCTTCTTCTCATCGCCAATTATCACTCACCGAGACCACAAAATGCATGGCCTACCCGAGAGGATGGTGACGATTTCCACTAATCTAAATAGTACCCAAGGGCGTCCCATCCATCGTAAGTAATCTATTAAAAAGGCAAGAAGTTCACCGCTCATGAACTTTCAAACACTTATTATTAATTGAACTTATATGGTAACACAATTGGACTTACACCATGTAACATATCAAGTCTTAATCTTACAAGTCAATAACCAAAGTGAAGTGTCCCAATTGACTTGGTATCTATCCATCTCTCCAACAACAAATCATTTTAAATCCAAAAGGCAAAAACCTCTATTTAAATATCAAATATCGGGATTTGATTATAAATAAACATTATTATTATATTATTATTATTATTATATTATTATTATTATTATTATTATATAATATTGCCACACAAAAAATTTAGATAGTATCGAAATATTAAAAAAAAAAAAAAAGCCTTCACACTTCTTCACAGTTCACATGGAGCATCTATCATATGTGAAGTGACCCTTCCCTCTCTCTCTTACACAGACCTCTGTACGCACCGTGTCTCTGTTTCACTCACCACTCTCTCTTCTCTCTCTCTATATATATATATCTCTATACTCTCTCTATATCCATATCCCCCCATATCTCCAATACCTCCAATTCAATCTCACAACCTTCACTTCCTCATGGGTCCTAACCCTCACGAATCTTCCAACTCATCTTCATCAGCGTGCTCCAGCTCCACCAAGCCACCACCACCCCAACCACCAGACCAGATGGATCACCTCCTCGCCGGCGCCGGCTACAAAGTCCGCTCAAACGACCTAACCCAAGTCGCCCAGCGTCTCGAACATCTCGAAACCGTCATGGTTAAATCCTCACCCGTTGATATCTCAGACCTCGGAAACGACGCCGTTTATTACAACCCCACTGACCTCGCTTCCTGGGTTGACTCTTTACTCACTGAATTAAACCCGAACTGGTCTGGATCCGAGTCCGGGTATGGGTCTGGAACCGGATCCGGACCCGCACATGTTTCGGATCCGGTGTTCAACTTGAACATGAATATGGGTATGAATAATATGAATAATAATGTGTACGGTGAATTTGGGCAACAAGTGGTGACGCCGATAGAGGAAGATGTGAGCATGCGATTGGTACACGTGTTGATGACGTGTGCGGAGGCGGTGCAACGTGGCGATTTGTCATTGGCTGGTTTGTTGATAGATGATCTACAAGGTTTGCTTGGTCGTGTGAACAGTGGGTGTGGTATCGGAAAAGTTGGGAGTTTTTTCGTCGACGCGCTTAGCCGGCGCGTGGTTAACTCGCCGCAAAACGGTGTCGTTCAGGTGGATTTATCGGCTTATGAGAATGAGATTTTGTATCATCATTATTATGAAGCTTGTCCGTATTTAAAGTTTGCTCATTTCACGGCGAATCAAGCAATTTTGGAAGCTTTTGACGGTCAAGATTGTGTCCACGTCATCGATTTTAACTTAATGCAGGGTTTACAATGGCCGGCCTTGATACAGGCGTTGGCGTTGCGTCCCGGTGGGCCGCCGTTGTTGCGGCTCACCGGGATTGGTCCCCCGTCGCTTGACGGCCGGGACCCGCTACGTGAGATCGGGCTCAAGTTAGCCGAATTAGCCCGATCGGTTAACGTGCGTTTTGCCTTTCGGGGTGTCGCGGCTTCACGCCTGGACGATGTGAAGCCGTGGATGCTGCAAGTTAGCCCGAAAGAGGCGGTTGCGGTAAATTCGATAATGCAGCTTCATAAGTTGTTAGGACCAGGCAGCCCTCGTGGGCCACCTATTGATTTGGTCCTTGATTGGATTCGGGATTTGAACCCAAGGATTCTGATGGTTGTGGAACAGGAATCGAACCACAACCAACCAGAATTCTTGGATAGATTCACCGAATCCCTGTACTATTACTCGACAATGTTCGACTCATTGGACGCATGCACGGCCCAACCTGAAAAAACCCTTGCCGAGTTATACATACAAAGAGAGATATGCAATGTGGTTTGTTGTGAAGGATCAGCTCGTGTCGAGAGGCATGAACCGTTGGTTAGATGGAGGGAACGATTGACGGGTGCCGGGTTTGCACCCTTGCACCTAGGGTCCAACGCCTTCAAGCAAGCGCGTATGTTGTTAACTTTGTTTTCCGCCGAAGGTTATTCGGTTGAAGAGAATGAAGGGTGTTTGACCCTAGGATGGCACAGTCGGCCCCTTATTGCTGCGTCGGCTTGGCAAGCGATACCAAAACCGAACGCGGTAACAACTGGCCGATAAACCATCCTTGATAATGTGATAATGTGTTACATTTGTGAAGTTGAAAGTAGTCATGCAAATTTAAAATTTCCCTCGTTTTAGTTTAATTTTATGCTATCCTCATTTAGATTTCATGTTAATTTATATAACATAAAATTTTATTAATATGCTGTGCGAATCTTATTTTACGTTTTTTTAGGAGAGATGCTATTTTACTTGCTAATCTATTTTTGAAACTTTAAATTCATATTATATTATAATATAAAAGTACTTTATTAATCGATCCAAAGTTGTTAAGTCGAGATTCTGTTAAATATTATTTTTGTCATTTAATATCGAAAATAAAAATTAATTTTGTTTTAAAAAAGTTTGAAAATATTGTGTAAATTATTTGATTTTACAAGTTGAGATTCTATTAAATATTATTTTTGTCATTTAATATCGAAAATAAAAATAATTTTTTTTTAAAAGTTTGAAAATATTGTGTAAATTATTTGATTTAATGATGTAATGGTGGGTGAGGCAGACTTGTGGAGTATGACTTCATACCGAATTCGTCAAGTACATATTTATTGAATAGTATAATTTATTTAAAAATGGCCTAAATGTATAGAATCGACCTATCGAATAAGGCGTACGCAATATATACCTAAGTTAAAATTTTAAATTAAAATCTCTTGGTTATTGCAATAAAAAGAAAGTATGACAAAAGTGGTAAAATATGAGTTTATATGTATGGTATGTGCATTTTAATTGAGTATGGTAAATGGTAATTCAATTGAGTATGGTATGGGTTGGTCAAAATTTAGGGTCACCAAATTGGTTTGAAGCAAATTGGAAACATCATATTATATTTTAGATCAAATTGATGGGTAAAAAAATGACTTATTTTGTATTCACTTTTCTATAATTTATAAAAACAATTTCTGATGGGTAAAAAAATGACTTATTTTGTATTCACTTTTCTATAATTTATAAAAGCAATTTCTTAGTAAATTACTAAGCCCTAGATGATCTAAGGGTGTGGATTTTTCTAATGGCAAAGACTATATATATAGTAAGGTCAGCAAGAAAAAAGTTACAAAATTGCATCTCGTATATTAAAATCATATCATTTTTCCCAAACTAAACTATGTAATTTTGATCTAGCTTTTATCCAAAGAAATGAATTCATCTTTATGTCTTTCACTATTTTGCATGTTGAGACGAAAATGTTGTTAAAACGTTAACGTTTCTAGCTTTTCAAATGTGCCAAAAAGTGGATAAAATAACGGCGCCGACATCTTCTTCCACATCTTTGAATCCGGTAAGGAGAGTATCCATTCGAGGAGAATCTGAGAACATAATAAGTTTAAAAAGAAGTGAAATTTGTTAAAGTAATTATAATTTTAAAAGAAGTTTGGAATTTTAAATTAAATTTGTAAAAACCATGTATAATTTAAAAAAATTGGAATCCTAGGGGTGATGGCGACGCAAGGGCAGGGGGGCGGCAACAACCATGGTGGCGAGGATGGTGGTGGAGATTGCAGTGTAGGGTTCGGGGTCCGACGTGGTGGTGGGAGTGGCAACGAGAAAAGTGGGGTTTGTGGTTATGGAGGTGGGACGACAACAATGGTTGTGGTAAACAAATTATGTTTATTGTAGATATGTATAAGATGACCTTTTGCCCTTTTGTATATTTCATCAAACATGTGTATTTTGTTTGTAGCTAATTCATAATACATAATAATTAATCATGTGTTCACTAATCTAGATGCTATCTCACACATCTTTATCCTCCTCCCGTGTTATGATATTATGTTTTTCTTTGAATATAATTTGCTTTTCGAGCTCTTAGGGTATAGGGATAAAGCGATATATATATATAATATATATATTTAAAAGACAAAGCAATCTCATTCCCAAATAGACTAACCTAGTAAGAAGCTGAGCCAAAGTACAACAGAAAGAAAATGAAACATACATACATAAAATAAAACAAACAAAACCAATAAACCTTTGACAAAGGTAACAACCCTCTCTAAGTTAGATTTGTTGATGCAAGACCCTCCAAAGTTATCTTCAAACAATATTGGTAGTATGGAGAACAAATGTTACAAATGGTATGGTAGCCAATCATGTGTTGTGTTGGGTGGTGTGGCATACAACGTCGAGGATGCCGAGTCCCCTGGGGGTGTTCAAGGGACACCTTAGGCAAAGCTCGAGTAACACGAACACGTTTTGGCCGTAATGATTGTGGATGATGGCAGAAATCCAGCGTTAGGTGTTACACATAATGGGGCAAGAGTTATACCAAGTTGAGTGACCTCTTGCGAAGCTTCAGCAGAGAAATCAAAAGCAATTGTGTGGGCTTCTAATGGGCAAACAGACAATACTGATAATATGAAAGAACTGATGTTACATGTTGTCATACCTCTTACCTCTTACGATGATAATCTTCTCATCATGCCTCTTGATTTTGTAAACCATCATTACTTTGGTCATAGATTGTCGTCATTTTCTACCACTACTTTGCCTCTTATTAGAGATGTTATTTTCGTATGGATTCAAAATTTTCTACTCTGAACATCTTAGGCTATGAGTAAGGGTTTTTATTTTTTTTCACTTTCACGTCAAAATGTGACTACCACGTAGACATGAGCTATCACTCCTTTTTTTCACTTTGTGTGTAAATCTTTCAATATCCAGCACCAATTAAAATAATATTTTAATTAAATAAATCAAAATAAACTAGATATAAGGATGCATTTGATTGGTAGAAACTATGTAACGATTGCATTAAAAGAAACCAAGATCGTGTGTTCCTTCATGGAAGAAGGGCTAATGCCCAAAAACAATGCGGTGAGGCGGTGTTTAACGCCTTTCGCGGCAAATTGCAAGCCCGATAGCATAAGTGTGTACCAACAACGCATAGACAAAGCCTTTCCTACTCCGAGTACATAAAACAATTACACAATGTATATGAATTTTCTATAATACTATATAAAGGATCTCTTTGTCCCCTTTTGTAATTTCACATAAAAATTACGACACATAACACAAGTTTTAATGTGTAAGGTACAATTTATAAATGCATGAAAATGATTTCTTCTCATTTAACCACTTACCAAAAGCATCTAAACCTTATAAATTTCACTCATTTATAGCATTTAAAACTTTCTTTCTTAATTGATTAAAAAACTAACATAACATTAAATAACAAATAAATAAAGAGGTGAAATATGGTATTTTGAAATAATATATAAATCAATCAATAAAAATACTTATAATTATAAGAAAAATATAGGAACTAAGTTTGATTCTATAACTTTAGGGTCAAATTTTATAAAAACAAACAAATGGGTTTAATTTGTATTTTACCTATTAATATAAAGGCTTAAGTGAAAAGAAACCAATAAAGAGGATTTACTTTGTATTTTGTTTATTAATATAAAGGTTTAAGTGAAACAATCCACCCGAGATTAGGGCGGTGTTCCTGGACAGGATTGTTAGAAGTATAATTATGGCATCATAGGATTAGGTTAAATACAAATAAACCCTCAGATGAACAACGAGTATCATCTTCATCGACATCAACTCTCAGATGAACAACCAAGTGTCACTGTCATCAAAACCGACTCATAAAGCAACCAAATCGTGCCAAAACCGAGTTCACATCAACCAAACAAACCATCAAAACAACTTCATCACAAAGCAACATCAACGAAACAGAAGAACCACATCACCATGGGGTAACGGCTACCCCTTTTCCCATCTAAAAAAACACATGCACCAACATCCAAGTACCAAACTAAAATGAACATCGGAAAAAAAATATCCAAAGCATACACATCACGCTAGCCTATAAAAGGAAACGACCAAAAACTGAACCATCGGAGAAAAAAAACATAACGCCAGAAAGAATCTGACCAAAAATCTATGCACCAAAGCAATGTAAGCCATAAACGCAGATTACCGGTAAAGGATTAGGCAGGAGGTGCGGCGGTGACGTGATAGCAGTGGTGCGGTAGAGAAAGGAGGGGACAAAGAAGGAGGCGATGTGAGAGAGTCGGGAGCTTCAAATGAAGCAACCCCAGCCAGAAAACACACTTAAATACCCAAGCCAAGTATAACAAAATAAGCCCAACTTACAACCCCAAAATTGTAACATCCGTAAAAAAACGGGTTTTCAAAACCCGCTTCGTTTATTAATCGAATATCCAGTTAAAAATTTTCGTTGCTTATTTAATGCTCAAATTAATTTTAAACGATACATAATTAATAAATAAATTAGAATTTAAAATCTATAATTAAAAATTAATAATAAATAAGGAATAAAAAAATAAAAGGAGACGCCGGGTTTCGAACCCGGGTCACCCGCTTCAACAAACGCACAACACACCGCTCCGCCACTTGCCTTCTTTGTTAATATACTGAAACAAATAATACTTAAATTAAAACTCGAAATCAAAATCCGGAAATCAGCGCGCCCAATCCGCAGTTGCCGGAAATACCGACGATTTCGCAAATCACGACCGTTTTTCTTTGACTAAACGCGTGAAATAACTTCGACATCGGTTATAACCGATGTCTAACCCCCAATTCCAATCGTAACCGCCGGAAAAGTTTTGACCATGAATCAAGACAAAATTCCGACCCAATACATCCTGTTCTACCCTATAAATACCCCCCTCAACCTTCCGGGAATCCTTTCGTTCAAGACCGCACACTTTTTCGTAGTTGAAGTGCTCAGAAACTCGTCGCCGGAGATTTCTAATTTTGTCGGAATTGGTCACCGGAAAACCGAACCCATTTCATTTCTTTGCCTTACTCTAAAATAAGACTTCTAGAGCTCAGACAGAAAGCACCGCACTCACCTCAAACTTCTGGTAGAGCCTCTGTTGCAGGTTGAACTTCGCCGGAATTTCTTTCAGTCGCCGGAGTTAGTCACCGGAAAACCGGACCCCTGTGTTCAGTATGAATTCTTAATCTTTCTGTCAGTTCTATTCGATTTATTTGTTTAAACTCTAAAACAACAGCGCAGTGAAAGCAAATGTTTAGCAAATCTGTTTCAATTCCGAATCTAGGAAGAAGACGAACATCGAGTCGCATATGAATATAATTAAAATCGGTATTTTAAATGGGTTAGACACACAGTCCAGCGGTGGACTGTGTGCATTTCATGCTATTGATACCGGGTTCGATTCGTGCACTTAATCGGTTTCCTGTGATAAATCTCAATTTTTAAGGCCCCAGAACACCTTCCAGTTAGTATATAAGTTTAATAAAAACCAGTATTTTAATCGGGTTAGACACACAGTCCAGCGGTGGACTGTGTGCGAAGTTAAACCACAGGTCCCGAGTTCGAATCCTGCTTCTGTAACCGGTTCTGGCAATTATCAAAGCTTTTTAAATGGAAACAGAAATGAATTAATCTAATTTGTGTATATATATAATTAAAAACGAGATTATTTCGGGTTAGACACGTAGCTCAGTTGGTAGAGTTGCGTGCACGTATACGAGAGATCTCGGGTTCGAACCTCACTCAGCGCATGAATAAACTGAATCCGACCGGTCAACGGTGAACGGTCAAAGTCAAAAAGTCAACATTTTTATATTTTTTTTATATTTTTTATTTATTTATTTAATCAGAAAATTATTTAAAAATACTTAAAAATATTATTTTTAAAGTTAGAAAATGTCCTTAAACTCACAAAAATAAATCTAACAATCCCATTAAGAACACTAATTAAAAATATTAATCCCAAATAAAAGTTTATTTATTTATCGAATTATTATGTTATTATTTAGGTTAGTTTCTCTCGTCGTTAAATCCAAATTCTTGCGCATTCATCATCAATCCAAGAAAACGCACCCATGTGAGTGCATTCTTACAAATTCCCCTTTTTTATTCATGTTTTGGGTGTATAATGTGTCGCTTTAATTAATTCGCTTATTCAAACTCGTGCTATTACCATTATATGATCTAAACTTATAATGTAAATATTGTTTGTTGTAATACGTGTTTACATTTAGTCAAGTTGCGTGCAAATCAATTCATTGGGCCCATCATTTCCTCGTTGGAGACGGGTTGAACATCGCGTGCCTCAAAATCATTTCATTAGGCCCATCAGTTCCTCGTGGGAGACGACTTGAACATCGCGTGCCTCAAAATCATTCATTTGTTGTGTGCGTGTGTATTATTTGACATTATGTGTTTTATGATTTAATTTACATTTACGTTTACTCATATTTGGTTATGCATAATTTTATTCAAATAACCAACATAACTAATCCTTTCAAATGTTTAAATAAGATTCACCCGCCAACTTTTTGTTGACCCAAAACACTATTTTTACACATGATACAGGTGAACAGGTTGAAGCAAGGGACGCATAGGAAATTGCCTTAGAAGAAAAATAATGAAGTTATGAAAAATGTATTTGAACATGTTGTATTTGTATGCTTATTGTAATGTTCTTTAAAAAGAAATAATAAATATGAAACTTTATAGTAAATGTCATGAGCTTTGATGAAAACCCAATCACGCCCCGATCACCTTTTCCGCTGCGGGTCGGGGTGTGACAGATTGGTATCAGAGCTTTTGACTATAGGGATATAGGATAGGTTATTAGACCCTTAGAGCCTATACTATAGTTGATTAGATTTTAATTGTTTATGTGGTTACATGCCAACTCATGATGTTTATTTGTTTCATATTTATTACACACACAAATGCATGCAAACACTTTCACTATCATATTGTGAGATATTTAATGAGTTATACTTATTGTCAAACATAACAAGCTTACATATACATTCATCACGCCTATTTCAATGTTCACATATTCAAGTCATCCTCATATTCCTTTATTCAAGATTTTGTCGCATTTTTCTTTTTTTCAATCTCATCAAAGTGAGTTCTACGACAGGCATGTAGTAACTGTAAGGGTAGGTAGTCGGAACGTCCTGTCTAGGTTGGCATTCGTATAAATCCAATATAACGGACCAGTTTGCCTACCTGGGGACTAACGATGAGAGTACGAAGGACCTATTAGGCCAAAGCATGCCACACCAAACGTCGTTCGAACTAACCCCACTTTGAGGTGTCACCGTGTCCACACCTGGATGCACTCCGAATTTCATACGTTACATACATATTCTCGATTTTCTCCGGGTTTTAGTGTACGTTACCAGGCTAAAACATGCGAACCATATGAAAGACCCGGTAATCATGGGGCCCCACATGATTACGAAGGTGAAGTATGGCGGCATGCAAGGCCCAATTACGAGCAAAGCCCAAGACATCTTATGGATGTAGTAAATTTATTATTCTTCATTTATTTTTTGAATGTTCATTCCTAAATACGACACATGACCCCTAAAACGTCCAACTCATACTCTTGATACGTATTTCTTGTAGATGTCTTCTAGCCTCTCTCGTAGGAAAATGAAATCAGGAAAATCCCGCGAGCGCATGGCTGCCCAAATCGCTCAACAAATGGCGGCCGTAATACCCAACATCGTAGTTCAAGTTTAACAAGCCCTTATCGCTAATCCGTCAACCCAATCAATCAAGAAGATCAAAATTTTGTCAACCCTCCCCCAAATACCACTAAATGCACCTTCAAGCATTTCAAATCCTGCGATCCTCCAAAATACGAAGGAACTGAAGGTGTCACCGCTCTCCTCCACTGGTTCGAGGAGATGGAAAACACTTTTCTCAATTGCGACTGCCCCGATGATCGCAAGGTGCGATATGCTACCGGTCGTTTGTTTGGAGTAGCACTTACATGGTGGAATACAGAGAAGGCCAAGCGAGGTACTGAGAATGTTATGACTTTGACTTGGGAAGGATTGAGGGAGATCATGACAAGACGTTTCTGTCCAAGAAGCGAAATCAAGAAATTAGAGGACGAGTTCTATTCTTTGAAACAAAAGGAAGGCGACCACACCACATACAACAAGAGATTCCTTGAGTTAAATCAGATGGTCCTCCAACTTGTTCACTCCCCTCTACCGTTTGATCGAGCACTACATTCGAGGTCTTCCTTCAAAAATTCAAGACCCTATAATAAGTACCACACCTGCAACGTTGGAAGCAGCAATGGAGTTAGCTACAGAGCTCACCGAAAACCGCATACGAAATAAGGACTTCAAGGAGGAGAAGAAGAAGGATAAAACATCAAATGAAACCTCAAACTCCACCTAAACCGAATCCCCTTCTCAACCCACTTCTAAGAGAAAACGAGATGGGCAAATTTTCGCTGTCACTCAACATAATCAACCAGCTTCACAAGCCGTACCCCTCCAAGCTATCCCAATCACTCAAGTAGCACCCAACTCAACTTACCCAAATAAGAAACCTTACATTGGACCTCACCCTCAATGCAACACCTGTTTTTATCACCATCCATCTACCTTACCTTGTCGACTATGTGCGAATTGTGGACGCTATGGTCATTTGAGCAAGGCTTGTCGCGCCTCTCAAAACCAAACCTCACCCCCTACTCAAAACATGATCCAAACATATCAACAACCCCAATACCCCATGTTTCCATATGTTCGAGCTTGTTTTAATTGTGGCGACCCTACCCATTTTAGAAACACGTGCCCTCGATTGGTTAACATCATAAACGCCCAAGCTCAAGCAAACCCAGTTAACCAAGTAATTCAAGCAAACCCAGCTCCACCGCCAGCAAGAGGAAGAGCTTACAACATCAACGCCAATCCTGTTGAAGATAATAACGGCCCAAACGAACCACCCAACTAGTCTTCCCTCACCAAGAATCAATACTCAACTCCAACCGTCTAGTTTTTATGTTTTCTTTATGCTATCTGAATCTCTACGTATCTCAATTATAAATTTGAAATTTATGTATCCAAGAATCTTAATGCGAATTACTATTTCAAGTTTTGTTTTATACTCACTGATTTAACATTCATATCATCATACATCTCGACGTATCTCAATCTCATCATTCAAAGAAGTTGGGTTGTGTCTCACTTTTACATAGACTAACCCCTTCATCATAACAAACGATAGAGGTACTGTCATCATGCAATCATGTATCCTTTCAGATTTGAGACTCAAGTGTTGGCTGTTGTGTTTGTTTATGTTTTAGAGTCACATAGAACTAATCATAACTTACTGACAAAGTCAATGAAAATTTGACAAGGGTATGGTGGATACGCCGCTGGTACTTCCTATATATAAGTATTCTTGTCAAAGGATCAAAAGCGTTGTCAGGCGGTTATGAAAAGTTCCGTGTAGGTTTTAGTATTGTCATGGTTGAAGTTTTGTTTTATGATATAACCTTATCTTTCCAAACGTATCAATTCTCTCAAAACTCTTATGCATAAAAATCATGCTTAGTCAATCAACTCTGTTTATCCATGTTCCGCATTCTTATACTTTAGGCATCAAAAAGCGATTCCTGTAGCCGGGTATTCAACTCTTACTAGGAACGTTACCACCTCAAATAAGATTTAAACTCTCACCCTCTTCTAATTATGTAATTGTCAAATTAAAACATCCTCCCTTCAAGTCAAATATACACTACTACTTAAATTTCGGGACGAAATTTCTAAAAGTAGGGGATTACTGTAACATCCATCAAAAAACGGGTTTCCAAAACCCGCTTCGTTTATTAATCGAATATCCAGTTAAAAATTTTCGTTGCTTATTTAATGCTCAAATTAATTTTAAACGATACATAATTAATAAATAAATTAGAATTTAAAATCTATAATTAAAAATTAATAATAAATAAGGAATAAAAAAATAAAAGGAGATGCCGGGTTTCGAACCCGGGTCACCCGCTTCAACAAACGCACAACACACCGCTCCGCCACTTGCCTTCTTTGTTAATATACTGAAACAAATAATACTTAAATTAAAACTCGAAATCAAAATCCGGAAATCAGCGCGCCCGATCCGCAGTCGCCGGAAATACCGACGATTTCGCAAATCATGACCGTTTTTCTTTGACTAAACGCGTGAAATAACTTCGACATCGGTTATAACCGATGTCTAACCCCCAATCCAAGTCGTAACCGCCGGAAAAGTTTTGACCGCGAATCAAGACAAAATTCCGACCCAATACATCCTGTTCTACCCTATAAATACCCCCCTCAACCTTCCGGGAATCCTTTCGTTCAAGACCGCACACTTTTTCTTAGTTGAAGTGCTCAGAAACTCGTCGCCGGAGATTTCCAATTTCGTCGGAATTGGTCATCGAAAACCGAACCCATTTCATTTCTTTGCCTTACTCTAAAATAAGACTTCTAGAGCTCAGACAGAAAGCACCGCACTCACCTCAAACTTCTGGTAGAGCCTCTGTTGCAGGTTGAACTTCGCCGGAATTTCTTTCAGTCGCCGGAGTTAGTCACCGGAAAACCGGGCCCCTGTGTTCGGTATGAATTCTTAATCTTTCTGTCAGTTCTATTCGATTTATTTGTTTAAACTCTAAAACAACAGCGCAGTGAAAGCAAATGTTTAGCAAATCTGTTTCAATTCCGAATTTAGGAAGAAGACGAACATCGAGTCGTATATGAATATAATTAAAATCGGTATTTTAAACGGGTTAGACACACAGTCCAGCGGTGGACTGTGTGCATTTCATGCTATTGATACCGGGTTCGATTCGTGCACTTAATCGATTTCCTGTGATAAATCTCAATTTTTTAAAGGCCCCAGAACACCTCCAGTTAGTATATAAGTTTAATAAAAATCAGTATTTTAATCGGGTTAGACACACAGTCCAGCGGTGGACTGTGTGCGAAGTTAAACCATAGGTCCCGAGTTCGAATCCTGCTTCTGTAACCGGTTCTGGCAATTATCAAAGCTTTTTAAATGGAAACAGAAATGAATTAATCTAATTTGTGTATATATATATAATTAAAAACGAGATTATTTCGGGTTAGACACGTAGCTCAGTTGGTAGAGCTGCGTGCACGTATACGAGAGGTCTCGGGTTCGAACCTCACTCAGCGCATGAATAAACTGAATCCAAACGGTCAACGGTCAATGGTCAACGGTCAAAGTCAAAAAGTCAACATTTTTATAATTTTTTATTTATTTATTTAATCAGAAAATTATTTAAAAATACTTAAAAATAATATTTTTAAAGTTAGAAAATGTCCTTAAACTCACAAAAATAAATCTAACAATCCCATTAAGAACACTAATTAAAAATATTAATCCCAAATAAAAGTTTATTTATTTATCAAATTATTATGTTATTATTTAGGTTAGTTTCTCTCGTGGTTAAATCCAAATTCTTGCGCATTCATCATCAATCCAAGAAAACGCACCCATGTGAGTGCATTCTTACAAATTCCCCTTTTTTATTCATGTTTTGGGGTGTATCATGTGTCGCTTTAATTAATTCGCTTATTCAAACTCGTGCTATTACCATTATATGATCTAAACTTATAATGTAAATATTGTTTGTTGTAATGCGTGTTTACATTTAGTCAAGTTGCGTACAAATCAATTCATTAGGCCCATCAGTTCCTCGTTGGAGACGGATTGAACATCGCGTGCCTCAAAATCATTTCATTAGGCCCATCAGTTCCTTGTGGGAGACGACTTAAACATCGCGTGCCTCAAAATCATTCATTTGTTGTGTGCGTGTGTATTATTTGATATTATGTGTTTTGTGATTTAATTTACATTTACGTTTACTTATATTTGGTTATGCACAATTTTATTCAAATAACCAACATAACTAATCCTTTCAAATGTTTAAATAAGATTCACTCGCCAACTTTTTGATGACCCAAAACCCTATTTTTACACATGATACAGGTGAATAGGTTGAAACAAGGGACACATAGGAAATTGCCTTAGAAGAAAAATAATGAAGTTATGAAAAATGTATTTGAACATGTTGTATTTATATGCTTATTGTAATGTTCTTTAAAAAGAAATAATAAATATGAAACTTTATAGTAAATGTCATGAGCTTTGATGAAAACCCAATCATGCCCCGATCACCTTTTCCGCTGCGGGTCGGGGTATGACAAAAATACATAAACAAACCAATAAACGTAAGTTACAAACACCAAATGCAACAACATGATGCTAATTTGTAGTATATGAATATTAAGACATAACACAACCTTAGTAGCAACAGTCTTGTTCTATTGTATGTGTAACACCCCAACCGATGGCGGAAACATCGGGATGAGACGAAAACGAGATTGCTCATTGCTCACAACATTATTAAGTGACAATAATTAATTAAACCATATTTCATTTCATAAGAATTGTCAAATATATCAATGTAACAAAACAAAGAACAATCTAACATTTGCAAAGTCATAACAAAATTGATACGTCGACATTAAACCTAACGTCTAATTTGTGTGTATCTAGTCCTTGCTATATTGTTTTCATAGCGTCATCTCCTTCGACCTGTAACATGTTTTAAAATAAAGTCAATGCAAAAGCAAAGGCGAGTACACAAGTTTAAGCATAGCATACGTATACGAATAAAGTTTTAACAATCCTCATGGCAACTAAATCTATACAAGAGCAATATCAAGGCATGCAATGCTAATAATCAAACCCGTAACGCAATCACGATGTTTTAACATGACCTCACGTGTTAAGCGATGGAGGTGGATGCGTGAATTCCTATAGCGCTAAGCATGTCAAACAAGGCTAAAAATAGTTAATGACTAAAGCACAACACAACGTTTATCCCCAGACAAGCAACAAGTATACGATTCAAGTGTCATGTGTATAGGATTGTTTGTGCGTTTCATAAAGTTTAAGTGTTTGTGATTTTTGTATATGGAAACATGTTACACCCAAAAAGTGATATAAAACAAATGTGGGTCGAGTGTACTCACAAAATTGCTAAGTCTTCTTTGGAAATTCCACGACGAGTTGATGAGTGGGAGAAAGGGGACACCGAGGTCAACTTAAAAAAATGGCAAACGAACGAACCAGAACTGACCCGAACTGAACATGGTCTGAACCGAAACAAACCAACCTGAAATTGAGAGTTAGAGCATGATCACCTGACACGAATCCGAACCAAAACTGAAACGAATGAACCTAACCTGAACCGAGACTGGGAGAATCGAACCGAGACTGACTGAAACCGGAACTCCTGCCGCCGCCGCTGCTGTCGCTTGAAGCCGGAAAGCGGATTCTGTCGCTGCTGCCGCTGTTGTTTGCTCCGGCGCCGCCACTGGTCCGATGCATCGTCGCAGCCGCGACGCTGCTCCGCCGCCACGCCACCGCACCGCCGTCGCCTGCTGGATGTGACGGCTGCTGCCGCCATCGATCGAAACCCCTCCGGAGCCGTCATAGACGCGCCACCACCACCACCTACCTTCTCTCTATCTCGTCTCTCTCTCCTCACAGCTCTCTCTCTCTCTCTCTCTGTCTGCAAGTATATATGCGGGTGTGTGTGTGTCGGGTTTAAGAGATTGCAGGGGTGTTACCGGAGAAGAAGGGCGCCGCCAGAGACGGCGCCGGTCGCCGAAAAAACGCCGAGGAGGGGGGGTGGCAGCTGGTGTTGAGGGTGTGCATTAGGGTTTGGCTAGATGAAGAAGATGAGGGTTAGGGGAGGTTTAAATAGATAGGTTAAGTGGTAAGGGTTTGATAGGTTGGGTTTAAAAGCTTGAGAGTGGCCCGAACGCGATTCTGAAGCCCATTTCTGCGCCCGAGCGTTATGAAATAGCGTAAAATTTCATTTAAGTTTTAAACACGGGAATTAAATGTAAGACATCAAAAATATCGCGTTCGGTTGTCGTTTCGTTAAAACGCGTAAAAACGCGTAGTTTTCCGATTTTAAACCGTTTTTTTCGATCCGATTGAAGTTGCGACTCAGGAAATAGAAAATGAGCGTGAATAATAAATCTTGGAAATACGAGGCGTTACAGTCTCCTCTCCTTTAGGAAATTTCGTCCCGAAATTTATTCAAGAGGAAGACTTTAGAAAGATTTGGCTATAGAATGATCGTCTAAAATTGAGACTTGGATGTTTGGACACATGAGGGAAAGCATGAAGTTTAGAGCATCGAAGAGTTAGGTTTGCAAGAAGAAGTTGCTTGCCTAGAAAGATTAAAGCCATCAAGCGTAAGTAAAGCGCGTAAGTATGCATATAGGAGAGTGGTTTAAACGAGCTTTGAATAACTCAAATGATATGCCATCTAAGCCGAAAAGCTATCGTAAGAAGTGGTATGCAGTTTAATGGTGAGTGTGGTCGAACCGTAGGTTGCTAGAAAGTTCTATCGACCTTGAAGAGCGTTAATAAATCTCGGTTTTGTAGAGAGTTGTTTAATGATGGAAAAACGAGAAGGTTAGGTATTTAAAATAAGCTAGTTATCGAGGTAGCGGCCAATCAAGCGTGTTGCTATCTACGAGAATGGGAGATAACTTTAGAGTAAGAAGGCATTTAGGGTTTGAATGCTTACACGATTAATTATAAGCGAGGCTGCATAAAAGGCAAGGTTAACGGGGGTAACGGAGGCATAAGAGCGGACGATTGATTCGATCAACGAATACTCGTGTAAGGATGGCATATGTATATGAACAAACGAAAACGTTACGTTAGGGATTAAGACTCGTCGTGGATAATCGGGTAGCGCGCACTTAGCAATGCAGTTGTGAGTTGTTTAAAGCTGGCGTGTTAGGTCATATTATGGTCTGTAAATCACCGAATTTCTCATGGCACGTATTACGAAAGTTTGGCAGCATGGTGAAAACACTTATGTATAGGAAGCACCAGCGGCGTATCCACCATGTTTTGACCACGTTGCGACCGTTACGTTACTCGATGCAATGTTACGTTCCGTGTGTTACCATACGCGGTAGTACACTCTATGGTTCTCATGCGCTTATCGCTATAATCCCGTGTGCACCCGCGATTATACCGATCACCACATGATCCGCATAGCTTGTACTAGCAGCGCATGAATAAAGGTGTACATAAATTCTGAAAATAAGTTTGCATGCGTGTAAGAATGTAGTGCGTAGGCATGTTTGCGTGCAAATAGCTTGTGGCCCACGTAAGCGAATCCCTCGGGTTTCGCTCGCGCATAGGCACGAATATGAATACGAGTACAAGTATAGGTATGTGTATGAGTATAAGCATAAGTATGGAAATAAGTATAAGCATGGATATAAGACGTTTATGCATGAATGTGATGATAAGTATAAGTGTAACACCCCTGCCCCTCGTTATCACCAATATTGTCCGCTTTGCCCTTGATGGGTGGCCCATCCAGGAACTCACGACTTTGTTTTTGGTTGCCTTGGTGGAGACTTCCCAGGAGGTCACCCATCCTAATACTGCTCCCACTTGAGCACGCTTAACTGTGAAGTTCTCCTCTCATCCACTAGCATTAAGCCCAAAACGCGTTGGTGATTTTAGAGGTAGGGCATTACTTACGAGCCAGGAATCTCTCATGTCCACGGACGATGTTGGGAGGTATGCCATTAGGTGTTATAATAAGCATGAAAAATGACACGTTATTTTCATGAACATGAATATGTGTATAATTATGAACGTCAACAAGTGTAACAGACGATAATGGTGCGTATGATATGAATTGAATGCTACGAATTTATTTACATAAAATAGTCGAGAAATCAGGGTATGTAAAACGAATGATACGTTTAAAATGTTATGCAACAGTTGACTAAACCATGTACGAGGATACGCATGTATTGTTGTTGAGCAAAACTTTGAGGTTATCGCTTCTAAAATAGGCTTAAGTTTAACTTAGAATATAGGATCTAGTGTGTGAATATAAAGGAATATAAGGTACTTATTGATTATGCGTTACGTATTTTGTAAAGGACGGGAGTGCTACCATTTGTTTTAAAAGAATTTAAGTAGGTCGAAAATGGTTGGTCTTCATAAAGTTTTCTTGCCCACGTGTTTTGAAACTCATGTGACATTTCGGGAGGTGTATGATAAGGTCTTAAAATAGTAAGTTTGCATTGTTTCAAAGGATATAAGAGATTTGAAATTTAGTGGTGCTTGTGAAACGTTGACCCTTGAGAGGAAATCCGTGTTAATTGATTTAATGACCGTTGAAAAACGTTTAGCTAAATGTTTTGTTTTTTTTTTATATTTATATATATATATATATATTATATATATTTTATTTCCAAACACTAAAATAGATTTTTATTTATTTATTTATTTAATATTTGCGCCTCCAAACACAAAACAAAATATTAGGTTGCAAGAACAATCCCAAACACACCTTTAGTACAACGATCCCATAATACCTATAAGATATTGGTTTGATTCTTTTTTTTTTTTTTTTTTTTGCAACGAAAATTTTTAACATAAAGTTATTGCGTGAGCGTGTTTTAGTGATTAAGTTAAACATAAGACTTGTGGGCAAGGTATTCGTTAGACCGATTAAGTTGGTAGGTAGCATTCTGTCGAGCTTTGAAAATCGTAAAACAAAACGTTTCATGTGGTGACCAAGTATATGCGTATGGGATTTATATGAAATAGATTACCGGATGGGAAATACGTTTGATAAAATAGTACGTTTTGAAATTCGTCTAGGTAAGAATTTGACGACATGATCTAAGATTTAGGTATACAATTTAAACATGTGGTTTGTGTAATAAAGTCTCCAAGAAGGAGGGTTGGTAACAATCACCGAGGTATGGGAATCACCCCTAATCCGTTGGTGAGGTCGTTTTAAGGAAGGAAGGAAACGAAGTTTGATCGTCTAGGTAAGGAATTCACTCCTATCTCGACGACGGTCTCCATTTCGGACTTTCCGAGAAATATAAGTCTAGTTGATGACGTTTTGAAATCATGTATACAAATAATGTATAAGTGGATGAAAGGTTTAATATGAATTGCGTAAAAACCTTAAATAAATTAGAAACTTGAAAGAAAGGGTAACAAGTATATAAAAAGTCATGTATAAATTGAAATGGTATAAAAGAGAGTCTCAGAAAACATTAGACTGTTTCGGGTAGAGAAACGTCGACTATTCCAAAGTGAATCGAAGATCCTTTCGAATTAGAGAAACGTGCTTTGGCCTATAGGTAAAACGCTCTCGTCGGGAAGCGATTAACGGCATTTTACCCTTCCAGTTATTACACGTCTCTAATCGATTGGAAAATCGAAACTTTGGCTAGAATGAAAATCGAGGAATGGGACTTAATCGACAAGGTGCGGGTTTCACCCCTAACTCGACGATTTCGTACCCTAAGTGTGGTTGGCACTCTTCGGGTCAAAATTAATTTCGACACTTTAACGAGAGTCCACTAGAGTTTGAATGGGAAGTTTTCCATCAAGGTGTGGATGTCACTCCTAACTTTATGGTGTAACTTCGTGAAAAAAAATAAAGAATAAGCGTAATGAGAATCGTTCACCAAATTGTGGATATCACGCCTATTTTGGTGAAGTCGTCTCACTTGTGTAATACGAGTGTTTTCGAGTTTAATATAATCGAGTCAAATGCATTAGGGAAGGCGTATGATTGAAATAAGGTAACGAGTATGAACACGTAAAGCATTTCATAAATTTAACATGTAAGAGATGTTTTAAGAAATTAGCATGTGAATCACGTATGGTCAAGTATGGTACTTAACTATAGACTAGGTCAAAAGCATAGCAATTTGCCTAATTCCCTATAGTTATGGCTCTGATACCAATCTGTAACACCCCAACCGATGGCGGAAATATCGGGATGAGACGAAAACGAGATTGCTCATTGCTCACAACATTATTAAGTGACAATAATTAATTAAACCATATTTCATTTCATAAGAATTGTCAAATATATCAATGTAACAAAACAAAGAACAATCTAACATTTGCAAAGTCATAACAAAATTGATACGTCGACATTAAACCTAACGTCTAATTTTTGTGTATCTAGTCCTTGCTATATTGTTTTCATAGCGTCATCTCCTTCGACCTGTAACATGTTTTAAAATAAAGTCAATGCAAAAGCAAAGGCGAGTACACAAGTTTAAGCATAGCATACGTATACGAATAAAGTTTTAACAATCCTCATGGCAACTAAATCTATACAAGAGCAATATCAAGGCATGCAATGCTAATAATCAAACCCGTAACGCAATCACGATGTTTTAACATGACCTCACGTGTTAAGCGATGGAGGTGGATGCGTGAATTCCTATAGCGCTAAGCATGTCAAACAAGGCTAAAAATAGTTAATGACTAAAGCACAGCACAATGTTTATCCCCAGACAAGCAACAAGTATACGATTCAAGTAGTCATGTGTATAGGATTGTTTGTGCGTTTCATAAAGTTTAAGTGTTTGTGATTTTTGTATATGGAAACATGTTACACCCAAAAATTGATATAAAACAAATGTGGGTCGAGTGTACTCACAAAATTGCTAAGTCTTCTTTGGAAATTCCACGACGAGTTGATGAGTGGGAGAAAGGGGACATCAAGGTCACCTTAAAAAAATGGCAAACGAATGTACATGAATAATAGAAGCTACGACGAAGGATTCGAATTGGAGTTGAAAGTACGTATATAGTTAACATCGTTTAAGAAAGGAATTTCTAAATTAAATTCATCAAAAGGGTTGTAGGAGTGTTGTCAAATAATTAATATATATATTTGACGAAAAGCATATTGGGTATATATATATTTATATTCTAACGAATTGTATGAGATATATATGTATATTGTCGAATGGTGTATAAATATATTTGTCGAAAGTAAAATAAATATGTTTTGTCGAAAGTAAAATAAATAAGTATATTTGTCGAGAGATATGATAAATATATCTATATTTTGTCGATGAATATAATAAGTAAATATGTTTTGTCAAAAGTATAGTAAATAAGTATATTTGTCGAGAATTGTAATAAATAAATTTATATTTTGTCAATGAATATAATAAGTAAATATGTTTTGTCAAAAGTATAGTAAATAAGTATATTTGTCGAGAATTGTAATAAATAAATTTATGCTCTTGTCGAAAAGCATAATAAAGAAAGTAAGTATATTTTTGTCGACAAAAAACTAATATCGATAAATATATTCCGTCGAATAGTTCAAATAATAAATATATTTTATCGAATAGTTTAATAAATATATTTTGTCGAATAGTTTAATAAATATATTACCTGTAGAAAATCGGGCAGAGTTTCCTCTTGTTTTTGGACGATCCCGACACACAAGTGTCGATATTATTTGTCAAAACGCAATAATAACGAAACAATATATATATTTAAGTCTCCATACAAGTTATGTAAATGTATATTTATAACGATTATATCCAAAAACTAACTATAGAGGGATATACCATGTCGAGTCGGATTCGACTGAGTACCACGAGACCCGAGTGTTGACCAGAACTGGAAAGTTGACCACAATCCGAGCTTTGACCAGATTTGACCCGAACCTGAACGAACCAAGTCGGCTGTTGACTAGTGTTGACCCGAACCGAATCTGACTTTGACTAAGGCTGACCGTTGACTGTTTGACCAGGTTCGACTTTCGTTGACCAAGTTGACCAGGTTTGACCGAACACCAAACGAGACCCGAAACGAACATGGTCTGAATCGAAACCCGAACAGGAACTGTTGTTTACTGATGTTGTCTCGAACCCGCGACTGTTTGACCACAGTTGACCAGGTTTGACCGGGTTTGACCGAACCAGAACTGACCCGAACTGAACATGGTCTGAACCGAAACAAACCAACCTGAAATTGAGAGTTAGAGCATGATCACCTGACACGAATCCGAACCAAAACTGAAACGAATGAACCTAACCTGAACCGAGACTGGGAGAACCGAACCGAGACTGACTGAAACCGGAACTCCTGCCGCCGCCGCTGCTGTCGCTTGAAGCCGGAAAGCGGATTCTGTCGCTGCTGCCGCTGTTGTTTGCTCCGGCGCCGCCACTGGTCCGATGCATCGTCGCAGCCGCGACGCTGCTCCGCCGCCACGCCACCGCACCGCCGTCGCCCGCTGGATGTGACGGCTGCTGCCGCCATCGATCGAAACCCCTCCGGAGCCGTCATAGACGCGCCACCACCACCACCTACCTTCTCTCTATCTCGTCTCTCTCTCCTCACAGCTCTCTCTCTCTCTCTCTCTCTGTCTGCAAGTATATATGCGGGTGTGTGTGTGTCGGGTTTAAGAGATTGCAGGGGTGTTACCGGAGAAGAAGGGCGCCGCCAGAGACGGCGCCGGTCGCCGAAAAACGCCGAGGAGGGGGGGTGGCAGCTGGTGTTGAGGGTGTGCATTAGGGTTTGGCTAGATGAATAAGATGAGGGTTAGGGGAGGTTTAAATAGATAGGTTAAGTGGTAAGGGTTTGATAGGTTGGGTTTAAAAGCTTGAGAGTGGCCCGAACGCGATTCTGAAGCCCATTTCTGCGCCCGAGCGTTATGAAATAGCGTAAAATTTCATTTAAGTTTTAAACACGGGAATTAAATGTAAGACATCAAAAATATCTCCTTCGGTTGTCGTTTCGTTAAAACGCGTAAAAACGCGTAGTTTTCCGATTTTAAACCGTTTTTCGATCCGATTGAAGTTGCGACTCAGGAAATAGAAAACGAGCGTGAATAATAAATCTTGGAAATACGAGGCGTTACAGTATGAATTCTCGAAAGAGGACCCCGATGAAAAAGACCCCAACTAAGCACTTTAATGAGTGTTTGTGACTTTGTATTGACCTATTTGAAGAAATAGCAACCTCTAGTAAAGTGATTATTTTCTATAGTACCATTATACTCTCGTCATAAGATAAGATAATAAAGTCGTGGTACAAACATATGTTATTTCTAAGTGCAACCCATCTCTCAGTGAAGAAATTGTATGACATGCAAGTCACATTCGTGTATATATTGAATATTTATCAGTTACTACCATCACAGAGGGTCTCATGACGTTATACAAATGTAAAGTTGTAACACGATAAAGTATCATATAACATTACATGTAAGTTTGTCAATTGACAGAAATAATACTGATATGTAAGTAGAAACTGATATCATAGGAATAAAACGAAATTAACAATCACTAACAAAGTTGCCCTTTGATCAAAATGCATGTAACTTCCATTAACAAAAATACCATGTTAAAAATTATAATTTCTATTCAATAAAGAAAATAAATAAAGCATGATAGTGAGTGCATTCCAACATGTTCATAAAAGTGAGAGAGAAAAGAATATATGTGAAATCACATGAAAATGTGTTTGTGTGATTGTGTCCCCCATCAAGTGCATTGAGCTTCCATTGTCACTAGACTTCACATTGCACATTCCATCCAGCAAATTCAATTCAATCTGTGTGCTATCCAGGCATACTTTTTTTATATATATACGTAACGTAGGGTTTATGCAAGAACCACCTTTATCATAAGAACCACTGTGAATATAACCAAAATAAACCCACCTCATCAGTCACCACCACCTAAAAACCTGAACACCCATACCCACCCACCCAAAAAAAAATTATACCCCACAAAAAAAACCCCAAAAAACCTACCCCCCCCCTAAAAAAAGCCAAAAAAGGCCTAAAACTCACCCCCAGAAAACCTAAACCCCAACCACTCACAAGCTAAATGTTAAAAACTAAACCCTAAAGTTAAACCCTAAAACTAAATGCTAATTTTTTTCAACAGTTAAATTTCGACTTTTACCAAAAAAATTATAAATAAAATTTATGATTTTTAACGAAAAATTTTTAAAAATTGTGTGTTTTTTAAGTACTTTGTTATATTTGATTCTCACAGTTCTCGTAGTAATAAAGGGTGGTTTATATATATATATATAGGAGAGAGAGATGTGTGCCTATGTGAAAGTTGTTCAATATGTAATAAATTTGAATTACACAAAGAACCGTAAAAATCCATAATACACATGTAGTGGTTTTTTAACAACCTTTTCTTATATTAAAATACCATCTAACATTTGAAAAGATTGAAACCATACCACTTTTATAGGAGGCAAACACCACATGTAGAAATCGTATGTAATATACGAAAGATAATAAAAATAAACAGGAGGAGAGAGAAACAAAGACGCTTATACAAATGTCTTGTATACCGCTTGAAAGCAATTGTAATAGTGTTTATGCGATTCTCTCAAATTTTAATTAAAACTAGTTCCGCGTTTTAGGGCTTATATATAGACACACAAAACATACATACCTTGATTTAGATACCTAAATTTGCTTCTAAATACATATAGCCATCTTTACTTACTAAAGAAGGTAAGAACCATTTACTAAGCTGTAAAAGAAGTGTTACCTAACACACCACTTTACTTACTCCACCTTTCAATTTTTGGTAAGTTGTAACAACACCCATTGTCTAGCTTTCTGAGAGTTGTACCTTTGCCCTTTTATAATTGCACTTCACTTTGACAAGAACTATCACTATGCCTTTAGATTATTGGTGAGCTGTACATTTGAGACACCATCTTTCACCAAATTGGTATTTTTGCAATTCTATGGCATCTATATTGGAATTATACATATATATTATACAATCATATATCAATGTGACATATGCATGCAAGTTTTTCCCAAAATTCATGAACATGTGGTCTTCAGAAATTTGAGCTACAAAGAATTTTGTAAAAAAAGTTTTTTTAAGGTGAATTTTGGATATAAATAAAAATTAATGTCCATATTGTTATCAAATATTAGCATCAGCCGTATCTATAACCTAAGTCATCGGTTAATCGGTTCGGTTAATTTGTCGGTGTTCGGTTCGGTTAATTTCGATTAATAACCAAATCAAACAATAGCTAAAATATTTGTTTAGAAATACATGAAATAGATGTAAAATTACATGAAATAGAGGTATAAATACATGAAATAAATGTATAAATACATGAAACGGATATACAAATGCATGATATGGAAGTATAAATACATGAAATAGATGTATAAATAAATGAAATAGAGGTATAAATTCATGAAATGAAAGTATAAAACATGAAATGGAGGTATAAAAGCAAGAAATATATGAAAATATAAATGGTTCAGTCCGGTTAATTTAGGTTTACCGATGGGACAAAATTTAACCGATAACCGACTTTCAGTTAATTCAGTTTCGGTTAATTTTGGTTCGGTTTCGTTGGTTTTTGGTTCGGTTTCGGTTAACAGTTCGGTTATTGCTCACCCCTGGTGTCACCAACGACTGGCACATAGAGGCGTCTTCAACGTGGTTGCGGGCATCGGTGGTGGTGCTTTTCAATCTGTAATTCTATATTATCCCAGAAATGTGCAATGAGATAGGTAGTATTGTGGGTGAGTCATTTTGGCATAACTAAGCATTGTATCCATATGAGCAAAGCAACAATATGTACCTATTAAGCTCGGCGTGGTTTTCGCCCGTCCTAACTGGGTCAACCGGGTTGACATTATTTCATAACGGGCCAGGGTCTGATTGGACCACAATGCTAATATGCAAATTGAAAAGGTCATGGGCCCTAAACTCCTAACTGTCAACATACCCCACATCATTGTTCTTCTCTTCACATGTTTTGCTGCCACAAAGTCACTCTCTCTCTATATAATATAAATAATAAATAAATAAATAAATATATATATATATATATTATATATATATATATATATATAATATTATATAGGGGTTGTGATTAACTAGAAATTCATAGTTAAAAAGAAAAAACTCAGACTCTCATGTAACATTAAAAAAAATTAACATATATAATATACATGTTTTTAAGGGTGTTGCATCAAAAAATTAAAAAACCGTCGAGCCATCATTATAATTTTTAAAATAAGTTTTCGTGTGACATATGTAACATAAACGTTACGCACTGTTACGCAAAAACGTGTTTTAGAAAAATGGTTTGGCGCTTTTTAATTTGATTTTTTTTGGTGCAAAACCCTTAAAAACATGTATATTACGTGTTAATTTAAAAAAAAATTATTACATAAGAGTTTATGGGGTTTTCTCCCAAACTTGGGTTTCATGTGGAAACTTAGCGTGTATATATATATTAAAATTTTTATATACAAAATGTTGTTAATATACAAAGCGTAAAAAAGAATTTTAATACATTACGTAATTTTGATTTCCTCCATGCGTAATTTTCATTTGTAATATTACTTTTGATGTGTAACTTTGATTTCCTTTATTCGCAATTAGTTTTTACATTTTGTACGTTAACTTACTCCTATGCATAAGAAATATGTGAAAGAAAATAAGAAAAAGTTATTTGCTAGATAGAAGTTCTCACGGTTTTCGAAATATATATGGGGATGAATACTTTAGAATCACCTCTAGTACGAAAACTCGAGTACTCCTATCAAATAAATAACATTTTTTAATAGTTTTTTTTCTCATATTATCTCTCTATTACTAATATTTAGGAAAAAATAATTACATAGAGAGTTGCATATATGTGAGGAAATTTATTGTTACACGTATGTAAAAGTAATTTACCCTATATGTAAAAAAATAGATAATTTACATAATGTGTGTAATTTACCCTATATATAAGTAAAAGTAACTTTTATCTTACATATACGTAATTTCTCTATCTATTTTTTTTTTCATTTTTACCCTAAATCTTATAAATGTATAAGAAAAAAACAGTTTGTTTGATAGAAGTTCTTGTAGCTATGAGTGGTTTTCAAAATATGTTTTCTCATATATTTATAAACTATAAATTTATAAACAAAATGTTGCATTTGAAGTTGTACCCCAGCATGGGGAGATTTAAAAAAAAAAGAGTTGATTTTTTCATTTCTAACCCAATATTTTTCTACTTTTACAATTTAATCAACACTTTTTTTATTTACATCTTTGGCCCCTCATTAGTTTCATCTTCACAAATTATTCGTTTTACGTTTTGTTTAAATTTTGTAAGTTAACACACCGCAACATGTTTGTGGGGTTCACCGTTTTTGGTATATTTTCTTCTCATTTGACAGGTTCGTCGTAACACGTTTTTTTTCCCCGTTCGACTTAGTTATTTTTTTCTACATTTTACGTTTCAGTCTAATTTTTTACATTAACACACAACAACGGGCGTGCGTGGTTCAACGATTTTGCGTCTGCTTTTCGTTCGATGTAATTTTTTTCCTTTTTTATCTATTTAATTTTTACGGACTTTTCCGATGTTGGGGTCGCTGGCAATGGTGTGCCATTGGTGTTACTTATCATGGTTTTACGGACCTTTTTAACCTATAATTTTTTTTCATGTTTACCCTTGTACTTCCTTTACTTTCAAAAAAAAAACTATTTTTACATGCATATTTTTATTTACACGTGGTATAAATATGATTTGATCTATGTTTCGACGTAAATTTTTTCTGGAAAACGAGTCAGGTCAAAGTAATATTTTTCATTCAAAAAAACCATTTTTACGTGCATATTTTTATGTACTATAAATTTAAGTGGTCTACGTTTCGATTTGGGAGATGAGTCAGGACAAATATAATATGTATTCGTGCGTATTTTACGTATGTTTCGTAAATTTTGTTTCAAACCGTGTGGAGTCAAATTGTAGTTTATTTTCTATGTATAAGTCGCGTCAGATATAAATTTGATTTACTTTATGTTTTGATTCAACCACAATGCTTATATAGGTTACTTCAGGTTCAATCTGATACGTCAAAACACGCGTTTCCATAGGTTAACGCATCACACGACTTTTAGACTAATCCAATCGATGTTTGCGATGTTCTCGCGCCGCAACGCACGCGGGTATCATTGCTATCGCTAGTTTATATATATTTGTATGTGTGTGTGAGTTTTATAGGTGAATGAAATTTACAACCATTTAAGCATGCAAGCTTATGCTACACAGTACACACATGCGCGCCATGTAAATGAGGTAGACGCAACAACATCTAATACGTAATCAAAACTCATCACATAATTAAACAAACACTTGCAACTTGTAAATGGGTTAAACGTCGCTTTTAAATATAATAAATAATATACTCAATTTAAAGAAAATAATATAATGACCGGGAAAAATGACAACAACAAACATCAAAATGGTGTCTTATGATAGCTTACTATAATGTAAAACTTTGGTGTAAACAACTAAAGTTGTTCGTGAGTCTAGAGTCTGGCTTGAGCCTAAGTTACAGTTCAAGCTCGGGCTTCATACCCTAATCTTGATTATGTGCACAAGCTTAAACTAGCCTACCCCAATGTTGATTATGTGCACAAGCTTAAAGTAGCCTAAGTAATTAAAACATTATCAATGGAAGCTGCGATGTTTAAGACATTTACTTCGCAAGTGAACATAACTAACAAAAGTTATGGCCCAATTTTGAATTTTGACTTTTGTGGAGGTGTTAGAAAAAATCAATATATTGGTTATTATTGTCAATGATAAAGAATAGATAAAGAAATAAACTATAATTAAATAGTAAATGTATTTGGAAAATATAATAACTGCTATGAAGGATACATAGAAAAATCAAATCCAGACTTGTGACATGAAAGAGACGATGCAATGAAATTATCCACACTTTTGAACATTGCGTACTTACTACTGTACTAGCGTTAACCAGCTATAGCTTAATTGGCATTGGATGAGAAGATAAGATTTGGGTTTGAGGCCATACGTTTCAAGTTCGAATCTGATACCCCCAAGTTTTATTGCAGGGGCCTTCGAACAGCTGGTTTTCCCCTGAAACTAGAAATGGTGGGCTTAAGCTACCTAGCGCTATCTTCGATAGCGAGTATATGAGGCCACCTTTTGCCATTGGATTACCCTGTGTAGCTGGGCTTTTATTTATTGACCGTTGAGGAAAAACACTATACTAGCAAATGTAATAATATCAACTAGTGAGATTCTCGAGCATGACACGGTGGACATTCGATTTCGGTTTAGTACTCGCTATAGTTACGATACCAAATTTGAATATAATTCCGTTTTCAACAAAAAAAAATTATACCAAAATGCGAAGAAAATTACACTAAAGGCACCTGTATGTTCCGTATATCATATAAAATATATGAGTGAAATTGAAACTACAAAATTAGTAAAATAAATAAATAAACAATATTCATATACCATCACTTTTAATATATTAAAACAATAATAATAATAATAATTTTGAGTCAACATGCCGAATTAGAATGCTGCAACTCTAATTTAAAATATAGAAAAAGACTCAAATACGTGGTATTCTAAAATTATGAAGTCCTAGGAAGGATATCAAACGAATTCTACGATCTTTTATTTTAGGTTTTTATTTTTTGATTTTTAACTTTTAGATTTTAGAATTTTTGTTTCAGATCATTGTGTTTTTTTTATTTGTCATTGTGTTTTTTCGTCATTGTGTCTTTGCGATTCGTTGTGTTTCTTAACCTCAACACTATTTTCCGATTCATTATGTTATACTCTTCCTAAATTTAGGAGACTGTATAAGATAAATCAACCGTTAAAATATAATGATGAAGCATAGATAGTTAACAAAAGTAAATAATAAAGCCATCAATAATGGGATCTGCGTAATTTCCACGAACATCATGCGAGCGTTTGTCACAAACTCATAGATAGGACCGGTTCGTTTGTATGGTGTTTTTAAAGGGTTAATACGTGATGAAGAACATGGATATTTTTTAGATATTCAACAACATCGACTGCGAAATGAAAGACAAACATACAATGACCAGAAATATCAATAACGAACATCAAAATGATGTCTTTTGTTACTATAGGGCATAGCATAATGGTACAAAATGTTGGAAATGCGTCCCTCCCATGAGGTTGAGGTTGAGGGTTATAGTCCTATAGCGGACAAAATATGTAGATTTAGGAGTATAATTAGTTTTTCTTTTTAACGGCAAAATGTGTAGATGCAGATTTACAAAGCTTTATTAGGTAAATTTATTAAAAAGCTTATACATAATTGTAAAGGTAATGTATTAAGTTAAACTATTAATAGTTAATCGTAATAGATAAATCCGTTTTTTCAAATATATATATATATATATATATATATATATATATATGCCAATAATGCGTAATGAAATGATGTTTGTGAATGATATAGATCACAGAGGATATTGAAGTTTATAAAGATGATCATGCACGTTAAATAGGTGACAGGACACGTTTATAGACATTTTCGAATTTATGCATTGTGGACCCTCTAATGAAATAAAAGTTTTTTATTTTTTATTTTTAAATAATCGTTAACATGTTGTGTGGTATGTGTTTAATAAAAGAAGTTTGGACCACATGCTGTCAACATTTTTCTTAAATTTGATTCTCAAAATCTAGAAGTTGGACCAGATGTTTATGAGAGAAATATCTCTCTTAGTAAGCAAATTGGCTCACGAGTCATTAAAAATTTGGTTAAAAATATGTATATAAAAAGCACAAAAGGTGTTTGATAGGTTAAAAATATGTATATAAAAAGCACAAAAGGTGTTTGATGATTTTGATCGCATATAAAATGTTTGTTGATATGACTAAGCTTTCTTTCAGCTAGGGCTCTTCGATGTGCCATTGAAAAACGTAAATAAGCGGTTTCGTGGTACTCAGTAATTCTTGCTTTCTCGTAAAACGGGCATATTAAAAAGCTATGATTTCAATTTCAGAAATTAGGATCATTTGGCATGGAGGCTGACTCGTGACACTTACTTTTTTTGTAATACACGTAACTCTTAAATTTGATTAAACTTTACTGGGTTGTGGTGTTACAGTTTGATAACGGGATTGGTTAAAAAGGGGTTTGATAGTTGTTAATGAACCGATTATATTATTTTTGGAAATGCAAGATGAAGGGGGATAAAAACCTAATTATTTAAGCATAGCTGGTGTACATTGGCCTTTTAAGCCCGGTTCACATTTATGGGGGTCCAAACCAGGGTGCTAAAAGAGGGCCATGAGACATGAGAGTTCATAATCTGGTCCTAATAAAAAACTTGTGGAGTAAAACTATTATCATGAATATTTTGTAATCATGGTTATTGCTTAAACCGTAATTAACTAAATTAAACCGGTCAAACTCTTCTTCGTTAAACTACTCAAGTTGTGCACTTTTTTTTAAATATTTTGTCTTTGGTTGTAATTTGTTATTTAAATGAGAATTATGAAATTTTATGACCATTTATTGATATATTTTATAAAAAGAGTATAAAAAAAGCTTTATTACTTTCGGATAAAATCTTTTTTTTTAACTATAATTAGTTTCAAGCTCATTTATTGTTCGTTCTATTTTTTATCTTTTAATAAAAATCGGTTGGCCCTTTACTATACTTGTATTTTTGCAAGTTTAGCGGTAGCACACTGGTTTACAAAGAAAAAACGAATATGTATTTTGATCTGCGTTAAACAAAAAACTAATTTTAAGTAGAAATTGTGTGAACTACTTTCTGTGTTTATACATAGTGGTTGTCTAATATATGATAGTTAGAAAGAGAATAGAAATTATTACGGTTATATAACACTTTATGTATTACAGTTAAAACAAAAAAAAAAGAATTGCATAAGAGTTTATTATAGTTATATCATAAGTATGGTTGCAAAAGTCCCGCCTAGACTCCGAGTACTCGCTACAAGGCTAGCAGACAAACTGAAGCCCACTTGCAAACCCATATCTGAAGTTCCAAGCTAGCAAGCCAAGCCCAAGCTCAAACCCATATCTGAAGTTCCAAGCTAGAAAGCCAAGCCCAAGCTCAAGTGCAAGCCCATATCTGAAGTTCCAAGCCACAAGCCAAGCCCAATCTCTACCAGCCTAATTGTTTTTCTCTTTTATACTTCAGGACATTGCCATACTTAGTCCACATCAGCTCCAGCCCACCAACATGTTAAAACCACAAACATTTCATGTTGAACAATTAATTTTGATATAAAACTATAAAAGTAATGTTTGCTAATGAATTGATAAGGAAATAGTAATTTCAACAACTCTATTGTTAAAAAGTGGTATATTTATTTTGTTAAGTTCTAACATGTTGTATAAACTTTCTACAAGCTTATATATATATATACATATATATATATATTATATATATATAAACGAACATATAAATACAACTTAAATTTAAATTTAAAGAAGAAAAACATAAAAAAATAAATAAGTAAACTGAATAGGACCGATGTTCTGAGCATCCTTGTCATTGAGTGCTTACAAATTGAAACGACAAACAAAACGACATCGTTAATACTATTATTTGTGTGTTGAAAAACTGAAAATCATATCTATTTACGTAGAGAGATTACAGTGAAAGGAATAAACCTAACAACCTATAATAAAATTAGCCAATCAATAATAATATAAAATATCAATATCTATCTTAGTATTCGTTTCATAGAAGGAACGTAGAGAGATTACATTGAAAAGAATAAACCTAACAACTTCTAATAAAATTAGTCAATAATAACATTAATAATGATAAAACATCAATAACCATCATCTTAGTATTCATTTCATATACGGCATAAATCATATAATAATCTCGGATAGCAACCAAGCATAAATGGTAACGACCAATGGTTGATTGTATTAATATTTTCATGGAGATTATTTATGATTGGTGGCACGTGGCATGTCATGGAAAAGTAAATATTAACAATCTATTGCCTTTTATGTGGGACTCTTTCTTCCTTTTGGTTGGCAAGACTCGATCCTAACAAGAGGCCCCTTTGCAACTTGCATCATTCCATATAAATATTAACAACACTTCCAAAATAAATGTGTCTTTGAGTTCCTTTTTTAACAGCAAATTTAGATCGCTGATAGATTACGAGAGTATCATCGTATCATTAGTGAAATCATCTATTTATATCTATCTTCACTAGACAATAATGCATACATCAATTCAGAAGGAAATCCAATAAATCTAGGAAAATCCCTCTTATGTGAAACGAACCCATAACCTTAAGGTTCCTATTATTATCACACTCTCAGGATACCACCAAGCTTTAAAAGTAAGAATAAAGATCCCATACAAAGTGTCTTATCTTACAAAATGTAAGAATAACATGGAAAAGTAAAAGAATACGGTGACATTTTCGTAATTATTTTACTCGTAATTACCCTATAAGATCAAAATTACCTTACAAAGATCAAAATTACCCTACAAAATCATTTGTAGAGTAATTATAATACTCTACAAAATTACCCTACAAGATCGTTTGTAGAGTAATTATGATACTATACAAAATTACCCTACAAGACCATTTTACAAAATTACCCAACAAGATCAATATTACCCTACAAGATCATTTGTAAAGTAATTTTGATAATTACTCTATGAGTAAAATAATTACGAAAATGTCATCGCGTTTTTTTTTTAATTTTCAACTCCATTCATACGTGTTGTACGATAAGATACTTTGTGTTTGATCTTTTGTCTTAAAACTAAATATTAAATATTTGATGTAGTTTTGGTATTTCATTTCATTTAATTTGTAATATTCTTTTTTACAAGTCAACCATAACTTTACCTTTGATCTACAATATATCTAATTAAAACACTTTATCATTAAGCATTTTCTTTTTCAATTTTTTTAGTTTGATACATTGTTAAAAAGATCTATTGACTTATATGTTTCTGGATAAATTAGTAGAAACTATGGTTGTTTTATTAACTTTAAAAAACTATATATATATATACTAATGATTCATATAATTGATATGTAATGAATATGTGTTCTACTTACAGGGGCGGATCTACCTTAGGGGAATGTGTAGCTTTCGCTACCGCTTGGCGCTCCGGCGGTAAGGTAAATTTTGGAAAAAGTTAACGTTTTTTTGATTTTTTTTATTTCGTTATCATTTTTTTTATAAAACGTTACGGCTACGAAAATTTTCTAGATCCACCACTGTCTACTTAATGAGAGGATTGTAACAAGTTAACATGTGTTTATATAACAGTTAATACGAATGACATATCGGTTTAAAAGGGGACGACAAAACCCAAAATGTCAATTGGGTTATAAATTAATAAACGTGGCTTTGCTTCATTCAAAAAGTCACCAACACATAATTGATTATAAGATATAAAGTACAAATATGAAGATGATTTGTACTATGTGAAATAGACGTCGACAAATATGTTTTAAGAGTTTCCACAAAGTGTTGAATTCCGGATGCCCCTCCTCCCCATTCTCATAAAATCGAATTAACCGAAACCAAGTAACCAAATTAACCGAAACCAAAACCAAATAACCGAATTAACCGAACCGAAAAAACCGAATCGAAGCAATAACCGATGGTTCGGTTATTGTTTTTTGATAACCGAACTTTAGGTTTCGCTTAATCATATATCTAAAACGAAAATAACCGAATCGCTTAGCCAAATATAACTTTAGGTTTACGGCCCACTAGATTTTTTTAACCTTTTAGTCTAATTAAGGGTCCATTAGTGTTTGTTTTATTATTTACATATGGTCAATTACCAATATGTATGTGGTATCTATATAATTTTGCAAGTTTTATATTCATGAGTTTATCTACATAGGAGGTCGTGAACTTGATGCTTTTAACATTCCAACGCCATAAACTTATTGTAGAGTTTTATTAAATAAAACTTTGTTGAAAAACTTATTTTTATTATGGAATGATGTTGTTTTGGATTATTTTTTTAGTTGAAATTGTATTTTTATGAAATTATAGGGTTAACTAGTTAATTTGGTTGAACCATCCGGTACATTCACATATCAAAAATTCGATATCTCAAAGTTAATTAACATTTGCAAATCTTCTCCATTTTTTATAAAAATTGGACACAAATCTAATATGTGGAAGGAAAAGCTTGGAACAAAAGATCATAGACTTAGAATATACACTTGCAGAGATATAATCATTTTGGGAAGACTCAAAGGCAAACAATCATCTCTACCATCATATTTTTGTATAACTGGAGTTCAAGTCTCTTCAAAGTGGTCCTTTACTTGTAAGCAACAAGCTTTTCAATCTTGTATAGTGGGTGCAATCACTCCTGGGCAGAGGGTAAAATAGTCTTTATATATATATTTTTTACAGTTTATTGTTAAATTGTGTTTTCCCCTTAAAGTTACTAAACTTGTATATATAACGACGATTTTCTTGTATTAGGCTATCGCACTCTCCAAATTGAAGAACCATGTTACCCCATTCTGGCAAGACTATGTTGTCTTAACCGGGCCTACGCTGGCTTCAGAGTTTGGCTTGGGCATTCCCCCAGAAAACCATACCGCTGATTGCCACTTGACAGTCGTTCTGCCACCACAAGATTTGATTTGATGTCCGCCACTTGACAGTCGTTCTGCCACCACAAGATTTGATTTGATGCGTCATATAAACTGAAAAAATAATTAAATAGCAAAAATAATGATTATTTACATCGGATAGCAACTTGTAAAAAAAGGAATTTTTAAAATTTTTATTTTATTTTTTATTTTTTATTTTTTTTCTCCAACAAAAAGTGGTAAAACTTAGCCATCAAAAGATATTAAAAATAACTCCAACTTATTTCTCAATTGGTCATTCAACTTTATATATACTCTCTAGAAGCATATAACATTTAATTTATGCGAGTTATTTAATATCTTAGAACTAAAATTTGTGTTTTTCTTTCAACATCAGCAATGTATGGATATTTTTTTTTAATGAAAACGATGCCGTATATATGTATACTGTAATGTTGTATGTATATGTATTTAAATATTTAATACACATTAAAAAATAGGGCAATTATGTTTGCAATTAAAAACACATTCAAGTCATTTTATCAAAATACATCATGAGGGTACTAACTAACCAACTCATAACTTAATACACCTGTTGTTTAGTCACATGTCACAGTAAGATACACTAAATGTTAGGTACACGTATCACACTCAGGGACGTACCTATCCTCAGTCATGGGTGGAGTGAGCGCATCATTTGAAAAGAAATTAGTGTTTATTTTAAGCAAAAAATCCGACCACAACACTTGAAAATATGGTTGAACGTCTCATCCCTACTCCCAGCAAATAATTTCTAGGTCTGCCGCTGATCGCATTTCGTCATTGTGGCATGGTGAGAAAACTTATGGGTCCTTATATGGCCATAACTGCTTTCATCGGTCCAGCTGACCAATTACTCCAGAGTCATAGTTAGACAGTTAGTGCCATAACTTATGGGGTCCTTATATGATTGTTATATGGGCCATAACTGTTTTCATTGTTATTTCCTCCACTATGATTGTACTATTTGCTTAAGCTACGACTAGAAAGTATAAATATTAGATAAAATACATCAGTTAGCTGGGCTGGGCTGGCCATGATGATTCGTGTATTCTGTTTGAGCTAAAAAACATGTCTTAGGCCTTAATTAATTTGGGTAGTTGGCTCACTGAAGGTCTAAACCTAATATCAATGGGTTAATAACTAATCTAAACAATAAGAATAGTTTTGTAAGTGGGTCTATGTTGGTGTTTGTATGGGTATACCCTATTAAAAATTCTTTTTTACATATACATATCTGGTTTTTTTTAAATAAGGTGCCCTTCGAAATATCGGATCATGGCCGGTGGTCTTCCCCGCCCACCCCCAGGGCCGCCCTTGTTAGTTAGGGTTTGTATTAATTATCATGACCATGATTAGTATTAATAGAACAAGGGTATGACTGGTTCAGGGTTAAGAACCTTTCTCGGCTCAGAGCTTCCTAGATATCTTCTAAGAATAACAACACCGTTAGCCTTCACGCAGAAGGGGGGCTACTGCGTTTGGACTCCCCCGTGAGAATAGGTGAATGGTTCTCAGGAAATAATATTGTGTAAGAGAATAAGGGTTGGAGAGTTTTGGAGTGAATGTGAGTACCTTTTTCAGCTGCATGGAGCACCTTTTTATAGGCGGGAGGGACTTACTGCCCAAGAGATCTCCTATCTCTCGTAAAGTTGAACTTGTTGGTGTTTACTTATGCAGATAGTCTTGCCTTTTTTGTGAAAGCACCCTGTCTTGCGATAACCTAACCGAGAGGGGGCGTGTGAGTCCGTCCATACACAACTTTAAATGCTTTTAGTTTAAGGTCACATACCTGTACTTTTCTGGTCTCGTTATTTGTGATATTACTGTAACGAGATGTGGGGCCTAAGTGTTAAGCTTCCAGACTATTGTTTCCCGTTGGTGGTATCCTAGCTTCGCTGAGTGGTGGGTTCTGCGTACCCGTCATAAATTAAGAAACAAGGTTCAAGATGGCAATGAAGAATGAGAGATGCGTATAAGAGATGGTAGGGATGAGCATATGGTACTTGGTACCGGTATTGAATTTCCCGACCAAATTTTTTTCGGCATCGAATCTGTACCCACTTTTTGGCTTTTCGGTACCGGTACTTTCAATATCGGTAAGGTACAGTACCGGTATTTTACCGAATTTTACCCTTGAATACCGGTATCTATATTTGACGAAATTCGATACCGGTATTTTAGTACCGAGAAATTCGGTACCGGTACCAAGCTCATCCCTAAGAGATGGTCTTTATTACACAAGAGAATGAATGTCATGGCATGTTTAAGTAACACTGGTTGGTCCGAGTTTTGACCATTCATGTCTGGTTTCAGACTCTAATGGATCAAGAGATCGTCTTCTTCAAAAATCCAGTATTAATGGTTTGACTGTATGTACTAGATTGGGTTGGTTCGCTGCAAGTCCTGTACAAATTACTATCACGCTATTCCCAAGTTCAGTAAAGAGGGAAAAGAAAAGAAAGTAAAGGGAAGAAAGGAAAAGAAGAGAAAAGAAAAGAAAGGATGTCTGTCCTTCTATTTCCTTCCAAAATCAGAAGGAAAGAACAACTAAAGAATTTAGCCAAGTTTTCCTTCTATTTCATTTCTTTTATTTCTTAAATGAAACTCAGGAACATAAACGTATTTCAATTTTCTTTCAATTCCTTTATTTTCCCTCCTTACGTGAAATCGAGAATAGAGCGTATATGACTGGCCAAGACCAGTTTTTATCCACCTTGGTTGTGTAAGACAACTTATTCACAATAGATACAATACATTTTATCAAGTATTATCTGGCTAGATGTTTCAAAATATTCAACTAGAGATGGAAAAACATAATTTTAACTCAGTTTTTCATCATCTTTAAAACATTCATGATTGTTGAGCAATGAAGAAAAACCAATATGTTAAAAGAATGGGTTGGTCAAACACCGAACCGACCTAAAGGGCTGATTGTTTACCTCTTAATGAGACTCTTAATGGTTCAGACCTCTTACTGGTTCAACATTTTATGGTTCAGACTGTTTGTGTCGCGAGCAGATATCTAAATGGTTAAGACATTTGTCTCTGAATGGTTAAGCATTATACTGGTCTGAATGGTTAAGACCTCTAATCGGAATTGGTCAAACATTTTCTCTGAACGGTTAAGCATTATACTAGCTCTTAATGGTTCAAAACTCTTACTAGTTTAGCACTTAATCAATCAGAAGTTTCCAAACAACCCATAATTCATGTTTCTGTTTCCTTTTAAGTTCAATCCTTATAGGATAACTATATAACTTTTAGTAATAAAATGGATAACTAGTGTGATTAATCGCACTTCGTAGTGGGTTTTCGAAGAGTACCGATTTCCAGTTACATATTTTTATCATAAAAAAATAAAAAGATTATAAAACATTTGGAATATCCCTAATGTAACTATTTCATAATTGAAATGCAAAACAAAATGTCCTCAATAGTTTTTTCTATAATAGTTGCTCAAACATCTAATTTTCTGTGGAACAACGACGTTCTTATGTTTGGCTGTCGTACTCCTTAAATTAGAGACCCATGTTACACCATTCTGGCCAAACTATGTTGTTTTAACTAGGCTCACGCTAGCTTTAGAGTCTGGCTTAGGCATTACCCAGAAAACCATACCGCCGTCTGCCACTTGACAGTCATTATGTCACCACAAGAGCAGAACTCTGTAGCATAACACACGGTGGGATGAAAACTCAGGTGAGCTCGGGATTCTAACCGACAATCTCACAGAAGACCTAACTCAAATCTTTAATTAACATAAGTGGAGGCTGAACTTAAGATCTTTAGCGATAAATCCAACACTTCTACAAACATCAAAATACAATTTATTCCATAAAAGCTCAAAAAATTATGAGAGCAAAAAGGGTATGAAAATGGACAAGAACAAGACGCTATAAAGTATTGTACCTTCTGTTGAGTTTACAGTACATTGGTGTGTGGAATCCAACTGGTTACACTGGAAGACTCTGTCTTGTCAGACCGCCCGGTCCACGAAAAGTTGGGCTTTGACGTCAGCCGGCCCCCTATGTTCCTTTTTAACACCTATCAATTTTGAACCCTTTACATATTACCCCCCTTACTTATTTCATATTTACCAAATTTATCCTCCAATGCACCATGCCAAATTGCCAATTGGCATCTAGAGGTTGTGTACACCACCCACTGTTTCACATGCCTTTCCTTTTCTTTATGGAACGTTTCCATCAGTGTTATGATATTTATAAGTTTATGTTCACTATTTTTCATAGATTAAAATGAAAGTATATATGTTTAAATCATAGGTAAATTTCATCAAATTTAATCAAGTGATTCTGTTTACATCCATTTTTTTACCATTTACATCAAGTGATGTCGTATTAATAAATTCAAATTTATGTTTTTCTTTTATAACTTCTGATATTTAATGTTTTATTAAAAAACAAATATGGTTTGTGATGTGCTTGTTTTTATCTATGTTTTAATATGAAATTTATAAACACGGAATATAAAATTTATAATGATTTATAAAACGTTATATTTGATACGAGTATGTTTTTTTATGAAATTTATATCAAAACGTAGATAAAAATAAGCACATCACAAAACCGTATTCTTTTTTTAATAAATATTATATATCGGAAGTTATAAAAGAAAAACACAAATTTGAATTTATTAATGTCGCCTCACTTGATGAAAATAGGAAAAAGTTGGGTGTAAATTGTAGGAGCCAATTTAATCTTTATAACTATGGTCATAGAGTAATTATTAACCCGGAGTTTATAACAAATGCAAAAACAAAATAGTCCCTGAGTTTAAGTCACTTTTCCACTTCAGTCAAAAAATAAAACTTTTTGTATCTGAGTTTCTAAGGTTTTATTTTTGTTGTCATTTTTTATCTAATTGGCAAAGTGGGTTATAAATTCTTGCCATCTCCCTATTTAAATTATGGAGTTCCTAATGGAATTCAAGCATAAAATGACGGTTATACCTTCCATTTAAATGAGAAAACGACAAAAATGACATAAATTTCTTACTCAGTTTGCTAATTGGATGAAAATAACAATAAAAATGAATCCTCAAGGACCAAATACAAAAAAGTTTCATTTTTAGACCGAAGTGGCTAAAGAAACTCAGAGACCATTTTAGTATTTTACTCAATTTCAATGTAAATTAATCACTGATTGATTACCGCATAAATTGTTGTGTTTTCTTAGTTTTTATACAACTTTAATTTGATGGGATCATGATCGATATGTAAGGCGTGTTGTGCAATATATGAATTTGTGAAAGAGAGAAAAATAAAGATAAATATGAAAGTGAAGAAAGAAAAAAGATTTGAGAGAAAATGAAATGTAAAAATAAATTGAAGTGTTTAGGTATGGTGCATTTAAGTTCTTTCATATTAAGTTGGAAGGATGGCTAGTTTTTATGATATTTAAACAATCAAGTGTTGTATATTTTAAGGAGTATTTTAATTTGATATTCAGAAATGCTTTTAGTTATGACTTGTGTGATTTTAAACTTTTGTGAGATGTATTTTGTGAAACTTTTTCTTGAAAAGACAAGATGTTCTATAAAACATTTGGACATGTGATTTTTTTTTCTTTTTGTGAATTTGGGTTGTTCACTATTTTAAACAATGACCCCAAATGATTGAAAATGGAAAAGTTAAATTCGTTAGTTGAAACAGTAATTTTATCTTTTTGTAAATTTTAGTTTTTTATAACATGTTATTTAGGTTTTATTTAATAATATATAAAATTTAAAATATAATTGTGTTTTGATCTAAAGTTCGGTTTAAATTTTATTAAAATCAGAGTTATATTAATAATAAAATACTTTTTAATATTAAACGAAAGAATAACAATTTGTTTTGGGCATGGCTTATTTTTCAATAAAATTTATAATGAAATGTAGAATTTATAATATATATACACTTTTTTTAAATTAAAATTGTTATTGAAAACAAATATATGTTAACAAACAAATAAAATATAACATTGAATTCCTTGTCTAAAATAACACAATCGACATTTTCAATTTTTAAGCATTTTGAATTCAATATTATTTTAGTGTTATGATTAATTGCAAAATAAATGAGAAGGATATGGATTGATTTTAAATTTGAAGGGTTGAGATTAGTTTTGAAAAAAAATGAAAATGATAAAATGAATATTCTATATTTTTTGAATTTCTTTCTCAAATATAAGGATATGTCAATTACCCCATAATTTTAAAAGGTTTATAACTTTTTCATATCATATCTTTTTAAAAAAATCACTATAACAACGAGCGTTTTTTATCTTTAATATGAGTATAATATATATTGTTATATACAAATAAAATAACAACACCCGTACCCAGTAAGTCTCACAAATAGCATATACAAATAAAATAAAAATATACTTTTTAATGGGTTTTCTGTGTATTGTGTTTGTCATCTAGGTTTTGGTCATTACGTTTATACTAAAGTTTCTATACATTATGTTATTATCAAGCCAACAACAATGTTCTTTGAGTTTTGTCTATCATGTTTTTATTATCAGAACATATAACACAATGTATGACACAATTAAAATAATGTTATATTAAGTTTTCTATATATTGTGATTGGTTATGATTATTGTGTTTTTTAACTGGGTGAGTTTTCTATACATTGGGTTATAGGTTCTGGTCATTGTGTTTAGTCTGCCACCCATTATGTTTTAGTTTGTTTTCCATTGTGTTTTTTTCCTGTTGTCCATTGTGTTTTAATCTGTTATCAATTGTATTTTAGTCTGTTGTTCATTGTGTTTTAATCTGTTATCCATTGTGTGCTTTATCTGCTGTCAGTTGTGTTTTTAGTCTACTTTCCATTTTGTTTTTAGTTTGAACCTTATTGTGTTTTACGTTATGTTTATTGTGTTTACGCAACTGAGTTTTTGTTTTTTTAAAGTATAACAGTAGGTACTCATACTAAAGATAAAAAGACATTCAGTTTTATGGTATATATTTAAAAAAACAAATGGGCGTATAAAAGGTTACGGACGTTTATAAAATGTGGGCAAATAACAAGCGACTTGCATGTGTATTGATTTTTTGTCTATTAGGACGAAACCATCATTTCCTCTTGATTCCTTATTAGACACTTGCACTCTATAGTGCTTTCTCACTTTCCGAATTTGGATATGGATTTCTAAAAATTTTGGATAATCAGATTATCCGATATCCGATAACTAAAAATAAATAAATATATATTATATGTTTAGTTTGAAATATAGTAAAAAAAATAAAAAAAATCAGCTTAAGGTGTGGATTTTGAATGTTTTTTTCAATGTTGGATATTTGGAAAACCTAATACAGGTTTAGTTTTAACCTATCTATGAAACAATTTTTTTTTTATAAATTCGGATATCTGAAATTTCAGATACGGATTCAAATATTAATATTCACTGTCTGAAATTTCTGGATCTAAAAATCAAATATCCGAAACGCCCTAGTTTTAATGTTTAAAGATTATGTAATTTCTTTACAGTATTTACATTTATAGTTATTTGTTTGTTTATATCATCAAATTTTAATACCCGGATCATTTATGGTAATTTAGTGTGAGGTTTAATGAGAAACATTAAAAAAGTTGAAAATCTGAGAACAATGTATTTAAATGCTAAATATATCTTAAAATTTCAATTTAAAATGCTAAAAATTATTTCTTTTCGTATTTTATTCCGAGCTTTAGTATATAGAGATGTGTAAAAGCTATTGCAATAAAAAATCATTTTTTGTAAAAAAAATATCTTTTTTTTACTGTTTTTAAGATTTTTTTATTAAAAAGACTTCTACAAGTATTTATATTACATGTTAAATGCTTGTTTACATTTCCTCACTTTTTTTTATGTTCCTCGTTGAACCCTCACTTGTAATGGATAAATCATATCTCTTAGCTAAAACACCAAGTTTTAAAAAGAAAATATTTCATTCCATAGACAAGAAGAATATATTTTTGGTTAGTAAACAACCGATATCAATCAAATTAGAGTAAATTGCACAAAACATCCTTTATGTTTCCCCAAACTTGCAGGTTTCAACCTTAATGTTTAAAAGTTGCTAAAAACAGCCTTTAAGTTTATTTTTGTTGCGGGTTCAGTCCTTTACAGCTAACCACGTTATTTTCTTCAATTAAGTTCCCTCACATGCATAACACGTGAGGGTATAGTCGTCATTTTGGTTGATCTTCCACCCACGTCAATTATAAGAAAAAAGAATATTTAAGGTTTAACCTATTTTAAAAAAATTCTAACCGCAGGGACTAATGTGCAATAAAACTAAACTTTTAAAAACCAAACACCCTCTTTTCCGGTCTTCTTCTCCGGCGACTTCGCCGGATTCCGGCGAACCCGAATTAAGATAGGAATCTTGTTAAGCTAGCCCACTAAGCTGTAAAGGTTAACACAGATTTTGATCATACCAATCAAACTCTTCAGGATTATCATCAGTTGGAAGAATCGGCGCCTTATTCGTATCAGACGGAAAAGACAAACGACTCTTCAACCCTAGATACTTCTCGTGGAACTCCGATGCCGTCAAATCAGAGAACTTCGTAACACCGTGTTCAGTAGTCGGATCCAGCAACTGGTGACGCTTAGGACGCCGCAAGTTAGACTTAAACACTATCAAACGGTAATCGTGCTCCTCTGTAGTCGCGTACGTTTTACCAAACTTTGTTTAAACTAGGTTAAAACTTAAATATTTTTTTTATAATTGAAGTGGGTGGAAGATCAACCAAAATGACGAATATACCCTCACATGTTATGCATGTGAGGGAACTTAACTGAAGAAAATAACGTGGTTAGCTGTAAAGGATTGAACCCCCAACAAAAATAAACTTAAAGGCTGTTTTTAGCAACTTTTAAACATTAAGACTGGAACCTGTAAGTTTGAGGAAACATAAAGGATGTTTTATGCAATTTACTCATCAAATTACCAACCTTGGCCCATTGTCGTAATCACATTACGATTCTACAGAATAATTTTGACCAAAAGTTTCAAAATACAAGTTGGCACTTACTTTTTTAAATAATTAATATATTCTTCTAAAAACTATTTTGATTACGGATATATATGGAATTACGCTCGGAAAAAACACCATATCTTTTGGAAAAAAAGAAAAAAAAAAACTTTTTTTTCAAAATATACGTGGCTGATAAAAAAAGGCTAACATATTGTCTCATCTAACAAAAATAAAAATAAATATTACATCACTCAGTCTCAATCTAACTTTAATGTTTCAAAATAACACTGTTTAAATAATCATTAACATTTAATAAAACTTTAGTTTTTGAAAGATTAAAGTGTTATTTTTAAGTTTATATAATTATTTAAACTTGAAAGATTAAAGTGTTATTTTTAAGTTTGAATAATTAATTAAACTTAAAAAAAGTTTAATAACTAATTTAACATTAACCAAAAAATTATATAGCATTTAATTTTCTAAGAAAATATGAACGTGAAAACACAATTACTTTTTATTTCTGTAAGCCCAAAAATACATTATATTTGAAAAAACTATTAGGCTTAATCCATAAAAGTAAATAAAAAAAAATTAAAAAGACATACACATGAAATGACCATCTGCAAGAATGTTGGTTCTTTTTCTTGAGATTTACCAAAGAATAACACATAAACAACTATTTTCCAATCAACTCCTATGGAACCCGACTTGACCCGACTCATAAAATCAATTTCACATTTCAAAATCAACATAAAATCACCAAAAGAAAAAAAAAAAGAGGGGAATATTTTTCCAAAAAATAATTCTCTACTCTATTTTCATGCCGATTATTCAAGGTCTACGGCGTGACAGTTGTGGGTGAGTTTCGGGTCTCGGTTGGAGGTGTCTGACCGTCGGATCCCTTTGACGGGTCATCCGATGATTGTCTCAACCCGTCATCCGTTTCAGCCCGATTCATATCTTCCATCATCCTCACCACCTCCTGCATCGATGGTCGCTGATCTGGCACAGTCGATACACATGCCATCGCTATTTGTAACAATTGAACCATTTCCTCTTCAATATTTTGATACCTCATTAACTCCACATCGAAAACCTCGGCGGTCCACTCTTCGCGCACAACCGATTGAACCCATCGCGGCAAGTCGATCCCTTCCTCACCCAATGACGCTTGGTTTGGCGCTTTTCCCGTTAAAAGCTCCAATAGCAAAACCCCAAAGCTATACACGTCGGACTTGAATGTCACTTTTCGGGTCTCAAGTATTTCCGGGGCCCGGTAGCCCGTGACCCGATTGTTTGGCGAGCTTGACCCGCTAAAGAGCGTGTTGAGCCCAAAGTCTGACACGGCAGCATCTCTACCGGTGTCCTGTCGGAGGAGGACGTTGGATGATTTGATATTGCCGTGAACCACTTTTCCGGCTACATGTAAGTACGCGATCCCTCTCGCGGCATTCAATGCGATCCTCATCCGATGATCCCAATCGAGCGGCGTTCGACCCGAGCCTCTACTTCCTGCAAAATAAACATGTTTCACACAACTTATTGTAATGTACATACATCAATGCCTTGCATGTGTAACTAATTATCAATGCATCTACTACTTGTACCGTACAAGTCATCAATGCATATGTAGGGTCCACAAAGGGGAGAGTGAGAATGAAGGAAACCAAAGGGCAGAAAAGGAAAAACATTCTCTTTATCATGATTGTCAAGAAGTGGAAACCAATGTGGAGGGAAACATGGGGGGCGTGTAGCAATTATTGTTTTTTAAAGGAACTTAAGTGTAACATTTACAACTCACATGTTGGTAGCCCACATAGATATCATGCGCCAGGATGCGTATTTCACACCACATGCCTTTTGTTAAAAAGCGAAAAAAAAAAAAGAAAAAAACATGCTCCCGACAATCACGTATATTAGTACACTTTAACACATTAAAAATTTCATTATATTAACTAAACAAAAATTATAAATTAGCTTCCAACAGTACATAATTAGCTGTACAGTATCTTCAAATTTGGTAAATTAAATCAAAATTTTAAATACTCATCAAATAGAATGTGATTAAAAATAAAAAATTTAAAATTTAAAAATCAAGATCTTTACTTCTTTTCTGTTCCACATGTAGAATGTCCTTATCTAAGCAAAATGTACAACTACTTATGCATGATATACATACATGTCTTTAAATTAGGTTGAAGCTAGATATTATTAATTGCAATGAAGAACAAAAAGAGTGACAAAAATAATCATAACAGGTATGCAACACAAAAAGGGCCCCCCTCTTTCTAGATGCAAAATACAAATATTCAAATCATAAGAGTACAAGTTCCTAAGGATAAAAATGTAAAAAAACCATTAGTTATAGAACTCGTTAGGCGCTAGTCGGTCGATGAAATGAGGACTAGCGATTAATCTGGATTAATCAGATCGGACTTTTTATGTATAATTTTAAGTTTTATACATCTATACACATATTTTTATACATAAATTTTTTTAAGTAGACAAGTATTCACCAAAATCTGGCAGGTTTTGGCCGGAATCTGTGATTTTTTTCGATTTTTACCGACTTTTAGCTGGCCGACTAGCGATTAGTGGACTTATTAACGAAAAATTAATCAGTAAAAGGCCGACTAACGATTAATCGACGCGATTTTTACAATAGCATTTTGCACACAATACTTTTTCCAATAGTTGCATGAAGTACAATTGGGTATAGCAATATAGCAGGCAGCAGGCATTCACGGTTGTACATTAATCCTAGTGAAAGGTTGCTAAAAGGTATTCAACTTGTACACAATGCATTAACACTTGTACCCTGCAACATATCCTAAATCTAAAGCTTCAAACCCTAGAAAATGTAGATGACAATGATTCTAAAATCATAAAAAAAGGATGAAGAGATTATTATTACCATGAAGAAGAGCAGATAAGCTTCCAGCAGGCATGAAATCAGAAACAAGCAATTTCTCATCCTTTGAATAATAAAAAGCTCTCAACGGAACCACATTTTCGTTCTTCATCTTCCCCAAAACCTCCATTTGTGCCTCAAACTCCTTCTTCGTCACCACCACATCCTTCAACCGCTTCACCACCACCGTCGTACCTTCCTCCAGCACCGCCTTGTACGACGTCCCTACGCTACCCTTACCTAACACCTCCGCCGATGCTCGTAACAAATCCTCCAAATCGAAGCTGTATATTCCTCCGTCGAAGAACACTAGCTTGTTTCTCTCACCTTCTGCTGACGCTCCGGTGACGTCATCCTTCGATGACGACGTTCCGGCTTCTGTAACCGCTCTGGTTGCTCCTCCGGCTGCCGGAGTTTGCACTGGTGGTTTTGGAGGCTGTTTCGCTTGTTGATTACGTTTTTTCCGTAGGCAGAGTAATAGGATTAGTAATAGTAGAGCGAGGATTAACGCAGATCCGACTGCTATAGCGACGATTGCGCCGGTGGAGAGCTTTTTAGACTTTTTTCCGACTGGAGGAGATGAAATCGACGACGGAGATGGCGCCGGAGACGGAAAAAACGAGTTGTTACACGGCGGTAAAGGATTTCCACACAGATTTATGTTACCGGAGAATGCAGATTCCTGAAATTTAGCTAACGATTTCGGAATCGAACCGTTAAGTTTATTATTCGCTAGGTTTAAATCGGATAAACTCGCTAGGTTTATACTCGGAATCTGACCGGAAAAACTGTTGTTCTCTAACCTAAGTTCAGTTAACCGTTTCAAATTGTTAACAGAAAACGGAATCTGACCGGAAAACTCATTACCTGAAAGATCTAACCGCTCTACAGCACTCATGTTCGAAACACTCGCCGGAAAATCACCGGAAAACTTATTATTCTGCAAATAAACACTCCGAATGTTACCTAGATTCGCCAAATCATCAGGAATGTTACCGGAGAGTCCATTGGATCTGAGAGAGAGTACACGGAGTTTCGTTAACGTTCCGATTGTGTTCGGCGGGATTTCTCCGACGAGTCTGGCGCCTGGGAGGCGGAGGATGATGACGGAGGAGTTGGTGGCGTCGCAGGTGACGCCGCGCCAGTTACAGACGGAGTCCGATGAGTTCCATGAGTAGCGAGAGTCGTGTGGAAGCTTCGAGATGAAGGTTTGAAGCGCTTGCTTTTCCTGAGTCAGATCGGATGTGACTCGGTGGTGGTGAAGGGTAAAAAAGGAAAATAGAAATATTGTTACGAACGGAGACATTGTGAGAAATGAGAAGTGAGAAATGTAGATACGGTTAGGTAGTGGTGGCTATTTTGGAGGTTTCCGGCGACAAGCGGCCATGAGAGAGAGATATAGAGAGAGAATGTATGGTTTTTAGAGAGAGAGAGATGAGAGTGATAAAAGACGAGAGGAGGAGTGAGGTGTGGGAATATAATATTTGTTAAAAAAAGAAAAAGAAAAAGAAAAAGGGTAAAACAGTGTCGTTTTGCTGGCAACCAACGATTAAATATGAAAACGCTCCATCCTTTTATTATTATCTTTAAATAAATCATGTTTATTTACACTTGGAGATTAATTTACTTTTAAGGAGGGAGTGAATGTTGAAGGCTTAAATATGGGGTTAATGGGTATGGTGATAATGTTAATATTTATTTTTGTATTTGGAAATTAATATTGTGTTTGTCGTGTAAATGAGTTGTATCTTAGTATTCTCAACTGGTCGGAAATTTAGCGACCAACAAAAATGGTCGGAAATTTAGCGACTATATTTGCGACCAAGCCCAACTCGGTCGCAAAAACAGCGACCAAGCCCAACTCGGTCGCAAATTTAGCGACCAAGCCCAATCGGTCGCAAACTTAACAACCAAAACAAAAGCAGTCACAAATTCAGCAACCAAAACAAAATTTGTGGCAAATTTCGCAACCGAGTTTTCTCGGTCGCACAACAGTAGCAAATGTAGCGACCAACTTTTTTCGGTCGTAAATGTAGCGACCTAAAAAATCGGTTGTATAACAGTCGTAAATGTAGTGACCAATTGAAAACGGTCGCAAATTTAGCCACTAAAATAAAAACTGGTCGCAAATCTAGCGACTAAAAAAATTCTGTCATAAAATGATCGCAAAGTTAGCGACCGAAACAAAATTCGTCACAAATTTAGCGACTTTTTGTGTTGTTAAACAGTCGCAAATGTAGCGACCGAAATTGTTTTGGTCGCAAATGTAACGACTGGAATTATTAAAGTCGCAAATGCAGTCACTATTTGTACAAAATAATAAAAGCTAATAAAAATGAATTTAACTAGGTTGAAAAACGGACGCAGAGACCAAACTCGTTTTAGTCGCAAATACGAACACTGTTTTAAAAAAAATAAGATATATACAAGAATTAATTTGGTTGAAAAACGGCCGGAAATAGCAACCGAAATTATTTCCGTAGCAAACATACTTGCCAATTTTGGAAAATATTATAACAAAAAATATAAGTTAAAGTTGTCACAAAAATGGCCGCAAATATAGTTACTTTCGGTCATTCGGAGTCAGTATCGATTAATGAGGAGTAATTCAAGTTATATTAGTCAATTACGTTTAACTAGTTTATTTAGATCAATTAGGGGCAAATAGAGAAGATTATGAGAAATTATTCGTAGTTATGATCAATTAGAGACAATTAGGATCGATTAGATACAATTAGGTATTAATTAGTGTTAATGATGGTCGATAATAGTTAACGAAGGTGAACTAAGTGCAATTAGGGTTAGTTAGGACCAATTAGGGGGGGGGATAGTAGATCACGGGAAATTAGTGTTATTAGTCGGGGATCATTAGCTTTAACTAGTGCTAATAGTGGCCAATTTAAGTTACCGATGATCATCATTTTCAGTGAAGGCTATTTTGTGTGATTATTCGTCAATTATGACCAGTTAATGCCAATCTGGATTAACATGGGCAATTAGGGTTGATTATGTTTAATATAGGTCATTGATAGTCAATAAGGGTCGATGATAGGTAATTAAGGCCAATTGGTGTCCATTAGGGTCAATAGGGGTAATTTAGGTTGACAATGCTTAATAATTAACAAGGATAAACTAGAAATAGTTATGGTTAATGGTAATACATATATTAACGTGATATAACTCATTATGGTCTGTCAACCTTATGAGGATTTAATATAACTTATTGCCATTTATCATTCAATTTGTTTCATTAGGTCAACCATGGTCAACAATGATATTCCTTGGTATCTTGCAATTATGGGCAATTAGGGAAGATTGTGGTAAATGAGGGTTAATAATGGTCATGGCCACCAGTTAAGATCAACGAGCGATAGTTAGTGTATTAGTCAATGGTGGCTAATGACGCTAATATTATTTAGTTAGGGGAAATCAGAGCCACTTGGTTTCCTTTGGGTCCAATTAGGTCAATAAATGTTAATGGTTACCAATTAAGGTCAATTATGGAGAACAAATTTCAATTGGAATCAACCATGATTAGTGATCAACAATCATGGTTACTTATGGTCACTGTAACATCCGTAAAAAAAAAACGGGTTTTCAAAACCCGCTTCGTTTATTAACCGAACATCCAGTTAAAATTTTCGTTGCATGTTTAGGGCTCAAACTAATTTTAAACAATAAATAATTAATAAATATATTAGAATTTAAAATCTATAATTGAAAATTAATAATAAATAATGAAATAAAAATTATTTGCAGACGCCGGGTTTCGAACCCGGGTCACTCTCAAGACCAAACACACTTCACACCACTCCGCCACACACACTAGTTGTGTGATTTCTGAAACAAAAAAACTCTTATACGAAAACTCACAGAGTCACCGGTTTGAACCAAGTCTGTAACCGCCGAAACTGACTCAATCATTGAATCCGGCGGTTGACTCCGAAATCAGATAAATGTAATTGACGATTAACGTCAGTTATAACCGAAACCTTAAAGCCTTTCATTCAAAATCGTGGAAATCATAACCGAAAAAAAAATTTAAATCAAAGTGAAGACCGCCACTGGCTATAAATACTAACTACAAGCGCACACTTCCAATCGTTCACGAAATCTCTGCTCAAAACCTTTGTTCTGTTCGCCGGAATTCCCTTCAGTCGCCGGAATTTGTCTGCATTTCGCCGGAATTTGGTCACCAGAAAACCGAAAACATACCAGTCTTGACACTCTATAAATACCGACCAATTCACCTCAATTGAACTGGCACACTTTCTCAATCATCACTTATAACTCTCTGAAAGAACCCTCTGCTTCAATTAGCATCGCCAGAATTTTTTTTGTGTCACCGGAGGCATCACCGAAGTATCACAACCATCTCCGTTTCGGTATAAAATCATCTCTTTTGTTCCTGTGTTGTTTATGTTTTGTTAAAAGAATCTAACTATCGAATTCAAATAAGTTTTATAATTACACAGATGATTTAGTATCAGTGGGTTCAAGTGTATGAGGAAGATGAATTGAAATAGCATATAAATATAATAAAAACCGGAATAATAACCGGGTTAGACACACAGTCCAGTGGTGGACTGTGTGCAATTTTAAAACACTAGTCATGAGTTCGATTCGCGTATGTGTCCGGTTCCAACGCCATTAAAACGTTTTTTTTTTCTAACTAAACAGAACTCTCACAGTTGATTGTTAAATATAATATAAAACGTATAATAGATGGGTTAGACACCCAGCCCAACTGGTTGGGCTGGGTGCCAAACAAATCAAAGGCACAAGTTCGATCCCCGCTCTGACCAGCCGGTCAGACGATTTTAAAAACATTTTTAATTAAATAAAATTCTGAATAATCTAAATAGTATATAAATATAAATAAAATCAGAAATATTTCGGGTTAGACACGTAGCTCAGTTGGTAGAGCTGCGTGCACGCGTACGGGAGGTCACAAGTTCGAACCCCACTCAGCAAACAAACACAAAGTCCGAACCGGTCAAACAGTCAAAGTCAACGGTCAACTGGTCAACGGTCAACTGGTCAAAAAGTCAAAAGTTTTTATTTTCTTTTTATTTATTTATTTTATTTAAAAATCAATTAAAAACATTTAAAAATAATATTTTCGAAGTTAGAAAATTTCCTTGAACTCACAAAATAAACCTAACAATCCCATTAAGAACACTAATTAAAAATATTAATCTCAAATAAAAGTTTATTTATTTATCGAACTATTATGTTATTATTTAGGTTAGTTTCCTTGCCGATTAAATCCAAATTCGTGCGCATTCATCATCAATCCAAGAAACGCACCCACAGTGAGTGAATTCTTACAAATTCCCCTTTTTATTCACGTGTTGGGGTGTATCATGTGTCGCTTAATTTAATTCGCTTATTCAAACTCGTGCTATACCATTATAAGATCTAAATTTAGAATGTAAATATTGTTTGTTTGCGATGTATTACATATTGTCAAGTTGTATGCAAATTATTTGTTAGGCCCATCAGTTCCTCGTGGGAGACGAGTTAAACAACGCGTGCCTCAAAACTCATTCATTAGGCCCATCAGTTCGTTGAACAACGCGTGCCTCAAAACTCATTCATTAGGCCCATCAGTTCCTCGTGGGAGACGAGTTGAACAACGCGTGCCTCAAAACAATTAATTGTTGTATGTGTGTGCAATATTTAATATTATGTGTTTTGTGAATAAATTTACATCAACATTTACTCATATGTGGTTATGCACTTTATTTTATAATCAATACAATAAACACGTTTAAATGTTTTCATAGGATTCACTCGCCAACTTTTTGTTGACCCAAAAACCATTTTTACACATGATACAGGTGGACAGGATGAAACAAGGAACACATAGGAAAGTGCCTTAGAAGAAAAATAATGAAGTCTAGAAAGATGTATAGAACATGTTGTACTTGTATGATTTGATTGTATGACCTTCTTTAAAATTGTAATAATAAATATGAAACATTATAATAAATGTCATGAGCTTTGATGAAAACCCAATCATGCCCCGATCACCTTTTTCCGCTGCGGGTCGGGGTGTGACAGATTGGTATCAGAGCTTTTGACTATAGGGATATAGGATAGGTTATTAGACCCTTAGAGCCTATACTATAGTTGATTAGATTTTAATTGTTTATGTGGTTACATGCAAACTCATGATGTTTATTTATTTCATATTTATTACATACACAAATGCATGCAAACACTTCCAATATTATATTTTGTGATACATAATGAATTATACTTACAGTCAAACATACATAATTACATACACATTCATCATACATATTTCAATGTTCACATATTCAAATCACCTTGATACTTCCGTTATTCAAGATTTTGTCGCATTTTTCATTTTTCAAATCTCATCAAAGTGAGTTCTGCGACGGGCGTGTAGTAACTGTATGTCACACCCCGACCCGCAGCGGAATAAGAGTCGGGGCATAATTGGGTTATCACCAAAGCTCATGATGTTTACTAATATGTTTCATATTTATTAAATTCAAATTACATCTCAAATGTTCAAGTCAAATTCATACAATACAAGGAAAGGAAAATTAAATAAACAATCCAAAATCTAAACTGTTTATTCTTCTAGGCCGTCCTATATGTTTCTTGCTTCAACTGGATCACCTGTATCATGTGTAAAAATGGGGGTTTTTGGGTCAACAAAAGTTGGCGTGTGAACCTTGTTAGAAAACATTTATTATTGATTTCATGTTGTATTAAATATGGAAAAATTGTGCAATAATCATATGTGAGCAAACGCAAATAAACATACAATAATAAACCATAACAAACCATAACAAACCACCTTGCATGAGTATATGACATGAATGATAATGTATATGTTGGCAACGTCACGTTCCGCTCATAGGTAATGGGGAACGGACGGCCTATGATGATGTATGTGCGATCAAGGCTCAATCCAACGGAGCCGATCGTATGTTGGCAACGCCTCGTTCACGCTCATAGGTAATGGGGAACGGTTCCGCTCATAGGTAATGGGGAACAGACGGCCTATGATGATGTATGTACTGAAAATGATAAATTTAATCTAAACATTAACCACACAAACAGTTGATACATATTGAATACACATTTGATCATTGATATGATGGATGCACAAGTGTTTAAATGTAATAAATAATATGACACATGATACACCCCAAAAACGTGATTAAAACGGGGAATTTGTAGAGATTCACTCACATTGGGTGCGTTCGTTTGATGATGTTGAATGCGCAACGAGTTTAGAGGGTTGATCGACGAGGAATAACTAACCTAAATAATAACGAAAAGGTACGGTAAATAAGTGGATTTTATTAACAATTTTAATAGGATTTTTAGATATATTTTTGTGAGTTTAAGGTCATTTTCTAACTTTAAAAATATTATTTTTAAGTATTTTTAATTGATTTTTAAATTAAATAAATAAATAAAAATATAAAAAAATGTTGACTTTTTGGGTTGACCGTTGACCGTTGACCGTTGACCATTGACTTTGACTGTTGACCGGTTCGGACCTTGTGTATGTATGCGCTGAGTGAGGTTCGAACTCATGACCTCCCGTACGCGTGCACGCAGCTCTACCAACTGAGCTACGTGTCTAACCCGAAATATTTTTGTTTTTAATTATATTTATATACTATTTAATTTATTCAGAATTCATTTATTTTAAAAAGAAATTTAATTATGTCGAACCGGTGCTCATAACAGGTCTCGAACCCGGGACCCGTTGTTTAATATTGCACACAGTCCACCGCTGGACTGTGTGTCTAACCTGGTTAAAATACTGGTTTTTATTAAACTTAACATCTTACAGCGAATTAATACGATTCGATTTAAAAAAAGAACATTTTTATTTCAGAGGATAGGGTCGTGTCAGGGATCGAACTCGAGACGTTTGTTTTGTTTGCGCACACAGTCCACAGCTGGACTGTGTGTCTAACCCGGTTTAATATCTTGTTTTAATTAAACTTATACCTAATGTTCGACTTCACCTTCTTCGTTCAAAAACACAGACAACGATTTATTCTACTGTTCTTGTTTAATTCGATTGACGGACATATAAATGATTAAAATGAAATGGATAGAGAAGGTTTTGGGAATGAATGTACCGGAAAGATGATTTTTCTCAGAACTCCGGCAAAGTCGTCGGCTCTGTTTTATGAACTCCGTCTGAGCGGACCAATTAACAGTTTTGATTAACTAATTGTGAAATTGAATGACTAAACAAGAGTTATCAGAGAGTTTAGATGCTCATACCGATTCACAGCGTGATTTCGGAATTTTCAGAAATTTTCTGGCGGTTGCAGATTATCCGGTATCGTCGCCTGGAACCGATTCTGGTTGAAGGTTTTGAGTTAGTATAAGTCTAACAATAGATAGAAGATGAAAGAATTGAGAACTTTACCGTTTCGATGAATGTCACGGTTTTCCGGCGAAAGTCCGGCGATATCAGAAAGCGTTTCCGACGAACAGAAAATAGAGCGAAAGTGAAATTGGAGGTTCTGTGAGTGTTTCTGAGTCGTGAGATGATGATATTGTTAGTGAAAATCAGGAAGTAATTGATTTCGATTTTCAACTCCAAAAATCATATGAATCGAAGGAATTAAAGACTGAATTTATTAAAACGTGGGTTGCAAATGTTTCATCGGTTATAATCAGTAATAGCGAACACTCAACAGTCTGGACAGTTGAAACCCGATGAGCGGTTTCAGTTTTGGCGCAAACAGATGATTTCACGGGTAGAGTTAAGTTTTATTTGTTTCCTTGTTTACACAAAAGAACTAAGTGGCGGAGTGGTTAAATGTTTGCTGATTAAATCTTCCGGCTGACCCGGGTTCGAAACCCGGCAGCCCCTTTTCTTTTTTATTTCATTTATTTTTACTTTTTAATAATTATAGTTTTTAAATTCTAAAATGTTTATTAATTATGTATTGTTTAAAATTAAAATTAACCATAAATACGCAACAAAATTTTATAACTTGATATTCGATTAACAAACGAAGCGGGTTTGGAAACCCGTTTTTCGACGGATGTTACACTGTAAGGGTACAAGTACCGGTAGTCGGAACGTCCTGTCTAGGTTGGCATTCGTATAAATCCAATATAACGGACCAGTTTGCCTACCTGGGGACTAACGATGAGAGTACGAAGGACCTATTAGGCCAAAGCATGCCACACCAAACGTCGTTCGAACTAACCCCACTTAAGTTGTCACCGTGTCCACACCTGGATACATTCCGAATATCATACGTTACATACATATTTCAAGATTTTCTCCGGGTTTTAGTGTACGTAACCAGGCTAACACATGCGAACCATATGAAAAACCCGGTAATCATGGGGGCCCACATGATTACGAAGGTGAAGTATGGCGGCATGCAAGACCCAATTACGAGCAGAGCCCAAGACATCCTATGGATGTAGTAGATTTATTATTCTATATTTATTTTATGAATGTTCATTTCTAAATACGACACATGACCCCTAAAACGTCCAACTCATACTCTTGATATGTATTCCTTGTAGATGTCTTCTAATCTCGCTCGTAGGGAGATGAAATCAGGAAAAGCCCGCGAGCGCATGGCTGCCCAAATCGCTCAACAAATGGCTGCCGTAATACCCAACATTGTAGTTCAAGTTCAACAAGCCCTTACCGCTAATCCCGTCCATCAAGAAGATCAAAATGTTGTCAACCCTCCCCCAATTACCACTAAATGCACCTTCAAGCATTTCAAATCCTTCGACCCTCCAAAATACGAAGGAAATGAAGGTGTCACCGCTCCCCTCCATTGGTTTGAGGAAATGGAAAACACTTTTCTAAATTGCGATTGCCCCGATGATCGCAAAGTGCGATATGCTACCGGTCGTTTACTTGGAATAGCACTTACATGGTGGAATACAGAGAAGGCCAAACGAGGTGTTGAAGATACTATGACTTTGACTTGGGAAGAGTTGAAGTAAATCATGACAAGACGGTTTTGCCCAAGAAGCGAAATCAAGAAATTGGAGGATGAGTTCTATTCTTTGAAACAAAAGGAAGGCGACCACACCACATACAACAAGAGATTCCTTGAGTTAAATCAAATGGTCCCCAACTTGTTCACTCCCCTCTATCGTTTGATCGAGCACTACATCCGAGGTCTTCCTTCAAAAATTCAAGACTCTGTAATAAGTACCACACCTGCAACTTTGGAAGCAACAATGGAGTTAGCTACAGAGCTCACCGAGAACCGCATACGAAATAAGGACTTCAAGGAGGAGAAGAAGAAGGATAAAGCATCAACTGAAACCTCAAACTCCACCCAAACAGAATCCCCTACTCAACCCATTTCTAAGAGAAAACGAGATGGGCAACTTTTCGCTGTCACCCAACGCAATCAACCAGCCTCACAAGCCGTACCCCTCCAAGCTATCCCAATCACTCAAGTAGCACCCAACTCAACTTACCCAAATAAGAAACCTTACTTTGGACCTCACCCTCAATGCAACACCTGTTTTTATCACCATCCATCTACCTTACCTTGTCGACTATGTGCGAATTGTGGACGCTATGGTCATTTGAGCAAGGTTTGCCGCACCCCTCAAAACCAAACCTCACCCCCTGCTCAAAACATGATCCAAACATATCAACAACCCCAATACCCATGTTCCCATATGTTCGAGCTTGTTTTAATTGTGGCGACCCTACCCACTTTAGAAACACGTGCCCTCGATTGGTTAACATCATAAACGCCCAAGCTCAAGCAAACCCAGTTAACCAAGCAAATCAAGAAAACCTAACCACTAGGCCACCAGCAAGAGGAAGAGTTTACAACATCAACGCCAATCCTGTTGAAGATAATGACGGCCCAAACGAACTACCCAACTAGCTTTCTTCACCAAAAATCAAGATTCAACTCCAACCGCTTAGTTTTTATGTTTTCTTTATGTTATCTCAATTTTCACGTATCTCAATTATAAATTGGAAATTTATCCAAGAATCTTAATGCGAATTACTATTTCAGTTTTGTTTTATACTCATTGATTTAACATTCATATCATCATACATCTCAACGTATTTCAATCTCATCATTCAAAGAAGTTGGGTTGTGTCTCACTTCTACATAGACTAACCTCTCCATCATAACAAACGAGAGAGGTACTGTCATCATTCAAACATGTATAATATCAGAATTAAGACTCAAGCTTTGGTTGTTGTGTTTGTTTATGTTCTAGAGTCACATAGAACTAATCATAACTTACTGATAAAGCCAATGAAAATATGAAAAGAATATGGTGGATACGCCGCTGGTACTTCCTATATATAAGTATTCTTGCCAAAGGATCAGAGGCATTGTCAGGCGGTTATGAGAAGTTCCATGTAGGTTTTAGTGGTAGAAGTTTTGTTTTAGGGTATAACCTTATCTTTCCAAACGTATCAAAAACTCATATGCATAAAATCATACTTAGTCAATCAACTCTGTGTATCCATGTTCCGTATTCATACACTTTAGGCAGCAAAAAGCGATTCCTGTAGCCGGGTATTCAACCCTTACTAGGAACGTTACCGCCTCAAATAAGATTTAAACTCTCACCCTTTTCTAATTATGTAATTGTCAAATTAAAACATCCTCCCTCCAAGTCAAATATACCACTACTACTTAAATTTCGGGACGAAATTTCTAAAAGTAGGGGATACTGTAACATCCGTAAAAAAAAACGGGTTTCCAAAACCCGCTTCGTTTATTAACCGAACATCCAGTTAAAATTTTCGTTGCATGTTTAGGGCTCAAACTAATTTTAAACAATACATAATTAATAAATATATTAGAATTTAAAATCTATAATTGAAAATTAATAATAAATAATGAAATAAAAATTATTTGCAGACGCCGGGTTTCGAACCCGGGTCACTCTCAAGACCAAACACACTTCACACCACTCCGCCACACACACTATGTCACACCCCGACCCACAGTGGAAAAGTGACCGGGGCATGATTGGGTTATCATCAAAGCTCATGACATTTATTATAACGTTTCATATTCATTAATACAATTTAATTGGAAATTTACAATCATAATTACATCATGACCTAAACATCAATCTAGGCTTCATTGTTTTCTTCTAAGGCATTTCCTATGTTTTCCTTGCTTCATCCTGTTCACCTGTATCATGTGTAAAAATGGTTTTTGGATCAACAAAAAGTTGGCGAGTGAATCCTATGGAAAGCATTTGAACAAGTTTATTTAATTGATTATAAAATAAGTGCACAACCACACATGAGTAAAAATAGATATAAACTTATTCACCAATCAATTAATATTAAATAATGCACACATGAACAATAATGGACCGTTTTGAGGCACGCGTTGCTCAACTCGTCTCTCACGAGGAACTGATGGGCCTAATGAATGATTTGCATATACTTGACAATATGAAATACATAACTACAAACAATATAAACTAAATAATACACACATGAACAATAATGGATTTGTTTTGAGGCACACGTTGCTCAACTCGTCTCCCACGAGGAACTGATGGGCTTAATGAATGAATTTCATATAAGTTGACAAAATGAAATACATAACCACAAACAATATAAACAATCTAAGTTTAGATCACAACATGGTATGGCACAAGTTTAAATAAACGAGTTAATTTTTGGTGACACATGACACACCCCAAAACGTGTAATTAAAAAGGGGAGTTGTAAGATTCACTCACAGTGGGTGCGTTCGGTTGATGATGTTGAATGCACATGAAGTGGTTTTAACCACGAGTGAAATTAACCTAGATAATGGCATTATGGTTCGGTAAGTAAACGGATTTTATTAATCCATTTTAGTAGGATTGTTGGGTGTATTTTTGTGAGTCTAAGGCTATTTTCTAACCTTAAAAATGTTATTTTTAAGTATCTTTAATTGATTTTTAAATAAAATAAATAAATAAAAATAATAAAAAAATGTTGACTTTTTGACCGTTGACCGTTGACCATTGACCTTTGACCTTGACTGTTTGACCGGTTCGTATGCGTGTAAGTGTGCGCTGGGTGAGGCTCGAACCCGAGACCTCCCGTACGCGTGCACGTAGCTCTACCAACTGAGCTACGTGTCTAACCCGAAATATTTCTGTTTTTAATTATATTTATATACTAATTAGATTAAACAGAAAATCCTTTATTTTTAAAAACGATTTTAATCCAAATACTCGGTGCGCTCCACAGGTCTCGAACCCGGGACCTGTGGTTTAGGTTAACACACAGTCCACCGCTGGACTGTGTGTTTAACTTGTTATATAAACCGATTTTATTATACTTATATACAAACTAAATATTTTCATTTCTGACTTAAATAAAAAGTTTAATAATCGTCCGGACCGGTGCGGTAGCCCGGACTCGAACTCGTGACCTGTGTTTTAAACGCGCACACAGTCCACCACTGGACTGTGTGTCTACCTTGGTTATTATTCCGGTTTTTATTATACTTAACAACTATCTGAAATGAATCCGGTTCAGTAATAAAAAGGAACACTTTTATTAAAGCGAGGGTGCGCGGAACAAGATTCGAACTCGAGACGTAAGCGTGTTTTATGTGCACACAGTCCACTACTGGACTGTGTGTCTAACCCGAGTTATATCTTGAATTAAATTAAACTTATAGACGACGGACACTTCGTCTTCTTCGTTAGATTTTAACCAGAATCGGAAGTCCGACTGGTTCGAAGATTAAATCATGTTCGTTAGTGTCTGGTGGTTAATTACATGTGAGATTAAATAAAAAGAATGAAGGATTAAGCGTAAGGTATACCGACTGGACTCCTCTGTTTCTCCGGCGAAACTCCGGTGACAGCAGGAACTTCCGGCGACTTGTGTCCTGCGGCAGAGAGTCTTCAGAAAGCTTGAAATGGATGTGGGTGACTTCCGTATAAGCTATGGGGGTTCAGCAAGGCTCAGAAGTGAAAAACCCGGTTTTCCGGCGATTTGCAGGAGATTTCCGGCGAGTGAGTTTTCGTCGGGTAAGGGTGCGGTTTTGAGCGAAAAAGCTTGCAGAGGTTCGAGGAGGTATTTATAGGGCGGGACATCGACGTATAAATTCGGATTTCAGACTTGATTCAAAGTCATTATGTTTTCCGGCGGTTATAACTTGCGTCGCGGGTTCAGACATCGGTTATAACCGATGTAGGTTTAAATGTTTACGTTAAGACTTGAAGAAACCGTCCAATCTCGCGAGATCGCCGGGATTTCCGACGACTGCAATTTGGGCGCGTCGTATTTGAATTTGGGATTTATTTTATGTATTAATTGTTTCCAATATTTAACAAGAATCATTAGTGGCGCAGTGGTTGAATTGCTGAGTGTTAAGTCTGAAGTTGTTGGCTGACTGACCCGGGTTCGAAACCCGGCAGTACCATTATTCATTATTTTTAACAGTTTTTCAAATAAAACTTTTATAACCCAATATACTTATTAATTATGTATCGTTTAAAATTAATTTGGAGATTAAATAAGCAACGAAATTTTTAACTGATTGTTCGGTTAATAAACGGAGCGGGTTTGGAAATCCGTTTTTTGACGGATGTTACAGTATCCCCTGCTTTTTAGAAATTTCGTCCCGAAATTTAAGTAGTGATATATTTGACTAAAAAAATGATGGTGTTTAGTTTGGCAGTTACATGCTTAGAAAAAGTAAGGGTTTAAGTTTTTGTTTGAGGCGGTAACGTTCCTTGTAAGGGTTAAGTACCCTGTTACAGGAATCGCTTTTTGTTGCCTTCGGTGAAAATATTGATAAGCAGAGTTGATTCGCTAAATATGATATTATGCGTAAGAGTTTTGATATGTTTGGAAGGACATGGTTATATACTAAAGCAAAACTTCTAATACTACAACCTACATGGAACTTCTCGTAACTGTCTAACAATACCTCTGATCCTTTGACAAGAATACTTATATATAGGAAGTACCAGCGGCGTATCCACCATATTCTTGTCAAATTTTCATTGGTTTTATCAGTAAGTTATGATTGGTTCTATGATATGACTATAGAACATAAATAAACACAACAACAAATATTTGAATCCACATTCTGATAGCATATATGTTTGAATGGTGACAGTTCCTCTCTTGTTTGTTATAATGGAGAGGTTAGTTTATGTAGAAATAGAACACAATCCAATTTCTTTAAATGGCGAGATGATATGAATGTAACACAAATTTCAACCAAGGCAATACTAAATCCTACATGGAACTTCTCATAACTGCCTGATAATGCCTCTGATCCTTTGGCAATAATACTTATATATAGGAAGTACCAACGGCGTATCCACCATATTCTTGTCAAATTTTCGTTGGTTTTATCCGCAAGTTATGATTTGTTACCAAGAAACTACTAAATCCTACATAGAACTTCTCATAACCGTCTGACAATGCCTCTGATCCTTTGACAAGAATACTTATATATAGGAAGTACTAGCGGCGTATCCACCATATTCTCGTCAAATTTTCATTGGTTTTATCAGTGAATTATGATTAGTCCTATGTGACTCTACAACCAATACAACAAACACAAGATACTGATAATGAAAAATGTCTGTGCGATCAAGGCTCAATCAAACGGAGCCGATCGTATTGCATGTACTGAAAATGAAAATGTCTGTGCGATCAAGGCTCAATCAAACGGAGCCGATCGTATTGCATGTACTGAAAATAATAAACAATAATCACTCAAACAATTTATACATGGAACCTCTCATAACCGCCTGATAATGCCTCCGATCCTTTGACAAGAATACTTATATATAGGAAGTACCAGCGGCGTATCCACCATATTCTTGTCAAAGTTTCATTGGCTTTATCCTTAAGTTATGATTGATTCTATGGGATAAAGAAAAAACATAAAACTAAACGATTGGAGTTGATTCTTGATTTCCGGTGAAAAGGACTAGTTGGGTATCTTCGTTTGGGCCGTCATTATCTTCGACAGGATTGGCGTTGATGTTGAAAACTCTTCCCCTTGCTGGTGGCCTAGGGATTGGGTTTTCTTGATTTACTTGGTTAACTGGGTTTGATTGAGCTTGAGCGTTTATGATGTTAACCAATCGAGGGCACGTGTTTCTAAAATGGGTAGGGTCGCCACAATTAAAACAAGCTCGAACATATGGGAACATGGGGTATTGGGGTTGTTGGTAGGTTTGGATCATGTTTTGAGTATGGGAAGAGATTTGGTTTTGAAAGGTGCGGCAAACCTTGCTCAAATGACCATAGCGTCCACAAGTTGCACATAGTCGACAAGGTAAGGTAAGGGGATGGTGATAAAAACAGGTGTTACATCGAGGGTGAGGTCCAAGATATGGTTTCTTATTTGGGTAAGTTGAGTTGGGTGTCACTTGAGTGATTGGGATAGCTTGGATGGGTATGGCGTGTGAAATTGGTTGATTTCGTTGGATAGCAGCGAAAAGTTGCCCGTCTCTTTTTCTCTTAGAATTGGGTTGAGAAGGGGATTCGGTTTGGGTGGAGTTTGAAGTTTCAGTCGATGCTTTATCCTTCTTCTTCTCCTCCTTGAAGTCTTTGTTCCGGATTCGGTTCTCGGTGAGCTCTGTAGCTAGCTCCATTGTTGCTTCCAAAGTTGCAGGCGTGGTACTTATTACAGAGTCTTGAATTTTTGACGGAAGACCTCGAATGTAGTGCTCGATCAAACGGTAGAGGGGAGTAAACAAGTTGGGAATTTAACTCGAGGAATCTTTTGTTGTACGTGGTGTGGTCGCCTTCCTTTTGCTTCAACGAATAGAACTCATCTTCTAATTTCTTGATTTCGCTCCTTGGGCAAAATCGTCTGGTCATGATTTCCTTCAATTCATTCCAAGTTAAAGTCATAGCATCTTCAACACCTCGTTTGGCCTTCTCTGTATTCCACCAAGTAAGTGCTATTCCATATAAACGACCGGTAGCATATCGCACCTTGCGATCATCGGGGCAATCGCAATTTAGAAAAGTGTTCTCCATTTCTTCAAACCAATGGAGGAGAGCAGTGACACCTTCAGTCCCTTTGTATTTTGGAGGGTCGCATGATTTGAAATGCTTGTAGGTGCATTTAGTGGTATTTGGGGGAGGATTGATAACGTGTTGATCTTCTTGATTGACAGGATTCCGGTAAGTGCTTGTTGGACTTGGATTACAATGTTGGGTATTACGGCAGCCATTTGTTGAGCGATTAGGGCAGCCATGCGCTCGCGGGCTTTTCCTGCTCTTATCTTCCTACGGGCGAGGTTAGAAGACATCTACAAGGAATACGCATCATGAGTATGAGTTGGATGTTTTTGGGTTCATGGGTCGCATTTAGGAATGAACATTCATAAAGTAATTATAGAAAAATAAATCTACTACATCCATAGGATGTCTTGGGCTTTGCTCGTCATTAGGCCCTACATGCCGCCATACTTCACCTTCGTAATCATGTGGGCCCCCATGAATACCGGGTTTTTCATATGGTTCGCATGTGTTAGCCTGGTTACGTACACTAAAACCCGGAGAAAATCGAGAAATATGTATATAACGCATGAGATTTGGAATGTGTCCAGGTGTAGACACGGTGACACCTCAAAGTGGGGTTAGTTCGAACGACGTTTGATGTGGCATGCTTTGGCCTAATAGGTCCTTCGTACTCTCATCGTTAGTCCCTAGGTAGGCAAACTGGTCCGTTATATTGGATTTATACGAATGCCAACCTAGACAGGACGTTCCGACTACCGGTACTTGTACCCTTCCAGTTACTACATGCCCGTCGCAGAACTTACTTTGATGAGATTTGAAAATTGTAACAAAATCTTTGAATAACAAAAGTATGAAGATGAATTGAATATATGAACATTGAAATATGTATGATGAATAGGTATATAAGTATGTATGTTTGACTGTAAGTATAAACAAATATGAAACAAATAAATATCATAAGTTTGTATGTAACCACCTAAACAATTAAAATTTAGGCAAACTATAGTATAGGCTCTATGGGTCTAATAACCTATCCTATATCCCTATAGTCATGGCTCTGATACCAATCTGTCACACCCCGACCCGCAGCGGAAAAGGTGACCGGGGCATGATTGGGTTATCATCAAAGCTCATGACATTTATTATAACGTTTCATATTCATTAATACAATTTAATGGGAAATTTACAATCATAATTACATCATGACCTAAACATCAATCTAGGCTTCATTGTTTTCTTCTAAGGCATTTCCTATGTTTTCCTTGCTTCATCTTGTTCACCTGTATCATGTGTAAAAATGGTTTTTGGATCAACAAAAAGTTGGCGAGTGAATCCTATGGAAAGCATTTGAACAAGTTTATTTAATTGATTATTAAATAAGTGCACAACCACACATGAGTAAAAATAGATGTAAACTTATTCACCAATCAATTAATATTAAATAATGCACACATGAACAATAATGGACCGTTTTGAGGCACGCGTTGCTCAACTCGTCTCTCACGAGGAACTGATGGGCCTAATGAATGATTTGCATATACTTGACAATATGAAATACATAACTACAAACAATATAAACTAAATAATACACACATGAACAATAATGGATTTGTTTTGAGGCACGCGTTGCTCAACTCGTCTCCCACGAGGAACTGATGGGCTTAATGAATGAATTTCATATAAGTTGACAAAATGAAATACATAACCACAAACAATATAAACAATCTAAGTTTAGATCACAACATGGTATGGCACAAGTTTAAATAAACAAGTTAATTTTTGGTGACACATGACACACCTAAAACGTGTAATTAAAAAGGGGAGTTGTAAGATTCACTCACAGTGGGTGCGTTCGGTTGATGATGTTGAATGCGCACGAAGTAGTTTTAACCACGAGTGAAATTAACCTAGATAATGGCATAATGGTTCGGTAAGTAAACGGATTTTATTAATCCATTTTAGTAGGATTGTTGGGTGTATTTTTGTGAGTTTAAGGCTATTTTCTAACCTTAAAAATGTTATTTTTAAGTATCTTTAATTGATTTTTAAATAAAATAAATAAATAAAAATAATAAAAAAATATTGACTTTTTGACCGTTGACCATTGACCTTTGACCTTGACTGTTTGACCGGTTCGTATGCATGTAAGTGTGCGCTGGGTGAGGCTCGAACCCGAGACCTCCCGTACGCGTGCACGCAGCTCTACCAACTGAGCTACGTGTCTAACCCGAAATATTTCTGTTTTTAATTATATTTATATACTAATTAGATTAAACAGAAAATCCTTTATTTTTAAAAACGATTTTAATCCAAATACTCGGTGCGCTCCACAGGTCTCGAACCCGGGACCTGTGGTTTAGGTTAACACACAGTCCACCGCTGGACTGTGTGTTTAACTTGTTATATAAACCGATTTTTATTATACTTATATACAAACTAAATATTTTCATTTCTGACTTAAATAAAAGTTTAATAATCGTCCGGACCGGTGCGGTAGCCCGGACTCGAACTCGTGACCTGTGTTTTAAACGCGCACATAGTCCACCACTGGACTGTGTGTCTATCTTGGTTATTATTCCGGGTTTTATTATACTTAACAGCTATCTGAAATGAATCCGGTTCAGTAATAAAAAGGAACATTTTTATTAAAGCGAGGGTGCGCGGAACAAGATTCGAACTCGAGACGTAAGCGTGTTTTATGTGCACAAAGTCCACCACTGGACTGTGTGTCTAACCCGAGTTATATCTTGAATTAAATTAAACTTATAGACGACGGACACTTCGTCTTCTTCGTTAGATTTTAACCAGAATCGGAAGTCCGACTGGTTCGAAATTAAATCATGTTCGTTAGTGTCTGGTGGTTAATTACATGTGAGATTAAATAAAAAGAATGAAGGATTAAGCGTAAGGTATACCGACTGGACTCCTCTGTTTCTCCGGCGAAACTCCGGTGACAGCAGGAACTTCCGGCGACGTGTGTCCTGCGGCAGAGAGTCTTCAGAAAGCTTGAAATGGATGTGGGTGACTTCGGTATAAGCTCTGGGGGTTCAGCAAGGCTCAGAAGTGAAAAACCCGGTTTTCCGGCGATTTGCAGGAGATTTCCGGCGAGTGAGTTTTCGTCGGGTAAGGGTGCGGTTTTGAGCGAAAAAGCTTGCAGAGGTTCGAGGAGGTATTTATAGGGCGGGACATCGACGTATAAAGTCGGATTTCAGACTTGATTCAAAGTCATTATGTTTTCCGGCGGTTATGACTTGCGTCGCGGGTTCAGACGTCGGTTATAACCGATGTAGGTTTAAATGTTTACGTTAAGACTTGAAGAAACCGTCCAATCTCGCGAGATCGCCGGGATTTCCGACGACTGCAATTTGGGCGCGTCGTATTTGAATTTGGGATTTATTTTATGTATTAATTGTTTCCAATATTTAACAAGAATCATTAGTGGCGCAGTGGTTGAATTGCTGAGTGTTAAGTCTGAAGTTGCTGGCTGACTGACTCGGGTTCGAAACTCGGAAGTACCATTTTATTTTTATTTCATTATTTTTAACAGTTTTTCAATAAAACTTTTATAACCCAATATACTTATTAATTATGTATCGTTTAAAATTAATTTGGGCATTAAATAAGCAACGAAATTTTTAACTGATTGTTCGGTTAATAAACGGAACGGGTTTGGTAAATCCGTTTTTTGACGGATGTTACACACTAGTTGTGTGATTTCTGAAACAAAAAACTCTTATACGAAAACTCACAGAGTCACCGGTTTGAACCAAGTCTGTAACCGCCGAAACTGACTCAATCATTGAATCCGGCGGTTGACTCCGAAATCAGATAAATGTAATTGACGATTAACGTCAGTTATAACCGAAACCTTAAAGCCTTTCATTCAAAATCATGGAAATCATAACCGAAAAAAATTTTAAATCAAAGTGAAGACCGCCACTGGCTATAAATACTAACTACAAGCGCACACTTCCAATCGTTCACGAAATCTCTGCTCAAAACCTTTGTTCTGTTCGCCGGAATTCCCTTCAGTCGCCGGAATTTGTCTGCATTTCGCCGGAATTTGGTCACCAGAAAACCGAAAACATACCAGTCTTGACACTCTATAAATACCGACCAATTCACCTCAATTGAACTGGCACACTTTCTCAATCATCACTTATAACTCTCTGAAAGAACCCTCTGCTTCAATTAGCATCGCCAGAATTTTTTTTGTGTCACCGGAGGCATCACCGAAGTATCACAACCATCTCCGTTTCGGTATAAAATCATCTCTTTTGTTCCTGTGTTGTTTATGTTTTGTTAAAAGAATCTAACTATCGAATTCAAATAAGTTTTATAATTACACAGATGATTTAGTATCAGTGGGTTCAAGTGTATGAGGAAGATGAATTGAAATAGCATATAAATATAATAAAAACCGGAATAATAACCGGGTTAGACACACAGTCCAGTGGTGGACTGTGTGCAATTTTAAAACACTAGTCATGAGTTCGATTCGCGTATGTGTCCGGTTCCAACGCCATTAAAACGTTTTTTTTTTCTAACTAAACAGAACTCTCACAGTTGATTGTTAAATATAATATAAAACGTATAATAGATGGGTTAGACACCCAGCCCAACTGGTTGGGCTGGGTGCCAAACAAATCAAAGGCACAAGTTCGATCCCCGCTCTGACCAGCCGGTCAGACGATTTTAAAAACATTTTTAATTAAATAAAATTCTGAATAATCTAAATAGTATATAAATATAAATAAAATCAGAAATATTTCGGGTTAGACACGTAGCTCAGTTGGTAGAGCTGCGTGCACGCGTACGGGAGGTCACAAGTTCGAACCCCACTCAGCAAACAAACACAAAGTCCGAACCGGTCAAACAGTCAAAGTCAACGGTCAACTGGTCAACGGTCAACTGGTCAAAAAGTCAAAAGTTTTTATTTTCTTTTTATTTATTTATTTTATTTAAAAATCAATTAAAAACATTTAAAAATAATATTTTCGAAGTTAGAAAATTTCCTTGAACTCACAAAAATAAACCTAACAATCCCATTAAGAACACTAATTAAAAATATTAATCTCAAATAAAAGTTTATTTATTTATCGAACTATTATGTTATTATTTAGGTTAGTTTCCTTGCCGATTAAATCCAAATTCGTGCGCATTCATCATCAATCCAAGAAACGCACCCACAGTGAGTGAATTCTTACAAATTCCCCTTTTTATTCACGTTTTGGGGTGTATCATGTGTCGCTTAATTTAATTCGCTTATTCAAACTCGTGCTATACCATTATAAGATCTAAATTTAGAATGTAAATATTGTTTGTTTGCGATGTATTACATATTGTCAAGTTGTATGCAAATTATTTGTTAGGCCCATCAGTTCCTCGTGGGAGACGAGTTAAACAACGCGTGCCTCAAAACTCATTCATTAGGACCATTTGTTCATTGAACAACGCGTGCCTCAAAACTCATTCATTAGACCCATCAGTTCCTCGTGGGAGACAAGTTGAACAACGCGTGCCTCAAAACAATTAATTGTTGTATGTGTGTGCAATATTTAATATTATGTGTTTTGTGAATAAATTTACATAAACATTTACTCATATGTGGTTATGCACTTTATTTTATAATCAATACAATAAACACGTTTAAATGTTTTCATAGGATTCACTCGCCAACTTTTTGTTGACCCAAAAACCATTTTTACACATGATACAGGTGGACAGGATGTAGCAAGGAACACATAGGAAAGTGCCTTAGAAGAAAAATAATGAAGTCTAGAAAGATGTATAGAAAATGTTGTACTTGTATGATTTGATTGTATGACCTTCTTTAAAATTGTAATAATAAATATGAAACATTATAATAAATGTCATGAGCTTTGATGAAAACCCAATCATGCCCCGATCACCTTTTTCCGCTGCGGGTCGGGGTGTGACAGTCACTGTCATTTGATTGAAGAGAACTTATCATTCAAAGAGAAACTTGGATCTATTCTTAATGGACACAAACGTACTATGCGTTGAAAGTGGGAGCGTAAAACGAATCGAATAGCGAAATTTTGAATTAGTTGAATTAAATTATTCAAAATTGTTGTTTTTCTTACTTGGATTTGTATTCGATTCTGATTATATGTTACATCATAAATTTCATACTTTGATGTGTTTATAGTTTCATACATATGGAATAAAGATTTTGAAGATATGTTTATGTTCTATTGTATCATAATCTCTTTGACCCGTCAATTGACCAAGTAAACGTGGTAATCAGGAGGTGCCATCTCAAGGGATTAACACCTACCTTATTACGATCACGTAGCCATGTTCGTCACGAACATTGGCTGGACCATAATGGTCTTAGCTCAAAGTCAAAGCGTTTTTACATCAACGCTTTGACATTGGCTTAAAGCCTACTAAGAAGGAAAGAACTGAGTTGGAACACTTACTAGTGAACCAAAGATGACTAAGAGACTCAGAGGAAGTCCCCAATAAGCTCAGGAACATCCAAGTGAGCAATAGAGAGAAGAAGAGAAGGATGAGCAAGTTGGGAGCTCACCCAACGTTGCTATTTATAGCAATGGGGGATCTATAGGATCAAGACCGATGTTGGGGGATGATTCCAGATGAGGACAAGTGTTTTTGGTCGTGGCACAACCAAGGGAGAGGGTGGCATGGCGAGCAAGGTGGCAGGCACAGCAGGCTGCCATGTTTCTGTTCCTGGCGACCCCTTACGGACCGTAAGGGGTTAGTCCTTGCGGTCTGTAAGGACCTCTGGTGTAACATTCGTCGAAAAACGGGTTTCAAAACCTGCTTCGTTTTATAATCAAATATTCAGTTATAAGTTCATTGCGTATTTATTGTTCAGATTATTTTAAATGATACATAATTAATAAATATTTTAGAATTTAAAAACCATAATTAATAAATAATAATAATAAGAAAATAATAAATAAACAGGGTAGCCGGGTCTCGAACCCGGGTCTCCCGCGAAGACACACACACACACCACACCACTCCGCCACACACATGTTTGTGTTCAGTTACTGAAACAAATAACACTTATAGTAAAAACCGAAAGTCAAAAACCTGTAAGTCAGCACTCAGAACTCGAAATCGCCGGAGAAAAACCGAAACTCCGCAAATGTTGCTACTACCCCTTGACTGAAACACGTTAACTGATTTCGACATCAGTTATAACCGTTCCTTAACATCCAATTTAGTCAAAAAACCGTTATTTTTTAGAATTGAAACCTTTGACCGTAAATTTTGGTCTCCCAATCGAAAACAAGCAACCTGTTCACCTTATAAATACTCACCCAAACTCCTTGTAAACATTTCGCTCAGAACCATACTCACTTCCTGAAGCTTTATTCCTTTCAAGCACGTCGCCGGAGATTTTCGCACTCGCCGGAGATTTTCGCACTCGCCGGAATATCATCGGAAAACAGAGGCTTTACTCCTAATCGGTATAATTCTCAACTCTTTTTGGTAATCCATTATTCAGCATGTATTAATCTTAATCAGTCAACCAGATTCTGTTTCAAACAATCTTCGGTCAGTATATGTTCTGTTTTTTTTAAGTGAAGAAGATGAAGTTTAATATGTGTACTAATATAATTAAAATCGGGTATTTAACCGGGTTAGACACACAGTACAGCGGTGGACTGTGTGCAAATACAAAACACACGTCCCGGGTTCGAATCACACATGTTTCCGACTTTCTGAAATAAAACCAACATTTTTAACTTATTCAGATCAATTCACAGCATATATATAAAATTAATATAATTCAGTGTTTATACAGATTAGACACATAGCCCAACTGGTTGGGCTATGTGCACTCGAACCGAAGGTCCCGAGTTCGATTCCGGGTTCTATAACCGGTTTCGGCCATATTAAATCATTTTTAATAAAAATTAAATAAGGTTAAAGTTAGTTAGTATATATATAATTAAAACAGAGAATATTTCGGGTTAGACACGTAGCTCAGTTGGTAGAGCTGCGTGCACGTATACGAGAGGTCCCGAGTTCGAACCTCACTCGCCGCCTGGAATTCATGCTGTCAGACCTGACAAAGTCAAACCATTTTTTAATTTTTGTTTTCTTATTTTCTTTTTATTAAATTGAAAAATTATTTAAAAATACTTAAAAATAAAGATTTTGATGGTTAAAAATTTGCATTAAACTCACAAAAATAAATCTAAAAATCTCATTAAGAGCACTAATTAAAAATATTAATCTCAAATAAAATTTATTTATTTATCGAATTATTTCGTTATTATTTAGGTTAGTTTTCCCTCGTCGGTTGAATCATAAAATTCGTGCGCATTCATCGTCAACAAGAAACGCATCCACTGTGAGTGAACCACTACCAATTCCCCGTTTTAATCATGTTTTGGGGTGTATCATGTGTCGTACTATTCTTTTATTTTATTTAAACACTTGTGTATACATCATATCCGGATCAAATGTGTATCAATTGTTGTGTGAATTATATGTAGATTGAATTTTATCATTTTAGTGCACGCATTTCATTAGGCCCATCAGTTCCCCGTGGGATACGGGTTGAGCATCAGGAGCCTCATTAGATCGGCTCCGTTTGATTGAGCCTTGATCTCAAATACATCATCATTCATGTCATATACTCATCCAAAGTGGTTTGTGATTGTTTACATATATATGTTTGCTCACATGTGATTAATGCACGAATTTACTTTAATAAATAAAACAAGAAATTAGTTAAAATGTTTTATCAAGGTTCACTCGCCAACTTTTGTTGACCCAAAATCCCCCCCGTTTTTACACATGATACAGGTGATCCAGCCGAGATAGGAAACACTTAGGATGGCCTAGAAGAATAAACAAGCTTATGCTTTGGAATAAATTTATAGTTTCATTTTCCTTTGTAATTGTATGAATTTTGTTTTTGATATTTAAGTTTGTAATTTGAATTTAATAAATATGAAACATCTTAGTAAATATCATGAGCTTTGGTGATAACCCAATTATGCCCCGACTTTTATTCCGCTGCGGGTCGGGGTGTGACATCTGGCGCCCACAGAATTTGAATGGTTACGGACCGTAATCAATAAGGCTTGCGGTTCGTAACCGCCTTATTGAAATCATGTTTTGTTTAACCTTACGGTCCGTAACCATTGATGGTTACGGTCCGTAAGGACCTTCCAGAAAGGGAAACTTTGGCTTGTTACCATTTTGGTCCCTCGACTTGTCCGATGCTCGTTGAGAGGTTATAAAAATAACATGACGGCGTCCTTAGTCCCTCTCGGCTACATGTAGCCACCAAAATTTTCAGGACACGTGTCAGAATTTTATTGGATGTAAATTTTGAGGTGTTATACGGTTGAGATCGGATTCGAACTTGAAACCTATGCCCTCAAACCCAATGGTAAAACCCGGTTGAGATCGGATTCGAACTTGAAACCTATGTTCTCAAACCCAAATCTTCACTTCTCATCCAATGCCAATTGAGCTATAGCTCATATTAAATATAAATTTAAATTATAACAATTAGTATTGATAAAATTATGAAAAAATAACTGAAGAGGATCTGTTATGAACTAGCATTTAGGTATAGAATCCGAGAACTAGTGTGAACACAAACAAAACTACTTAGTATTGATAAAATTATGAAAAAAACTGAAGAGGATCCGTTAGGAACTAGCATTTAGGTATAGAATCCGAGAACTAGTGTGAACACAAACAAAACTACCTAAACAAGCTTAAAAAACACACAGATTTTTCCACTAAAATCGGTTTGGACTCGACCCGACGCACTTAAAAAAACAGTTTGGACTTGACCCAAGCCTCTAGTTCGAAATAGTTCAAAGTATTATGCCCTGAAATTGGTTTAGAACTGACCTGATTTTGAAAAAAAAAACATGTCAGAAAACCAATCTCTTTTTGTAATAGACCGATTTGAACCCGACCTCACTCAATTTAATAGGTTCAAACGTCTCCCTCCTAAAACGGTTTATAACCCGAACCAATTTTTTACAAACCGCTTTTTTTTTCTTTTTTTAACGAACATGGTTTTTAAATAAGTAGATTTGTACACTTCTAACAACCTCAGCATTTTAAAATATATATTATTTTTTCAAATTCATATATGTAAAGACATAAATTATGTTTCGAAAAAAGTTATTTTAAACTATTTTATATAAGAGTCTTATTTAGTTTTTATAATTACATATATAATAAATATAACTACGATTAAAACCCAAGTTTATTTATTTTCCCCAAATTTGATTTGTATTTCACTTGTTCCCCCCATTTCACCAATTTCCCTCCCAATGTTAATTCCTCCTCTAAATTGACTTCCCTCCAAGCATTTCAATTTTCATCAGTCTATAGATACTACACAACTCTGTTTCATGTTTCCCTTTTCATCAATAAAACCCTTTTTCTTTCTCTGCGATTTGTCTCCGATTTTGAGAGCGAAGTGTAGGGGACAATTCATCTCTCGATATTTTCACGCTGGTCTACAGGTAAATGTGTATTCAGATGCTAAATGTCGGATGTCTGTATCGACTTTGATGTACGATTAAGTTGTTTTTTTGGATTTAAGACATGGTTTCTCTGAAATGGCTACACTCGATATGGCTGGTTTTTGCCTATTTTTATTTCTTGCGTGCTTGGATAAAAGTTTATGTCGATTTACTTGTTTCTTTTTTTACTTTAGATATTGTTTTAGAAATTATTAGCAAGTTGTGATGCTTTGTACTATGTTGTGTATTTTTAATGGTTGTGTTGAAGCAACTTTGATTATTAGTCAACTTTAATGTATACTATTTTGTATGCTTGTATCAAGCTTAATAAACAACTGGACTGTTTATTATAGAATAATGTTAGGTTTGAAACTGACCAACAGATGTTTACTAACCTTTGTATTTATATTGATTTAAAAGTGCGATCTGAATTGTTTGTTTTGTTGGCTGCTGCTTATTGTTGATGAAACAAGACAAGTAAGCATTTCTATGATGACTATTTAAAAAAAAAACCTTGTTATTTGTTTATTGGTTTGCTAACTTCTAAAGTTTTTTTAAACAGGATCAGCTATACTCTATGCACAAAAGAAATAGTGGACATCTCCGCAACATGGAAGATGATAGACGAAGAGGATTGGAACTGTTAAATTGGCCTTGCCACCCAACCTATCTCTAATTGTTAGTTTATTATACTTTAGTCAATGCTCTCAATGTCGATACCCTCAAATCTGCTTAATATTGATCATCTCTAATATTTGTATATTCATTTGTAGATTGCAGGAACCATGATGCCTAAAGAATATAGGTGAAAAAAGGTACCATGATAACCCACAATTATATGGTCTTTGTTACATTTGTTTACGGTTCTTTATTTCCTAACTCTTATATTAAGATTTGATCTTTATCATGGATTTCATGCCATAAGATACAAAAAAAAAAAGATGCCATGACTAGTGACCTGTTCATGAGTAAATTGTTAATTTTGCAGGTTTAGATACTATGCAACTACTACAAGTACATAGATGTCACCATTGCAGATAGTATAGAATAAAAGCTGACACGAAGATAATGTTGTTCATGTTTCAGTTATGACTTTGTATAATTCTCATTACTACAACTTAAATTGGTGACGTGTTTGTATTGTAGAATTTCCTTTTGTGTAGCAAGTCTATAGAATTTATATGATTTGAATGTCTGAGTAATTTTATAACTGGTATAGTTTTGAGAATTTATATAATTATTTCTTGCAAAATTTGTTGCAAAAAAGTTTGGTTGTAATATCGGTCGATAAAAGTTCTATTGCAATACTGGTTGATAAAAGTTCCGTCATCTTTTAGTTGCAAAATCTGTTGCAAAAATGTTCAGTCGCAATATCAGTCGCTAAATGTTTGGTCACGAACTCGGTCGCCAAAAGTTCGGTCACGAACTCGGTCGCCAAAACTTTGGCCACAAAATCGGTCGCCAAAAGTTCAGTCACAAAACCAGTCGCAAAATTATTCGGTCACAAATTCAGTCTCTATATTTGTGATGGTGATTTCAGTTGCAAAATCGGTTGCAAAAAAATTTCGGGCGCAAGAAATGGTCGCAAAATAATTACCGACCAATGTATAATCGACCACTGAAATCGGTTGCGAAACAGTCGCAAAGGGGCATTTGCGACTGTTTTGTGACCGCAAATGGTCAGTTTTGTAGTAGTGTGAAGATTTAGGCGACGTGACGAGTGTTTTCGGAACTGGAAATAGTTGGGTTGAGCTATCCAACGCTATCTGTGATAACGAGTGTATGGAGTCGCATTTTGTCATTCGGTTACCCCGTGTAGCTAAGCTTTTATTCGTTGGTGAATTAAAAAAATTGGCATAACACTATATTGTTAAGAACACGAGATCTACCAAATAATCTCAAATCTTTAGTGAAATACACACAACACTTCAGATTCAAACTGTTAAACAAGTGAGAAGCAACTGCAATATGAATGGAGCATCATGATGAGATGATCTTAATGAAAACACTAACAGATCTTACGAATTAGACAAGCAAGATCAAAAACCCTAAAAAAGAGAACCAGAGAACCATATGTAATGTGTGTGAAATAACTGGGTGAATCAATACCCTAAATACACACACAACACACTTATATATGCAGACCACCAACTACAGCCTCAGAGCTCAGGAACCATGCATAATCAGCTCTGAACCTAAGCACAACCTCAAGGAATATACAAGCCTACTTGAGTATCATGTGAAGCCTAGTAAACTAACCTCAAACATAATATAAACAATATATTTAAAAAATGTAACACTTATATAAAATGCCAAAGATATTAAAACTGAAGATAATAAAATATAACATTTTCAACACCTCCTCCCCTCAATTTTAATATCCAAAAGATTGACTAAACCTAAAGACTTACACATGTTTAAATGATCGTTAGGCAAAAGAACCTTTGTGAATAAGTCAGCCAATTGGTTTTCTGAACGTACACCAACAATTTTAAGCAAGCCAAATGCTACTATTTCATTAAGAAAGAATAGATGCACCTCAAAATGCTTATTCCTATCATGAAAAACTTGATTCACTGTTATTGACAATGCAACATCAGTATCACATCTCAAAGGTACTTGAATATTGACAACGACTTGCAACTCTTACAAGATGTCTATCAACCACATAACCTCACACAAGGCTGCACACATGGATCTGCACTCTGCTTCAACAAAGGAGCTTGTCACAACACTTGGTTTCTTGCCTTTCCAGGAAATTAAGGAACTCCCAGAAAAAAAACACAGAGTAATACGTTTCTGGTTATCAACACATTTAGCGTAGTTTGAGTCTGCATAGGCAAATAACTCAAACTTCTCATCTTTTCTGAACATCACACCCACACAAGGTGCACCTTTTAAGTATCTTAACAACCTCATGGCTATTTGGGAAAGAGCTAAAGTAGGTTTGTGCATATACAAAGAAAGATAATGCACAACATAGATAATATATGGTCTGGTATGTGATAAATAGACTAATTTTCCAACCATTTTTTATACTCATTAACACTAACAAAATTTGACTCTTCTTTTTACTCAATTTTTAATTATATGATTAGGTTCAATTGGACAATTTACAAGTTTACAACTCAATTAATATGACGATCCATTACTTTCTTTGAGAAAGACAAACCACCTTCATTTATTTTGATAACTTATATTCCTAGTCATATAGTGATCACACTTAGACTGTAATAAACCTTTTACATTTGTTATTTCATCTATACTATTACCGGTCAAAACAATATCATCCACATAGACTACTAAAACAACAAATACAAGCTTTTCAGACTTAACAATCATAGAGTAATACACTTAGACTGATTAAAACCTATTTTTAACAAAACATTCATCAAATTTTCATTCCATATATGGCGAGCTTGTTTTAATCCATACAAAGACTTATTAAACTTATAAATTTCGTTCTTATTACTTGAATTCAAACCATCAGGTAAAGACATATATAGTTCCTCTTATAACTTACCATACAAAAATACATTATCTATATCAAGCAGGTATAAAGGCCAATTATTTTGAACAGAAAGACTTATAACACGTCTAACTGTAACCTTTTTTAACCACGGGAGAAAATGTCTCATCAAAGTTTATTCCCCCTTTTAATTAAAATCTTTAGCAACCAATCTAGCATTATATCTTTCAACTTCACATGTTGATCAATATTTAACTCTAAACACACCCATTTACACCCAATAGGTTTCCTCCTAGCAGAAAGATCAACAACATCCTAAGTGTTGTTTTTATATAATGCACTAATCTCTTCATTCGTAGCATTAACCTTATTTATATCTTTAACTACATCTTGATATGTTCTAGGTTCTACAACTTTATTAATGTTAGATGCAAAGAAAATATTGTCTAAAGGTAAGTTAGCATAATTCACAACCCTTTAATAGCTATATTTGACCTAGTATAATAATCAACTATAGTTATATTTGACTCTAGTATAATAATTAACTATAGTTAAAATAATTTTATCACCATCAATACTAGACACATTATATAGACCCTAAACATCAAGATGAATTAGATAACCTATCCTATTAGTTTTATGTTCACTCAACGGAAGGGGAACTGTATGTTGTTTAGCTTTATGACAAATATCACAAGTTTCATTTTGTTCACTCTCAGAAAAGTTCAACTTAGCTTCCAAACATTTAAAACTTGAAAAAAGGATGACCAGACCTAGAATGCTAAAGCTTTATAGTTTCAGTCTTATTCAAACATGCAATAAGATAATTACTAGCATTACCATATAAATACAAACCATTAGTTTGTCTACCAGTCACTAGAGTTTTCTTTGAGCACAAATCCTAAATATTCTGGACTGACACAAGTTTCACACAATATTCAGGTACAACAAAAATATCTTTTATTATATTTGAAGAAACCCTAGATCAACTAGACCGGAATCTAAGTAGATCTATGGAATGGGCTCTGCATAAAAGGGTTAACCCTCCGTTTGGTTTCACGATGGATGATGAATAGAACAATATTCCGGCTGAACCTGCAAAACAGAACACCGTTAGCTCGCCACAGGTAGAAGGGGGGGGTTCTCTCCGTGACCACCCTCCGGCGTGAGAATAAGTACAGGTAGTCGGAAGTAAGTATTGTAAGAGAGAGAGTAGTTGAGAGTGAATACCTTTCCTTGAACTCCAAGTTACTTATTTATAGCCGGTGTTTGGCGCCAAAAGGAGAGATTGTTAACTTTAACGGAATCTTTTGCTATTACGTTAATGTTTGTTGGCAATCCGTTAGTGCACACGGATCGTGAGCTCATCAACGGTTAGGGAGGTGCCACGTGTCAACATGAGATCACTACATCTTATAAATGTGAGCATGCCATCACCGTGATCTTCATCGGCGTCCAGATGCTGCAATGTGGCAATTGGTTATAACTGAAAAGATGCTTGCACAATTGAGTGTTAATGGCTTCTAGAAGGTTTCACAGCTGTTACCCATCTATTATTCGCCACGTGTATATTCTGTTACAACAGAAAAGATTCCCTTTGCTTCTGCACCAAGTCAAGGGTTTTGCTAAGGGAAAGTTTCTCAGGATTTACTATTTCCTTGCGCGAGAAGCGCAAGTTAGTTAACTGATCTTCCTTCTTCTCCTTGCTGCTTAGCGCAACGTTTGGTGGATACTTGCTTTGATATAAATATTTGTGCAAGGTTTGTGCATGAAGCATTATCCAACGAGAATGTTCAAGGTTAACTTTGAACCTTGCGCAAAAAGAGAATGTTCAAGGTTAACTTTGAATCTTGCGCGAGCCCGCGCAAAGTAGTTAAATGAAGCATTTATCCAAAGAGAATGTTTAGGCTTTTAACTTTGAACCTTGCGCGAGCCCGCGCAAGGTAGTTAAATGAAGCATTCATTCAAAGAGAAAGTTTAGACTTTTAACTTTGAACCTTGCGCGAGCCCGCGCAAGGTAGTTATATGATCCTTTCCTCTCTTGGATATTGGCACAGAGTTCTAATAAATCTTATTTTGGCAAAGAAGTCTGCGCGCAGTTTTCTTAGAAGTTATTAATGGGTATGGTTTCCTTGATTGGCGCAAGGTTTTTGGGACCATACCCCTTCAATATTGAATCTGAAATTTTTAAACAACCAATATTAGTTACCAAAGCATTTCTTCCATTTAGATGCTTGACATTAATTTTATAATTAGAGACATCAATCAGATTAATCATTCTATTATCATACATTACCATATGTTGATTTGCAACATAATTTATTATCCAATATTTAAGAAAAACTCGAGTATTAAAACTATATACTTTATTATACCATCCTAAGGATGAAAAGACACTAAGGCGTTGTTTGTTTTTTCTGAGGTAAAACCTCTGCAGTCTGCGAACCACATCTGCAGACATCTGTAGCCGAAGAGGTGGACCATACCTTTGCAGTCTGCAAGAAGTAGACTGTTTGTTTTTTAACTTCTGCAAACTGTTGAAATAAACTGAAATATAAATAAACCGATGTATTAAACTTAAAGTGTACTTAAAACGAGTAACGAGTCAAGCGTAAGCTTGTAAAGACTTAAAGCTCGAACTATTATGCAACTTTTCAAGATCTACATGATATGTAAATGCTAGCAAATCTAATTAGTGCTATAACAACCCTGAACCATTCCCCCAAAATCTTATGAACATGAGATCTAATCATCCTCCACGGCACAGGATACTTCTCACAATGCTGAAAATACTCAACCACCAAATCAGAGAGCCGGGTTTCAAGAAGGGATTCAGCTAAAAGTACACCATCCGCACCGGGTTTTCAAGAGCGGAGGAGGATCGGTAGGGTTATCAACGGTGTGGAGGAGGTGGCAGCAGGGCAACGACGTGGAGGAGGTGGTTGTCTGAGGCAGCATCGGCGTGGAGGATGTGGCAGTACCGTCGACAATTGGGGCGGTTGTCTGAGGTAGCAACAACAACGATTGGGGTGACGGCAATCAAGCGGAGGTGCGGCGGAGATGTGGTGGTGGCGGAGATGTGGAGGTGTCGGCTGGGAGGAGGAAGGTGTGGAGGTGGAGAAGATGCTAGGGTTGAGAACTTGTTTCAAAAATAAGGCAGAAGAGATGAGAAGAGGCTTGAAGAGGGAAGTCCACATTTGCCCCAAGAAGAGGTCTGGAAGACATTTTTTTAATGAAATCACTTCGAGAAAACAAACACACTGCAGACTCAAACGTCTGCGCATGGGGCAGACATAAGAGGCCATGAAGTGCTTTTTACAAAAAACAAACACCCCCTAAGACAATTACCTCCGACATTGTTTTTGGAAGGACCTTCATTCTTTTTCTTATCAAGCAACACAATCAATTTTGAAAATTGATATGTGGTAAGAGAATTCATAAACACACTAGAAGACTAAACAACTTTATCACTTACAAATTTCCACTTATTGAGTTGTTTGAAACACTTGATTTATTCAACTGATGTTTTGATTTGTTCTTGGTATAAAATTAGGAGGATATCCTATTAACTCATAACATTTTTTCAACAATATGACCAAGTTTGTTACAAGGAGTGCATTTAAGATTGGGATTAGGACCTCTATAAACTTCCTCCTAATATTATTAAACTGATTTACCTTTGATAAAAAACCAATATTAGTAGTTTTAGTTGAAATATTTGACTTTGTATGTGATTCCTCTTTAGTAATAATCGAAAATGCAGTTTCAACAGTAGATAAAGGATCCCTAGTGAGCAAATTAGTTCTAGCATGCTGATATAAATCATCTAATCCTATTAAGTATTGCATTAGCTTTATTTGACGATAAAGTCATTAAACTTGGTTGAAGCATTATAAATACATGAATGTAACCGAACCGCGGGATCAAAGTGTTTCCACATAGTATTAATCCTATGATAGTAATTAGAACATCAAACCCATTTTGCTTGACAGAGTTAATACTTTGATATAGACTAAACAAAACCATAAACTTTAATCATATGTTTCTTATAAATCTTCCCAAACTTCATAAGAAAATTTAGAGTAAACTTCACCAACATACAAATCATTAGACACAACATTCAAAATCAAAGTTAAACTATAGAATTACATATTTCCCATTGTCTGGCTAAAACTTCATTATCTTCATATTTAATGCAAGTTTTATCATTGAATCATATTTTAATATTAGCCTTTAAAGCCAAACTCAAAGCATTAGATCAAACGGTATAAGTCTCATCTCCTTTCAGTTTAACACTTATCCACCGTAAGACTACTAGAATCACTAGTATTCAATTTGCTAACCAAAGTCTTAGAAGGGTTTTAATCCATCTTTAAACAATTTAGAAAAAAAATTACAGAACAATCAATAAGATCACTAATATAATCACACACCATAGTTAATCAATAGAAAATCAAGAACAATAAACAAACAACTACACTTCAAGAATAAAACCAATCAATCAACAAGACACAAGGCGAAACCACACTAGTGTTTCAGATCGTTGGTTCGTTACTCAATGGCTCCAACGAAGATCTTAGTGTGGGAGCCAACTAAACTTAGATAAACCCTAAATTTCTATAACATGGGATGACTCTCATTGTTTTCAAATCCTAGAGACACCTTAACACCTATAACAACTCAACAAGAACCATAAATATTTCACTACGAGGTGTTCCGAAGTTAGAGTTCGCCGTAGAAAACTCACACTTTGTAACCTTTACTTAGGGTTACACAATTGTGAGACATAAGAAAAAAGTAAATCCACACAGATAGATTCAAGACGTCCTTGAACCAGATCCAATCAAGAACAACCATCAACAACCAGACCTAAACTCATATCTACAATTAGATCGAAAAGATTCACACTAGATCTACGCACAAAAGAAATGGAAGACACAAGGAATATTAGGAATATCAGACCTTGTGCTCTGAAACCATGTCAAGAACATAAGATCTATACTAAATAATCTCAAATCTTTCATGAGAAACAAAAACACTTCAAATTTGATGTGTAAACTGTTGTTTATATTATTTAAAAACACCAAACCAAATGGTCTAAGCTAACTCAGTTACACACAATCGACAAGCGTAACGGTTGTTATGTAGTCAAGCCAGTAAGACCGGGATTAATCCAAGGACACAAGTGACGTGGTGCGAGCGTGGTATAATTTTTAGTATATTTTTAGCACTTTTACTCATTTATCAAGCTTTAAATTTATAAAACACGATATAACATGATCACTCTCTATAGCACGTTAGGGCAAGTGCACCCATCGTTGGCGTAGTATAGTGATGGTAAGATACCGAGGTCGTTCAAGGACACAAGAGCTTTTAATACCGGAATACCATCAACGTCTAATCTAACCAAAATTTTGAGGAAAAGATGTTAGTAAATAAAATTAAAAAGAGAAGATAAAATATTAAAAGAAATAATAAACAAGATCGAATCACTTGGTTTCGACTCCTCTTTTACGTATCCTTTAATGATTTCCGCACTATAAGTTTTTTAAAAGATTATCTTAGTTATAGTGGCATGTCCCTCTGTTGGAGGCAACGCTACCCTCAACCATATTGGTCTGAGTCAGCATGGATACAATCCCGCAAGGCCGGATTATTGAAAGATAATTAAGTAAGTTATTAATGCAAAATATGGCATGTCCCTCTTTTGGAGGCAACGCTACCCTCGGCCATATTGGTTTGAGTCAGTAGGGATACAGTCCCGCAAGGCCGGTTTAAAGTTTTAATAGTAGTTTATTTATAACGGATTCAAGCCGTTCTTACTTCCCCCGATTTGATGCTATCTGCCTTAAGAGAAGTCCTGATAAGCTTGAATTAAGTCCTCGCAGGATCTATACACTGAACGCGGCAAGAACTTTGCCCAAACCACCATTCTAACCTTTTTCCAGGTAGTTAACATGCTTTATATAAACCGTAAAGACACGAATAAGTGAATCAACAAAACATGAAGAAACGGTAGAGTAAAATTCACTTTCAATATAAAAAACTAGTTATTAAAGTCATTAATACAAACCCAAATAAAAAGCTAGCCAAAGCTTGGAAATTAAAAGTAACACATAAAAGATTTGTCTTCACCAAGTGATGTAAGAGATTAGCCAAGCATGGCTTTTGTTTGACAAGAACTCTTACAATCAATCTTGGATCCCGAGACTCCTACACACACTCTAAACATAAACAGATATGGTGGATGATGGTGTTGGAGTGGTGGTGAGTGGGAGAGAGGGCTGCCAAGGGATAAGTTGGAAATGAACCAAGCACCTCCTTTTATAGCTGGAAACAGACCCTTCACACGGCCCTGTGCCCAAGGGGCACGACTGCATGTCCTTTCCTCTTTGTCTTCATTAATTGCCCAGTGTCAGTCCGTATGCACACACGAACTCGTGTGTCAGAGGGCACGACCTCGTGGTCTGTACTTTTTTGTCCTTTTAGAGATTCTGCATATCTGGGAGTTGACCACGACCCCGTGTTCAAGGGACACGTCCCCGTGTCTCTTATCTGCTCTGTTTGTCTTGTTCTACATGGACTCTGGAGTGGGGTACAACCCCATGCCTTGGTGGCATGATTCCGTACGTGTTTCTGATTTGTTGTTTTGGTCTTGGGGTTAAGCTTGGAGGGTAGGCATGGTGTGTCAACTTCTCTTCTTTGTATTTATGTTGGTTTTTGCCTTTAATTTGTTCCTTTTGTACATTTAAGCTCATTTGGTCCTGAAAATCAATAGTATACAAAGAAAAACACTTTTTCCAGCATTAGTACATAAAAGGGTTGATTTTATGCCTTGTTTGATATAATTTATATGTTGTATTTTGCGCATATCAACAAGGGTGCGTCTCTCAATACTAAACCTCTATCGAGTCCTAGTCTAATGATGTTTAGTGGATGTTTTAGGTTTTCTATTAACTACTAAAGCAATTAAAAATGCCAATAATGAAAACAAACAAAGCAACACGATTATAATTGAAATCAGATGATGAGAAAGTAGCTACCAAGACAAGAATCATGTTAACTCGACACAACTCACGGAATTGGATAATTGAATTTGGCTATCGGGATCTTAAAATACACTATCTGTCTAGACCTAAACTGGATGGCAGATCACTCTCCAAACATGAAACAATCTAGAATCTAAGGAAGTGTGTAAACTCACCGATCTTGGGTTCATATCACATTTTAGTCTCTCCAAAAGATATGCTATGATACCTTAAATCTGGATATCCGCTCGGTCCCACCAAGAACAATACATAAAGGATGCAAGGGGTAGTGAATCTAACAGGTTTCTAACATGCGACAGAAAAGATCAGAAGCTAATAAAGGGTAACACACTCTTGTGCAATTAACTCCTAAACCAACTAATGACAAAGACAACCCAACAACCTATTACCTCTCGATCTTTAGAACTGGTAGAATACAAAGCACCTCTAAACTCTCAATCAAGTTTCCTTTGGGATTCGAGCTCAGAAAACCATAAACTAGTCACACACAGTTAGAAACCTAATACACATCTATAACTAACATACATTTAACATGACACGCATGGAACGATAAATTGATTGTAAATTAGTAGAAAGCACACATACACATTAAAAACCTGATTTTAGAAACACTATTTACCAAAACATTAAGCCAAATCACAAATACCCAAAACCAAAACTATTTAAGAAATAACAATCATCCATAGCAAGGCAGCTAAAAAACATAGCTACTCATGTTCATAGACAAAGCACAAGCAAGTTCAAAATCAAACAATTCAGAAAGCATGTCTAAATATCCAAGTATAACAAACTGAAATCAATAAACAAGTTTCTAAATGAAAGCAACAAACTTTAAGCTAAGTATCTTCAATCCTAAGCTTTCTCTTAGCTTCCTATACAATAAAACTGCCTTCTCCTAGCCCCAGTCTTCGTAATTAACAAGATATATCGATTAGAGTTCAAGACAAGTGTTTACATCGTTTTAAAACTTTTTGGCCGACATTATTTCGATCACGACACGCGACGGGTGAAAGGAACACGGGTCGTAACGCGTAACACGGTGGCAGTTTCGAAATAAAGTGGAACTTATTCGACGATTCGCGATACATGAGAGACACCTCTAAGCTCCATTGCGACACTCCAAAGGGCTATTTGGCCAGAGAATTGTTTTTCATCCTCCAGTTACACCCGTGTGCTTTTTTCTTCACCATTTTAGCTCGTTTAGGCTCCCTTTGCACACCTTCACCTACAAAACACCACATTTACTAAGTACAAGCTATAAATGATCGAAAACGACTCAAGAACTACCAAAAACCTATACAAAAACACATGGAAAATTAGATGTGTTTGCAACACATCAAAATTCAAACTATTAAACAACTGAGAATCAACTACAATATGAAATAAGTATCATCGGTGATATGATCTCAATGAAAACATGAATTGATCTTAAGAATCAGACATGCAAGATTAAAAACCCTAAGAGAGAGAACAATAGAACTATTTGTAATGTGTGTGAAATATCTGGGTCAATGAATACCCTAAATGCACATACAACACACTTATATACGCAGATCACTAGTAACTCCGGCCTTAGAGCCCACGAATAATTAGATCCGCAACAAAGCCCACGAACAGCCTCAAGGAATCTACAAGCCCACTTATTTTCTTTGACTATCTTGTGAAGCCTAGTAAAATAACATAAAACATAATAAATAAACATATATTAAAAAATGTAACACTTATATAAAATGCAAAAAATATTAAAATATAACACTTTCAACATATTTTTTATACAATGTCATACGTATCTTTTCATTGAATGATAAAATCGATATTTAGTAAACACCTGAGAGACAAGTTTGAGCTTGAATCATTTAACATACAAGAGATTGCAATCTTCGTGTTTCAAGTTTTATGTCTATAACTATAGCTCGATTCGTGATGCTATTTTACAATATAATTCGGCTCATTATTTTTATTATGGTATGATTATTCTATGTATGTGTGCGCAAACTAGTATATATTACTTAAGTTTTAGATATTACATTATATAATAAATTCTATTATTTAAGAAAGTAACATGTTTTTCGAACATATATGAATGAACTTGGAACTTGATTCGTTTGTTACATCAATGTCACTTTAGCTCTAATATAAAATTTCTATATAAGTTGAGTTCGAGTAACTTAAGAACTTAAGAGGATCTAGAGACGATGGATTGGTGGAGCATCTTTAAACTTCTTGTATGATTGCTTGGGTTGTCTTGCTTTGATGTCGCTGATCGCTCTTGAAACGTGAGTTACTTTGTTGTTGAATATCCTATCGTTGCGTACCTTCCATAAAATCCAGGAAGTAGCAGCAAGGATAACATACACCACATTCTTAAAATAAACAAAATAAAATTTTATTAATCACGATTCTGATTACAATACACAAAATGGCTAGAGCCAAAAAGAATGAAATACAAAGAAATGTAAACTATAGAAAAACATATTATAAAGAAATAAAGGAACACGAAAACAAATGGTGACTGAGGCACGTGAGGATCACGCTTCCCTTAAAACAGATTTCGGGCCACCCAGGTGAACCCGTCTGCTTCCCAGGGTACAACAGCCTAAGCAGATTGTACTGCCGGGATTAGCCTAGCAACCGAAAGTATACCTGAAACAAGAGTGCGCAGAGAATCGAATTTAGGGAATTCGTTTGTGTGTGTTGTATCAACCATACGATTTCTGAGTTCTAGTATCTAAAACAAAGCACACAGCTTTGTATATAACAACTGAACAAAATTTGAAGTGATAAGTCCCTATTGAATACAGAATTCAATAAAAATAACTTTTAGAATTCAATTACACCAATGAATTCTGAGACTTAATCACTTGTCAGTTAGGAACTTAAAAAGTCTCTAGCTGACCACACCAAGACCCATCTAAAAAATACTAAAGGCAGCTCCAAGCGGCTCGCGGCGATGCGAGCGTGCGAAGTGCGCCATCAAAGCGCCACAATGCGCACATCGCCCTCGTCCCGGTCCCGGTCCCGGTCCCGGTCCCGTGCCCGTGCCCGGGCGCGGGCGCGTGCGCGTGTCGGGTGCTTCGCACCCTACTAGCTGCCACTGGGTGTGAGTTGTCACACAAGAATATATTCGTGTAGAGAATTCTAATTATAAATCTACAAAAGATTTATCTCTCCACCAATGTGGGACAAGCACAATTCTCCACACATTAAGGTTCCAACACATAATTAAAGCTTATGATCTCTCATTCAATTGCTTTAATCACTAAATAATTATTATTTTAATTATTAATATAATATTATTTTTCATTAATTTCCAACAATCCCCCACATGAATGGAGATCATCCCACACACTCAAGTGTCACGATAAAATTTCAGCGGTCAAGTAATGCAGGATAGGTAGGTTTCCCTTTGAACCCTCCTTTGTGACGTATACTTAGTCTCCTAGTGATTAGTAGACGCGATGTCCTTGAACCAACCCCTTTTTACGTAGACGTTATTACACATCACGCATTAGTCTTCCTAGTCTGGCTAACCCCTCATAGTTGTGTCCGTTATGGTCATGGAACACCATCCTGGTTCTGCAAGAGCTCTAGGAATTGTGCCCCCAATTCCATTCGAAGCGACCCCACTTCTCTCTAACATAGGTGATTTACAAATCATTAAAAGCCATTTGCTTAACCTCTCTTAATATCACTGATTTCATGTAGGAATGGACTAGGAAGTTTGTAACTCCCTTTTGTAAATTGAGGTACTCCCCCACAGTGACCTTAGCTCGTACAGTTAGGTGGTCCTATTAGACCTAGATCATGGGATCCCCAATATTCTAGGATAGGTTTTCCGTTGTACACACTTACTCCAAGGGCTTTAGTCCCATTCCCATCGACGACTTATGTACTACCTCTCTGCTTAAGCCTTTTGTAAGTGGATCCGCAATGTTATCCTTTGACTTCACATAGTCAATCGTGATAACTCCATTTGAGAGTAGTTGTCGTATCGTGTTATGTCGACGTCATATGTGCCTTGATCTGCCATTATACATTGCATTTTGAGCTCTACCAGTAGCTGATTGGCAATCACAATGTATGCAGATGGCCGTCACAGACTTAGGCCATCTTGGAACATATTCCAAGAATTGACGTAACCATTCTGCCTCTTCTCCAGCTTTATCTAATGCGATAAACTCAGATTCCATCGTGGATCTAGCTATAAAAGTTTGTTTGGATGACTTCCAAGAAATAGCTGCACCTCCAAGGGTAAACACATATCCACTTGTAGATCTAGAATCTTTCTGATCGGATATCCAGTTGGCATCACTGAATCCTTCCACAACTGCTGGATTTTGGCCATAATGCAGTCCATAATTTCTCGTGTATCTCAAATATCATAATAATCTTGTCATACTCTTCAAATGCTCTGAACTAGGATTACTAGTATATCTACTTAGCCTGCTCACAGCATATGCCAAGTCTGGCCGAGTACATGACATAAGATACATAAGACTGCCAATGATCCTTGAGTATTCCAATTGAGCAACACTCTCGCCTCTATTTTTTGACAAATGTTGAGGAGTATCAATTGGAGTTTGAGCTACACTCGTGTCCTCTTGATTGAACTTCTGAAGGATCTTATCAAATTAATGAGATTGACTTAGCACCAAGCCAGTTTGGGTTCTAATGATCTTTACTCCAAGAATCACATCAGCTAGACCCATATCTTTCATGTCAAATCTCCCTTTCAACATGTCTTTAGTAGATCTGATCATCTTATCATCACTCCTAATGATAAGCATATCATCTACATAAAGGCATAAGATCACATAACCTTTAGAAGTGTCCTTCACATAGACACATTTATCGCATTCATTTATTTTGAAACCATTGTTAAGCATAACTTGGTCAAACTTTTGATGCCATTGTTTTGGAGCTTGCTTCAAGCCATATAATGACTTGACGAGTTTACACACTTTGCCCTCTTGGTCAGGAACAGAGAAACCCTCTGGTTGCTCCATGTAAATCTCTTCCTCTAATTCCCCGTTGAGAAATGCGGTTTTTACATCCATTTGATGTATTTCCAAGTTTCTCAAAGCTGCTATTGCAAGCACCAACCTAATAGAGGTTATTCTAGTCACAGGCGAGTATGTGTCAAAATAGTCAAGACCTTCCTTTTGTCTAAACCCTTTGATCACAAGCCTTGCCTTATACTTGTCGACAGAGCCATCCGCTTTCATCTTTTTCTTAAATATCCATCGATATCCAAGTGGCTTACACCCTGGTGGAAGATCCACTAACTCCCAAGTATGATTCTGCAAGATAGAATCAATTTCACTCTTGATGGCTTCTTTCCATTGAGGTCCATCTGAAGAGGTGACTACTTCTCAATAGGTTTGAGGCTCACTCTCAACCATGTATGTAAGAAAGTCAGGTCCAAAGGATTTCTCAATCCTTTGCCTTTTACTTCTTCTTTGCTCACCCTCTTCAACCTCTGATCGTTCTTGAGTTTCCTCTCGAACAACCTCATCAACCATTGTTGATGAACTTGCATGATTTGAAGAACTCGTATGAGTTTGTACTAACATAGGAAACTCTTCTTCAAAGCAAGTCACATTTCCTGGCCTTGTCTCTATGATAGAGTCCTTGTGCACATCAGGATTCTTAGATTCATATACAAGAAAACGATGTGAACTACCATTTTTGGCATATCCAATGAAAATGCAATCAACAGTTTTGGGCCCTATTCTAAGTGCCTTAGGGGGTGTAACAATCACCTTGGCCAGGCACCCCCACACTTTCAAGTATTTATAGGATGATTTATGTCCCCACCACAACTCATGAGGTGTTACATCCTTATTCTTGAAAGATATTTTATTCAACAAAAAATTGGCCGATAAAATGGCCTCCCCCCACATGTCCTGGCTCATCCCAGAACTTATCAACATGGCATTCATCTTTTCTTTTAATGTACGATTCTTTCGTTCCGCAATACCATTTGATTGAGGTGTATAAGGAGGGGTACATTCGTGTATGATGCCACTTTGTGCACATACTTCCCCAAATGGTGAAACATACTCACCTCCTCTATCACTTCTCACACGCTTTATTTTCTTGTTGAGTTGGTTGTCAACTTCAGCTTTATACAAGTTAAACTTGTCAATTGCTTCATCCTTACTCTTAAGTAAGTAAACATAACAATATCTTGTATTGTTATCGATAAAAGTAATAAAATATTTATTACCGCCTCTTGTGGGAATTGATTTTAAGTCACACACATCAGTGTGAATCAGATCAAGGGGTTCAGTTATTCTTTCAACTGATTTGAAGGATGATCTTGTTTGTTAGGCTTCAACACATGTTTTACGTTTTGTTTTAGAGTCGATGGCAAACTTTGGTATGTAATCTAATTTAATTAAACGACGCATCGAATTAAAATTTACATGACCAAGACGTCCATGCCAAACATTAGGAGACTCAACCAAGTAAGCAGAAGTACTAGCATTAATATTCATGTTTTTCTTAACAGCCAATACATTAAGTTTAAACATACCATTTTGGGCAGATCCCTTTTCCAATAAACATACCACGCTTACTTAAAACAAACTGGTCACTCTCAAAAACCAAATGAAAACCAAACTTGTTAAGCAATCCAACCCGACACAAGACTCTTGCGCAGGTCAGGAACATAAAGCACATTCTTCAAAGTGAGCTCTTTCCCAGAAGTCCACTTTAAAATCACATCATCTTCTCCCTTGATATCAGCTGTAGCAGCATTTCCATGTACAACTTCTCTTCTCCCACCACCTCTTTAAACGTATTAAAGAGGCTCTGGTCTAGGCACACATGGCGGGTTGCCCCAGTATCAACCCACCACCCTTTTGGCTCATTACCCACCAAGTTTACCTCCTCCATCATGGTAGTGAGGTCTGAAATCATGGCCACTAATGGCATATCATCATCAACCATAAGAGCCTTGTCACGTTTAGGCTCTTTGCATTGGTTAGCACGGTGACCAGTTTGTCCACAATTGTAACACTTCCCTTTAAAGGGACCAACCTTCTTCTTCACACCACCTTTCTTTGGCCCAAGGTCAACACCTTTGTTCTTTCCCCTGCCATTGAACTTGTGGCCTTTGTTACCCTTGTGACCCCTTGAGGATTGACCATGTTCCACAAGGTTTGCTTTTGCTGATGCTTCAACTTGACTTCCTTTGTGTGACAGCCTATTGTCTTCCTCAATACGAAGACGAACCACAAGGTCTTCAATTGTCATTTCCTTTCGCTTATGCTTAAGGTAGTTTTTGAAGTCCACCCAACTAGGAGGCAACTTTTCAACAATTTCTGCCACTTGGAATGTTTCAATAAGATTCATTCCTTCAGACAAAATGTCACTAAGAATAATCTGCAATTCTTGAACTTGACTCATAACAGTTTTTGAGTCAATCATTTTATAGTCCAAAAATCTTGCCACAACAAACTTCTTACTACCCGCATCCCCAGTCTTGTATTTGCGTTCCAATGACTCCCATAATTCTTTTGCAGTTGAAACCTTGAAATACACATAATATAATGCATATGAGAGGCCATTCAACACATAGTTGCGGCATAGGTACTCAGAATGTTTCCATGCATCAACTGCACTCACAGATTGGGCATCACTGGTCCCTTCTGCAAGAACAGGAGGGGTCTCAGTTAATAACCTCGCAAGGTTCAAGGTGGTCAGATAAAACAACATTTTTTGTTGCCACCTCTTAAAGTTCAAGCCAGTGAACTTTTCTGGCTTCTCAGCATGATTAGCCACAGCTTGGGTACCAACTAATGGTCCCATGGTGGTGGATGTGGATCCAACATTGGTTGATGTGGTTGCTTGAACAGTAGTCATTTCTGAAACAAGATACAAAAAATTAGAGAAGGTAGAAATAAATTGGTTTACATAAACCAATGCAAACTACAAAAGTTTGCAAATAAAAAAAACAGTTTATAAAAACTTTTAAAAACCAAAATAGTGAACGGGTTTTAAAATATGTTTTAAGCTTGTAGGACACTCGTTCACAAAATAAATAAAATAGCAATTTTATTAATCAAGATTCTTATTACAATACACAAAATGGCTAGAGCCAAAAAGAAGGAAATACAAAGAAATGTAAACTATAGAAAAACAGATTACAAAGAAATAAAGGAACACGAAAACAAATGGTGACTGAGGCACGTGAGGATCACGCTTCCCTTAAAACAGATTTCGGGCCACCCAGGTGAACCAGTCTGCTTCCTAGGGTACAACAACCTAAGCAGATTGTACTACCGGGATTAGCCTAGCACCCGAAAGTATGCCTGAAACAAAAGTGCGCAGAGAATCGAATTTAGGGAATTCGTTTGTGTGTGTTGTATCAACCATACAATTTCTGAGTTCTAGTATCTAAAACAAAGCACAAAGCTTTGTATATAACAACTGAACAGAATTTGAAGTGATAAGTCCCTATTGAATACAGAATTCAATAAAAATAACCTCTAGAATTCAATTACACAATGAATTATGAGACTTAATCACTTGTTAGTTAGGAACTTGAAAAGTCTCTAGCTGACCATACCAAGACCCATCTAAAAAAATACTAAAGGCGGCTCCAAGTGCAAAGTGCAAAGTGCGCCATCAAAGCGCCACATTGCGCCCATCGCCCTCGTCCCGGTCCCGTGCCCGTGCCCGGACGTGGGCGCGTGTCGGGTGCTTCGCACCCTCCTGGCTGCCACTGGGTGTGAGTTGTCACACAAGAATACATTCGTGTAGAGAATTCTAATTATAAATCTACAAAAGATTTATCTCTCCATCAATGTGGGACAAGCACAATTCCCCACACATTAAGGTTCCAACACATAATTAAAGCTTATGATCTCTCATTCAATTGCTTTAATCACTAAATAATTATTATATTAATTATTAATATAATATTATTTTTCATTAATTTCCAACACTTATGAGGTATCTCGGCCACTGTAACTTTAACCAAAGAGATACAGAGAGCCACACTTGCAGAGCAAAATCATATGAGACTAGTTGGCGATTTGCTGATTCAGTGTTGGTCATACATAGAACACACGAAATGGAAGGGATCAGAATGTTTCTGACTACTAGCGCATCTCTTGTGGGTATCTGATTTAGAATTAATCTCCACAGAAAACAGTTCATCTTCTTCGGTAGCCAATGTAGCCATTGTAGCACCTTTGTTTCCGGTATCATAGGCATAAAGTCGAACTCTTTCCTTAGGGTGCTTACATTGAACTCGTCACTTGTGTCACCTGATTTCCATTGCCACACATCACTTTCCCGCCCTATTGTTATACCTTCCAGGAGAGAAATCAAGGCTGCCCACTCGGTCATGATTCCCATGCCTGGAAGGATTGTGTTAGTGCCCCAATTCCACACCGTTGTTCCATGAATTATGGAATACCGCTGCTGCACCATAACATATTTATCGGTTTCAGTTCTGAACAAGCTCGAGAATCAATCTTTTAGAGGGACATCCCCAACCCATTTATCGATCCAAAAGTATGTCTTGTCCCAACATCCAAGCTTCAATTCCAACCTTTTTTTCAATTCCACCACCGGACTTTCGGATGATTGCCCATGTTCACAATGTTCTTCCACACACCGCAATTGGAACTCTTGTGGGGAACCGATGCATGATTCCTAATACCGTTGTGTAGGGCCATGATTATCCTAGTCCAAAGTTGTGAGGTCTCATTCTTGAATCTCACAAACCATTTTACCATGAGCGCCTTGTTTATGGAGGAAAGACTTCCGATGCCCAAACCACCGAGCTCCTTTTGTGCTACAACTTTAAACCATGGTATGTCTGGGTTGTAAGTGATTCCTTGTTTTCGTTCAGTTGTCGTCGTTGTTGTTTTTGGTTGAGCAGTTTTAGTGAATGGAAGTTACACTATTTTTTTGAACTTATGAACTAATTAACACCTTTAGATATTATTTTTAACTTAATAGACGCATTTATGAGTACATATAATGTATTTGGATGGGGTTTGGCTACAAAGTTTAAAATTCTTAAACAATGTACAAAGTTATTAAAGACCATACTTCCAGATGGAGTTCGGCTACAAAGTCTAAAATTCGTAAAAAATGTACAAAGTTATTAAAGACCATAATTCCAGCCATAAAACACACCCATAATCCTCAAATAACATAGTGAAGATTACTAAAATACCATATTCTAATCCTAACATTTCATAAAAACTTCAAACACACTGTCGTAGACCTATGAATGTAAAACACAATATGATAATCAATATAAAACACAATAATGTTAGTTATTCCGATAATCAGAGCCTTATCATCCTAAACACAAAACAAAACCCATATATATGGTGGTTAGTAATCTTCATTATGTTATTTGTGGGTTTTTTATGTGTTTTATGATTTTTCGCACTTTTTAGGAATTTTGAACTTTGTAGCCAACTCACTTTTTTTTAACGGCAAGGAACGACGTGTCAACCACCTTGACACCGAGCGCTATGGCCAAGAACGACTACTCGACCGCCGCCAGCCCCTTGGCTCTCCTAGATGCGCGGAAACCCGACCTCCACTCGCCCGAAGGCACGGTAGTGGAATAATCGGTAAAACCTCGCCTCCCATCCAAGATAAACCGGCGCCACCCGTATTCGCCCTTCACCTGGATGCCACATAAAATAATGGGGAGAGTGAGAGTCGAACCTGGGTCACAAGAAACACCAATTCTTTTCCCAATCACTCCACCACTACCTCATTAGCTGTAGCCAACTCTTACCCTATGTATTTAACTTAATCTCTAGGTTGTTTAGCTAAAACTAATAATTATAATTTGATATTTATTTCAGCTAAAGACTATTATTTTCTCTCTTATCATTTGATCTCTTCAGTTTTATGATCTCATAACCAACTACATGTTCTAAAAAAATACTAATAAAAACCCATAAACATTTTGAAATCTGCCTTCGAAATGTGAATTGGCAAATTTGCTCTCAAACTTTACTGTAGTTGCCAATGACCTCTAGCTCAACTGGTAGGAGGATTTGAGTTCTTATATGAAGATTCAAATTCGATTCCCACTTGGTGCAAAAAAGAGTGAGGCACTGGTGGGCGATGATAGGAGACCCAGGGAAGCCTGGGTTCGATACTTGAGCCAAACGGGTTTTACCGTAATTCACTGTCGTGCCTACGGGCGGGAGGGTTACCGGGTTTTTCCCGAAAGTGCTGGTGGATGAGTTGGGTTACTTTCGGAGTACTTCGTTTGTCAAGTGGGTGCCCCAAAAATACTCGAGATTGATACGTTGGCCGTTAATAAAACTTTATAGTCGTTATTTATGGTGAACACATTTCTAAAATTAAATATTATTAAATATCGTTGAAATATAATTCATATTTATATGCATCAACATTAAGAGTCGTGTTGAAGAAATAGCTCTAATTGCATGCATTAAAAACACATCAATTTTGTGAATTCATATACGGCAGCAACTGCTTAAAAAGTTGTACGTAAATGCTTCATCATTGTACGTAATAAATTATTGTTGAAAATTAAATGAAAATTAAGTGAAATATGGTTGGGGCTAAAGGCAATAGAGTGTTGATTGAAATTGTCGGGGCATCAACAAAACAACATTATTATATTTTGGAGTTAATATTACGTCAAAAATACAATAATTGATTAATTATTTTACAAGTAACTTTCTTTTTAACGTTAACTTTGGATCACTGATGGACCAATGAAGTATTATCGTGCTACCAGTGGAATCATCTGATTATATCTATCTCCACTAGGCATAATGCGTATACACCAATTCAGAGGGAAACCCAATAAATATGGGAAAACCTCTTTCTGAGAATCGAACCCAGGACCTACTGGTCCTAAGCCTTATCTCACCCCTAAAATGTCACTAGACTATAAAGCCATGGAAAATTATATTACAAGTAAAGAATGTTCAAATTTGACGGTATTCTTTCATGTTAATAATGAAATTTCATTTCTACATTACTACTTACTGATGGTAGGGGTGTGATTTTCTGTTACGACCCGAATACAAGACACGAAGCTAACATGAAATTCACGGGTTTAGGTTTAGTTTAAACGAGTTCGGGTCAGTTTAAGGTTGGACTTTGTAATGGAGCCTGATTTAAAGTATCAATTATTTAACGGGATCGGATCAGTCTACAGTAGTATAATAACTATACTACTGTAGACTGATTTAAAGTATCTATTATTTAACAAACCATTTACAAGAATTATCGAACCAGTCTAGTTCTATCTATGAACGGAGATGATTATTTGATGTGTCGTGTGTGAAGAACAACATTGGTCCAAGCGATTAGAGACGTATATTACATGAGTGTGTGACTTGTGTTTAAGCCAGGACATGATCATTTGTTAAAATGAACTTAATAAACAAATAGAACTTGTTTGTTAGTATATTATTATTGGCCTATTAATTTAGAAAGTAATAAATGTTGGGCGAAAAAGGTAATAAACAATTCGACTTGCTAAACTGTAATAGTATGTCTAGTTCATTTTTAATTGGGTAACATCATATAACTTGTTGTATGTAAGTGAAATAAGAAAAAAAAAAACATTTTTATTTTGCTTTTTTAAATTTAAATACTTAGTTGAGGGGTCACTTGTTCAACCCAAGCCAAAGGCAAATCCACCTTTGATTGTAAGCATAGGTAGCTATTACAATCGCAACTTGAAACATGTCACAATTTGATGTGAAAAGAATTAGCATTTGATTGATCAATTCAACCCATTCAATAACAAGATTAGGAACGAGAATGAGTTGACCACTCTAACAGCTTATTAAATATGCCGTGTTTCCTTTGTATAAAAAAATTAAGATTTATAACATTTATAAAAGGATTATTGATTTGTAACGCACGAGTTTGGATTAAACCAAATACTTAAATTCTATATTGTTTTCGATATAATTTCATTTGTAGTTTATGCGAGAACTTGTATCCCTTAAATATACACATTTATATGTTTTTAAAAGTGAATAATTTCTCTATAAATGTCAAATCAGGCAAGTAGAGATGCAAAGAAAACAGGATTGAGAACTGAGCCCATCCGACATGTAGGGCTAAAATCGGGTTGTAACCATATACTTTGAAACCAGTTTGAAAAAGGTCAAACCCAACCAAAGCAAATTAAAACCCCATTTAAACCCGATCAAACCCGATCCTTTCCTCCTCAAAAAACTGGTTCTAAACTAAACCGGTCGGCCATAACCTTTTTTTGACTTTTGTTGACCAAACCTGAACCTGAATCAACCCGAACTTATTTGGGCCTAAACCTTGATTTATGCACCTCTATAGGAAAGAATACAAGAAAACTAAATGGGCTCCATGACAAAGCCCAAAACTTACTCCAAAAAAAAAACAAAGCCTGCCGAGCCCAAAAACATACCCAAAAGTCCAAGAAAACCCAAGTCCAGCAAGAAATGTTTACTAATCTCAGACTAAACTGGAGTTTTGAAACGCATGCTCCTTTTTAGGTTATGTGCAAGATTTTCTTTTTTCAGCATCTTAGGAAAACCGAAAAAACTTGATGATTTCGTGATCGTTGTGTCCAAATTGGAGGTGATAACTTAAGAGGTAATAATCTACAAAGCCATCTTATTCTACAAAACGTACGGAGGCCTCAAGACGCGATACGTGTCCTTGAAGTGACAGGCAGTTTCATCCGGACACAAAAGTTACATAATCACGCATTTAAATAATTATGCAAATATGTTTATAATTACACAACCTACATTTCTAATTATGCACGTTATATTACAAATACACATGGTGATAATTACGCATATGTTACCCACAACACAATGACTTTTATAGAAAAAAAGTGATTATTTTTAAAAGAAGAAAACAATAGTTTACTCAAATTAAAAATAATTAATTTCTCAATTTTATGGTGCAATTTTTTTTAAAAAAAAGAAGAAAATAATAGTAGTAGGGAAAGGTTCATTTGAGAAGAAAAATAAATTGAGAAGAAAAAGAACAAATGGTACAATTGTAAAACATTAAATAGTTTTTCTCTTATCTCATTAATTATTATCTTTGACTAATTAATTAGTCATAAAGATTATTATCCTCCACACAAAATTTTTTGCCTACACACATCAAAATTTATCCTACACGATTTGAAATTTATTATACACATATTGATATTTATCCTACACAGTTCGTAAGTCATCCCACGCCCTCGTAATGTATCCTACACTTTAAATTAATATTTCTTTTTCTTTTTAATTTTTTTTAAAATAAGTTACAAATTTAATGTAGTTAGCTATTTAAAAGGAAGACTACAAATTAATGATCTATCTAAGTTTACCAATATACCATTACACTAATATCAAATACAAAAATTAAATGAAGTAAAATAAAGTATTCTTATTGGTTGAAAGTTCTTCTTTTTTATTCTTATAAAAAAAAATTATTCTTTTTTGAACCCTCCACTAGTGTACTAAAACTAAAAGGAACTAAATGTTCAATTCTATACTCAAATTAAAAAGAATTAAATGCTCAATTTTGTGGTGCAACCTTTAAAAAAAGAAGAAAACAATAGTATACTCAAAACTAAATGCTCAATTTTATGATACAACTTTTTTTTTTTGAAAAATAATGTAGCATAAAAAGCAGTGTTGTAAAAATTGTGACTAGTCAGCGATTAATGGCTAGTCAGCTAGTAACCTAGTAATTTTTCGTTAATTAGTCTATTAATTGCTAGGGTCGGGCCTAGTCCGACCTAATCGACCCTACTCGGGTGGCAAAAAATCGTTGATTCTGGCAAAAAACTTGTATATTCCGGCCAAAGCCTATAAATTCCGGCAAGTTTTCAACCAAACCATGTGAATTCCAGCAATTAATCTTGGATACTTAAAAAATGAGTTGAGGGAAGGTTAAAACATGTCTACTTAAAATATATACCTATAAAGATGTGTGTGTATATATATATATATACATAAAACTGAAAATTACATATAAAGATCTGAATCCGATTAATCCTAATTAATCGCTAGTCGTTACCTCACCAACTGACTAGCGCCTAGCACTTTATACAACCTTGTAAAAAAGTAATGGATATTTTAAAAATGAGGAGGAAATTTAAGAAAAGTCAAAATTTAAGGCTATATGTTTACCCTTCTGTACTTTTCTAATTTGAAAACCAGTAGGTATATGTTTAATTTGGGTTTCTTCAATTTCAACCATCGATTCCCTTACATGAATGATCTATAATCCTTTTTACACTTTGTAGAATAAGAGCTTTTTGTATTTCATCTTTTCTCAGTAACTTAATACCGCTAATCGGCCACAGTTGGGCCTGACAAAAGCCTACTAGACTTGGGCCAAAATCGAATACGTAGAGGAGTAAGGAGTTGGTGCCTTCGTTGTCCATTGTCTAATATGTACATAAGCGATAGCCCATATCTATACATATAATAAAGTAAATCAATTGAGGGACACGTGTCATTCATTTAAACTATTTATTTTTTAGTTTTTCCGCCTTTATCTTTTGCCTAATTTTTGATAATTATTTTTTAACTAGGTTATCACCCGGGTGGCAGTCCGGGTAGGAAAATTTAACTCATACTAATCATAACTCTATCAATAAAAGTAATGCAAATAAAGTGACATTACATAAATTAGTAACAAAGTGGATTGTATCAGTTTTCTTTATAAGCTGTATACAATAAAAACTCACAATTCATAATGTTCAAATACCAAAATAATCAAATACGACAATACTCAAAATAAGTGGAATGATGATTATGAAATTTCTCTGGTCTAATATATAGATAAATCACATTTTTTATCCGAATGGGAAAAATCATCGTGCATGTGAACAAACTTGCAGAATTATACATTGTTCAGTTATAACGAATGGTAAAATGGAATGATGATTATGAAATTTCTCTTGTCTAAAACTTGCTACATGCTTTATTTCAAAAAGTTTAAGTTATGATTGAAATTATATCTTTTGAAATCATTAACATTTATAAAAAAGCAATTTAGGTCTACACAACCTGTACATAAGATTAGCTAACTTTGACTCGAAGCTCTTTCGGTATCCTCAACCCACCCATTTTGTCACCACTACCTGTTAAAATAGTTAAAATCATTTATTAAAAACTATTTAATGAGAGGAGAAATAAAATGACACAATATGATTGGGTGGGGTGAAAGTTTACCTAATCTCTTTGGGCATGCACCCTTTCCCTAATAGCATTACTCGCGCACCAACTTTTAGTACTAACCTATGGAAAATTTTGATATTTAAGCCCATTGAGAGTGTCCGATGAGCATACCTCGTAGTAATGGATTAATGAAAACAATACAATCCATAATTCAGTAAATAATTTTTATAATTGAAATTTGTAACATGAGACAACTAAACTAAAAGTTTGTAACATGAGATAAATAATAAAATATAATTTTAATGTGGTTGACTAAGGATTAAAAAGAAACTTGAACATTCAAGCATCACACAAGATTAAAGATAAATAATACAATAGAAGTTTGGATATTAAGTTTCACTAAAATAGTAGGTTCGATTCATTCATCTTTGTCATAGATAGCATGCCTTAAAAATTCCAGAAGTAATACCCACGATTGAAAGTACTGCTGACAATAAACTCGCCACACAATCCTGGCACACAAAAGTATGTTCATGGTAAGTAGTGTGAATGTCTATTAGTTTTCACTAATTGCTTAAAAGTTAAAATATAGAGGTCACTCATACTTGCTAGAGAGGGCATAAATAATGGATGTTGGGTTAACCCAAAACACTTTTGTCCAGAAACATGTCTTCTTTTAAAAAGTATGTGTATATCATGATTACAAAAGATGTATATTTCAAATAATACCCCAAGTACTCTCATACCTTACACACCAATTATTTTAGAAGATTTCGGGCCAAACAATGTTAACATTCACATTTTCTCCTAGTTATTCTAAGATCATCACATCTTTTCATCAATTGATCCGAGCATACAACAACATAATCTAAATCATATGACAACGAAAAAAAGGGTCAAGTATAGGACTATGGTCAAGTTCTTTGTAGATAGTAAATAAGGTATGCTTAATGGTGAATGCAACAGTCACTGGGCGACCTCGATGTAAGGATAAATACATTCACACTCTAAAGTAAAATGGATAACCCTTGATGGCCCAATATCCTTTAGATATAATAATTGCAATATAATAGACTTAAAAAACACCTTTTCAAGAAAGCAAGATTATTCGAACATGATGGTCCTAAAAAAAATGTATAATATAATCATATTAAAGAGAACGTTGAAGCAATGAGCAATCATATTGTGTTAGTACAATAGAAATTCCCCCTGTTAAAGTAACGTTATTCCTAAAGAAATAACTTTGGACATGAAAACAATATAACTTCATTATTTCTCTTCATGTCCCATTTGATAAATGTTATAAAACTAGTAAATTTCCCCGCGCGTTGCTGCGGGTTTAAAATGTAAAGTAACTTGTATTTGTACCGTCTAGTGAATATGTGACCCATTCAGAAGAGGATGGCGGCGCAGTTTGTTGCTCGTCTACCTGCTATCGTTATGTAATTTGCCTTGTTGATTGGAATGAAAAATGATTCTGTCTCTTAAAAAAACTTGTTTCTGAACAAAAGTTACGTCAAAACGTAGACAAACTAAAAATGTACATAAAAATAAGCATGAAGACATATTATATTTGATCCGACTTACTCACGAAAGAAATTAACGTTGAAATGTTAACCAACTTGAACTTATATCCACACATATATAAACATAAGTACGTAAGAAAATCAAGTTTTTTTTAAGTTAAAGAATAGTATGTCGCGTTGCGGCAGCATCAAAAGTAAAGTAACTCGCATTTTTATCATCTAAATTTATTTCAAAATGTAAACCAGCTGAAAACGTACATAATAACACAAAAACGTATTATATTTGAGCCAATGCATTTCCAAAAAAAAGTATATTGAAACGTAAATCAACTTAAATTTATAACGATACGTAAAAAAAACATAAGCACGTAAAAATTGATTACAAAATAGAGGGGTTGTAAGTATTAATACTAAATATCGAAGTGTGAAAGTAGAAAAATAAACAAAACAAAATGACACTAAAAGAGTAAAAGAAAAAAAAAACCACGTGGAGTTAGTGTAGACCAAACTTAAATTTGTAGGTTATATAAATATAATGATTTCTAAAAGACGCCCAAAAGCTAGAATTGATGTATTGGAAAATGGGATAAAAACTTCTTGAACTAGCTATCTTCGGCTTATCCCTATTTCGGGCTACAAAACACTACTTGCCAAGCTGATGTGGAGGTATGGAAAAGTCAAGAAACCAGGCTTCAGATTGGAGTATTAAAGGTCGGAGTTGGAGGATTAAGTCTAAATATGAGTACAGAGAACATTAGGAGTAAAAATGTTACCTGTTTCCTGGTTGAAAGATAACAAATTTGATAAGATATATACTGTTGTTGCTACCATATTATCCCTTTGAAATAGATTATATACATAACACCTTTTAAAGAACAAAACCATCATTGGTTTACTAATGAATTAATAAATTAAGTGCAAACTGCAAAAAGGATAATCGTTAGCAAAAAAAGTAGTCGCATGCAACATGATATTCTAGTTAAATACCTGAACACGTGCTCTGTAGATTTTTTACTTTATCGGCCAGGTTTAAGACGCAAGGCTTCTGGCAAAACACCTATCAATGATGATAAAAGAAATATATAATCAAACTAATATTTTTTATATGCAAACTGAATTGATAGAATGAAAACATTTAAATCAAACTTTGGGCAACCTCAAGTCCTCAACCCATCCGACGTGTTCTACACATTCGCTTTTATGCACAATCTAAAGATGGAACATCATGAATATGGTCAAACTTTTTAACTCCTGGAAAACCACTAGTAGACTTTTCAAGAATTAGCTTGGTGAGATTGTTGGGTTGGTTTTTTGCACCCTTTTGGATCAATCGGTTCACAGATTTTGAAAAGCCTTTCAATGTTCCTTCTCCAAGTTCTATGTCATCTTCAAGTTGCAAAACATAAGGGCGAAGATCATTGTTTTCTTCCAACTCCTCAACCTTCTTTCCCAATGAACTAAACATGGCCTTTAATAACCACTTGATACAACGGAAACAATACAAGAAACATATCATTAACAAAAATGGGATCAAGGCTATTACCTTGCATACCACCACAACTCCATTTTGAAATCCTATACACAAGTTGAAAATTAGCCTTTTCAATTTCTCGATGACCACCTCGAGGTGGTGGCTACGAAATGGGAGTCTTATACTAGCGTGTCTCCAATCGTATAACTTCTGAGTCTAGTAGCGTTCTACCTTAAAGACCTTAAAATGGTTTGAAATAATTTCACAGGACACTTTAAAGCTTAAGGTTGTAAAACATCTAGAAAGTGGTGCAATTGTACCGATTACGACTCCGATACATTGTATTATGAGAATTACCATTATGGACGAACCATAATCCGAATCATAGTCATTAATCAGCACATCATAAACAATCACGATCGTAGTTAAAGCGTGTAAGACAGTGACTGTAATACAAATTACCCCAGAAGCAGATGTTGTGTGCAAGCAAGCTGTTATGAATTGGGGACTTCCACTTTCTGCCATGATCCAGTGGTTGCTCACATGCTTTTGTAACTTGTCAAGTGTTAATAGTTCTCCTGACAATGGTTGAATATCTTTTGAAGCTCTATCATGCCCTTGTTTGTATTTGTTGAATATTTTAGTGTAATTTGAGATTGCGTGTGACGTTCAAATAAGAGTGCACGCTTATTTGAATGTCATCGGGACTAACGGGGGATCCAAGAGGGCAGCGCCCCTGGGAGCAGGGTCCAAGGGGCGGCAGCCCCTGGCGGGGTCCAAGGGGCAGAGCCCCTGGCTGGGGTCGAGGTGTTTTTGTTCAAAATTGAAACTGGAAGCAGTTGTGAAAAACTGAAAATACGCTCCCAATTTTTTTAGAAAAAACCCTGGACGAATTTTGATTTTCATATACGAATCCCCAAAATCTCACAATTAAAGACTGCCATACAAAAATCTAGAATTTTTCTGATTTTATCCGATCAAAGATTGGTAGCCATTCCAATTGTTTGATCTGATAGTGATTACACGACTTCAGAGTTATCCAAGCATTTACGAATTATTCCCAACAGTATTTGGATTCTATAATCTTTTTGGATTTTAGAATCGCTACAGATGAACATACATGTAGCATTAACAACACAACTAAGAAAATCACATAAATGGAGGCTATTATATCAGTGATTTTGTCTTTAATCATAAGTGGGAGATTAAGGCGACCGACTCTATAGGCATATGTGGATAGAACTCCTGTTTGTATTTGAATGCAAACATCGACAACTAAGGTGATGACAAGAACACATAAGGCTGTGATGTTTGACAAAAGCTCATTGTTATCCATGGTTGCTAAACAAGGCAATAAATTAGCCATCATGGTGCACATAATTGCCATCATGTGCTCAAAAGGTGGATGCAGTTGATTGTTTACATTACAACAACTTTTATTCAATAATGCGTTCTAAAGTATATGCACTATTTTGAAATGTGTCGCAAAAATGAAAATAACATTGATTTTTAACATTGTATTATATAAGCAACATTTTGCGTAGCAAACTTAAAATACAAGTGTACGACTTAAGTATATTGCATGCATGAAGTATGCTGGCCGTATTTATACACACATGCATAGCATAAGCTATAAAACAACATATTTATAAACACATGCATAGCATAAGCTATAAAACAACATATATTCCAAGCGCATACAAATAATAGATTCGAATCGTGATACATAACCTGTTAAAAAATACAAAGATAATAATTTTTAACTAAAACACTTTATCTTGTTTACGTTAGAGATTCAGCTGGTGGCGCTTTTCATAACTAAGAGACTCGACTATCCAAAATCTGGTTGCGAAGAGTCAAGTTGACTCCACTCAAAAACCCAGGAACACAAATTACATTTTACTCTACTTTCTATAATGAAAATATAATATTTATCTTTATAGGGGTTTAAGGCTATCTCCTATCCTATCGATAGTGCACACCCCTACCATGTGGCAAGGGGCTTGGCGTGAAGGGGCTCGGAACACCGTTGGAGGGCGGGGTGGGGTGTGGCATGGAGGGGAAACGGTGTGGAGAGGAGGTGTTGGTGGTGGGCCCCATGTGTCAACCAATGATATGCTTTCATTTTCTTTATTTCTTTTTTTTGGTTTTGCATATTTTAATAATATTTTAATAGGGCGTGAAAGAGGGTGAGACCGTTGTAGGTTTTAGTTGCCTCGGATCGACACGACCGATGCTCTGAGTAAGCGTAACTGTTACAACGGGGATGATAGTTGCGTTCTATGTGAAGATAGAAGGGAGTCAAATGAGCATTATTTTGTTCTTAAGAGTTTTCAGTCCTGGGAAGTACAACGAAGGAGATTCTGTGAAAGATTGGTTTCGGACATTATTCAAGAAGTGAAGGCCTTAAGAGTTTTTATAGTATAGAAGTAGATCCAAAAATAGAGGAATTTCTTGGAACAATTGGTGTTCTTTAACTTCTGAAGTAAGTGGTTTTTTGTAGTGGTTTTGTTCCCCTGCTTTGGGGTGGTTCTGTGAAAAATAGTAACTTAAAAAAATTATGTTTAAGTTCTTTTAGTTGTTTAACCCAATGCTACTAGAATAATTAATTTTATTTGTTAAGTGCTTATAATAAAACATTATATGTTTATTTATAATTGAAATAATTTATTTATTATCTAAAAGAAATATAAAATAGATTAAAATGTTAGATTTTATAAAAAATTCTAACAGAAATATAAAATAGATTAAAATGTTAGATTTTATAAAAAATATTAATTAAAAAGGTTAACTATACTACTATAATAACTTAAATGTAAACATTTTTGTATTTAAATTATATTTTTTATTTTTTAAATCTTATATTGTTTTGTTTTAAAAAAACGGAATAACCGAACCAACGTAAAAACCAAAAAACCGAAACCGAACAACTTTAAAAAACTGAAAGAAACAAAACCGAAAATCAAATAGAAACCGGACACCCCTACTTCACAAGAAGTATGGATGGTCCCACTTGTCACCAAAGGCAACGAAAGCATATATGGATTACTCTCTCATCTATAAAATTAGAAATTAATCTAAATTACAAATACAAATATAGAATTAAGTGTTAAATAGGATTTTAGTACATTTAAATTTAGTTTGACCCAAATAACTCTTTCAATCACATATTTTCATTTTCGTTTCAATTAACTTCAAAAGCCAATGAGTCCTAGATTAATTGGTTTGGGAGGAGGCTCACCAATGTAGAGGTTATTGGTTTGAGTTTCATTTGGTGCAATATTTTTAAGTGGGCCATGGGTTTTATCACAGTGAGTCTTCAGGCATTGGGTTAGTCATTAGTTTTCCTGAATGGTGGACGGGCTTTGTCATCAACGTTTTCTGTGTTCACAAGGCGTGGGTAACTTTTCGCTAATGAGTTTGCCCGCATGACCGAGCTAATAGAGTATTTTAAAGAAAACTAACTTCAAACATATAACAACGTTTTTTTTTTGTTAATTTTGTGAATAGACTAAAATGCCTTTGATATTAAAAAAGAATAGATTGAAATACTGTTTTAGCCTCAGTTGTTTGTTCAAAGTAACGGTTATAGTTCAATTGTTTAGCTAATGTGGTTTAGTTTTGTCGAAATCAACTACGACGCTTCAACGACCATCCAAAATACTATCATTTGTTACAAACTAAAAGGAATTCATTTAAATACGTGGACAATTCTAGTTGGGCAAAAAACTTTAATAAATATAAACCATTAACTAAAATTATATTAATGATTCATATCAACCCTATTCGAGCGACCTCAACACCAAATCCATCAACACACAGTGGTACTCTCAATAAGTTAGGCACATGATAATATTGACACATTTGTCATGTTACACACAAATAAACGATAAAAAGAGAGTGAGGACTTGAATAAATTTAATTCTTGTATCAAATTAATTGCATGACTTATGAAAGTAAAAGTTAATTTTTTCTTTTAAAAAATAACCTTTCTTATAACCAACAACTGGAAGTGACCTGTTTGCTAATCTTGACCCATATTAACTAACTATTTGATCCAAAGTAACTAATTATGACTACTTTTATTAATTATATTAGATTATTTCACATAATCTCTTTGGAGATATACTAATAACATTAACAGTAACCTTATTAACAAGTCTGGATTATATATACCTTCTAACAATAAACACCAACATAGAGTAAGCTAAAGGCAACAAGTTCATATAGAAAATGCATCCAAACAATCTTCAAACAACACCAAAAACCAAAATCTTGATACAACAATTTACAAGCTAGTAAACTAGGAAAGAGTACAATTTATGAGAAGCAAGGAATTGGTCAACATACTTTCCGGATGCTAATCGTGCAAATCAACTTCTTGAAGCCGCATATTCGACCATGAAAATCTTACTAGTTCATTCCCGAGTACTAATATAATTAACCAGATACGAAAGAAGAAAACAAATAAACATGAACTTACTTCATTACCTGAAGAACAAATAAGAATTTTAAGGAATCAGGCATTCCCTGAAGCACGCCATTTTTCGATAAATGGCAGGTCAAATGGATCCATGTTTGGAATATTGCGAGCTTGAAGTGTTTCGATGATTTTTGTAGTCTTACCTAGAAGTTGGGCTGCATCTCCAACACTGTCCTCCCTTTCTTCTATCACACTAGTGTGACATTTCGTTGTTATCACTTGTGGTAAGTTGGTGAGACAAGCGGCGAATATGTCAGCGATCATTGATGATAAGCTGTCGAATAGCTCGCTCTGGCTAATCATGGCATCAATGTTGGTGTGGCGGTTAAGTAGGATTGTTTCGGTTATACGATACATTGAGTTGGCACCAATAGACCTGCGTATCAAATCATCATTCTCCGCCTCCATTATTATCCTTATTTCTATCCTCTGAGCAAGCTATATTCTTAGCTTTATCCCTGAACCATTCAACAATTTGTTTAGCTGTATTTTCACGAAAAGCAGGGTCACACAACTCATTTCCTAAGCATTTTTTGTGTAACGTAATTTCTTGCCACAAAGTTTCAGCCTCATTTTGAAAACTTACATGATCATCCGTACCATTGAGGCTTTTTTCCACCACTTTGACATATAGTAGACCTTCCCTAACACTTTCCAACAAGCTAAAAACTTCCTCCTTTTCGATTCTAGGAAGAGAAACCAAGATGGTTGTTAGGGTTACCACTGGTAACCTCCAACAATATTCAGATGGAACATCATGATCAAATTGGTCAAACTTCTTAACTCCTTCAAAATCACTAGTAGACTTTCCAAGAATTAGGTTGATGAGATTTTTGGGTTGGTTTTTTGCACCCTTTTGGATCAATCGGTTGACAGATTTTAAAAGGCCTTTCAAATATCTCTGACCAAGCTCTATCTTATCTTCAAGATGCAAAACATGAGGGCTAAGATCATTGTCTCCTTGAAAGTTCGTCAACCCGTTTTCCAATGAAGGAAACACTTTCTTTAATAACCACTTGATACAACAAAAACAATACAAGAAACATATCATAAAAATTAATGGGATCAAGGCTATTACCTTACATACCGCCACAACTCCAATCTGCAATCCTATACACATGTTCAAAATTATCCTTTTCAAAGTCTTGATGACCACCTCGAGGACGTGGCTATGAAATGGGAGCCATATACTAGCGTGTTTCCAATCATATAACTCGCTAGTCCAGTAACAATCTACTTTAAAGAACTTAAAGTTGCTTGAAATGATTTTGGTGGACACTTTAAAGCTTAAGGTTGCAAAACATCTAGACATTGGTGCAATTGTACCAATAAGGACTCCGATAAATTGTACTATGACAATTGCCATCATGGATCACCCATAATCCGAATCATAGTGCTTACCCAACGCATGGAGTCTTATACCAGCATGTTTCCAATCATAAACAAGGACAGACATTGTATAAATATGTAATATAGTGACCAAAAGACATATTACCCCAGAAGCAGATGTGGTGTGAAAGCAAGCTGCTGTGAATTGTGGGCTGCCACTTCCTGCCATGATCCAGTGGTTGCTCACATGCTTATGTAGCTTCTCAACTGTTAATAATTCTCTGTCTGATGTCTGAGATAGAATCTCTTTTGAGGCTTTGTCATGACCTTTTTGGTATTTCGATTCTATAATCTTTTTGGACTTTAGAATCGCTACCGATGAACATACATGCACTATTAGCAACGCAATTAACAAAATTGCATAAATGGAGGCTGCTCTATTGTTTAGTTGTGATGTGGTTATTTTGACTCCAGACGGTGTAGGATTGCGATCATCCATATCAGTAACAATGTATGTGATATATGTGGATATAACTCCGGTTTGTATTTGGATGCAAACATCGACAACCAAGGTGATGACAAGAACACACAAAGCTATGATGTTGGACAAAAGATCACTGCTGCCCATGGTTGCTAAACAGGGCAATAAATTAGCCATCATGGTGCACATAAAGGCCATGCTTCCGAGCTTTGCCCCTTTGTCCACAAAACCCATCATTGAACCAGTTAGATCCACAAGTAACTTCATTGCAACTGATATTATAGTGAGAAAAGCAGCGTTAACTCTAAAATATTTACACGGAAACCATAGCTTTCTACTACGGAAACCATGTAATAAATCAGCCACCATGGCAAGGATGCAAACCACTGATGCCAAAGCGATGTACATCCCAATCCAAAACATAGGTGCGCTGAAATGGTTTTGGAGTTCTGATCGGGCTATAGAGCTTTCATAGCCTAACAATGAATCGGTAACGTTTTTAGGAACAGAGTAGGAGCCGAGACCATATACAAGTCCGAGATACTCAGTTGTTGAGTTCAAATACATAATTCTAGGGAAAGAAACTGATGATTTGATGAATTGAAGTTGGATTTTTTGTAGAGAAAGACTTAACTGTTAGTTACTTGCATTTCAAGGATGGATTTATCGAAGAGGATACTACGGGTGATGGGATCACATGAATAAATAAGTCAAATTCTCAGCAGCCACTAGTTTCGATAAGGAGAGGCCTGATACTTTTCATTTTGGGTTTTAATTTACTTTAGCATTAATTACACAGATAGACAAATATTTTGTACATACATAACACATTTGATCCCTGAATGAATGGACGTTAATTTTTCTATTACTATTTTTTTTAGTAAATTGCCATTTTAGTTTCTGAGTTTTGAACACATTTGTCATTTTCGTTCAAAATGACACTTTGGTACCATTTTTTCCCCCATGTTTGTAACTTTTTGCCATTTTCGTCCAAATGCCAAACCTAGTTACTTTATAACATTAGATGAGTTATTTTTGAAAGAGTAAATTGCCATTTTCGTCCCTGAGGTTTGGGCACATTTGCCATTTTTGTCCAAAATGACACTTGTAACTCCGGCACCGTCTCCGGCACAACCTGCAACTCCGGCACCGTCTCCGGCACAACCTGCTACTCCGGCACCACCTACAACTCCGGCACAACTTGCAATTCTGGCACTAACGTGCAAGTCCGGCACCATTTCCGGCACAACCTGCAACTCCGGCACCGTCTCCGGCACAACCTGCTACTCCGGCACCACCTACAACTCCGGCACAACTTGCAATTCTGGCACTAACCTGCAAGTCCGGTACCGTTTCCGGCACAACCTTCAACTCCGGCACCGTCTCCGGCCCAACCTGCAACTCCGGCGCCACCTGCAACTCCAGGAGTTGCAGGTTTGTGCCGAAGTTGCAGGTGGTGCCGGAGTTGCAGGTTGTGCCGGAGACGGTGCCGGACTTGCAGGTTTGTGCCGGAGTAGCAGGTTGTGCCGGAGATGGTGCCGGAGTTGCAGGTTGTGCCAGAGACGGTGCCGGAGTTACAAGTGTCATTTTGGATGAAAATGGCAAATGTGCCCAAACCTCAGGGACGAAAATGGCAATTTACTCTTTCAAAAATAACTCATCTAACGTTATAAAGTAACTAGGTTAGGCATTTGGACAAAAATGGCAAAAAGTTACAAACGTGAGGGGCAAAATGATACCAAAATGTAATTTTGGACGAAAATAAAAAATGTGCCCAAACCCGAGGGACGAAAATGACAATTTACTCTAACTTTCTTTTTTATAAAATGACCGACATGTCTTTTAAGATATGTTTATCAACTATTATATTATATTATATTACGTACCTACAATTCTAACTTGGATGAACACTAGCAGGCTGTATGGCAGCGTTCTATTGGTCAGTTTTTTTTCTTCTTATTTTAACTTTTAACCTTTCACATTTAGTATTTGTACTTATAGCTCTTCAAATTTATAAAATTTGTATAATTATCTTTTACATGCTTATATTTATTCTAAGTTGGATGAACAGTAGCAGGCTGCTGCATGACAACATGCTATTGGTCAGTTTTTTTTAATTTTTTTTTCTTATTTAAGTTTTAACCTTTCACATTTAGTATTTGCACTTATAGCCCTTCAACTTTCTAAATCTGTATAATCATCTTTTACGTGCTTATATTTATGTATGTGTTCGTATAAATTCAGGTTGATTACTGTTTTTTTGTCTTTTAGAAGCTTTTTTTATTTTAGCCTTTACCATTTAACATTTAGTATTGGCAGTTACAACCCACCAGCTTTCTAAAAACTTTATAATTATTTTTACGTGTTTATATTTATGTACATGTCGGTATAAATTCAGTTGATTACGTTTCTTTGAAAATTCATTAGACTTTATAAATCTGGCTTACTTTACGTTTCGGTCCCATCGCAACGCGCGGTGCCATTTTTAACCTTAAAAACATAATTTTTACTTATTTTTATGTAATATCGGTATAAAATCAGGTTGGTGTTCGACGTAAATTTCTTTCACAAAAAAGTCGAGCCATGTATAATACGTTTCCATGCTTATTTTTATGTACGTATTCAGTTTATCTACGTTTTGACGTAACTTTTGTTTAGAAACAGTTTAGGTTTTCACTGCACAAATCCGAATTATTTTACATTTGGATCCGCCGCATCGCGCGAGAAGATTTACTAGTTTAGAACATTGGAAGGAATAATAAAAAAGATTAGGTATGTACACATTTGTCCTTTAGGTTTACATATAGGCATTTTACACACTCTAATCCATGAGAGGTTTTATGTGGATGAGTTTTTAATTTTGCCTTTTAGAGTGTGGACGCGTAATTCCTAGATGAAGTTCTTATTTTTTTTTCTGTTTTGTAAGAAATATGATTTTATTTACTGTTATATATAGATAAAGTAACATATATACAAACAATATATTTTTGGTATCGTAAGCTACAGTAAATGCGGTTACCATTAAGGTACTGTAATGAACTAAACCGATTATGTATACTACTAGACCCATACTAACTAGCTATTTGATGCAAAGTAACACGAACTATAACCAAATTAATTAATTACCTTAGAATGTCACAATTGTGACATATACTTACATTAATAATAGTAATAATAATAATAATAATAATAATAATAATAATAATAATAATAATAATAATAATAATAATAATAATAATAATAATAATAATAACAACAACAACAATTAAGAGAGGAAGACCAAGACAACGAATTCATAAAGGAATTAAAATGCATCCAAACAATCCTCAAACCACACCAAAAACCAAAATATTGATACAACAATTTACACGCTAGTAAACTAGGAAAGAGTACAATTTTGATAGGCAAGGACTTGGTCAACGTACTTTCTAGCTAATCGTGCAAATTGTATTCTTGATGGAGCATATTCGACCATTCTTGATTGCTTTGAGTAATGAAGGTGTTTGCCCATGTTAGTAGCTTCACGCTGGTTCATACACTCAAGGGTTAATATAACTAACCACATACAAAAGAGGAAACAAATAAACATGAACTTATGTCATTACCTGAAGAACGAGAATGGATTTTAAGGAATTATGGATTCCTTAAATAAGCACGCCATTTTTGGATACATGGTAGGTCACTTGGATCCATTTTTGGAATATCGCGACCTCGAAGTGTTTCAATTATTTGTGTAGTCTCACCTAGAAGTTGGGCTGCATCATAGACACTGGCTTCCCTTTCCTCTATCACAAGAGTGTGACATTTCTTTGTTATGGCTTGTGGTAAGTTAGTGAGACAAGCGGCGATTATGTCAGCGATCATTGATGATAAACTGTTGAATAATTCCTCTTGGCAAATCATGGAGACATTGTTGTTGTGGTAGGCAACCATGATTGTTTCAGTTATATGATACATTGAGATGGCACAAAGAGACCTGCGTATCGACTCATGATTATCGCCTCCAATATCATCACTTTTGTCCTCCGAGCTAACTATGTTTCTAGCCTTATTCTTGAACCATTCAACAATCGGTCCAGCTGTATCCACTTGAAAAGCACGGTTTGCAACTGGTTTCCTAACCATTTTTTGTCGAAACTAATTTCTTGCCACAAGGTGTCGACCACCTTCTGAAAACTTACACGATCCTCCTTAGCATTGAGGCTTTTTTCCACCACTGTGACATATTTTAGACCTTCCTTAACACATTCCAATAAGCTATCAGCTTCCTCCTTTTGGATTTTTAGAAGAGAAATTGCTATGGTTGTTAGCGTTACCACTGGTAACCCCCAACAATTTACAGATGGAACATCATGATCCATGCAGTCAAACTTTTTAACTCCTTGAAAACCACTAGTAGATTTTTCAAGTAGCTTCATTAAATTGTTTGGTTGCCTTTTTGCACTCTTTTGGATCATTCGGTTCAAAGATTTTAAAAGGCCTTCCAATATCCTCTCACGAAGCTCTATCCCATCTTCAAGATGTAAAACATAAGGACGTAAATCGTTGTTACTTTCCAACTTCTCAAACTTCTTTCCCATTAAATTAAAGACGGCCTTCAATAACCGCCAGATACAACGGAAACATATCATAAACAAAAATGGATTATGGTTATCAACTTGCATAGCACCACAAATCCATTTTGAAATCCTATACAAAAGTTTTAAATTAACCCTTTTGAGGCCTCAGTGACGACCTCAAGGTAGCGGCAACGAATCGGGACCCTTATTCTAGCGTGTTTCCAATCATATAACGTGTGTGTCCAGTAGCTTTCTACTTCAAAGACCTTCAAGTGGTTCAAAATGATTTTGGAGGACACTTTAAAGCTTAAGGTTGCAAAACATCTAGAAAGTGGCGCAATTGTACCAACCACGACTCCGATAGATTGTACTATGAGAATCACCATTGTGGACCAACCGTAATCCAAATCATAGTTCTTTCCCCGCACAATATTAATAATCGAGAACATAGTAGAAGTATGTCATAGAGTGACTAAAAGACATATTACCCCAGAAGCAGATGTGGTATGAAAGCAAGCTGTTATGAATTGGGGGTGCCACTTCCTGCCATGATCCAGTGGTTGCTCACATGCTTTCGCAACATCTCAGGGGTTAATAGTTCTCCTGATGTTGGTTGAATGTCTTTGGAAGCTCTTTTGCCCTTGTTGGTATTTCGATTCTATAATCTTTTTGGATTTTAGAATCGCCACAGATGAAGATACATATACTATCAACAACCCAAGTAAGAAAGCCACATAAATGGAGGGCACTATGTTATCGCGATTTCGACTTATGCTGACTTCTAGTGAACTAACCTTACACAGACTTAAATAATCTCTTAAACTGAGATTTGTGGGACTGTCATTGCTAAATCTGGATAGAGCTCCCGTATTAATTTGAATGCAAACATTGACACCCAAGGTGATGACAAGAACACACAAAGCTGTGATGTTTGACAAAAGCTCATTGTTGTTCATGGTTGCTAAAAAGGCAATAAGTTAGCCATCATGGTGCACATAAACGCCATGCTTCCGAGCTTTGCCGCTTTGTCCAGTGGCGGATTCAAGATTTTTTTCCAAGGGGTTCACTATTTTAAATGTTCCAATTTCATATGTTCGAACATAAAAAAATCGGGTTGGTTCGACGGTTCGAATCGGGTAAATTCATCTACGGCATTCAGTTCTTTATTACAATTAAATAACAACTTAGTGTTTTGTATTCAATTAAATAACAACTTATGCATTCAATTAATTCACATAATTTAGCCCCTAATGATTCTCTTATGCATTCGATTAAGTAGTAGCTTTTTGGTTTTGGGACTAACCTAATTGCAAAGCTCCCCTTATTGAGAAACCATGGTGGCCAATTTGAAGGGCTGGTTTAGGTTATGGTTTCTCTCTAACAGGTTAGATAATTAACTTAAAAGAGAATAAATCAAATATGTAGAAAGTCGCTCAATATGTATTGTTAATGGCTAGTGATATGTATACACCATAATTTGATTGGGGCACATTAGATAATTGAGAATGACTAATTAAGGGTGTTAATATTCACACACTCCTCCTCTCAATCTCTCTCAATATTTATACAAAAATATACATAGAGAGAAATAGTGTGAAAAGGGTATAAGAATAAGATTTTAGGGGTGTTAGAATAAATTAACTCTCTTGTCATTTAGGTAAAAGCAACAAATCAAACCTTTTCTTGTGTGTATAATAAGTTGTGTACTTGTATACAAGTCACCTCTCATTGTTTATACATAAAATCTTTAAAATATTTTTATTCAAAAATTAAACTATCATCGAACTAATACAACTTTATAAAATATATTTGGAATATCTATACAAAACTTAAAAGTTTGAAGAGAAAGTGTATTGGTTGACTCATACCCCATAATCATCACTTTCAACCTTAAATGATTTAATAAATTAAACAAAATGATGAAGTATTTCTCATCTTTACTTGGGGAGAACATTACTAAATGAATTAAAAATAAAAATGACAAAGTGTTTCTCCTCTTACCTGGGGAAAAGGGAGATGAAGGGGCTAGTAGGGAGATGAAGGGACTGACTGGCTGTAGGGGAAAGAACAAAATGCAAAAAGGGGCTGACTTGCTGGAGTGGAAAGAAAAAAAAAAATCCACGTTTAAAGGAATCGAACCAAGGACTTCAAACTTAACAACAACATATTTTACCAGTGAACCACTATATGTATTTGGTTATGGATTCCTCTACAAAATACTAAAGGGTTCCTTCGATATTTTCTATATGGCTTTACACTATAAATTACAAATCGAACGGGTTCCTGGGAACCTCCTTATTAGCTATAGATCCGCCCCTGGCTTTGTCCACATTACCATCATCGAACCAGTTAGATCCACATGTAACTTCATTGCAATAGATATCACAGTGAGAAAAGCGGAATTAATTCTAAAATAATTACACGGAAACCATAACTTTCTGCTATGTATACCATGTAATAAATCAGCCACCATGGAAAGGACGCAAACAAGAGATGCTACCACGATATACATCTGAAAAGTAGTGGCTGTTGAGAATTTGGCATCTTCAACTTCAAGGGTCTCCTTTTTTACTCTATTATATCAATTTAAAGGTGGTTGAGACAATTGGGCCTGTTCCACTCCAAGCAGATTAGGGCACGTTTTTTCGGGCTTGAACATGACTCTTGAATTCTTAGGGCCGGCCCTGGATATATAGACTCTAGGTATCCCAACAATGGATCTGTAATATTCTTGGGCATTTTGTAGTCATCAATGAGTTGATTCACAATATTAAGGTACTCAAGTGCTGAGTCGTAAGACATAACTCCAGCGAAAGAAACTGATGATTTGCTTTGATGGAGATATGATGAACTGAAGTTAGGTCTAGGAATCGAAGATCGATGGTGGAAAAATGCATAGCACATATATAAAAGGTAACTATATAAATATATTACTGGAAACACATGAATCAGGCTCTTCCTTAAAGCCGCTACAATGATTAAAGATGCCAAATTCTCAACAGCCACTACTTTTCTTCACAAACCTGCAGACTTAATTGATAAGAGATGCATGATAACTTTTTGTCATTTATCCCACAAATTATTGGGTCTAAAGGTGGTTTGCATTTGATTGTTTACATTACAACAGCTTCTTTTTTTTTATTTTGAATGGCACAACAGCTTTTATTCAATATTGCTTTTCAAGCATAGGCACTAGTGTGAAATGTGTCTGGACGAGTATCACAACTTTATTTTGTCATGAGAGGTACAATAAAAGATTATTTATATTATTATTTTGCATTGAGCAATTGCACCACCGTGGAAGTCTCTTTCTAACGCTGTTATCTAGTGGTAACACCACATAATCCCTTTTAGGAGGTTATGTAACAACTGACAAAAAAGTGAAATGTGGGGGGTTACGGCGGATATAACATGGGTGTGTAGTGGATGAAGCCCCATAAAACCTATAGCAATCATTGCTCAATTATTAATTTTTAAAATTTTGTATTTAATCTCTAAGTTTATAAAATAAAAAAGCAAATAACATTTTATTAAATTAAAAAAACATTACAATAAAAATAAAATGTAAAAACACTAAAAAACTCAAAGTCCATATTTCTTCGCCTTTCTTTGTAGAGCCATTCCAACGGCTTTCCGGTTAGGTGGTCATACGGCTTTGAGTAAAACTCGCCTTTCTTTGTAGATCCATTTACCTCGCCTTTTGTTTGTCTATCCTTCATAAGCTCGACACGGTTCTCTTGCATACGTTGATCCCCGATGTCGTATATGTCTTGAAGGCGTTGGTTCATCTTGGAAACGCTTGACTCAAGTCGGATCCCCCGACGATGACTCCGATCTCATCGAATTTGCATCGCTTCTTCTACCGGGTGGTCGTGGTAGGTTCGCCTCTCGCTCATCCGCCCTTTCCTCTCGCTCAATGTCAGATGTTAACTTCAATGAACTACACGATCTAAAGCTTGCGTGTCGAAGTTTTATTTTTGGGATTCACGGGGTGTGGGATGTGATTGATACGGGATCCAATGATGCGAAGAATAATATTGTGGCGAAGGCGCTTCTGTTTCGGTCGACGTCCACACCGAAGGAACAAATTATACAGATCGGGAATTTAAAGTATGCGAAGGACATGTGGGTAGCAACTAAGTAAAAGAATCTCGGTGCAAAACGTGTGATAGTAGCATGACTCCAAACATCAAAGTTATCCGGAATTGTTTCTAAGAAGGCTACAGTGGGAGAAGCTATTGAAGAATGAAGATTGCTCTAGTAGTTTCTCATGAGTTTTCTAATCCACATCGTAGCTTTAATCGAGCAAGTCTTGGAATTCAAGAGAACAAGATAAAAAGACATTGTTGGACGTTTAACAAACCCCACATACTGACATACACACACTTACTGGAATGGTTTTTTTGTCAATAAAAACCATGATTCTTAATACTTTGATTTAAATAGTACTTTTATTTGTTTATCAAGAAATGTTAGAAAAGATAATTTTTGTAGTTTATTAATGTTTAATGTTTAGTTGACAAATAATTTGGTGTTAATTAAATTAAACATTTATGTCTATTATGGGATGGAAAAATAGAAACTATTCTTTTTTTTTAAATGAGTCATTGGCCAGTTTCGTTTAAGTTGAGTTTATTTTAATTGGAGTTGAGCATGAATAAAAGTGTCATCGTTTTCTGCAGTGAAATTCCATCTTCTTTTCTGTTTCTATTATTAAACAAAGTGTGATTCAAAGGGCTGAACTAACAAAAACAAGATCTGTAATTGCATTCACATTTTACTTGATCTGCATAATGCAAATTATTCACCAAAAGCACATTTCTTCCTGAACCCATTATCTGCATAATGCAAATTATTCACCAAAGTGGAGACAATTTGCCTCCTCCAACGGTCACAAAGCCCACAATGGTCAAATACATCATGCGGTGATTAATCACCGATTTTCTTATCACCACGCGGTAAACTCGATGACGGCGGCGGTGTTGGCGAGCGGTAACACAATCACCGATCTCTTTCCCGCACCCCACCTGTTCCCCCTAAGGGGTGGTCACCTCTTGAGGATATGTAAACTCTTAACCCACCCAATCACATCTTATCATGTCAATTACCCCTCCCTAAGTCCTCTCTTGCACTAAAACATATATAAGGGGTGGTCACCTCTCTTAGGGAAAGGTAAACTATTTTTTTTTAAATATAAAAAAAGAATTGTGATTGGTTTAAAAGAGTGGGTCCCACCATTATCTAACTCTCTCTCTTCTTCCCCTATGCTGTGACTATACAACGAAATCAAGTCCCCTCGCGAGGTAAACTTTGATGGCGGTGGTGTTCCCCCGAGGTAAACTAGTTTACCCCATAATTTGCCGCACCCACCCCATACACCCTAATGGACGCCTTACCAGCAGACCACACTGCTTAAAATTGTCATGGCTAATATCTATATTGTATGTATTTATTTTTTAAATGGGCCATATTTTTTGGGGACCTAGGCCCGGCTTCACTCAATTGCTTTAATGGGTTGGCTCTTGGTATGTGTTAACATATACATCATGTAAGTATACTTTATTTCTCAAATTGTTAACTCAATGAGATAAACACCAGCAGGGAGTAAGATCAAGCTAGACATTAAATTAACTTCATAAAGAAAATGCACTCAAACAAACCTCAAGCCACACCAAAAACCACAATATTGATACAACAATTTACAGGGTAGTAAACCACGAAAAGGTACAATTTATGAGAAGCAAAGGCTTGGTCAACATACTTTTGGATGCAAATTGTACAAATTAACTTCATAAAGGAGCATATTCGACCATCATGGATTATTTTGAGTAGTAAAGGCGTTTTGTCCATGAAAATCATAATAGCTTCACATACTCAAGTGTTAATATGACTAACAGCATGCAAAAGAGGAACACAATTATAACGGATTTACTTCTTTACTTGGAAGAACGGAAAATGCTATTTAAGGAGTTAGGGATCCCCTAAATACGCATGCCACTTTTTAATAAATGGCAAGTCACTTGGATTCATGCATGGAATATCACGATCTTGAAGGATTTTGATTATTTCTGTAGTCTCACCAAGAAGTTGCGCTGCATTTTGTACACAATCCTCCCTTTCCTCTATCACACTAGTGTGACATTTCATTGTTATGGCTTGTGGTAAGTTGCTGAGACAAGCGGCGATTATGTCAGCGATCATTGATGATAAGTTATCTAATAGTTCCTTTTGGCTGATTGTGGCATCTATGTTGGTGTGGGAGGGAAGCAGGATTGTTTTGGCTATACGATACATTGAGTTGGCACCAATAGAGCTATGTGTCAAATCATCATTTTCGCCTCCAGTATTAACCTTATGTATGTCCTCCGAGCAAACTATATCTTTAGCTTTATCCCTGAACCATTCAACAATCTGCTCACCTGTATTTTCTTGAAGAACAGGGTCTTGCAACTGATTTCCTAACCATTTTTTCTCAAAAATAATTTCTCGCCACAAAGTTTCAGCCGCCTTTTGAAAACTCGCATGATTATCCGTAGCATTGAGGCTTTCTTCCACCATTTTAACATATGCTAGACCTTCCTTAATACTTTCCAACAAGCTATCAACTTCCTCCTTTTCAATTTTAGGAAGAGAAACGACGAGGGTTGTCAGGGTTACCACCGGTAACCTCCAACAATCTCCGAATGGAGCATCATGATCGACATGGTCAAACTTTTTAACTCCTGAAAAATCACTAGTAGACTTTCCAAGAATTAGCTTCATGAGATTTTTGGGTTGGTTTCTTGCACCCTGTTGGATAATTTGGCTCACAGATTTTGAAAGGCCTTCCAATGTTCTCTCACCAAGCTCTATCTCATCTTCAAGTTGCAAAACATAAGGGCAAATATCATTGTTTCCTTCCAAATTCTTTCCTAATGAACTACACATGGCCTTTAATAACCACTTCATACAACGGAAACAATACAAGAAACATATCATAAACAAAAACGGGATCAAGGCTATTACCTTGCATACCACTACAACTCCATTCTGAAATCCTATACAGAAGTTGAAAATTAGCTTTTTCAAAGTCTCAATGACCACTTCGAGGTTGTGGCTACGAAATGGGAGTCTTGTACTAGCGTGTTTCCAATCATATAACTTCTGTGTCCAGTAGCATTCTACCTTAAAGAGCTTAAAACGCTTTGAAATGATTTTGGAGGACACCTTTAAGCTTAAGATTGAAAAACATCTAGAAAGTGGTGCAATTGTACCAATCAGGACTCCGATAAACTGGGCTACAAGAATTATCACCATGGACCAACCATAATTTGAACCACATTGTTTGTTAGAAATCTTATGTAAAGGAGCAGCCCAGACAATAATATAAGTGTGTAAGAGAGCGACTATAAGACATATTACACCAGAAGCAGAGGTGGTGTGAAAGCAAGCTGTTATGAATTGGGGGCTTCCACTTCCTGCCATGATCCAGTGGTTGCTCACATACTTTTGTAGCTTCTCAACTGTTACTAATTCTCCTGGTGATGGTTGAATCTCTTTTGAAGCTGTATAATGACCTTTTTGGTATTTGGATTCTATAATCTTTTTGGATTTTAGAATCGCTACAGATGAACATACATGTACGATCAACAATACAACTAGGAAAATCGCATAATTTGTGGCTGTTATATTGATTCTTGATGATGTACTTATTACGGGACCGTCATACATGGTTTATAACTCCATGGGGATCAACGTAATAACCGATATATGTGGATATAACTCCAGTTTGTATTTGAATACAAACATTGACAACCAAAGTTATGACAAGAACACACAAAGCAATGATGTTTGACAAAAGCTCATTGTTGCTCATGGTTGCTAAACAAGGCAGTAAATTAGCCATCATGGTGCACATAAAGGCCACGCTTCCGAGCTTTGCTGCTTTGTCAACAAAACCCGGCATTGAACCGGTTAGATCCACAGGTAACTTCATTGCAACAGATATTACGGTGAGAAAAGCAGCATTAATTCTAAAATATTTACACGGAAACAAGGATGCAAACCAGAGATGCTAATGCGATGTACATACCAATCCAAAACATAGGTGCACTGAAATGGTTTTCGAGCTCTGATCTGGTTATAGAATAAACGTATTCCAACAATGAATCTGTAATATTCTGAGGAATATTGTAGTTATTGATGAGTCTATGCATAATATTAAGATACTCTTTTGCTGAGTTGAAAGCCATAACTCCAGGAAAGAAACTGATGATTCGATTTGATGAATTGGAGTTGGTTGGTGGAGATAATGCGTGTAGAGCTTATTAAATTAGTTGTTGTATCAAGGATGGATTTACACATGAATAAAGATAGCAAATTCTCTACAGCCACTAGTTTCCACTAAAACCTGACTTAATTGATAAGGAGATGCATGTTAACTTTTTGAGTCTTATTTTTATTTTATTATAACAATCCAATACTTTATCCGACACTTAATGCGGTCGACAAGTGGATTCCATTTGATTGTTTACAATTACAAAAGCTTTTAAACTTTAAAGTATAAGCGACAATATCAAAAGTTTGGTAATAATGACAATAACTTTCACTTTTAACGTTGTATAAGCAACTGGCAACATGTTGCAAAATAAGCTTAAGTTACAAATTTACGACTTAAGATTGCATGCTTAACTATGCCGGCCGTTTATAAAACCCTGTATATTCCAAGTGCATACAAATCCAGGATTCTAAATGTAAGCGATAATATAATAAAAAAAAACTAAGATAATTGTTCTGGTTTTTAGAAGTTAGTTTATATTATAGCAAATCAAGTTATATATAAGTTTTTTTAAATAGATAACGTATAAGTATAATCTCACGTCTATTTCTATCATTAGAAATATATTTATCTTAAAGCATTTTAAGCATGGATGGTCCCGCTTGTTGCAAAGGCCATAAAAATTTATAACCTGATCTAAATACACCCCCTTACTAGTTATACCACTTAAAAAAAGTATCAGGCTCACCCATGACTATGTGTGTATGTGGTGGGAGTGGGGAGGGGGTATAACTATGGATGGACATGACAAAAGTTACTCCACTGCTCCACTCCACTGGATTTTCACACCATCTCTCTAATATATAAATTAGGAAATTTATCTAACTTGTTATAGTTATATACTTAAGAGTTAAATTCTTTTTTAGTGTATGTGATTTGACACAAACAAGATTTTTTTAGTTCAATAATTATCTTTTTTTGGTTTCAGTCCAATAGTTTTGTTTTGTTTTTTTTTTTCATTTTGATTTAGTAAGGTTGTAAACGAGCCGATTCGAGTCGAGTCAGACTCAACTAGAGCCCGGATTGAATTCAGATCGAGCTAGCTCGGCTTGTGCTCATCAAGTTGAAATCTGAGGCTTGAGCTTGAGCTTGATTCTATTAAAATTCAAGCTAGCTCGGCTCGATCTAGCTCAAACTATCAAAGAACCATAAAATTTACTAGTTAAAATACACTGAAACATGAAAGTCTTGACAAACTAAGGCCATAGTTCCATTGTAACATAACCAAATGGCTAAATATACAAGTTACTTTGGCCAAAGGAATAAAAAGTATAAACAATTAATTTTGTAAATTGCATTTGCCTTCAGTTATAGGAGAGGTAACTTTTGTCTTCAGAGTGAGATGTGGGAAAAATAAGCTGATTTTCATCTATGCCTCTACTAACCTACAATGAATCATTTACTAGCTTCATACAAATGTTTTTGGAAATATCAACCCAAATCTGACTTCGTTACCTTCTATTTTGAAAATATTACTCTAGTCCCATGGTTTATTTTCATGAAATCAAACTCAAGCCAAACAAGTTATGACTACACTTATACGTAAAATATAGAGTTAAATGCTTGGTTGGTCCCTGTGGTTTGCAAATATTGCAGACTTGGTCCCAGTGGTTCACTAATTACATGCTTGGTCCTAATAGTTGTAATTTTTGCACTCAGGTGGTCCTTACCACTAACCTATGTTAAGTTTTTCAGTTCAATACGTGTAAAATTACTAACTTGCTCCTAAACAAATAAGAAAAAAAGAAAAAGAACTGAACTTATATATTATATATATTACATAAATATCACTTTATATCCCCCTTCTCTCTCCCTCTCTCTTATAACTTAATTAACACCACCAACATCCTCCCCACACCACCATACTGCCATCCACCCCACCACCGTCCTCCGCAGCCACCCACACCACCACCGTCCTTCGCAACCACCCACACCACCACCATACTCCCCAGCCACCCACCCCACCGCCATACTCCCATGTTCCAGAACCATTGGCCACCACCCACTGCAACCACCTACCCCATACCACCATCCACCGCTTTATTCGGATCTGGAAGCCTGTTCCATATAATATCGAAAACAAACGGCGATGGATTCAAAACCACTTAATCTAGAAGCTTGTTAGGGTTTGATTTTGGGTAGATCGAGGATTAAATGTAAGGTTTTGATTTTGGGGGGAAAGCGGAACGGTGGTGCCGTCGTTGGGGGGGGGGGGTGGTGGCAGTGGCGAGAAGGGGTAGGAGATGGAGTCGAGTTCGGTGCCCAACCTTTGAGGTTTCAAAATACCACATCAATAGTCTCTCATTCAGTCATTTTTCCTCGCCGGACTTTATATATTTCTTCCGGCGAACTCTCCGGCGATGGTATCAGAACCGACTATTTGTGATGATGGTGTTGTGGGTAACAGAACCGACAACGGTTTGTGGGGGTTGGTCAAGTGGGGCGGTGGTAGAGAGAGGGGGCGTTGGACGACGGTTTGTGGTGTTTGGTCAGGTGTGGTGGTGGTAGAGAGGGGGAGAGAAGTAGAGAGAGATAGAAAGAGGAGGGATGAGTTCTTTACCGAGTGTTGTTTTCGATTGTACCATGGAGTTGATGCACCGGAGTCGACGCACAGGAGTGTTGTTTTTTATTGTACTTCCAGCGATAAGGATTCAACGGTGGAACCATCGGGAGAGAGTTTGCCAGCGGAGGTTGCTGCCGGTGGTGGTGGTAATGGACGGTTTAATTGGCTGCGAGATTCCTGTGGTGGTGGCAATGGAGACTCGGAGAGTTGTGGAATTAGCAAATAGTTCTTTTTCTTTTTTTCTTATTTGTTTAGGGGCAAGTTAGTAATTTTGTACATATTTAACTGAAAAACTTAACATAGGTTAGTGGTAAGGACCACCCGAGTGCACAAATTACAACTATTAGGACCAAGCGTGTAATTAGTGAACCACTGGGACCAAGTCTGCAATATTTGCAAACCACAGGGACCAACCAAGCATTTAACTCTAAAATATATGGTAACATATATAATTCGAGCCGGCTGGTTTACGACCGAGCTTTCTCCAAGCTTTTTCCGAGCGATCCGCGAGCTTTTATGAACAACCCTAGATTTCGTTAACTCCAAATATTTCTTTTCGTTTAACATTTGTGAATGGACCAAAAATATTGGGGGTGGGGGGGGGAACTAAACCTGGCTGCATCCCATATGTGCAACTCCGGCACCGTCTCCCCCACAACCTGCTACTCCGGTACCACCTACAACTCCGGCACAACTTGCAATTCTGGCACTAACCTGCAAGTCCGGTACCGTTTCCGGCACAACCTACAACTCCGGCACCGTCTCCGGCCCAACCTGCAACTCCGGCGCCACCTGCAACTCCAGCAGTTGCAGGTTTGTGCCGAAGTTGCAGGTGGTGCCGGAGTTGCAGTTGTGCCGGAGACGGTGCCGGAGTTGCAGGTTTGTGCCGGAGTAGCAGGTTGTGCCGGAGATGGTGCCGGAGTTGCAGGTTGTGCCAGAGACGGTGCCGGAGTTACAAGTGTCATTTTGGATGAAAATGGCAAATGTGCCCAAACCTCAGGGACGAAAATGGCAATTTACTCTTTCAAAAATAACTCATCTAACGTTATAAAGTAACTAGGTTAGGCATTTGGACAAAAATGGCAAAAAGTTACAAACGTGAGGGGCAAAATGATACCAAAGTGTAATTTTGGACGAAAATAGCAAATGTGCCCAAACTCGAGGGACGAAAATGACAACTTACTCTAACTTTTTTTTTTATAAAATGAGCGACATGTCTTTTAAGATATGTTTATCAACTATTATATTATATTATATTACGTACCTACAATTCTAACTTGGATGAACAGTAGCAGGCTGTATGGCAGCGTTCTATTGGTCAGTTTTTTTTCTTCTTATTTTAACTTTTAACCTTTCACATTTAGTATTTGTACTTATAGCTCTTCAAATTTATAAAATTTGTATGATTATCTTTTACATGCTTATATTTATTCTAAGTTGGATGAACAGTAGCAGGCTGCTGCATGACAACATGCTATTGGTCAGTTTTTTTTTAATTTTTTTTTCTTATTTAAGTTTTAACCTTTCACATTTAGTATTTGCACTTATAGCCCTTCAACTTTCTAAATCTGTATAATCATCTTTTACGTGCTTATATTTATGTATGTGTTCGTATAAATTCAGGTTGATTACTGTTTTTTGTCTTTTAGAAGCTTTTTTTATTTTAGCCTTTACCCTTTAACATTTAGTATTGGCAGTTACAACCCACCAGCTTTCTAAAAACTTTATAATTATTTTTACGTGTTTATATTTATGTACATTTCGGTATAAATTCAGTTGATTACGTTTCTTTGAAAATTCATTAGACTTTGTAAATCTGGCTTACTTTACGTTTCAGTCCCATCGCAACGCGCGGTGCCATTTTTAACCTTAAAAACATAATTTTTACTTATTTTTATGTAATATCGGTATAAAATCAGGTTGGTGTTTGACGTAAATTTCTTTCACAAAAAAGTCGAGCCATGTATAATACGTTTCCATGCTTATTTTTATGTACGTATTCAGTTTATCTACGTTTTGACGTAACTTTTGTTTAGAAACAGTTTAGGTTTTCACTGCACAAATCCGAATTACTTTACATTTGGATCCGCCGCATCGCGCGAGAAGATTTACTAGTTTAGAACATTGGAAGGAATAATAAAAAAGATTAGGCATGTACACATTTGGTCCTTTAGGTTTACATATAGGCATTTTACACACTCTAATCCATGAGAGGTTTTATGTGGATGAGTTTTTAATTTTGCCTTTTAGAGTGTGGACGCGTGATTCCTAGATGAAGTTCTTATTTTTTTTTCTGTTTTGTAAGAAATATGATTTTATTTACTGTTATATACTAGATAAAGTAACATATATACAAACAATATATTTTTGGTATCGTAAGCTACAGTAAATGCGGTTACCATTGAGGTACGGTAATGAACTAAACCGATTATGTATACTGCTAGACCCATACTAACTAGCTATTTGATGCAAAGTAACACGAACTATAACCACATTAATTAATTACCTTAGAATGTCACAATTGTGACATATACTTACATTAATAATAATAATAATAAAATAATAATAATAATAAATAATAATAATAATAATAATAATAATAATAATAATAATAATAATAATAATAATAATAATAATAATAATAATAATAATAATAATAATAACAACAATGAAGAGAGGAAGACCAAGACAACGAATTCATAAAGGAATTAAAATGCATCCAAACAATCCTCAAACCACACCAAAAACCAAAATATTGATACAACAATTTACACGCTAGTAAACTAGGAAAGAGTACAATTTTGATAGGCAAGGACTTGGTCAACGTACTTTCTAGCTAATCGTGCAAATTGTATTCTTGATGGAGCATATTCGACCATTCTTGATTGCTTTGAGTAATGAAGGTGTTTGCCCATGTTAGTAGCTTCACGCTGGTTCATACACTCAAGGGTTAATATAACTAACCACATACAAAAGAGGAAACAAATAAACATGAACTTATGTCATTACCTGAAGAACGAGAATGAATTTTAAGGAATTATGGATTCCTTAAATAAGCACGCCATTTTTGGATACATGGTAGGTCACTTGGATCCATTTTTGGAATATCGCGACCTCGAAGTGTTTCAATTATTTGTGTAGTCTAACCTAGAAGTTGGGCTGCATCATAGACACTGGCTTCCCTTTCCTCTATCACAAGAGTGTGACATTTCTTTGTTATGGCTTGTGGTAAGTTAGTGAGACAAGCGGCGATTATGTCAGCGATCATTGATGATAAACTGTTGAATAATTCCTCTTGGCAAATCATGGAGACATTGTTGTTGTGGTAGGCAACCATGATTGTTTCAGTTATATGATACATTGAGATGGCACAAAGAGACCTGCTATCGACTCATGATTATCGCCTCCAATATCATCACTTTTGTCCTCCGAGCTAACTATGTTTCTAGCCTTATTCTTGAACCATTCAACAATCGGTCCAGCTGTATCCACTTGAAAAGCACGGTTTTGCAACTGGTTTCCTAACCATTTTTTGTCGAAACTAATTTCTTGCCACAAGGTGTCGACCACCTTCTGAAAACTTACACGATCCTCCTTAGCATTGAGGCTTTTTTCCACCACTGTGACATATTTTAGACCTTCCTTAACACATTCCAATAAGCTATCAGCTTCCTCCTTTTGGATTTTTAGAAGAGAAATTGCTATGGTTGTTAGCGTTACCACTGGTAACCCCCAACAATTTACAGATGGAACATCATGATCCATGCAGTCAAACTTTTTAACTCCTTGAAAACCACTAGTAGATTTTTCAAGTAGCTTCATTAAATTGTTTGGCTGCCTTTTTGCACTCTTTTGGATCATTCGGTTCAAAGATTTTAAAAGGCCTTCCAATATCCTCTCACGAAGCTCTATCCCATCTTCAAGATGTAAAACATAAGGGCGAAAATCGTTGTTACTTTCCAACTTCTCAAACTTCTTTCCCATTAGATTAAAGACGGCCTTCAATAACCGCCAGATACAACGGAAACATATCATAAACAAAAATGGGATTATGGTTATCAACTTGCATAGCACCATAAATCCATTTTGAAATCCTATACAAATGTTTTAAATTAACCTTTTTGAGGCCTCAGTGACGACCTCAAGGTAGCGGCAACGAATCGGGACTCTTATTCTAGCGTGTTTCCAATCATATAACGTGTGTGTCCAGTAGCTTTCTACTTCAAAGACCTTCAAGTGGTTCAAAATGATTTTGGAGGACACTTTAAAGCTTAAGGTTGCAAAACATCTAGAAAGTGGCGCAATTGTACCAACCATGACTCCGATAGATTGTACTATGAGAATCACCATTGTGGACCAACCGTAATCCAAATCATAGTTCTTTCCCCGCACAATATTAATAATCGAGAACATAGTAGAAGTATGTAATAGAGTGACTAAAAGACATATTACCCCAGAAGCAGATGTGGTATGAAAGCAAGCTGTTATGAATTGGGGGTGCCACTTCCTGCCATGATCCAGTGGTTGCTCACATGCTTTCGCAACATCTCAGGGGTTAATAGTTCTCCTGATGTTGGTTGAATGTCTTTGGAAGCTCTATCATGCCCTTGTTGGTATTTCGATTCTATAATCTTTTTGGATTTTAGAATCGCCACAGATGAAGATACATATACTATCAACAACCCAAGTAAGAAAGCCACATAAATGGAGGGCACTATGTTATCGCGATTTCGACTTATGCTGACTTCTAGTGAACTAACCTTATACAGACTTAAATAATCTCTTAAACTGAGATTTGTGGGACTGTCATTGCTAAATCTGGATAGAGCTCCAGTATTAATTTGAATGCAAACATTGACAACCAAGGTGATGACAAGAACACACAAAGCTGTGATGTTTGACAAAAGCTCATTGTTGTTCATGGTTGCTAAAAAGGCAATAAGTTAGCCATCATGGTGCACATAAACGCCATGCTTCCGAGCTTTGCCGCTTTGTCCAGTGGCGGATTCAAGATTTTTTTCCAAGGGGTTCACTATTTTAAATGTTCCAATTTCATATGTTCGAACATAAAAAAATGGGGTCGGTTCGACGGTTCGAATCGGGTAAATTCATCTATGGCATTCAGTTCTTTATTACAATTAAGTAACAACTTAGTGTTTTGTATTCAATTAAATAACAACTTATGCATTCAATTAATTCACATAATTTAGCCCCTAATGATTTTCTTATGCATTCGATTAAGTAGTAGCTTTTTGGTTTTGGGACTAACCTAATTGCAAAGCTCTCCTTATTGAGAAACCATGGTGGCCAATTTGAAGGGCTGATTTAGGTTATGGTTTCTCTCTAACAGGTTAGATAATTAACTTAAAAGAGAATAAATCAAATATGTAGAAAGTCACTCAATATGTATTGTTAATGGCTAGTGATATGTATACACCATAATTTGATTGGGACACATTAGATAATTGAGCATGACTAATTAAGGGTGTTAATATTCACACACTCCTCCTCTCAATCTCTCTCAATATTTATACAAAAATATACATAGAGAGAAATAGTGTGAAAATGGTATAAGAATAAGATTTTAGGGGTGTTAGAATAAATTAACTCTCTTGTCATTTAGGTAAAAGCAACAAATCAAACCTTTTCATGTGTGCATAATAAGTTGTGTACTTGTATACAAGTCACCTCTCATTGTTTATACATAAAATCTTTAAAATAATTTTATTCAAAAATTAAACTATCATCGAACTAATACAACTTTATAAAATATATTTGGAATATCTATACAAAACTTAAAAGTTTGAAGAGAAAGTGTATTGGTTGACTCATACCCATAATCATCACTTTCAACCTTAAATGATTTAATAAATTAAACAAAATGATGAAGTATTTCTCATCTTTACTTGGGGAGAACATTACTAAATGAATTAAAAAATAAAAATGACAAAGTGTTTCTCCTCTTACCTGGGGAATAAGGGAGATGAAGGGGCTAGTAGGGAGATGAAGGGACTGACTGGCTGGAGCGGAAAGAACAAAATGCAAAAAGGGGCTGACTTGCTGGAGTGGAAAGAAAAAAAAAATCCACGTTTAAAAGAATCGAACAAAGGACTTCAAACTTAACAACAACATGTTCTACCTGTGAACCACTATACGTATTTGGTTATGGATTCCTCTACAAAATACTAAAGGGTTCCTTCGATATTTTCTATATGGCTTTACACTATAAATTACAAATCGAACGGGTTCCTGGGAACCTCCTTATTAGCTATAGATCCGCCCTGGCTTTGTCCACATTACCATCATCGAACCAGTTAGATCCACAGGTAACTTCATTGCAACAGATATCACAGTGAGAAAAGCGGCATTAATTCTAAAATAATTACACGGAAACCATAACTTTCTGCTATGTATACCATGTAATAAATCAGCCACCATGGAAAGGACGCAAACAAGAGATGCTACCACGATATACATCTGAAAAGTAGTGGCTGTTGAGAATTTGGCATCTTCAACTTCAAGGGTCTCCTTTTTTACTCTGTTATATCAATTTAAAGGTGGTTGAGACAATTGGGCCTGTTCCACTCCAAGCAGATTGGGGCACGTTTTATCGGGCTTGAACATGACACTTGAATTCTTAGGGCCGGCCCTGGATATATAGACTCTAGGTATCCCAACAATGGATCTGTAATATTCTTGGGCATTTTGTAGTCATCAATGAGTTGATTCACAATATTAAGGTACTCAAGTGCTGAGTCGTAAGACATAACTCCAGCGAAAGAAACTGATGATTTGCTTTGATGGAGATATGGTGAACTGAAGTTAGGTCTAGGAATCGAAGATCGATGGTGGAAAAATGCATAGCACATATATAAAAGGTAACTATATAAATATATTACTGGAAACACATGAATCAGGCTCTTCCTTAAAGCCGCTACAATGATTAAAGATGCCAAATTCTCAACAGCCACTACTTTTCTTCACAAACCTGCAGACTTAATTGATAAGAGATGCATGATAACTTTTTGTCATTTATCCCACAAATTATTGGGTCTAAAGGTGGTTTGCATTTGATTGTTTACATTACAACAGCTTTTTTTTTTTATTTTGAATGGCACAACAGCTTTTATTCAATATTGCTTTTCAAGCATAGGCACTAGTGTGAAATGTGTCTGGACGAGTATCACAACTTTATTTTGTCATGAGAGGTACAATAAAAGATTATTTATATTATTATTTTGCATTGAGCAATTGCACTACCGTGGAAGTCTCTTTCTAACGCTGTTATGTAGTGGTAACACCACATAATCCCTTTTAGGAGGTTATGTAACAACTGACAAAAAAGTGAAATGTGAGGGGTTACGGCGGATATAACATGGGTGTGTAGTGGATGAAGCCCCATAAAACCTATAGCAATCATTGCTCAATTATTAATTTTTTAAATTTTGTATTTAATCTCTAAGTTTATAAAACAAAAAAACAAATAACATTTTATTAAATTAAAAAAAACATTAAAATAAAATGTAAAAACACTAAAAAACTCAAAGTCCATATTTCTTCGCCTTTCTTTGTAGAGCAATTCCAACGGCTTTCCGGTTAGATGGTCATACGGCTTTGAGTAAAACTCGCCTTTCTTTGTAGATCCATTTACATCGCCTTTTGTTTGTCTATCCTTCATAAGCTCGACCACTTCCCGGTTCTCTTGCATACGTTGATCCCCGATGTCGTATATGTCTTGAAGGCGTTGGTTCATCTTGGAAACGCTTGACTCAAGTCGGATCCCCCGACGATGACTCCGATCTCATCGAATTTGCATCGCTTCTTCTACCGGGTGGTCGTGGTAGGTTCGCCTCTCGCTCATCCGCCCTTTCCTCTCGCTCAATGTCAGATGTTAACTTCAATGAACTACACGATCTAAAGCTTGCGTGGCGAAGTTTTATTTTTGGGATTCACGGGGTGTGGGATGTGATTGATACGGGATCCAATGATGCGAAGAATAATATTGTGGCGAAGGCGCTTCTGTTTGGGTCGACGTCCACACCCAAGGAACAAATCATACAGATCGGGAATTTAAAGTATGCGAAGGACATGTGGGTAGCAACTAAGTAAAAGAATCTCGGTGCAAAACGTGTGATAGTAGCAAGACTCCAAACATCAAAGTTATCCGGAATTGTTTCTAAGAAGGCTACAGTGGGAGAAGCTATTGAAGAATGAAGATTGCTCTAGTAGTTTCTCATGAGTTTTCTAATCCACATCGTAGCTTTAATCGAGCAAGTCTTGGAATTCAAGAGAACAAGATAAAAAGACATTGTTGGACGTTTAACAAACCCCACATACTGACATACACACACTTACTGGAATGGTTTTTTTGTCAATAAAAACCATGATTCTTAATACTTTGATTTAAATAGTACTTTTATTTGTTTATCAAGAAATGTTAGAAAAGATAATTTTTGTAGTTTATTAATGTTTAATGTTTAGTTGACAAATAATTTGGTGTTAATTAAATTAAACATTTATGTCTATTATGGGATGGAAAAATAGAAACTATTCTTTTTTTTTAAATGAGTCATTGGCCAGTTTCGTTTAAGTTGAGTTTATTTAAATTGGAGTTGAGCATGAATAAAAGTGTCATCGTTTTCTGCAGTGAAATTCCATCTTCTTTTCTGTTTCTATTATTAAACAAAGTGTGATTCAAAGGGCTGAACTAACAAAAACAAGATCTGTAATTGCATTCACATTTTACTTGATCTGCATAATGCAAATTATTCACCAAAAGCACATTTCTTCCTGAACCCATTATCTGCATAATGCAAATTATTCACCAAAGTGGAGACAATTTGCCTCCTCCAACGGTCACAAAGCCCACAATGGTCAAATACATCATGCGGTGATTAATCACCGATTTTCTTATCACCACGCGGTAAACTCGATGACGGCGGCGGTGTTGGCGAGCGGTAAACACAATCACCGATCTCTTTCCCGCACCCACCCTGTTCCCCCTAAGGGGTGGTCACCTCTTGAGGATATGTAAACTCTTAACCCACCCAATTACATCTTATCATGTCAATTACCCCTCCCTAAGTCCTCTCTTGCACTAAAACATATATAAGGGGTGGTCACCTCTCTTAGGGAAAGGTAAACTATTTTTTTTAAATATAAAAAAAAGAATTGTGATTGGTTTAAAAGAGTTGGTCCCACCATTATCTAACTCTCTCTCTTCTTCCCCTATGCTGTGACTATACAACGAAATCAAGTCCCCTCGCGAGGTAAACTTTGATGGCGGTGGGTTTCCCCCGAGGTAAACTAGTTTACCCCATAGTTTGCCGCACCCACCCCATACACCCTAATGGACGCCTTACCAGCAGACCACACTGCTTAAAATTGTCATGGGTAATATCTATATTGTATGTATTTATTTTTTAAATGGGCCATATTTTTTGGGGACCTAGGCCCGTGCTTCACTCAATTGCTTTAATGGGTTGGCTCTTGGTATGTGTTCACATATACATCATGTAAGTATACTTTATTTCTCAAATTATTAACTCAATGAGATAAACACCAGCAGGGAGTAAGATCAAGCTAGACATTAAATTAACTTCATAAAGAAAATGCACTCAAACAAACCTCAAGCCACACCAAAAACCACAATATTGATACAACAATTTACAGGGTAGTAAACCACGAAAAGGTACAATTTATGAGAAGCAAAGGCTTGGTCAACATACTTTTGGATGCAAATTGTACAAATTAACTTCATAAAGGAGCATATTCGACCATCATGGATTATTTTGAGTAGTAAAGGCGTTTTGTCCATGAAAATCATAATAGCTTCACATACTCAAGTGTTAATATGACTAACAGCATGCAAAAGAGGAACACAATTATAACGGATTTACTTCTTTACTTGGAAGAACGGAAAATGCTATTTAAGGAGTTAGGGATCCCCTAAATACGCATGCCACTTTTTAATAAATGGCAAGTCACTTGGATTCATGCATGGAATATCACGATCTTGAAGGATTTTGATTATTTCTGTAGTCTCACCGAGAAGTTGCGCTGCATTTTGTACACAATCCTCCCTTTCCTCTATCACACTAGTGTGACATTTTATTGTTATGGCTTGTGGTAAGTTGCTGAGACAAGCGGCGATTATGTCAGCGGTCATTGATGATAAGTTATCTAATAGTTCCTTTTGGCTAATTGTGGCATCTATGTTGGTGTGGGAGGGAAGCAGGATTGTTTTGGCTATACGATACATTGAGTTGGCACCAATAGAGCTATGTGTCAAATCATCATTTTCGCCTCCAGTATTAACCTTATGTATGTCCTCCGAGCAAACTATATCTTTAGCTTTATCCCTGAACCATTCAACAATCTGCTCACCTGTATTTTCTTGAAGAACAGGGTCTTGCAACTGATTTCCTAACCATTTTTTCTCAAAAATAATTTCTCGCCACAAAGTTTCAGCCGCCTTTTGAAAACTCGCATGATTATCCGTATCATTGAGGCTTTCTTCCACCATTTTGACATATGCTAGACCTTCCTTAATACTTTCCAACAAGCTATCAACTTCCTCCTTTTCAATTTTAGGAAGAGAAACGACGAGGGTTGTCAGGGTTACCACCGGTAACCTTCAACAATCTCCAAATGGAACATCATGATCGACATGGTCAAACTTTTTAACTCCTGAAAAATCACTAGTAGACTTTCCAAGAATTAGCTTCATGAGATTTTTGGGTTGGTTTCTTGCACCCTGTTGGATAATTTGGCTCACAGATTTTGAAAGGCCTTCCAATGTTCTCTCACCAAGCTCTATCTCATCTTCAAGTTGCAAAACATAAGGGCAAATATCATTGTTTCCTTCCAAATTCTTTCCTAATGAACTACACATGGCCTTTAATAACCACTTCATACAACGGAAACAATACAAGAAACATATCATAAACAAAAACGGGATCAAGGCTATTACCTTGCATACCACTACAACTCCATTCTGAAATCCTATACAGAAGTTGAAAATTAGCTTTTTCAAAGTCTCAATGACCACTTCGAGGTTGTGGCTACGAAATGGGAGTCTTGTACTAGCGTGTTTCCAATCATATAACTTCCATGTCCAGTAGCATTCTACCTTAAAGAGCTTAAAACGCTTTGAAATGATTTTGGAGGACACCTTTAAGCTTAAGATTGAAAAACATCTAGAAAGTGGTGCAATTGTACCAATCAGGACTCCGATAAACTGGGCTACAAGAATTATCACCATGGACCAACCATAATTTGAACCACATTGTTTGTTAGAAATCTTATGTAAAGGAGCAGCCCAGACAATAATATAAATGTGTAAGAGAGCGACTATAAGACATATTACACCAGAAGCAGAGGTGGTGTGAAAGCAAGCTGTTATGAATTGGGGGCTTCCACTTCCTGCCATGATCCAGTGGTTGCTCACATACTTTTGTAGCTTCTCAACTGTTACTAATTCTCCTGGTGATGGTTGAATCTCTTTTGAAGCTGTATAATTACCTTTTTGGTATTTGGATTCTATAATCTTTTTGGATTTTAGAATCGCTACAGATGAACATACATGTACGATCAACAATACAACTAGGAAAATTGCATAAATGGTGGCTGTTATATTGATTCTTGATGATGTACTTATTACGGGACCGTCATACATGGTTATAACTCCATGGGGATCAACGTAATAACCGATATATGTGGATATAACTCCAGTTTGTATTTGAATACAAACATTGACAACCAAAGTTATGACAAGAACACACAAAGCAATGATGTTTGACAAAAGCTCATTGTTGCCCATGGTTGCTAAACAAGGCAGTAAATTAGCCATCATGGTGCACATAAAGGCCATGCTTCCGAGCTTTGCTGCTTTGTCAACAAAACCCGGCATTGAACCGGTTAGATCCACAGGTAACTTCATTGCAACAGATATTACGGTGAGAAAAGCAGCATTAATTCTAAAATATTTACACGGAAACAAGGATGCAAACCAGAGATGCTAATGCGATGTACATACCAATCCAAAACATAGGTGCACTGAAATGGTTTTCGAGCTCTGATCTGGTTATAGAATCAACGTATTCCAACAATGAATCTGTAATATTCTGAGGAATATTGTAGTTATTGATGAGTCTATGCATAATATTAAGATACTCTTTTGCTGAGTTGAAAGCCATAACTCCAGGAAAGAAACTGATGATTCGATTTGATGAATTGGAGTTGGTTGGTGGAGATAATGCGGGTAGAGCTTATTAAATTAGTTGTTGTATCAAGGATGGATTTACACATGAATAAAGATAGCAAATTCTCTACAGCCACTAGTTTCCACGAAAACCTGACTTAATTGATTAGGAGATGCATGTTAACTTTTTGAGTCTTATTTTTATTTTATTATAACAATCCAATCCTTTATCCGACACTTAATGCGGTCGACAAGTGGATTCCATTTGATTGTTTACAATTACAAAAGCTTTTAAACTTTAAAGTATAAGCGACAATATCAAAAGTTTGGTAATAATGACAATGACTTTCACTTTTAACGTTGTATAAGCAACTGGCAACATGTTGCAAAATAAGCTTAAGTTACAAATTTACGACTTAAGATTGCATGCTTAACTATGCCGGCCGTTTATAAAACCCTGTATATTCCAAGTGCATACAAATCCAGGATTCTAAATGTAAGCGATAATATATTAAAAAAAAAACTAAGATAATTGTTCTGGTTTTTAGAAGTTAGTTTATATTATAGCAAATCAAGTTATATATAAGTTTTTTTAAATAGATAATGTATATAAGTATAATCTCACGTCTATTTCTATCATTAGAAATATATTTATCTTAAGCATTTTAAGCATGGATGGTCCCGCTTGTTGCCAAAGGCCATAAAAATTTATAACCTGATCTAAATACACCCCCTTACTAGTTATACCACTTAAGAAAAAGGATCAGGCCTCACCCATGACTGTGTGTGTGTGTGGTGGGAGTGGGGAGGGGGTATAACTATGGATGGACATGACAAAAGTTACCCCACTGCTCCACTCCACTGGATTTTCACACCATCTCTCTAATATGTAATTTAGGAAATTTATCTAACTTGTTATAGTTATATGCTTAAGAGTTCAATTCTTTTTTAGTGTGTGTGATTTGACACAAACAAGATTTTTTTAGTTCAATAATTATCTTTTTTTGGTTTCAGTCCAATAGTTTTGATTTGTTTTGTTTTTTTTTTCATTTTGATTTAGTAAGGTTGTAAACGAGCCGATTCGAGTTGAGTCAGACTCAGCTAGAGCTCGGATTGAATTCAGATCGAGTTAGCTCGGCTTGTGCTCATCAAGTTGAAATCTGAGGCTTGAGCTTGAGCTTGATTCTATTAAAATTCAAGCTAGCTCGGCTCGATCTAGCTCAAACTATCAAAGAACCATAAAATTTACTAGTTAAAATACACTGAAACATGAAAGTCTTGACAAACTAAGGGCCATAGTTCCATTGTAACATAACCAAATGGCTAAATATGCAAGTTACTTTGGCCAAAGGAATAAAAAGTATAAACAATTAATTTTGTAAATTGCATTTGCCTTCAGTTATAGGAGAGGTAACTTTTGTCTTCAGAGTGAGATGTGGGAAAAATAAGCTGATTTTCATCTATGCCTCTACTAACCTACAATGAATCATTTACTAGCTTCATACAAATGTTTTTGGAAATATCAACCCAAATCTGACTTCGTTACCTTCTATTTTGAAAATATTACTCTAGTCCCATGGTTTATTTTCATGAAATCATACTCAAGCCAAACAAGTTGTGACTACACTTATACATAAAATATAGAGTTAAATGCTTGGTTGGTCCCTGTGGTTTGCAAATATTGCAGATTTGGTCCCAGTGGTTCACTAATTACATGCTTGGTCCTAATAGTTGTAATTTTTACACTCGGGTGGTCCTTACCACTAACCTATGTTAAGTTTTTCAGTTAAATACGTATAAAATTACTAACTTGCCCCTAAACAAATAAGAAAAAAAGAAAAAGAACTGAACTTATATATTATATATATTACATAAATATCACTTTATATCCCCCTTCTCTCTCCCTCTCTCTTATAACTTAATTAACACCACCAACATCCTCCCCACACCACCATACTGCCATCCACCCCACCACCGTCCTCTGCAGCCACCCACACCACCACCGTCCTTCGCAACCTCCCATACCATCACCATACTCCCCAGCCACCCACCCCACCGCCATACTCCCATGTTCCAGAACCATTGGCCACCACCCACTGCAACCACCTACCCCATACCACCATCCACCGCTTTATTTGGATCTGGAAGCCTGTTCCATATAATATCGAAAACAAACGGCGATGGATTCAAAACCACTTAATCTAGAAGCTTGTTAGGGTTTGATTTTGGGTAGATCGAGGATTAAATGTAAGGTTTTGATTTTGGGGGGAAAGCGGAACGGTGGTGCCGTCGTTGGGGGGGGGGTGGTGGCAGTGGCGAGAAGGGGTAGGAGATGGAGTCGAGTTCGGTGCCCAACCTTTGAGGTTTCAAAATACCACATCAACAGTCTCTCATTCAGTCACTTTTCCTCGCCGGACTTTATATATTTCTTCCGGCGAACTCTCCGGCGATGGTATCAGAACCGACTATTTGTGATGATGGTGTTGTGGGTAACAGAACCGACAACGGTTTGTGGGGGTTGGTCAAGTGGGGCGGTGGTAGAGAGAGGGGGCGTTGGACGACGATTTGTTGTGTTTGGTCAGGTGTGGTGGTGGTAGAGAGGGGGAGAGAAGTAGAGAGAGATAGAAAGAGGAGGGATGAGTTCTTTACCGAGTGTTGTTTTCGATTGTACCATGGAGTTGATGCACCGGAGTTGACGCACAGGAGTGTTGTTTTTTATTGTACTTCCAGCGATAAGGATTCAACGACGGAACCATCGGGAGAGAGTTTGCCAGTGGAGGTTGCTGCCGGTGGTGGTGGTAATGGACGGTTTAATTGGCTACGAGATTCCTGTGGTGGTGGCAATGGAGACTCGGAGAGTTGTGGAATTAGCAAATAGTTCTTTTTCTTTTTTTCTAATTTGTTTAGGGGCAAGTTAGTAATTTTGTACATATTTAACTGAAAAACTTAACATAGGTTAGTGGTAAGGACCACTCGAGTGCAAAAATTACAACTATTAGGACCAAGCGTGTAATTAGTGAACCACTGGGACCAAGTCTGCAATATTTGCAAACCACAGGGACCAACCAAGCATTTAACTCTAAAATATATGGTAACATATATAATTCGAGCCGGCTGGTTTACGACCGAGCTTTCTCCAAGCTTTTTCCGAGCGATCCGCGAGCTTTTATGAACACCCCTAGATTTCGTTAACTCCAAATATTTCTTTTCGTTTAACATTTGTGAATGGACCAAAAATATTGGGGGTGGGGGGGGGGAACTAAATCTGGCTGCATCGCATATGTGCGGGTGGGTTATCGGGCTTTCCCCAGAATTGGTGGTAGACCCGGGTTACTCTCGGAGTACTCCGTTTGGTCCAGTGGGTGCCCCAAAAGTGCTCGGGATTGATTCTGTTGGCCGTTAAAAAAATAAGTACCAATATATGTATTTATTATTTTATTAATTATCATTATTTATTAAAAATAAATGTGAAATATGAAAAAGGAGGGAAAGTGAAATGATTCCCCTCAAAATGGGAAGGATGGGAAACAATGGGAAAACGGGAAGAATGCTAAGGTAAAGCTGACGTGGTAAGTAGGGAAAATGGGATGACTATCTATGCCTCTACAAAGGCTAGGACTTGATCTTTAATCATAGCACGTTGCGACTGGATGTTAATTATAAATGTTTTAGCTTCACTATATGATATTCTGAAATTGTTAAGTTACGCAAAACATTTTTTCATTTTGCCTAACATCTAGCCTATAATATGCTTCTTACTTCAATATAAATGTTTTAGCTTCACTTTATGATATTCCGAAACTGTTAAGTTACGCAAAACATTTTTTCATTTTGCCTAACATCTAGCCTATAATATGCTTCTTACTTCAATATGTTATTTTCTTTTTGACCTGCTTCAGAAAATGTTAACCGTGCACTTTGTCAGTCAAACACAATACTATTAAGCGTATTAATACGTAAACATGCTCCTAAATGCATTAGATTGTATTGCAATGTAAAAAAATTGTTTTTTCATTAACAATAAACTTTTACTCATTTGATAATAACTTTTACCCACGTGACTGTGCGTTATGAATAAACCTGGGCAAACAGATTACAATCAAATGAATAGAAACAATAAATTCTAATTTAGCAGATAACGTGCATAAGTTAAGAAAGTAAAAGCAAGCACATTAGCCACCTGATTGTATGCTAGAAATAATAAATAAACAGGGCAAACAACTAACAAAATTTTTGGGGGCGTCAATACCAAGATTACTTATGATAATAATACAATAGAAGTACTATGATAACTTTAGTAGTGTTCTATTTTTTTTGGAACGGCATACTCTGATATATTTTAAAACACTGAATATATTTTTTTCTTAAAATTTAATTCAAATTCTTTTGAAAAGTTCACGTAAATGTATGCATCAGTTTAACTAAGTTAAATAATTTAAGTTATAAAGTGAACCATTATAGTATTCTTTTATTGTATTTACTATCTGAAGAGCCAATCGCCAGCGGTTTAAACCATGAAGTTCTGTTGTGGAATCATCCAATTGATGAAACCATCATCAGCGTCTCTTTTTGTTTAACCGGTGATTGTGGACACAGTTGAAGATCAGTGCCTAAACCGGTACCGAAAACGTTTTGCGTTGCGGCCGAAGGATGTTGACCGGAGATATTTGGTTGTGGTCGGGGTTTATTATAGGGTGTGAAATGGTGGAACGGACAGGAAATGGCGGTTAGAGAAGATGCGTCGATTTGTTTATTACATGTAAACTCACGACGGTATTCATAACGGTGTATAGAGTTTTAGAATAAAAAGCTTTATCTGGTAGGAGGTAACACGGCAAAAGGGGTAAAAAGCAGTAACCGCCGTTGTTAAAAAATATGTCAGTTCTATTTAGCAGTTTTACACGGAGAAGATATTGCTTATATATATATATATATTAAGCCCATTAAGTCTAACCAGCTCTCAAATTATTCTTAGCCCTTAGATCTTGCTGAGATGAACTCCTGTCCGTTTAAACTCCTTTTTTAACCGCTATGACGGAAGTTATGAGCAGTTTCTTTAGCTGGGAGTTACCTCCGCAAAAACCTCTCCCCATGTTCCCACTTATGGCTCCTAGGATTGTGGGTTGGCAGTTACTCCCATCTCCAATTCAGTTTTTATAAACAAATCAGTTTTAATCAACAAATCAGTTATTTTCAACAAATCAGTTTTTTTAGCTGGAAGGTACCTACGAATTCTCCCTCATAAATGGTTTTTATTTTACCTAAATAAATGGCCCATGTTCTCTACCTTCCTAATTTTTAGTAAATAAGTAGTTATATTTGTGTTTATATATATTGAACCTGACCATAAAAGACTGCAGCCCGCCTACTTATTACTCTACCTTCTCTCAACTATCATTTAAAACTAATTGGGAGATTATAGTCAGTGAACATGGACCAGTTGTCACTGCAAAAGAACAATGGCACCAAGTGAAGCCAACCCATCTTGCATCGATTGTAATAATTGTGTCAGGTAACACTTTATTTGTTGGTTTCGATCAATTTTTGTGCTGTATATTAGTTTTGTTTGTTCAAACCCAAAGATTACTCTCTCATGGAACTGATAAAGGAATGGTGCAAAGGGATAATACAAGATAACCATTAATCACAAGGCCAACTTAAAAATATCAGCAGAAGGGGTTTAGTTGAACCACAATGTTTACTTCTTGAGAAAGTAACATTACATGTCCAGAAGGGTACACATTCTGTAGTTGATGATCTTCTGAGGCCTCACAAAGGTAACACATAATTAAATGGAATATAATTTAATAATGATTTAAGTTTGGTAGATAGATATTGTTCAACATAATGTATTCAACAGGTTGAGTTCTTTGCTACATAAATCGAAAGTCACTTGATTATGAACTTTTATGCCTAAACATGCTTTTATCGCTGGAGAATTTATGAGAGATGACATGTTCATAATATTGGGAGTCTACGATGTTGGTACAACATGAGGATCAGGTTATGCCATCGAGGTTCAGGTACACTAGTCTTTGGTTATATGAGTATACTTATAAATTCGGGTTGTGGTTGTGGATGTATACTTAAGTCGGGTTCAAGTTCACAAATTGTTTTTGTTCACTCTGTTTGATGGCTTAACACTTGATCTTTGTGGCAAATAAAAATTAGTTTGTACTTATGATTTTGGATGTTTTATGTATTAAAAGCTCCCTTTTTGTACATTTAGTTTGCAGTTCTAGAACTATTAAAAAAGAGCTCTTTCTTCTGATGTAGTTGATTTTCTTCTTAGATGTCAGCTGATTAGCGGGTTCTAATTGTTAATTGGATCACAACCCAGTTATAAATGAAGTAACCAACATCAATTTTTTCTAATTTGAATCGGTGTTTGAGAATAGGAAAATTAGCCAAAACGATGCTAGAAGACAAGCTAAAATGTAAACGATGATCAACCAATGTCAAATTTGCGACATGTTCTCTTTTTTGTATCTTTTTTTAGAACTTGAGTGTTTTCATTTACAATAAGATATTATGTTCAAATTTGATATCTTATTATCTCCTGTGGGCATTGCAGGCTAAGGATGTATAATACGCTCATGGAAAGATGTTTTACAGATTGTGTGGACGCATTCAGGTGCAAAGCATTAGATAAACAATTGGAAACATGTGTGAAGAGACGTGCAGAAAAGTTTTTGAAGGATTTGATGCAGGTCTGGATGAGATTTGTTGAACTCAACCAAGCAACTGCAACTCCAGACTAATAATAGACCATGATATGTTGTTTAATAGAATTTTGGTTTGTTTATCTAAATAAATAGCGTAATTATCAAATGTTGTTTGGCTTTTTGCTGAAATGCCTTTTTGACGATAAGGTTTACAACCCAAAATTGGTTAGTCAACTTCATCCATAGATCGTGAGAGATTAAAAATGATATTGGATATCTTATTCTGAAAAGTAACCTCTAAAGGTTTTTCTTTTTTACTTGAAGTTTGAGTTAATCATGTATTAGTAATATTTTACACTTTTGGGTGATTTATTTATGGTCAATTTAACATGAAAGGGACTTTTCCATAGGTTGAGATGTGAGCCTAAATGTGAAGTCCATTATACCTAAAAGGTAGTAACTTTTAAGTATTCATTCAAACCTCAAGCTTAACAAATTATTTGTTTGGATTTTAGTGATGGTGGTTGATAGTTATATTTTTCATATAAAAAATATATTGTGGTATTTCATATAGATTTATAAAGTAGAAAAATTATTGTGGTATTTCAGAGAGATTTATAAAGTAGAAAAAAAATTAAGACAGAGGTTTTGTGGTCTTAATATATTCAAAAATTAAAAGTTTAAAATGATTGTAGCTGTATGAATTTGTTTTTTTAATTGTATATTTTGAGCACAAATTGTGGCAATCATTTCAACCAAATTTCCTAGGAATGCACTACCCTGGTGGCAAAAGCCAATAAATATGACAACAAAGAGCTGGGAAAGAAGCATGAACTTTTCTTTTTTAATTCACTTACGATGCTGCAATGTGAATATAGGTGTGGTATTTGTAAGTTGAACTTTATAAATATATATTTGAAGTAAACTTTGTATTCAGATATCTCTCTTATAATCCCTTTTGCACATTGTTTTCAACAGTTTTGCAGGAACTGTTATCATCTTTATTTTCTTTAACAACTTTATTTCTTTGTGTAGATTACATGGGAATGGTGGAGTTGATTCAACTGCATAGATTAAAAAAACCCAGTAATATCCATCAAATAATGCATCCAAAACTTTAGTGGTACTATAACTCCACCTCATGCTTCAGAATCAAAATTGTGAGGTAGCCTATGAAATTTTGATGGTTTAGTTGTGGGGTATTCTATAAGATTGGATAAATATCTTTTTAAAAATATAAGACGGGATAAATATTGGTTTAAAAAAAAACTTTTTTTTTTCTTCCAGGTGGCTAATGTAGTACTGAAGTCCAAACACAAGATCTCTCCATGGTAGACCTGGCAAAAGCTACCCAATTGGCAAGTTTTGGGTCATAATGGGTCTTTATCATAACATTCTGGGTCAAGTTGGGTCATTAAGTTTTTTGCATTGGGTCTCTATGGGCTGAAGCAAGGATAGCAAAAGGCATGGGAGTGTCAATATAGGAGGGCTAAAGCATTGAATTGGTCAAGATGGATGGAGATTAACAATTGAACGGGTTACATTGGGCGGCTAAAAAAGTTACTCTACTTTTTTTGGAATCCACTTTACCAGAGTGAATCTCATAGCTTCTACCATTGCAAATTAAAACTTCGCTATCATTTGATGGTTGTTGTATAATCAGTTACAAAGCTTGCGATGTGTAACCAGATACCTAGAGTTAGACGATTCAGAGGGGTCCTGATTCAGTGTGTTCACGAGTTGATTACAGCATCAATGAGGTAAAAAGAAACCCACACGTAATTACACGTTTTTGGAGCTTGCAGTAGGTTGTGTTTCTTTTATATACTTTCATCCTTTTGCTCATAATATTTCTTGTCGCTTAAGTACTAATCATGTATATTCGCCATGAATTATGTTTGGATGTTGAACTCTCTGCTGGTTGTGGTGATCAATCCATCCATAGAGTTTTTGTTGATTCCGGTAGGAGTCATTATATAGCCAATGTGGCTGGCAATAGCGCTTCTGAAATATATAACATGCATGCGAAGTGCTCAAAGCACATGGTGTTGACCAAACTAAAAGGCCTTGTGGTCAATACCTTTGCTTCGAATAGACAAGAAATAACAATAAGGTTACTTGCTATTTTAGTCTTTTGCTATTAACTTTTCACTTTTCAATTTCATGTAGGTGTTTTTATAAAATGTTGATAGCAGGTTCGACACGAGAGGTAATTCTTGGTACGCATAATGGCCAACTACATAAAAATGTGGTTGATGAGGAAGATAAAAAGTGTTCCTACTTTTTGCCCCCCTTATTAGTGTTTCTTTAATTTTGTGGTTCAAGGGCTGAATTGTTCGTATGGCTCATGTTTTTCATTAAAAGATTTATATATTCTTTGTTTTGATAATATACTTTTGATTTATAAGGAGAATGATGTAATATGTTAAATGAAGACACGAAATTGTACCAATCTGAATAGTTTTCTTTACATAATTAGTTTCATCATTACATAATATGGGTTTCGGTGGAAAGTGTTTGGAGGTTGATTGATTCTTTGTGTTCCATTATTAGGGTAAGCCATTTTTTTGTAATATTTAATTTTAAGGTTGCTTCATGTTTATTTCTTTATTGGATCATGGATTGTCTTTGATATAATGTAAATGCAACCTGATCTGACATCTTTATTTCTAAGTCTGTATATATCAAACAAGTATGGCTATATATATGTTATAGCCAAGCTAGGCCTTTTTATTATGACCTTTAGATAATATAATCTATAAATGATGACACCAAATTGTATCAATACTATTGAACTTATGTTAGTGAGTTGTACTTTGAGCACGAACAAAACGGTTAATTTAAAACACAATTCAATATAGTGATGAAATGATGACATTTCTTTGTGTTGATAGGTTCATTCATATTGTTACTATATACCATCAACGTAACAAGTCTAAAAGAGGCCACCTTTGAGGTTAAAGAGGACGATTCAAAAGCTGAAAAATCGAGACAGTAAACAATGTTTGATTGTTATAACACTTTCCCCAGTGTTGTCTACCGTTTACTTTTGCATTAAAAGACAATTTCATGTTTTATCACTCTATCACTTTTAGCTTATATTGTTTTGTGGTTGTACGCTGTTCACGTTGGTTTTTCTTTTATAAATTAAAAATGGTGCTTTTGTTTATAATGTTCATTAGACTTGTGTCGACCTAATGTGGGAGTTTGGGATTGCTTATTTTGAGCTCCTTTTAAGTTTTTGACTTCTTCAAAGTTAATAGGTCATTTTTGTAGTGTTTGAATAATATGTTGAGAATGAGTTTTTGTGGTTTGAATAGAAGAAAAAGGAAAAGTTAGATGGTTGTAACTTTTCAAAAAAGGAGATGGAAAAGGAGAAGCAATCCCAAACACCCTCAATATACATTTTCTTTGTTTGTTACATTGTTTGAGAAACCCGTCCACCGGACGGGTATTAAACTAGTTAATATAAGGTTTCGATTTTTTATAAGGCCAAGAACCATGTTTGTAATTGTATGTGTACCAGAATACATTGATTCCTGTGAATGGTGACTGGTGCCCGCTTTTATAGGCTGTCGGAATTTGGTGGTGAACCGATGCGTCAGGGAGTGTTTGGCTTAGCTTTTTGAAACAACTTATTGACTTTTTGAGTTAAAATAATGTTTGGATATGTGAAAAAGACTTTTTGAAACAACTTTTTGTATAACGTGGAAAAGCTATTTTGAAAAGTTAGGAAAACTTGACTTTTTGAAACTCCTTTTAAATTTTTTTATGAAATATTACATTTTCCCACTTTATAAACTCATCGAAACACTTTTTTTTAAACTCATTTCAGATAAGTCATAAGTCAATGGGTTTTTTTTGTCAAAAAGTCATTTTTGAGATAAGCAATCCCAAATACCCTATATGGCAATATTGGAGACTCATCGATTAGTTTATATACAATATTTCATAACTAACCTACCACTTAAAGGGATTACATTTTGTATCCTAACTTTGCTAACCAGGCACCGACTAGTATTTAACTAAACTTAACCGAACTTCGACAAACTAACGAGACCTGAGATTAGTTCCAACATCGATCAAATCTTGTGTGCTTCACATAGAAACATGCAACAATAATCTATCTACAAGACTCACATATATACTACTTGAATGTTATGACCAATCATTGCAACCTTTATGCAACAATAATCTATTTACAAGACTCATATATATACTAATTGAATGTTAAGACCAACCATTACAACCTTTAGTAATCCACAATAGTCAGAACCCAAATGACCAGTTTGCTAACTAACTATTTGATCCGAAGTAACTAACTTTAACTACTTAATTTAATTACCTTAAATTATGTCACATAATCTATTGTGACGTACATATAATAATAATAATAATAATAATAATAATAATAATAATAATAATAATAATAATAATAATAATAATAATAATAATATATAATAATAATAATAATAGAAATAATAATAATAATAATAATAACAACAACAACAAAGAGTAAGATCACAGCAACATATTTATTAAGAAAATGCACTCATACAATCCTCAAACCACACCAAAAACCAAAATATTGATACACCAATTTACAAGATAGTAAGCTAGGAAAGAGTACAATTTATGAGAAGAAAGGACTTGATCAACAAACTTTTTTCGATGCTAATCATGCGAATTAATTTCTTGAAGCTACGTATTCGACAATCCTGGATTACTTTGAGTAGTAAAGGTGATTGCCCATGAAAATTATACTTGTTTCACAATTAATTTCTTGAAGCTACGTATTCGACAATCCTGGATTACTTTGAGTAGTGAAGGTGATTGCCCATGAAAATTATACTTGTTTCACACTGGTTCATACGTGTTAATATGACAAACCACATACAAAAGAGGAAAACAAATACAATGAACTTACTTCATTTCTTGAAGAACTAAAATGCTCTTTAAGGAGTCAGGGATTCCCTAAATAGGCACGCCATTTTTCGATAAATGGCAAGTCACTTGGGTCCATATTTGGAATATCATGACCTCGAAAGGTTTCTATTATTTGTGTAGTCTCACCTAGAAGTTGGGCTGCATCTTTGACACTGGCTTCCCTTTCCTCTATCACCCTAGTGTGACATCTCATTGTTATGGCTTGTGGTAAGTTGGTAAGACAAGCGGCGATTATGTCAGCGATCATTGACGATAAGGTATCAAATAGTTTTTTTTGGCTATCTGTATGGCTAAGCGTGGCATCAATGCTGGTGTGGCAGGTATGCATGATTGTTTCGGTTATACGATACATTGAGTTGGCACCAATAGACCTACGTATCAAATCATCATTTTCGCCTTCGATACCATCTTTGTTTTTGTCCTTGAGCAAACTATATTTTTAGCTTTATCCCTGAACCATTCGACAATTTGTTTAGATGTATTCATTTGAAACGTAGGGCCTTGCAACTCGTTTCCTGACCACTTTTTGTCGAATATAATCTCTTGCCATAAATTATCAGCCGCCTTTTGAAAACTTACATGATCATCAGTAGAATTGAGGCTTTTTTCCACTACTGTGACATATACTAGACCTTCCCTAACACTTTCCAACAAGTTCTCAACTTCCTTCTTTTCGATTGTAGGAAGAGAAACCGCGATGGTTGTGAGGGTTACCACCGGTAAACTCCAACAATCTACAGATGGAACATCATGATCATCAATGCGATCAAAGTTTTTAACTCCTTGAAAACTTGTAGTAGGCTTTCCAAGAATTAGCTTCATGAGATTTTTGGGTTGGCTTTTTGCACCCTTTTGGATCAATATATTCACAGATTTTGAAAGGCCATTCAATGTTCTGTCAGCAAGCTCGATCTCATCTTCAAGTTGCAAAACAGAAGGTCGTAGATCATTGTTTCCTTCTAGCTTCTCAAACTTCTTTCCCAATGAATTACATACGGCCTTTAACAACCTCTTGATACAACGAAAACAATACAAGAAACATATTATAAACAAAATGGGATCAAAGCTATTACCTTGCATACCACCACAACTCCATTCTGAAATCTTATACAAATATTGAACATTAGCCTTTTCAAGGTCTCAGTGACAAACTCAAGGTTGCGGCTATTAAATGGGAGTCTTATACTAACATGTTTCCAATCATATAACTTCCAAGTCCAGTAGCTTTCTACTTTAAAGACCTTAAAGCGGTTTGAAATGATTTTGGAGGACACTTTAAAGCTTATGGTTGCAAAACATCCAGACAGTGGTGCAATTGTACCAATCACGACTCCGATAAATTGGACTATAAGAATTACCATCATGGACCAACTATAATCGGAATCATAGTCCTCACCCTTCACAGCATTAATAATCGAGTACATAGTATAAGTATGTAACACACTGACTAATAGACATATTACCCCAGAAGCAGAGGTCGTGTGAAAGCAAGCTGCTATGAATTAGGGGCTTCCACTTCCTGCCATGATCCAGTGGTTGCTCACATGCTTTTGTAGCTTCTCAACTGATAACAATTCTCCTGGTGATGGTTGAATGTCCTTTGAAGCTATATCATGACGATGTTCCTATTTCGATTCTATAATCCTTTTGGATTTTAGAATCGCTATAGATGAACATACATGGACTATCAACAACCCAAGTAACAGAATAACATAAATGGTGGGTAATATGATATCGCGATCTCTACCTTTGAAGAGATGTTGATCTATAAACTCAAGTGTAGACTCTCTTAAATTGGGATTCTTGGGACTATAATTGCTAAATTTAGATACAACTCCAGTTTGTATTTGAATGCAAACATTGACAACCATGGTTATGACAAGAACACACAAAGCTGTGATGTTCGACAAAAGCTCATTGTTTTTCATGGTTGCTAAAAAAGGCAATAAATTAGCCATCATGGTACACATAAAGGCCATGTTTCCTAGCTTTGCCCCTTTGCCTACATTACCCAGCATCGAACCGGTTAGATCCACAGGTAACTTCATTGCAACGGATATCACAGTGAGAAAAGCAGCATTAATTCTAAAATACTTACACGGAAACCATAGCTTTTGCTATGTAAACCATGTAACAAGTCAGCAACTATGGCAAGGATGCACACCAGAGATGCTAAGGCGATGTACATCCCAATCCATAACATAGCTGTGCTTAAATGGCTTTCGAGTTCTGATAGGTATATAGACTTTATGTAACCCATCAACGAATTGATCATTCTTTCAGGAATGTTGTATTGATCGACGAGTTCATCCAATATTCTAAGATAATTATCTGCTGAGTTGTAATTCATAACTCCACAGGAAGAAATTAAGTGTTAGTTTATTTAATCAGTATTTTATATTATTATTAGGTAGTCGTTTCATTTCCGTTAGACAGTTAGTTGTTTAAGTTAGTAGTTAGATGGACGTTAGTTTTCTGTTTGTAATTAGGGTTATATAATAGTTCATCTTCAATAAAGTTTTCACTTTCCCCCCAATTCATTTCATTCAAAATTACATGGTATGAGAGCGACCCAGCTCTTTCTTCATCATTTTCGTTCTTCAATCTTGAATCTTTCGTTCGATTTCTTCTCCAATTTCAGATTTGCCTTTGAATCTGCTCGTTTTTTTCTTCAATGTCTCAATCAAATTCAACGAATACTCAAATGAATCCAACAATTGATCCTTCAAATCCGTTTTATTTGCATCCTTCGGATCATCCAGGGATGATTCTTGTTTCTAAACAATTTGATGGAATCGGCTTTGGATCATGGAAGAGGGCGATGTCAATTGCGCTTTCTGCAAAGAACAAGTTAGGTTTTGTTGATGGAACAATTACAAGTGCTGGAAACCCTAGTTTATGGAATCGTTGTAATGATATGGTGATTTCATGGATCATTAACACGTTGTCCAGAGATATTAGTGAAAGTGTTCTGTATATGCAGACTGCTGCTCAACTTTGGACAGAACTAAATGATAGATATGGACAGGCTAATGGTGCAAAGTTGTATCAATTACAAAAGAGTTTATGTGAAATTTCACAAGGAAGTAGCAGTATTGCGGCTTATTTCACAAAGATCAAAGGAATTTGGGATGAACTCAGTTCTTTATCTACTATTTCTCCATGTTCCTGTGGTACATATGCTGAAATTGTGAAGAAGGATGAAGAAAAAAGGTTAATTCAGTTCTTAAAGGGATTAAATCCTAGTTATGATAATGTTAGGGGTAATATTCTGATGATGCAACCATTACCTGCTATAAGCAAAGCTTATTCTCTTTTTACACAAGATGAGAAACAAAGAGAGATTCATCCTACTGTGCAATCTTTTCCTGATGTTACATCAATGAATGTTCAAGCTAAACCACAAGAGAATTTCAAGAAACCTGTCTGCACTCATTGTAAGAAACCTGGTCACACTATTAATAAATGCTATCTGTTGATTGGTTTTCCAAAGGATTTTAAATTTACTAAACCAAGACATGCTGCTAATGCTTGTGTAAATGATGGTGTTGATCATATCAATAACTCGTCTGTTCATGCTATGAGTTCTGCTACAAGTCTCACACCAGATCAATGCCAACAGTTGATTCAGTTTCTTCAAAACATTCAACTCAATAATGGTTCATCTCAGTCTTCTAATAATGCGAGTAGTGAGACAAATGATCTGAAATATGCCAATTTTGCAGGTATAATGGCACGTTCTTCTATTTCTAATTCAAATTCAACATGGATCATAGACACAGGTGCTAATGATCATATGTGTTCAAATGAAAAATTCTTTCCAAACCTGTTTCCATTCTTCTTCCAAATGGAACAATAATAATAACCACAAAACCTGGAACAATTAATTTGTTACCAAACTTGATATTGCAAAACGTTTTGCTGGTTCCTCAGTTTAAACATAATCTTTTGTCCATATCAAGACTCTGTGAAGATACAAATGGCTTGGTTTATTTTTCTAATAAAGCTTGTATGTTGCAGGCCCCTTCTCAGAAGAGGCCTCTGGTTCTTGGTAACCTGTTTGATGGACTTTATCTCCTGAAGACAAATGAGCTTGTTTACAGTTCTTGTTCTGTTTCTAATCCCAAAATAATACAGTCTACTTGTAATGCCGTTGTTACTAGTAGAACTTGGCATGACAGACTTGGTCATTTGCCTTTGTATAAACTGAGACAGTTGTATGTGTTTTCATACACTGATGTTAAACAAGTTGAATGTTGTGATATTTGTCCACAAGCAAGGCAACATAGATTGCCTTTTCCTCATAGTCATAGAAATACAACTCATATTTTTGACCTTATTCATGTGGATGTGTGGGGACCGTATAATACTCCTACTCACAATGGTTTTCGATATTTTTTAACCATAGTAGATGACTATAGTAGAGCTACATGGACGCATCTCTTATCTTCAAAAAGTAATGCTTTTTCAATCTTACAAAATTTCATTCAAATGGCTGAGACCCAATTTAATGCAAAAGTTAAATGTTTAAGAACTGATAATGCCTTTGAATTGGGTTCTTCAATTGCTCACACACAATATCTTCTGTTTAAAGGTATCCTGCACCAAAGTAGTTGTGTAGGAACTCCACAACAAAACGGTATTGTAGAACGAAAACATAAACACCTTTTAGAGACCTCTAGAGCTCTTCTTTTCCAATCAAAACTTCCTCTCAAATTTTGGGGTGAATGTCTTTTAACTGCGACTTATCTCATAAATCTTTTTCCAACCACTTTACTAGAAGGTAAGAGTCCACATGAGCTTCTATTTGGTAAACCACCTTCTTATTCTTATTTGAGAGCTTTTGGTTGTTTATGCTATGCATCTACTTTACAACAAGGTAGAGACAAGTTACAACCAAGGGCAAATCCTTGTTTGTTTATTGGGTATCCAATGGGCAAGAAGGGTTATAAACTCTATAATCTCACCACTCATCACATTTTTGTATCAAGAGATGTGATTTTCTTTGAATCTTTATTCCCATCAATTCCTCAATCATCTTCTTCTGTTTTGTTCCTTTCTTTTGACATTTCTCATGATTCTTTTGATCATATTCCTGTTTCTGTTCCACCTCTAAATGATCCTCAACCCTCTTGATCTGCTCCACCATTGAGAAGGTCTTCTAGACAATCTCATACACCTTCTTATCTTGATGATTATGTTTGCTATTCAGCCTCTTGTTGTCCTTATACTATCACTCATACTTCTGCTCTGAACCATGTTCACACTTCTACTCTTTCTGTCTCTAGCAACATTCTTGTCACACCCTGACCCGCAGCGGAAATGGTAGTCGGGGCATGATTGGGTTTTTATCAAAGCTCATGACATTTACTATAAGGTTTCATATTTATTATTTCGATTTAAAAGAAGAAATTACAATAAACATACAGGCACAACATGTTCAAATACATTTTTCATGACTTCTTTATTTTTCTTCTAAGGCAATTTCCTATGTGTTCCTTGTTTCAACCTGTCCACCTGTATCATGTGTTAAAATAGGGTTTTGGGTCAACAAAAGTTGACGAGTGAATCTTATTTAAATATTTGAAAGAATTAGTTATATTGGTTATTTGAATAAAAATGTGCATAACCAAATATGAGTATACGTATATGTAAATTAAACCACAAAACACATAATATCAATTAATGCACACACACACATACCAAATGATGAACAATGAGATCAAGGCTCAATCAAACGGAGCCGATCTAATGAGGCACCTGATGCTCAACTCGTCTCCAACGAGGAACTGATGGGCCTAATGAATGATTTGCACGCAACTCGACAAAAATATAAACTCGCAATACAACAAACAACGTTTACATCACACGATAATTCATATAATGGTAATAGCACACGAGTTTGAATAAACTAAATGTATAAATGACACATGATACACCCCAAAACATGAATAAAAAGGGGAATTTGTAAGAATTCACTCACAGTGGGTGCGTTCCTTGATGATGATGATGAATGCGCACGAATTGAGGATTTGATCGACAAACGAGTACTAACCTAAAATAATAACGCGATAAATTGATAAATATAAACCGATTAATATTTTGATTTAGTACTTTTTGTTAGATTTTTAGATTATTTTTGTGGTATTTATTGGAATTTTAAACCTCCGAAATCATGTTTTTTTTATATTTAAGGGTTTTTAATTAATTTTTAAGTAAAATATACATATACAAAATTATAAATAAAAAAATAAAATACTAAAAAAAACCTTGTCAGACCTGACAAGGGGGGTCTGACCGGTTCGATGCATGTTATAGGCAGCGTGTGGTGAGGCTCGAACTCGTGACATCTCGGTTGCGTGCACGCAGCTCTTCCAACTGAGCTACGTGTCTAACCCGAAAGTATTCTGAATTTAATTATTCTTATACACTTACTGGTTTTAATCTGGAATTAATTAATTAATGTCCGAATCGAACTCGTGTTTAGGTGATGTTTTACACCCAGCCCTACCAACTGGGCTGGGTGTCTAACCCGGTGGATTTAAGATCTTAATTATTCTTATGTACATACTGGAGTGACTCATACCCGAATTAAAAAGTTTGCTTAATTTTGCGAAACCGGAACGTATATAGACTCAAACCCAAGACCTTTTAGTTAAAATGCACACAGTCCACCGCTGGACTGTGTGTCTAACCTGGTTTAAACACCGGTTTTTATTTCTTTTAAACATGCTTCCAGTTCATCTTCTTCATTAGTTTCAAAAAAAACTTACAGTTACTTTTAAAAGAAAGAAAAGCATGATTATTTCTGTTTGTTTAAACCTTCCTTGAGTATTAGGAACAGATTAAGACTAGAAATAAACGACGAGAGGTTAGAGATGATACCGAGCATAACCGAATCGAGAGCACCGGCCATCTTCTCCGGCGATGTCGGCTTCTCCGGTTTAACTTGCAGAATTTCCGGCTACTGTTTGACGGTAGCGAGAGGTGAAGGTGATTAGAGGGTGAATAACGAGTGAGTGTAATGCATAGAGGCTCGGTATTTATAACAGTTTTCGGGACCGAATCGAGTCGGAATGGAGGTTATGTTCGTGATTTGTTAAATGATTGAAAGGATCAATCATACTGATTTCGAAAAATCAGCCATTGAAATGGAAACAAACAGCTGTTATGGATGTTCGGTTGGATTCGTTTTGGCGGCAAACTCAAATTTCGTTCAAACTCAACTTGCGTTCATATAATATACGATTTCATCATAAACCGAATGAGGCTTCTCAGCCAACCGGTTAGAGTGCGCTTTGTTACGGGTTAGGTTGCGGGTTCGATTCCCGGTCCATCTTCTTCTTTTTTTTTTAAATACCCGAGAGACCTTGTTATATAGTTTAGATAATTTCACATTTAGTCCCTGTAATATTGTTTCAATAAATGCATAATTAGTCCTCATAGTTAACTTAGTAATAAACTAAGTTATTTTTATTATTTAGGTTAGTTAACTTAACTTAGATAAATAACATGATTAAATGATATATAAATGATAAAATAAATGAATAAATATTTGATAAATTAATTAATTGAAAAAAAAAATTAAATATACGCGAAAATACGTAGCGTTACAATTCTTTTTCAAAATCTCAGTCATCTTGTTGAACAGACTTCTTATAAATCAGCTGTTCTCTATCCTGAATGGCAATCTGCCATGCAACTTGAACTTGATGCTTTACATGCTAATAACACTTGGATCATTACTCCTCTGCCTGCTGGTAAGAAGCCTATTAAGTGTAAATGGGGTTATAAGCTTAAATATAAAGCGGATGGTACAGTTGAAAGACGCAAAGCTCGACTAGTTGTTAGAGGAGACACACAAAAGGCTGGTATTGATTATCATGAGACTTTCTCTCCGGTAGTTAAAATGACTACCATTCGAAGTCTCATTGCTATTGCCACTAAGAAGGGATGGTTTATGCATCAGCTTGATGTAAATAATGCGTTCCTTCATGGAGAGTTAGATGAGGAAATCTACATGTCACCTCCTCCGGGTATGGATTTGAAAGATTCTACCCATGTTTTGAAGCTTCAAAAATCTTTATACGGGCTTAAACATGCCTCTAGGCAACGGTATGGTAAGTTGTCTGATGCTCTCAAATCAAGGGGTTATAAAAGATCTCCAAATGATCATTCTTTGTTTTCTAAAAGCATGGGGTCATCTGTTGTTCATATTGCAATTTATGTTGATGACATATTGTTGACTGGTAATAATCTTGAAGAAATGACTGACTTAAAGTCATTTCTTGATCATACTTTCAAAATTAAAGACCTTGGTTCACTTAATTACTTCTTAGGCATTGAGGTTTTGGATATTGCAAAAGGCACAATTTTGACTCAAAGGAAGTTTGCCAAGGATTTATTAAAGGAGTTCTCGGATTTTACTTCTTCTGAACCAAAGTTAGCTCCCTTGCCTGCAAATCTTCAGTTGCCTTTGGATATTGGTCCTTTATACTCAAATCCTTTACAATATAGAAGATTGGTTGGTAAACTTAGTTATCTCACTCACACCAGACCAGATTTGTCCTTTGCCGTACAATTCTTGAGCCAATTCATGAAAGAACCTCATGTTCCTCATTGGGATGCTGCTGTTCATACTCTTGGTTATGTTAAAGGTTCTTTTAATCAAGGGATTCTTTTCAATAAATCTACAGACTTCAAGCTTGAAGCCTTTTGTGACTCTGACTGGGCTGCATGTCCAAACACGAGGAAGTCTGTTACCCGTTACTTTATTTTATTAGGCGACAGTCCTATTTCATGGAAATCTAAAAAGCAACCTACTGTTTCTTTAACTTCCGCAGAGGCAGAGTACGGGTCTATGCGCAGAGTCACAGCTGAACTCACCTGGTTGACAAGGTTACTTATTGAGTTTTCGGTTCCCTCTATTACTCCTATCTCACTGAAGTGTGATAGTCAGGCTGCAATTCATATTGCTAAAAATCCTGTATATCATGAACGAACGAAGCATATCGAGTTAGACTGCCATTTTGTTCGAGAAAAGCTTCAAGAAGGTCTTATCATTTTGTCACATATACTTACTAAAGACCAGCCTGCAGATTTTTCACAAAGAGTTTACCTAATGTTCAACATCAGTCTTTGCTTTCCAAGTTGGGAGTCTCATACTCTCCAACTTGAGGGGGGGGGGGATGTTAGTGGTTTACTAATTACACGTGTGGTACCAAAACTTGTCAAAAATGAACTCGCTTGGTCCCCAACCTTAACATCAGTTAAATATATCAGTTAAAACATCACATGTGCTTGGCACATGAGGGTAATTTGGTCATTTCAGTCCAGCCTATTATAATAATAGATAAATACATGGTTGGTCCCCCACCCTTCTTCTTCCCCAAACCACCACCACCTCATCTCCTCCACCACTACTTAACTCCCACAGCTGCAATGTTTTACTTGCCCAATATTTCAAGCATGGATTATGGATAGCCAGGAAGGATGCCTTTGCCTTCATTCATGAGTAAGTATCTGTTAGAGCTCTAGATCCATTGACACAATTGTTGGGCAGCCCAAGATGTGTGATTTGAACACACTTCCATACCTATGTCATCAAGAATGCATAAAGATTGAGTTTTTAAAGATACCCAAATTGAAATAAAAATGGAAATGGTGATAGTGTACTTTCTTTTTATCTTTTTGAGTTGGGGTTTCAAGAAGATCAAGAAAAAAGAAACAAAAAAGTTGTTTTTATTTGTGTGTGTCAAATCAAGAACTCAAAACAATCAGTTTGACTTTTTACCCAGGCATTAAAACAGCAAATCTCTTATTATAACAACAAATTTCGTCGGAGTTCAGTGGTGGTGGTGGTGGTGGTGGAGATGAGATGGTGGTGGTGGTTTGGAGAAGAAGAAGGGGTGGGGTGGGGTGGGACCAACCATGTATTTATCTATTATTATATAAGGCTGGACTAAAACGACCAAATTACCCTTATGTGCCAAGCACATGGGATGTTTTAACTGATATATTTAACTGATGTTAGGGTTGGTGACCAAGCGAGTTCATTTTTGACAAGTTTTGGTACCACACGTGTAATTAGTAAACCACTAGGACCAAATCTGCAATTTTTGCAAACCACAGGGACCAATCAAGCATTTAACTCTTTATTTAATCAGCATTTTATATTATTATTAGGTAGTCGTTTCATTTCCGTTAGACAGTTAGTAGTTAGATGGACGTTAGTTTTCTGTTTGTAATTAGGGTTATATAATAGTTCATCTTCAATAAAGTTTTCACTTTTCCCCCAATTCATTTCATTCAAAATTACATTAAGTGATGATTTGATTTAATGTAGCTAAGATGAACTGAAGTTGGGTCTAGGAATTGAAGATCGATGGTGGAAAAAATGCATAGCACATATACATATATTTGATCGCGGCTTGATGTACCAAAAATGTACCATAACTATATAATATATGATCGGATACACGTGAATCATGTTCTTCCTTAAAGCCACTGCTTGAGTAAATTAAAATCTTAAATGCAATATCGTATCCCATAAATGATAATGCTGCCGAAAAGTGGATTCTGTTTGCTTGTTTACGATTATAAAAGCTTAATTTTATTCAATAATTTGTGTAAAGTATGCGCACCAATATGAGATTGTTGGTGAATACTGACACTAAGAGCATTCACATCCAATCCTTTATTTTTTACCCTATATTACACTAAAAACAACAATGTTTTCTCTCTCTTTTTCAATTAAATAATACTTTTTAATACATTTATCATTACAATTTTTCTCTCCTCCACTCACAACCACTTTTTAAAAAATATTAAAAAATTATAGGGGTGAACAGTGTCTCCCCAAATTTACAGATGAACAGTAACATTTTTTCTCTCCTCCACTCACAACCCCCCCCCCCCCTAACCGGTTTTCACAATATGCAGAACTCTCTCACATAAAAATGGAGGGTTGGATGTGAATGCTCTAACTTCGAATGTTTTAACATTGTACAACCACCATTCTGCAAAGCTAACTTAAAAAAACAGTATACGATTTAACAATTGCAAAGCTCACTGGACATAACTTTTAAGCAACAAAGTAACACTAATAGCTATGATTTTTTTCTAGTTTAATGTTAGAACATGTAGAACAAATATGGCCATCAGCCACTCGTTTATTTTTTTTTATCACTTGTCGATCTAGTTTTACAAATAGGATGATTGTTTGGTTCACATAATGTTTCTTAAAGTAATGAAACTTAACTAATCATTATCCTTTCAAAAAAAAAAAAAAAAAAAACAGAGACGCTTACAGACTAATGGCAGACAGAAGGGCAACAATGTGCGCCGCTACCCCCTTCTGAATAGCACTACTCTACTAAACACAAAATTCTGCCCCTTAACATGCGCAGTGTTACTACTTACCACCTGCTGAACCCGCTTGAGGAACCGCACCGCGTCAGGGGCGAGAGCGCCACATCGAATGCGAACGGGACGAACACATGCTGATTCTCGATGCAAGCTTTTCCGTGCTTAGCTACTTTGCCCGCCTCCGCCTTAGTTATCGCCTGACCCACCACAAACCCGCGGTCCCTTAGCCCAACAAGAGGAGACACACCTGTCAAATCGACACGCGCGTGTTTCCCTCCTTCCCATCCAAAAACAAGAATGTCAGCGGGCCTTTTTGCTAGTTTAGTCCAAATGTTTCATTTTTCGCTTTTGGGTCCAAAAATGTTTCATCGTTGCCATTTTAGTCCACTGAACTAACTTCATCCATTTTTTTTGTTAACTAGAAGGGCAATTCGGTCATTTTATATGGCCGAATTGCCCTTCTAGTTAGCAAATTTATATATAAAATGACCAAATTGTCTTTCTCGTTTAACATAAAAAAATGAATGACGTTAACCCAGTGGACTAAAATGGTAACGATGAAACCTTTTTGGACCCACTGGCAAAAAATGAAACCTTTGTACTAAACTGGCAAAAATGCCCAAACCACAGGGACTAAGATGGCATTTAACTCTAAATTTTATAAACTAAGGACTAAATCATAAGCGACTTAATGATATAGATGCCCTCGATTTCATATATTGGCACCTACCTGATCACTCCCAAACTTAATAATGACCACATGATCTAACAAAAAAAGTTAAAAAAATAAAGCTGTGATTCTGTGAACATTTGTATTCGCTTATCAAGTGACAACCCAAAGAATTTTGACTACAATTTAACAAAACGTAATACTTGCATTGTTTTGATATATTGTTTTGGGAGGACTCCTAAACAGAGTACAAGAAGACTAAATGGGCTTCTAAACAGAGTCCAAAACAACATCAAAAGACAGCCCACTGAGCCCAAGACATTAAGTTGCTAATGAGAAACGACAAATGCAGACAACTCTTGACGCCTTAAAAAACAGAAATCTTACTTTGAGATGTGTTAAATGTTAATAGCGGTCCATCCTGAGCACTTGATCTTCAACCTTGTAAATACATTCGGGAACTTTACCTAAGGCATGACAACACTACCAGTTAGTACCATTTACGCGCTTTTATCATCTTCATTGTTTACCATCTTAGAGTACTACCAATCCAATGATTTTAACTAAAACAACAAAAGATTTTTTTTTTAACGGTAACAAAAATAGATCGTGTAAGGATTACTTACCATTGCTCGTAAGAAATTGATTTCTTCTTCACTAATTTGTCCGGAAAAATAATTAACAATAAAAAAAAGATTACATAGTTTAAATAAAAAAATTTACATAACTTAAATAAAAACCGATTACATAATTAGAAAAAAATTACATAAATTAAAAAAAAGGATAGCTAAAAAACCGCAAACAACAACTGAAACTAAATAATTTTTTTATAAAAAGTTGATGTTTTATAAAAATGAAGGTTGAAATGGAGTTGGATACAAGAGAGCAAGGTGAAAAAAATGGTGAAAACTAAAAAGGTTGAGTTTACAATATAGGTGGGTTAAAATATTTCTTTAATTGAATATTTTTTTTAAATTGTGTCGTTGGGTTCCAACGGCTATAGGCCACACCAATGAGCCAACACCATGTTGACCCACTCTTTACCTCAACACCGTTGGAATCCTCTCGCCCCAACCTCAACGCCGCCTTCTACGCGGTTGCCGGAGTGATGTGTTCAACGTGAAAGGCCTAAACGCCACTAAACAACGCCCACACCGGAGTGATGTGTCCAATTGAAATCATGATTCTTGCAAGCATTGATGCTTCTATTTTTTTATTTTTGGAATGTGATTTTCATATTGAAATAGATTTAATAGAATACTTTGACATTTAGCATGTGTTAAATTGCATAATTTTATTGACATTTGACATGTTTCAATATGCATATTTTTAGATGGATGATGATGGTTTGAGTAGGATATTGTGCATTGAATGTTTAAAATATGGGTTGATTAAAGATACTTTGATTTTAGAAAGTATCTTTATCGTATATAAAACGTACGAAGGGTATGAAAAAGTTAAAAAAATATGGAAGTATTTTCGTAATTATTTTACTCGGAGGGTGATTATCAAAATTAATTTACAGATGATCTTGTAGGGTAATTTTGTAAAATGACCTTGTTAGATAATTTTAATTTTGTAGGGTAATTTTGTAAAGTATGATAATTACTCTACAAACGATCTTAGTGTACTTTTGATCTGGGTAATTTTGATCTTATAGGGTATTTTGTAAAGTATCATAGTTACTCTACACATGATGTTGCAGGTAATTTTGATCTTGTAGAGTGATTTTGATCTTTTAGTTAATTTTGTAGAGTATCATAATACTCTACAAACGATCATATCGGATACTTTTGATCTTATAAGGTAATTTTGATCTTATAGGGTAATTTTGTAGAGTATCATAGTTATTCTACACATGATCTTATATGGTAATTTTGATCTTTTAGGTTGATTTTGATCTTCTAGGGTAATTTTATAGAGTATTATAATTATCCTACAAATGATCTTATAGAGTAATTTTGGTCTTTTAAGATAATTTTAATAATAACCCTACAAGTAAAATAATGACGAAAATTTCACCGCATTTTTTTTTACTTTTCCAAGTCCTTCTAACGTTTTGTACCATAAGATACTTTATACGGGATCTTTACTCTAGTTATTTGCCCAACTTTTTTTTTCAACTTTATTTATTATTTTCAACATTATAATAAACATCCCGCTGGAACACACGTACAAGCATTAACTTGTTAATACACAATTGGATGATCTCTAATCCGTTAATACAAATTTAACATCATAATGGAACCAATTCTTCATTGTTAAACATTTCATAGATGATTTATAACACAATATATCAAAAGCCTTATTTTCAAATGGGTAAATCTACTCGTTTAGGCATTCTTAATATATTCAACATCAGGTCAAGGATTATGAGCATACTATACGTACGTCATGCATGTAGTTATTTATCACACGAGTATCATCATTTAGTTGATAAAACTCAGATTCAAACCATCATTTGTACATAACGTAGTAAAAATCCCATCATCAACCTTCAACATTCAACAACAAAAACTTACTACAAATTTTGCTTGCTATAAGAGTGATGACTTATGTCTACTCTTCATTCTTCTCGTCACACACACAAGGTGTGTTTGACGAAGAACATGTTTTGTGTTCTGTAAGTCTCTGGGGCTTAGTTTAGAAACCCCATTGGGCCTGGCGAATGCAAGACCTGGGCCTAAATCGAGCAGGTAGAGGAGTTGGCATCTTTGATGTCCAATTGAGCCTAAGCGATAGCCGATATACATGATATTAAAAATGATAATGGTTATAACACTTAAAACTAATTAATGGAAAAGTGTGGGGTAACTTTTTGATTTGAAAACAGGCAAAGGAATTCGGATTGATGGTAAACTCCGTTTCATTGTCAAAAGAATTCATGAAATTAACTAGAATTAAAAGGGTATGGATATAGGATAAAAGGATAAGAAAAAAATTAAGAGTTAAATGCCTGATTGGTCCATGTGGTTTACAGTTTTTGCAGAGTTAGTCCCGAAACTTCAATAATTACATAGGTGATCCAGTGGTTACAGTTTTTGCAGAGTTGGTCCCAAAGCTTCAATTCGTGTCCGCGGGAGTAGCTCGCGGTGGAACTTGAGAACCAGCTGAGCGTTTTTTAGACTAAATGTGGATATGGTCCTGTGTATGCAAGGCCTTTATCGCAATCCGCGCAGCAGTTTGGAGCATACCCTTTCACGGGTGAAGCCCACCACACATCGAGTATTAGTCATTCACGACGTTAAGCCTAACGACCCATAAATCACCAGGTCATAATTTATAGTATTGTTAGGCCTTTTGGTCAAAAAATCTAGATGTTACACCTGTAAACTGATCGATTCTTACTTTCCTATTTGTGAAATAGTTAATGTGGGGCTAGTCTACTTGGTAGAGACATTGCCTCTTAAATGCTAGGTCCTAGGTTCAAATCTTGGCATAGACGATTAATTGAGGATTATTGGTATAATAGGGTAGAAGTAAGCATTGCCATTAAAAAAAATATGATATATATTTAATGTTTCGTCATAAATGCGTAGCAAGTAGCTACGAATTTTCAAAGCAAAATCAATAATAATAACGTTAATTATACATTTTTGTATTAATATTACGTTTTTAACTTTATTATATATTTTTTTATAAATATTACCAAAACAAATAATAAAAATTACATTTTGTGACGCATTTCCAACACAATACTTCAAATTATTGTTTTGGAATTAGTTTTTCGTCGAAAATGCGTTACAAAATAGTAAAATTGTTTTTGATATTAGAAAATAAATAACGTTAAGAATTTAAAAGATTATTTACTACACATTTACGACAAATTTGTGATAAAATAGGTTTTTTATTTACGTCGCTATTGTGTGTCTAAATGTTTTGAGGTTTTTTTCATAGGAAATGTGTTATAAACTTGTCATAATTCGAAATGCATTTTTTGTTGCGTCGGAAAATTTCTTAGCAAAATGACCACTTTTCTGTTTGTAGTGGTGTGTTTGGTATTAAATCGAAACAAATTCAAATGCCATGTAGTTATAATCTCCACAAGGTGAGGATTTTATAAATTCCACAAAATATACAAAATATTAACCTGTTGTGATTCTATTAATAGATAATGAGGCTTCATAATGACCATAGAGCTCAAGATGTACTATTTTTTTCAAGTGAGCTAGTTTCCTTATTGATTTTGAAACGAATATAACCTTTTCATATGTTAATATTAAAAAAAATTCATCGTATTAACGAGCATTTAGTTCTCTTTAATTCGCGTAGCCTATTACTATAGTGTTCTTAAACGAATTACAGGATTTTAAATACTCATTACGTTATTACGTGATTTTGAATACCCATTATGTGATTACGTGATTTTGAAATACTATAATGAGATCACGTAATGGGTATTCAAAATCACGTAGTCACTTACTGGGTATTCAAAATCACGTAATTGGTATTCAAAATCCTTTAAATGTTTTTTTAAAGAAAACTCTAGTAATAGGTAGCTGGAATTAAAAAGAATGAATGCCCGTAATTTTTTTAGAAGATACTAATATATGAAAAAGTTAGAGTCGTTTGAAAATCAAGGAGGAAAAGAGTTCAAGTGAGAAAAGAACATAATACCCTTTATTTATTTATTTTTTTCCCAAATATTTGAGTCTCACATTTACAAAAATGTCACCGCATAATTTTGAGTTATTGGTCTTGGGAAATCAATGAGTTTGTCATGCATGGTTCGTACGTTTTAATTGTCTTGTATTTCATCCTCTACCGTAATAATAATAATAAAAATAAATAATAATAATTATTTTTGTTATTATTATTATTATAATTAATGTTATTATTATTATAACAACAACAAACTTATTAACAAGTCTGGATTATATGATTTAACACCAAGGGATCAAGAAAACAAAATTCAAAGAGAAAATACATCTAAACATTCTCAAACCACACCAAAAACCAAAACAAGAAAACAAAATTCAAAGAGAAAATGCATCCAAACATTCTCAAACCACACCAAAAACCAAAATATTGATACACCAATTTTCAAGGCTAGTAAAGTAGGAAAGGGTACAATTGAGGAGAATTAAGAACTTGGTCAATACTTTTTGGATGCTAATAGTGCAAATTAACTTCTTGAAGGAGCATATAAACATATTGCCTTCCTGGATAACTTTAAGTAGTAAAGTTGTTTTCCCACTAAAATCAGGTTCACATTAGTTCATACTCAAGTCTTAATATAACCAACCACGAAACAAAAGAGAAAACAAATAAACATGAACTTACTTAATTACTTGAATAACGAGCAACTCTAAACCACAAACAAAAAAGGAAAACAAATAAACATGAACTTACTTAATTACTTGAATAACGAGCAATTTTAAGGAATCAGGCATTCCTTAAATAAGCACACCATTTGTCGAGATATGGCATGTCATTTGGATTCATGCTTGGAATATGGTGACCTTGAAGGATTTCTATTATTTGAGTAGTCTCCCCTAGAAGTTGGGCTGCCTCTTTGACACTGGCTTCCCTTTCCTCTATCACACTAGTATGACATTTCATTGTTATTGCTTGTGGTAAGTTGGTGAGACAAGCGGCGATTATATCAGCGATCATTGATGATAAGCTATCAAATAGTTTGTTCTGAGTAAATATGGCATCAATGTTCGTATGGTAGGTAAGCAGGATTTTTTCGGTACATTGAGTTGGCACAGATAGACTTATGTATCGATTCATCATTTTCGCCTCCAATATTATCTTTATTTTTTTCCTCCAAGCAAACTATGTTTTTAGCCTTATCTCTGAACCATTCAACAATCAATCCAGCTGTATTCACTTGAAAAGCAGGGTTTTGCAATTGATTTCCTAACCATTTTTTGTCGAATCTAATTTCTTGCCACAAAGTAGCAGCCGCCTTTTGAAAATATTCATGATCATTCTTATCATTGAGGTTTTTTTCCACAAGTGTGACATATTCTAGACCTTCCCTAACACTTTTCAACAAGCTATCAACTTCCTTATTTCGATTTTAGGAAGAGAAAATGCGATGGTTGTTAGGGTTACCAGCGGTAACTTCCAACAATGTAGAGATGGAACATCATGATCATCAATGTGGTAAAACCTTTTAACTCCTTCAAAACTACTACAAGATTTTCGAAGAATTAGCTTCATGAGATTCTTGGGTTGGTTTTTTGCACTATTTTGGATCAATCGGTTCACAGATTTTGAAAGGCCCTTCAATGTTCTCTCACCAAGCTCTATCTCATTTTCAAGTTGCAAAACATAAGGGCGGAGTTCATTGTTTCCTTCCAACTTCTCAAACTTGTTTCCCAATAAAGGAAACACTATCTTTAAGACCACTTTATACAACGGAGACGATACAAGAAACATATCATGAACGAAAATGGGATCAAGGCCATTACCTTGCATACCGCCACAACTCCAATCTGCACTCCTATACAAATGTTGAAAATTAGCCTTTTCAAAGTCTCAATGACCATCTCGAGGTTGCAGCTACGAAATGGGAGTCTTGTACTAGCATGTTTCCAGTCATATTAACTTCTGAGTCCAGTGACGTTCTACTTTAAAAACGTTGAAATGGTTTAAAATGATTTTGGTGGACACCTTAAAGCTTAAGGGTGCAAAACATCTGGAAAGTGGTGCAATTGTGCCAATCACGACTCCGATATACTGTACTAAGAGAATTACCATCATGGACCACCCATAAACCGAATCATAGTCCTTAAGCAACACAGATCTAATAACCACTACCATAGTATAAGTGTGTAACACAGTGACTAAAAGACATATTACCCCAGAAGCGGATGCCGTTTGAAAGCAAGCTATTATGAATTGGGGGCTGCCAGTTCCTGCCATGATCCAGTGGTTGCTCACATGCTTATGTAGCTTCTCAACCGTTAGTATTTCTCCTAGTGGTGATGGTTGAATCTCTTTTGAAGCTGTGTCATGACCTTGTTGGTATTTCAATTCTATAATCGTTTTGGATTTTAGAATCGCTATAGATGAACATACATGTATTATCAACACAACCAAGGAAAACAAATAAGTGGAGGCTATTTTAGTAATTGCTACTGCTGTGGTAGATTTTACGAGATTGGATTTTTCAGAGTAATTTATATATGTGGATAGAGCTCCAGTATTAATTTGAATGCAAACATTGACAACCAAGGTGATGACAAGAACACACAAAGCGGTGATGTTTGACAAAAGCTCATTGCTGCTCATGGTTGCTAAACAGGGTAATATATTAGCCATCATGGTGCACATAAACGCCATGCTTCCTAGCTTTGCTACTTTGTCCACTTCACCCATCATCGAACCAGTTAGATCCACAGGTAACTTCATTGCAACAGATATTACGGTCAGAAAAGCAGCATTAATTCTAAAATATTTACACGGAAACCATAGCTTTCTACTATGTAATCCATGTAATAAATCAGCCACCATGGCAAGGATGCAAACCACCGATGCTAACGCGATGTACATCCCAATCCACTTCATAGGTGTGCTGAAATGGTTTTCGAGTTCTGATCGGGATATAGAATCTACGTATTCCAACAATAAACCTGTAATATTCGCAGGCACTTTGTAGTCATGGATGAGTCGATTCACAATATTAAGATACTCATTTGTAAAGTTGTAATCCATAACTCCAGGAAAAGGGAAAGAAACTGATGATTTGATATTACGGAGATAAACTGAAGTGGGGTCTAGGAAGATGGATGGTGAAGAAATTAAATGCGGGCAGATCGAGGTTAGGATTGGATTTTATGTTGTGGAAGTCTTATCTGTATATTAGAAACACCGATGAATGTTATTCTTAAATCCGCTGCTTGAATATAGAAATCAAATCTTCAGCAGCCATTGCGTGGATGCCTGACATTTTTTTTTTTGGGTTTTTTGTTTGTGATAGTCCCTCTCTTCGGAAAATTACCAATCTAGCCAAGACTTTAATCAAATTACCAATCTAGCCACCTCATGTGTCCTTGGAAGGCCACTCACATGTATGGGATGAGTCTTTGAAGACTGAGATGAGTCCTTGGGGCGAAACCCAATAAAAAATAGACACGTGGCCACAGACGCATGGGATGAGTTTGCGGACGCATGGAATGAGTCTTTCAAATATGGGATGAGTCCGCGGACGAATGGGATGAGTCTTTCAAGCATGGGATGAGTCCGCAGACGCATGGGATGAGTCTTTGATGTGTGGGATGGGATGAGTCTTTCCACGTGTCAGTTGGAGATTGGCGGACGCAATACTTGGCCATGCAGACGCATCAGAAGTTGGGATCCGTGAGTGGCCTTCCAAGGACGCATGAGATGGCTAGATTGATAATTTGACTTTTTTTTTTTTTGGCTTTTTTCGTAATTTCCCCCCTCTTTTGCTCATATTGCAGTTTTTTCTCAATAAGACATGTAGACCTATATTTGACGAACGTTGCACATTTGATCCCTGAGAATGAATGAAACACTAGCTTTTCTGTCAATTTGTTAAAAAAAATATGGCTAAATTACGTCTTGGAAATTAAAACTGAAAATAAAATGTAAAGGTGGGATCCACTTAAAGATACACACTAAAAAAAGAAGCATCACCGGTGACTATTTACCGACAGTCGACATGCGTTGGTATTTTTTAGAGTAATATACTTTCAACTTCTTACCAATTAAGCTAATATACACTTACTTTGTGGATATTATGTTTTTTTATAATAATAAAATCAAATTAGACCTATTCAACATCACCATCTTGGTAGCCTCTCCGTCACGACAACGACCCTCACCACCACCACCTCAGTTTCTCTTTTTAAATAAAGAATGACGGTGGGGGAATTAGTCGTGGATCACTGGTACCATGTTTGGGCTAATCAAAAGTTCAAAACAAGTTGACTTTTAATTATCAAATTAACAAGAAGCCAATGTTCCTTAGCTAATAACAATAAAGACGTGTGTTTATATTATGTTTAATCAGGGGCGGACCTAGCATGTTACTAGGGGTAGCCCCCGCTACCCCTTAACGCTCCAGTGGTAGTGTAAATTTTGGAAAAAATGTGACATTTTTCGATTTCGTTACCTCTTTTTATATGAAACGTTGCTCCTATAAAGATTTTCCAGATCCGCCATTGTGTATAATAATATCACTTAGCCCACATGGGGCGCCCCCGTGATCAAGGCCCACAACACATTGTATCGCGTTATACACGACATCCACATTCATCCACAGCGCGTGGATGTATTAACGCGTTTTGTGGAACACGCGTTGAATTCAAAATTGTGACAGTTTTTTTACGGGTGTTTTCTTTTTTTACCGTTGGATATATATATATATTCAAATATTTTTTATACAATCTACCAAATACAATCTACCAATACAAATATTTTTATAAAAAACCAAATACAATCCAATCCAAAATGGAAGGTTCAAGCAAACGAGGTCCCGGTTCAAAAAACATGTACGACCAAGGGTTCGAGCTAATCTTGGCCAGCCGGCGAGATTTCGATTGCAAGACGAACCCGACCCAAACCCACTGATTCAAACCCAAACGTTTCCTCATCAACAGGGGCGTAGCATTTAAGGGGCCGGGAGGGGCGCCCGACCCCCCGAACTTTTCGCTCAGTAGTATTGTACATGTAGTTTTCGCATAGAAATTTTTGGGCATATACGTTTTCGGCCCCTCGGTTCTATAGAAAGTTTTTGGTATATACGTTTTCGACCCCCCAGACGAAAACTTCAAGCTTCGCCACTGCCCATCAACACTTTCAAACCCAAAAATTTCCACCATTTCAAACCCAACAACATCAAAACCAACCTTACATTCCACCATATCAACCTCAACCATATAAGTCTCAACAATATCCAAACCTCGACCCACTTGAAGAGAACAATCTCATCCACCAATTCGCCCGTGCATACCGTGAACCACAACAACTTGATGACGATGACGATAGCGAACCGGTGGACGGAGACACTGGACGAGCGAGGAGGAGGTTGCCTTGGTCAAGTCATACTTACACGTCTCCGAAGACAAAAAACATTCAAACGAACAAAGAAAAGAGATGTTTTGAAGACGAGTTATAGCTCATTTTGGTAAACTTCCCGGTTCGACCGAACGAAACATGGATCAAATTACTTCGAAGTGGGGAGATATAAACCGAAAGATGAGTAAATTTAACTCTTGTTTCATTCAATTGATACATTTTTTTTATCTATATGTTTTTTTTGAAAAACTGTTTTATTATAAAAAACATAAACTTGTTTTTTTATTAAAACATAAAACTGGTTTTTTATAAAAACAGAAAACTGTTTTTTTATGACAAACTGTTTTTTTATAAAAAAACAGAAAACTATTTTTTCTAAAAAACAGAAAACTGTTTTTTTTTTACTTTTTTTTATAGAAACTGAAAACTTCTTGCATTTTTTGTAGTCCCAAACTCCACAAAGTGGTGCGAGCGAGGAGACCATAATAACAAACGCCATAGATCTATATTGCCAAACATTCAACCATAAAGCTTTTGCACACTTGGCGGCATGGAACACTACGAGATATTACTCGAAATGGGAGCCGGTTGACTTGGTCAACATGCATGGGCCGACGGCTCCAAAGAGAAGAGGAGGTTCCAAAAGATCAAAAACTTCCGAGTCCGGGAACTACACTACTTCCGAGTCCGGAAACATGCAACAAATGAATTTGAACAAACAACCCGATTATGAACCCATTGGAGATGATACACCGACAGAGTCGCGTCGCAAGCAAAGCGATAGTTCGTCAAATAAAGGTAAGGAAGCGGTGGCGGAGTCCATCATCAAATACAAGGAGGCTAAATTGGTGGAAATGACGGAATCCAAAGAAATAAGAGAAAAACTTTTGGCGGCAAAAATTAAACGTGAGGAGGCGTATATTAAACACTTGAGCGCAAAAGAAAAAAATAGTGATTTAAACGTCTTGTTACAACCGACTGACAATTGTCACAACCCCCGACCCCACCCTGGGAGTGAGAGCCGTGAACCAGTCAGGTGGTACCGGTGATCATTTTGAAAACAGTGCAGCTGAAATTTCATCAGGACCGTAGTTAGGAAAAATATCAGAGTTTAGAAACACCGGATTTTTATTTATTAAACAGATGGGAATAAAACCCATGTTTTATAAAGGTAGCTTTTAATAAGGGATAAATCCGAATTCATAAAACAACATTTCTTAATTTCATTGATGAAATAAGCCACTTCTTTAAGCCTTTTGGTGCTGTATCCCAACTCTTAATCCGATCTACCGAAATCACCTGAAACATGTTTTAAAAATATTTTTGTCAGCAGGAAATACTGGTGAGTTCATTTAATTTGTACAAAATGACACATTCTTATATTCACAGCATTAAGAGTTTTTACAGTTGTTTATCTTACCAAACTACTATTGGCTAGCTCATTGTCCAATAGCAGAGAAACTTATTTTAAATAGTATTTGTCACTCGGTGGCAGTTCCTGTGACTGTGGTCATATCACTCATTGGCTAACCCATTGTCCAATAGTGAAGATTATCAAGTATTGTATACAAAACCCCACATACTGATAGTAGTTTCCCAGTAAGAATACAAAGACTTAATCACTGTATAACTTGGAAAACATTTAGGGTTTGCAAAGCATTTGAGAAAAGGAGAATGACTCACATTGCAAACTTAGGTATTTCTATGGACTTTCTGTTGACAATTCCTGATTATATCCTGAGTTGCTATTAAAACATATAATGCACATGTGTTAGTAAAATAACCCAAGTCACTTTAACCATACAACACTCGACAGAACTCCAACAAACGTAGTCGGGCAGAGCCTAGACATGCGTTGGCGATTCTAGATCGATTGGGTAGGGTGTTCATACAACACGAGATAGGATTTCAACGAACGTAGTCGGGCAGAGCCTTGACATGCGTTAGTCCTAAATCGGGTAGGATAGTGAATTCGTGATCTGGGGTTAAATACTTACAGCGGCCAGTGCTTCGCTGGTTTAGGGGTTTAAGGGAGGGGGGTATTATCAAGAGAACAGGGCTAGAGGGAGTATACGAACGAGTTTCTCGATCGATTTTGTGCAGAAACTTCAGTCCCACGCTGCTGGTTATATAGCCCATCTGGGCATCCCCCGCGCGTCGCGCGGGATACCCTGGATTCTGGCATGACGCGCAGGGGCGGTCGGCTTGGCATAGGTCTGCCACGTGTCCACGTAGGTCTGACACGTGGCGCGATGTCGTGACACGTGTCCCTGGCCACCTTTCTCGTCCAATCGGGTGTTTTTCTCGATTTTCGTGCCGGTTCTTATCGCGTATGCTTGGATCTTGGTCCCACTTGGTTCAGTTTTTAACTGCGAATCTAACAAGTATACTTTGGTGCGTTAACCGTCAAGTTTTCTTAACTGCTAAGTTTTCTAATCGAGTATCCAACGTTCATCGCGCATACCAGGGATTTTAATTACGGGTTATTACTGGGAATATTTTTTAGGGTTGTTATAACAATCTTGCCGAACCGTATAAATCGATCGTACTTCAACAAAAACGCGAGATATGTGAAAAATGGGGTTGGGAGATGCCGTAGAAATTTTAGTTTTTTTTAGTTTTTGATGTTTAGTTTTTTTATAGTTTGTAATGTAGGATTTATTTAAATGAAATTTATAATTTAAAATTTTATTGTTAATTTATAAATTAAAATTGTATTGTTAATTTATAATTTAAAAAAAAAAAGAAAAAAAACCCATCACCGGTGATGGAGTGATGGACACCCCTAGTAAAATCTATCACTAGTGATGAAATTTGGCTCGATGACGTGGCGTATGGTAATTGGATGTTGTGAGTGATGAGTGAGTGGTGAGTGATGGGCGCCTCTATACCCCTTACAAATGACCATCTGTAGGTCCACTTGGAGGAACAAGATAACCTACTTCCTTGTTTGTTAACATAAATACGAGTGCGGAATCCACGTAAATATGCAAACCGAAACAAAGATAAGCAAACACAAATAACCAAAGATTCACTATCTTGATTAACAGAAGAGAACAAGTACAACCATATACACACAATGCTTGTACAGACTCAGGGTGCTCTCTTACTGAACAATGAGGTAAGTGTTTGTTTATATAGGCCATCCCACTCTGCATGTCACGAAGAACATGCAGAGTCCCACGAACAAACTAATAGACCACGAAGAATAGGTTCTTCGTGGTTCTTTTTCTGCGAAGAATCAAAAGGCCACGAAGAAAGGTTCTTCGTGGTTGTCTACATGATGAACAACCATTGTTCGTGACTTTGCAGTCCGACGAAGAAGTAGGTTCTTCGTGGGACCCTGCAAACAGACAGTTACTTGCAGACAACTCATATCAGCAAGACTAAACAACAAAATAACTAACAGTATGCAAACATGCAACTGCTTTACAACGCTAACAAAATAAACGTCGTACCAAGTCAAGATAGGAGGATATCTTGACTTTGTCGACTCGACCAAAACTATACAGACGCACGATATAAAGACCGTACAATTACATCGTAATAAGAACAAGCTACAGACACAAAATTGCACAACACATCTTTTTACTAAACTTATAAACACATCTTTTATAAACTAAGCCACAACTGTATAAAGTAGTTTAAGGTTTATACAAGACTGGTTAAACGAAAAAATGGCTTAAGATTAAATGAAAAATGTAAATTTAAAAGTAATCAAAAGAGTTTTATAAAAAAAATAGTTTTATAAGAACAAAGTTTTTTTTTATAAAACAAACTAGAGAGTTTATATATTCTATAAAAATGGTTTTTAAGAATTGCTTGGAATTATTTTTGATAAGGATAAATCTTATTATATGTTTTAAATCTTAAATTAAGAATGTAGAATAGGGGTGTTGTTCGGCCAGAATTAACCAGACCCACTTAAGATGGAACCCAAACAACCCGATTAAGATGGAACTCCAAACCCAAGGTAATTGATTTGGTAATGGGGTTTAAAAGTTAATCGTGTTAACCCGAATTTGCATTAGAATTGTCAGTTACACATAGACATACATAATCAACAAGAAAGGTCAAGTTTCCCTTTTATGACCCATAATTCATTTAAGCTTTTTCTGGTTAATATATCCCCTGTGCATGAAACGATACGTGGCACTCGGGGCATTATAAAATGTGAAGTTAAAAAAGGGTGTAGTGGTATAATGTCTCATAATGCCCTTGCAATTATAACCCTATTATTATTATTATTATTATTATTAAACAAAATAAAATACAAAACTAAATAATTCTATTGGACCATTCAACTGAGAGAGGGTGTTTTAATAAACATGGCTGGGACAAAAAAAATTGAAGATCACGCCACTCGGAGAGGTTCTAACCACAAAAATAACCAACTACTTACTGACCCCACATGTAACTGACAGAAATTTAAAAGTTAGAAACTGGGAAAGAGTACAAATTACGAGAATCAAGAACTTGGTCAACATAGTTTTAGGATACTAATCGTGCAAATTAACTTCTTGATGAAGTGAATTTAACCATCCTGGATGACTTTTGAGTAGTATAGGTGTTAGCCCATGAAAATAATATAAGTTTCACACGAGTTAATGCTCAAGTGTTATTAATATAAATAAATGCGCGCATATGAAAGGAGGAAATCTAAAGCCGAAAAAATAAACATCATCACCCAGCCTGTACACCATCCTCATCATCACCATCCACCGTCACCATTTCCAGGGCTAAACACCGTCGTTGCCAACACCCTACACCGTCTCCACTACCTAACATTTATGTGATGTTGCACCCACAAACCATCTTGCCACTAGCATCCCCTGACTCTGCCTCCATCTCCTTTTGTACCCACTTGATCTCATCTGCCGTCACACCGATTATAATGACAGGTAGCATAATGTCAAGGGTTTAGTTTTTGACCCCGGTGTGGCATCCCAAAATCCGCAAGGATAAGCCAATCCATCCCACTTCTTTGTGTGGGTCACTAGTTTTATACTGCCTTGAGCTCATCAGGAGAGGGGCGCCAACTCTCGACCAGTGGATTCGTTGTCGACACGACAAGGCACGCACCCCTCTTCATTGACACTGGCTCTGTCCCCCGATAAAGTCCAGGACTAGCTAGTAACCCAAGCGTTCAAGTACAAACCATAGCATTGCGACTTTCAAATTTGGCCCGTGACACTCTCCCACCACCATTTCATGCACGTCCTCGTGCATGGGCACCATCCCATACCAGCTCGTAGCCTTGGACAACGTATCCTCACCCCTTTTATTGATTTTGGCTTCACTTTGTTTTTGGGGCTTCAGGGACGCTAGTTGAAAATTGATCCAAGCGTGCAGCGACCATCTTCAACCCAGATCTTCCCTTGATCCTTCTATGGGCTGGCCCATTACCCTTTCTGGTTCTCGTACATAGTTCCAGAGATCATTGCTTCTGGCAATTACCGAGCGGTACAACACGAAGATCTTCATGCTCTCGACGGGTTCTATCACCTTCGCCGTCCACGAGCGCCTGCCATAACCCATCGACCCCAAAATTTAATCTTCTCCCACCACCATTGATAAGCTATCTTTCTAAGTTCTTTCGGTTAAGTGTCACGCTCCAACGTACTCGAAAATCATTATGCTCTGATACCAAGTTGTCACTGAGTTTGTTTCGACCCCGTATGGCGTCCCCAAATCCCTGGGGACAAGTCAACCCATCCTGCTTCTTTGTTTGGGTCACTAGTTTTGTCTTGCCTTGGACTCATTAAAAGAGCGGCGCCAACTCTCGACCAGCGGCGCCAACTCTAGACAGGACTAGGCACGTACACCTCTTCATTGACACTGACTCCATCCCCCCTTTTTCCCAATAAAGTCTAGGACTAGCTATTAACCCAAACTTTCAAGCGCAACCCATAACATTTGGTTTGTGATAATAAGGCTTTTAGGGTTATTGTGTTGTAGATATAATTACCAATTTACATATTACTCCCCTTAACATTCATATCTATTTTATATTTTCCCAAAGTAAAACTCTAGTTTCATCTTATTACATAATACCCCTTCAAGTTCCATCACATTGAGATGGTTGCACATAAATCATGCATTGTCTTAGGGCTCACAAATCCTGTTAATCATTCGTAAAATAATATAGGGTCGAAAATTCGGGATGTTACATCCCACCATTTATTTTGAATATTTTTTAATTCATTTTGTTTTTGTATTTCTAATCATTTCTAGATTAGTTGCCTAGTGATGCAGGCCCAAGTGTAGAAGATCAAGCCATGGCATTTCTGGAGGCCCATGATCGAGCTACCAATGGTGATTTATGAAAACAAGCATTACTTTGGCTATGGGTCTCCGTTGTAGGCGTTCAACCAGTCAAATCGAAGCTTGAAATAAGGAGCACGCCGTGGCAAGAAATCAAAGGGGCTTGTCCAAGTTTCGGTCCAAAAAAATGCATTCTAGTGGGAGTTACATGCCTTTTTATGTTTTTTCCATGTTTTATGCATTTTGTTTTTGGGCTTGTGTTTGGTCCATGGCCTTTTTATGGCCCCTTTCGAATTTCGGTTCTTCTTTATGTTCTTGAGATGTAATTCGGATGGTCACTCATAAATTTCGGCAATAATCATTTTTCACTTTGAATTATCTTCCTTTTGGGTTAAATTTACGGGTTTGGAGAAGATTATCCGGGTATTCGCAGAATCAACGTGATCAATTCTTCATTATTGTTTCACACGCTACATCACCTAGTCGTTAGGATATTTCTGTATTTATACTTACTCTTCGCAGATCAATAAAATTAAGTACGTTGATAAGTTTATATTAGTTATTGATATATAACACGTTGTCATCGTTTCTATCTCATGGCAAATGATTTTTTAACTTACATTGTTAATATCAACTTATAATCTTGTGGTCATGATCAGAATTTGATGTTTTTCAGGTTGATCTTCATCCGTAAGGTTGTGTTCCTAGACTCTGCAGTCCATTCAATTGCTGATGAAGGGATGCTGACGTGCACAAAGGTAACATAGATGATGTTGTTTAATATATCTGGAGACAATCGACAATTCTACTATCCCAAGTAATTTTATATAATTTATTTACTTAACATATTGTTTGAGGAATTCGTTTTGATTTTTGCCATATATCTAACATACATTTCCACAAATGTAATAGATGATGTTGTGGACGGAGACTCATTTGTAAATGATAAACAACATATAGAAATTCATACAAGCGATGATCCCTTGTTCCTGTGTGTGTTCAGATGGATTTTTTTGTACCGGTATTTGTTTGCATATGTCAGTATATTCTGTTTCTGAAGCTATATAAACTTCACGACATAGTTTTTAGTTTTCCTGAATTTGTGTGATGAATCCTGGTCACAGGTGCCATAAAAAACACTCCACTTAAGCTTTCATATATTCATCAATATACTGGTTGTGAACTTGTGATTCTGTTTATCTCCAGCCACTGGGTCGGACAATCTCTATATGAAATTGCCACCCCTAGTTCTTTCTAGAGCTTGTATCTTTATTTTAATATTTTAGTTATTAGTAACATCACTCTTATGCTGTCCCCTGTGGGCTACGAAGGCCTTTTTGGGGCTCAAAAAAACACATACCTTGGTCTTGTATTTTCCCTAAAGATCATAGTTATCCGGATTAAGATTAAGATCTTAGCGATCTTGGATATGTGTAGAGGAACAACAGAGTTTGCAATGTCTGTGTCTGCTGGAACAGGGGAAGCCACTTGCAGCTTTCTTGAATTCATCTCTTGTACTTCAAGATAAAAGGGTACAAAACATCTTGCGAGTTAAGTCAAGATTAGTGTAAGTTGAGTCCTTGCGTAATTCCCTGAGAACATCTATTATTACACTTTTCAGATCTATTTAAACATTAACCTTCACTGTGATGTTTATCAGTGTTAATGGAGCCTTTGCATACCTGGTGGATCATAAATATTCAAATATAACAAATAAAGACGAAAAATCGGTTGCGTGTCCTAAATAGCACAATGATAAGAGCAGTTGGTCTATCTATGATAACTAACCCTGTGCAGATATGTATCAGTAGAATCTTTAAAAAATTATCACGATCAACGTCTTCGCCCCTTCCAACTAGATTAGTTGTAACAGGGATTCTTTTAACCCCTCTTTGAAACCTTTGTAGCGTGTCAACCTAACAGACGACTTTCAAAAGTTAAACAAACACAACCTGAATATGCAATGTAACATTTATACTCCTTCCATGTAAGATGATACTTTTCAACCAAAATTTTTATCATTCTGTTTTTTATTAAAGCGGAGTTTGTGATGTAAAGAATGCTCAATGACAAACATAATGTGATGATCCAGTCTTTGTGGAGTACATGGAGAGGCTTCTTGAGAAATGCAAGTATCATCATCTGAATGTGTAAACAAGTACAGATCTAAACCAAAAACACAACACAACAACGAATATAGTGACAAAACGGCGACGGAAAACTTTTATTATGTTACCAACCCAGAAAACACCCAACCAACCCTAGATCTTACCAATAGTAGGATCTAAATAAACGGATTACAACAATATAATCAACTGCTGAAATATCAGTTGATCTACAGAAAATAACAACAATACACGATCCAACATGATCAACAAGAAATAATAAACAAATCAAAACGAATACAACCGTAACACTGATGAACACTTGTGCTCCGATTAACTAGACGAAGGAGATAAGAGATTGTTGTGTTAATGAAGAAACCCTAACCCTTTGGCTTTTATACCGGAATCTTCACAAGTTGCACTTTACACCCCTGCAACATTTCATAACAGATAACAAACTTTGAACAATATACATTTTAGCCCTTCAACTATTACCTGCATATACAAGACAACATAAGCAGCCCAAGACAATAAACTTTAGCCCAATACAAGAGCCCAAACTAAATAACAAGCCCAATATAGTATATGAATTAGATGCATATATTTTAACATTCCCCCATAATTCATATATTATACATATTGACCATACCCAACTTTTCACACATAAGATTATGTGACTCACTGTTAAGACCCTTAGTCAAAACATTAGCAACTTGACTTTCAGAATCAACTTTTATTGGCTCAATTATGCCACAAGCAATTTTCTCCCTTAAAAAGTGCAAATCAAGCTTAAAATGCTTGGTCCTTTCATAAAACACTGGATTCAAAGATATAGAAATAGCACTTTTACTGTCACAATGAAGTTTAACAAGCAAATTGCAATTAACACCCAGTTCACTCAACAAATTCTTAATCCAAATAATCTCACAAGAAGCAGAGGCACATAGCTCTATATTATGCTTCTGCAGTAGATCTAGCAACAACACTTTGTTTTTTACATATCCAGGAAACAGGTGATTCCCCAGAAACACACAATACGCAGTAACAGACTTTCGAGTATTTGTACACTTTACCCAATCTGAATCAACATATCCAACAAGATCAAATCCTTGACCTTTTTTAAACATAATTCCTTACCTGGAGATTGCTTCAAGTACCGTAGCAACCTCAAGGCAATCTGTAAATGAGACTCAAATGGAGTATGCATATACTGACTAAGATATTGGACAGCATAACAAATATCCGGTCTTTTAAGAGACAAATAGATCAATTTAACTATTAATTTTTGATATCCTGAAATATTTTTAAGTTCTATTTGGTCTTTACTGGTTTTTGCAAATACAACATGATTAAGTTCAATTGGGGTACTAACTAGTTTACACCCCAAGTATCCAAATCAGATAACAACTCTAGACAGTATTTACATTGATTGAGACAAACACCCTTTATCACTGTATAACACCTCTATCCCTAAAAAAATATTTAAGAATACCAAGATCTTTGATTTTAAAATTATCACTCAACAATCTTTTAATTCTATTTATTTCATTCATACTGATTCATGTTATAACAATATCAACATACACTAACAGAATAACAAGTGTTTCAGATTTTTTTAACACAAACAAAGAGTGATCACACAAACTCTGAGTAAAACCAATTTCAGATAACACCTCTATGAGTTTTCCGTTCCATTTCCTAGGAGCTTGTTTAACTCCATATAAATACTTAACAAGCTTGCAGACTTTAGTTTTGCTTTTAGAATAGTAACCCTGAGGTAAACACATATACACATCCTCGGTAATTGAACAGTAAAAAACACATTGTTAACATCAAGTTGAAATAGAGACCATCCCTGTTCAACTGCAAGACTAATAACACTCCTAACAGTCACCATTTTCACCACTGGTGAAAATGTTTCACCAAAGTTCACTCCTTCTTTCTGATAATATCCTTTAGCTACTAATCTAGCTTTATACCGCTCTATCTCACCATTCGACTTGTATTTTATCTTATAAATCCATCTACATCCAATTGGTTTTCTACTAGGTGGCAAATCAGTAAGAACCCATGTATTATTTCTAAATAAAGCCTCCATTTCTAAGTTCATAGCTTCAACCCATAAAGGGTCTTTGGAAGCTTCATCATATGTATTAGATTCTATACTTTTATTCAAACTACTAACAAAACACATATTATCTATAGACAAACAAGAGTAATTCACCACCTTTTATATCCCATACTTGACCTTACCATCCAATACATACTCATTAATTTTTTTAGGAATAGATGTATTCCTGGAAGACTTCCTAATAACACTTCCCTTAGATGGGTTAGTCTCAACACCTGACCCCCAGTGTCCTCAGCCCTATCAACAACCTCTCATGACTACTACTATTAACTCTAGACTCCAAGCAAGGGTCAGATTCAGGTTGTCTATGAGTGGCAGATGTAGAAGGAAGTGATTGCTGATCATCACCAAGGGTATCTTGAGATCTAGCAACACCCTCTTCATCATTGGGAATAGGAGGAACTTCAGGTACATTTTCTTCATAGATATCAAAAAATTTAATGTGATTTAGGGTATTATCACTCATTACTTGATTTTCATATTGTTTAGACTTAAAAGGATAAACATTTTCATAGAACTTCACATCTCTAGAGAAAAAAAAACCTTTTTTCATCAAGATTCCACAATTTATATCCTTTTTTTACATTAAAGTATCCTATTAAAACACACTTATCAGCATGATAAACAAATTTATCATTTTCATTTAGAATAGTGCTAAAACACAAGCACCCGAAGTTCCTCAAATGAAATAGAGAGGGTTTAAATCCAAACATGACTTCATACGGACTCTTACCACTTAAAATAGATGAAGGTAACTGTTAATTATATAAACTGCAGTTAAAATACAGTCTGACCAAAACCTAAGTGGCAAACCACCTTGAAACATCAAGGCTCTGGCTATGTTTAGTAAATGTCTATGTTTACGCTCCACAACACCATTCTGTTGTGGAGTATAAGCACATGATGTTTGATGAATTATATCTTTGTTTTTACAAAACAGATTCATTTGACTATTGACAAATTCGGTTCCATTATCGCTCCTAAACATTTTTATTTTACTTTTAAATTGTGTAAGAACTAATTCATAAAAGTGTTTTATATTTTTAAACACTTCCATTTTAGACTTTAAAAGAAAACACAAAACAGATCTGGTGTAATCATCTACCACAGTCAGAAAATATTTATATCCTTCATAGCTAGATATCTTATAAGGCCCCCATAGATCTAAATGAATGAGATCACCTACACACTTAGTCTTATGTTCACTTAGAGGAAATGGAACACGAACTTGTTTAGATTTATGACAGATATCACATGGTTCATGTTCAACTGAATTAATACCTAAACTCTCTTTTAAGATAGCCAGAACCTGATCTGATGGATGACCTAATCTATTGTGCCACATACTAGACTTAAGAAAGCTATTAAAACAAAGATTTGCAAAATTACCATCTTTACCAATCAGATATAGACCATTATCCTGGCTACCAATCACAAGGATTTTCTTTGTGTTCAAATCCTGAAGCATACGATTACTTTCATTAAATAGGACAGTTATTTGATTATTTTTAGCTAACTTATGAACAAACAACAGGTTCACATTATAACCAGGGACAAAGAAAACATCTTTTAACACAACATTATTGATCAGTTTTAACTATCCTATTTTAAAAACTTTTACACTTGTACCATTAGGATGACTGACCTTTAAACCACACTCAGACACATCTACACAATTAAACATATCTTTATCTATTTTAATCATATGTTGATTCGCCCCAGAATAAACAATCCAGTTATAATTATGATTAAGACCAACAATACTAGAACAACTAACAAAACTATTTAAACTCAAGGACTCACCTCCCATATTCGACCTGGACTGATCTCCTTTAGTTTTTTCACTCACCAGATTTAACAACCTAGAAATATGTTCAGGAGTAAAAGGAAGAGCAGAACTAGTAGCATTTTGATTACCAATAGAAGCATTAGATCTACTATTACCACCAATATTATTATCTCTTTTAACAAACTGTCCTCCTGATCTCTTCTTTATACCAAGAGGATATCCAATCAATTCAAAACACCTATCAACTGTATGACCTAACATATTACAATGTGTACACTTCAAATTAGGATTAGGTCCTCTAGTGTTTTTCTTCCTAGGATCATAAGACTGATTAGATTTAGACACAAATGAAACAGTTTGATGTTTAACTCCACCACTAGATGTTCTTTGTGATTCCTCACTTGATACAATTGAAAATGAAACTTTAACAGAAGGAAACTGGCTGATACACATCATCTAAACCCATGAGAAATTGCATTAGTTTTATTAGTGCAGAAAAATCATTATAGTCTTTAGCAGCTTTACAAGAACATGTAGGTAGGTTGAGTATGGCATCAAACTGTTTCCACATAGTGGTTAATCTATTATAGTAATCTGCAACCGTACTTCCATTTTGACTGATACAATTAATCTTTTTATACAGATCATACACAATAGACCCATCTATCTTGTCATAAGTTTCTTTAAGGTCTTCCCAAACTTCTGAGGCAAATTTAGAAAAAAAACTTGACCCAAAAACAATTCCTCAGAAACAAAGTTTAAAAGCCATGTTAAAACCACATAATTACACCTATCCATTGACTTACTAACACCTGATCCTCAGTAGACCTCTCACACTTCCCATCTATAAATCCAAACTTATTTTTGGCTTCTAAAGCCAATTTCATAGCACTAGACCACACTGAATAATTCTCAGTCCCTTTCAGTTTAACATTAACAATGGTTAAGGCACTAGAATCACTAGGGTGAAGATATAGAGGATCTCATATATCAAGTTTACTTATAAGAGTTTGTGAAGTACTACCAGCATCACCCATCTTAGCATACAAATAGAATAACAAACAAACAAGAACAAAGATAGAATCAAGAATAAACCAAACAGACAAACAGAAGACATATTGCAAAGCTGTGTCAGGGACCAGATTCCAGGTTCATAACTCTATAGGTGCCTGGACAAGCCTTTACATAGTTGCAAGCAATACAGAATTATAGCAATGATATATTGCAAATAAACACAGACAACACAAAGATCAAACACAGATAACAAATATCAAGAAACAACCAACAAAACCGGTCCTCACTACCCCGATATCAAGGCAACTAGATTCAACAAAAACATATAACAAGAACAAAAATGAAACGATCTTACAGCAGCGTTTAACTCCCTCCTTTAGCAGATCTGGTGGATAACCTTCTACGGTTACTAACCAGATCAGAAAACAAGAGATCACAAATAACCCGGTCAGTTTGCTTCGTAACCTTCTAGGGTTACAAAGACTAACACAGGCCTTCACCACTCAAGAACAAGAAGCTCTATAGCCACAATCACTTGACTGCAAACCCTAGAACCCCAATCGTACAATCGTAATAAGAGAAAACCCTAAAACAAACAAACAAACCACAAATCAAATATCCCAGCGGAAAATCATAGATCAAGAGCCATATAGCTCTGATACCATGTAAACAAGTATAGATCTAAACCAAAAACACAACACAACAACGAATATAGTGACAAAACGGTGACGGAAAACTTTTATTATGTTACCAACCCAGAAAACACCCAACCAACCCTAGATCTTACCAATAGTAAGATCTAAATCAACGGATTACAGCAATATAATCAGCTGATGAAATATCAGTTGATCTACAGAAAATAACAACATTACACGATCCAACAGGATCAACAAGAAATAACAAACAAATCAAAAAGAATACAACCGTAACACTGATGAACACTTGTGTCTGATTAACCAGAGAAAGAAATGAGAGACTGTTGTGTTAATGAAGAAACCATAACCCTTTGGCTTTTATACCGGAATCTTCACAAGTTGCACTTTACACCCCTGCAACATTTCATAACAGACAACAAACTTTGAACAACCTGCATATACAAGACAACATAAGCAGCCCAAGACAATAAACTTTAGCCCAATACAAGAGCCCAAACTGAATATCTTAACAAGCCCAATATAGTATATGAATTACATGCATATATTTTAACAGAATGTATAGCAACATAACATTTTACTACAGTTTAACCTCTTAAAACATATTATCGGTTTTTTTTGTGTTTCTGTCATTTAATATGTTAAAAAATACTTCCAAAAAAGAATCAGATTATTATAATAAGTAATTTAAATTTCTTAGATACTTAATATCAAATTATATTTGACCTGTGTATATATATCTTCCTTTAAAATACGTTCTTTGGTAAAGATAAGCAATATAAGGTTCTTTTATTGGTAAGTATAGATTAAGGGTTGTTGGAACACAAGCGTCAAAAACCTTCCACGCAATTTCTCTTTGATCGTCGCACCAAATGTTGTTTAGTGTTAGTCCTAAACCATATGGCTTGATAATTATTCATGGAATTTAGACATTTAGTACATGAGTAGTACATTTATTGACCCGATACACGCCATTCTTGTAGTTTATAATCCAAATTAATCGATTTGTCCCTCTTGTAGCATTATAGGAAGTATGTTATGCTAGGTTGGCCCACCTTCATGAGGAGGTATAACAAAGAAAAGTGAAAGGTCCAATTGATCCACAATTTGGAATAATAGGTCTCGAAATATTTTTCATATGTACGTATTGTTAGGCATCCTTTTTCCCACCAATAATAACCTAAGCAACTTAATTATTAACACAATGTGATAAACACCAACGTCGGGTAAGATCATATGATTCGAGGTATACCAAAACCACAATCCATAAAGAAAATAAATCCAAACAATCCTCAAACCAGACCAAAACCAAATATTGATACAACAATTTACAAGCTGGTAAACTATATATAGGATATAGTACAAATTATTAGTACCAAGGACTTGGTCAGGATAGTTTCTGGATACTAATCTAGCAAATTAACTTCTTGAAGGAGCATATTTGACCATCTTGGTTTACTTTGAGTAGTACAGGTGATGTTTGCCCATGAAAATCACATCAGCGACACACTGGTTCATACTTACATAAGAAAACAATTAAACATGAACTTACTTTGTTACTTGAATAACATTAATGTTTTTTTAAGGAATCAGGGATTCCCTAAATAAGTACGCCATTTATCGATAAATGGCATGTCACTTGGATTCATGGTTGGAATATCGCGATGTTGAAGGGTTTTGATTATTTCGGTAGTCTCACCTAGAAGTTGGGCTGCATCTTTGACACTCTCCCCCCTTTCCTCTATCACACTAGTGTGACATTTCATTGTTATAGCTTGTGGTAAGTTGGTGAGACAAGCGGCTATTATGTCAGAGATCATTGATGATAAGTCATCGAATAGTTTCTCTTGGCTAATTGTGACGTCAATGTTGGCGTGACAGGTAAGCAGGATTGTTCGGTTAAACGAAACATTGAGTTGGCACAAATAGACCTGTGTATCAAATCATCACATTTACATCTAGTATCATCCTTATTTATGTCCTTTGAGAAAATTATATTTTTAGCTTTATCCCTAAACCATTTAACAATTTGTTCATCTGTATTCCCTTCAGAAGCACAGTCTTGTAACTCGTTTCCTAACCATTTTTTTCATACATAATTTCTTGCCACAAAGTTTCGGCCGCCTTTTGAAAACTTACATGATCATTCGTGGCTCTAGGCTTTTTTCCACCACTGCGACATAAAATAGACCTTCCCTAACACTTTCCAACAAGTTATCAACTTCCTTGTTTTCGATTTTAGGAAAAGAAACCACGATGGTTGTGAGGGTTACCACTGGTAACATCCAACTATCTACAAATGGAACATCTTGATCATCGATGTGGTCAAAGTTTTTAACTCCTTGAAAACTGCTAGTAGACTTTCCACGTACTAGCTTCATGAGATTGTTGGGTTGGCTTTTTGCACCCTTTTGGATCAATTTATTGACAGACTTTGAAAGGCCTTTCAAGGTTCTTTCCCCAAGCTCCATCTCATCTTGAAGTTGCAAAACATAAGGTCGTAGATGACTGTTTCGTTCAAACTTTTCCAACTTCTTTCCCAATGAACTAAACACGGCCTTTGACAACCACTTGATACTACGGAAACAGTAAAAGAAACATATCATAACACAAAATGAGATCAAAGCTACAACCTTGCATACCACCACCACTCCAGTCTGAAATCCTATACAGATGTTGAAAATTATCCTTTTCAAAGTCTCGATGTGTTTCCAATCATGTAGCTTGCTAGTCCAGTAACATTCTACTTTAAAGACCTTAAAGTGGCTTGAAATGATTTTGGTGGACACATTAAAGCTTAAGGTTGCAAAACATCTAGAAAGTGGTGCAATGGTACCAATAATGACTGGTAAACTGTACTATGAGAATTACCATCATGGACCACCCATAATCCGAATCATAGTCGTCATGCAACACATAATAAATAAGCATGTAGATGGTATAAGTGTGTAAGATAGTGACTAAAAGACATATTACTCCGGAAGCAGATGCCGTATGAAAACAAACTATTATGAATTGGGGTTGCCACTTCCAGTCATGACCCAGTGGTAGCTCACTTACGTATGTAGCTTCTCAAGTGTTAGTAATTTTCCTGGTGATGGTTGAATCTCTTTTGAAGCTGTATCATGACCTTGTTGGTATTTTGATTCTATAATCTTTTTGGATTTTAGAATCGCTACAGATGAACATACATGTACCATCAATAACCCAACTAAGAAAATCACATAAATGGAGGCTGCTCTATCAATCTCTATGTCTGCAGTTATAAATGGGAGACCAAGGCGACCTATTTTATTTGCATATATGGATAGAAGTCCCGTTTGTATTTGGATGCAAACATTGACAACCAAGGTGATGACCAGAAGACACAAAGCTATGATGTTTGACAAAAGCTCGTAGTTGTTCATGGTTGCTAAACATGGCAATAAATTAGCCATCATGGTGCACATAAAGGCCATGCTTCCGAGCTTTGCCGCTTTGTCCACATAACCCGGCATCGAACCGGTTAGATCCACAGGTAACTTCATTGCAACAGATATCACAGTGAGAAAAGCAGCATCAATTCTAAAATACTTGCACGGAAACCATAGCTTTCTGCTACGTAAACCATGCGACAATCCGCCATCATGGCAAGGATGCAAACCAGAGATGCTACGGCGATATACATCCCAATCCATAACATAGGTGCACTGTATTGTTTGTCCAGATCTGATCGATATATAGGCTTTAGGTATCCCAACAGTGCATCTATTTTACTGGTGGGCACTTTGTAGTCAACGTTGAGTGAATTCACAATAGTAAGATACTCATTTGCAGACTTGTAGTTATAGATGAGGTTACACCCAAAACTACGATACTCTAGTATTGTTGAGTTGTGATCCATAACTCCAAGGGAAGAAACTGATGATTTCATTTGATGGATATAAAAAGAAGTAGGTTGGAAAATAGGCGGGCAGAGCTTAATTAGGATTGGTTTTTGGGTTGAGCAAGACTTAACTATATATTCGTTGTTATATTTGAAACCAGTTGCGTATATATATATAAAAGATAGCTTGATAGAAACAAGGATGGATTTACTTACCGATTGTAACTATATATATTACCGGAAAAACATGAATCATGTTCTTCCTTAAAGTGCTAGCTTGATGATATTCTTTTATTGAAAGGTCTGCTGCATGAATAAAGATACCCAATTCTCAGCAGCCACTGCTTTTATGCAAAACCTGATTTAAACGACAAGGAGATGCATGATAACTTTTTTGGTTTTATTTTATTTTATTATAAGAATCAAATATTAGAGGTATTCTAATTTTTTTATCGTACTTCATTATATTATAAATTTTTCTAAGTATACAAATCATTTTTTTTAAATTCTTTTTCGGCGCTTCTTCTTATAATTACTTGTAAAAGCATTTTAATAGAAAAAATCAAAAACTCTAAAAAAAAGTAAAAAAAGGTTAAAAACTTTTTTTACAAAAATTATTTCTTTTTAATCAAATAGTTTCTACCCATTTTTAAAAGGAAAAGCGCTGAAAAATTATTGAAAAAAATGATTTTTAACATGTTAAATTAATTTTATAAGATATATATTTTTTAAACATTTTTTTTATATTTTTAGTTTTTGATTTTTTTATTAAAAATGTTTCTACATGTATTTAGAAGAAAAAGCATTGGAAAAAAAAATAATGTTTAAAATGTTAAGTATAATTTTTAAAAGTGTTCCTCGGTTCCCCACTTTTTTAGTATATAGGGGATGGATCATGAGAAAAACCAGTTTAAATGAGAAAACCAAAAAACTAACTAAAAAAGCCAAAAAAACATATCAATTTTTTTATTTTTTTTATAAAAAATCGCTACATATATTATATAAAAAACTTTTTTAAAAAATAAAAAATAAAAAGAAAAACATATAATGCACGTATGTAACATATACATATACTGCACATGTGTAATACACATATAGTGCACATGTGCAGTACAAGTTTTTTTTTTTTGAAAAAAAAGTTTTTTTATACGTAAAAAGCAGCGATTTTTCATAAAAAAGTTGTAAAAAAATTTGTATGTTTTTTATGCCTTTTTTTGGTTTTTTTTAGTTAGTTTTCTAGTTTTCTCACATTTAATTAGTTTTCTCATGATCCTCTCCATATATATATATATATATATATATATATATATATATATATATATGGAGAGGATCATGAGAAAACTACTTAAATGTGAGAAAACTAGAAAACTAACTAAAAAAGCATAAAAACATACAATTTTTTATAATTTTTTTTTCAATTTTTTTTATAAAAAATCGATGCATTTTATGTATAAAAAAACTTTTTTTTCAAAAAAAAAACTTGTAATACACATGTGCACTATATGTGTACTACACATGTGCATTATATGTTTATGTTGCACATGTGCATTATATGTTTTTTTAAGCTTTTTTTTATACAATATATAGCGCATTTTAATAAAAAATCAAAAAAATTTTGATATGTTTTTTTTTGCTTTTTTAGTTAGTTTTTTGGTTTTCTCATTTAAACTAGTTTTCTGATGATCTATATATATATATGTGTGTGTGTGTGTGGTAGGGTTCCTAAGAGAATTACATCAAATTTGACCACACATTTTCATAAGCTTTTCGTAATATACACATATGTATAGTTTAAAATTGACTATATACATATATGTATATTGAATTATACATATATGTATATATTCAATTTTAAACTATACATATGTGTATATTACGAAAAACATTGGAAAATGTGTGGTCCAAAATGCTTATCAAGTTTCTTAATTAGTTTAGTGCTTTTCACATAATCCTAACCTTATATATATATATATATATATATATATATATATATATATATATATATATATATATAGTGGGGTTCCTGCACAAAGTGTGTTTTTCCTACAAAGTATAGAAAACGATCATGGCCATTGGATGGGTGTATTTAATGGCTGAGATTATGTTGGCGGCATTTTGTAATATTTGTGTGTCATTAATTAATTGTTATAATAGGTTATGGGTAGTCTGGTCTCATGTTTTAAATCAATCAAATAACTGTCAAAAATAACACACCTCCTATAATCTAGCACATTTCCTTTTCTATATCTAAAACCCACTATCAATAACCATTTTGCATACCAAAATTAGCCAGAATCATGGACCAAGATTACAAATTCGCCATGAAATACAAGCGTAAGAGATGTTATAGTACTGTGTTTTACTGCACTTGATGTTGGATACTAGATGTGTTCATAGTACTGTGTTTTAGTGATAAAACACAATGTGACGAACAAGTGACTAACTTGGTAAATGTGTTATTTTTTACATTGATATTGTTTTAAGAATTAATGTGTTAAAGTTACATTGTGATTAGATCTTGCATATACATGTATTCAGTATGTTTGTCGAAGACAACACGTTTTTTTAAAGTTTATCATAAGATTGTGTTTTACTGCACTTGATGTTGGATACTAGGTGTGTTCATAGTATTGTGTTTTTAAGATAAAACACAATGACGAACCAACACCTGATTGATAAAACACAACATGACGAACAAATTACCGACGGCTAAAACACAATGTAGATGTGTTCATAGCAGTGTGTTTTAGTGAAAAAAACACACTGTGACACATGTTTTTTTTCAGTGAACCACTTTAGAAGAAGAATAATTGCGACTTGAATGATAAACAATTAATCGATCCTAATATAACTGGCAATTCGATTGCAATGTAATATTGTGTTTCCTTAAATTTCTCAAGTGTTAGCTATAATAAATATATACCATAAATAGAATAAATATCAAATTACCTTCTTGTCATTTTCATTAAAATAACTACTTGCCACATGTCATTAGGTGGTGGCTTCCTACACTTTGTAGGAAAATTCGCTTTGTAGCCAACTCCTGCTCTATATATATATTAACTAGAGTTAACTGACATTCTTGTCCCTGTGGTTTGTCCAATTATTCCAGTTCAAGCCAAATTTCAAATTTGTATCATTTTCGTCCCTGACATTCTTGAAACATGCAAGTTCCATCCAAAAAACTAAGGTTGAATCGAATATTTGGACAAATTACAGGGACGAAAATGGCAGTTAACTCAGTTAACTCATGTGTTTTTGACGGAACTAGCATGTTTCAAGAATATTAGGGACGTAAATGGTACAAATTTGAAATTTGGCCTGAACTGATATAATTGGACAAACTAAAGGGATGAAAATGGCAGTTAAATCTATTAACTATGTTACAATTACCATTACCTTACCATTACCATAACTACCAACTATGGTGAATAGTTCTTTAACTTCTTTTTTGGTCTTTTTTGTGTTTTATATTTTTGAATACTTTTACCTCTCAATTTATCCTTGACACGTACAAACACTTAACTTTTTAGTTGAGTTTTATGTGTTTATTTGTATATATGTATCGTATAAATATTTAAGTTGATTTACGTTTTGACGTAAATTTTACTTAGTTTTTCCGAAATTAGTCGGGTCAAATATTATACGTTTTCGTGTTTCTTTTATGTATGTTTTCAATTAGTCTACGTTTAACGTAAATTTTGTTTGGAAACGAGTCGGGTCAAATATAAGATGTTTTCATTAGACGTATAAATTCGAGTCGTTTTACGTTTCGACAACTTCGCAACACGTCGTACCATGCTTTAACTTAAAAAAACAATCCACCATAATGCTATCCATCTTTCGATCCCTTATCTTTCACTTTTATTCTTCTCTTGTGGTTCTTTGGATGTTCTTATGTGTATCCTAATAAGGGGTATCTAAGATGTATTAAACGAAGAAGAAAAATAATACACTTTGCCAATAAACTTGAGGGGTATCCTAGGTAACCCTTAGAATACCCATAAATCCGCCCATGCCATAAATAATGCGGTCGAAAAGTGGATTCTAATTGATTGTTTACATTACTGTTTTTTTAACGATAAATTTGAATTACTGATGGACTACTGGAGTACGGGCCCCAGTTTACATTACATTACAAAAGAATTTATTCAATAATGCATTTAAAGTACAGGCCCCAGTTTGAAATGTGTCGGAATAATGACAATAACTTTGATTTTTAACATTGTATAAGCAACATTCATAAAAATAAATAAATAAATAAATAAAACACCTTAACATACAGTAAGTGTACCTTAAGATTGCATGCATGAGTATGCCGGCCGTTTATAACCACATGCATAGTATAAGCTATATATATCAAGTGTATCGAAATCATAGATTTTAAAACTAGCCATAATATATTTAAAAGATAGATTTATAATCATGTTATATAAACCTTTTTAGTAGATATTTGCTAAAAGCATAGCCTCACGTTTGTTTATATCGTATATAATATTTATCTTTAAGACTATGGGATATGGGGCGGGTTGGGGCATGGGTTGGGTACAAACGCCCAAGTCACCACCCCGGGTGGGTTTGGGTTTCGGCGTGGCCCGTTGAACGGGAGAATTAGCCAGGGCGTTGGGTGGGCCTAGCGGTCCTCTGTGGTCGGGTCTCATTGGCTGGCTTGGCTAGGTGGTTGACTAGGGTTTGAATTTCAAAATTTAACAGTTTGGCCAAGCCAAACGGCTACCCAACTAGTTTAAACCCCCCACCGCCTGCCATGTTCGCTACCCCAACCCTTCAACTTGCAAATTGTCACACCGGCTATCACTCCCCCAACCCTTCAACCCGCTAATCCATACCGGCTACCCACACCCAACACTTGAAATCATGGCCACATGGACGGACGAGGAAGAGATAGCACTAGTAACGAGCGTCGTGGACGCGATGAAGTCCCGCTAACCCGGTGACACATGTTACTTGCCGGAAGCTTTCGCGAGCTACCGGCACAATGTGGGGAACGACCAGCACAATCTAAACGCGTGCCAACACAAGTGGCGCGAACTACGACCAAAGCTCGACCGGTTTTAGAGCGTACCACGACAGCGTCACGGGCGATGAGATAAGTCACGACGACTGGGTGGCGGTGGCCAACATCGAGTACCAAGGCAAGGAGCGGAAGCCGTTTGGCAAGTTCGCCCTCTTTGAAATCTACCTAACGTTTTAGGGGTTTTTTTATGCTTAATTAGGTTTTTTTAGATTTGTAATCCTTTTTAGTAGGATTTTGTAATTTTTAGGAAATTTTAATAATATTTTTAGGCTTGTTTTATTTTGTGTTTTATTTGTAAAAAAATTGAAAAAAAATACCACGTGGCCAGAAAATAGTGTTTTTCTGTCATTGGTCAAGATGGACAGTGACGAATAATGTCGGATAACTACCTAGCACATTTGTTCAGCTAAATTACGATTTTATCCCGTTTAAATTTACAATTTTACCGTTAGTTTTATTTTTTTTCCTCCCAGCTAAATTACAATTCTGCACTCACTTTAAATTTACAGTTTTCTCACCGTTTTTTGTTTTTTCCCTTTCAAATTATGATTTTCCCCGGTGTAGAACTACGCTATCGTTTTAGTTATTATTTTTTTTGACAAAAGTACGGTAGAATTTTGTTTTAATTATTTGACTCGGTATAATTTTTATTCGTGTTAGACGGCAGACGGCTGCCTTACACACGCTCATTTGTCCTGATAAAAAAATACAATTTTGCACTCAATTTTTAATTATAGTTTTTCAATGGTTTTAGTTTTTTTAGCCAAAGTACAATAGTGTTTTGTTTTAATTGTTTGACTTCATGTAACTTTTTTGAGATCGTGTTATAAGTAGTTGACGTGATGTCGAAGTCTCATGTAAATTTAATCTAATTACAACTAATTAGCTAGCGGTAAGTGGGTATCGAACTCAGGGAGTTTGTGGAAAATGTGTTAACTATGTAGCTTTCTAATTAACTAAGTTAAACTAAACTGCAGAAAAGTAAATTCAGAGATTTGGATTGTTTGGTTTTTAAAACTAATATTAACTATTTATTTTGCACGAGAAAGATTTGGTTTGTAAACAATTTAGAGACATTGACCATCTTAGGTTCCGGTTTCCATTAACAATTGTGCAAAATCCAACTAGAAAGAGTTACATAGACATAACTCATGCATAAACGGTAGTTGTGATAAAAGGGAATGAAGTACTCGGATTAGATAAACGTGAGGTTGTTACCCGATGACCAATCAATCAATATCCAACCCTAACCCCTCCGTGATATCTCGATTGTTAATAACACCAAGAACGTACGGTTTAGACTAAGATCAAAATATTAATCAACAACTTACAATCAACCATTCATACACCATAATAAACATAGCAAATAACCAAGTTCATTATTCTAGAAATACGATTCAACACACAAAAGTCATAAAGAAACCTTCACGTAAGATGATCACCGACGAGTTTAGCCGCTCATGACTTGGTGAATCATCATAACATTCAAACACGTGTTCATAGAAATCAAAATACAAACCGAAATGTTTAGAATTGTTCACAAGCCAAGAAAAACACCCAAATTCGCCCCCACACTGTGCAAAACGTCTCCAATGATAAGATATCCCAAAAGTCACCATAAAACTGATTTATATGGCAGTTATAAGATTTCTCGCAGCTCCGAGCCGTAAGCTACGGCCAGGGCCGTAGCCTACGGCCCTGTCTGATACTCCTACGCCCATCAGGATCTGCCTTACGGACCGCATTTTTGAAACTCAGAGCCGTAACCTACGTCTAGGGCCGTAGGCTACGGCCCTCACTGAAGGTTTCTCCTTTGTTGCTTGTTTTAATGGATAACACTCCATCTCGATCCCGTGTGATGCCATTCCTTCTCCAAGCGCAGCAACATCGCGTATTAGGTCCCTTTTTTCACCTGAAATGCCCAACATGCGGTAGTTATCTAATTCCACTACCTAACATCATTAAATGTGAAGATTTATGTATTTTTAACGCATTTAAGGGTTGTCCCTTGGACCACCCGTCACATCCCCACACTTAACCGTTGCTTGTCCCAAGCAACACACTTAACTAATTCCAACTCACAAAACAATTTCAATTCAAACCAAGCAACAATGCATCAACCTTTTACTAACTTACCTCATACCATGTAACACACCCCTCACAATCAACTCTCTTCTCAACGACAACAAAAGAAACTAGCAAAGTTCATGCTAGTACCCTCAATGCAAATGTGCTAATGTACGACAATATGCTTGTGTGTAGATCAAATTTCCGCCTAAAATATGCCTAGCTTGCTTGTAAATCAAAAGGACTTAATGGTTGTAACTGGGCTAGGCGAAAGGTAGGAATGAGGGAATATATGCAAGTAGCTCGTTGATTTGATTCGGTGACCCTATTATAATAAAGATAAACATAACAAACACTATCTATATAAACAACTACCTTCCATCTTTCTTTTCTTTTCTATTTCTTCCACTAACTAGCATCTTTATTCCATCTTTTTGGACTTTTCGATTTTTTACGACAAATAAACATAGACAACATTGCAATAAGGCACTACTAAATAACACTACTACACCGAATCAAATCAATTGTGTAAATATAATGAATTAGACGTGGGTTGCAAACGAATGGCTAAAAGCTCAAACATGGTTACTACAGACCAAACCCCCGCCCCTCAATTACCAAGCTCATATATATGATGTATGAGGACCAACCCCCCAAATACCACACTCACACTCGTCCAGACGAAGCTACCTAACTGCCATTATCATCTCTACAAGCAAACAAGCTAAGGCCTTAAAATGCATCTACCAACAAGTTCTATTAACACAATAAGCACATCGCCACTCAATCAAAAAGAAATTTTCTAATTCATGTATGTGTGTGGCACAAAACTCACCAAGAAAGAAGGTGCAATGGGTTACCGATGTGTAATATGGATAGATGAAAAGTTTTCAAACTTTTGACACTCTTATGCTTAGTTGAAATTTTTCAAAAACTTCAAAATTTTCCTCCCATCCCCACACTTGGGATACATTGTCCCAATGTATGGTTTTGGGAGATCTCCCCATTCAACAACCACAATTCACATTTGGCTTTCCTCTCAAATCCCAATTTTTTTATGACAAATAAACTCCACCAACTATGACAACCCATCAACATAAACTCAACACCACCGTTCCACCCAGCCAACAACATAAACATAAACACAAATATATACATAGATGTACAACAAAGAAAGAATACCACCTGATCAATAATAGCGAGGTTGGGGCGGCCCAAAGATTGATGTCGTCATATCCGAAAACTCACCGAACCCAAAAGCTCCACTACTACTCCCGCTTTTCTCCCCTCCTTGCTGCGGTTGCATGTTCTCTCTAGGATCTAACCATTGCGAATGATGCAATGGTGGCGTCGGATATGAAATACTACCGTCATAAGGAGGCAACGCCGAATAATTAACTGGTGACGGGTCAACAACAACCGGTCGCCCTGCATGCCAATCGGCGTGTAGACGACGGTTTTGGTCATCAACATATCGGTTATTTATTTCTTGCTCGCGAGCATAAGCGTGAGTGCGGTTCCACGACTCTTGTCTATCAAAATTATGTTTAAGAGCTCGCTCCATGCTTGCACCCATCCAAGTTTGATGATCAAAGAATGTCCTTTCGGATCGGACCAACTGTCAAATATGGATGGTAACGGATGCTGATTCTGAATTACTTCTTGCATTGTTCCTTGATGAGCCCAATTCGGTTCATAAGAACGCTCCGTATAATCGAAAAATCCGCCCCCATGCGTATGACTTCCACTGGCACCTCCTTGATCCACATCCATTGGGCCTGTATACGGGTCATCCATGTAGTCCTCATCACCACTTGCAACTTCCTCCTCACTTTCGGGATCATCCGCTTCTCCCGGACGCAACGGCCTTCCATCCGCCTTTAGAACCCTCCACTTTTGTCCTTCACTCTTAAGCTTATGGTACCGTTCAGATTCAGAAAACTTCCCTCCACTACCCAACTGCTTTATATCGAATGGCGTGAATTTTTTATACGACCCTTTATCTTCAGCACCGATTGCCCCATACATCTTTAATAGAGCAATGATAAGTCGGCAGTGCGGAATGATCTTTCTTTCAAAACTGTTTCTACTTATCCAAATGTTGTTTAGGACCAAGAAACGGTATGGAATCAACGGTGAACCATTAAGCAAGGAGTACAAAATCGGCACTTCTGGATGTCGAACTTCAACCTTGTCACCCCGACATGGAATGACATTCTGTGTCACAATTATCAACATTAGTTTCGCCTCAATTCATAAATTCTTTCGGAAGAGCCTCCCACTAGTTGTTCCAGGAAAGAACAAATAGCTTAACATATCATTCCATCTAGGGTGCTTTTTTGGTTCCAAGTATAAATCCTTCAAGCTTGGAATCATATACTGATTGTTGGGCTTGCTGTCAAACTTGGCGATTCGCTTCAAGGTCTTGAATGACATTTCCACCTCAATGCCATTTACCATCCCGATTAACTTCATCTCGGAAGCTTTAGTGAATGGTGGACATTTCAACGTTGCCATCCACTCCTGTATTTCCTGATCATACAAATTCCTTCCTATTCCATCATAACACTTAAGGGCGGCTTCCAACCTAAAGCTTTGAATTTATCTGTAATCCCAAATGGTCCACAATCAACTTCTCTTATCTCTTTTTCACAAATAAACGGTTCCTTCCGTTGAGCCGACACGTTCATCTGATCATGAAAAAGATCCGCTCTCCATTCTTCCGGTTGGTCTAGTAAAGAACCGGTTGTCCACTTCGGTTTTGGACCCCTTTGTGGAGCATCTTCTTCCGAGTCTGGGTCACCCACCCGAACCAATCTTCTCTTCTTTTGTTGTGCCTCTTGTTGACTTGATGACCCTTCTACCTCTTTACCTTTAATCCTTCCCATTCTACACACATCAAACAAAAACACACAAAAAATCCCATAAATTCATGTTCAATCCCCTTCCCACACTTGCTTCTTACAATGATTGTAGACATAAAAACGCAACTTTTAGATATTTAACAAAATTTTGGGCATGATGTCTCTAGGTTTTAAAGAATTCCCCAAAACTTAGAGCAAAACCCCTTGTCTACAACAACCACCCAATAAACCCCCAAGTTCATCTTATCTAACCTCTATAAGCAAGTATGAACAAAATAATCATTAAAACTTACAAACCTCCAATGTACTTCAAATATTACACAAAAATCACATACCTTGCCTTGAAGAGGATGAGAATAACAAAAAAAACTTCATGTTGAGCAAAAACCACCAAAAACCCCAAATGTTTGGCACCCAAATTCAAATTCGAGCACAAAAACAGTGTTTTCTCACAAAAATCTTCCCAAAATCAGAAAGCTTGCGAAATTCTAGTCAAGTTAGACCCGCTCGATTTAGTTGAGATTTGAGAAAATGGTGTAAGATTGGAGTTATGAAAGTTAGGGTTTATGTTTGGGAGAGAATGGGGAAGAAGAGGAAAAGGAATGGTGGAAAGGGATAAAATCCCGTGTTTGTGTTTGTAATTAATTAGAACTTTTGGTTTTTTAATGATTTATAACAATAACCCGGCCCACCAAAAAAATAAACTGCGAACCGTAGCCTACGGCCCCAGCCGTAGGTTACGGTCCTAATTTGCCAAAAAAGGTCACCTTAAAGCAGACCCTTGAGGCCGTAAGAATTTTTTTTTTCTCAACCCAGGCCGTAAGCTACGGCTGGGGCCATAGGCTACGGCTGGGGCCATAGGCTACGGCCCTATCTGGGCATTAACACTTGCAAAAAGATTTTTTTTCAAAAAGCACGAAAATTACCCTACCCCCCATGAAAAACCCGTGTTGTCCTCAACACTATGTTAGAGGAATTCGGAAGAAAATCCCCACACTTGTTTCAAACACCGGTTCAACATAAGAACGGTAAAATAACTTAAACTAAACTAAACTACATATTTACATTACCAAACCTGGGCCTCTTGATCATTCCTCGCGTACCGGGCGTAGAATGTAGCCCACCTTATAAAGCTCGAGATTGTTGATGTCGTTCCCTTCCAAGTATGGTTTAATCCGGTGCCCATTTACCGTTTGTTTGAGTATCAAGGATGTCAACATCACCGAATCGTCCTACTCGCGTAATTTCGTAAGGGCCCATCCACTTACTCTTAAGCTTACCGCAAACATTTTCAACCGTAAGTAGTACAACCACACCTTTTGACCCACTTCGAAAGTCCGCTTTCTTATCTTCGCATCATGAACTTTCTTGAGCTTATCCTTGTATGCCGATGCGCATTCGTAAGCTTCATCACAAATTTCCTCAATCTCGCTCAATTGTAACTTTCTACTTCGAACCGCTTCGTCATAATCCGCATTCACCGTTTTGATTGCCCAATGCGCCCGATGGGCTAACTCCATCGGTAATGACATCCCTTCCCATACACCATCCGGTAGGGTGTTGTACCAATTGGAGTTTTGTAGGCCGTTCGATACGCCCATAATGCATCGTCTAGTTTGCTTGACCAATCTTTCCTATCTGTTCGCACCGTCTTCATAAGAATTTCTTTGATTTGGCGGTTAGAAACTTCAACTTGTCCGCTTTTTTGCGGATGATAAGGCATAGCGATTCGATGATTGACATTATATCGTTTCAAAAGCTTCCCAAAATTAAAATTCTTGAAGTGCGAACCACCATCACTAATTATAACTCTAGGAATCCCGAAACAAGCGAAGATGTTGGATTGAACAAATTTACAAACTACCGAATGGTCGTTTGTCCTTGTAGGTATGGCTTCAATCCACTTCGAAACATAATCCACCGCCACCAAAATGTACAAGAACCCATTTGAACTTGGGAAAGGGCCCATAAAATCTATCCCCCATACATCAAAACTACATATTTGCATTACCAAACCTGGGCCTCTTGATCATTCCTCGCGTACCTGGCGTAGAATGTAGCCCACCTTATCAAGCTCGAGATTGTTGATGTCGTTCCCTTCCAAGTATGGTTTAAGCCGGTGCCCATTTACCTTTTTTTCTTGTTTGTTTGAGTATCAAGGATGTCAACATCACTTATTTCAAACACCGGTTCAACATAAGAACGGTAAAATAACTTAAACTTAAACTAAACTAAACTACATATTTCCATTACCAAACCTGGGCCTCTTGATCATTCCTCGCGTACCGGGCGTAGAATGTAGCCCACCTTATCAAGCTCGAGATTGTTGATGTCGTTCCCTTCCAAGTATGGTTTAAGCCGGTGCCCATTTACCGTTTGTTTCTTGTTTGTTTGAGTATCAAGGATGTCAACATCACCGAATCGTCCTACTCGAGTGATTTCGTAAGGGCCTATCCACTTACTCTTAAACTTACCCACAAACATTTTCAACCGTGAGTAGTACACCCACCCTTTTGACCCACTTCGAAAGTCCGCTTTCTTATCTTCGCATCATGAACTTTCTTGAGCTTATCCTTGTATGCCGATGCGTATTCGTAAGCTTCATCACGAATTTCCTCAATCTCGCTCAATTGTAACTTTCTACTTCGACCCGCTTCGTCATAATCCGCATTCACCGTTTTGATTGCCCAATGCCCCCGATGGGCTAACTCCATCGGTAATGACATCCCTTCCCATACACCATCCGATAGGGTGTTGTACCAATTGGAGTTTTGTAGGCCGTCCGATACGCCCATAATGCATCGTCTAGTTTGCTTGACCAATCTTTCCTATCCGTTCGCACCGTCTTCATAAGAATTTCTTTGATTTGCGGTTAGAAACTTCAACTTGTCCGCTTTTTTTGCGGATGATAAGGCATAGCGATTCGATGATTGACATTATATCGTTTCAAAAGCTTCCCAAAATTAAAATTCTTGAAGTGCCAACCACCATCACTAATTATAACTCTAGGAATCCCGAAACAAGCGAAGATGTTGGATTGAACAAATTTACAAACTACCGAATGGTCGTTTGTCCTTGTAGGTATGGCTTCAATCCACTTCGAAACATAATCCACCGCCACCAAAATGTACAAGAACCCATTTGAACTTGGGAAAGGGCCCATAAAATCTATCCCCCATACATCAAATATCTCCACCACCAAAATGGGATTCAAAGGCATTTCATCCCGCTTCGAGATACTTCCCATTTGTTGACATCTTGTACATTGACGAGCAAATTCGCATGCATCCTTAAAAATCGTAGGCCAATAGAAACAACATGTGAGTACCCGGTAACCCGTCTTGTGTCCGCTAAAATGACCCCCACAAGCGGATGAATGAGCATGGTCAAAATTTCTAACATCTCCGTCTTGGGAACACATCTTCGACTAACTTGATCCGGCCCAATCTTGAAAAGATCCGGTTCATCCCATATATATTGCTTAACTTGGACCATAGATTGTTGTCATCGTTTCTTGGTCCAATGATCCGAATAGCACCCGTAGCCAAATAGTTCACATAATGGGCATACCACGGTGCGACAAAAGTAGAAACGGCCAAAAGTTGCTCATCGGAAAACCGTTCATTGATCTCGCTCATATCATCAACACCTTCTAATGGGATCCGAGACAAATGATCCGCTACAACATCTTCACGTCCCTTTTTGTCCCGAATTTCCAAATCAAACTCTTGTAGTAATAATACCCAACGGATCAATCGGGGTTTCGCGTATTTTTCTCCATCAAGTATCGAACCGCGCTATGGTCCGAATACACAACCACTTTGCTTCCCCAAATATATGAGCGAAACTTGTCCAAAGCATACACCACCACAAGCAACTCCTTTTCGGTTGTGGTATAATTTAGTTGCGCCTCAGACAAAGTTTTGCTAACATAATAGATTACCACCGGCTTTTTATCAACCCGTTGACCCAAAACTGCCCCAATTGTCGTGTCACTTGCATCACACATTATCTCGAACGGCTTTGACCAATCCGGCGGTTGCAAAATAGGAGCTTTGACCAACTGTTCCTTCAAAACATTCAAAGCTTGCAAACATTCATTAGTAAACTCAAATGGGACATCTTTTAACAACAAATTACATAAAGGTTTAGTAATAACACTTAAACCTTTAATAATCGTCGATAAAAGCCCGCATGTCCCAAAAATGATCTCACCCCTTTTACATTTTTAGGCGGAGGCAAAGATGATATTACCCGAATTTTTGCCTTATCCACCTCCATCCCTTTTTCCGAAATCACATGACCCAACACAATCCCCTCTTGGACCATGAAATGACTTTTTTCCCAACTTAGCACTAAATTTTTCTCGACACTTCTTTTTAAAACTTTTTGAAACTCATCAAGACAAGACTCAAAACTAGTGCCAAAAATGGAAAAATCATCCATAAACACCTCAAGCGACTCTCCAACCATGTCCGAGAAAATACTCATCATAAGGACAAGTAAGGACAAGTAAATAAGGACAAGTAAAAGTGGTTTTGTATTGATCATCAGATGAATGGCGATTTGGTTATAACCCGAATACCCGTCCAAAAAGCAATAATATTTTTGACCCGATAGTTTTTCAATAATTTGGTCAATGAAAGGCAACGTGAAATGGTCCTTAGAAGTGGCAGCATTCAATTTTCGGTAATCAATACAAACTCGCCACCCAGTGATTGGTCGGGTGGCTATTTGTTCACCGTTTTCATCTTTTAAAACTTGAATACCGGCCTTTTTAGGCACAACTTGGGTAGGACTTACCCAAAGACTATCCGAAATCGGATAGATAATTCTCGCATCTAACCATTTAATTACCTCCTTTTTTACTACCTCTCGAAGATTCGGATTCAATCGCCTTTGAGCATCTCTTGTCGGTTTTACATCTTCAGTTGTGATAATTTTGTACATAACAATCGATGGGCTAATTCCTTTCAAATCAGCAATCGTCCATCCAATGGCCGCTTTATTTGCCTTCAACACCTCCAACAAGGCTTGCTCTTGAACTTTTTCCAAATTAGAGGCAATAATGACCGGTAAGGTGTCACTATCCCCTAAAAATGCATATTTCAAATGACTCGGCAGGTCCTTCAACTCCAGTGCTGGTGGTTCTTCCAACGACGGTTTTATATCTGAATTAATTTCCACCGGTAAATTCTCAAACTGGTGGGTCCATGGCGGTCGACCCTCTTTTAGCGCTAGAGCATCCAATTTTTGCTCCTCTATCCTCAACGCACAAGCATGTACCTATTCAGAAAAATCACAAACACAAGTTTACATGCTATCTTCCTCATACTCGTGAAGGTCGCACCCATCGACTAAATCTGCCATAAAACACTCATCAACACCAACAGAATTAGATATGTTAGTAAAAACATTTAATCTCATTTTCCTATTACCGAACGTCATGTCAACCGTACCAAATCGACAATCAATAAGGGCATGTGCGGTGCTCAAAAATGGCCGACCCAAAATGACGTCTTGTTGTTGTTTTGGGTTCGCGGATGAGTAGTCTAAGACCAAAAAGTCAACAGGATAGTAAAATTCATCAACTTTTACTAACATCTTGTACCATCCCCCGTGGCAATTTATGAGACAAATCGGCCAACACCATCGTTGTCTCAACCCGCGATAATGGACCAAAATCATATTGGTTGTATAATCCCCCCGGTAAAATGCTTACTCCGGCTCTAAGATCTAATACCGCCCTCGACATTGGGAAATTTCCAACTTGAATGTTTATCAATGGCGTTCCCGAATCTTGGAGCTTAGGAGGAAGATCCCCTTTAAGCACCGCGCTTACTTGACCGGTTAAATCGACCCGCTTGGGCATCTTTTTATTTTGCTGTCTCTTTTGTGTGCATAATTCTTTTAAAATTTTTGCATAAACGGGGACTTGCTTAATCGCATCAAGTAACGGAAGATTGACCTTAACCTGTTTGAACACATCGAATAATTCTTCTTTTTGAGGACCCCTTGTTGAAATAAAATTTTTCTTACTCGGGTCAAGTAAAGCCGACGGAAATGGAACTTGACTAGTTCCCCCTTCTTCATTTTTGTTCTCTAAAACTTCACCCAACCCCGGTTTCTTAATTACCTTTTCAACACTAGGGTCCTTAGACACAATTGAAGGTGACCCCTCATCATCATCACTTTCATTACCCGTAATGTCCTCAACCTCCCCATCAACCAAACCCGGTGATAAATTTGCTTTAAATTCTTTACCACTTCTCAAGACACTAACATGGTTAATAGGAATATTATGTGAATTATTATGAGAGGGATTTACCTTGGTTTCACTAGGAAGTTGCCCTTTACCCTTTTTTATTTCCGCTACCTCGGATGCAAGTTGACCTATTTGAGTAGTCAACGTTTGAATGCTTTTATCACGAACCTCATCTTTTTGCATCCGGACCTCATCGAGTTGGTTCCTCTTTTGCATGTCTTGTTGCATCATTCTAAGCATCTCCATAACTTCGTTTCCACTCGACGAAGTTTGACCCGAAGAACCACTTTGACCACCACCCGCTTGTTGATATTGACTTTGGTAGCCTTGATTGTTCCCGTTTCTAAAATTACCTTGATTGTATTGTTGGTGCGGAACAAAATTTCCTTGAACTCCTTGGAAATTTGGGTTAGTTTGGTTCGCCGGGTTCTCGTAGTGAAGATTTGGATGGTTCCTCAAACCGGGGTGGTATGTGTTCGAATTCATACCAAAATTTATACAACTCCCTTGAATAGCGTTCACTTCCTCCACTTGACCTTCAACACATGGCGCCACACAAACATCCGCCGCATGCCCTATTTCATTACAATTAGTGCACACATTAAAAACTTGGTTAGTTGAATGTACCTCTACATCCTCCACGGTGTTCACTTGTGGTCTCGTAACCACATACTTTTTATTTCTCGATGCTTGTGCTTGTCGCTTGGAATTGAATGACATTTGTTCCAAGAAGGCCCAATCGTCTTGTTCCTAATTTGTACCAAATGTACCATTAGAGACCAACACTAAATCGTGAGCATCACCATCACTCAACCCTTCACGAAAAGCATGTAAAAGTTCCAAAAGAGCAATCCCATGATGTGGACAACTTTTAAGCATCATGTTGAACCTATCGAATGCTTCATGAAACATCTCACCCACTTGTTGTCGAAATTCCCGAATACCTTTTCGAGCATCATTAGTCCTTTAAGCGGTGAAGAATTCTTCTAAAAACCTTTGTTGCATTTCCACCCATGTATAGATCGATGCGGAAGGTAATGTATAAAACCACCTCTTTGCCTTGTCTTCCAACGAAAATTGGAAAAGGACTAACTTAACTTCATCGGATGAAAATCCTTGACCTCCAATGGTGTTGCAAATGGAATCATAAGCTTCCAAATGGAAATAAGGTTCTTCTGATGCTAAATCTTTGTATTTAGGCAAACTTTGGAGCACATTGGTTCTCACCTCAAAAGTTCTTCCATCCGGATGATGAGGAATTACCACTGGTGAAGGATTGTTTGTGACAACCGGTCGGAAATGAGCTTCAATTCCCCTCACAACTTCTCTATGGTATCTTCGTGGAGCGCCTAACGGTACTCTTGGGCGACCCATTTGAGGTGCAAAGTATTGATATTGAGGTTGTTGCATCACCGGTTGTTGTACCGGTCGTTGAACTTGTAGAGGTTGTTGAAACGGTGGTTGTTGATATTGAGGACGCACTTGTTGCAAAGTCCTGGGCCGTTGAAACTATGGCCCATGCGGACGAATTCGTTGTACCCCCGTTGGTTGCCTAACCACCTCTTGAATTTATTCAACTTGTTGCCCTTGGTACATCATACCTCCTTAAGGTCCCAAATTACCTCCTTCTCCCCCATAATAATACCCTTCTTCATCGTATCCTCTAAACTCATCATCATACCCATCATAAAAACCTTCTCCTCCAACACCCGAAGATTGTACGTATTGAGACGATGGTTGATAAAAACCCGTTTGGTGTGAAGGCTGCAAAGTGGATGTAGTATGGATGATAGTTGAACTGGGTTGGAATTGGTTTGGTGGTATTTGTTGAGTAGAAGAGGATTGACCGGCTGATGGGAAAAACGATGAAAATGGTGGAACCATCGTTGTTGCGGTCAAAGTGAGAGTGGGTCCGGTTTGAGTGATTGCGGGTGATGTGGTGTTAGTTGGTTGTACTTCCAATGTGGAAGTAGGATTGGTAGTAGGATTAGGTGAAGGTGTGGATGGTGATGTTTGACCCGCGGTGGGAGTTGGTAAATCCATGATGACTTTGTTCTCTCGAAGTAAAACTCGATTTTGTCGTAAAGTTCACTCAATTTCGGGATCAAAGCGGAGATGACTTGTGAGAGCCTGTAGTTTGCATACACCTGTAAAAAGTACCTGCACACTAAACACAACCAGCGTAACGAACAAAAAGCTATTAAATGAACACACGTTGTGCACTACTCCCCGGCAACAGCGCGAAAATTTGACGTGATGTCGAAGTCTCACGTAAATTTAATCCAATTACAACTAATTAGCTAGCGGTAAGTGGGTATCGAACTCAGGGAGTTTGTGGAACATGTGTTTACTATGTAGCTTTCTAAGTAACTAAGTTAAACTAAACTGCAGAAAAGTAAATTCAGAGATTTGGATTGTTTCGTTTTTAAAACTAAGATTAACTAATTAATTTGCACGAGAAAGATTTGGTTTGTAAACAATTTAGAGACAAATGACCATCTTAGGTTCCGGTTTCCATTAACAATTGTTCAAAATCCAACTAGAAAGAGTTACATATACATAACTCATGCATAAACGGTAGTTGTGATAAAAGGGAACGAAGTACTCGGATTAGATAAACGGGAGGTTGTTACTCGATGACCAATCAATCAATATCCAACCCTAACCCCTCCCGTGATATCTAGATTGTCAACGACACCAAGAACGTACGGATTAGACTAAGATCAAAATACTAATCAACAACTTACAATCAACCATTCATACACCATAATAAACATAGCAAATAACCAAGTTCATTATTCTAGAAATACGATTCAACACACAAAAGTCATAAAGAAACCTTCACTAAGATGATCACCGATGAGTTTAGCCGCTCATGACTTGGTGAATCATCATAACATTCAAACAAGTGTTTATAGAAATCAAATTACAAACCCAAATGTTTAGAATTTTTCACAAACCAAGAAAAACACCCAAATTCGCCCCCACACTGCTGCAAAACGTCTCTAATGATAAGATATCCCAAAAGTCACCATAAAACTGATTAATATGGCAGTTACAAGATTTCTCGCAGCTCCGAGCCATAAGCTACGGCCAGGGCCGTAGCCTACGGCCCTGTCTGATACTCCTACGCCCATCAGGCTCTGCCTTACGGCCCCCATTTTTGAAACTCGGAGCCGTAACCTACGGCCACGGCCGTAGGCTACGGCCCTCACTGAAGGTTTCTCCTTTGTTGCTTGTTTTAATGGATAACACTCCATCTCGATCCCGCGTGATGCCATTCCTTCTCCAAGCGCAACAACATCGCGTATTAGGTCCCTTTTTCACCTGAAATGCCCAACACGCGGTAGTTATCTAATTCCACTACCTAACATCATTAAATGTGAAGATTTATGTATTTTTAACGCATTTAAGGGTTGTCCCTTGGACCACCCGTCAGTAGTATGTAAAAGTAATCGAAACACAAAAGTATAAGCTACGAGAGAGAAATATTTGACTTAGTGTCCCGCAACGCGGGCAGCGCAAAAACTAGTATACTACAAATGTTATGTGGGGGAATAGTGTCAGGCTGCTGCCTGGCACTCCCCCATTGGCACAACAAATTACGATTTTACCCCTGGTTAAAATTTACAGTTTTGCTATCGCTTTAGCTTTTTGTAAATTACGCTTCTACCCCAGTCCAAAATTACAATTTTGCACCTAGTTAAAAATTACAATATTGCTATCGTTTTAGTTTTGCTAATTACGAATTTTCCCCTGTTCAAATTACGATTTTGACCCTGCTTAAAAATTACAGTATTTCTATCTTTTTAGCTATTGGAAAATTACTATTTTACCTCGATTCAAAATTATAATTTTGCCACCAGTTTAAATTTACGGTATCGTCATAATTTTAGTTTTTTTAGCAAAACTATGGAAGTGTTTTGTTTTATTGGTTGACTCGATTTAATTTTTATTCATGCGAGGAAGCTGCCTAACGCTCGTCATTGGCGCTGACAAATTACAGTTTTGCCCCCAGCTTAAAAATACAGTTTTGTCATCGTTTTATCTTTTTTTCTAGCAAATGTATGATAGTATTTTTTTAATTGGTTGAGAAATATTCGACCTAACGTTCCGCAACGCGGGCGTGGCATCAACTAGTGGATTATTCAAAACTCGGTTAGTTATGGTCATTATTATATTATTATATTATATTATATTAACTATATTGGGGTGGGTTAACGCACTATATTCCTTAACGTATGATGCATATGAGATGAAATTACGTATGTTATAAAACTCAAAACCCTAATCACTCTTGTTGAAAAACCATACATCACGCATGTACAAAATCAGAAATCACGCATGGGGTAAAAACCTAATCACGCATGTTATAAAATCTAATCACACATGTTATAAAACTAATTACACATGTTATAATTTCATCTCGTACGTATTGTACGTCAAGATATATTGTATTTTACACTTTCATTAACTATATTATTATATATATGAATTGATATCGCTACATTGCACCAGGATACTTTTTGCTTTATACATATTGGCCACTAATGTTTGTGGTTTCCAACAACATGCTACAAACTATGTTTTGCCCTCTCGGTTATTTTCCCTTTAGCGGCCTGCATGCTTTTACCGGGATTCCACCGAAGGTGGCTACGGTTCCACCGCTCGGCTGCATAGTCAGATTGTCCGCAAGATGTATGGTGAGCTATGAGCGGTGGGTGATGTAGAGAGAAAAGGGAGTGTAGACGAACTGACGAAGACTACCAAAGACCGACCTTCAACCAACGTCGTTGCATCTAACCTTCAAAACCCTACATCTGAACACCCTGTTACCGTGAGTTCCTCTGTGATCACAGCGGAACCCTAGCGTTGTCATCGGTGGTGTGGTGTTACACTCAAAAAAGCCAACACCAATGTGTTCATTGTTGAGGCGCGAGAAAACCACCGCAGTCACTATTCGCGTTGTCGGAAAACCGAACTCTTCTCTGTAGTTGCCCGGCTTGCTTGATCGTCGATTAGGAGCATCACACCCTCAACCGTCTTTGCCAGAGGACTCTTAACACTACCACTACCACCGCCCCTGTTAGGTGGCTGCGTCGCCGGAACCACCGTTTCCTGAACCGTCGTTGTTAGCCTTCAGAATAGTGTCCGGCTCCCCCACTCTCACCCTCTCTCACATACGTATCTCTTTCTCTCAGTAGATGCGTGTAGATGCAAAAAGGAGTACAGTTAATGAACACTTTGTCACTTTTGTGTGAAAAGGAGTACAGTAGTAATGTTAAAAGGTGTGAGACATATCTCTTTTAATATTTAAGTTAGTCTCTTTGAAACCACACTTTTGTCAACTTCAGTTTCTACAAATAAAAAAGATTGAGAGCATTTACTAAAAGCGTTAACAGTGATTATTATCGTCTCTATGAACCGTACTTGATCAATTTTTTAGGTGATCCACTTCGTATATGCTCAAGTTATATTAACAGTATAACATTAATTATAATGTTATTTTCAACTAATCCTTTAAAATTATGCGGGTGGTATAATGTTATTTTTAAATACGCTCTCATTGATGTTTTGTTTAAAATCAACCCGCTCCGCCGCGAAACGTGGATGTAAACATCTAGTTATATATTAATTTACAACTATATAAGTCATCACAAAAACACTAATTAATTTCCCTTTCTTTTTAACCCTTTTTTTAACGTTTTATGTTTAAGCCGACACCTTTTCTTTTCTTTTTAACCCTTTAATTTTTCAACCTTCCATGTTTAATCCTTATTTTTCATTTTCTTTTACTTTTTAACCATTATACTTTTAACTTTCCATGTTTAACCCTTATACTTTTCATTGTTTTTTTATTTTTTAACCCTTATACTTTTAAAACCTTTACATGTTTGTCACCAAAAGTTTATGGTCACAATTTTAAAATGGTTTAATAGCCTAGTCATAACGTGTGGGTCTTACGTCGACGTAGTTATTTTTTTATGTTTTACGTATCGGGTCAATTTTTTGCAAGTTAACACGCTTCGACGCGTATGCATGGTTCAACGATCTTTACTATTATTTGTTTACCTTTAGCCCTATACTTTTCATCTTTTACAAACTTGTTTATTATACGATAAATAGTCTTAATGAATAGTAACGCAAATAATAATTAAAGATTTATGCTAATCCCAGGTTCATCTCATGTAGAACTTTCTCTAAGCTCTTTGTTTGTTTGAGGATTTATTATTTGGGTTCACGAGTCATGTAGAACTTTCTCTAAGCTCTTTGTTTGTTTGAGGATTTATTATTTGGGTTCACGAATGGGATGTCGTGAAGTGTTAATTCTTTAAATATTGTTAACCAAATATTAATATTTTAATCAATTATAAATAAGTTATGTATATCTTTCGTTCAATTATAAATAAGTTATATATAATTGATTTTTTTATTTAGCCTGGCTAATGGAACAAATACCATCAAAAACATCATAAGTATTGTTATTTGTAACTATGTTTTTCTCGTTCTTCCTATCGTGTCATGACAAAACCGGTTCGATTCCGATCGAATAACCTCGGTGGAGGTAAAACCGTTCTTGGTTACTACTATTCAAAACGGGTATAAATTTAGTCGAAAATGAAGTTGTATTCATACATGTATTCGTTTTCATCTCTTTCAATTTCTATATTGAGTGCCCTTATTGTACTCGTATAGTAGTGAACTGAAGCAATACTCACTGGAAACCTGCCGCAAAGCACGGGAAACCCACTAGTTTTCATTATAATGCACATATGTGACAACAAATGTGTTATGGCGACCACATATTGATATGATTTTCTTATTATCGAAACTCGGAAAAAGATTGTCTGTATATATTTAGTTACTGCTTTCCATCTTTACGTTTGAAAATTTCAAAATACCAAAAAGATTTTAGGTGTGTTTCAATATAAGTTTTATAAAAGCCAAAAAGATTTTATTTCTAACTTATTTTTGATGGACCGTTGTTGGAACTCGAATCTATCCCACCTAAAACTTGATCGAAATCCGGAAACAATCATTCTAACTTTTGCATCTTCATAATTGTCATGGTCGAAGTTGACAAATTTTGAAAATCAAAGGACTAAAATTAAAGAATTTTAAAACTTTCGAACTATTGTCGGTTGGTAGTTGTATGTGAGTTGGTCAAATGTGTGTCGTTAAATGATATTGTTTGAACTCAATACATAGTGAAGTTTTCCTTTGAACTCAATACTTAGTTAACTCAATTTTAAGCTTTTGTTCTCATTATGCGTTTAGCTCTGTTTTGTGTGTAGATATGTCATGCAAGCAAGCTAAAGGCAAAGAAAATATGGAAGAAGAAAGCTAGGAGTGACGACACGACATAAATGCACTTACTAGATCAAGAGGATCAATTTGCATATGACCATTTCATCAACATTTTAAGGATCCAGAGATATAAAGATTAAAGAATCACAAGCTACACTCAAGGGGAGTTTGTTAATGCACTTCTTGCTTGTAACCAGTGATGACTTATGAAGATCCGAAGATGTGAAGACCAAACAAGCACAAGCTACATCCAAGGGGGGAGTTTGTTGATGCAGTTAATAACTATTCGTTTGTGATCGAAGTCAACGACATTCCTCCTTGGTTGTCTCGAATATCATGTTTCAAGTGACATCATGATCCAAACGATAGTAGGTTGTCATGGAATCCAAACTAGAGTGAAATATGGTTTAAATATTGCTTGATGGTTCTCATGAGTCCAAACAATAGTAAACTATGGTTTAAATATTGAACTTATCGTTTGAATTACTTGCTATCATTTGGATGTGTCTACTATCACTTGCAATTCCAAACTACGGTGACTGTCATTTGGAATTCCAAACTATATGTATCTACTCTGTGTTTATATATCAAGGTTGTCAGTTGGAATGTTTAGCTTGAATGAGCATTTTGTGAGACAAAGAGGATTTGAGAGCTTTTCATTGTAAATCATAACAAAACTCTGTCGGAATCAATATATGATCATTTGTTGATTATATCTTGTTTATATTGATTCTTATCCTACTTGGTTTGTGGCGTAACTTGAATTCCGTACTTGTTACACCATTCGAAACAAGAAATCCTTGTGTTCAAGATCCGTTTCAGGATCTACAGAATGCCTTACCAAAAGACCACACTATATATGTATATTAAATAGAAGAGATTTGATGAAAACGAAGGCAAAGCCTTGTGCAAAATCGTTGTAAAACGTTGTTGTAGCTTGAAAACGGGTTGAATCTTACTTAGAAAACAAAGGGTTTCGGTTTTGGGGAGCTCCGGGCGAACTTGCAACAAGTTCAAATGAGAAGAGGAGTTGAGTATTTATAGGTGAGGTGATAATAGAGTGGGCAGACATCAACTTCGGGCAAACTTGTATCAAATTCGGGCGAACTTGCTACAAGTTCAAGCAAACTTGTTTGTTTCTTGTGTTTTGAAGATAAGTCTGGGCGGACTTGTTGCTGTTGGAGAGTTCAGAAGGCTTAGACAAGTTCGGGCGAACTTGTGAGGCACAAGTTCGGCCGAACTTCACCTATTGGCCAAGTTTTGTTCGATTATTTCGCGTTAAGAGTTCGTTCGGCGATTCGGTTCGCATTAGATAGTTATATTAAGCTTTATAATTGATATAATAGTGCGATTTTGCGATTTGTGCGAGTGAGAGCGTTGCGATAGCGATTATAACCATAACATAAACACACATAAAACATAATTCCACATAATTAATTGTGTTTTGCGATGCGATGAGATAAGCGATGTGATGACACAAGTGTTTATTAAACAATAACACACTCGGCTCGTAAAGTAGCATAACTACTTGTGATTTGCGTTGAATTAGCGTTTAATAAGCGATTAGATGCGATATTGGTGTGACAAACATAATTATATTAACATAAACTTTTCATAAATCGAATCTCGGGATTATAAGGAGAGGTACAACGGAAATAAAAGAAAAGGATTACAACGAATTTTCGAGTTGTTACATGACACCCCCTCATTTTAAAAATCTTCTCATTTGATAAAACTCTAGCTTATTCCCTCTGATTCCCAGACCTCATCTTCTCAGCTTCTCGACGACTACAACTCCAGAACATCCCTTGGTATTATGACAAGACCGAGCACATCTTTGGTCGCCTTCATCTTACTAACTTGGTGCTTATAACCTCCGCCGGACCGGTTGGGGCTTTGGTTTACGATCTATAGGGCTTTGGTTATCATAAATTCAGGTAATTTCATGTTAAACCTAGCTTTGATTTATGAACTATATACGACTACACCCGGATACATTATTATTACTTTAGTTAATTGGATTTATGAAGAAAAACGCTATTGTTTTCTTAGGAATTATAACTTTTTTATGAAATCTCAATTGTTTATGTATTGATGACTTTGGGCATGTATGTTGAACAAAGTGATACAAGATAGGATATAGAGCTTTTGTAGCAAAAAAACTAAGAATGGAATGCCACTGCAAGAGCTAATGAAACAATTGAGATTGCATAAGTGTTGTTAATTAGTATAATAAATTGCTCAAAGAAGAAGTTTACCGTATTTAAAGGAGTAAACTGTCAAAATGGTCCCTGAGGTTTGATAACTTTTTTCATTTTAATCCAAAACTCAAACCTTTTTGAATCTAGATCCCTGTGTTTTTAATTTTGTTGTCTTTCTTATCCAAAAGCAAAACATTCAACTTTTTTTTGTCTTTTTCCTCCCTTCTAATGGAGGGCAAAATGGTAAGATTTTTTTTAAATTTGTTATAATAAAACTTTAAAAGACAATTTTGCCGGTTCATTAAAAGGAAGGAAAAAAAAGCTGGAGGTTAATTAAAAAATCTAACCAAATTTTAATTTTGGATGAAAATGACAATAAAATTGAAACCACATGAATCTAGATTCAAAATATTTGAGTTTTGGACTAAAGTGACAAAAGTGACCAAACTTCAGAGACCATTTTGGCAGTTTAGTATATTTAAAGTTTACAAAACAGTTGTGTACAATTTTTGAATGAGTTTTGAATTTGTTATCTGAATATCAATCAGTCTACTTTTTTTTTTTTGCTAAAAGATATGATTACTTGTTTTGTTAATGAGATGGATTTGGTAACAAAGGTTCTTATGATAAAAAGTGTAAGGATTTTGAAATTGACACATGTCATGCGCATTGCATCATTTAAGTAGTAGTGGCATCATGATTTAACAGAATGTATACCATACACTTACGTTGCCAATAAATTTGAGAAATCTTGGTAAACTCCTTGAGTATGGAACGAATATTTGCCAAAGATAGAAAAGTTTAGAGAACCAAAGTTGAGTGTAAAAAACTCATAAGGTTGCATTTTAAAAGATAAAAAGTTTTGTGTTAAAAGTAAAAACTCAAAATTTGTAAGATAAGTTGAAAAAGACGAAATTTATGAGTTAAAAGTAAATAACAAAGTTCTTTTTTTTTCAAAACACCTTAAACATGGGTATAACACCATTATACATAAAAATCTTACAAAAAGTATAAAAATCTTACAAAAAAGTACTATGTAAAAAATCTTACAAAAAAGTACTCTTTAACGAGAAATTAGGAGGAGACGCTAGTTGAGCCATGGAGTAATTAAAAATTTGGGCTACTTAAAAAGTTAACTGGGCCTAAAGTTGGCGATGCAAGAATAAAAAGTAAAGTGTAGATTTGGGCTAATTCATTGGGCTTATTCTTTAATCAGTATTAGTGGGCTGGGAATAAATAAACTTTAAATTGGAATTATATAAAGCTACATGGATGTAGAGTACATTCAAATGGTTCACTTTTTTTAGTGCTTTTATTTTTATTTTTATTTTTATTTTTATTTTTATCTTATCTTTTGGTGTCTTTTTATTATTTTTTTTTTACTTTCATGCTTTAATATTTAATATTTACACTTACAACCCTTTAACCTTTTAGCGACTTTGTAGTCAATTTTTACTTGCTTATTTTTATGTACGTATTATTATAAATTCCGGTTGATTTACGTTTCAATGTAATTTTTTTTGAAAATGGACAGGCGCAAATATAAAAAGTTTTTGTGCTTTTTTTATGTACGATTTTAGTTGGTTTATATTTTGACATAACTTTTGTTTTAAAACAGCTCGGGTCAACTATAGTACATTTTCATTAAATGGTAAAAATTCTAGTTACTTTAAGTTTCGTTGCTGTCGTAACGCGACGTGCCGTTATTTAACTTAAAAAAACTTAATTTTCTTACGTGCTTTGTTTTCATGTACGGGTCGGTATAAGTTCAGTTTGGTTAATGTTTCAACGTAAATTTCTTTCGCAGATAAGTCAGATCAAATATAATACGTTTTCGTGTTTATTTTTATGTACGTTTTTAGTTTGTCTACGTTTTAACGTAACTTTTGTTCAGAAACAACTCGGGTCAAATATAATACATTTAGTAGTTGACCTACAAAATGAGCAGCCTACAAACAGAGTGGGTGGTCCATGGCTTTGTAGCCTAGTGGCATCTTGGTGGTGAGATAAAGCTTTGGGACCAATAGGTCATGGGTTCGATTCCCACAAGGGGGGTTTTCCCGTATTTATTGGGTTTCCTCTTGAATTGGTGAGACATTATTGCCTAGTGGAGATGGATATGATCGGGTGGTTCCGCCGGTGGCACGATGATACTCCGGTGGTCCGTCAGTGAACAAAATTTGCCGTTTAAAAAAAAACAGAATGGGTGAAAAATTAATCTAGTGGGAATAAATTGGAAACAGATGCGTCGGCAGTATGAAAAAAATTAGGAGTGACGTCGGAGGCTAGAAAAAAAAAGGAATTTTTGGGTTGCTGATCGAGAGAAAAAAAAAAGCACAAGCAGCCTCAAACACACATCACAAAATTCTACCGTTGAAACAAATTATAAAAAAGCTAGCAGCCAAGCTCGAAAATTAATTTAAGCTGCTGAATTATCTTCTATTCCTAGTGTTTTTCGATGAACTGTAATTTTGTTTATTGCTTTGTTTCGTTCTTGTTTATGAGATTATAATCACCTAGGTTTAGATGAACTTTTAGTATTGTTGACTTTCTTGTTTTGACTTTTAACTGAATTGTGATTGATTTAAAATTCTGATTTGTTGCTAATTATGGTTATGTGTGTTTGTTTTGGCTGTGATTACTGGTTTGCTACTTTGCTTGATGGTTTTTTTGGTCTTGACACTAGAGATACACCATTGATTCTTCTAAATTGTTCTGATGTCGTTAATCGGTTGGGGCAAAAGGTTGTTGCTGTCTTCTTACATGTCTTGGTTATGTGGTGTGCTTTGCTTTTCTTTCATGAAAAGGTATCCTTTTGGTTAGTAGTAGTTGAAACATAATAGTTGAAAATCTTAACGGTTAGTTTTAGTCAGCGACCCACCCAGTAAACACATTATTCATAAGCATACATGTGTAAGTAGAGCTATAATGGCAATCATAACATGAGTATTTTTCATAAACTGCTGCTTCACAGTTACAAATTTCAGAAATGGAAACGCATAACGTACTTCCAGGCTAACAAAACAGGTCATTGGAGTATGAAGCTTTAAGGTTGCTCAAGAAGGCACAAGAAAGGATGTTGAACGTGCTTGTCTTATATTCCGTAATACGATATAGAAGGATGAAGGTTTCGTGATAAGCCTGGACTATGAAATGAATGTCAGAACCTATCGAAGCAATTGACTATGAAGTTATTTATTAGTTACGCAACGAGGATACTCGTCTGAAACTTCGAGCGGATCTCGTTGGGCATATTTCCCATATTCACATACCGAAGATCGAAGATGGTATGGATAACTAGTTTTTTTTTTCTTTTTTTGTCATTTAATTTTAAATTCATGTTAGGTTATGTCTTTAGTTATGTGTACTATAATTTTTTTTAAGTTATGTTAGTAAAGTAAGTTGTAATTTGTTTAAATATGTGAGTTTGTTATATTAATGTATATATTTAATATTATTATATAGGTATTTTGAGTTAGGTTTGATTATTTTAGACTTAATTTAAAAATTAGCTATGACATGGGGAAGCGTACAAAGTCTGTAACATTTTCTGTGTTTTGGCAAGTAAAAGGCAATTGTAGAAAAAGCTGATATGACGCTTATGTGGAAGATAAATGAGTTATGGCAAAAGCGACAATCACTTCTTGCACCCTTAGTACCCATGAGCTAGTGGTGTAGTCGGTGGTGTTTAGATGTAAAAACTATTATTTATAAAATTAAATTTTTAGTAGAACTAATAATTTCATTCCACGTGTTGAAGTGTGAGTCGATTTGGTTCGTCATGTTAGTAAGAAAAAAAACGCTAAAATGCGAAATACAAATCGAATAAAAGTTAAGAGATTAAACGTGTATATTACAAACGTTAAAATTGGGGGACTAAACATGTATATTAGGGAAATCAAAGTAAAAGGACTAGACATTTATATTAGTAAAGTTAAGGGTGTAAAACTAAAAAACAAAAAGAAAAAAAAGTAGGTTGCCATGTGGAAACATATGATTGGCTACAATGAATAATGAGTGAGAGAGGCTTGCCATTTAATATCATGGGCGGAGCTTAGTGTCTGGTCTGGGTGCCCCGATCCCCCTCTTTCGCTTCGTAATGAAAACTCATTCTGTTTTTTTCCCTTTTTATAGTGTAAATTTTAAAGACTGATGACGATAACTACATCTATTACCTGAAACACATAATCATTCTGCTTGCTTTAAAATAATAAAATGAAAATCGCCGCAGCCACTGCCACTACCTTCCAGCAAAACCTTGTATGATTGAGACCATACATGATAACCTTTGGGTAATTATATAAGGAGTCCGATATTTATTCCAATCCCCAGGGCCACCACACGAAACTTTATTCGCAATAATTGTGGAAAACAATTCTAGAAAGGGTCTCCAGATGACATAATGCGCAGTCTAAATTAAAGTGGATTCCATTTGATTGATATTATTTTATAATATATAGGTTTTGTTTAGTAGATTTTTTCAATAGTCTTTCACAAACCAAAAAGATTGCTGCCCTCGTGAAATTCACGATAGTTACCAATAGCTGTTCGCCCTAGAAAGTAAAAATGCTGCCTTCATGATCGTTGTGTCGAAGTTGAGTAATCGATCTTTGTTGGACCTGTCGAAATCCTACCAGACCTGGGTAGAAACAGAACACCTAGAGAAGTTGTCTTTGCGGTTCAGTTTGGGCCTAAGCCATATCTCATATATACATGATATTGAAACCTTAAAGATCCGTTATGTAAGCAAGGAAAACTAGATTTAAAACAAAAAATAAGTGTTACGGAAAAGGCTTGATGAAATTAATTATAATTAGAGGGTATGGACCCCATTCCATGAAGGATAAAAAGGGTTAGAAGGTTTAACCTTAGTTATAATAGTTAGGAGAGGTCCATGGAAAACAGTTACAAATTTGGGAGGCTTAAGTGTCTTAATTCAAACGACCCAAAATGGGTGCAATCATATTAACACGATAAGATAAACAACAGAGAGTAAAATCATGCAACAAAATACATCCAAATATTCCTCAAACAGCACCAAAAACCACACACACACACACATATATATATATATATATATATATATATACCTGACAACAACTTACAAGTAAACTATAAGGGTACAACTTATGAGAACCAAGGACTTGACAACATCCTGCGCTTCATACATTATTAATACCACTACGCATAATACCAGAACAAATAAACATAAAAATTGCTTCATTACTTGAAGAACGAAAATGATTTATTTTAAGGAATTACGGATCCCCCAAATAAGCACGCCATTTGTCGATAAAGGGCAATTCACTAGAATCCATGCCCGGAACACCATGATTTCGAAGGGTTTCAATTAGTTGCGTAGTCTCACCTAGAAGCTGGGCTGCATCTTTGAAACTGGCCTCCCTTTTCTCTATCACACTAGTGTGGCATTTCATTGTTATGACTTGTGGCAAGTTCGTGAGACATGCGGCCACTATGTCAGCAATCAGTGATGATAAATTATTTAAGAGTTCCTCTTGGCTAACCTTGTCCTCCCTCTTGACGTGGTACGTACGCAAGATTGTTTTGGTTATACGATACATTGAGTTGGCGCAAATAGACGACTTGTGTATGGTATCATCATTTTGGCCTCCACTATTACCCTTACTTCTTTCCTGGTAAACTATGTTTTTAGCTGTGTCCCTGAACCATTCAACAATCTGTCCAGCTGTTTTCTCATCAAAAGTATGGTCTTTCAACTTGTGTCCTAACCATTTGTGGTCGAAATCAACTTCTTTCCACAAGGTTTCAACTTCCTTCTGGATGCTTACATAATCATCAGTAACATTGAGGCTTTCCTCCACAAGTGTTACATATACTAGACCTTCCCTCACACTTTTCAACAAGCTATCAACTTCATTCTTTTCGACTTTAGAAAGAGAAAAGGCGATGGTTGTTAGGGTTACCACTGGCAAGCTCCAACAATCTTGATAATGTACTTTTGATTGTAAAAATGGGACATGGTGATCAATTATATGGTTAAACTTCTTAACTCTATTAAAACCACGAGTAGTTTTATCTTCAATTAGCTTCATGAGAAAGTTGGGTTGGCTTTTCTCACCCTTTTTGATCAACTGGTTCACAGATTTTGAAAGGCCTTCCAATGTTCTCTCAGCAAGCTCCACCTCATCTTCAAGTTGCAAAACATATGGGCGAAGATCGTTTGTTCTCATTCCTTTCTCCCAATGAACTAAACACGACCTTTGATAACCACTTCAAACAATATAAGAGACATATCATAAAGAAAGGAATCAAGGCTATTATCTTGCATACCACCACAACTCCCTCTTGAAGTTCTATACAAAAGCTAAGAGTTAGCCTTTTCAAAGTCTCAATTACTACCTTGAGTTTGTGCCTACGAAATGGGAGTCTTATACTAGCACGTTTCCAGTAATGTAACTTGTGAGTCCAGTAGCTTTCTACTTCAAACACCTTAAAATGGTTTGAAATGATTTGGAAGGACACTTTGTAGCTTAAGGTTGCAAAACTTCTAGAAAGTGGTGCAATTGTACCAATCACGGCTCCGATAAATTGCACTATGAGAATCACTAACATGGACCAACTATAATCCGAATTATAGTCCTTATCCAGGATAGCTTTAATAGTCCAGGACATAGTAAGAGTGTGTAAGATAGTGATCACAAGACATATAACCCCTGAAGCAGATGTGGTACGAAAGCAAGCTGTTATGAATTGGGGGCTGCCACTTCCAGCCATAATCCAGTGATTGCTCACATGCTTTTTAGCTTCTCAACTCTTAATAATTCTCCCGGTTGTTGGATGTCTTTTGAAGCTCTATTGTGACCTTGTTGGTATTTCTTTTCTATAATCTTTTTGGATTTTAGAATCGCCAAAACATGAACATACATGCACTATCAACAACACGAGCAACAAAGACACATAAATGGCAGCTAGTATAGTATTGCAATGTTTACTTATGCCCAGTGATTTCACATCATATTTTGGTGAAACAACCTGTAGAATACGGACATCTTCTTTATAGGATACAACTCCAGTTTGTATCTGAATGCAAACATTCACAACCAAGGTGATTACGAGAATACCCAAAGCTGTGATGTTTGACAAAAGTTCATAGCTATCCATGGTTGCTAAACAAGGCAACAAATTAGCCATCATGGTGCACATGAACGCCATGCTTCCTAGCTTTGCCACTTGGTCCACATCACCCGGCATAGAACCACTTAGATCCACGGGTAACTTCATTGCAACAGATATTACAGTGAGGAATGCTGCATTAATTCTAAAATACTTACATGGAAACCATAGCTTTCTGCTACGTAAACCATGTAATAAATCGGCTACCATGGCAAGGATGCAAACAAGAGATGCTACCGCGATATACATCCCAATCCACAACATAGGTGCGCTGTAAGTGTTTTCCAGATCTGATCGGTATATAGGCGTCACGTAATCCATCAAGGGATTTATAATATCTTCAGGAATATTGTAGTTAGCGGTGAGTCTATCCACGATCTCGAGATACTGATGCGTTGAGTCGTATTCCATAATATGTTCTTCCCCGGGAAAGAAAATTATTAACTGCTGGAGATAAAATGAAGTTTGGTTTGGGAAGATCGATGGTGGAAATTATGGATGTAAATTGAGCTTATTTTTGTTGAGAAAGACTTAACTGTTTTTTAGTTGTATTTCAGACCTGCTTATAATTAAGATATATAGCTCGATAGAAACAAGGATGGACTTACGACCGGTAACTACGTAACTGTATTACCGGGAAGACATGAATCATGCTGCTGCATGAATCTAATAAAGTAATGAAAACCCAATATATATTCCCATCCATCACCTGGGTCACCCCATGAAACTTTATTTGCAATAATTGTGGAAAAATAAATCTGGAAAGTGTACCTCCCTCACATACTGCGGTCTGATAGTGGATTGCCTTGATTTTTTCTGAATTATAAATCTTTAATCCGGCCAATGGAAAGTCTATATCGATATACTACACATTCTTTAATATATGTACGAGTTTGATGATTGGAGTTAGTAATAATATCCTTTGATTTATTTTTTTTAATATTTGCAAAAGCAACGTTTTACCAAAGTCTCTCACCATAGTCCATGGAAAGTCTATGTACTACACATTCTCGCATTTATAATTCACGAAATATTGGAATCATAAATGAATAACAAACAAATTTAATGGACGTGTCACCAACTCGTAGACATTATCAGTGAAGATGTTCTTGATTACTATATATCTAAAATTGGATTATATATATGTCCTGGTGAATATACTGTAAAAAGAAGTGTGCCACGTAGGTACAAATGGGAGGGTTTCACCTTCATATCCAAGAACATCTATTAGCGGGACGTGAAATGTGACGGGTTAAGTAATCTAAAACTGACAAATAAATGTTGAGATGGAGCTAAATGATTCGTTCGTATACTAAATGCTAATTAAAAAATAAATGTTGAGCTCGACCCCAGCCAGGGGCTCTGCCCCTTGGACCCCGCCAGGGGCTGCCGCCCCTTGGACCCTGCTCCCAGGGGCGCTGCCCCCTTGGATCCCCCGTTAGTCCCGATGACATTCAAATAAGCGTGCACTCTTATTTGAACGTCACACGTAATCTCAAATTACACTAAAATATCCAACATACCTCCCCCATTTTAGTGGAATCAAGGATTACCTAACTTGTTCACAGCAATCAAACAAACTAATGCATAAATGAAATGTCGTGACGATTGAATTTCATATTAGTATATTACACATTCCAAATATTCGAATTTAAGGGTTCTTTAAGGATTGAACCCTTAATATCCATACTAAATACATGAAGATAATATACACATTAGTTTACATACATAGATCTAACTTGACACTATCTTTTACTAGCCTATGTCCCTATCCTTCATAAGCATATCAAAGCCAAGTCCAAGCTTCTTGAAGCAGCTAAACTTCATGCTCATATAGGTAGCTCTTTTACTCTTGCACCTACAAATGTAATTTTTCAAAAGAGCTATTAAGAAGATATACCTCAACCTTACTTAACTTGCAGATCTAAACACATACCTTTGGGATAATTTTAATGTTGTGTTCCAAGCTCTAGATGTTAAGCTTTCCACATTGAATTCTACACCTAACGTCATATTATGTGGGAATTAAGTATCTTAACATGAGAGTTTTCAGATGGACTTTAACCCTAATCTCACAGCTGATCCTTTCACGAGATCTCTAGTTAACCCTTTGGTTAAGTGATCAGCTAAGTTATGTTGAGTTCTCACATACTCAACCGAAATCGCACCATGCATGATGAGCTCAAGAACCATGCTATGTCTCACACCTAAGTGTCTTGACTTGCCATTATACACTTGACTATACGCCTTAGCCAGTGTAGCTTCACTATCACACCTTATAGAAATGGGAGCCATTGGTTTTGGCCACAATGGAATCTCATAAATCAAGTTTCTTAGCCACTCAGCTTCTTTGCCAGCTACGGCTAACGCTAAAAACTCAGACTCCATTGTTGAATCAGTTATGCAAGTCTGTTTCTTTGAAGCCCAAGAAATGGCACCTCCCCAAGTAGGAATACCCAACCACTTGTGGAAGAATGATCTTCCTTATTGTTTATCCAACTTGCATCTGAATATCCTTCAATCACTGAAGGAAATCCAATGTAAGTTAGACGATAATCCATGGTTCCTTTCAAGTATTTGAATACTCGACCTAGTGCTTGCCAGTGATGAGTATTAGAATTGCTAGTAAACCTACTAAGTTTTCCAACAACATACGCTATATCTGGTCTGGTGCAGATCATAGCGTACATAAAAGATCCAATCGCTCTTGAGTACTCAAGTGGAGATACTGCAATGCCTTTATTAGGTAATAGCTTCAGACTAGGATCAACAGGAGTACTTGCGGGAGAACAATCCTTGAAATTGAACTTGTTCAAGATCTTCTCAATATAGTGTGATTGAGAGATTGAAATGCCCATGTTCTCACGTTTGATTTTAATACCTAAAATCACCTCAGTCTCCCCCATATCTTTCATAGCAAACATAGATGATAAAAATTCTTTTGTTCTATTAAATTGATCTTGGTTAGTGCCAAAAATCAACACATTATCTACATACAAACATATCAAGACTTCGTTTCCAGAAGCATCAAACTTGCTATAAACACATTTATCTGCTTGGTTTAAAAGCAAAACCATTAGACAATACAATCTCATCAAACTTTTGATGCCACTGTTTGGGTGCTTGCTTCAAACCATAAAGAGATTTAATTAGTTTACACCTCCTGTTTTTACTTCCAGGCATAACAAACTCTTCTGGATGTTTCATGTAAATCTCCTCATCTAATTCACCATTTAGAAATGCAGTTTCACATCCATTTGGTGAATTACAAGATTATGTATAGCAGCAAGTGCTAATAATAATCTAATGGTGGATATCCTTGCTACAGGAGCATATGTATCAAAGAAGTCAATACCCTCCTTTTGTCTAAACCCTTGGATTACTAATCTGGCTTTGAACTTATCAATAGTACCATCCACCTTCATCTTCCTCTTGAAGATCCATTTACTTCCCAATGGTTTACAACCAGGGGGTAAATCCACCAATTTCCAAGTGTTATTTTGCAAAATAGAATTCATTTCATCTTGGATGGCTTCTTTAAAAAATGAAACATCCTGTGAAGCCATTGCTTCACTATATGTCTTTGGATCCTCATCAACATGGAAGCAATATTGATATTGAAAATCAATATCAATCCTAGATCCCTCAACTAAGTAGAGTTGAAAATCGTCACCATAAGACTTGGCCTTTCTTTCTCTTGAACTCCTTCTTGGTTCAGTGCTAGTTGAAGGCATGATTTCTTTTTCACTAGAAATCTTAAGAGAAGGATTCATATCCTTTGGCCTAGGTATAGATGTGAATCTTTCTTCATCATATTCTACATTTCCACTTCTTGCCTCAATAACCGTATGTACTGAAACGTGGTCATTTGGTTCTATTATATAGAACATGTGAGCAAATGAGTGCTCAGCATATCCAATGAAAATGCATTATATACCTCTTTCCCCTACGTTTCTTATCTTACGATCATTGAGCCTAACCACGGCTCTACAACCCCAAACTCTTAGTTTTTGCAACTCGGGTGGCTTTTTATACCAAAGCTCAAAAGGGGTTGTTTTGTTCCTTTTACTAGGAACCTGGTTTAACAAATAACAGGCTGTCAACATAGCATCTCCCCAAAACCTATTATTTAAACCCGAATGGGACAGCATGGTATTAACCATCTCTTTTAGCGTCCTATTCTTCCTTTCCGTTACACCATTTTGTTCCGGTGTATAAGGAGATGTGGTAAGGTGTATTATTCCAGTTGATTGGAAATATTCCGGATCAAAATACTCGCCACCTCTATCCGTATGTAGGGTTTTGATCAATTCACTTCGATGAAGCTCCACTTCTTGTGATAGATTTTAAACTTTTCCAGAGCTTCATCTTTTGCATGTAATAAGTAAACGTAACAGAATCTAGTAGCATCATCTATAAAGGTTACAACATACTTCTTGTTACCTAATGATGGTGTACCATGAAAATCACATAGATCACTATGTATCAAATCTAATAGTTTACTTTCTCGGTTTTCTAGTTATTTTATTCAACTTGCAGATATGGCATTTTTCATTTATTAAATTGGTGGGGGAGGTGAAAGTTGAGTGCCTTATAAGGGATTACCCCTTATGAGCCTCCAAAGTGTTAAATGAGTTGAGAAGTGGGTCAAGCCCACACGCGCGCCGAGCCGAGCCGCGAGCTCGCGAATGGGCGCGTTTGAGGCGCACTTTGCGATGGATATCTCTAGGAGTTTATATTCGAATTCGTAGGGGGATTAGTCTAGGAATTCGAATTTGAGATAGATATCTCTAGGAGTTTATATTCGAATTAGTTGATAATGTTTATCCCATTCCCCGTTGTTCTCATTCTCTTTTGAAATCCCAACTTATAAATAAAGGCCTCCTCCTACCCATTCTTTACATATATTTTCGCAGCCTCCTACTGGTGTTCCTGTTTCTTCTCCAGCTTCTGTGTTTTCTGGTTTCCATTGCTGTTAGATACCAGATCAGTTCTGCATTAAATCCTGGGAGTTTACGCTGCAGCTCACAGCAATACGAGCGCGTATAATCCTTTAAGGACAGGAATCATCTGTGCAGTTCAAGAATCTCGGTTTCTTAAATTGACAGGTTGGTTTTAGTTTTTGTGTGTTATTTAAATTCGTCCGATAACGGGACAGTCTCCTTCTACCTTTCTTCAATTAGTTTGTTCAAGTTGGAATAAACTGGTTTGGCCAATAACTCGGTAATTAATAATAAAAATAATTAATTTTATGTTTGATTAAATTGTTTTCAACAATCTTAAAGGATTTTAATTTTGTGTTTAATCGTCAGAACTAATGGACGGTGAACTACCAACAGCTAATCTGAGATTCATGAATCAAGAGTTTGTCAAGTTGGACAGATTCGATGGCCAGAACTATACCCGTTGGGCGGACAAGGTTAAGTTCATGCTCGTTGTGCTGAAACTCTACTATATCCTTGATCCAAGCTTGCCCGCAATCCCTGATGACCCTCCTCTTGAGGCTGGAGAGGTCCCGAATCAAGATTTGGCTAAGCAAAGACTTGTCCGTAAGGAAGCTGAAGATCTTTGCCTTGGCCACATCAAGAATTCTCTTTCGGATCGTCTCTATGACTTATACGCGCCGGTAACAAGTGGCTAGAGAATTGTGGAAAGCTTTGGAAGATAAGTACAAGGCTCATGAAGAAGGTACTAACAAATACCTTATTTCCAAGTACTTAGACTTTCAAATGGTTGATGACAAGTCAATCTTGGAGCAAGTGCATGAACTCCAAGTTCTTGTTAACAAACTGACCGCGCTTTTTATTCCGCTGCCAGAATTTTTTCAAGTAGGGGTCATTATAGCAAAACTTCCTCCTACTTGGAAAGATTTCTCAAAGAGAATGATGCACAAGTCTGAGGACTACTCTTTGGATGAACTGTTGAAGCACCTCCGAATTGAGGAGGAAACACGCAACAGGGACAAAAGAGGTAAAGTCGGATCGAGTGTGAATCATATTGTTGGAGGATCTGGTCAAAAGGGAAAAGGGGCATCAAAGAATAGAAAGTTTACAGCACCAAAGAAAAAGGAATTCAAAAAGTCACATCAAACGACCAACCATCAACCAAAGAGATCAGGTAAATGTCATGTTTGTAGAGAAACCGGGCATTATGCACGAGAGTGCTCTCAAAGGAAATCTGGATCTACGGTTGGTTCTACAAGTGCTGTTGATATTGAGAAAGTCACCAATCTAGTGGCTAATGTGGGTCTTGGAGATGTTAACATGCTTTCTCAATATACACGCGTCGTGGCATGTAGAGGATGATTTTTGGATTCTGGAGCAACTGTTCATGTGTTGTGGGAATCGTGGCTCATTTCTTACTTATGGTCCTGTTCCTCAAGGAATGGGAATCGTGGCTCATTTCTTACTTATGGTCCTGTTCCTCAAGGAACAGTGGTGGTATGTGCTGATGGACATCGAGTGGAACTTCGTGGTAAAGGCACAGTGCGACTAAACTTTAAAGATGGTCAAACGGTTACCCTTCAGGACGTGTTGCATGTTCCTGGTATCACCAAGGGTCTTGTTTCTGCTGATAAGTTTGATCGAAATGGGTACAAGCTGGTTCTCAAGAATCTCCGTGTGAAGTTTTCTCTAAATGACATCTATGTGGGTCAAGCAAAGAACACGGGTGGAATGTATCGCCTTGACCTAGCTGAAGATGGAATTGATGAAGAAGAAGACTCGGATGAAGGTGGTGTTTCAGTGATTGATGGGTTTGGGAATGAAAGTGATAGTGATAGTGGTGATAGTGGTAGTGATAGTTTTTATCAATGTAATGCAATTGGTTTTGATTTGAATGAAATTATGTCTTCTGATTATATCGCTTGTTCAATTTCTTTATGGCATAAACGTTTAGCTCATACAAATATTAAAAAACATTGAGAAAATGCAAAGTAAAGGTTTATTGAAATTAAAAGATAAAGACTTTGAAAAATGCGAAACTTGTGTGAAATCAAAATTCACAAAGAAACCTTTTCCAAGTGTCCATAAACATAATACATCACTACTAGAACTAATTCATTCAGATATTTGTGAACTGAATGGAGTCCTTACTCGTGGGGGTAAGAGATACTTTATCACTTTCTGCAATGACTTCAACCGATACTTATATGTCTATTTATTGCATTCAAAAGACGAAGCTTTTGAGGCATTTAAAATATATAAGGCTGAGGTTGAAAAACAAAAGGAGAAACGCATTAAAATTCTTCGCTCGGACAGAGACGGAGAATACTTTAATCGAAGATTTGATGCATTCTGCGAAGAAGAAGGTATTATACATGAGAGAACTGCACCATATACTCCCCAACAAAATGGTTTGGTTGAGAGAAAGAACCGAACCTTGGTAGAGATGGCTAACTGTATGTTAAATCAATCGGGTCTACCTCGTAATATGTGGGGGGAAGCTGTGTTAACCGCATGTTATGTTCACAATAGGATCACTAGTCGTGTGATACCTACGAGTCCATATGAGTTGTGGAAAGGAAGAAAACCAAACCTAGAGTATTTGAGGGTTTGGGGGTGTCTTGCCTATTATCGCGTACCTGATCCAAAGACACTCAAACTGGGAGAACGAGCTTACAAGAGTGTATTCATTGGATATGCTCCGCAAAGTAAGTCTTACCGGTTGTTGGATGACGAATCATGTACAGTTGTAGAATCCAGAGATGTGGAATTCTTTGAGAACAAGTTTTCTAGAGATGATGAAAACTCAAATTACACCACATCTTCTAGTACTTCTGTGAAAAGAGTCGAACCTTCACCAATGGTTGAAGAACCGAGGAAAAGTACTAGAGTTAGAAAAGAGAACAGTTATGGAGATGATTTCTTTTCTTACCTGGTTGAGGGAACTCAAAAGAAAGTGACGAGAGAGGTCATTTTCGCTGTTAATTTGGATGATGATCCTAAAACTTTCAACGAAGCAATGTCATCAAGAGATGCTCCTTTGTGGAAGGAAGCAGTCAATGATGAAATGGATTCCATTATGGGAAATGGAACTTGGGAGTTAGCTGATCTACCCAAGGGAAAGAAACCTATTGGATCCAAATGGTTTTTCAAAAGGAAGTATCATCCAGATGGATCCATCTCTGCCTATAAAGCGAGATTAGTTGCTAAAAGGTATAGGCAGAGAGAAGGGATCGACTATTTTGATACCTATGCACCTATGGCTAGAATTAGCTCTATTAGAACTCTAATAGCGGTGCCTGCTTTGAAAAGGGCTGTACATCCATCAAATGGATGTAAAGACTGTGTTTCTAAATGGGTATCTAAATGAGGAGATTTATTTGGAGCAACCAGAAGGGTTTGTGATGCCTGGACAAGAGAACAAAGTGTGTAGACTTATTAAATCTCTTTATGGTTTGAAGTAAGCTCCTAAACAGTGGCATGAGAGGTTTGACACCACTGTGACTGCTTTCGGGTTTCAACACAATAATGCTGATAGGTGTATCTATACTAAATGCGGACCCGATTATACAGTCGTGATTTGTCTCTATGTTGATGATATGTTGATCATTAGCACTCACCTTGAAGGTATTTCTGAAACTAAGAAATATCTGTCCTCGAACTTTAAGATGAAAGATCTAGGAGAAGTTATACCATTCTTGGGATCAAGGTGAAAAGAGCTGAAAGTCAGATTTCTCTAAGTCAATCTCATTACATAGAGAAAATTCTGACTAAGTTTCAACACTTGAACATTAAAGAGTTTAATACCCCATTTGATCCAAGTGTGAAACTTAATATGAACTCAGGGAGAGCAGTGGCTCAACTGGAGTATGCGAGTGCTATTGGAAGTATGATGTATGCAACACATTGCACTCGTCCTAATATTGCTTTTGCTGTAAGCAAACTAAGTCAGTATACTGTCAATCCAGGGACAGAACACTAGAAAGCAGTGGGTAGAGTACTTGGATACCTGAAAAGGACCAGTAACTTAGAACTGACATACACGTCCAATTCCAGAATACTCGAAGGTTATTCTGCGAGCTAGATTGATCACACCAGTGATTCAAAATCTACAAGTGGGTGGATTTACACTCTAGCAGGAGGTGTAATTTCTTGGGCGAGCAAGAAACAGACGTGTATTGCCCACTCAACTATGGAAGCTGAGTTAATAGCACTAGCTGCGGCTGGTAAGGAAGCAGAGTGGATTAGAGATCTACTTACGGACATCCGTTTGTGGGATGTTCCAATGCCGTATATTCCCATGTATTGTGATAGTGAGGCCACACTATCTAAAGTATACAGCGCAATGTATAATGGGAGGTCAAGACACATAGGTCTACGACACAATTATGTGAGACAACTTCTTGAAAGTGGTACCATCAAGGTTGTCTATGTCAAGACGAGTAAGACGAGAGATTTGGTAGTGAATACCGCGAGAGACATGGGGCTAAAACCACAATAGAATCGTTAGTGATGGAAACCCAACTTGAACTTAGTGCTCATATTTCTCAAGTTTAATGGATAAAAACGAAGTCACTTAATGATCAATTTTTTGATAAATCCATGTGAGGTATGATAGTACGCCGTTGCCGAGAACAAGGGTGAGCTAATGCTCTTAACAAAGTTTTGGAGGCATCCAAGCAACGTGGATGATGTAAAACTTTGCCTATATGATCTAGGGGTGGTGCCGCCTCGAGTGAAGATAAGTGGTTTGTCTTCTAAAGGATCATGAAAAGGGTTTATAGCGCACGGCCATATTCGCGCTCAGTGAGAACGCAAAGTCGGCTGGTGATATGTGGGGGTAAACCGAAGGGGGCTATCAGGTTCATAGTTTAATTCCATAGGACACCATCGAATATGTCTCTTCTTGTTTATCAACATAAACTGGGTTTAATCTTCGTGACACCTAGTGACATCATCTGTCTAAGTGAGAGGAAACATTCCAACTTGGTAGGGGATTGTTGGAAATATTAATGAGGAACATACAAGTTGGTATGTTTCCTCCATCCCACATTGGTGGGGGAGGTGAAAGTTGAGTGCCTTATAAGGGATTACCCCTTATGGGCCTCCAAAGTGTTAAATGGGTTGAGAAGTGAGTCAAGCCCACACGCGCGCCGAGCCGAGCCGAGCCGTGAGCTAGCGAATGGGCGCGTTTGAGGCGCGAACGGGCGCGTTTGAGGCGCACTTTGCACTTCGCACATACGCATCGTCGCTAGGAGCTGAGGAGCTTTTATTTTAGCTAGGGTCCGGTTCAGGTGTGTTAGATCTGTGGATCGAGATAGAGCTGAGTTAAGATTGGGATAGAGATGAATTCGAAACAGTGGTGGTTATCTCCACCAGTTCGAATTCGTATGGGATTAGTCTAGGAATTTGAGAGGGATATCTCTAGGAGTTTATATTCGAATTAGTTGATAATGTTTATCCCATTCCCTGTTTTTCTCATTCTCTGTTGAAATCCCAACTTATAAATAAAGGCCTCCTGCTACCCATTCTTTACATATATTTTCGTAGCCTCCTACTGGTGTTCCTGTTTCTTCTCCAGCTTCTGCGTTTTCTGGTTTCCATTGCTGTTGGAATACCAGATCAGTTCTGCATTAAATCCTGGGAGTTTATGCTGCAGCTCAGAGCAATACGAGCGCGTAAAATCCTTTAATGACAGGAATCATCCGTGCAGTTCAAGAATCTCGGTTTCTTAAATCGCCAGTTTGGTTTTAGTTTTTGCGTGTTACTTAAATTCGTCCGATAACGGGACAGTCTCCTTCTACCTTTCTTCAATCAGTTTGTTCAAGTTGGAATAAACTGGTTTTGCCAATAACTCGGTAATTAATAATAAAAATAATTAATTTTCTGTTTTATTAAATTGTTTTCAACAACCTCAACAGACGCCTTCAACAAATCCTCCAAATCAAACTATCCGTCCCATTTTCGACGCTCTAGCATCCTCTGATGGTGAATGTTTGCGTTTCTGATACAGCTTCTTCCGTAAACAGCAGAGAAGAACTAGTAACACTAAAGCCGATCCAACGGATATACCAACGATCAAGCCTGTCTTTTTAGGCTTTTTTTCAGTTGCCGATGGTTCTATGGAAATGGGGGACGAATGTGTGTTATTGCATGGAAGAAAAGGTTCATCACAAAGGTAAACGTTCCTGGAGAATGCAGATTTTGAAAACCCAGAAAAGGATTTTGGAACTGAACTGTTTAATTTATTATTTGAAACATTTAAACCCTTTAGTTGTGCATTTATGTCCGTTAGCTGCCCAGAAAAGGAGTTTTCATGTAAGAAAAGGTGGGTAAGGGCGGTAAGATTGGAGAAATCAGAAGGGATTGTCCCGTTGAGGCCGTTATGGTGGAGGGATCGTATACGGAGGCTAGATAACATTCCAATTGTGTTCGGTGGTATTTCTCCGATAAGACTGGCACCGGGTAACTGGAGGTAGACAACGTATTTCTTAGAGGGGCCGCAAGTAACGCCTCTCCAAGAGCATGGGGATTCTGTCTTGTTCTAGTCGTACCGAGGATGGTGAGGAACTTTGTCCATGAACAAGATCAGGGCTTTCTTCTCCTGATCAATAGTAAGCTGGGATGTGACTCGGTTATGGAGAATAATAAGTGAAAACAGGAAAACGGATAACGGAGACGTGGGAAGAAATGCAGTGTGATTTTGTTTGTGGTGGAGCTAGGAGAGATAGTATGGTAACGGTGGCTATTTTGATGGTTTCTGGTGGCAGGTGGTGGTCATTTGAGAGAATGATCAATCAGGACTAAGGAGAGGATGTGGGACTGTGAGAGGGAGGGAGGGAGGTTTATAAAAGTGTGGTTTTGCTAGCAGCCAACAATATCATAATAACTTGGATGAACACTCAAAACTAGCGGTAAGAATATGATACAAAAGGACTTATCATGATCCAAATTAGGAACTCATGTTATATGATCCTTAGACTAATAATATGATCAGTTTTATCATGGTTGTGAACCTCTATTCTTACACTTGTGAAATGAATCCAACTGTAAATATCACAGGATGACAGGATTCATATTTTAAAACATAAATGCTAAACATTTCTGGGTATACTTGTCACTATTACAGATATCAAATTTAAAAAAATAATTCGGAAGTTTAAGACAAAAAGACCCTAATTACAATTTTATATTATATTACCGAAATAAAACAAATCTTTGTCTTCACGACACTCTTCACTTGTTTCCCACGTTTCCCAAATTACATGTCAAAGCAAAAAAACAAACACAAAAAGAAAACTACGGCTGAGCCGAGACGGTAAACAAAACTATGGCAGGCATACGGAAGCGAAACGGAACGGTATTGACACTAAACAAATCTAAAAGATGGCACTGAAACAGATACTTATATAACTTGAACTCCAAAACTTATACTGAACAGATAACAGACATTGAACATAATCAGATGTATATAACATATCATAACAGAGACAAGACATATGTGACAACATATAACAGTAAAACAAGTCACGTAATATAGAAGCACCCACGAGCCTAAATAGGGACAGCTAGCTAGTCCATGCACCGAGACAGTGCGTGGAGGCGTACACACATTATTCCATCTCAACAGGAGTCGGGAGTCAGAGCTAAGATCGATCTATTCGCCTATAGGGGCCAGGTGCTACACAAGTTAGAGACGCCGTGAACTTTAGCTACGCATCGTCACGATGAGTGCCATGTCGTTGACGCCCCAATGACAAGTCTTAACTTATAATTGCTCGGGTGACAGAGTACAAAGCCATATCAGAAATAAACGTATCATAGGGGAACATGCAATAACGAGCACAAGATCTAAAGTCTATTGCATGCTACAATATATACTAGTCGTTCAATGATACAAAACAGAAAAATCTAGCGAAAACATCCGTGCTACAAAGTAACGGATTGAATAAAAATACTATGATAACAAGAACAGGAATTCGTACTAACGAGTAACAAAAAATAAAAGTATACTACAATGAAAAGAAATAGAATCCGTACCTTAGTTAGCAAGAAAAGCAAAATCAAAACAGTCGTCCGTAAACAATCAAAAACCTATAATCCCGTTACAACCCGTTTTATAAGTAATTATTGGATTCGTTTGTTAAGGGTTTCCCGGCGACCAAAGAATTCCAAACCTTCTTAACAGTTTGAAACTTTATTCAAAATGATTACGAATGATGTCATTTAATTCTCTCAATTTTGATGTCCACACTAAAACAATATAAACTAATTGATATTACGAATACTAATAACCAATTATATATATATATATATAGGATTAAGATCATGTGAGAAGCACTATGCTAATTGAGAAACTTGAGAAGCATTCTGGACCACACATTTTCCCAAAACTTTTGGTAATATACATATATGTATGTAGTCAAGTATAAACTATACATATGCGTATATTACGAAAAGCTTAGAGAAATGTGTTGTCCAGAATGCTTCTCAAGTTTCTCAAATACGGTGGACTTCTCTTAGGATCCCATATATATATATATATATATATATATATATATATATATTAAAACAACCAATTTTGTAAACTGAGAACTACTTCAATCTTCAAGGTTCCATGAACCTCTCTATCAAACAAAACATTATGATACCAACAGTAATAATATACCCTTATTTTTTTGAACGGCAAATTTGGATCACTGACGGCTCACTGTAGTATCATCGTGCCACCAGAGGAACTGTCACACCCCGACCCGCAGCGGAATAAGAGTCGGGGCATAATTGGGTTATCACCAAAGCTCATGACATTTACTAATATGTTTCATATTTAATAAAGTCAAAGTTACATTTCCAAATATCCAAACATGTTCATACAATACAAAGGAAATAAACCAAACATAACAATCCCAACTCTAAAACATTTTATTCTTCTAGTCCATTCCTATGTGTTCCTAGCTGCTGCTGGTTCACCTGTATCATGTGTAAAAATGGGGTTTTTGGGTCAACATAAGTTGGCGAGTGAACCTTATTAGATAAACATTTATTAATGAATTACTTGTTAGTTTATCAATGAAATATTGTGCATAATCATAAATGAGCAAACCTAAATAATCAAGCAGTAGCAAATAGCAATCACAACTATAACATACAATAACAGATGACGGCATACATGAACATACCAACATCATACGATAAATAACATAAATGAAACTGTGCGATCAAGGCTCAATCAAACGGAGCCAATCGTATTGCATGTACTGAAAATGAAAATGTCTGTGCGATCAAGGCTCAATCAAACGGAGCCGATCGTATGTGGGCACGCCAGGTTCAACCTCATAATGAAATGGGGAACATGCTCAACGCTCATAATGTAATGGGGAGCGGCGGCCTATGAAATTGCATGTACTGAAAATAATAAATTGCATCCAACAATAACTACACAACAGAAACAAACTGAATACACAAGTTCATGATATGATGTATGCACAATGGTTTAAGTATAATATATATCAAGACACATGATACACCCCAAAACGTGATTAAAACGGGGAATTTGAAAAGATTCACTCACATTGGGTACGTTGGATTGGAGATGGTGAGATGCGCACGAATTAGATGAGCGGAACAACGAGAAATACTAACCTAAATAATACCGGAAAAATATATTAAATGAGTGGATTTTATTGAGGATTTTAATGAAATTTTTAGATATATTTTTGTGAGTTTAAGGCTATTTTATATCTTTAAAAATGTTATTTTTAAGTATTTTTAATTGATTTTTAAATTAAATTAAATAAATAAAATTATAAAAAAAAATGTTTATTTTGCGTTGACCGTTGACCGTTGACTTGTTGACTTGTTGACCGGTTCGGTCAGTGGAAGTGTTCGCGCCGGGTGAGGCTCGAACTCGAGACCTCCCGTACGCGTGCACGCAGCTCTACCAACTGAGCTACGTGTCTAATCCGAAATAATCTTGTTTTTAATTATATTTATATACTAATTCGGTTTAACCAAAATTCTTTTAATTTCAAAAACATTTTAATTTAACGAACCGGTGCCAGTGACGGGTTTCGAACTCGCGACGTGTGACTTAATGTTGCACACAGTCCACCGCTGGACTGCGTGTCTAACCTGGTTATTATCTCAATTTTTATTATACTTAATAACTAACTGAGTTAACCCGGTTTAGTTTTTAAACAAAAAGGCATTTTATTATATAAGAAGTGCGTGTATCAGGGATCGAACTCGGGACATGCGTATATGTTTTGCACACAGTCCACCGCTGGACTGTGTATCTAACCCGTTCATTTTACTGGTTTTAAATATACTTATAACTTAATTAACTTCGTCTTCTTCATTCAAATTTCCGTTGACTGAATCAATGATCCGTTTCTTGTTTTTACGATTATCAAACGTTCTTAAGGTTAAAATGAAATGACAGAAACGGTGTTGGAAGTAACATACCGTAGGAATGATATATTACAGAATTTCCGGCAAATGCGTCGGCTCTGTTTTTGTGCACCTCAACTGAACCAAAACAATTAACCATTTTGATTAGTCAATCGTGGAATTGAAGTGATAAACAAACGTTAACAGCGGGATTGAAGGTCCTTACCGTTTCACAGACGGAAATAAAGACTTTCAGGAAATTTCCGGCGAACTGGAATTAGCTGAATACAGCGCCTGAATTTGATTTCAATTGAAAGGTTTAAGTTAGAAATAGCCTAACAATTGTTAAACTACAATGTTTATTGAAAGATTTACCGTTTGAGGATGAATACGGTTTTCCGGCGAAATTTGCAGAAATTTCCGGCGAGCTGATTTAAGCGTTCTGATGGTCTGAAAATGTGACGAAAGTGAAATGGTATGTTTGTATGATATTTCTGAGTCGCGAGAGTGGTCTGAAGTTGATGTAATCTGGACTTGATGATTTTTCGGTTATAAAAACCGATAATGATGAGACTTTATGTTTAATCAATTCCGACTTGATTAAAAATCATCGGTGCATCGGTTATAAACTGAATGTGCGAGTAAACAAGCGAATTGACGATTGATTTGCCGATTTCCGTTTTTCAGTTGGCGCAACCGGTTTAACCGGGTTTGTGTATAAATATCATTTGTTTCCTAGAGATAACAGAAAACACAAAGTGGCGGAGTGATGATGTGAGTGTGTGTTAAGTCGTTGGAGTTGTTCTGGCTGACCCGGGTTCGAGTCCCGGCAGCGACATATTTTTTTTATTTATTTTGTTTTAACTTTTTATCAAATATAGTTTTTATAGTTTAGTTTATTTATTAATTATGTATCATTTTATATCAAAATAATCATAAATATTCAACGTGTCTTTTATAACTTGATATTCGATTACAAAACGGAGCGGGTTTTGAAAACCCGTTTTTGACAAATGTTACAGTATCCCCTACTTTTAGGAATTTCGTCCCGAAATTTAAGTAGTTGAAGTAGTAGGAAAAAGATGCGGGTATTTTTCACGCATTGAGTCTTCACGTTCCCAAGTAAACTCAGGTCCCCGTTTCGACTCCCAGCGTACCCTAACAATTGGAATGCGACTTCGTCGCAGACGTTTTTCCCCGAAGTCCATGATCTCTACAGGTCTTTCAATAAAATGCATAGATTCATCAATCTAAATATCTTCCAGCGGAATATGGAGGTTTTCATCAGCGAGGCACTTCTTCAAGTTCGACACGTGGAATGTGGGATGAATCCTGTTGAGTTCTTCTGGTTGATTAAGCTTTTATGCTACAGGACCTACTCTTTCGAGTATCTTGAAAGGTCCTACGTAACGTGGTGCTAGCTTGCCCTTTTGACCAAAACGAACTACTCCCTTCCACGGTGATACTTTTAAAAGTACATGATCACCAATGTTAAACTCTAAGGGCTTCCGTCATTTATCTGCATAACTCTTTTGACGACTTTGAGCCGCTAGAAGATTGTATCGAATTTGATGGATCTTGTCTGTGGTTTCTTGGATCAATTCTGGACCAGTAATTTGAGCTTCCCCAATTTCGTGCCAACATACAGGAGATCCGCACTTACGACCATATAATGCTTCAAAAGGTGCCATGCCGATGCTCGAATGATAGTTGCTGTTGTACGAAAATTCAACTAATAGTAGGTGGGCGTCCCAATTTCCCTTGAAGTCTATGACACATGCTCGAAGCATATCTTCAAGAGTTTGAATGGTGCGCTCAGACTGTCCATCAGTTTGAGGATGATAGGCGGTACTGAGATCTAATCGCGTGCCCATAGCGGATTGTACTGCTTGCCATGTTCGTGAAGTGAAACGACCATCACGATCAGAAATAATGCTTAACGGTACCCCATGTCGGCTTACGATTTCGTTGATATAAATACGGGCAAGCTTTTCGTTCTTGAAATCTTCACGGATAGGAATAAAGTGTGCTGATTTTGTAAGTCGGTCTATAATTACCCATATAGTGTCATAGCCACCAGAAGTGCGAGGTAACCCGGTAATGAAATCCATGGTTATATTTTCCCACTTCCATACAGGTATTTCTTGTTGGACCAGAAGTCCTGAGGGTCTTTGGTGTTCAGCCTTCACCTTGGAACATGTAAGGCACTTGGAAACAAAAACGGCAATATCCTTCTTCATTCCAGGCCACCAATAGGTATATCGTAGGTCTTGATACATCTTATCGGCTCCTGGGTGTATAGAATATCTCGTTTTGTGAGCTTCATTCATAAGAATTTCACGAAGATTGTTGTGGTTAGGAATCCAGATACGATCTAGGTAATACAGAATACCGTCAGATTTAGTTTCAATTTTTAGCTCAGCTCCACAGGACATCTCCTTTCGTACATCTTCTTCCGTTATTGAAACGTGTTGGGCATCTCGAATTTGATCTTTAATGTCAGTTATAATTTGCGAACATAGAAGACGAATGGAGTTCGCATAACCCTTTCGACTAAGTGCATCAGCCACCACATTTGCTTTACCAGGGTGGTATCTAATTTCACAGCCGTAGTCGTTTAGAAGTTCGACCCATCTTCGTTGCCTCATGTTTAACTCCTTTTGATTGAAGATATGTTGAAGACTCTTGTGGTCAGTGTATATTTCACACTTAGTACCATAGAGATAATGTCTCCATATCTTAAGAGCGAACACAACGGCTCCAAGTTCTAGGTCATGAGTGGTGTAGTTCTTTTCATGTGTCTTGAGTTGTCTCGAAGCATAAGCTATGACTTTTCCTCTTTGCATTAGAACGCAGCCTAATCCTTGCCCTGACGCGTCGCAATAGACTACAAAATCATCACAACCTTCAGGAAGAGTGAGGATTGGTGCATCACAAAGTTTTTGTTTAAGAGTTTGAAAGGCTTCTTCTTGCTTGGGTCCCCATATGAAAGGTTTTCCCTTATGAGTTAAAGCCGTGAGTGGTACAGCAATGCGAGAAAAGTTTGAAATGAACCGACGATAATAGCCAGCCAGACCAAGGAAAGATCTTACTTCAGTTGGTGTACGTGGAGCTTGCCATTCTTGAACCGCTTTGATCTTTGAAGGGTCGACATGTATTCCCTTGTCATTGACTACATGCCCGAGGAATTGCACCTCCTTTAACCAGAATTCACATTTGGAAAATTTGGCATAAAACTTTTCCTTTTCTAAAAGTGCAAGGATGAGTCGAAGATGACGCTCATGATCAGATTTAGATTTTGAATAAATAAGAATATCGTCGATGAAGACTATAACAAATCGATCAAGATAAGGTTTGCAGATTCTGTTCATTAGGTCCATGAAGACAGCTGGTGCGTTGGTTAAACCAAATGGCATAACCATGAATTCATAGTGGCCATAACGAGTTCGAAAAGCAGTCTTAGGGACGTCTTCTTCATGCACTCTAAGTTGATGATAGCCAGATCGAAGGTCGATTTTTGAAAAGCAGCTGGCACCTTGTAGTTGGTCAAGAAGATCATCAATGCGAGGTAAAGGATAGCGATTCTTGATTGTTAACTTGTTGAGCTCTCTGTAGTCGATGCACATACGAAACGATCCATCTTTCTTCTTTACAAAAAGGACAGGTGCACCCCAAGGCGACGAGCTAGGACGTATGAATCCCTTGTCAGTCAACTCTTGTAATTGGCTGGCTAGCTCTTGCATTTCAGAGGGGGCTAACCTATAAGGAGACTTTGCAACTGGTGTAGCACCAGGTATAAGATCAATACGGAATTCGACGTCTCTAACTGGAGGAAGTCCTGAAATGTCGTCAGGAAAAACTTGCGGGAAGTCTTTTACTACATGAATGTCTTCAAGTTCTTCTCCATGGTTCCCTTTTTGATGATATGAGCTAAAAACGCGATATAATTCTTGCGAAGATATTTTTGAGCTTGAAGACAAGACATTAAGCTGAGCCCTTTCGACGAGGTTTCTCCAATGATTCGAAGAGTCTGACCGTTTGAAAGAGGAATACGAATAAATTTTTCACGACATACTACTTCTGCCTGATGTTGACTGAGCCAATCCATACCGATTATGATATCAAAACTTCCCAGCTTCATAGGAATCAGGTCGACTGAGAAATCGTGGTCGTTTAAGGTGAGTGTACAGTTGCGTATAATAAAGTTTAATGAAACTGGTTTCCCGTCCGCAACTTCTACCGTTATGGATTCCGTGAGCTTATCCCGATTTTTGCTTAGGATAGGTTCAAATTCTAAAGACACAAAACTTCTATCCGCACCAGTATCAAATAACATAGATGCATATCTACCATTTATAAGGAACGTACCGTTAACCACATTGCCGTCAGCTCTGGCCTGGTTAGCGTTGATATTGAAAGCTCTCCCTCTTGCAGGCGGAGGAGCTTGGTTTGCTTGATTCACCGGGTTGGCTTGGGCCTGAGCATGAATAATGTTTATCAACCTTGGACAAGTGTTTCTGAAGTGGCTCGGGTCACCGCAATTATAGCAAGCCCGCATTGGTTGACCCATAGGATAATTGGGCTGGTAATATGTTTGGGCTAAATGTTGGGTGGGTGGTAATAGCAGGGGTTGTTGGGCTTGGCCCATTATTTGTTGGTGGGTTTGGGTTAAAGGTTGGTGGCGGTTCGTTCGTTGAGGCATGCGGCAGGTTTGAACAGTATGACCTGCGCGACCACAGCCGGTGCAATATTGGCAGGGATGATCAGGGGAATGGTGATATTGGCAACGGTTGCATTTTGGTAGCGGGCCAGTGTATGGTCTTCTGTATGGTGCGGGTGAAGGAGTGACTTGAGTAATGGGTGCAGCAGGAATAGGGGAGTTGGTTTGAGTAACTGCAAAATTTCTGGTGTTGCGCTTCCTCTTGTTAGCAAACTTAGAGGAAGAGATGGGATGGTTTGAAGTTTGACCCTCAACAAGGGCTTTCTTTTTCTCTTCCTTGAACTTCCCGTTGCGAATTCGGTTCTCGATCAGTTCAGTTGCTAGCTCCATAGCAGCTTCAAGTGTTACCGGTGAAGTGCTGAGGACTGAATCTTGAATTTTCGAGGGAAGTCCTCGAATATAATGCTCAATCAGACGATAAGTTGGGGTGAATAAATTTGGAACCATTTGGTTCAACTCCAAGAACCTCTTTTTATAGGTGGTGTGATCACCCTCCTTTTGCTTTAGAGAATGAAATTCGTCCTCCAGCTTTTTAATTTCGCTCCTAGGACAGAAACGCCTAGTCATGATTTCCCTTAACTCCTCCCAAGTTAAGGCCATTGCATCTTCAGTTCCCCTCTTCCCTTTCTCAGTATTCCACCAAGTGAGAGCTACCCCAAATAGTCTCCCGGTAGCGTATCGAACCTTGCGATCCTCAGGACAATCGCAGTTTAGAAAGGTGTTTTCCATCTCCTCGAACCAATGTAGGAGAGCAGTGACACCCTCGGTCCCTTGGAATTTAGGAGGATCACAAGACTTGAAATGTTTGTATGAACACTTGCTGGTAGGAGGGTTGTCGATGTTCTGATCATGTTGTTGGGGAGGGTTAATAGGATTTGTAGCGAGGGCTTGTTGTACTTGGACCACAATGTCAGGCAGTATCGTGGCCATTTGTTTCGCGATCTGAGTGGCCAAACGTTCCTGAGACCTTCCTGATCTTTTACCCCTTCGTTGCTGTCTAGACGACATCTACAGGATCATACAATGAGAAGATTGTGAGTTTATGGTGTCTTTTTAGGTGTCATGTGTCTTTAAGAAAATGAAAATAACATAAATATCAATAATGCAACTACATCCATAGGATGTCTTGGGTTTGCTCATGTTGGGCCTCAAATGTCTCCCATACCTTCACCTATATAGTCATGTGGGCCCCCATGGCTATTGGTTTGGTAGGATTCACATTAGTATTGGCAATTTAACACTCGCCTCACCCGAATGCAAACCACAAAATATGTTCATGAGATGTTTGGTCGGAACGTGTCCAGGTGTAGACACAATGACAACTCAAAGTGGGGTTAGCTCACACGACGTTTGGTATAGCATGCTTTGGCCTAATAGGTACTTCGTACTCTCATCGTTAGTCCCCAGGTAGGCAAACTGGTCCTTTATTTTGGATTTATACGAATGCCAGCCTAGACAGGACGTTCCGACTACCGGTACTTGTACCCTTCCAGTTACTACATGCCCGTCAGGAGAACTCACTTTGATGAGATTTGAAAACACAAAAATCATTGTAAAAGCAATCATGATGTGGTGTGTGCTTTCATGGATGTGATATGTTATGAGTATATGATTCATGATAGGCATTATATGATAATACATACTTATGAACATGCTTGCATAATATTGAATGTAACATTTAACATAAAACATATAAATATCATGAAATTTGGCATGTAACACATAAAAATCTTATAAGTTTCTAATCAACTATAGTATAGGCTCTAAGGGTCTAATTACCTATCCTATATCCCTATAGTCATGGCTCTGATACCAATCTGTCACACCCCGACCCGCAGCGGAATAAGAGTCGGGGCATAATTGGGTTATCACCAAAGCTCATGACATTTACTAATATGTTTCATATTTAATAAAGTCAAAGTTACATTTCCAAATATCCAAACATGTTCATACAATACAAAGGAAATAAACCAAACATAACAATCCCAACTCTAAAACATTTTATTCTTCTAGTCCATTCCTATGTGTTCCAAGCTGCTGCTGGTTCACCTGTATCATGTGTAAAAATGGGGGTTTTTGGGTCAACATAAGTTGGCGAGTGAACCTTATTAGATAAACATTTATTAATGAATTACTTGTTAGTTTATCAATGAAATATTGTGCATAATCATAAATGAGCAAATGTAAATAATCAAGCAGTGGCAAATAGCAATCACAACTATAACATACAATAACAGATGACAGCATACATGAACATACCAATATCATACGATAAATAACATAAATGAAACTGTGCGATCAAGGCTCAATCAAACGGAGCCGATCGTATTGCATGTACTGAAAATGAAAATGTCTGTGCGATCAAGGCTCAATCAAACGGAGCCGATCGTATGTGGGCACGCCAGGTTCAACCTCATAATGAAATGGGGAACATGCTCAACGCTCATAATGTAATGGGGAGCGGCGGCCTATGAAATTGCATGTACTGAAAATAATAAATTGCATCCAACAAAAACTACACAACAGAAACAAACTGAATACACAAGTTCATGATATGATGTATGCACAATGGTTTAAGTATAATATATATCAAGACACATGATACACCCCAAAACGTGATTAAAACGGGGAATTTGAAAAGATTCACTCACATTGGGTGCGTTGGATTGGAGATGGTGAGATGCGCACGAATTAGATGAGCGGAACAACGAGAAATACTAACCTAAATAATACCGGAAAAATAATTAAATGAGTGGATTTTATTGAGGATTTTAATGAAATTTTTAGATATATTTTTGTGAGTTTAAGGCTATTTTATATCTTTAAAAATGTTATTTTTAAGTATTTTTAATTGATTTTTAAATTAAATTAAATAAATAAAATTATAAAAAAAAATGTTTATTTTGCGTTGACCGTTGACTTGTTGACTTGTTGACCGGTTCGGTCAGTGGAAGTGTTCGCGCCGGGTGAGGCTCGAACTCGAGACCTCCCGTACGCGTGCACGCAGCTCTACCAACTGAGCTACGTGTCTAATCCGAAATAATCTTGTTTTTAATTATATTTATATACTAATTCGGTTTAACCAAAATTCTTTTAATTTCAAAAACATTTTAATTTAACGAACCGGTGCCAGTGACGGGTTTCGAACTCGCGACGTGTGACTTAATGTTGCACACAGTCCACCGCTGGACTGCGTGTCTAACCTGGTTATTATCTCAATTTTTATTATACTTAATAACTAACTGAGTTAACCCGGTTTAGTTTTTAAACAAAAAGGCATTTTATTATATAAGAAGTGCGTGTATCAGGGATCGAACTCGGGACATGCGTATATGTTTTGCACACAGTCCACCGCTGGACTGTGTGTCTAACCCGTTCATTTTACTGGTTTTAAATATACTTATAACTTAATTAACTTCGTCTTCTTCACTCAAATTTCCGTTGACTGAATCAATGATCCGTTTCTTGTTTTTACGATTATCAAACGTTCTTAAGGTTAAAATGAAATGACAGAAACGGTGTTGGAAGTAACATACCGTAGGAATGATATATTACAGAATTTCCGGCAAATGCGTCGGCTCTGTTTTTGTGCACCTCAACTGAACCAAAACAATTAACCATTTTGATTAGTCAATCGTGGAATTGAAGTGATAAACAAACGTTAACAGCGGGATTGAAGGTCCTTACCGTTTCACAGACGGAAATAAAGACTTTCAGGAAATTTCCGGCGAACTGGAATTAGCTGAATACAGCGCCTGAATTTGATTTCAATTGAAAGGTTTTAAGTTAGAAATAGCCTAACAATTGTTAAACTACAATGTTTATTGAAAGATTTACCGTTTGAGGATGAATACGGTTTTCCGGCGAAATTTGCAGAAATTTCCGGCGAGCTGATTTAAGCGTTCTGATGGTCTGAAAATGTGACGAAAGTGAAATGGTATGTTTGTATGATATTTCTGAGTCGCGAGAGTGGTCTGAAGTTGAAGTAATCTGGACTTGATGATTTTTCGGTTATAAAAACCGATAATGATGAGACTTTATGTTTAATCAATTCCGACTTGATTAAAAATCGTCGGTGCATCGGTTATAAACTGAATGTGCGAGTAAACAAGCGAATTGACGATTGATTTGCCGATTTCCGTTTTTCAGTTGGCGCAACCGGTTTAACCGGGTTTGTGTATAAATATCATTTGTTTCCTAGAGATAACAGAAAACACAAAGTGGCGGAGTGGTGATGTGAGTGTGTGTTAAGTCGTTGGAGTTGTTCTGGCTGACCCGGGTTCGAGTCCCGGCAGCGACATATTTTTTTTATTTATTTTGTTTTAACTTTTTATCAAATATAATTTTTATAGTTTAGTTTATTTATTAATTATGTATCATTTTATATCAAAATAATCATAAATATTCAACGTGTCTTTTATAACTTGATATTCGATTACAAAACGGAGCGGGTTTTGAAAACCCGTTTTTGACAAATGTTACAGGAACCACCCAATTATATCCATCTCCGCTAGGCATAATGCCACACCAATTCAGAAGGAAACCCAATAAACATAGGAAAACTCCCTTTGTGGGAATCGAACCCAGGACCTATTGGTCCCAAAAGCTTTGTCCCACCACCAAAATGCAACTAGCCTGTAAAGCCATGGCAATTTACCTTTATTTAGTTGTACTTATTTCATCATCTAAAATCTATTTCATATTAAATGTAGTTTCATGCGTGTACATGCATGTATACATATAAAAAAAACCCAATGATTAAGTCAATTATCAAATAATAAACTAATGACCGGTTATGTTTAGATTTTGCACATGTAACTCCTTAAGCTATATAACTATATCAAAAGCAACATAAAGGATCAGATTTACGATCTAGTCGCCGGGGAGCCAATACAACAAACCAGAATTTAACTTCTATATACGAATACGAATCGAACGAGGGTTTAACTTATTACCTGAATAGTCGAACGGAGCTAATCACAGACACACAATAAGCGATTCGGATGGTCGTACAGAACAGAACTAAGTTGAGCGGCAGTGGTGATTCACGTCGGCTGGTTCACCGAAACAAGTTTATAATTTTTCAAACTGATACATCGAATCCGAAACAGAATCTAACAGAAATAAACGAGCATAAATACCGGTAGGTTCGTTTGAGTTTAGAAAAATCTGCGATAAGGCTAAAGTACAAGAAATGGGGATTGACGGAACATAATTAGATACGGAGATGAAAGACTTTGGAATTCAAAAGATATCTTCTATTATATATACTTGTAGTTTGCAACACTAAGAGAGATAATAGGGTTGTACTTTGTGCAGGTTTTGTGTTCAAAGTATTTAGTGTTTCTACTTTAGGTTTGTAAATTGTTATAGGTGTATACCACTATACCTTATTTATTTATAAGAAGCAAATTATCATCTTTTAAAAGTTGTAATGTTTGGCAAATTCAATTTATTTTAAAATTTTCTTTAATGTTTGTATTGTAGAGAGTGGTGGTGGAAGAGGCCAGGTTACATTTGGGTGTGATACGATTCATGCTAGGTGCTTTGTTCTGTCTAAAGTTAGCGACCATAATAGTGTGAACAGAATCCTTGGTGAATTTGTAGAGTAGTCCTCCACATATACGTAAGAAACTGATGGCCAGAGACTAAGTAATTCGAACGTTGGAACAAATTTGATTTTTTTTTCTATAAGAAAAAATAAATAAAAAAACAACGAATAGGTCCAAGGTACAATAATCTAATCACCACTCGGTTTATCCATTGGACGCTCCAAATTCGAATTACAATACAGAAAAAACACCACGTAATTCGAAATTAGGATTCTTGTTCACCTCCTAAACGGCCATGAATTAGGATAGCAGTGGAAGAGAATATCTCAAGCAATAAGAGACAAAATTGTTGGAGTAAATTTCAATTGCCTTCTCATATATCCAATAGGAGTATATATAGAAAAAGTCTCATGCAACCACGTAGGAAAGAAATAAATGGCCAAAAATAAACTAAAGAAACCATGGCAAAGAAATATTATGATAACTAATTGATTAATATGTTTCCTTGCATAAAAAGTGGAGAATCTCTTTCATGATGCCAGCTGGATATGACTAACCCATTTCTGCCCTGATCCATTAGACCCATGAAGCTCCATTTCTGGTCCAGTATTATTAGCAACTAGTTTAACGGCTAGTGGGTTTGAACTGATAGTGGGTTGGCTATCAAAAAAAAAATTTAATAATCAATATTAATTTAAAAAAAGAGTAACTTTGTAGAATAGTAATCAAGTTTTAACAGTGTTCTAATTAGGTTACTCAAGTTTCAAAAGTGTTCCAATTAGGTCACTCAACATTCATTTTTTTATTAAAATTAAGGGTTTTTTCATCCATTTCATAGGTAACCGTGATGATGTGAATTTTTGTTTCTTTTTTCCCTTTCATTTGATGCTAACGTCCAGTGATGACGTGGATTTTAACTTGTTTTTTTAATTTTTAATGTAATTAAAGTGTTTTTATTTTTAATAAATAAAATTTCATATATTAATATAACCCGACCCTAGCATCTTATGCTCCATTTTTCTCATGACATATGGAAAAAATGACATGACTCGATTTGAATGTTAAGTTATCTAATTGGGAGAAAAACGATATGAGTGACCTAATTAGAACACTTTGAAACTTGGTTACTATTATGTGACATTTTCCCTTAAAAAAATAACATTAGTTTAAAAAATAACAAAAAATGCAACTAAATCGAAATCAAGTATAATATTAACTTAAAAAAAAACAAAATCAGCATAGATATAAGATGTAAAAAAACTAGATTAAATTTAAAAGTCACATTTTCATTGAGTCGGGCTGAGTCCGAGCTCGACTAAGCTTGAGCTCGATTGGCTCGTTATGTTTTCATGAAGCTCGAGTTCGAGCTCGACACAATTTGAGCCTACTTTTTTGAGCTCGAGCTCGGCTCGCGAATAAAGCACAAAGCTTGAGCTAGTCGGGACTCGGCTCGAGCTATTTTAAGAACAACCTCATACGTGCAAAAAGCTTGGCTCAAGCTCAATTTAACATCGCTTAAATGAGCCAAAGCTCAACTCGAGCTCGGGTCACCAATGTTATCATCATTAGTATTATATTACATATAAAAAAGCTAAAATTTTGTTTGGGCTCGTTTAGGCTCGCAAGCCTAAACGAGCTTGGCATTTTAGGCTCGAGCACAAGCTCTATTTCAAGCTCGAGATCGGGCTCAGGCTCGTTTGAGCTTTAAATCGATCCGATCACTAGTATCTCTCGAGCCTCTGTGCTTGTTTACACCGTTCAAGTGATCATGACGTTATAGGAAAAACTGCAAATCAATCTTCTCTTGTGGTTGCTCCTTTCTTTAGGCATCTCTCCCACGTCTCCTTTTGTTTTTTTCAACGCCTCTGCTTGCTTATTTATCTCTTCCTTGATCGGTAGCTTCTATCATGAAACCTTTTAATGTTCTCGGTATGTAGATCGGTGGAGTTTTTCATGTTTGATACCATTCTCACAAGTTCTTGTGTCTCACTCAATGTCGGTGCAGGTGTCTCTTCGTTTCCGCTTTATTTTGGTTGCAATTTCTCTCCTACACGAGGATGTCCTCATCATCAAGTGGGTCATCTTGTGAGTCGTCACTTCTATTCATATTCCTTCTAATGTGTATATCGTGCTAAACCTTGTACTCATTTGTTTCAATTCATTGTCTTCCATTTTGAGTTAAGTTAATAATGAATGGTGTGGTCATTTTCTCCAACTAATTTGCAAAAAAAAAAAAAATGACTTAAAATCTTTTTACAAAACGAATCCAAATGTTGTTGATTCCTATGGATCGGGTCACACTAGTCTCAATCCACGCTTTAGCCAAAGCTACTTCTTCACGTTCCGTCCATTTCTTACTTTTATCCTTACATGTGCTTCCTAAATAGTTCAAAAAATAAACTAAGTATCAAATAAACATACTAAATTAATTATCAAATAAACATAACAATTTAATTAAGTATCAAATAAATATAATAAATTAATTAAGTTTCATATAAATTAAGTATCACATAAATTAGGTGTCAAACATATACTAAACAAATGTAAACATGCTATATGGTATAAATTTAAATGGTAGCTTTCTGTGATATACTCACCATTTAGGGGCTGTTTGGCTAAGCTTATTTTGGAGTGACTTATGACTTATTGACTTTTTGGAAAAAGTAAATAAAGCAGAATAGAGTGACTTATTGATTTATTTCTCTCACAAAATAAGCTAACCCAAACACTTTTTGACTTTTCAAAAAGTCAATAAGTAAATAAATCACTAAAATAAGCTTAGTCAAACAGCCCCTTATATTCATGTTCTTCGGATTCCACTTCAACCCCCTCTTGCTTCTTTGGTATGCCTTTGTCCTTTTCATTCTCCTCATCTGAGTCATCGTTGGGTTGCCCCTCTGTGCAAACATGCTATGCTATATACCCATTGCTTTATCACAAAGACTTTCATGTTGTTCAGGTTGGTTTGGAGTTTGTGGAGTCTTTTTTTTTTTTTTTGCAAATTTTGTTGTGAAAATTGTTGTGCGAGTCGTTGCATATATGGGGTAATTATTGTTAGTTTCGTGATTCGTGAATTGCTCGAGTTGTTGCAAAGATGGTGACGCATTCATTCCAATTGTGGGATTAGTTCGTCCACTCAACACGTTTCCTTTCCTTTTCCTTTTATGTAACGAAAAAGAACTAATGGAATAGAAATGTGGGATGAAATATGGGTATGTAGTGAAATGTGGGATGAAATGTAAGTATGTTTAAGAGTTTAAATAAATGGTATTGATTTTTTTTTAAATCCGTATAGTTTTTAGGGAAGGACCCACCCCCAACGGTATGTGAGGCAAAAGTGTGAGAGACCACTCACCACATGCTACTTGTCGAAGCCATGTTGTCGAATCTTATGAACGATGGTTGTCGAGCTGGTGAGAATCACTGCAACTTGCCAAAGCCATCTTGTCATGCCACTTCGTGTGGCCTTAGTGACGCACCTGCAATAACTACATATTTTTATTTTTAAACCATTTTATGAACCCAAATCCTTATAAATAAGGTTTTGAGGTTATAACAACAATCTCACGAAATGTTTTTTTGATTGTAGTACATGGGTCATGATCTTAATAAAAAAAATATAAAAATAAAAACACTAAAGATATTCCTTTTACATATTTGAGAAATTGTAGTAATACCGTGAACAAATCCAAATTAAAAATTAACATGGATACAATTGTATGTAAATAAAGTGATTGAGGCCATTGTCTTCGATAATAACTTAAGTCATGTCTTCTTGTACGATTCCTGTTTCGTCTTTTTCTTTAAGGAGAACTTGAAATGTATCTCCATGTACGGTTCTTCTTGGCTGCAAGAATGAACAAACTAATGTTGAAAATTCAAGGATTCGTGTTCAACACAAGTCCCTTAAAACATATTTTGCCCCTTACTTAGACCATGCGTCTGTCTCCGGTGTACAAAAGCCGAAGCAATATGTACTGTCAGAGAAGGCTACACGCCCGAGGTTAGACGGGGTAAAATTGTAGTATTTGAGATTATGAAACGAATAAGGATACAAAGGTGATGGAATCAAGTACACATCCTCTCTATAGTTCCTCAACATATAGGTCTTCAAGTAGTCACTGTATTCTAAGAATTCTCCATGTATATACTTACGTCTTTTTTCTTATATTTCTCTAGTATCTTAAACTGAGATACAAAGTCTGCCATTTTACATGAGCCATAAGTGGATTAAAGGTCTACTTTAATTAAAGAGTTGATTTGAGACATACAGACTCTAAATACAAGACATAAAAACTCTAATTAATTTGAGACCAAGACATAATTAAAAGACACTAAAACTCAACTCAAGAGTTTAGTCTTCAATTAACCATATGATAAGTCTTAAAATAATTTATTGTTGCCTAGTTATATTGTTAGCAAAACTGCTGGATAGTTACATTGTTGCATTAAACTGCTACTTCTATTGTGACTATTGGTTAAGAACCAACACTTCTGGAAATCCAGAACTTCTTTCTTTGACTTGTTGATTGGGTCTTCTAGTCTTCAGTCTTTAACTTTGGTTGACTGGTTGACTAGCACTTTGACAATCCAGCACATGTTCTTCTATACTCTAATCTATGAAGGCAGTAGTTTGATACTTCAGTAGTAGTTTGGGCAGCTGTTTTGGGAATCCTTCAAGGGGAAACTTCTTGTCTTGTGATTGTGTCTTAACTTATTCCATTAGGCAGGGAAGATGGTTCCCTTGGGTTTTGGCTTTCATCATCAGCAGATCTTATACAATCCAACATTAGCCTTTTAAGTTTTTTCCATAATTCCCATACCTTGTCGCACAAGAATCTCTCGCATTACGGAAGCTTTAGCCAACCCAAAACATTCCTTCATGTTGATTGGGCCATTAAACATGTGCAAAAAATGGACGGCCGACTCCTCTTCAATACCGCATCCCCTGCACGTAATCTATGCCACCGTGCACCTCTATCCACCACAGCTTTTTTAGATTGTATCTAGTTCGTCGAGGCTCGCCACAAAAAATAATTTAATTTTAATGGAGCCTAATTATTCCGTAACTTCTAATGATTGCTCTCCTCCCATGTCCCACTTTTGCAAAATGTTTTCAGATAAAAAAGACCGAAATTTCTCCAAATAAATCTATCTATCCTCTTTGTTACACAAACCCACATTATACATGATATCCTTAGAGCCACCAACTGATCACATTCCATTTGACTCATCACGTTTCCAAGTCCAATCCTATATAATATCCCCACCGTTACTAACCGTGCAGTCTGTAACGGTGGCGTATTTATTTAAACGATAAGGAAAAAAGAGCCGAAAATTTGTACCTTAGAAGGCCCTCCTCTATCCAATTGTCAAGCCAAAACAAAATCTTCTCCGCATTACCGATTTTCCCCAATATATTTTCAGAGTAGTAAACAGGACGCAACTCCCATTATAATTAAGGTTAAATCACTCCACATAAATTTAAATAAAAGTTGCATCCTTTCTACCAATCGGATTTTCCGAATAGGTATAAATTTGATTACACAAAAACCATAGCTTTCTGTTACGTAAACCATATAATAAATCAACCACCATTGCAATGCTGATGCGATATACATCCGAATCCAAGGTAGAGTCCAAAAGTATACCTAATAAAAGCCCATTTTCGCCACCGAGCTTAATGTCATACCAAAAGTCCAAGAAAACTTAATTTCAGACTAGCCTTAAGTTCTGAAATTGACGTCTTATCCTTTTTAGGCAACAAGTTTTGTCAAACTTAAATTAAGACAGGTTTCCATGATGAAATCATTTACGATATTCACCCAAAGTTGTTTTGATGTAGAAACAGAAAAATATGATGGCTTCATGATGGTTGTGCCCAAGTTAGGGGTTTAGAGCTTTAGCTCTATATACAAAGCCCAAGTCGCTCGTGGGAATTTTTTCAAACATGAGCTTGGTTTGGGTTTGGATTCGGGTTCGGATCGTTTATTATATATTGAGTATTTAAATATTATATTTATAGGGTCATGATGAAATGAAATCTTCTACGAGTTGTGAGAACCTAAAGAATTCCGCCTTAGAAAATGTTTTTTCATAAAAAAATTACTAAAAATCCTAAAAAAAAATCAATTTTTCCAAAAAAAAGGTTTTTTTTATTTACACCACCCATAAAAAACTCTTACAGCGGGTTTAAATGTTGATTCATGCTATCCAAGCAGCTATTTACAGTAGCGTAAAAAGGCTTAAAACGCCTCTTTGAATTTTTTTTATAGTTGCGTTTGCAACATTTTAATCTATGTGTATGCAAAAACAATAGGGGCAAAATTCGCACGAAAAGTCAGGTATCTCCAAGTTCTCACAATTCAAAGAGGTTTTCTCTTGATGTTAATCCTATATTTATATAGGTATATAGTTTTGTATTAGTGTGTGTACATGTGTTTTACAGTTAATTTTATGAATAGTACTATGGTTTCATCATATTAAATAAAGTTATTTTAAATAATTAATAAGTTTGTCTAGGATTGCTAGCCTAGCCTGGCGGAGCTTGATATGTGAAACTAAGGCTCTTATATTACATGAGCTTATCTTTATGCTCAATGTCGGACTCAAGCTTCTTTAAGCCCGACTCGATTGAAGGTTTTAGCTATTCGATCGAATGTAGCTCATAAGCGAATCAACTCGTTTAGTTACGAACCTAGTTCTTATTGAGATGTGACTATTGTTCAGTTTATTCGTTGAAAGCCCCTACTAGACCTGGCAAAAACCGAACTGCTAGAGGAGTTAACGTATTTACTATCCAATTTGGGCCTAAGCAATATTGAGTATCATAATTGTTATGGCCCTTAAACTAATTATAATTAGTATAAAAAGTGGTCATTTTTATAGTTAGAGAGAATATAAAGTAAGTGAAACCTTAGTGGCCGGCCCGTTATGCATGTTAGGAAAAATTGTTTAAAAAACCAGCAAAGAGATACGGGATAATGCAAATTATATGAAGGTGAAGTAGTGAACCGATCGAATGTTTCTTAGGCAAAAAGACTATGATATTAATTTAAGCTAGAACATATTGACCACATTCAATTATTACAAGTTAACATCATCATGATTTTAGGAGTTCGAGGTTCTTGGTGATGGAAAACAGTTTTAGATTTGTAAAGAGGGCATCAAGGCTGGGTTCAAAATCAAAGTCTCGTTTTGGTTGGGTTCCCATACATCCAAGTTGTGCTAATTCTAACGGCCCGAAATAGTTATCTTTACAAGTCTTAACAAAATAACATAAATACTAAGAAATCTTAACAAAATAACATACACACCAATGGATAGTAAGTGCCGACAACAAATGCATCCAAATGTGCCTCAAACCACACATATATACATAACTGAAAACATTACAAGCAAGTCAACATACTTTCTGGAAGCTAATAGATCTTGCATACCAGCATCTTAAAGGAGCTTATTCGATCATCCTGGAAAATTAGACACATCAGTTCATCATTAATTGATATAACTAAGTACAATAGGAAGAAATCGAATATATAAACAGGAACTTACTTGGTTACTTGAAGAAGGTAAAGGTTTTTTTTTTCTAAGGAATTAGGGATTCCTTAAATGAGCAAGCCACTTGTTGAGAAATGGTAACTCATTTGGATCAATGCCTGAAAGATAATTACCACGATCGTTATGGAGGGTTTCAATTATTTCTTTAGTCTCGCCTAGAAGTAGGGCTGCATCCTTGACACTATCTTCCCTTTTCTCTATCGAACTTGCGTGGCATTTCATTGTTATGACTTGTGGTAAGTTGGTGAGACAAGCAGCTATTATGTCAGCGATCATTGAAGATAAGCTATAAAAAAGTTCCTTTCGGCTAACCTCTTCGTTGTTGTTGGATTGGTAGGCAAGCAGGATTGTTTCGGTTATGTGATACATTGAGTTGGCACCAATAGACCTGTGTATGTGATCATCTTTTCTGCCTTCTTTACTTTTATCTATGTTTTTAGCTGTATCCCTGAACCATTCAACAATATCTTTAGCTGTTTTCTTATCAAAAGAAGGGTCATGAACCTTGTGTCCCAACCATTTTTTGTTGAAATGAACTTCTTTCCACAAAGTTGCCGCTTCCTTTTGAAAGCTTACATTGTCATCTGTAACACTTGCAACACTGAAACTTTCTTCCACAAGTGTAACGTATCTTAGACCCTCCCACACACTTTTTAGCAAACTTTTAACTTCACTGTCTTCTTTTCCAAGAAGAGAAATACCGATAGTTGTTAGTGTTACCACCGATAAGCTCCAACAATCTTCGTATTGTACTGTTGATAGTAAAGATGGAACAAGATTTGGATCAGTGAGGTCAAACTTTGCAACTCCTTCAAAACCACTATCAGGTTTTGTTATCAGGTTTATGAGATCAGTAGGCTTCCTTTTTTCGCCCTTTTTTATCAATCGCCACACTGATTTTTCAAGGCCTTCCAAAGTTCTCTCAGCAAGCTCCATCTCATCTTCAAGATGCAACACATATGGGCGAAGATCTGTGAGCCGATCCGAGTTCTCAGTGTTTCCTCCCAATGAACAAAACTTGGCCTTAGATATTAACCACTTCAAACAACGGTAACAATACAAGACGCATATCACAAACAGGAACGGGACCAAGGATATTATATTGCAAAACACCACAACTCCCTCTTGAAATTCTATACAAAGTCTGAGAATTATCCTTTTCAAAGTCTCCGTAACCACCTCGAGTTTGCGGTGGATATGAAACGGGAGTTTTGTACTAGCACGTTTCCATTCATATAACTTGCTAGTCCAGTGGCTTTCGACTTCAAAGACCTTAAAATGCGTTGAAATGATTTTGGAGTTCACTTTAAAACTTAAGGTTGCAAAACATCTAGAAAGTGGTGCAATTGTACCAATCACTACTCCAATAAATTGTACTATGAGAATCACTATCATGGACCAACTATAATCCGAACCAAAGTCCTTGGAAAGAATGGCTGTAATAGTCCAGTACATAGTAAGAGTGTGTAAGCTAGTGACTAAAACACATATTACCCCGGAAGCAGATGTAGTACAAAAGCAAGCGGTTATGAATTGGGGGTTGCCACTCCCTGCCATGATCCAGTGATTGATCACATTCTTTTGCAGCTTCTCAACCTCTAATGATTTTCGAGGTGATGTTTGAATGTCTTTTGAAGCTCTTTCATGACGTTTTTGGTATTTGGATTCTATAACCTTTTTGGATTTTAGAATCGCTAAACATGAAGATACATGTAGTATCAACAACACAAGTAGCAAAGCCACATAAATGGAGGCTAATATGGTGTTACGATGTTTACGTACGCCCAGTGATTTGATACTATAATTTGGAGCAACATACCGAAGAATACGGACATCTTCACTGTAGGATACAACGCCTGTTTGTATTTCAATGCAAACATTCACAACCAAGGTGATTACAAGAATCCCCAAAGCTGTGATATTTGACAAAAGTTCATTGTTATCCATGGTTGCTAAACAAGGCAGTAAATTCGCCATCATGGTACACATAAAGGCCATGCTTCCGAGCTTTCCCGCTTGGTCCACATTACCAGGCATCGCGCCACTTAGATCAACCGGTAGCTTCATTGCAATAGATATTACGGACAGAAAAGCAGCATTGATTTGAAAATATCTGCACGGAAACCATAGCTTTCTGCTACGTAAACCATGTAATAAATCAGCCACCATGAAAAGGATGCAAACGAGAGATGCTACCGCAATATACATCCCAATCCATAACATAGGTGCACTGTAGTGGTTTTCCAGATCAGATCGGTATATAGACTTTACATACCCCATCAAGGAAGATGTGAGATTTTCCGAATTTTCGCTATCAGCGAGTACATCCATAATTTTAAGATAAGCATCTGTTGAGTTGTAACCCATAACTACAGAGAAAGAAACTGATGTTTTGATTTGGGTGTAGGAAGATTGATGGAGGAAAATATTGTGGGCAGATTGAGATTAGTATTGGATTCTGAGTTGAAAAAACTAGACATAGACTGTCAATTAGTTGCTGTAAGCCGCATAAAAGATAGCTAGATAGAATTAAACAAGGATGGATTTACGGACGGTAACTAAATAAAAATATGTATTACCGAAAACACATGAATCATGCTGCTGCATGAATTGATTAAAGACATAATAAATTGCAGCTGTATGAGTGTGACCGGATAAGGAGATGCATGATAACTTTTTGGGTTTTATTTTCTTTTATTATTCAATCACCTGGGCCAACTCATGAATCTTTATTTGCAATAATTATGAAAAGCAACTCTTGAAAGCTCACCCACACATAGTGCGGTCTAAAAGTGGATATTATTCGATTTTTTCAATATCAATAATGCATCTAAGACCATGGGTATGGTGGGACGGGACTTTGAAGCATGGCTCGATACGTGCCTTGAGCGGGCTCCGCTGGACTTACCCACATTGAAGACAGTATGGTGGGGCAGGGGTTTGGGGCGTGGCCAGCCCAAACCTCTATATTTTTAATTTTTAATAATGATTTAATAACTAATTTTTTTTAAAATACAAAGAAAATAAAGGCTAGTTGGGTCAAGCCAATGAAGAACTGTCATGTCTTATGGGTTGCCCCGCCTAACGCCCTGGCTGATTCCCCCGTCCAACGGGCCATGCCGAAACCCAAGCCCACCCAAGGTAATGACTTGGGCGTTTGTACCCAACCCACGCCCCAATCCCCGCCCCATATCCCATAGTCTAAAATAGGATGTTAAAATTGGTACACTTTCCGTATATATACATTTAATTAGAGAGATAGATATATAAAAAGAGAATGGGTATCAAAATCAAAATGAGAAAGGGTATCATGATGACCCCTAAAGTATACCTACCAATTAATTTATATTTATAATATACCAATTAGTAACATAAGGATGCATTGTGAGTTGTGCAATGTACATTTCTGGGTGTATCAGTTTTAGAGCATCAATTACTAACATAAGGATGCATTGTCAGTTGTACAATGTGCAGTTTAGTTTGTACTTCCTCCGTCACAACATTAAAAGTGTCATCTTTTGAATTTTCAAAGTCTTTATTTATAAACTTTGACCTTAAATAATTTTGTTTGCGTTAGATAATACTTGATCAAAGTTATATGATTTGTGTGTTTTTTTACAAGTGTTTTCATCGGGTTAATATTCATCAAGTTTTATATACCATAAAAAATATATAATTAAAGTCAAAGTTTATAAATAAAGACTTTGAAAATTTAAAATAAGACACATTTAATGGGACGGAGAGAGTATTACTTTCTTAGTCAACCTTTGATTTCCAAATCCCAACAGTTTGTCAAGTGTTTACTGTTGTACCGGGAAACAATGACCGTCAGCGGCGGAACAGTGAAATTTTGACCAAGATTACTTTCACCTAGGTTGGTGACTGTTCATTTTTTGGGTTTTGGTGGCTGCGAGAATTTGATTCTTCTTTTCCTACACATATATGTATGAACCCTAATTTTCCAACCATGATTTTTGTTGCTTTGTTGAGACACAAAATTGAATGTATTGTGTTAATAATGGTATGGTATATGCCTTATTTTGATGATTTTTTAATGTGTATTTAAAATATTTTTTATGTTTCTAGATTTATATGGAATATGGTTGACTTGATTCTTCCTAAGAGTAGCATCATCTGCCATGCTTAATGTTAAGAATTCAACACAGCAGGATCCAATTGCTTTATATGATATATATTTTGTTCAGGGTACTGTGTACAGTTCTTTGAACAACTGATAAGGCTTAGGCCAACAACAAGATATTGAGGTGTTCATTTATTTCAAGTTTTTTGGCTGTAATGTATTAATATAGTTTTTGTAGTCATATCTAACATGTTGATTCTTTTGTTAGAAAATAAAAAATTTGAGCAAGGGGGTCCAGTTTAGCTTACAGATTTTTTATTCCGCTTGCTATGTTGCAGACAAAGGTTTTGAAAATGTTGGAAGGAAGGATAAAGGCGGATCACCAAATAATTTAAAAGCTTGCACTACTGACAAGGTATATACAACTTCGCAAATTCATTTTTCAAGTTTATATATTATAATCCTTATTTCTGGAACTATTTATATCTGATTTTTTAGAGAAAATTGCTATAGGCTTGAAGCTGGTAAAGTTGAATTGACTAGCGCTCATTGGATTGAAGAAACAAGAAAATCACAAAGTCCAACAGAAGATGGACATGTTAGTATTAATGTCACTTTTTTTTTCCAATGCAACTAAGCTATATCATTTGAATCTAAGTGAATGGAATAGATTGTTACATTATAATTGTTCATCCTTTTCATCTACACTTCTTTTTAGATTTGGATATAGTTGATTGCTTATCTATATTAGTTTCTGTACAAAGGGTGGGGTCGGAGTCGCGTGGTTTACAGTTTGAATGTTGTGTGGTGATGACATCATTTTTAGTATCATTTTTTAGTGTGTCTCGCTCAGGAGTTGAGACAAACGTAGGACGAAACCATTCAACCTTGATTGTACTAGGCAGAATGTTACAAACAGGTTTCGACTTTATGTGTAACTCTTAATTTGTAAGCCCCGATTGCAACACGGCGGGGATAAAATCTAGTTTGAAATATTTAAAAAAAATAACAACAATTTTGACTGGTAATTCTATTATAAATGGATTTATACCAAATTGAAATGGAGTAAATTACAAGTTGTCTTTTATCTTTTCATCAAATTGCAGACGCTTTCCTTTTTTTCAAAAGTTTACAGGCGGTGTCCTTAATGTTCTAAAATTTTGCACGTTATGTCATTTAGACCAAACCCAGTTAGATCTTTTGGTTAAATCTGGTCATGTGCAAGGCACATAAGGTATAATAGTCTTTTTATCTTTATTGTTTTAAAAAATATCTTAAAATAAAGTAATGTATATATAACACTCAATCCATTCTCTCTCTCTAAAAGCTCCCTTTTCCCTCTCTACTTCATGTCTCTCTCTACCTGTACTACCTCTGCCATCCCGTGAACCATCATCCACCATCACCACTACATCTCAAATTTTCCTCATTATTACCAATCGTTGCACTCATACAAGAACCTAATATCTCAGAAAAGGCATATTGTTGTTTGCAGATTCAAAAGTTTGCGGCGGCGGTATAACAGTGGCCAGAATCACAGTGGCCGGTATCACAAAGGTTGATATTTTTTGGTTAAAAGAACCCAACGATCTATGATTTCCGTCAATCAGCTCTTGAACTGCCGTGAGCCAGCCACCGCTGGGGTGTGTTCAGATTCTTCTTTTTAGTCACCTCTTATCTCTAGAAATTTGAGCAACGGAACGAATCAAGTCGTCGGAAAACCAGGTATGGATGCCATAATTGTTTTTTGGGGTTTTTGATATTTTTGGTTTTGGGGAATTTTGGGGGGTTTTTTGATTTGATATTTGGGTTTGTTGAGAATGGTCAGGAGGACGAATGTGATGCAAGTAGCAGTGAATGTTTGGCGATGGTGGTGGCATCGTGGTTAGTTAAGGATGGTGATTGAGGAGTGTATTGGAGATGGAGATGTATAGGGTGGTGATTGAGGAGCGTATTGGAGATGGAGATGGAGATAGGGATGGGGTTTAAGGTGTGGTTGATGGTGGTGACGACGGCGGCGGTGGAAGGTGGTGGTGACGGCAGTGGAGGGTGGTGGTGGTGGTGATGGTGGTGAAGAATGGTGGTGATATAATAATAATAATAATAATAATAATAATAATAATAATAATAATATTTTAAATTAGTTTGTTTTATTTTTTAAATAATATTAAATAAATGGGATAAAAAGACTAAAATGGCTTTGGGTGACCAGATTAAACCAAAAAATTTAACTGGATTTGGCCTAAAGGACAGAACGTTCAAGATTTTGAAAGGTTAAGGATACCGCCTGTAAACTTTTGGAAAAAATGACAGCACCTGTAATTTGGTGTAAAGATAAAAGACAAAACTTGTAATTTACTCTTTGAAATGTACGTTTGTTTCTTATTTACGTCCTTAATATTCCCACACTTTTTTCACTTTATCTCCCTATATATACCGATATATGTATAGAAAGAGATAAAGAGGAGAGTTGTGTGAATATTAATTATCTCTCTTACTAAATTCGCTGGCTTCTAATGTGTTAAATAGCTTCAAATCTATATATAGTTCATCATCATCAATATCCGATCTTTAGTTCTCTCTTTTTTTTAAATTAATTAATTACATTAAATAGATGTTGGGATAAAGGATATAAATCAAACTAAGACTAATGTGCATATGTTATAAGATTTTAAATAAAGATAAAAAATATTGGAGCCTAATAAGTTGTAAGATTAAATTGTTACAAAGAATGTCCATTAAGTTACATTAAATAGATGTTTGCATAATGGATATAGATCAAAAGTAAACTAATGGGTTTAATATATTATAAGATTTTAGATATGCATAAAAATAAAATTATTTGGACCTAATAATCTGTAATATTAAATTTTTACAGAGAAATCAAATAAATTACATTAGATATATGTTTGGATAATAGATAACAACAACAACCATACCTAGTAAATCCCCCAAATAACAACCTAATGGTAGGGTCTATGTGAGTGTGATGTAGGCAAACCTTACCTTCATCCCTAGGGACAGAGAAGTCGCTTCAAGATAGACCCTCGACACTAGTAACAAGACATAGACACGAGCAAATAATAGACCTAAGGTTGTGGATGGGTAAAATAGTAAGGTAGAAACATATAGAGAAATCATAAGACCACAAATAGCCGTAGTTGCAGAAACATAATCACATGTAAATAGGAACTCTAAGCCCATACAAATCAATCAAATTAGGAACCCACCCCCATCCCCCCCCCCTCTTTCTCTCTCTCAAAAGTTCTTAACCTTAATCCTACTTCTCCATAGACCCCTATTATGTATCATGTCCGCAAAGAGGTGCAACTCTATCAAATCCTGACTAATCTGGTCATCCCAAGTAATTTTAGGCCTACCTCTACTCCTCCTCACCTCCACAGTCAAGGATTCCACTACTCTAACTGGCGCTGTCAACTGTCTCCTCTTGACATGTCCAAACCATCTCAACCTCCCCTCTTGTATGTTATCTGATATACTAGCCACTCCTAACGTCTCCCTAAGAACTTCATTTCTTATCCGATCCAACCTTGTATACCCACTCATCCATCTTAACATCCGCATCTCTGCTACTCCCATCTTACGCGCATGTGTCTTCTTGATGTCCCAACAGTCTGTTCCATACAACCGGGCAGGTCTAACTGCAACCCTATAGAATTTCCACTTTAATTTAGTTGGAACCTCTTGTTGCACAATACCCTAGTGGCTACTCTCCACCTACACCAACCAGCTTGGATGCGATGAACTACATCAGTATCTATCTCCCCATCACTTTGTACAAACGATCCTAGATATTTGAACTAATGGGTCCAATTTGGACCCAATAAGTTGTAAGATTATTTGTTATATGAATTTAGATATGAATAAAAATAAAATTATTTGGACCCAATAAGTTGTAAGATTATTTTTATAGATAGGGTTCAATTTTTTTTTTTTTGAGTTTGACAATTATATATATAGGAGGTGGTTCATTTCAGAAGAAATTTAATTAAGAAAAAAAAATAAATGGTACAATTGTCACACCCCAACCGATGGCGGAAACATCGGGATAAGACGAGCAAATTGTTCAAAAGCATCATAAAACTATTGTGACAATATAAATTAAATTCAAATTTCATTCAAAACTAAATTGTCAACATCAAAATAGATAAATTAATCTAGGCGTGTATCTAAGCAATCCTACTAGATTTCTTGCATCATCAGCTTTCCTGCAACGTGTATTAAATACGTAGATCAATACAAAAGTATTGGCGAGCATACAAGTTTGAAAATAAAATCTAAGTGAAAGAGTTTATTACAATCATGACGGAAGTATAATAAAGCAGAATCGCATATATATGTAGACGACTCTCACATAATAATAGCATATAATTGAATACCTTAACTAGCATGCAAAGTAACATAATCATAACAATGTCGTGAGAATACAAACTAAAACTAATAAGCATAAACAACTCAAACGTAACAAGTAGCATGTATAAACGAGGTTAATCTAACACATATAATTCACATAGCGTAATTGATAACCCGTTTGGTATTGGGCACACATTTAATCTTGTTAAAAATAAATTTTGTAATTTATACATGTTGCACCCCAAAATGCGTTAAAGTGTAAAAAGGGGTCGAGTATGCTCACATTTAGCGAAGCTTCTCTTGGAACTTTCATGATGAGTCGACGGTCGAAAGATGGAATACGGAGATCACCTCGCATGGGTAAACGAAAGTTACAAAGGTGTTGTTAAAATAAATTTTCATTTATGTTTATTTTTATACAATTACTTGAATCTGGTAAGTGTCGTTTCGTAATAAACATATATCGTTTAGCGGATTTTAACAAAAAACGGGCAGAGTTTTCTCTGTTTTTGGACGATCCCGACAATGCAAGTTGTCGATGTATTTGCCAAAATTCAACAATTTTATAACAATATATGTATGTACTTTTGTAAGGTTACCGAATACAAACGAAATAAATAATTTACGTTACGATGGTTGGAATTCAATTTTACGCTATTTAATAAAAATTACATACAATAATATAATGAATATAATGAACTCAAGACGTTAAAATTTTACCGAACATCAATCTGACCAGGTTGACCGGAGTTGACTGTTTGACCAGATTTGACTCGAGCTGAAACCGAACCGAAGCTGCCGTTTGACTAATGTTGACCCGAATCCCGAAACAAAACCCGAACACAAACTGAGCACAACCCAAACCAAACATAACCCAAACCAAAACTGAGTAAACCCAAATGTGGACCGTACCGAGTCTGACCCGAAACAAAGCCCGAGTCGCGAATATGTCCCGAACCATAGTCTGATACTTCAAGATCAAACAAAGTGGTACTGAAAGAAAACCACCATCGCCACCGCCGGAGAACGGCTTAACCGGTTGCCGGAGACGCCGACCCGTCGCCGCCGCAGACGCACCAGACCTGACCCGAAATAGACCCAAGCCAAACCATCTTGAATCCGAACATGAAGTCTGAACTGAACCTGAACCACCGCCGCCGCAGGCAACGGTCGTCGGTAAACCGGCTCAGTCGTTCCGTCTCTCTCCCTTCGATATATATATATATATATATCTCTCTATTCTCGCTGCCGTGCGCCACCACCAGCTGGTGATGGCCGGCCGGTTAATCGAGGGGTAGCGGGGGGGGGGGGTGGATTGGTGTGGTGTTTTGAGGCGGAGAAAGGAGGTGTCAGAGATATCGGGTGAAGGGGGGTGTTGGTTCGCCGGTGTGGCCGGAGAAGGAGGGAGAGGGTCGGCCGGACTTGCTTCGGCGGTCGGAGCTACGAGAGAGGGAGACAGGGGGGTGGGGGCGGCTAAATGTATGTGGATGTTGTGTGTGTGTGTGTGTTTATTTTTTAAGGTAGGGTTTAGATAGGATTAGGGTTTTTAGGTTGGTTTGTGTTGGGCTTAAAGCCCGATAGCTAGTTTCTAGGATACACGAATGGCCCGGTCAAGTTAAGAGTCCCGTGTTCGAACGCGAGTTTCGTATAAATGACGTATTAGTTCATTAGTTGTTATTATTATTATTATTATTGTTATCTTTATTGTTATTATTATAATTTGTAAAAGAATGAGTAAATAAATAATAATAACAATGATAAAATTAGACAAATAAATAATTTAGCGGTACAACACGCATTTTCTAAAATAAAATTTTACGGAAACGCGAGGCGTTACAGTCTCCCCTACTTTAGAGAATTTCGTCCCGAAATTCGTTCAAGAGGAAAGCTTTAGGAAGATGGCACTTCGAAGTATGTATGGGTATGATCGAGAATTAGGTGGTGAGTGATTAGAGTTTGTAGTTAAACATAACAGTGAAACACCGAATTTCTCATGGCACATTTCACGAGACCTTAGCAATATGGTATAAACACTTATATATAGGAAGTACCAACGGCGTATCCACCATGTTCATACCATATTACGTTCCTTGCGCTAGTCGATGCCATGTTACGTTCCGTGTCATAATCAGGTTTGTTTGCGTATTACGAGTAAGACTGATGGCGTACATAGAGTCTCAAGTATGTAAGTATAATTGTATTTAAGTATGAGAGAGTATACTGTATAAGTATGAGTATAAGTGTAAGTGTGCATATTCGCACATTCGTGTACAATATAGATGATATATTTTAGTTTAACCAAGATTAACGGATTACTGGCATGTGAATAAACAAGTCAAACCATCGTGTACCGCAATGTAGACTACCCATCATCGTCAAAACGAAGAGGGTGTAAAATAGTTTACTTAACACGACCTCAAGAATACGGGCGGGCGTCACTCCTATAACGCTACACAAGCGTTATACATGTTAAGGTGTGACTTGATCAGAGTTAACGACGAGTCTACCACATAAACATGTGAATAAACAAGTCAAACCATCGTGTACGCAATGTTGACTAGTCAATATTGTCGAAACATAGTGTAAAATAGTTTACTTAGTATGAAATAGTTTACTTAACATGACCCCAAGTCTCAAGGGCGGTGCGCTACTCCTATAGCACTACGCATAGTGCTATACATGTTAAGGTGTGGTTTTATAACGAGTTTATCACATATAATGTTCCAGTAATCCCAAATCAAGTATGATGTTTAGTATGCACCTATAGAATCGTTGTGTAGTAGATTTAGTATAAATGCGAAGTTTGTCGTGCATAAATTCGGTTTTAGTATAGTGTGACATTGAAAAAAAATGAAGGAATAAGAATTATATAGCATAAAATGTAAGATAGCATAAAAGAGAGGCTTGTTAAAATGTTGGAGTGTTTCGGTTTTAGAAACTTCGACTATTCCAAAGTGACTCGTAAATCCTTTCGAATTAGGGGGACATGATTTGGCCTAATAGGTATAATACTCTCGTCGCCAAGCGATTAATGGTACTTTACCCTTCCAGTTAGTACATGTCCCTAATTTGATCAAAAATATGAAACTTTGGCGAGATTGAAAATTGAGGAGCGGAACCAGTCATCAAGGTGTGGATGTCAATCCTGGCTTGACAATTTCATCCCCAAATTGTGGTTTATTGAACGTATCAAGATAAAATCTCGAATCGTCAATAAGGATCCACTAGATTATGAAATGAAACTTCCATCAAGATATGGATATCACTCCTGACTTGATGGTGAATTTCGTGCGAAATAACATGTAAAGCGAATTGAAACTTGTCACCAATGGCGGGAATCACCCCTGTATTGATGAGTTATTTCAATTGTGGAACAAGAATATTCTCACAAATGTGTATTGTATTTCATGTCTTAGAAAAGACATATTGTAAGTTTCAAGACCAGAAAGGGGAGGAGCATGATAGAAAGAATAACAATTTAAACAAGTATCACAAATGGTCAAGAGTATGGTACTTAAACTATAGACTAGGTCGAACATGGCAATTCTACCTAATTCCCTATAGTTATGGCTCTGATACCAATCTGTCACACCCCAACCGATGGCGGAAACATCGGGATGAGACGAGCAAATTGTTCAAAAGCATAATAACACTATTGTGACAATATAAATTAAATTCAAATTTCATTCAAGACTAAATTGTCATACAAAAATTCCATATAATAGTCAACAATTGTTTCAAAACGACATAACATCAAAATAGATAAATTAATCTAAGCGTGTATCTAAGCAATCCTACTAGATTTCTTGCATCATCAGCTTTCCTGCAATATGTATTAAATACGTAGATCAATACAAAAGTATTGGCGAGCATACAAGTTTGAAAATAAAATCTAAGTGAAAGAGTTTATTTCAATCATGACGGAAGTATAATAAAGCAGAATCGCATATATATGTAGACGACTCTCACATAATAATAGCATATAATTGAATACCTTAACTAGCATGCAAAGTAACATAATCATAACAATGTCGTGAGAATACAAACTAAAACTAATAAGCATAAACAACTCAAACGTAACAAGTAGCATGTATAAACGAGGTTAATCTAACACATATATATCACATAGCGTAATTGATAACCCGTTTGGTATTGGGCACACATTTAATCTTGTTAAAAATAAATTTTGTAATTTATACATGTTGCACCCCAAAATGCGTTAAAGTGTAAAAAGGGGTCGAGTATGCTCACATTTAGCGAAGCTTCTCTTGGAACTTTCATGATGAGTCGACGGTCGAAAGATGGAATACGGAGATCACCTCGCATGGATAAACGAAAGTTACAAAGGTGTTGTTAAAATAAATTTTCATTTATGTTTATTTTTATACAATTACTTGAATCTGGTAAGTGTCGTTTCGTAATAAACATATATCGTTTAGCGGATTTTAACAAAAAACGGGCAGAGTTTTCTCTGTTTTTGGACGATCCCGACAATGCAAGTTGTCGATGTATTTGCCAAAATTCAACAATTTTATAACAATATATGTATGTACTTTTGTAAGGTTACCGAATACAAACGAAATAAATAATTTACGTTACGATGGTTGGAATTCAATTTTACGCTATTTAATAAAAATTACATACAATAATATAATGAATATAATGAACTCAAGACGTTAATATTTTACCGAACATCGAATCTGACCAGGTTGACCGGAGTTGACTGTTTGACCAGATTTGACTCGAGCTGAAACCGAACCGAAGCTGCCGTTTGACTAATGTTGACCCGAATCCCGAAACGAAACCCGAACACAAACTGAGCACAACCCGAACCAAACATAACCCAAAACAAAACTGAGTAAACCCAAATGTGGACCGTACCGAGTCTGACCCGAAACAAAGCCCGAGTCGCGAATCTGTCCCGAACCATAGTCTGATACTTGAAGATCAAACAAAGTGGTACTGAAAGAGAACAACCATCGCCATCGCCGGAGAATGGCTTAACCGGTTGCCGGAGACGCCGACCCGTCGCCGCCGCAGACGCACCAGACCTGACCCGAAATAGACCCAAGCCAAACCATCTCGAATCCGAACATGAAGTCTGAACTGAACCTAAACCACAGCCGTCGCAGGCAACGGTCGTCGGTTAACCGGCTTAGTCGTTCCCGTCTCTCTCCCTTCGATATATATATATCTCTCTATATTCTCGCTGTCGTGCGCCACCACCAGCTGGTGGTGGCCGGCCGGTTAATCGAGGGGTAGTGGGGGGGGGATTGGTGTGGTGTTTTGAGGCGGAGAAAGGAGGTGTCAGAGATATCGGGTGAAGGGGGGTGTTGGTTCGCAGGTGTGGCCGGAGAAGGAGGGGGAGGGTCGGCCGGACTTGCTCCGACGGTCGGAGCTACGAGAGAGGGAGACAGGGGGTGGGGGCGGCTAAATGTATGTGGATGTCGTGTTTGTGTTTTATTTTATAAGGTAGGGTTTAGATAGGATTAGGGTTTTTAGGTTGGTTTGTGTTGGGCTTAAAGCCCGATAGCTAGTTACTAGGATACACGAATCGCCAGGTCAAGTTAAGAGTCCCGTGTTCGAACGCGAGTTTCGTATATATGACGTATTATTTCATTAGTTATTATTATTATAATTTTTATTATTACTATTGTTATTATTATTATAATTATTATTATTGTTATTATTATTGTTATCTTTATTGTTACTATTATTATTTGTAAAAGAATGAGTAAATAAATAATAATAACAATGATAAAATTAGACAAATAAATAATTTAGCGGTACGACACGCATTTTCTAAAATAAAATTTTACGGAAACGCGAGGCGTTACAGTCTCCCCTACTTTAGGGAATTTCGTCCCGAAATTCGTTCAAGAGGAAGGCTTTAGGAGGATGGCACTTCGAAGTATGTATGGGTATGATCGAGAATTAGGTGGTGAGTGATTAGAGTTTGTAGTTAAACTTAACAGTGAAACACCGAATTTCTCATGGCATGTTTCACGAGACCTTAGCAATATGGTATTAACACTTATATATAGGAAGTACCAGCGGCGTATCCACCATGTTCATACCGTATTACGTTCCTTGCGCTAGTCGATGCCATGTTACGTTCCGTGTCATAATCAGGTTTGTTTGCGTATTACGAGTAAGACTGATGGCGTACATAGAGTCTCAAGTATGTAAGTATAATTGTATTTAAGTATAAGAGAGTATACTGTATAAGTATGAGTATAAGTGTAAGTGTGCGTTTCGCACATTCGTGTACAATATAGATGATATATTTTAGTTTAACCAAGATTAACGGATTACTGTCATGTGAATAAACAGGTCAATCCATCGTGTACCGCAATGTAGACTATCCATCATCGTCAAAACGAAGAGGGTGTAAAATAGTTTACTTAACATGTCCTCAAGAATACGGGCGGGCGTCACTCCTATAGCGCTACACAAGCGTTATACATGTTAAGGTGTGGCTTGATCAGAGTTAATGACGAGTCTACGACATAAACATGTGAATAAACAAGTCAAACCATCGTGTACGCAATGTTGACTAGTCAATATTGTCGAAACATAGTGTAAAATAGTTTACTTAGTATGAAATAGTTTACTTAACATGACCCCAAGTCTCAAGGGCGGTGCGCTACTCCTATAGCACTACGCATAGTGCTATACATGTTAAGGTGTGGTTTTATAACGAGTTTATCACATATAATGTTCCAGTAATCCCAAATCAAGTATGATGTTTAGTATGCACCTATAGAATCGTTGTGTAGTAGATTTAGTATAAATGCGAAGTTTGTCGTGCATAAATTCGATTTTAGTATAGTGTGACATTGAAAAAAAAATGAAGGAATAAGAATTATATAGCATAAAATGTAAGATAGCATAAAAGAGAGGCTTGTTAAAATGTTGGAGTATTTCGGTTTTAGAAACTTCGACTATTCCAAAGTGACTCGTAAATCCTTTCGAATTAGGGGGACGTGATTTGGCCTAATAGGTGTAATACTCTCGTCGCCAAGCGATTAATGGTACTTTACCCTTCCAGTTAGTACATGTCCCTAATTTGATCAAAAATACGAAATTTTGGCGAGATTGAAAATTGAGGAGCGGAACCAGTCATCAAGGTGTGGATGTCAATCCTGGCTTGACAATTTCGTCCCCAAATTGTGGTTTATTGAACGTATCAAGATAAAATCTCGAATCGTCAATAAGGATCCACTAGATTATGAAATGAAAAATTCCATCAAGATATGGATATCACTCCTGACTTGATGGTGAATTTCGTGCGAAATAACATGTAAAGCGAATTGAAACTTGTCACCAATGGCGGGAATCACCCCTGTATTGATGAATTATTTCGATTGTGGAACAAGAATATTCTCACAAATGTGTATTGTATTTCATGTCTTAGAAAATACATATTGTAAGTTTCAAGTCCAGAAAGGGGAGGATCATGATAGAAAGAATAACAATTTAGACAAGTATCACAAATGGTCAAGAGTATGGTACTTAAACTATAGACTAGGTCGAACATGGCAATTCTACCTAATTCCCTATAGTTATGGCTCTGATACCAATCTGTCACACATCTACCATAGATAAATTAATCTAAGCGTGTATCTAAGCAATCCTACTAGATTTCTTGCATCATCAGCTTTCCTGCAATATGTATTAAATACGTAGATCAATACAAAAGTATTGGTGAGCATACAAGTTTGAAAATAAAAACTAAGTGAAAGAGTTTATTTCAATAATGACGGAAGTATAATAAAGCTGAATCACATATATATGTAGACGACTCTCACATATTAATAGCATATAATTGAATACCTTAACTAGCATGCAAAGTAACATAATCATAACAATGTCGTGAGAATACAAATTAAAACTAATAAGCTTAAACAACTCAAACGTAACAGGTAGCATGTATAAACGAGGTTAATCTAACGCATATAATTCACATAGCGTAATTGATAACCCGTTTGGTATTGGGCACACATTTAATCTTGTTAAAAATAATTTTTGTAATTTATACATGTTGCACCCCAAAATGCGTTAAAGTGTAAAAAAGGGTCGAGTATGCTCACATTTAGCGAAGCTTCTCTTGGAACTTTCATGATGAGTCGACGGTTGAAAGATGGAATACGGAGATCACCTCGCATGGGTAAACGAAAGTTACAAAGGTGTTGTTAAAATAAATTTTCATTTATGTTTATTTTTATACAATTACTTGAATCTGGTAAGTGTCGTTTCGTAATAAACATATATCGTTTAGCGGATTTTAACAAAAAACGGGCAGAGTTTTCGCTGTTTTTGGACGATCCCGACAATGCATGTTGTCGATGTATTTGCCAAAATTCAACAATTTTATAACAATATATGTATGTACTTTTGTAAGGTTACCGAATACAAACGAAATAAATAATTTACGTTACGATGGTTGGAATTCAATTTTATGCTAAGTAATAAAAATTACATACTATAATATAATCAATATAATGAACTCAAGACGTTAAAGTTTTACCGAACATCGAATCTGACCAGGTTGACCGGAGTGGACTGTTTAACCAGATTTGACTCGAGCTGAAACCGAACCAAAGCTGCCGTTTGACTAACGTTGACCCGAATCCCGAAACAAAACCCGAACACAAACTGAGCACAACCCGAACCAAACATAACCCAAACCCAAACTGAGTAAACCCAAATATGGACCGTACCGAGTCTGACCCGAAACAAAGCCCGAGTCGCGAATCTGTCCCGAACCATAGTCTGATACTTCAAGATCAAACAAAGTGGTACTGAAAGAGAACCACCATCACCACCGCCGGAGAACGGCTTAACCGGTTGCCGGAGACGCCGACCCGTCGCCGCCGCAGACGCACCAGACCTGACCCGAAATAGACCAAGCCAAACCATCTCGAATCCGAACATGAAGTCTGATCGGAACCTGAACTACCGCCACCACAGGCAACGGTCGTCGGTTAACCGGCTCAGTCATTCCTGTCTCTCTCCCTTCGATATATATATATATCTCTCTCTATTCTCGCTGCCGTGCGCCACCACCAGCTGGTGGTGGCCGGCCGGTTAATCGAAGTGTAGCGGGGGAGATTGGTGTGGTGTTTTGAGGCGGAGAAAGGAGGTGTCAGAGATATCGGGTGAAGGGGGTGTTGGTTCGCAGGTGTGGTCGGAGAAGGAGGGGGAGGGTCGGCCGGAATTTCTCCGGCGGTCGGAGCTACGAGAGAGGGAGACAGGGGGGTGGGGGCGGCTAAATGTACGTGGATGTTGTGTGTGTGTGTTTATTTTATAAGGTAGGGTTTAGATAGGATTAGGGTTTTTAGGTTGGTTTGTGTTGGACTTAAAGCCCGATAGCTAGTTTCTAGGATACACGAATGGCCCGGTCAAGTTAAAAGTCCCGTGTTCGAACGCGAGTTTCATATAAATGACGTATTATTTCATTAGTTATTATTATTATTATTATTATTATTATTATTATTATTATTATTATTATTGTTATCTTTATTGTTATCTTTATTTTTACTATTATTATTTGTAAAAGAATGAGTAAATAAATAATAATAACAATGATAAAATTAGACAAATAAATAATTTAGCGGTACGACACGCATTTTCTAAAATAAAATTTTACGGAAACGCGAGGCGTTATAGTCTCCCCTACTTTAGGGAATTTCGTCCCGAAATTCGTTCAAGAGGAAGGCTTTAGGAGGATGGCACTTCGAAGTATGTATGGGTATGATCGAGAATTAGGTGGTGAGTGATTAGAGTTTGTAGTTAAACTTAACAGTGAAACACCGAATTTCTCATGGCATGTTTCACGAGACCTTAGCAATATGGTATTAACACTTATATATAGGAAGTACCAGCGGCGTATCCACCATGTTCATACCATATTACGTTCTTTGCGCTAGTCGATGCCATGTTACGTTCCGTGTCATAATCAGGTTTGTTTGCGTTATCACACCCCGACCCGCAGCGAAAATAAGAGTCGGGGCATAATTGGGTTATCACCAAAGCACATGACATTTACTATTATGTTTCATAATTAAATGAAGTCAAAGTTACATTTCTCAAACATCCAAACATGTTCATTCATTACAAAGGAAAATAACCAAACATAATAATCCAAATACTAAATCGTTTTATTTCTTCTAGTCCAGGTCCTATGTGTTCCTAGCTACTGCTGGTTCACCTGTATCATGTGTAAAATGGGAGGTTTTTGGGTCAACATAAGTTGGCGAGTGAACCTTATAGATAAACATTTGATAATGATTTTCTGGTTAGTTTATCAATAAAATATTGTGCATAATCATAAAAGAGCACATGTATGAATCAAACATTGGCAAACATCAATTAACAATCGATAGCATACATGAACATACCAACATCATATAACAATTAACATAATTGAACTGTGCGATCAAGGCTCAATCGAACGGAGCCGATCGTATTGCATGAACTGGAAATGTAAATTGAACTGTGCGCTCAAGGCTCAATCAAACGGAGCCGAACGTATTGCATGAACTGGAAATGTAAATTGAACTGTGCACTCAAGGCTCAATCAAACGGAGCCGAGCGTATTGCATGTATTGAAATGTAAAATGAAATGACTGATCAAGGCTCAATCAAACGAAGCCGATCGTGCGGGCACGCCCTGATCAACCGCATAATAAAATGGGGATCAAACTCAACCTCGATGGATGGGGAGCTACGGCCTCGGCAATTGCATGTACTGAAATAATAACTTGCATCTAATAATGACTACTTAACAGCAACAAACTAATACACATGTCATGTTATGATGTATGCACAATAATTTCATTATAATGTGTAAATAAGCGAAGACACATGATACACCCCAAAATCGTGATTAAAACGGGGAATTTGAAAGGTTCACTCACATTGGGTGCGTTGGATTTGAGATGGTGAGATGCGCACGATTTAGACGAGCGAGTCGACGAGGAATACTAACCTAAATAATAATGGAAAGATATAATAAATGGATAGATTTTATTAAGGATTTTAATGGGATTTTTAGATATATTTTTGTGAGTTTATGGCTATTTTCTATCTTTAAAAATGTTATTTTTAAGTATTTTTAATTGATTTTTAAATTAAAATAAACAAATAAATATTTAAAAAAATTATATTTTTTTTACTGTTTGACCGTTGACCGTTGACCGGTTCGGTCAGCGGTAAATGTTTGCGCCAAGCGGGATTCGAACCGGTGACCTTCCGTTCACGCGCACGTAGCTCTACCAGCTGAGCTACGTGACTAACCCGTTAGAAACCCTGTTTTAATTATATTTATATACTTATTCGAATTTACCGAAAATTCCTTTATTTTGCAAAACGTTTTAATCTCATGGACCGGTGCTTGTGACGGGACTCGATCGCGCGACGTGAAGTTTATTTTGCACACAGTCCACCGCTGGACTGTGTGTCTAACCCGGTTATATTCTTGATTTATATTATACTTAACAACTACCCGCCCTAACCCGGTTAGTTCATGAATAAAAAGAAATGTTATTACGTAAAGCGTGTGTGTAGTAAGGATCGAACCCGGGACTTGTATATAAACTTTGCACACAGTCCACCGCTGGACTGTGTGTCTAACCCGTTTATTATTCGAATTTTAATTACTCTTATCCCGTTTTTAAGTTCGTCTTCTTCATTACAATTACCGACTTTACTCAATCATCTGGTTCATGATTTAACTAATTACTAAACATGACGACTAGCTTGAATGTACAAAACCGACAGTTTGGGGAAAGAATATACCGGACAGGTTGTCTTCTTTAGGGAGTCCGGCGAGAACAGACAACTCTGTTTTTGAACCTTCGGCTGAGAGGGTCTAACAACAGAATTAAGGAATTAGATTTGAAATTGAACTAGAGTACATGGATTATTAGTACGATTTAATGTGTTTACCGTTAACTAGCGAGTTTCCGGCAATTCCAGAATTTCTCCGGCGAACCCAGAAAATCCAGCAAAGTCTTCTGTGACTGATTTTGAGTGATGGATTAATGTTAGTAGAGTCCTAACAATAGATTGAAACCGCAAAGGAGGAAAATCTTACCGGTTTGTGTTGAACACGGTTTTCCGGTGAGTTCTGCAGAGAATTCCGGCGAACAGTTTTTGGTGCTCAAATGACTTGAAAACGCGACGAAAAGGAAATGGAGTGTTGTTGTGACAGTTCTGAATCGCACAAATGATTGGAACTTGAATTATTCGGAGTTTGATAACTTTTCGGTTTCAAAAACCGAAACTTTAAGTTCATTCAATTTGGACTTAATTAGAAACCGACATTCATCGGTTATAAGCTAGTTAAACGAACTTGAACTGATTTGGCGATTCGGTTTACCGATTTCCGTTATTCAGATATCATTAACTGTTAATTCGAGTTTGCGTATAAAACCCAATTGTTTTCCTAAGATTAACAGAAAACACTTGGTGGCGGAGTGGTTTGGGGACGGAATGATAAGTTGTTGGATTGCTTCAGCTGACCCGGGTTCGAGTCCGGTCAGCTACAATGTTTTTTTATTTATTTTATTTTAACTTTTTATCAAATATAATTTTTATGGTTTAGTTTATTTATTAATTATGTAATGTTTAAACCCAAAAATAATCATAATTAATTAATGAAATTCCATAACTTGGTACAAGATTACAAAACGGAGCGGGTTTTGGAGACCCGATTTTTACAAATGTTACAGTATCCCCTACTTTTAGGAATTTCGTCCCGAAATTTAAACAATTGAAGTAGTAGGGAAAAGATGAGGGTATTTTTCACGCATTGAGTCTTCACGTTCCCAAGTAAACTCAGGTCCCCGTTTCGACTCCCAGCGTACCCTAACAATAGGAATGCGACTTCGTCGTAGACGCTTTTCTCCATAGTCCATAATCTCCACTGGTCTTTCAATAAAATGCATGGATTCATCAATCTGAATATCCTCCAGTGGAATATGAAGATTCTCATCAGCGAGGCACTTCTTCAAGTTCGACACGTGGAATGTGGGATGAATCTTGTCGAGTTCTTCCGGTAGGTCAAGCTTGTATGCTACAGGACCTACTCTTTCGAGTATTTTGAAAGGTCCTACGTAACGTGGTGCGAGCTTTCCCTTTTGACCAAAACGAACTACTCCCTTCCACGGTGATACTTTTAAAAGCACATGATCACCAACACTAAACTCCAAGGGCTTCCGTCGTTTATCTGCGTAACTCTTTTGACGACTTTGAGCCGCTAGAAGATTGTTTCGGATTTGATGAATCTTATCTATGGTTTCTTGGATCAATTCTGGACCAGTAATTTGTGCTTCCCCAATTTCGTGCCAACAAACAGGAGATCGGCACTTCCGACCATATAAAGCTTCAAAAGGTGCCATGCCGATGCTAGAATGATAACTGTTGTTGTACGAAAATTCGACTAACGGTAGGTGGGCGTCCCAATTTCCCTTGAAGTCTATGACACATGCTCTAAGCATGTCCTCAAGGGTTTGAATGATGCGCTCAGACTGTCCATCAGTTTGAGGATGATAGGCGGTACTGAGATCTAGTCGAGTGCCCATAGCGGATTGTACTGTTTGCCATGTTCGTGAGGTGAAACGGCCATCACGATCAGAAATAATACTTAATGGAACTCCATTTCGGCTGACGATTTCGTTGATATAAATACGAGCAAGCTTTTCGTTCTTGAAATCTTCTCGGATAGGAATAAAGTGAGCTGATTTTGTAAGTCGGTCTATAATCACCCATATAGTGTCATACCCACTAGAAGTGCGAGGTAACCCGGTAATGAAATCCATGGTTATATTTTCCCACTTCCAAACAGGTATTTCTGGTTGGACTAGAAGTCCTGAGGGTCTTTGGTGTTCAACCTTTACTTTAGAACAAGTGAGACACTTGGAAACAAAAACGGCAATATCTTTCTTCATTCCAGGCCACCAATAGGTGTACCGTAGGTCTTGATACATCTTATCGGCTCCTGGGTGTATAGAATATCGCGTCTTATGAGCTTCATGCATGAGTGTTTCACGAAGATTGATGTGGTTAGGAATCCATATACGATCCAGGTAATACAAAATACCATCCGCTTTAGTTTCAAGTTTTAGCTCGGCTCCACAGGACATCTCTTTTTGTACATCTTCCTCTGTTATTGAAACGTGTTGAGCTTCTCGAATTTGATCCTTAACATTGGTTATAATTTGCGAACATAGAAGATGAATGGAGTTCGCATAACCCTTTCGACTAAGTGCATCAGCCACCACATTTGCTTTACCAGGGTGGTATCTGATTTCACAGTCGTAATCATTTAGGAGTTCGACCCATCTTCGTTGCCTCATATTTAACTCTTTCTGATTAAAGATATGTTGAAGACTCTTGTGGTCAGTGTAGATTTCACACTTCGTACCATGGAGATAATGTCTCCATATCTTAAGAGCAAATACAACAGCTCCAAGTTCAAGGTCATGAGTGGTGTAGTTCTTTTCGTGTGTCTTGAGTTGCCTTGAGGCATAAGCTATGACTTTTCCTCTTTGCATGAGAACGCAACCTAATCCTTGCCCTGACGAGTCGCAATAGACTACAAAATCATCACAACCTTCAGGAAGTGTGAGGATTGGTGCATCACAAAGTTTTTGCTTGAGAGTTTGAAAGGCTTCTTCTTGCTTGGGTCCCCATACAAATGGTTTCCCTTTATGGGTTAAAGCCGTGAGTGGCACAGCAATGTGAGAGAAGTTTGAAATGAACCGACGATAATAGCCAGCTAGTCCAAGAAAAGACCTTACTTCAGTTGGTGTTCGTGGAGCTTGCCATTCTTGAACTGCTTTGATCTTTGATAGGTCCACATGTATTCCTTTGTCATTGACTACATGCCCGAGAAATTGCACCTCTTTTAACCAGAATTCACATTTAGAGAACTTGGCATAAAGCTTTTCCTTTTCTAGAAGTGCAAGAACAAGTCGCAGATGACGCTCATGATCAGCTTTAGATTTTGAATAGATAAGAATATCGTCGATGAATACAATAACAAATCGATCAAGGTAAGGTTTGCAGACTCTATTCATTAGGTCCATGAAAACAGCTGGTGCGTTGGTTAATCCAAACGGCATAACCATGAATTCATAGTGACCATATCGAGTTCGAAAAGCAGTTTTAGGGACGTCTTCTTCATGCACTCTAAGCTGATGATAGCCAGATCGAAGGTCGATTTTCGAAAAACAACTGGCACCTTGTAGTTGGTCAAGAAGGTCATCTATGCGAGGTAAAGGATATCGATTTTTGATAGTTAACTTGTTGAGCTCTCTGTAGTCGATGCACATGCGAAAAGATCCATCCTTCTTCTTTACAAAAAGTACAGGTGCACCCCAAGGCGATGAGCTGGGGCGTATAAATCCCTTGTCAGTCAACTCTTGCAATTGACTGGCTAGCTCTTGCATTTCAGAGGGGGCTAACCTATATGGAGATTTTGCCAATGGTGTAGCACCAGTATAAGATCGATACGGAATTCGACATCTCTGATTGGAGGAAGTCCTGAAATGTCTGTAACATCCGTCAAAAACAGATTTACCAAACCCGCTCCGTTTATCAACCGAACAGTCAGTCAAATTTTTCGTTGCGAATTAAATGCCCAAAATAATTTTAAACGATCCGTAATCAATTATTATGCGGGGATATATATTTAGTTTTTGAAAAACTGATAAAAATAACAAAATAAAAATGTTTTAATCATGCCGGGTTTCGAACTCGGGTCTATACCGGTTCAACCAAACGCTTAACTCACACACCATAAACCACTCCGCCACTTTGATTTTCTGTTAAGTGAATGGATTTATTAAATCAAATAATGATGTGCGGAATTCAAACTCGGTCAACTTGCGCCCAAACAGCAGTCGTCGGAAATCCCGACGACTTCGCCCATAAATTACGCTTTCGCTCAATTTAATCAATCAATTAACTCTAGCGACAGCTATAGCCAACGTCTGAAACCGCGTCATCAGCCAAATCGCCGGAGAACGGTTGACTTCGAATTAAGACCGAATTCAGACCCCATTCATCTCGTTACTACCCTATAAATACACCCACAACTCGCCAGAAGTCTTTCACACTCAAATCGCACCCTTTCTCGGCGAAAAATCACTCGCCGGAAATACTTGATACTTCGCCGGAAAACCGTATCAGTAATCTCTGAGCTTACTGAACCCCCTAAACCTTCACCGAAGTCACCCACAACCTTTGTAACCTTTCGGAAGACTCTCTGCTGCAAGAGACTTGTCGCCGGAAAAAGGGTTCTGTCGCCGGAGTTCTGCCGGAAAACAGAGTAAAACCAGTCGGTACATCTCACGCTTAATTCATTCCCTTTTTACTTTTATCTCATTTGTAATTGATCATTAAACGTTAAAGAAACTTGAATCAACATTCGAGTCCGTCAGTCGTCACTTCCGGCGAAAACCAGTGAAGAAGACGACGTTACGGTAATGGTTAAGTATAATAAAATCCAGATAATTACCGGGTTAGACACACAGTCCAGCGGTGGACTGTGTGCACTTTTAAAGCTAAGGTCACGAGTTCGAGTATTGTCCCTCACACGCCGCCTTGATAAAAATCCTTTTTTTCGCAAAACTGAACCGGAGTGTTTCCGGTATATGTTAAGTATATTGATAACTGACTTTATAATCAAGTGCGACACACAGTCCAGCGGTGGAGTGTGTGTCCGCTAACCCACAGGTCCCGGGTTCGAGACCTGTGGAGCGCACCGTTTCGCCGGATTTAATCCATTTTTAAATAAAGGGATTTCTGTTTAAATTCTAATTAAGGTATATATATAATTAAAATCGGATATATGACGGGTTAGACACGTAGCTCAGTTGGTAGAGCTGCGTGCACGCGTACGGGAGGTCTCGGTTCGAGCCTCACCCGGCGCACAACAATATGCCTATGAACCGGTCAACGCTGGTCAAAGTCAACGGGTCAAAGTCAACTGTAGCAAAAATAAAATATTTTTTTATTATTTTTATTTAATTATTTTAATTAAAAATCAATTATAAATACTTAAAAATAACATTTTTAAAGTTAGAAAATAGCCTTAAACTCACAAAAATACACCCAACAATCCTACTAAAATAGATTCATAAAACCCGTTTACTTACCAAACCGTAATGCGATTTATCTAGGTTTAATCTCACTTGTGGTTAAAACCACTTCGCGTGCAATCAACGTCATCAACCGAACGCACCCAATGTGAGTGGATTCTTACAAACTCCCTTTTTATTCATGTTTTGGGGTGTATCATGTGTCGCTTCAACTATTTCTCTTATGCAAATTCGTGCTATACCATTATATGAACTAAATTAGAATGTAACTATTGGTTGGTTGTGATGTATTACATATTGTCAAAGTTGTATGCAAATTATTTAGGCCCATCAGTTCCTCGTGGGAGACGAGAACAACGCGTGCCTTAAAACTCATTTATTAGGCCCATCAGTTCCTCGTGTGAGACGAGAACAACGCGCGCCTTAAAACTCATACATTAGGCCCATCAGTTCGTAAGAACAACGCGTGCCTCAAAACTCATTCATTAGGCCCATCAGTTCTCGTCGGGAAACGAGTCGAACAACGCGTGCCTCAAAACAATCATTTGGTGTTTGTATGTTCAATATTCAATATTATGTGTTGTGTGAATAAATTTACATCTACATTTACTCATATGAGGTATGCACATTATTTATAACCAATTGGATAAACTCGTTCAAATGTTTTTCCATAGGATTCACTCGCCAACATTATGTTGATCCAAAAACCTTTTTACACATGATACAGGTGGACAGGTTGAAGCAAGGAAAACATAGGATATGCCTTAGAAGAGGACCAAGAAGCTTAGTCTGATAGTTAGAATATGTTGTATAATTTATTTCCATTAAATTGTATTAACGAATATGAAACATATAATAAATGTCATGAGCTTTGATGATAACCCAATTATGCCCCGATCACCTTTTCCGCTGCGGGTCGGGGTGTGACAGATTGGTATCAGAGCCATGACTATAGGGATATAGGATAGGTTATTAGACCCTTAGAGCCTATACTATAGTCTGCCTAAATTTTAATTGATTAGGTGGTTACATACAAACTTGTGATATTTATTTGTTTCATATTTGTTTACATTTCAGTCAAACATACATGCTCATTCATTATACATATATACATATGTCGATGTTCATGTATTCAATTTATTTTCATACTCTCAGTATCCAAAGATTTTATGCAATTTTCAAATCTCATCAAAGTAAGTTCTGCGACGTGCATGTAGTAACTGGAAGGGTACAAGTACCGGTAGTCGGAACGTCCTGTCTAGGTTGGCATTCGTATAAATCCAAAATAACGGACCAGTTTGCCTACCTGGGGACTAACGATGAGAGTACGACGGACCTATTAGGCCAAAGCATGCCACACCAAACGTCGTTCGAACTAACCTCACTTTGAGATGTCACCGTGTCTACACCTGGACACATTCCGAACATCACACGTTGTATACATATCTCTCGATTTTCTCCGGGTTTTGTGAACGCAACCAGGCAGAAACCGTGCGAACCATATGAAAAACCGGTATTCATGGGGCCCACATGATTACACAGGTAAAGTATGGCGGCATGAAGGGCCTAACAGCAAGCAAAACCCAAGACATCCTATGGATGTAGTAGATTTATTTTTCTATATTTATTTTATGAACGTTCAATCCCAAACTCGACCCACGATCCCAAAGGCATCCAACTCATACTCTTGACATGTATTCCTTGTAGATGTCTTCTAGCCTCGCTCGTAGGAAATTGAGAGCAGGAAAAGCCCGTGAACGCATGGCTACCCAAATCGCTCAGCAAATGGCGACCGTAATACCCAACATCGTAGTTCAAGTTCAACAAGCCCTTGCCGCTAATTCCGTTAACCCAACCCAACAAGAAGATCAAAACACTATCAATCCTTCAGTCACTAAATGCACCTACAAACATTTCAAATCCTGCGATCCTCCAAAATACGAAGGTACTGAAGGTGTCACCGCTCTCCTCCATTGGTTCGAAGAAATGGAGAACACTTTTCTAAATTGCGATTGCCCCGATGATCGCAAAGTGCGTTATGCTACCGGTCGCTTACTTGGAACGGCACTCACATGGTGGAATACAGAAAAGACCAAACGTGGTGTTGAAGAAACTATGACCTTGACTTGGGAAGAGTTGAAGGGAATCATGACAAGACGGTTTTGCCCAAGAAGTGAAATCAAGAAATTGGAGGATGAGTTTCATGCTTTAAAACAAAAGGAAGGCGACCACACCACATACAACAAGAGATTCCTTGAGTTAAATCAAATGGTTCCCAATTTGTTTACTCCCCTCTACCGTTTGATCGAGCACTACATTCGTGGTCTCCCATCAAAGATTCAAGACTCTGTAATAAGTACCTCGCCTGCAACTTTGGAAGCAGCAATGGAGCTAGCCACCGCGCTCACTGAGAACCGAATACGAAACAAAGATTTCAAAGAGGAAAAGAAGAAGGATAAAACCGAAACCTCAAACCACACCCGAACCGAATCCTTTACACCACCTACCTCTAAGAGAAAACGTGATGGGCAAATCTTCGCCGTCACCCAACGTAACCAACCAGCTTCACAAGTTGTACCTCCTCAAACTATCCCAAACGCTCAAGTAGCACCCAACTCAACTTACCCAAACAAGAAACCTTACATTGGACCTCACCCTCAATGCAACACCTGTTTCTATCACCATCCATCTACCTTACCCTGTCGACTATGTGCGAATTGTGGACGCTACGGTCATTTGAGCAGCGTTTGCCGCACCCCTCAAAACCAAACCTCAACCCCTACTCAACCCATGATCCAAACATATCAACAACCTCAATACCCCATGTACCCATATGTTCGAGCTTGTTTCAATTGTGGCGACCCTACCCATTTTAGAAACACGTGCCCTCGTTTGGTTAACATCATAAATGCCCAAGCTCAAGCAAACCCAGTTAACCAAGCAAACCAAGCAAACCCAGCTCCACCACCAGCAAGAGGAAGAGTTTATAACATCAATGCCAATCCTGTTGAAGATGTTAACGGACCGAACCAACCACTTAACTAGCCTTCTCTCACCAAGAATCAAGATTCAAACTCCAATCACTTAGTTTTATGGTTTTCTTTATATCTCGATTTTCACGTATCTCAATTGGAATTTTATCCAAGAAATTTTAATGCAAATTACTAATTCAGTTTGTTTTATACTCATTGATTTAATATTCATATCATCATATTTCACGGCATATCTCAGTTTCATCATTTAAAGAAGTTGAGTTGTGTCTCACTTCTACATAGACTAACCTCTCCATCATATTAAACGAGAGAGGTTTTGTCAAACACGGATACTATCAGAATTAAGACTCAAGCGCTGGTTGTTGTTTATGTTGTAGAGTCGCATAGAACTAATCATAACTTGCGGATAAAGTCAATGAGAAATTGACAAGAATATGGTGGATACGCCGCTGGTACTTCCTATATATAAGTATTCTTGTCAAATGATCGGAGGCATTATCAGGCGGTTATGAGAGGTTCCATGCATAGGTTGTTTGTTGTGATTAAGTTATTCATTTTCAATACATGCAATAAGCTCGGCTCCGTTTGATTGAGCCTTGAGCACACATACAATTTCATTCTCAATACATACAATACGATCGACTCCGTTTGATTGAGCCTTGATCGCACAGATATATTTCATTTCAGTATTTTTATGTTTGATGTATTGGTTGTAGAGTTATAGGACTAATCATAATTCACTGATAAAACCAATGAAAATTTGACAAAAATATGGTGGATACGCCGCTGGTACTTCCTATATATAAGTATTCTTGCCAAAGGATCAGAGGCATTATCAGGCGGTTATGAGATGTTCCATGTAGGATTTAGCATTGCCTTGGTTGAAATTGTGTTACATATATATATCATCTCACTATTTAAAGAAATTGGAATGTGATCCATTTCTACATAGACTAACCTCTCCATCATAACAAACGAGAGAGGAACTGTCACCATCCAAACATATATACTATCATAATGTGGATTCAATTATTTGTTGTTGTGTTTACTTGTGTAGATTATAGTATTGGAAGTTTTGCCTTAGGATATAACCATACTTTTCCAAACATATCTAAACCCTTATGCATGATATCATTTTAGCGAATCATTCCTGCTTAACAATACTTATACAGTAGGCAACAAAAAGCGATTCCTGTATTAGGATACTTAACCTTTACAAGGAACGTTACCGCCTCAAACAAAAACCTAAACCCTAATTTTCTTCTAAAAATGTAACCGGCAAACTCAACACCATCATTCTTTTAGTCAATTATATCCCTAATTAAATTTCGGGACGAAATTTCTAAAAAGCAGGGGATACTGTAACATCCGTCAAAAACGGATTTACCAAACCCGCTCCGTTTATCAACCGAACAGTCAGTCAAATTTTTCGTTGCGAATTAAATGCCCAAAATAATTTTAAACGATCCGTAATCAATTATTATGCGGGGATATATATTTAGTTTTTGAAAAACTGATAAAAATAACAAAATAAAAATGTTTTAATCATGTCGGGTTTCGAACTCGGGTCTATACCGGTTCAACCAAACGCTTAACTCACACACCATAAACCACTCCGCCACTTTGATTTTCTGTTAAGTGAATGGATTTATTAAATCAAATAATGATGTGCGGAATTCAAACTCGGTCAACTTGCGCCCAAACAGCAGTCATCGGAAATCCCGACGACTTCGCCCATAAATTACGCTTTCGCTCAATTTAATCAATCAATTAACTCTAGCGACAGCTATAGCCAACGTCTGAAACCGCGTCATCAGCCAAATCGCCGGAGAACGGTTGACTTCGAATTAAGACCGAATTCAGACCCCATTCATCTCGTTACTACCCTATAAATACACCCACAACTCGCCAGAAGTCTTTCACACTCAAATCGCACCCTTTCTCGGCGAAAAATCACTCGCCGGAAATACTTGATACTTCGCCGGAAAACCGTATCAGTAATCTCTGAGCTTACTGAACCCCCTAAACCTTCACCGAAGTCACCCACAACCTTTGTAACCTTTCGGAAGACTCTCTGCTGCAAGAGACTTGTCGCCGGAAAAAGGGTTCTGTCGCCGGAGTTCTGCCGGAAAACAGAGTAAAACCAGTCGGTACATCTCACGCTTAATTCATTCCCTTTTTACTTTTATCTCATTTGTAATTGATCATTAAACGTTAAAGAAACTTGAATCAACATTCGAGTCCGTCAGTCGTCACTTCCGGCGAAAACCAGTGAAGAAGACGACGTTACGGTAATGGTTAAGTATAACTAAAATCCAGATAATTACCGGGTTAGACACACAGTCCAGCGGTGGACTGTGTGCACTTTTAAAGCTAAGGTCACGAGTTCGAGTATTGTCCCTCACACGCCGCCTTGATAAAAATCCTTTTTTTCGCAAAACTGAACCGGAGTGTTTCCGGTATATGTTAAGTATATTGATAACTGACTTTATAATCAAGTGCGACACACAGTCCAGCGGTGGAGTGTGTGTCCGCTAACCCACAGGTCCCGGGTTCGAGACCTGTGGAGCGCACCGTTTCGCCGGATTTAATCCATTTTTAAATAAAGGGATTTCTGTTTAAATTCTAATTAAGGTATATATATAATTAAAATCGGATATATGACGGGTTAGACACGTAGCTCAGTTGGTAGAGCTGCGTGCACGCGTACGGGAGGTCTCGGGTTCGAGCCTCACCCGGCGCACAACAATATGCCTATGAACCGGTCAACGCTGGTCAAAGTCAACGGGTCAAAGTCAACTGTAGCAAAAATAAAATATTTTTTTATTATTTTTATTTAATTATTTTAATTAAAAATCAATTATAAATACTTAAAAATAACATTTTTAAAGTTAGAAAATAGCCTTAAACTCACAAAAATACACCCAACAATCCTACTAAAATAGATTCATAAAACCCGTTTACTTACCAAACCGTAATGCGATTTATCTAGGTTTAATCTCACTTGTGGTTAAAACCACTTCGCGTGCAATCAACGTCATCAACCGAACGCACCCAATGTGAGTGGATTCTTACAAACTCCCTTTTTATTCATGTTTTGGGGTGTATCATGTGTCGCTTCAACTATTTCTCTTATGCAAATTCGTGCTATACCATTATATGAACTAAATTAGAATGTAACTATTGGTTGGTTGTGATGTATTACATATTGTCAAAGTTGTATGCAAATTATTTAGGCCCATCAGTTCCTCGTGGGAGACGAGAACAACGCGTGCCTTAAAACTCATTTATTAGGCCCATCAGTTCCTCGTGTGAGACGAGAACAACGCGCGCCTTAAAACTCATACATTAGGCCCATCAGTTCGTAAGAACAACGCGTGCCTCAAAACTCATTCATTAGGCCCATCAGTTCCTCGTGGGAAACGAGTCGAACAACGCGTGCCTCAAAACAATCATTTGGTGTTTGTATGTTCAATATTCAATATTATGTGTTGTGTGAATAAATTTACATCTACATTTACTCATATGAGGTATGCACATTATTTATAACCAATTGGATAAACTCGTTCAAATGTTTTTCCATAGGATTCACTCGCCAACATTATGTTGATCCAAAAACCTTTTTACACATGATACAGGTGGACAGGTTGAAGCAAGGAAAACATAGGATATGCCTTAGAAGAGGACCAAGAAGCTTAGTCTGATAGTTAGAATATGTTGTATAATTTATTTCCATTAAATTGTATTAATGAATATGAAACATATAATAAATGTCATGAGCTTTGATGATAACCCAATTATGCCCCGATCACCTTTTCCGCTGCGGGTCGGGGTGTGACAATGTCGTCAGGAAAAACTTGTGGAAAATCTTTTACAACAGGAATATCTTCAAGTTTCTTCTCTGCGGTCCCCTTCTTGATGATATGGGCTAAAAACGCGACATAATTCTTGCGAAGGTATTTTTGAGCTTGAAGACAAGACATTAAGTTGAGCCCTTTCGACGAGGTTTCTCCAATGATTCGAAGAGTCTGACCGTTTGAAAGAGGAATACGAATAAATTTCTCACGACATACAACTTCCGCATGATGTTGACTGAGCCAATCCATTCCGATTATGATGTCGAAACTTCCCAGCTTCATAGGAATAAGATCGACTGAGAAATCGTGGTCGTCTAGGGTGAGCGTACAGTCGCGTAAAATAGAGTCTAACGAAACTGGTTTTCCGTCCGCAACTTCCACCGTTATGGATTCCGCGAGCTTATCCCGATTTTTGCTTAAGATAGGTTCAAATTCTAATGACACGAAACTTCTATCCGCACCAGTATCAAATAACATAGAGGCGTATCTACCATTTATAAGAAACGTACCGTTGACCACATTGCCGTCAGCTCTGGCCTGGTTTGCGTTAATATTGAAAGCCCTTCCTCTAGCAGGTGGAGGAGCTTGGTTCGCTTGATTCACAGGATTGGCTTGGGCCTGAGCATGAATAATATTAACCAGCCTTGGACATGTGTTCCTGAAATGACTTGGGTCGCCGCAGTTGAAACAAGCCCGCATAGGTTGGCCCATAGGGTAATTGGGTTGATAGAATGTTTGGGCTAAATGTTGAGTGGGTGGGTATGGTAGTTGTTGTTGGGCTTGACCCATTAATTGTTGGTGGGTTTGGGTTATAGGCTGGTGGCGGTTTGTTCGTTGGAGCGTGCGGCAGTTTTGAGCAGTGTGTCCGGCGCGACCGCAGCCGGTACAGTATTGGCAAGGATAGTCAGGGGAGTGGTGATACTGACAACGGTTACATTTTGGTAGTGGCCCTGTGTATGGTTTTCTGTATGGCGCGGGTGGAGGAGTGGCTTGAGTGATGGGTGCCGCAGGAACAGGGGTGTTGGTTTGGGTGACTGCAAAGTTCCTGGTGTTACGCTTCCTCTTGTTAGCAAATTTAGAGGAAGGAGTGTGGTGGTTTGAGGTTTGTCCCTCAGCAGGGGTTTTCTTCTTTTCCTCCTTGAACTTCCCATTGCGAATTCGGTTTTCGGTCAGTTCTGTTGCCAACTCCATGGCAGCTTCTAGTGTTACCGGTGAAACGCTGAGGACCGAATCTTGGATTTTCGAGGGAAGTCCTCGAATGTAATGCTCTATCAGACGGTAGGTTAAAGTGAATAAGTTTGGAACCATTTGGTTCAACTCCAAGAACCTTTTGTTGTAAGTAGAGTGATCACCATCTTTTTGCTTCAAAGCATGAAATTCATCTTCCAATTTCTTAATTTCACTTCTAGGACAGAATCGCCTAGTCATGATTTCCCTTAACTCCTCCCAAGTTAAGGCCATCGCATCATCCGTTCCCCTCTTTCCTTTCTCAGTATTCCACCAAGTGAGAGCTACCCCAAGTAGTCTCCCGGTGGCATAACGAACCTTGCGATCCTCAGGACAATCGCAGTTTAAGAAAACGTTTTCCATCTCCTCGAACCAATGTAGGAGAGCAGTGACTCCCTCAGTCCCTTCGAATTTTGGAGGATCACAGGACTTAAAATGTTTGTAAGAGCATTTGATGGTAGGAGGGTTGTTGATGATCTGGTCCTGTTGTTGAGGAGGGTTAGTAGGATTGGCAGCAAGGGCTTGTTGTACTTGTACTACGATGTCAGGTAATATCGTGGCCATTTGATTCGCGATAGGAGTGGCCAAACGTTCCGAGACTTTTCCGATTTCCTACTCCTTCGATGCGGTCTAGACGACATCTACAGGATCATAAAATGAGAAGATTGTGAGTTTATGGTATCTTTTTAGGTGTCATGTGTCTTTAAGAAAATGAAAATAACATAAATATCAATAATGCAACTACATCCAAAGGATGTCTTGGGTTCGCTCGTGTTGGGCCTCAAATGTCCCCCATACCTTCACCTATATAGTCATGTTGGCCCCCATGGCTGTTGGCTTGGTAGGATTCACATTAGTATTGGCAATTTAACACTCGCATCCCCCGAATGCTAACCACAAAATATGTTCATGAGATGTTTGGTCGGAACGTGTCCAGGTGTAGACACAATGACAACTCAAAGTGGGATTAGCTCTCACGACGTTTGGTATAGCATGCTTTGGCCTAATAGGTATTTCGTACTCTCATCGTTAGTCCCCAGGTAGGCAAACTGGTCCTTTATTTTGGATTTATACGAATGCTAGCCTAGACAGGACGTTCCGACTACCGGTACTAGTACCCTTACAGTTACTAAATGCCCGTCATGAGAACTCACTTTGATGAGATTTGAAAACACGAAAATCATTGTAAAATCAATCATGATGTGGTGTGTGCTTGCATGGATGTGATATGTTATGATCATATGATTTCATGATAGGCATTATTTGATAATACATACTTATGAACATGCTTGAACAATATCAAATGTAACATTTAACATAAACATATAAACATCATGAAATTCGGCATATAACACACAAAATTCTTATAAGTTTCTAATCGACTATAGTATAGGCTCTAAGGGTCTAATAACCTATCCTATATCCCTATAGTCATGGCTCTGATACCAATCTGTTTATAAGTTTCTAATCGACTATAGTATAGGCTCTAAGGGTCTAATAACCTATCCTATATCCCTATAGTCATGGCTCTGATACCAATCTGTCACACCCCGACCCGCAGCGGAAATAAGAGATTGGGGGTTATCACCAAAGCACATGACATTTACTATTATGTTTCATAATTAAATGAAGTCAAAGTTACATTTCTCAAACATCCAAACATGTTCATTCATTACAAAGGAAAATAACCAAACATAATAATCCAAATACTAAATCGTTTTATTTCTTCTAGTCCAGGTCCTATGTGTTCCTAGCTGCTGCTGGTTCACCTGTATCATGTGTAAAATGGGAGGTTTTTGGGTCAACATAAGTTGGCGAGTGAACCTTATAGATAAACATTTGATAATGATTATTTGGTTAGTTTATCAATAAAATATTGTGCATAATCATAAAAGAGCTCATGTATGAAATCAAACATTGGCAAACATCAATTAACAATCGATAGCATACATGAACATACCAACATCATATAACAATTAACATAATTGAACTGTGCGATCAAGGCTCAATCGAACGGAGCCGATCGTATTGCATGAACTGGAAATGTAAATTGAACTGTGCGCTCAAGGCTCAATCAAACGGAGCCGAACGTATTGCATGAACTGGAAATGTAAATTGAACTGTGCACTCAAGGCTCAATCAAACGGAGCCGAGCGTATTGCATGTATTGAAATGTAAAATGAAATGACCGATCAAGGCTCAATCAAATGGAGCCGATCGTGCGGGCACGCCCTGATCAACCGCATAATAAAATGGGGATCAAACTCAACCTCGATGGATGGGGAGCTACGGCCTCGGCAATTGCATGTACTGAAATAATAACTTGCATCTAATAATGACTACTTAACAGCAACAAACTAATACACATGTCATGTTATGATGTATGCACAATAATTTCGTTATAATGTGTAAATAAGCAAAGACACATGATACACCCCAAAATCGTGATTAAAACGGGGAATTTGAAAGGTTCACTCACATTGGGTGCGTTGGATTTGAGATGGTGAGATGCGCACGATTTAGACGAGCGAGTCGACGAGGAATACTAACTTAAATAATAATGGAAAGATATAATAAATGGATAGATTTTATTAAGGATTTTAATGGGATTTTTAGATATATTTTTGTGAGTTTATGGCTATTTTCTATCTTTAAAAATGTTATTTTTAAGTATTTTTAATTGATTTTTAAATTAAAATAAACAAATAAATATTTAAAAAATTATATTTTTTTTTACTGTTTGACCGTTGACCGTTGACCGGTTCGGTCAGCGGTAAATGTTTGCGCCTTAGCGGGATTCGAACCGGTGACCTTCCGTTCACGCGCACGTAGCTCTACCAGCTGAGCTACGTGACTAACCCGTTAGAAACCCAGTTTTAATTATATTTATATACTTATTCGAATTTACCGAAAATTCCTTTATTTTGCAAAACGTTTTAATCTCATGGACCGGTGCTTGTGACGGGACTCGATCGCGCGACGTGAAGTTTATTTTGCACACAGTCCACCGCTGGACTGTGTGTCTAACCCGGTTATATTCTTGATTTATATTATACTTAACAACTACCCGCCCTAACCCGGTTAGTTCATGAATAAAAAGAAATGTTATTACGTAAAGCGTGTGTGTAGTAAGGATCGAACCCGGGACTTGTATATAAACTTTGCACACAGTCCACCGCTGGACTGTGTGTCTAACCCGTTTATTATTCGAATTTTAATTACTCTTATCCCGTTTTTAAGTTCGTCTTCTTCATTACAATTACCGACTTTACTCAATCATCTGGTTCATGATTTAACTAATTACTAAACATGACGACTAGCTTGAATGTACAAAACTGAACAGTTTGGGGAAAGAATATACCGGACAGGTTGTCTTCTTTAGGGAGTCCGGCGAGAACAGACAACTCTGTTTTTGAACCTTCGGCTGAGAGGGTCTAACAACAGAATTAAGGAATTAGATTTGAAATTGAACTAGAGTACATGGATTATTAGCACGATTTAATGTGTTTACCGTTAACTAGCGAGTTTCCGGCAATTCCAGAATTTCTCCGGCGAACCCAGAAAATCCAGCAAAGTCTTCTGTGACTGATTTTGAGTGATGGATTAATGTTAGTAGAGTCCTAACAATAGATTGAAACCGCAAAGGAGGAAAATCTTACCGGTTTGTGTTGAACACGGTTTTCCGGCGAGTTCTGCAGAGAATTCCGGCGAACAGTTTTTGGTGCTCAAATGACTTGAAAACGCGACGAAAAGGAAATGGAGTGTTGTTGTGACAGTTCTGAATCGCACAAATGATTGGAACTTGAATTATTCGGAGTTTGATAACTTTTCGGTTTCAAAAACCGAAACTTTAAGTTCATTCAATTTGGACTTAATTAGAAACCGATATTCATCGGTTATAAGCTAGTTAAACGAACTTGAACAGATTTGGCGATTCGGTTTACCGATTTCCGTTATTCAGATATCATTAACTGTTAATTCGAGTTTACGTATAAAACCCAATTGTTTTCCTAAGATTAACAGAAAACACTTGGTGGCGGAGTGGTTTGGGGACGGAATGATAAGTTGTTGGATTGCTTCAGCTGACCCGGGTTCGAGTCCGGTCAGCTACAATGTTTTTTTATTTATTTTATTTTAACTTTTTATCAAATATAATTTTTATGGTTTAGTTTATTTATTAATTATGTAATGTTTAAACCCAAAAACAATCATAATTAATTAATGAAATTCCATAACTTGGTACAAGATTAAAAAATGGAGCGGGTTTTGGAGACTCGATTTTTACAAATGTTACATGCGTATTACGAGTAAGACTGATGGCGTACATAGAGTCTCAAGTATGTAAGTATAATTGTATTTAAGTATAAGAGAGTATACTGTATAAGTATGAGTATAAGTGTAAGTGTGCGTTTCGCACATTCGTGTACAATATAGATGATATATTTTAGTTTAACCAAGATTAACGGATTACTGGCATGTGAATAAACAGGTCAATCCATCGTGTACCGCAATGTAGACTACCCATCATCGTCAAAACGAAGAGGGTGTAAAATAGTTTACTTAACATGACCTCAAGAATACGGGCGGGCGTCACTCCTATAGCGCTACACAAGCGTTATACATGTTAAGGTGTGGCTTGATCAGAGTTAATGACGAGTCTACGACATAAACATGTGAATAAACAAGTCAAACCATCGTGTACGCAATGTTGACTAGTCAATATTGTCGAAACATAGTGTAAAATAGTTTACTTAGTATGAAATAGTTTACTTAACATGACCCCAAGTCTCAAGGGCGGTGCGCTACTCCTATAGCACTACGCATAGTGCTATACATGTTAAAGTGTGGTTTTATAACGAGTTTATCACATATAATGTTCCAGTAATCCCAAATCAAGTATGATGTTTAGTATGCACCTATAGAATCGTTGTGTAGTAGATTTAGTATAAATGCGAAGTTTGTCGTGCATAAATTCGATTTTAGTATCGTGTGACATTGAAAAAAAATGAAGGAATAAGAATTATATAGCATAAAATGTAAGATAGCATAAAAGAGAGGCTTGTTAAAATGTTGGAGTGTTTCGGTTTTAGAAACTTCGACTATTCCAAAGTGACTCGTAAATCCTTTCGAATTAGGGGGACATGATTTGGCATAATAGGTATAATACTCTCGTCGCCAAGCGATTAATGGTACTTTACCCTTCCAGTTAGTACATGTCCCTAATTTGATCAAAAATACGAAACTTTGGCGAGATTGAAAATTGAGGAGCGGAACCAGTCATCAAGGTGTGGATGTCAATCCTGGCTTGACAATTTCGTCCCCAAATTGTGGTTTATTGAACGTATCAAGATAAAATCTCGAATCGTCAATAAGGATCCACTAGATTATGAAATGAAACTTCCATCAAGATATGGATATCACTCCTGACTTGATGGTGAATTTCGTGCGAAATAACATGTAAAGCGAATTGAAACTTGTCACCAATGGCGGGAATCACCCCTGTATTGACGAGTTTTTTCGATTGTGGAACAAGAATATTCTCACAAATGTGTATTGTGTTTCATGTCTTAGAAAAGACATATTGTAAGTTTCAAGACTAGAAAGGAGAGGAGCATGATAGTAAGAATAACAATTTAGACAAGTATCACAAATGGTCAAGAGTATGGTACTTAAACTATAGAAGGTCAAACATGGCAATTCTACCTAATTCCCTATAGTTATGGCTCTGATACCAATCTGTCACACCCCAACCGATGGCGGAAACAACGGGATGAGACGAGCAAATTGTTCAAAAGCATAATAACACTATTGTGACAATATAAATTAAATTCAAATTTCATTCAAGACTAAATTATCATCCAAAAATTCCAAATAATAGTCAACAAATTGTTTCAAAACGACATAACATCAAAATAGATAAATTAATCTAAGCGTGTATCTAAGCAATCCTACTGATTTCTTGCATCATCAGCTTTCCTGCAACATGTATTAAATACGTAGATCAATACAAAAGTATTGGCGAGCATACAAGTTTGAAAATAAAATCTAAGTGAAAGAGTTTATTGCAATCATGACGGAAGTATAATAAAGCTGAATCGCATATATATGTAGACGACTCTCACATAATAATAGAATATAATTGAATACATTAACTAGCATGCAAAGTAACATAATCATAACAATGTCGTGAGAATACAAATTAAAACTAATAAGCATAAACAACTCAAACGTAACAAGTAGCATGTATAAACGAGGTTAATGTAACACATATAATTCAATAGCGTAATTGATAACCCGTTTGGTATTGGGCACACATTTAATCTTGTTAAAAATAAATTTTGTAATTTATACATGTTGCACCCCAAAATGCATTAAAGTGTAAAAAGGGGTCGAGTATGCTCACATTTAGCGAAGCTTCTCTTGGAACTTTCATGATGAGTCGATGGTCGAAAGATGGAGTACGGAGATCACCTCGCATGGGTAAACGAAAGTTACAAAGGTGTTGTTGAAATAAATTTTCATTTATGTTTATTTTTATACAATTACTTGAATCTGGTGTGACATCCCGGTTTTTCAGATATCTTAAACGCACTACTTCATGATTATTCGTTCCTACGTTAAATTGATTCGGAGACTTAAATTGCACGCTCGAAATAATTACGATAATTTCGTGAACTTGTCAAACGAATTACGTGCTATGTGTATTAAACGTTTATAAGTTGGTGAATTATTATGTGGTGTTCGATTTCGTGATTTGTTTTAGTTATGAAATATATATATAGTAAATATATAAACGAATCGAACCGAACCGCGACACGAGCCGGCCTCATTCCCTTGCGACTCAAGGAGTTAACCAAACTTGAGGACCAAGTGTTAAACCCAAACCGCCCCACCCAAACCCTTTCGGCCGCGAGCACACACCCAACCGCAACCCTTCCCTTTTTCCTTTCACCTTTTTGCGCTATATATACACATACATGCATGAGCCTTTCTTCACAAAACAAAACACAAAAAAACCCTAGTTGAGAACACAGCCGACGGCAGCCCCTCATTCATCTTCCAGTCGCAAGACAGCCTTGTTACACTCTTCTTGAATCGCGGCAGCCCTCCCTCACCATTCTTCTTCTCGGTCGCAAGTCTCGCCAACATCCGAATCAGTCCCATCTAGTTCTCGGCTCATTAATCCTATTGTTAAGGTTAGAATTTTATGTTATTTCGCTAATCATACTTGGGTCATGAATTGGATCGTGTGTGTATGTAATGATGGAAAGTATTAGGATGGTAATCGGCTGATTTGGCTAGTTTGCAAGTTTGATGTTTTTCGGAATCTAGAAACATAGGCTGCGTTTTGTTTGATAAAAACTATAGGTTATGATTAGGGTTTGCATGGGTATGATATATATGATAGTATATGATTGGAAATTCTGTTCTTGATCGCATATGTTCAATGTATCGATGGTTTAAGCGAGTTAGATTGTGATAAAGTGCTGAATCAGAATGCTGAATGGTGGTTATAGCCAACTTCAACTGGCTGTAACTTGGTTATTATTTATTGAAAAACGGATTTTCTGAAGTCTAAAACGTAGAGTTTTGAAAAAAGATTCTAATGGCGCTGGATTCATATTTTTCTGAAGTCGTTTGATATTTTTAAGTGGCCAATTAAGTTCAGTAACTAAAGCTGTGAAAATCCTGAAAATTGGTTAGTTGTTTATCGAGTTGGATTTAATAATCTGTAGGGAGTCGAATCATGAAATTTGTACAGAAACTAGATAGGGAAATTTCCGGGCAACTCCCACTGGAATTTTGTTAATTGGACGAACGGTGATTTTTAAATGAATTCTTCCGTGGACTGCAGTCAGAAAGCGACGAATCTGACTGCAGCCTAGTATATTAATATTTATGAATAATTGGTAAAGTATTAGGACTTGAAAAATTTATATAAAATTCTACAGTATAGTTGTCACCTTCTGTAAAATAATTGGAATTTTTGGAACGTTGGAACTATTTTATAAAAATCCTCGAAAACAGCCGAATTATGAGTATGTAAGCTGAAACTTGATAACTTGCGAATGTGTGCACCAAAGTGTTGCATGGATTGGATTGTGTTCATGATAAATTGTTTTGATCACTATGTTCATATGAGGATACTTGCATGCATGTTTGAGTGTTAGGAATTTTGATTGTGTGTACCGCTTTGTGCGTAAATTATGTGTAGGATTTGTATTGGTGTGTTCACACACTGACTTGAAATCAATTGACTTGTTAGGACGCAATTAGCGGTCCCATCATTTGCGACTTCTGTGTTACACTAACCGAGCAACTAAAGGTGAGTTCACGGCCCCTAACTTTATCCGGTTTTAAACAACAGGGGGAGAAACATGTATACACTCTACAACTCTATCTCTTTACGTTATACGAAATTAACGTCACTTAACTATTCGGTAACTAAGTTAATGTTAATGTACGTTATGGTCACTAAGCAGCTATATCACATAAGTCCTCGAGAATCTCTCGGATCGTTAGTACTGGGTTTAGATAGCGGGGAAATTATAAGTAGTACTACTGGGCCCGACAAGCCCCATCCGAGCTAGTCGCGCTAGCCGACCGGGTACGGTCAACGGGTGAATAATTTGGCCTAACTTCGCCATGGTCAGTGATAGGCCTGGCAACACGGAGGCACAACAGTCAGATTCGATCGCGAACACTTACGTGACATAACTTTAGGCTAGCTACCTATATATATTAACATTGAACTTAATTACGAAACAACAATATTATCCCGGGTTAGGGATAATGGAACCAACATCATGATTATTCCAGGTTGGGAATAATGGAACTATCAGTATTATTCCGGGTTGGGAATAATGGAACTATCAGTATTATTCCGGGTTGGGAATAATGGAACTAAATCGTTATCCCGGGTTAGGGATAACGGGGGAAACAAACTCATAACCGAACGAACGAATTTATGAAAACCTGTGAACTCACTCTTCTTTAATGTTGACACTTGTTTCTTTACATGTTTCTCAGGACGCTAGGAGCTCTAGGTGCACTCACTTGCATTGATCAGGACATCTTTTATCGAGTCTCATTTACAAACATTGTTTTGGGTTTTTCTTTAGTTTTGGCGTTTATGTTGGCGCCCGTTCCTTTACTTTATGCTTCCGCTCAACTTTAAAAACTAATGCTTCCGCTAAACATTGGTAACTAACTAAGACAATATAAAATCTACGATGAATGGTTAAACAAATGATATTTGGAAAACGTATTATCAAATCATATAGAGTCGTTCGACGTACTAGTGTCTCAGATTCTGGTTTGTTCACACGCCTCGCGGTAAAACTCCGCAAGTGGAAATTGAGGGTGTGACAGATTGGTATCAGAGCCACTAGCTATAGAGAACCAGGTTTGCATTAAAAGTAGACCTAAACTATAGCTGATTACACGACACTAGACGTAGTTTGGCACCGAACTGATTATATCTTATTATGTGATGTACCACAACTGTGTTATGTAAATTATGAATTCATAATAAGAAATGAAAACAACTCGTAACTAACTACACAACCTAACAGGTAATGTCATCATCATCATCATCGTCCGACAAACTTTCGCAACCAAGGGCGCCAGGAAAGGCACCTATGGTGGAACCCTTACCATCTTATGGCATGGAGACACGCTCAGCTGCGAGAAAAAGGCTCGCTCTAGGGGAGGAGTCGTCCTCACGCCCGACCATCGCTGTGCCGATCGAACCGGTTAACTCGGTAGAAGTAGGAAACGACCTACTTAGAGATATGATACGGAAACAACAAGAACAATTAGAAAGAATGCACGAAACCATCCTAGCACAGGGATGGATGATACGACAATTGACAGGTAAAACTGGATCGCTCGAGGAAGAGCAACATACGAGTAAGATAGCTCGTAACACTTTAGCTAGAGATCTGCGTGCTGAGGAGATAAGGGCCGACTGGCTCGAAGACAGAGTCCTGGAGTCTAGTTGGAGAATTCAGGAGCTAGAACAAAATCAAGCACCTGCACCAGTACCTGCACCAGCACCGGCCCCTCCAGTGCCGGTAGAGGAGGATCCGGAAGAGGATCCGATCCAGAGGAGGATCCGATCCAGAGGAGGATCCAGAGGAGGATCCGGAGGAGGACCCAGCTGTAGAAGCCGGGAATGCCGCGCAGGATGACGGCAACGATAGTGATTTGGGGGATGGAGACGTAGATGACTGACACGTCTCGCTTATTTTATTTACTTTCCTTCAGTCTATTTATTTTCCCACTTATGTTCAAACTTGAGACTTTATAGTAAACTGATACGTTTGGTTGGCACTTTGTAAGACGTTGAAACTTTATTTAATCAAGTATTTCTTTTGACTATTTAATTTATTTGAGTTGACATAACTTGAGAATTATTTAAGTACGGAGTAGGATAACTATATTGGATATATAGACTTATCGGTGTGTGTTTATGTTGTCTTACGAAGATCTAAATGGCAACTGGACGTCGCGGAAACCTTAACATGACGCCCGAAGAATTAGCTGCAATGATCCAAGAGCACGTGAATGCAGCTCTAGCGGGTATTCAGAACCAACCGGCAGGTAACCATTATTAAATTTTCATGAGAAAATCTAATAGTTGGGCTAGTAGAATTCCTCACTGACTACCTGTCCTCTGTCAGCAGGAGGGGGTTTTAACCCCTACAAGATGTTCCTCGACGTGAAGCCAAGCAAATTCTCGGGGGCGGAAGGACCCATAGGACTGATCCGCTGGATCGAAAAATCTGAATCAGTATTTGAAATGTGCAACTGTCTGGAGGCTAACAAGGTCAACTATGCAGCCTCAACACTGGAAGATGGGGCACTAACTTGGTGGAATGCACAAGTCCAAACGCGTGGACTTATTGCTGCAAATGCAATGGCCTGGGCCGAGTTTAAGGCCCTAATCAAAGAGGAGTACTGTCCGCGAGACAGAGTGCAACAGTTGGAGCAAACATTATGGAACCACAAGATGGTGGGATCTGAAATCGAAGCATACACGGCAAAACATCACGATTTGGTATTTCTATGTCCCGATCTAGCCAACACTGTTGAGAAACGACTCGAGTTCTACCTTGGGGGTCTGGTCCCTGAGATTCAGGGTATGGTAATGGCTAGCAACCCTGCAACTGAACATCAAGCAATTAGGTTGGCGCACAAACTCACCGATAAGGCGGTGGAACAAAGGAAGTTGCCAACTCGGGGTACAACTGAAGTTGCACCAGATAATAAAAGAAAGTTTGAAGACTCGTCTGTTCGACAGTCTTCGTCATCCCAGCCACAACAGGGGAACCAGAAACGGTTCAATAATTACAACAGCCACCGGGGTCACCAAAATCAGCCCGCCAACAACAACCAGAAGCAAGCGGCTATGTAGGTCGAAAGCCGCAGTGCAATCGCTGTAATCTTCATCATCACAGCCTTTGTGCCGGGAATCGCTGCCAACGATGTGGCAAAGTGGGACATGCGGCAAAGGATTGTCGCGGGGAAATCATGTCCCGACAAAACCAAAATCAACCACAGGGTCAGCAACAGGGTGTTAACCGGGGATGCTATCAGTGTGGTAGCACTGCCCACTTCAAAAGAGACTGCCCACAGCTGCGTAACAACAACAACAATGGTGGGAACAACCACAACCACAGTAACCACAACAACAATAACAACAACAATAATGGAAATGGTGGCACAAGAGGTGCCAAAGGTCGCGCATTTACGTTGGGCCGCGGAGAGGCCAGAAACGACTCGAACGTGGTCACCGGTAAGTTTCCCCTTAATGAACATTTTGCTACTGTGCTTTTTGATACGGGTGCGGATAGGAGTTTTATATCTGAGTCTTTTAGGAAGAACCTAAATCTCACGCCTAAACCCTTAGAGACCCCTTATGTCATAGAATTAGCAGATGGTAATTCTGTAGATGTGACCCATATAGTATCTGGCTGTCAACTCAAACTAGCGGGTCACACTTTTACCATTGATCTGATGACAACTATCCTGGGTAGTTTTGACGTGGTAGTCGGAATGGACTGGCTATCCGACGTCCGAGCTGAAGTTCTCTGTTTCGAAAAATCTATCCGTATTCCGCTCACTAACGACGAAATCTTGACGGTGCAAGGCGAGAAGGCAGGCGCCGTCACAAACATCATCTCTTACATGCAAGCGCAGAAGTATCTTCGGAAGAAGAACTCTTTCGCTTTACTCGCACTGGTTACCGAACAGCCTAAGGACGAGAAACGTATAGAAGACATCCCCGTCGTCCGTGATTTTTCTGATGTATTCCCAGAGGAGTTACCTGGTCTCCCACCCCATCGACTATCACACCCTGACCCGCAGCGGAATAAGAGTCGGGGCATAATTGGGTTATCACCAAAGCTCATGACATTTACTAATATGTTTCATATTTAATAAAGTCAAAGTTACATTTCCAAATATCCAAACATGTTCATACAATACAAAGGAAATAAGCCAAATAAAACAATCCCAACTCTAAATCATTTTATTCTTCTAGTCCAGTCCTATGTGTTCCTAGCTGCTGCTGGCTCACCTGTATCATGTGTAAAAATGGGGGTTTTTGGGTCAACATAAGTTGGCGAGTGAACCTTATTAGATAAACATTTATTAATGAATTACTTGTTAGTTGATCAATGAAAAATTGTGCATAATCATAAATGAGCAAATGTAAATAATCAAGCAGTGGCAAGTAGCAATCACAACTATAACATACAATAACATATAACAGCATACATGAACATACCAACATCATATGATAAATAACATAAATGAAACTGTGCGATCAAGGCTCAATCAAACGGAGCCGATCGTATTGCATGTACTGAAAATGAAAATGTCTGTGCGATCAAGGCTCAATCAAACGGAGCCGATCGTATGTGGGCACGCCAGGTTCAACCTCATAATGAAATGGGGAACATGCTCAACGCTCATAATGTAATGGGAGCGGCGGCCTATGAAATTGCATGTACTGAAAACAATAAATTGCATCCAACAATAACTACACAACAGAAACAAACTGAATACACAAATTCATGATATGATGTATGCACAATGGTTTAATTATAATATATAAAACAAGACACATGATACACCCCAAAACGTGATTAAAACGGGGAATTTGTAAGATTCACTCACATTGGGTGCGTTGGATTGGAGATGGTGAGATGCGCACGAATTAGATGAGCGGAACAACGAGAAATACTAACCTAAATAATAACGGAAAAATATATTAAATGAGTGGATTTTATTAAGGATTTTAATGAAACTTTTAGATATATTTTTGTGAGTTTAAAGCTATTTTCTATCTTTAAAAATGTTATTTTTAAGTATTTTTAATTGATTTTTAAATTAAATTAAATAAATAAAAATATAAAAAAAATTGTTTATTTTGCGTTGACCGTTGACCTGTTGACCGGTTCGGTCAGTGGCATAGTTTGCGCCGGGTGAGGCTCGAACCCGAGACCTCCCGTACGCGTGCACGCAGCTCTACCAACTGAGCTACGTGTCTAACCCGAAATAATCTTGTTTTTAATTATATTTATATACTTATTCAGTTTAACCGAAATTCTTTTAATAGCAAAAACATTTTAATTCAACGAACCGGCGCCAGTGACGGGTTTCGAACTCGCGACGTATGACTTAGTGTTGCACACAGTCCACCGCTGGACTGTGTGTCTAACCTGGTTATTATCTCGGTTTTTATTATACTTAATAACTAACTGAGTTAACCCGGTTTAGTTTTTAAACAAAAAGGCATTTTATTATATAAGGATGCATGTAGCAGGGATCGAACTCGGGACATGCGTATATGTTTTGCACACAGTCCACCGCTGGACTGTGTGTCTAACCCGTTCATTTTACTGGTTTTAAATAAACTTATAACTTAGTTAACTTCGTCTTCTTCATCCAAATTTCCGATAACTGAATCACTGATCCGTTTCTTGTTTTTACGATTGACAAATATTCCTAAGGTTATAATGAAATGATAGAGATGGTAATTAGAGGTGAACATACCGATGAACGGTTTATTTCAGATTTCCGGCAATGGGTCGGTCCCTGTTTTTATGCTCTTCAACTGAACAAGACAATTAACCGTTTTTATTAGCTAATCGTGAAATTGAAGTGTTCAGCAAATGTTATCAGAGGGATTGAAGGTCCTTACCGTTTCACAGACGGAAATGAGGACTTTCAGGAAATTTCCGGCGAACTGGAATTAGTTGTATATAGCGCCTGAATTCGATTTCAATTGAGAGGTTTAAGTTAGAAATAGCCTAACAATTGTTGAACTATAATGATATTGAAAGATTTACCGTTTGAGGATGAATACGGTTTTCCGGCGACTTTTGCAGAAAATTCCGGTGAGCTGTTTTAAGCGTTCTGATGGTCTGAAAATGTGACGAAAGTGAAATGGGATGCTGGTATGATATTTCTGAGTCGCGAGAGTGGTCTTGAGTTGAAGTAATCTGGATTTGATTACTTTTCGGTTATAAAAACCGATAATGATGAGACTTGATGCTCAATCAATTCTGAATTGATTAGAGACATCGGTTCATCGGTTATGAACGTGAATACGCGAGAAATCAAACGATTTGACGATTGATTTGCCGATTTCCGTTTCTCAGTTGGCGCAACCGGTTTAACCGAGTTTGTGTATATATTTCATTTGTTTCCTAGAGATAACAGAAAACACAAAGTGGCGGAGTGGTGATGTGAGTGTGTGTTAAGTGGTTAGAGTTGTTCTTGGCTGACCCGGGTTCGAGTCCCGGCAGCAACATATTTTTTTTATTTATTTTGTTTTAACTTTTTATCAAATATAATTTTTATAGTTTAGTTTATTTATTAATTATGTATCGTTTTAAATCAAAACAATCATAAATATTCAACGTAACTTTTATAACTTGATATTCGATTACAAAACGGAGCGGGTTTTGAAAACCCGATTTTTACAAATGTTACAGTATCCCCTACTTTTAGGAATTTCGTCCCGAAATTTAAGTAGTTGAAGTAGTAGGAAAAAGATGAGGGTATTTTTCGCGCATTGAGTCTTCACATTCCCAAGTAAACTCAAGTCCCCGTTTCGACTCCCAGCGTACCCTAACAATTGGAATGCGACTTCGTCGTAGACGTTTCTCTCCGAAGTCCATCATCTCTACAGGTCTTTCAATAAAATGCATAGATTCATCAATCTGAATATCTTCCAGCGGAATGTGGAGGTTCTCATCAGCGAGGCACTTCTTCAAGTTCGACACGTGGAATGTGGGATGAATCCTGTTGAGTTCTTCTGGTAGATCAAGCTTGTATGCTACAGGACCTACTCTTTCGAGTATCTTGAAAGGTCCTACGTAACGTGGTGCTAGCTTGCCCTTTTGACCAAAACGAACTACTCCCTTCCACGGTGATACTTTTAAAAGTACATGATCACCAATGATAAACTCTAAGGGCTTCCGTCGTTTATCTGCATAACTCTTTTGACAACTTTGAGCCGCTAGAAGATTGTTTCGAATTTGATGGATCTTGTCTGTGGTTTCTTGGATCAATTCTGGATCAGTAATTTGAGCTTCCCCAATTTCGTGCCAACATACAGGAAATCGGCACTTACGACCATATAAGGCTTCAAAAGGTGCCATGCCGATGCTCGAATGATAGCTGTTGTTGTACGAAAATTCAACTAATGGTAGGTGGGCGTCCCAATTTCCCTTGAAGTCTATGACACATGCTCTAAGCATATCTTCAAGAGTTTGAATGGTGCGCTCCGACTGTCCATCAGTTTGAGGATGATAGGCGGTACTGAGATCTAATCGCGTGCCCATAGCGGATTGTACTGCTTGCCATGTTCGTGAAGTGAAATGACCATCACGATCAGAAATAATGCTTAACGGTACCCCATGTCGGCTTACGATTTCGTTGATATAAATACGAGCAAGCTTTTCGTTCTTGAAATCTTCGCGGATAGGAATAAAGTGAGCTGATTTTGTAAGTCGGTCTATAATTACCCATAGAGTGTCATACCCGCCAGAAGTGCGAGGTAACCCGGTAATGAAATCCATGGTTATATTTTCCCACTTCCATACAGGTATTTCCGGTTGGACTAGAAGTCCTGAGGGTCTTTGGTGTTCAGCCTTCACCTTGGAACATGTAAGGCACTTGGAAACAAAAACGGCAATATCCTTCTTCATTCCAGGCCACCAATAGGTATATCGTAGGTCTTGATACATCTTATCGGCTCCTGGGTGTATAGAATATCGCGTTTTGTGAGCTTCACTCATAAGAATTTCACGAAGATTGTGGTGGTTAGGAATCCAGATACGGTCTAGGTAATACAGAATACCGTCAGATTTAGTTTCAAATTTTAGCTCAGCTCCACAGGACATCTCCTTTCGTACATCTTCTTCTGTTATTGAAACGTTTTGGGCTTCTCGAATTTGATCTTTAATGTCGGTTATAATTTGCGAACATAGAAGATGAATGGAGTTCGCATAACCCTTTCGACTAAGTGCATCAGCCACCATATTTGCTTTACCAGGGTGGTATCTAATTTCACAGTCGTAATCATTTAGAAGTTCGACCCATCTTCGTTGCCTCATGTTTAACTCTTTTTGATTGAAAATATGCTGAAGACTCTTGTGGTCAGTGTATATTTCACACTAAGTACCATAGAGATAATGTCTCCATATCTTAAGAGCGAACACAACGGCTTCAAGTTCTAGGTCATGAGTGGTGTAGTTCTTTTCATGTGTCTTGAGTTGTCTCGAAGCATAAGCTATGACTTTTCCTCTTTGCATTAGAACGCAGCTTAATCCTTGCCCTGACGCGTCGCAACAGACTACAAAATCATCACAACCTTCAGGAAGAGTGAGGATTGGTGCATCACAAAGTTTTTGTTTAAGAGTTTGAAAGGCTTCTTCTTGCTTGGGTCCCCATATGAAAGGTTTTCCCTTATGAGTTAAAGCCGTGAGTGGTACAGCAATGCGAGAGAAGTTTGAAATGAACCGACGATAATAGCCAGCTAGACCAAGGAAAGATCTTACTTCAGTTGGTGTACGAGGAGCTTGCCATTCTTGAACCGCTTTGATCTTTGAAGGGTCGACATGTATTCCCTTGTCATTGACTACATGCCCGAGGAATTGCACCTCTTTTAACCAGAATTCACATTTGGAGAATTTGGCATAAAGCTTTTCCTTTTCTAAAAGTGCAAGGATGAGTCGGAGATGACGCTGATGATCAGATTTAGATTTTGAATAAATAAGAATATCGTCGATGAAGACTATAACAAATCGATCAAGATAAGGTTTGCAGACTCTGTTCATTAGGTCCATGAAGACAGCTGGTGCGTTGGTTAAACCAAATGGCATAACCATGAATTCATAGTGGCCATAACGAGTTCGAAAAGCAGTCTTAGGGACGTCTTCTTCATGCACTCTAAGTTGATGATAGCCAGATCGAAGGTCGATTTTTGAAAAGCAGCTGGCACCTTGAAGTTGGTCAAGAAGATCATCAATGCGAGGTAAAGGATAGCGATTCTTGATTGTTAACTTGTTGAGCTCTCTGTAGTCGATGCACATACGAAACAATCCATCTTTCTTCTTTACAAAAAGAACAGGTGCACCCCAAGGCGACGAGCTAGGACGTATGAATCCCTTGTCAGTCAACTCTTGTAATTGACTGGCTAGCTCTTGCATTTCAGAAGGGGCTAACCTATAAGGAGACTTTGCAACTGGTGTAGCACCAGGTATAAGATCAATACAGAATTCGACGTCTCTAACTGGAGGAAGTCCTGAAATGTCGTCAGGAAAAACTTGTGGGAAGTCTTTTACTACAGGAATGTCTTCAAGTTTCTTCTCCATGGTTCCCTTTTTGATGATATGAGCTAAAAACACGACATAATTCTTGCGAAGATATTTTTGAGCTTGAAGACAAGACATTAAGCTGAGCCCTTTCGACGAGGTTTCTCCAATGATTCGAAGAGTCTGGCCGTTTGAAAGAGGAATACGAATAAATTTTTCACGACATACAACTTCTGCCTGATGTTGACTGAGCCAATCCATACCGATTATGATATCAAAACTTCCCAGCTTCATAGGAATAAGGTCGACTGAGAAATCGTGGTCGTTTAAGGTAAGTGTACAGTTGCGTATAATAGAGTTTAATGAAACTGGTTTCCCGTCCGCAACTTCTACCGTTATGGATTCCGTGAGCTTATCCCGATTTTTGTTTAAGATAGGTTCAAATTCTAAAGATACAAAACTTCTATCCGCACCAGTATCAAATAATATAGATGCATATCTACCATTTATAAGGAACGTACCGTTGACCACATTGCCGTCAGCTCTGGCCTGATTCGCGTTAATATTGAAAGCTCTTCCTCTTGCAGGTGGAGGAGCTTGGTTCGCTTGATTCACTGGGTTGGCTTGGGCCTGAGCATGAATAATGTTTACCAACCTTGGACAAGTGTTTCTGAAGTGGCTCGGGTCACCGCAATTGTAGCAAGCCCGCATTGGTTGACCCATAGGATAATTGGGCTGGTAATATGTTTGGGCTAAATGTTGGGTGGGTGGTAATAGTAGGGGTTGTTGGGCTTGGCCCATTAACTGTTGGTGGGTTTGGGTTAAAGGTTGGTGGCGGTTCGTTCGTTGAGGCATGCGGCAGGTTTGAACAGTATGACCTGCGCGACCGCAGCCGGTGCAATATTGGCAGGGATGATCAGGGGAATGGTGATATTGGCAACGGTTACATTTTGGTAACGGACCAGTGTAAGGTCTTTTGTATGGTGCGGGTGAAGGGGTGACTTGAGTAATGGGTGCAGCAAGAATAGGGGAGTTGGTTTGAGTAACTGCAAAATTTCTGGTGTTGCGCTTCCTCTTGTTGGCAAACTTAGAGGAAGGAATGGGGTGGTTTGAAGTTTGTCCCTCAACAGGGGCTTTCTTTTTCTCTTCTTTGAACTTCCCGTTGCGAATTCGGTTCTCGGTCAGTTCAGTTGCTAACTCCATAGCAGCTTCAAGTGTTACTGGTGAAACGCTGAGAACTGAATCTTGAATTTTCGAGGGAAGTCCTCGAATATAATGCTCAATCAGACGATAAGTTGGGGTGAATAAATTTGGAACCATTTGATTCAACTCCAAGAACCTCTTGTTATAAGTGGTATGGTCTCCCTCCTTCTGCTTTAGAGCATGAAATTCATCCTCCAACTTCTTAATTTCACTCCTAGGACAGAAACGCCTAGTCATGATTTCCCTTAACTCCTCCTAAGTTAAGGCCATTGCATCTTCAGTTCCCCTCTTCCCTTTCTCAGTGTTCCACCAAGTGAGAGCTACCCCAAATAGTCTCCCGGTGGCGTATCGAACCTTGCAATCCTCAGGACAATCGCAGTTTAGAAAGGTGTTTTCCATCTCCTCGAACCAATGTAGGAGAGCAGTGACACCCTCGGTCCCTTCAAATTTAGGAGGATCACAAGACTTGAAATGTTGGTATAAACACTTGCTGGTAGGAGGGTTGTCGATGTTCTGGTCATGTTGTTGGGGAGGGTTAGTAGGATTTGTAGCGAGGGCTTGTTGTACTTGGACCACAATGTCAGGCAGTATCGTGGCCATTTGTTTCGCGATCTGAGTGGCCAAACGTTCCTGAGACCTTCCTGATCTTTTACCCCTTCGTTGCTGTCTAGAAGACATCTAGAGGATCATACAATGAGAAGATTGTGAGTTTATGGTGTCTTTTTAGGTGTCATATGTCTTTAAGAAAATGAAAATAACATAAATATCAATAATGCAACTACATCCATAGGATGTCTTGGGTTTGCTCATGTTGGGCCTCAAATGTCTCCCATACCTTCACCTATATAGTCATGTGGGCCCCCATGGCTATTGGCTTGGTAGGGTTCACATTAGTATTGGCAATTTAACACTCGCATCACCCGAATGCAAACCACAAAATATGTTCATGAGATGTTTGGTCGGAACGTGTCCAGGTGTAGACACAATGACAACTCAAAGTGGGGTTAGCTCACACGACGTTAGGTATAGCATGCTTTGGCCTAATAGGTACTTCGTACTCTCATCGTTAGTCCCCAGGTAGGCAAACTGGTCCTTTATTTTGGATTTATACGAATGCCAGCCTAGACAGGACGTTCCGACTACCGGTACTGGTACCCTTCAAGTTACTACATGCCCGTCATGAGAACTCACTTTGATGAGATTTGAAAATACAAAAATCATTGTAAAAACAATCATGATGTGGTGTGTTCTTTCATGGATGTGATATGTTATGAGTATATGATTCATGATAGGTATTATATGATAATACATACTTATGAACATGCTTGCATAATATTGAATGTAACATTTAACATAAAACATATAAACATCATGAAAATTGGTATATAACACACAAAAATCTTATAAGTTTCTAATCAACTATAGTATAGGCTCTAAGGGTCTAATAACCTATCCTATATCCCTATAGTCATGGCTCTGATACCAATCTGTCACACCCCGACCCGCAGCGGAATAAGAGTCGGGGCATAATTGGGTTATCACCAAAGCTCATGACATTTACTAATATGTTTCATATTTAATAAAGTCAAAGTTACATTTCCAAATATCCAAACATGTTCATACAATACAAAGGAAATAAGCCAAATATAACAATCCCAACTCTATATCATTTTATTCTTCTAGTCCAGTCCTATGTGTTCCTAGCTGCTGCTGGCTCACCTGTATCATGTGTAAAAATGGGGGTTTTTGGGTCAACATAAGTTGGCGAGTGAACCTTATTAGATAAACATTTATTAATGAATTACTTGTTAGTTGATCAATGAAAAATTGTGCATAATCATAAATGAGCAAATGTAAATAATCAAGCAGTGGCAAGTAGCAATCACAACTATAACATACAATAACATATAACAGCATACATGAACATACCAACATCATACGATAAATAACATAAATGAAACTGTGCGATCAAGGCTCAATCAAACGGAGCCGATCGTATTGCATGTACTGAAAATGAAAATGTCTGTGCGATCAAGGCTCAATCAAACGGAGCCGATCGTATGTGGGCACGCCAGGTTCAACCTCACAATGAAATGGGGAACATGCTCAACGCTCATAATGTAATGGGGAGCGGCGGCCTATGAAATTGCATGTACTGAAAACAATAAATTGCATCCAACAATAACTACACAACAGAAACAAACTGAATACACAAATTCATGATATGATGTATGCACAATGGTTTAATTATAATATATAAAACAAGACACATGATACACCCCAAACGTGATTAAAACGGGGAATTTGTAAGATTCACTCACATTGGGTGCGTTGGATTGGAGATGGTGAGATGCGCACGATTTAGATGAGCGGAACAACGAGAAATACTAACCTAAATAATAACGGAAAAATATATTAAATGAGTGGATTTTATTAAGGATTTTAATGAAATTTTTAGATATATTTTTTTGAGTTTAAAGCTATTTTCTATCTTTAAAAATGTTATTTTTAAGTATTTTTAATTGATTTTTAAATTAAATTAAATAAATAAAAATATAAAAAAAATTGTTTATTTTGCGTTGACCGTTGACCGTTGACCGGTTCGGTCAGTGGCATAGTTTGCGCCGGGTGAGGCTCGAACCCGAGACCTCCCGTACGCGTGCACGCAGCTCTACCAACTGAGCTACGTGTCTAACCCGAAATAATCTTGTTTTTAATTATATTTATATACTTATTCAGTTTAACCGAAATTCTTTTAATTGCAAAAACATTTTAATTCAACGAACCGGCGCCAGTGACGGGTTTCGAACTCGCGACGTATGACTTAGTGTTGCACACAGTCCACCGCTGGACTGTGTGTCTAACCTGGTTATTATCTCGGTTTTTATTATACTTAATAACTAACTGAGTTAACCCGGTTTAGTTTTTAAACAAAAAGGCATTTTATTATATAAGGATGCGTGTAGCGGGGATCGAACTCGGGACATGCGTATATGTTTTGCACACAGTCCACCGCTGGACTGTGTGTCTAACCCGTTCATTTTACTGGTTTTAAATAAACTTATAACTTAGTTAACTTCGTCTTCTTCATCCAAATTTCCGACGGCTAAATCACTGATCCGTTTCTTGTTTTTACGATTGACAAATATTCCTAAGGTTATAATGAAATGATAGAGATGGTAATTAGAGGTGAACATACCGATGAACGGTTTATTTCAGATTTCCGGCAATGGGTCGGTCCCTGTTTTTATGCTCTTCAACTGAACAAGACAATTAACCGTTTTTATTAGCTAATCGTGAAATTGAAGTGTTCAGCAAATGTTATCAGAGGGATTGAAGGTCCTTACCGTTTCACAGACGGAAATGAGGACTTTCAGGAAATTTCCGGCGAACTGGAATTAGTTGTATATAGCGCCTGAATTCGATTTCAATTGAGAGGTTTAAGTTAGAAATAGTCTAACAATTGTTGAACTATAATGATATTGAAAGATTTACCGTTTGAGGATGAATACGGTTTTCCGGTGACTTTTGCAGAAAATTCCGGCAAGTTGTTTTAAGCGTTCTGATGGTCTGAAAATGTGACGAAAGTGAAATGGGATGCTGGTATGATATTTCTGAGTCGCGAGAGTGGTCTTGAGTTGAAGTAATCTGGATTTGATTACTTTTCGGTTATAAAAACCGATAATGATGAGACTTGATGCTCAATCAATTCTGAATTGATTAGAGACATCGGTTCATCGGTTATGAACGTGAATACGCGAGAAATCAAACGATTTGACAATTGATTTGCCGATTTCCGTTTCTCAGTTGGCGCAACCGGTTTAACCGAGTTTGTGTATATATTTCATTTGTTTCCTAGAGATAACAGAAAACACAAAGTGACGGAGTGGTGATGTGAGTGTGTGTTAAGTCGTTGGAGTTGTTCTTGGCTGACCCGGGTTCGAGTCCCAGCAGCAACATATTTTTTTTATTTATTTTGTTTTAACTTTTTATCAAATATAATTTTTATAGTTTAGTTTATTTATTAATTATGTATCGTTTTAAATCAAAACAATCATAAATATTCACCGTAACTTTTATAACTTGATATTCGATTACAAAACGAAGGGGGTTTTGAAAACCCGATTTTTACAAATGTTAAATCGACAATTGGAGTTTGAAATTGAATTGGCGAACCATGCAACTCCTATCGCCAAGGCCCCAACCGCCTAGCTCCAGCTGAGCTGCAGGAGCTGTCTACCCAACTTCAGGAGCTGTTAGAAAAGGGATTTATCCGACCAAGAGCTTCGCCATGGGGAGCTCCAGTCCTTTTTGTCAAGAAGAAGGACGGGACCTTCCGCATGTGCATCGACTACAGGGAACTCAACAAGGTTACTGTCAAGAACCGATACCCGTTACCTCGCATCGACGATCTCTTCGACCAACTTCAAGGGTCAAGCTACTACTCCAAGATTGATCTACGGTCCGGTTACCATCAGTTACGCGTCAGGGAGGAGGATATCGCTAAGACGGCATTTCGTACTCGGTATGGCCATTATAAATTCTTGGTCATGCCCTTCGGTCTCACCAACGCACCCGCGGTGTTCATGGACCTCATGTTCCGTGTGTGTAAACCATACCTCGACAAGTTTGTCATTGTATTCATCGATGACATACTCATCTACTCTAAAAGTGAAGAAGAACATGCTGAACATCTACGATTACTGCTAGGATTACTTCAACAGGAGAAACTATATGCCAAGCTTTCGAAGTGTGATTTCTGGATTCGGGAAGTTCAGTTTCTCGGGCATATCGTAAATGAAAAGGGTATCCACGTCGACCCTGCCAAGATTGAAGCTATCAAAAACTGGGAAGCACCCAGGACACCGACGGAGATCCACCAATTTTTGGGTTTGGCTGGTTACTACAGACGTTTCATCGAGGGATTTTCAAATATCGCGCAACCGCTTACTACCCTCACCCAGAAAGGCATCAAGTATGCTTGGGGTGACAAGCAGGAAGCGGCATTTCAATTGCTGAAACAGAAACTTTGCAGTGCACCCATTCTGTCCTTGCCGGAAGGGACAGATGACTTTGTAGTATATTGTGATGCTTCCATTCAGGGGTTGGGATGCGTACTCATGCAACGCGATAAGGTCATCGCCTATGCATCCCGACAATTGAAGGTTCACGAGAAAAAAAAACTACACAACACATGACCTGGAATTGGGAGCAGTAGTGTTTGCACTTAAGATTTGGAGACACTACCTCTATGGAACGAAGTGCACAATCTTTACAGACCACAAGAGCCTCCAACACATCTTTGATCAGAAGGAGTTGAACATGCGACAGCGTCGCTGGGTCGAACTCTTAAACGATTATGAGTGTGCCATTCGGTATCACCCGGGTAAAGCTAACGTGGTAGCTGATGCCCTCAGTAGGAAGGAACACTTGAAACCTCGTCAGGTACGAGCACTACAGCTCACTATTCATTCGGGGTTACCCGAACAGATACGTGACGCGCAGTTAGAAGCAGTTAAGGAAGAAAACATCAAGGTCGAATCGGTGGGAAAAATGGAACGCGGTTGGGAAGTAAAACCCAATGGAGCCCAGTATTTCATGAATCGCATATGGGTACCTCTCTATGGAAACCTCAGAGAGCTAGTCATGGACGAAGCTCACAAATCCCGATACTCTGTCCATCCTGGTTCGGATAAGATGTATCAAGACCTTAAAGTTGCGTATTGGTGGCCCAACATGAAAGCTGATATAGCCAACTACGTGAGTAAGTGTTTGACTTGTGCAAAAGTCGAGGTAGAGTATCAAAAGCCATCGGGGCTACTCCAACAACCTGAGATCCCAGTGTGGAAATAGGATCAGATCTCGATGGATTTCATCACTAAACTCCCGCGAACTTTGGGTGGTTGCGATACCATCTGGGTGATTGTGGATCGTTTAACTAAGTCCGCACACTTCCTAGCTATTAAAGAAACAGATAAGATGGAGAAGTTGACTCGCATCTACATTAAGGAAGTAGTTTCTCGGCACGGAGTGCCAACGTCCATCATCTCAGACAGAGATGCTCGCTTCACGTCCAACTTTTGGCAGTCACTTCAGAAAGCGTTGGGAACACGCTTAGATATGAGCACAGCTTATCACCCACAGACCGATGGTAAAAGCGAAAGGACCATACAGACCTTGGAAGACATGCTTAGGGCATGCGTAGTAAACTTCGGAAATAGTTGGGAAATCCACCTGCCTTTAGTGGAATTCTCGTATAACAATAGTTACCATACGAGTATATCGACAGCACCGTTTGAGGCATTATACGGTCGTAAATGTAGATCACCGGTCTGTTGGGCAGAAGTCGGTGACAGTCAACTCACAGGCCCTGAGTTGATACTTGAGGCTACTGAAAAGATTGTACAAATCAGAAACCGCATGGCGGCGGCACGAGATCGACAGAAAAGCTACGCTGATCAACGACGCAAACCGCTCGAATTTCAAGTAGGCGACCGCGTCCTACTGAAGGTGTCACCTTGGAAGGGTGTAATCCGCTTCGGAAAACGGGGCAAACTAAACCCACGGTACGTAGGACCGTTTGTGATCTTGAAACGTATTGGACCCGTAGCTTATCAATTAGACCTTCCTGCCGAACTCAGTGGAGTTCACAACGTGTTTCACGTGTCAAATCTGAAGAAGTGTCTATCAGATGAAACTCTAGTCATTCCATTGGATGAGATTCAAGTGGATGAACAACTGCACTTTGTGGAACAGCCTATCGAGATCATGGATCGTGAGATCAAGATTCGAAGGCACAGCAAGATTCCGATCGTTAAGGTTCGTTGGGACTCTAAGCGTGGACCGGAGTTCACGTGGGAAAGAGAGGACCAAATGAAAAGCAAATACCCACACCTCTTCGCAGCTGAGCAGCAAACTAACGATACCAGTAACTAAATTTTCGGGACGAAAATTCTTTCAACATGGGGATGATGTGACAACCTGGAAATTTCTCATAATTTCGCGTACCATTGTTAACTAAATCCTTGTGCATGGCACTTGGGAATCTTTGTGCGTGGCACTCTAAACATGTACGCTGCATTCTAAACCGCGTTTACTTAATTTTCGGGACGAAAATTCTTTCAACATGGGGATAATGTGACATCCCGGTTTTTCAGATATCTTAAACGCACTACTTCATGGTTATTCGTTCCTACGTTAAATTGATTCGGAGACTTAAATTGCACGCTCGAAATAATTACGATAATTTCGTGAACTTGTCAAACGAATTACGTGCTATGTGTATTAAACGTTTATAAGTTGGTGAATTATTATGTGATGTTCGATTTCGTGATTTGTTTTAGTTATGAATATATATATAGTAAATATATAAACGAATCGAACCGAACCGCGACACGAGCCGGCCTCATTCCCTTGCGACTCAAGGAGTTAACCAAACTTGAGGACCAAGTGTTAAACCCAAACCGCCCCACCCAAACCCTTTCGGCCGCGAGCAGACACCCAACCGCAACCCTTCCCTTTTTCCTTTCACCTTTTTGCGCTATATATACACATACATGCATGAGCCTTTTGTAACATCCGTCAAAAAAAACGAATTTTACCAAACCCGCTCCGCTTATTAACCGAACAATCAGTTAAAAATTTCGTTGCGAATTTAATGCCCAAAATATTTTCAAACGATACATAATCAATTATTATATGGGAATATATATTTAGTTTTTGAAAAACTGTTAAAAATATGAAAATAAAAATAAATTGTTCCTGCCGGGTTTCGAACCCGGGTCAGTAACCGGTCCAGCAAAGTCTTACCGCACACACACTCAACCACTGCGCCACTTGTATCTTTTGTTAAATGTTAGAATCATTTAATTCATATCATAACTTTCCGAATTCAAAACCGGCGCCCAAATGCAGTCGTCGGAAATCCCGGCGATCTCGCCAAGAATTAACGATTCCTTCAGTTATAACGTAAGCTTTAAAAACACATCGGTTATAACCGACGTCTGAACTCGCGACACAAACTATAACCGCCGAAAAACGTAATAACTTTGAATCAAGTCGGAAATTGGACCAAGTTCATCGATAACCTGCCCTATAAATACTCCCTCGAACCTCTGCAAACTTTTTCGCTCAAAACCGCACCCTTTCTCGGCGAAAACTCACTCGCCGGAAAACTTCTGTATCTCGCCGGAAAACTGAGACCTTCACTTTTAAGCCTTACTAAACCCCCTGAGCTTATATCGAAGTCACCCACATCCTTTTCAAGCTTTCTGAAGACTCGCTGCTGCAAGACACACGTCGCCGGAAGTGGTTGCTGTCGCCGGAGTTCTGCCGGAGAAACAGAGGAATCCAGTCGGTATACCTCACGCTTAAATCATCCCTTCTTTTTATTTAATCTCACTTGTAATTAACTAAAGAACGCTAAAGAAACCGATTAAAACATTGAACCAGTCGGATTTCCGATTCTGGTTAAAAACGGACGAAGAAGACGAAGTTTGGTAACATATAAGTATAATTAAAATCAAGTTATTACTCGGGTTAGACACACAGTCCAGCGGTGGACTGTGTGCACAATAAACACACTAACGTCTCGAGTTCGAATCTTGTCCCACACACGCTGCCTTAATAAAATGTCATTTTTGTTAACTGAACCGGATTCATTTCATATATATGATAAGTTTATTAATAACCGGAATAATAACCAAGATAGACACACAGTCCAACGGTGGACTGTGTGTATGTTTAAATCACACGTCACGAGTTCGAGTCCGGTCTACTGCACCGACTCGGACAATTATCCACCTTTTAAATAAGTCAGAAATGAAAATACTTAGTTTGTATTTAAGTATAATAAAAATCGGTTTATATAACATGTTAAACACACAGTCCAGCGGTGGACTGTGTGTTAACTCAACCCACAGGTCCCGGGTTCGAGACCTGTGGAGCACATCGGTCCGATTCAGTTAAATCGTTTTTAAAAATAAATGATTTTCGGTTTAATCTAATTAGTATATAAATATTATTAAAAACAGATATATTTCGGGTTAGACACGTAGCTCAGTTGGTAGAGCTGCGTGCACGCGTACGGGAGGTCTCGGGTTCGGGCCTCACTCAGCGCACATATACTCGCATTCGAACCGGTCAAAGTCAGCAGTCAACGGTCAATGGTCAACGGTCAACGGTCAAAAAAAATCAACTTTTTTTATTATTTTTAATTATTTATTTTAATTAAAAATCAATTAAAATTACTTAAAAATAACATTTTTAAGGTTAGAAAATAGCCTTGAACTCACAAAAATACACCCAACAATCCTACTAAAATGGATCAATAAAATCCGTTTACTTACCGAAACATTATGCCATTATCTAGGTTAATTTCACTCGTGGTTAAAACCACTTCGCGTGCATTCAACATCATCAACCGAACGTACCCACTGTGAGTGAATCTTACAACTACCCCTTTTTAATTACACGTTTTGGGGTGTGTCATGTGTCACAAAATAATTTAACTCGTTTATTTAAACTTGTGCCATACCATATCGTGATCTAAACTTAGATTGTTTATATTGTTGTGATTACTTATTTCATTTTGTCAAATTATATGAAATTCATTCATTAAGCCCATCAGTTCCTCGTGGGAGACGAGTTGAACAACGCGTGCCTCAAAACCAATCCATTATTGTTCATGTGTGTATCATTGAGTTTATATTGATTGTAGTTATGTCTTTCATATTATCATGTTTATGCAATTCATTCATTAGGCCCATCAGTTCCTCGTGAGAGACGAGTAGAGCAACGCGTGCCTCTAAACGTTCCATTATTGTTCATGTGTGCTTTATTTAATATCTAATGATTGTTGAATAAGTTTACATCTATTTTTACTCATGTGTGGTTGTGCACTCATTTCATAATCAATTAAATAAACTTGTTCAAATGTTTTCCATAGGATTCACTCGCTAACTTTTTGTTGATCCAAAAACCTTTACACATGATACAGGTGAACAGGATGAAGCAAGGAAAACATAGGAAATGCCTTAGAAGAAAACAAAGAAGCTTAGATTGATGTTAGGTCATGATGTAATTATAGTTGTAAATTTCCTATTAAATTGTATTTAATGAATATGAAACGTATAATAAATGTCATGAGCTTTGATGATAACCCAATCATGCCCCGGTCACATTTTTCGCTGCGGGTCGGGGTGTGACAGATTGGTATCAGAGCCATGACTATAGGGATATAGGATAGGTTATTAGACCCTTAGAACCTATACTATAGTCTGCCTAAATTTTAATTGATTAGGTGGTTACATACAAACTTGTGATATTTATTTGTTTCATATTTGATTATACTTACAGTCAAACATACATGCTTATATACATATTCATTATACATATATCAATGTTCATATATTCAATTCATTTTCATACTCTCATTATTCAAAGATTTTGTTGCAATTTTCAAATCTCATTAAAGTGAGTTCTGCGACGGGCATGTAGTAACTGGAAGGGTACAAGTACCGGTAGTCGGAACGTCCTGTCTAGGTTGGCATTCGTATAAGTCCAATATAACGGACCAGTTTGCCTACCTGGGGACCAACGATGAGAGTACGAAGGACCTATTAGGCCAAAGCATGCCACACCAAACGTCGTTCGAACTAACCCCACTTTGAGGTGTCACCGTGTCTACACCTGGACACATTCCGAATATCACATGTTGTATACATATTTCTCGATTTTCTCCGGGTTTTAGTGTACGCAACCAGGCAAACCCGTGCGAACCATATGAAAAACCGGTATTCATGGGGGCCCACATGATTACAAAGGTAAAGTATGGCGGCATGTAGGGCCTAATGGCGAGCAAAGCCCAAGACATCCTATGGATGTAGTAGATTTATTTTTCTATAATTATTTTATGAATGTTCATTCCTGAGTGCGACCCATGATCTCAAAAGCATCCAACTCATACTCTTGACATGTATTCCTTGTAGATGTCTTCTAACCACGCCCGTAGGAAGACGAGAGCAGGAAAAGCCCGCGAACGCATGCCTGCCCTAATCGCTCAACAAATGGCTGCCATAATACCCAACATTGTAATCCAAGTGCAACAAGCACTCACCGCTAATCCTGCCAATCAAGGAAACCAAAACATTATCAACTCTCCCCCAAATACCACTAAATGCACCTACAAGCATTTCAAATCATGCGACCCTCTAAAATACAAAGGGACTGAAGGCGTCACCGCTCTCCTCCATTGGTTTGAAGAAATGGAGAACACTTTTCTAAATTGCGATTGCCCCGATGATCGCAAAGTGCGTTATGCTACTGGTCGTTTATATGGAATAGCACTTACTTGGTGGAATACAGAGAAGGCCAAACGAGGTGTGGAAGATGCTATGACTTTAACTTGGAATGAATTGAAGGAAATCATGACCAGACGATTTTGCCCAAGGAGCGAAATCAAGAAATTAGAAGATGAATTTTATTCGTTGAAGCAAAAGGAAGGAGACCACACCACATACAACAAAAGATTTCTCGAGTTACATCAAATGGTTCCCAACATGTTCACTCCCCTCTACCGTTTGATCGAGCACTACATTCGTGGTCTTCCATCAAAGATTCAAGACTCTGTAATAAGTACCTCGCCTGCAACTTTGGAAGCAGCAATGGAGCTAGCAACAGAGCTCACCGAGAATCGAATCCGAAACAAAGACTTCAAGGAGGAGAAGAAGAAGGATAAAGAATCGACTGAAACCTCCGACTCCACCCAAGACGAATTCCCTTCTCAACCCAATCCTAAGAGAAAAAGAGACGGGCAACTTTTCGCTGCTATCCAACGAAATCAACCAATTTCACACGCCATACCCATCCAAGCTATCCCAATCACTCAAGTGGCACCCAACTCAACCTACCCAAATAAGAAACCATATCTTGGACCTCACCCTCGATGCAACAACTGTTTTTATCACCATCCCCTTACCTTACCTTGTCGACTATGTGCAACTTGTGGACGCTATGGTCATTTGAGCAAGGTTTGCCGCACCTTTCAAAACCAAATCTCTCCCCCTACTCAAACCATGAACCAAACCTATCAACAACCCCAATACCCCATGTTCCCATATGTTCGAGCTTGTTTCAATTGTGGCAACCCTACCCACTTTAGAAACACATGCCCTCAATAGGTTAACGTCATCAACACTCAAGCTCAATCAAACCCAGTTAACCAAGTAAACCAAGAAAACCCAACCGCTAGGCCACCATCAAGAGGAAGAGTCTTCAACATCAACGCCAATCCTGTCGAAGATAATGACGGCCCGAACGAAGATACCCAACTAGTCCTCTTCACCGAAAATCCAGATTCAACTTCTATCGTTTAGTTTTATGTTTTTCTTTATCACATCGAACCAATCATAACTTAAGGATAAAGCCAATGAAACTTTGACGAGAATACGGTGGATACGCCGCTGGTACTTCCTATATATAAGTATTCTTGTCAAATGATCGGAGGCATTATCAGGCGGTTATGAGAGGTTCCATGCATAGACTGTTTGTGTGATTGTTGTTTAGATTAAGTTTATCATTTTCAGTACATGCAATACGATCGGCTCCGTTTGATTGAGCCTTGATCGCACAGACATTTTCATTTTCAGTACATGCAATACGATCGGCTCCGTTTGATTGAGCCTTGATCGCACAGACATTTTCATTATCAGTATTTTGTGGTTGTTGTGTTGGTAGTAGAGTCACATAGAACTAATCATAACTTGTGGATAAAGTCAATGAAAATTTGACAAGAATATGGTGGATACGCCGCTGGTACTTCCTATATATAAGTATTCTTGTCAAATGATCGGAGGCATTATCAGGCGGTTATGAGAGGTTCCATGTATAGGCTTTTTGTGTGATTGTTGTTTAGATTAAGTTCATTATTTTCAGTACATGCAATACGATAGGCTCCGCTTGATTGAGCCTTGATCGCACAGACATTTTCATTTTCAGTACATGCAATACGATCGGCCCGTTTGATTGAGCCTTGATCGCACAGACATTTTTCATTTCAGTATTTTATGTTTGTTGTATTGGTTGTAGAGTCATATAGGATTAATCATAATTCACTGATAAAACCAATAAAAATTTGACAAGAATATGGTGGATACGCCGCTGGTACTTCCTATATATAAGTATTCTTGACAAAGGATCAGAGGCATTGTCAGACGGTTATGAGAAGTTCTATGTAGGATTTAGTAGTTTCTTGGTAACTAATCATAACTTGTGGATAAAACCAATGAAAATTTGGCAAGAATATGGTGGATACGCCGCTGGTACTTCCTATATATAAGTATTCTTGCCAAAGGATCAGAGGCATTATCAGGCGGTTATGAGAAGTTCCATGTAGGATTTAGTATTGCCTTGGTTGAAATTTGTGTTACATTTATATCATCTTGCTATTTAAAGAGATTGGATTGTGTTCCATTTCTACATAAACTAACCTCTCCATCATAACAAACGAGAGAGGAACTGCCACCATTCAAACATATATGCTATCAGAATGTGGATTCAAATGTTAGCTGTTGTGTTTATTTATGTTCTATAGTCATAGAACCAAATCATAACTTACTGATATTAGCTGTTGTGTTTATTTATGTTCAAATATTAGCTGTTGTGTTTATTTATGTTCCATGTAGGTTGTAGTATTAGAAGTTTTGCCTTAGGATATAACCATACCCTTCCAAACATATCCAAACTTTTATGCATGATATCATAGTTAGCGAATAAATTCTGCTTATCAATACTTTTACAGTAGGCAACAAAAAGCGATTCCTGTAATAGGGTACTTAACTCTTACAAGGAACGTTACCGCCTCAAACAAAAACTTAAAACCTTATTTCTTCTAAGCATGTAACGGTCAAACTAAACACCATCATTCTTTTTGTCAAATATATCACTATTTAAATTTCGGGACGAAATTTCTAAAAAGCAGGGGATACTGTAACATCCGTCAAAAAAACGGATTTTACCAAACCCGCTCCGATTATTAACCGAACAATCAGTTAAAAATTTCGTTGCGAATTTAATGCCCAAAATATTTTTAAACGATACATAATCAATTATTATATGGGAATATATATTTAGTTTTTGAAAAACTGTTAAAAATATGAAAATAAAAATAAATTGTTCCTGCCGGGTTTCGAACCCGGGTCAGTAACCGGTCCAGCAAAGTCTTACCGCACACACACTCAACCACTGCGCCACTTGTATCTTTTGTTAAATGTTAGAATCATTTAATTCATATCATGACTTTCCGAATTCAAAACCGGCGCCCAAATGCAGTCGTCGGAAATCCCGGCGATCTCGCCAAGAATTAACGATTCCTTCAGTTATAACGTAAGCTTTAAACACACATCGGTTATAACCGATGTCTGAACTCGCGACACAAACTATAACCGCCGAAAAACGTAATGACTTTGAATCAAGTCGGAAATTGGACCAAGTTCATCGATAACCTGCCCTATAAATACTCCCTCGAACCTCTGCAAACTTTTTCGCTCAAAACCGCACCCTTTCTCGGCGAAAACTCACTCGCCGGAAAACTTCTGTATCTCGCCGGAAAACCGAGACCTTCACTTTTAAGCCTTACTAAACCCCCTGAGCTTATACCGAAGTCACCCACATCCTTTTCAAGCTTTCTGAAGACTCGCTGCTGCAAGACACACGTCGCCGGAAGTGGTTGCTGTCGCCGGAGTTCTGCTGGAGAAACAGAGGAATCCAGTCGGTATACCTCACGCTTAAATCGTCCCTTCTTTTTATTTAATCTCACTTGTAATTAACTAAAGAACGCTAAAGAAACCGATTAAAACATTGAACCAGTCGGATTTCCGATTCTGGTTAAAAACGGACGAAGAAGACGAAGTTTGGTAACATATAAGTATAATTAAAATCAAGTTATTACTCGGGTTAGACACACAGTCCAGCGGTGGACTGTGTGCACAATAAACACACTAACGTCTCGAGTTCGAATCTTGTCCCACACACGCTGCCTTAATAAAATGTCATTTTTGTTAACTGAACCGGATTCATTTCATATATATGATAAGTTTATTAATAACCGGAATAATAACCAAGATAGACACACAGTCCAGCGGTGGACTGTGTGTATGTTTAAATCACACGTCACGAGTTCGAGTCCGGCCTACTGCACCGACTCGGACAATTATCCACCTTTTTAAATAAGTCAGAAATGAAAATACTTAGTTTGTATTTAAGTATAATAAAAATCGGTTTATATAACATGTTAAACACACAGTCCAGCGGTGGACTGTGTGTTAACTCAATCCACAGGTCCCGGGTTCGAGACCTGTGGAGCGCACCGGTCCGATTCAGTTAAATCGTTTTTAAAAATAAATGATTTTCGGTTTAATCTAATTAGTATATAAATATAATTAAAAACAGATATATTTCGGGTTAGACACGTAGCTCAGTTGGTAAAGCTGCGTGCACGCGTACGGGAGGTCTCGGGTTCGAGCCTCACTCAGCGCACATATACTCGCATTCGAACCGGTCAAAGTCAACAGTCAACGGTCAACGGTAAAAAAAAATCAACTTTTTTTATTATTTTTAATTATTTATTTTAATTAAAAATCAATTAAAAATACATAAAATAACATTTTTAAGGTTAGAAAATAGCCTTGAACTCACAAAAATACACCCAACAATCCTACTAAAATGGATCAATAAAATCCGTTTACTTACCGAAACATTATGCCATTATCTAGGTTAATTTCACTCGTGGTTAAAACCACTTCGCGTGCATTCAACATCATCAACCGAACGCACCCACTGTGAGTGAATCTTACAACTCCCCCTTTTTAATTACACGTTTTGGGGTGTGTCATGTGTCACAAAATAATTTAACTCGTTTATTTAAACTTGTGCCATACCATATCGTGATCTAAACTTAGATTGTTTATATTGTTGTGATTACTTATTTCATTTTGTCAAATTATATGAAATTCATTCATTAAGCCCATCAGTTCCTCGTGGGAGACGAGTTGAACAACGCGTGCCTCAAAACCAATCCATTATTGTTCATGTGTGTATCATTGAGTTTATATTGATTGTAGTTATGTCTTTCATATTATCATGTTTATGCAATTCATTCATTAGGCCCATCAGTTCCTCGTGAGAGACGAGTAGAGCAACGCGTGCCTCTAAACGTTCCATTATTGTTCATGTGTGCTTTATTTAATATCTAATGATTGTTGAATAAGTTTACATCTATTTTTACTCATGTGTGGTTGTGCACTCATTTCATAATCAATTAAATAAACTTGTTCAAATGTTTTCCATAGGATTCACTCGCTAACTTTTTGTTGATCCAAAAACCTTTACACATGATACAGGTGAACAGGATGAAGCAAGGAAAACATAGGAAATGCCTTAGAAGAAAACAAAGAAGCTTAGATTGATGTTAGGTCATGATGTAATTATAGTTGTAAATTTCCTATTAAATTGTATTTAATGAATATGAAACGTATAATAAATGTCATGAGCTTTGATGATAACCCAATCATGCCCAGGTCACCTTTTCCGCTGCGGGTCGGGGTGTGACACCTTTCTTCACAAAACAAAACACAAAAAAAACCCTAGTTGAGAAAACAGCCGACGGCAGCCCCTCATTCATCTTCCAGTCGCAAGACAGCCTTGTTACACTCTTCTTGAATCGCGGCAGCCCTCCCTCACCATTCTTCTTCTCGGTCGCAAGTCTCGCCAACATCCGAATCAGTCCCATCTAGTTCTCGGCTCATTAATCCTATTGTTAAGGTTAGAATTTTGTGTTATTTTTCTAATCATACTTGGGTCATGAAGTATGGATCGTGTGTGTATGTAATGATGGAAAGTATTAGGATGGTAATCGGCTGATTTGGCTAGTTTGCAAGTTTGATGTTTTTCGGAATCTAGAAACATAGGCTGCGTTTTGTTTGATAAAAACTATAGGTTATGATTAGGGTTTTCATGGGTATGATATATATAATAGTATATGATTGGAAATTATGTTCTTGATCGCATATGTTCAATGTATCAATGGTTTAAGCGAGTTAGATTGTGATAAAGTGCTGAATCAGAATGCTGAATGGTGGTTACAGCCAACTTCAACTGGCTGTAACTTGGTTATTATTTATCGAAAAACGGATTTTCTGAAGTCTAAAACGTAGAGTTTTGAAAACCGATTCTAATGGCGCTGGATTCATATTTTTCTGAACTTGTTTGATATTTTTAAGTGGCCAATTAAGTTCAGTAACTAAAGCTGTGAAAATCCTGAAAATTGGTTAGTTGTTTATCGAGTTGGATTTAATAATCTGTAGGGAGTCGAATCATGAAATTTGTACAGAAACTAGATATGGAAATTTCCGGGCAACTCCCACTGGAATTTTGTTAATTGGACGAACGGTGATTTCTAAATGAATTCTTCCGTGGACTGCAGTCAGAAAGCGACGAATCTGACTGCAGCCTAGTATATTAATATTTATGAATAATTGGTAAAGTATTAGGACTTGAAAAAATTATATAAAATTCTACAGTATAGTTGTCACCGTCTGTAAAATAATTGGAATTTTTGGAACGTTGGAACTATTTTATAAAAATCCTCGAAAACAGCCGAATTATGAGTATGTAAGCTGAAACTTGATAACTTGCGAATGTGTGCACCAAAGTGTTGCATGGATAGGATTGTGTTCATGATAAATTGTTTTGATCACTATGTTCATATGAGGATACTTGCATGCATGTTTGAGTGTTAGGAATTTTGATTGTGTGTACCGCTTTGTGCGTAAATTATGTGTAGGATTTGTATTGGTGTGTTCACACACTGACTTGAAATCAATTGACTTGTTAGGACGCAATTAGCGGTCCCATCATTTGCAACTTCTGTGTTACACTAACCGAGCAACTAAATGTGAGTTCACGGCCCCTAAATTTATCCGGTTTTAAACAACAGGGGGAGAAACATGTATACACTCTACAACTCTATCTCTTTACGTTATACGAAATTAACGTCACTTAACTATTCGGTAACTAAGTTAATGTTAATGTACGTTATGGTCACTAAGCAGCTATATCACACAAGTCCTCGACAATCTCTCGGATCGTTAGTATTGGGTTTAGATAGCGGGGAAATTATAAGTAGTACTACTGGGCCCGACAAGCCCCATCCGAGCTAGTCGCGCTAGCCGACCGGGTATGGTCAACGGGTGAATAATTTGGTCTAACTTCGCCATGGTCAGTGATAGGCCTGGCAACACGGAGGCACAACAGTCAGCTTCGATCGCGAACACTTACGTGACATAACTTTAGGCTAGCTACCTATATATATTAACATTGAACTTAATTACGAAACAACAATATTATCCCGGGTTAGGGATAATGGAACCAACATCGTTATTATTCCAGGTTGGGAATAATGGAACTATCAGTATTATTCCGGGTTGGGAATAATGAAACTAAATCGTTATCCCGGGTTAGGGATAACGGGGGAAACAAACTCATAACCGAACGAACGAATTTATGAAAACCTGTGAACTCACTCTTCTTTAATGTTGACACTTGTTTCTTTACATGTTTCTCAGGACACTAGGAGCTCTAGATGCACTCACTTGCATTGATCAGGACATCTTTTATCGAGTCTCATTTGCAAACATTGTTTTGGGTTTTTCTTTAGTTTTGGCGTTTATGTTGGCGCCCGTTTCTTTACTTTATGCTTCCGCTCAACTTTAAAAACTAATGCTTCCGCTAAACATTGGTAACTAACTAAGACAATATAAAATCTACGATGAATGGTTAAACAAATGATTTTTAGAAAACGTATTATCAAATCATATAGAGTCGTTCGACGTACTAGTGTCTCAGATTCTGGTTTGTTCACACGCCTCGCGGTAAAACTCTGCAAGTGGAAATTGAGGGTGTGACATCTGGTAAGTGTCGCTTCGTAATAAACATATATCGTTTAGCGGATTTTAACAAAAAACGGGCAGAGTTTCCTCTGTTTTTGGACGATCCCGACAATGCAAGTTGTCGATGTATTTGCCAAAATTCAACAATTTTATAACAATATATGTATGTACTTTTGTAAGGTTACCGAATACAAACGAAATAAATAATTTACGTTACGATGGTTGGAATTCAATTTTACGCTAAGTAATAAAATTTACATACAATAATATAATCAATATAATGAATTCAAGACGTTAAAATTTTACCGAACATCGAATCTGACCAGGTTGACCGGAGTTGACTGTTTGACCAGATTTGACTCGAGCCGAAACCGAACCAAAGCTGCCGTTTTACTAACGTTGACCCGAATCCCGAAACGAAACCCGAACACAAACTGAGCACAACCCGAACCAAACATAACCCAAACCCAAACTGAGTAAACCCAAATGTGGACCGTACCGAGTCTGACCCGAAACAAAGCCCGAGTCGCGAATCTGTCCCGAACCATAGTCTGATACTTCAAGATCAAACAAAGTGGTACTTAAAGAGAACCACCATCGCCACCGCCGGAGAACGGCTTAACCGGTTGCCGGAGACGCCGACCCGTCGCCGCCGCGACGCACCAGACCTGACCCGAAATAGACCCAAGCCAAACCATCTCGAATCCGAACATGAAGTCTGAACTGAACCTGAACCACCGCTGCCGCAGATAACGGTCGTCGGTTAACCGGCTCAGTCGTTCCCGTCTCTCTCCCTTCGATATATATATCTCTCTCTCTATTCTCGCTGTCGTGCGCCACCACCAGCTGGTGGTGGCCGGCCGATTAATCGAGGGGTAGCGGGTGGGGGGGGGATTGGTGTGGTGTTTTGAGGCGGAGAAAGGAGGTGTCAGAGATATCGGGTGAAGGGGGGTGTTGGTTCGCAGGTGTGGCCGGAGAAGGAGGGGGAGGGTCGGTCGGACTTGCTCCGGCGGTCGGAGCTGCGAGAGAGGGAGACAGGGGGGTGGGGGCGGCTAAATGAATGTGGATGTTGTGTGTGTGTTTTTATTTTATAAGGTAGGGTTTAGATTGGATTAGGGTTTTTAGGTTGGTTTGTGTTGGGCTTAAAGCCCGATAGCTAGTTTCTAGGATACACGAATGGCCCGGTCAAGTTTAGAGTCCCGTGTTCGAACGCGAGTTTCGTATAAATGACGTATTATTTCATTAGTTATTATTATTATTATTATTATTATTATTATTATTATTATTATTATTATTATTATTATTATTATTATTATTATTATTATTATTATTATCTTTATTGTTATTATTATTATTTGTAAAAGAATGAATAAATAAATAATAATAACAATGATAAAATTAGACAAATAAATATTTAGCGGTATGACACGCATTTTCTAAAATAAAATTTTACGGAAACGCGAGGCGTTACAACAATTGTAATAAATAAATAGATATGGGGAAAGGGTAAAATGAGAACCAACACGAGTTGCGAGAACCGCGAGAACTTTTTGATCCGGCGCAAGTTGGGTCAAAAATAAATTTCACAAACGTAGATGAAAAATTATAAACACATCTGTAAAAAAAGTTTAAAAAAAATGCCGAGTCAGTTGTTTTGACTAATGCAAGTTTTTTTTACGGCAGACGTAAATTTTGGAAGAATATAAATATTTTTTTACGCCTCATGTAAATGTAGGTATGCGACATTTTTTTTTCAATTTTTTTGCTTGAAAAAGTGATTGTTTTTACGACTTTTGAGGAAAAAATTTCGGAAAAAACCTTTTGGATGGCCTAGTTCTCGCGGTTCTCGCAACTCGTGGTGGTTAATTTGAACTGAATCCTATATATATATATATGTGGTGGGAGTTGGCTACAAAGTTCATTTTTCCTAAAAAGTGTACAGAGTCATGAAACACCACAATTTCAACCATAACACTCAAAACCCACAAATAACATAATGGAGGTTACTAAAACACAATATTTGTGATTTTCGTTTTGTGTTTTGGATGATAAGGCTTTAATTATCGAATGACTAACTTTAGTGTGTTTTATGTTGGCTATCATGTTGTGGTTTATATTTATAGCTCTACGATAGTTTGTATGAAGTTTTTATGAACTGTTAGGGTTCTAATACAGTGTTTTAGTAATATTCACTCTGTATTTGTGGGTTTTTTGTGTGTTTTATAGTTGAATTGTGCTCTTTTATGACTTTGTACACTTTTTAGGAAAAATGGACTTTGTAGTCGAACCTCACCCTATACAGGTATATAGAAACGAGATCAGGTGAAAAGGCCTAAAAGTGTGAAATGGTAAAAACGATTTTTAGCCATAAGGTCTTTGTGATTTGTGCCTACGATGATGCGGTGGCATTTTTGTAAATAATGAGAACTTTAGAACTACAAGGAAGGGTAAAATTAGTAGATCCAAACAAGTGTGCACATGCTAATCACATGCCATTTTCCCCCATTATATTTAAACGCTAACAACTTTTTTATACATTATTATTTTTCTAAAAAAAATTATTCCATAAAACTCAGCGTTTTTATCTTTTCAATAAGTATACTATTGATATATTTTTTCAAAAAAAATGAACTGGGTTTTTATGGAGTTTTGAACTTTGTTTCTTTATGGCGTTTTCAACTGGATTTTTGTGGCGTTTTTCTGAAGTGGGTGTTTTTATGACGTTTTTCTGAAGTGGGTGTCTTTATGGCGTTTTCAACTAGTTTTTTATGACGTTTTCTGTCACACCCCGACCCGCAGCGGAAAAAGAGTCGGGGCATAATTGGGTTATCACCAAAGCTCATGATATTTACTAATATGTTTCATATTCATTTAAGTCAAAATTACATTCTCAATAATCCAAACATGTTCATACAAATACAAAGAAAAATAATCAACTAAACAATCCAAGCTCTAAACCAGTTTATTCTTCTAAGCCAATCCTATGTGTTTCTTGCTGCAGCTGTGTCACCTGTATCATGTGTAAAAATGGGGGTTTTTGGGTCAACATAAGTTGGCGAGTGAACCTTGTTAGATAAACATTTATTATTGATTTCTTGTTATCTTTTTCAAGGAAAAATTGTGCAATAGTCATATGTGAGCAAATGTAAATAATCAAACAATAGCAATAACAAACACAAACAATAACATACAATAACATATGAACTTGCATGAATATATAACATGAATGAAACTGTATATGTTGGCAACGTCACGTTCACGCTCATAATGTAATGGGGGACTGACGGCCTATGATGAATGTCTGTGCGATCAAGGCTCAATCAAACGGAGCCGATCGTATGTTGGCAACGCCCGGTTGACGCTCATAATGAAATGGGGAACTGCTCAACGCTCATAATGTAATGGGGAGCGGCGGCCTATGATATTGCATGTACTGAAAATAATAAATTAAATCTAAACAATAACCACACAAACAGTTGATACAAGCTGAATACAAATTTGTTCATGGATGTCATGTATGCACATTGATTTAAATATAATAATTGGTAAGACACATGATACACCCCAAAAACGTGATTAAAACGGGGAATTTGTAGAGATTCACTCACATTGGGTGCGTTCGGTTGGAGATGATGAGATGCGCACGAGTTTGAGGGATTGATCAACGAGGATTAACTAACCTAAATAATAACGGAAAGTATAGTAAATGAGTGGATTTTATTAATAATTTTAATAGGATTTTTAGATATGTTTTTTTGAGTTTAAGTCAATTTCCTATCTTTAAAAACATTATTTTTAAGTATTTTTAATTGATTTTTAAATTAAATTAAATAAATAAAAATATAAAAAAATGTTGACTTTTGCGTTGACCATTGACCGTTGACTGTTTGACTGTGACGGTTGACTGTTTGACCGGTTCTATAGTGTGCATGTATGCGCTGGGCAGGACTCGAACACGTGACCTCCCTTACGCGTGCACGCAGCTCTACCTACTGAGCTACGTGTCTAACCCGAAATAATTCTGTTTTTAATTATATTTATATACTATTTTAGTTTATTCAAAATTCTTTTATTTTCAGAAAGGGTTTTAATTATCGAACCAGAGTGTGCAACAGGTCTCGAACCCGGGACCTGTGGGTTAGTGTTGCACACAGTCCACCGCTGGACTGTGTGTCTAACCTGGTTAATATACGGATTTTTATTATACTTAACATCTACCGTGAGTTAATCCGGTTCAGTTAGAAAAATAAAACATCTTTATTACAGAGCATACATGTGTGTCAAGGATCGAACTCGCGGTGTTGATATATGTGAGCACACAGTCCACCGCTGGACTGTGTGTCTAACCCGAGATAATATCCAAATTATATTAAACTTATAAACAACCTAACTTCAACTTCTTCGTTACAATAACACAGACTACGATTTCTCTACTGATTCTTGATTAATTCGATTGACAAACATTCAAATGACTAAAATGAAATGGCAGAGAAGATTTCGGAAGTAAACATACCGGAGAAACGATTTATCTCAGAATTCCGGCGAAGTCGTCGGCTCTGTTTTTACGGATTTCGTCTGAGCGGACAGATTATCAATTTGATTAGCTAAATGCGGAACTGAAGCACTGAACAAGGATTACCAGAAGGTTTAAAAGACTATACCGTTTCACAGCGAGAATTGGGAACTTTCAGAAGTTTTCCGGCGAGAGTGAATTATCCGATATCGACGTCTGAAACTGATTCCGATTGAAGGGTTTGAGTTAGCAACAGCTTAACAACTGATAGACGATGAAAGAATTGAGAGACTTACTGATTTGATGGAAAACACGGTTTTCCGGTGAAAGTCCGGCGAGTTCAAATAGCTTTTCCGACGAACTGAAAGTATTGCGAAAATGAAATTGAAGGTCTGCAGATGAGTTTGAGTCGCGAGAGAGGACTATGATTGGAGTAATTCAGGAAATGCAGGTTTTCGGTTATTAGAACCGATCAACTCTTGAATTCAAGTCCATTCAAAGCTAAATTGATTGGAGGTGTCGGTGTATCGGTTATTGACAGAAAACCGCGAACACTCAAACGTTTTTGGACGTTTGGAAACCGATTTCGGTTACAGTTAGCGTAAACCGGTTGATTTATGGTTGAACATAAGATTTAATTGATTCCTAGAACTAACAGAAAACATCTAGTGGCGGAGTGGTTATGAGTGCGCGTGTTAAGTCTTTGAGTCTTTCCGGCTGACCCGGGTTCGAGTCCCGGCAGCCTGTTTTTCATTTTATTTATTTTATTTTTACTTTTTATCAATTATAACTTTTATATTCTAGTTTGTTTATTAATTATGCATCATTAAAAATTAAAATTGACATAAATACGCAACGAAACATTTATAACTTGATATTCGATTACAAACGAAGCGGGTTTGGAAAACCCGTTTTTGACTAATGTTACAGTATCCCCTACTTTTAGGAATTTCGTCCCGAAATTTAAATAGTAGTAGTAGTAGGAAAAAGATGCGGGTATTTTTCGCGCATTGAGTCTTCACGTTCCCAAGTAAACTCAGGTCCCCATTTCGACTCCCAGCGTACCCTAACAATTGGAATGCGACTTCGTCTTAGACGTTTTTCTCCAAAGTCCATGATCTCTACTGGTCTTTCAATAAAATGCATAGATTCATCAATCTGAATATCTTCCAGAGGTATGGAGGTTCTCATTAGCGAGGCACTTCTTCAAGTTTGATACGTGAAATGTGGGGTGAATTCTGTTGAGTTCTTCTGGTAGATCAAGCTTGTATGCTACAGGTCCTACTCTTTCGAGTATCTTGAAAGGTCCTACGTAGCGTGGTGCTAGCTTGCCTTTTTGACCAAAACGAACTACTCCCTTCCACGGTGATACTTTTAAAAGTACATGATCACCAATGTTAAACTCCAAAGGCTTTCGTCGTTTATCAGCATAACTCTTTTGACGACTTTGAGCCGCTAGAAGATTGTTTCGAATTTGATGGATCTTGTCTGTGTTTTCTTGAATCAACTCTGGACCGGTGATTTGAGCTTCTCCAATTTCGTGCCAACATACTGGAGATCGGCACTTACGACCATATAACGCTTCAAAAGGTGCCCTGCCGATGCTTGAATGATAGCTGTTGTTGTACGAAAATTCAACTAATGGTAGATGAGCGTCCCAATTTCCCTTGAAGTCTATGACACATGCTCGAAGCATATCTTCAAGAGTTTGAATGGTGCGTTCAGATTGACCATCAGTTTGAGGATGATAAGCGGTACTGAGATCTAATCGTGTACCCAAAGCGGTTTGTACAGTTTGCCATGTTCGTGAAGTGAAACGACCATCATGATCTGAAATAATGCTTAACGGTACACCATGTCGGCTTAGGATTTCGCTGATGTAGATACGAGCTAACTTCTCATTCTTGAAATCTTCGCGGATCGGAATAAAGTGAGCTGATTTTGTAAGACGATCAATGATTACCCATATAGTGTCATACCCACCAGAAGTGCGAGGTAACCCGGTAATGAAGTCCATGGTTATATTTTCCACTTCCATACAGGTATTTCAGGTTGGACCAGAAGTCCTGAGGGTCTTTGACGTTCAGCTTTTACTTTGGAACATGTAAAGCACTTGGAAACAAAAACAGCAATATCCTTTTTCATTCCAGGCCACCAGTAGGTGTATCGAAAGTCTTGATACATCTTGTCGGCTCCTGGGTGTATAGAATATCGTGTTTTGTGCCTCATTCATAAGGAAATCACGAAGGTTATTGTGGTCAGGAATCCATATGCGATCTAGACAGTACAGAATACCGTCGGATTTACTTTCGATTTTTAAGTTCAGCTCCACAAGACAGCTCCTTGCGTACGTCGTTTTCCGTTACTGAAACACGTTGGGCTTCTCGAATTTGATCTTTGATGTCGGTTATGATTTTATGCATAATAGTTTTGAGGGAATTGATACGTTTGACATGATAAGGTATGTATCATAAAACAAAAACTTCAACCATGACGATATTTAAACCTACATGGAACTTCTCATAATCTCCTGGTAATGCTTTTGATCCTTTGCCAAGAATACTTATATATAGGAAGTACCAGCGGCGTATCCACCATATTCTTGTCAAATTTTCATTGGCTTTATCAGTAAATCATGATCAGTTCTATGTGACTCTAAAACATAAACAAACACAACAACCAAAGCTTGAGTCTCAATTCTGAAAGGATACATGACTGAATGATGACAGTACCTCTCTCATTTGTGATGATGAAGGGGTCAGTTTATGTAAAAGTGTGACACAACCCAACTTCTTTAAATGATGAGATTGAGATACGTCGAGATGTATGGTGATATGAATGTTAAATCAATGAGTATAAAACAAAACTGTAATATCAATTCGCATTAAAATTCTTGTATACATATATTCCAAATTTTACAACTGAAATACGGAAAGATTGAGATAACATAAAGAAAACATTAAAACTAGACGATCGGAGTTGAGTCTTGATTCTTGGTGAGGAAAACTAGTTGGGTGATTCGTTTGAGCCGTTATTATTTTCAACAGGATTGGCGTTGATGTTGTAAGCTCTTCCTCTTGCAGGTGGTGGAGCTTGGTTAGCTTGATTCACCGGATTTGCTTGAGCTTGGGTATGAATGATGTTTACCAAGCGTGGACAAGTGTTTCTAAAGTGGTTTGGGTCTCCACAGTTGTAACAAGCCCGCACAGGTTGTATCATGGGATAGTTGGGTTGGTAGTATGATTGGGCTAAATGTTGGGTAGGTGGTAGTAGTAGGGGTTGTTGGGCTTGACCCATTATCTGATGGTGGGCTTGGGTTGAGGGCTGATGGCGGTTCGTTCGCTGAGGTATGCGACAGGTTTGAATGGTGTGACCTGCGCGACCACAGCCGGTACAATGTTGGCAGGGATGATCAGGAAAGTGATGGTATTGGCAACGGTTGCATTTTGGGTATGGGCCGGAGTATGGCCTTTTATGTGGTGCAGGTGAGGGGGCAACTTGAGTGATGGGTGCAGCAGGGATAGGGAAATTTGTTTGTGTGACAGCAAAGTTTCTGGTGTTACGTTTCCTCTTGTTAGCAAATTTAGAGGAGGAGGTGGAATGGTTTGAAGTTTGGCCCTCAACGGGGGCTTTCTTTTTCTCCTCTTTAAATTTACCTTTGCAAATTCGATTCTCGGTCAGTTCAGTAGCTAGTTCCATAGCAGCTTCAAGTGTTACTGGCGAAGTGCTGAGAACTGAATCTTGAATTTTCGAGGGAAGACCTCGAATATAATGCTCAACTAGGCGGTAAACTGGGGTGAACAAGTTAGGGACCATCTGGTTCAACTCTAAAAACCTCTTATTGTAGGAAGTATGATCTCCCTCCTTTTGCTTCAATGAATGAAATTCGTCCTCTAACTTTTTAATCTCACTTCTAGGACAGAATCGTCTCATCATGATTTCCCTTAACTCCTCCCACGTTAAGGCCATTGCATCTTCGATTCCTCTCTTACCCTTTTCAGTATTCCACCAGGTAAGAGCTACCCCAAATAGTCTCCCGGTTGCGTATCGTACCTTGCGATCCTAGGGACAATCGCAGTTGAGGAAGGTGTTTTCCATTTCCTCAAACCAGTGGAGGAGAGCAGTGACACCTTCGGTCCCTTCAAATTTCGGAGGATCGCAAGACTTGAAATGTTTATATGAGCACTTATTGGTAGGAGGGTTGCCGATGTTCTGGTTTTCTTGCTGGGGAGGATTGGTGGGATTTGTGGCGAGAGCTTGTTGTACTTGAACCACAATGTCAGGAAGTACTGCGGCCATTTGTTTTGCGATTTGAGTGGCCAAGCGTTCGTGTGACCTTCCTGATTTTCTACCCCCTCGTTGTTGCCTAGCCGACATCTACAGGAACATATATAAGAAGATTGTGAGTTTATGGAGTCTTTTTAGGTGTCATGTGTCTTAAAGAAAATGAAAATAACATAAATATCAATAATGCAACTACATCCATAGGATGTCTTGGGTTTGCTCATGTTGGGCCTCAAATGTCTCCCATACCTTCACCTGTATAGTCATGTGGGCCCCCATGACTATTGGCTTGGTAGGATTCACATTAGCATTGGCGGTTTAACACTCGCATCACCCGAATGAAAACCACGAAATATGTTTACGAGATGTATGGTCGGAATGTGTCCAGGTGTAGACACAATGACAACTCAAAGTGGGGTTAGCTCACACGACGTTTGGTATAGCATGCTTTGGCCTAATAGGTACATCGTACTCTCATCGTTAGTCCCCAGGTAGGCAAACTGGTCCTTTATTTTGGATTTATACGAATGCCAAGCCTAGACAGGACGTTCCGACTACCGGTACTTGTACCCTTCCAGTTACTACATGCCCGTCATGAGAACTCACTTTGATGTGATTTGAAAATACAAAAATCATTGTAAAAACAATCATGAAAATGATGTGATGTGTGCTCTCATGGATATGATATGTTATGAGAATATGATTCATGATAGGCATTATATAATAATATGTACTTATGAACATGCTTGCATAACATTGAATGTAACATTAAACATATAAACATCATGAATTTTGCATGTAACACACAAAAAAATCTTAAAAATTTCTAATCAACTATAGTATAGGCTCTAAGGATCTAATAACCTATCCTATATCCCTATAGTCATGGCTCTGATACCAATCTGTCACACCCCGACCCGCAGCGGAAAAAGAGTCGGGACATAATTGGGTTATCACCAAAGCTCATGATATTTACTAATATGTTTCATATTCATTTAAGTCAAAATTACATTCTCAATAATCCAAACATGTTCATACAAATACAAAGAAAAATAATCAACTAAACAATCCAAGCTCTAAACCAGTTTATTCTTCTAAGCCAATCCTATGTGTTTCTTGCTGCAGCTGGGTCACCTGTATCATGTGTAAAAATGGGGGTTTTTGGGTCAACATAAGTTGGCGAGTGAACCTTGTTAGATGAACATTTATTATTGATTTCTTGTTATCTTTATCAAGGAAAAATTGTGCAATAGTCATATGTGAGCAAATGTAAATAATCAAACAATAGCAATAACAACCACAAACAATAACATACAATAACATACAATAACATATGAACTTGCATGAATATATAACATGAATGAAACTGTATATGTTGGCAACGTCACGTTCACGCTCATAATGTAATGGGGAACTGACGGCCTATGATGAATGTCTGTGCGCTCAAGGCTCAATCAAACGGAGCCGATCATATGTTGGCAACGCCCGATTCACGCTCATAATGTAATGGGGAACTGCTCAACGCTCATAATGTAATGGGGAGCGGCGGCCTATGATATTGCATGTACTGAAAATAATAAATTAAATCTAAACAATAACCACACAAATAGTTGATACAAGCTGAATACACATTTGTTCATGGATATGAAGTATGCACATTGATTTAAATATAATAATTGGTAAGACACATGATACACCCCAAAAACGTGATTAAAACGGGGAATTTGTAGAGATTCACTCACATTGGGTGCGTTCGGTTGGAGATGATGAGATGCGCACGAGTTTGAGGGATTGATCAACGAGGATTAACTAACCTAAATAATAACGGAAAGTATAGTAAATGAGTGGATTTTATTAAGAATTTTAATAGGATTTTTAGATATATTTTTGTGAGTTTAAGTCTATTTCCTATCTTTAAAAACATTATTTTTAAGTATTTTTAATTGATTTTTAAATTAAATTAAATAAATAAAAATATAAAAAAATGTCGACTTTTGTGTTGACCATTGACCGTTGACTGTTTGACTGTGACTGTTGACTGTTTGACCGTTCTATAGTGTGCATGTATGCGCTGGGCAGGACTCGAACCCGTGACCTCCCGTACGCGTGCACGCAGCTCTACCAACTGAGCTACGTGTCTAACCCGAAATAATTCTGTTTTTAATTATATTTATATACTATTTTAGTTTATTCAAAATTCTTTTATTTTCAAAAAGGGTTTTAATTATCGAACCGGAGTGTGCAACAGGTCTCGAACCCGGGACCTGTGGGTTAGTGTTGCACACAGTCCACCGCTGGACTGTGTGTCTAACCTGGTTACCGATTTTTATTATACTTAACATCTACCGTGAGTTAATCCGGTTCAGTTAGAAAAATAAAACATCTTTATTACAGAGCATACGTGTGTGTCAAGGATCGAACTCGCGGCGTGTGATATAACCCGAGATAATATCCAAATTATATTAAACTTATAAACAACCTAACTTCATCTTCTTCGTTACAATAACACAGACTACGATTTCTCTACTGATTCTTGATTAATTCGATTAACAAACATTCAATTGACTAAAATGAAATGGCAGAGAAGATTTCGGAAGTAAACATACCGGAGAAACGATTTATCTCAGAATTCCGGCGAAGTTGTCGGCTCTGTTTTTACGGATTTCGTCTGAGCGGATAGATTATCAATTTGATTAGCTAAATGCGGAATTGAAGCACTGAACAAGGATTACCAGAAGGTTTAAAAGACTATACCGTTTCACAGCGAGAATTGGGAACTTTCAGAAGTTTTCCGGCGAGAGTGAATTATCCGATATCGACGTCTGAAACTGATTCCGATTGAAGGGTTTGAGTTAGCAACAGCTTAACAACTGATAGACGATGAAAGAATTGAGAGACTTACTGATTTGATGGAAAACACGGTTTTCCGGTGAAAGTCCGGCGAGTTCAAATAGCTTTTCCGACGAACTGAAAGTATTGCGAAAATGAAATTGAAGGTCTGCAGATGAGTTTGAGTCGTGAGGGGACTATGATTGGAGTAATTCAGGAAATGCAGGTTTTCGGTTATTAGAACCGATCAACTCTTGAATTCAAGTCCATTCAAAGCTAAATTGATTGGAGGTGTCGGTGTATCGGTTATAGACAGAAAACCGCGAACACTCAAACGTTTTTGGACGTTTGGAAACCGATTTCGGTTACAGTTAGCGTAAACCGGTTGATTTATGGTTGAACATAAGATTTAATTGATTCCTATAACTAATAGAAAACATCAATGGGCGGAGTGGTTATGAGTGCGCGTGTTAAGTCTTTGAGTCTTTCCGGCTGACCCTGGTTCGAGTCCCGGCAGCCTGTTTTTCATTTTATTTATTTTATTTTTACTTTTTATCAATTATAACTTTTATATTCTAGTTTTTTTATTAATTATGCATCATTAAAAATTAAAATTGACATAAATACGCAACGAAACATTTATAACTTGATATTTGATTACAAACGAAGCGGGTTTGGAAAACCGTTTTTGACAAATGTTACATTTTTAGAACTGAGTGTTTTATGGCGTTTTCAGCTGGGTTTTCATGGGGTTTTTTTTCTGAACTATGTGTTTTATGACGTTTTCAACTAGGTATTTTCATGGTGTTTTTTCTGAACTGGGGAACACCCAGTTCATGTCTTTTTTTATTTTAAAAGTACAGCAATTATACGCGTTGGAAAGATAATAAAACACTCGATTTATGGTATAATTTTTTAAAAAAATAATCACGTATAAAAAGTTACAAGAGTTTAAAAAGGATGGTGGAATATGCATGTGACTTGCATGTGGATGGTTTCTTGCATGTGAGTGGCATGTGCATGGACTTTTTGACAATATTACCCTTAGTGTAAGTTAGCACCAATGTCACATGTCAACACCAAAATCGTTCTCACCGTTTTCACAATTTAGGCATTTTCCCCATATCCCACCCTATATATATGTGTGTGTGTGTGTGTGACTAGTGGGTTGTTACTCTATTGAGTTGATTAACATGTTAGTCGCGTAGGTCCTCCTAGATATTGGAGAGATGATCATATTGTATTTGCACTTTGATTGATCATAATATGATATTAGATGAGATTAAGCAAGATACTAACCTATATGGTATCAGAGCTCTATAGCTAGGGTTTCGACGAGTGTGCGTTCACTTTCCAGCAATCCTCTATTCTCAGATCTATGGCTCTACTCTGTTTTCCAACCTGAATCTGCTTCGTAATCTTATTGTATTTGGCCTCAGCCTACGAGAGTTTCTGTTATGGTTATGGTTAATGTGCCTTCATTTACTGACTTTAACCAAAACTAAACCGAACCTTATATGTTAGTAATTTTCAACTTTTATATTTTTCCCAACTTTTATACCTCTATTTTCTATGTTCCATTTTAAAGAATGTTTGAGAATTGAGAAATTTGGTGAGTTGATTCCAATAACATCCAAACCAGAAATGGTCTTATTCAATATATATAGGGGAAGGTTCATTTCAGAAGAAAATTTTATTGAGAAGAAAAAGGAAAAAAGGGTACAATTGTAAAAAATTAAATAGTTTTTTTTCTCATCTCATTTATTATTATGTTTGACCAATTAATTAGTCATCAAGACTATCATCCTCCACACTAAAAATTTTTGCCTACACACATCAAAATTTATCATACACATTTCAAAATTTATCCTATACGTATTGAAATTTATCCTACACAACTCGTAATTTATCCTACACTATAAATACATTTTTATTTTTATTTTTATTTTTTGAAAAAAATATATATATCTTAAAATTAAGTTACAAATTTAATATAATTAGTTATTAAAGATGAAGCAACCAATTAATGATGTATGTAAGTTTACCGATGTATCCTTATAGTTACATTAAGTACAAATATTAAATGAAGTCTAATGATATATATATATATATAGTGGATTCTGTTCAAGAGAGAACTAATCCCAGTTACGAGAACCATGAGAACTCCTATAAAGGTACATCGGTAAACTTACATCCAATAGCATATTTACACATCACCAATAACCATATTAAATCAAAAGGGTATTTTAGTCTTTTATTTTCCATGTCACATCTTTTCTCTCTCTTTTATTTAAAAGTCAACATGTCACATATTTTCTCTCTCTTCTATTTAAAACTCAACATGTCATATCTTTTCACTCTCTTTTATTTAAAATTCAACATGGGACATCTATTGAGTCGTGATTTTTGGGTGAGTTCGTTTGGTAAGATCCGCAAATTTCGTAAACCCGAAATCGGGGTGTCTGAGGCGTAAAAAGATGTTTGGCGTAAAAAAAATTGTAAAAAAGTTTTTAAAAAAAATTGTAAAAAAGTTTTTGTAAAAAAGTTTTTTTGTAAAAATAAAATATTTTTGTTTGGCGTAAAATATATATATATATATATATATATATAAAAGTTTAAACCCATAAAAATTGTTTTTTGTAAAATAAATTTGTTTTAAAGTTTAAAATCATGTGTAAAAAAAGTTTAAACCCACGCGTAAAAAAAATTAAAAACCGGCGAGTAAAAAAGTTTAAAAACGCGCGTAAAAAAACTTTTATACCGGCGCGTAAAAAAATTTAAAACCGCGCGTAAAAAAAGTTTTAATCCATCGCGTAAAAAAAGTTTAAAACCGGCGCGTAAAAAAGTTTAAAACCGATGCGTAAAAAAATTTTGAAACCGTGTAAAAAAAGTTTCTAAAACGGCGCGTAAAAAAAGTTTGAACCCGCGCGTAAAAAAAGTTTAAAATCGCGCTAAAAAAAAATTGAAAACGCGCTTAAAAAAAAGTTTAAAACCGGCGCACAAAGAGAATTTTAAACCGGCACGTAAAAAAAGTTCTTAAGCGGCGCGTAAAAAAAGTTTAAAATCACGTGTAAAAAAAGTTTAAAACCGGCGCGTAAAAAAATTTAAAACCGCACAAAAAAGTTTAAAACCGGCGCGTAAAAAAAGTTTTAAACCGCGCATAAATATGTTTAAAACCGGCGGCAAAATAAGTTTGAACCACTACGTAAAATAATTTATTTACTGCATAATTCAAAAATAACATTAATTAAATCAAAAACATTAATTAAAGCATAATGATTACAACTTTAATTAACAATCATTAAAGAGATTAGTAAAAATACCAATTTACCCTTAATCTGCTATAAACAAAACTCATTAATTAAAGCACAGTGATTACAACTACTTTATTGTCTTTTAATCACATCCATTAAAACACTTTTGATCAATGGCTTATATTGGTTTCTACGGTTCTCACAACTCAAGTTGGTTCTCATTTTATCCATCCCCTATATATATATATATATATATATATATATATATGATAATCGGCTAAAATGCATATCATCATACACAACTTTCTCCACTTTCATTGCTATCGGTGAAGGTAGCTTCCTAAAATTACGCAAATCTACAAATTAATATTTTTTGGAAATCGACAAATAGTGCTTGGGTTGTTTATCCAAACTTGAAGCTTATAACTATATCGCACATAAAAAAATACATTAATTGCATAAATAACTTAACTTAACATAACTGAAACCGACCCATAATCGACCGTTAACCGAACTATGATTAACGGACCATCAGTTATGGTTATGATGTAGCGAAAGATTAGATAACAAAGAACAAACACGTTGATTCTGCTAATACCCGTGTTGATCTTTCTCAAACTCCCAAAATTCAACCCAAAGGACAAGAATTTGAAGTGACAAAAAACTGATAATCTCAAAATTCAAGTCTGATCTTTTTATTAGCTTTAGTAACATATAAATAGAAACCGAAATTCGAAAACGGGCTTAAAACACACTTGGGTCAAAATCTTGAACAAAATGAAAGTTCACGAAAAGTATAAAAAAACACAAAATGATAAATAACTCATAGAAATAAGCCTTTTTGTGCCCGAACGACGACCCAAACCGCCATAGGCGTTTTCCAAAAGATGGGTCTCGTTCTCACGATCGTTTCGCCAGGTCGCACGCCCAAAACGGACCCCCGTAGCCCAAGTTAGAGCCATTTTAGTAAAGCCCCATTTGTAGCCCGATCTTGGGGCTCCAAAAATGTCATGGTCCGGTCTTCCACACTTGGGCCTGCATCAGGTTATGATTATGAAATATTTCGTAACAGAACCTTAGTTATTAGTGTAGGTTAAGCCTTCATTACCGAACCGGACCGACTTTGCACACCCCTAGTATAGTGGAAAGCTACTTGCTTTACAAGTATAAGGTTCCTGGTCGAAAGCAAGGCTTTGTCTGTTTTCTCTTTCTTTTCTGCAAAATGCAAAATAATGTTATGTTGTTAACACTAAGAATCGAACCTAGATCCTTTTTTTAGTTTTATAAGTAATGTTAATATACTTAAGAAACCGAATCGAACTCGGGTTGGCACCTGGCAACTACACAACCCTTACTTGCATAAAGACTTAGTGATGTCTAATAATTCAAATTTATACTGTCGAATGCAAACGTATTATATTTTATCCAACTTGTTTCTGAACACATATTATGTCAAAACATAAATCAACCGAAAATGAACGCAAAAATAAGCATGAAACGTATTATGTTTGACCATACTGGTGTCTGAAAAAAATTATGTCATAAATGTGAAAATTCGTTTACGTGGATACGTGAATTTATACCGACACGTGCATTAACATATCAAAACATAGATCAATTGAAAGCGTATATAAAAATAAGCACGAAAACGCATTATATATGACCCACTCGAAGCGTGAATTTACACCTGTAACATTCGTCAAAAACGGATTTTACCAAACCCGCTCCGTTTATTAACCGAACAATCAGTTAAAAATTTTGAGGTGTGACAACACCAACACGAGAAAACACCTTTTTTTTCTTTTTAAGCTAAAGAATGAAAAGACGGGGATGGGGGTAAATTTGAAACGTTGAGCTCAAGGGGATGAAAATGACGTTTATAAAGTTTTTAAAAACTGTAGGGGTGTAAATGTCAATTTTGAAAGTATATGGGATGTTTTTGACATTTTGGATAGTTGAGTGGTTGTTTTTGTCCTTTTTTCGTTGACACAAAGCCATTAATAGCTATTTGCATACATTGTGATAGCCAGACAATGATTGGTAGAGCTGAAAGCTCAATGTAGAATGGCAAATCAAGGCACATTCGATGTAGACATAACATGGTACACAACTACTCTAAGTGGGTGTTATCACGCTTGATTATGTTAAATAAAAAGATAACACTCTAGGCCAGTTAGCGAATGACTTAACCAAAGAGTTAGTTTTCGAGTCGTCAATAGAAATGGGACTAAAGCATGTGGAAATAACAAAAATAAGAAGGAAACCTAACTTAGTTCGCTTGAGATCTCAAGATCTAAGCTCAATAGGACAACTTAATCATATGACCAAGCGGAGTCAATGTCGAGGAGTACCCCAAACCAAACTAAATCCTAGCCCATTCCAATCAGTGAAATTGATGAGAGGTTAAGCATATTAAGGTTAATGATGTGTGGAAATCAAAATAACCATGTTAATGATTCATGGGAATCACCTATGTAAGAGAGAAGTAGGGTCACTTCCAATAGACTTTTGGGGTGTGCAAATCCTAGAGCTCTCGCAGAATCGGGTTAGTGTTCCACAGCCATAATAGGACACAAAAATGAGGGGTTGGCTAGACTAGGAAGAATGTTGTGTGAAGTGTATTATCGTTTACACAAATGGGGGTATGTTTAAGGACATCACGTCTATAAACCGCTAGTAATCTAAGTAAGCTCCACAAAGGAAGGTCCAAATGTAACAACCTACCTATCCTGCAATGCTCAATTGTCGAACTATGATGTTGAAACTTTTAAGTGAAGATCGATTATTATTCATGTGGGGGAATGATGGAAATTTTCTGAAAATTGATTTTTCAGAAATATAGGAAAATGATTTTTCCTAAACTTTGGACAAAAATATTAATATCTAACTAAGGTTAATATATATATATACATATATATATATATATATATATATATATATATATTCCTTTATAGGTTTGTATTCTATCATGTGAGAGCTTCATAATGAACTAACCCGCACCCAAAATAGAGCTAAGATGAATGTGATATTGATGTTAAAAGTTTGGTGTTTGAAACTACAAATGCGGAAACATTGAAGTGGAATGGAAAATGTGGAAAGTGCAACTTGTCCCACATTGGAGGAGGGAGAAAACTTAAGGTGGTATATAAGTAGGAACTCTCCTCCCTTATTGTTTCACGAAAGCACACATTAATGTAACCCCGAAGGATGCTCCGTTCCCTAACTCGCACATACACGTGTAAGCATGTGGCGCGGCGGATAGGCGCAATGTGACGCTTTGATGACGCACATTTCACTTCGCAAGCTACTTGACAATCGCCTTTGTACTTTTGATTGTGTACTTGTGGTTCAGTACGGAGGCTACGTGGACCAGGTGGCGAGTCAACCCAGCGGACGGTGAGAGTATTGATGGCGCATGACAAGGAAGCCCCTTGGTCTGCGTGGCATATTTTAAATGCCGCAAAGTTGGTGTGTGCGTAGCGTAGGAAGAGGGCCAGTATGGCGCGATTGTGTGGCATGTTCGTATCGGCTCGCGTATGACGTGGCGTGTGCATACCTAAGAGGCGCGGGACCTGTGGGTTCGCTCACCTATGTAGCATGAAACGAGGCACGGAATTCAAAATGGTTACTATTAGGAATTCAAAACAGAATTAAAAGGCATTAAAGACGTTCAATGCTAATTATTTTTTATTATTTTCTTTCCTTTCTTGTCTTGTAATTCGTAATAAAATTGGTTTTATTCATCTTATACGCGAACGATTCCTACAGTTAGTATATATATAATTATTTTTGCAATGCCATCGAGATCGTGTAACGTTATTTGTAGTAAGGTACAAGTAACTAAAGGACAAACATATATGTTATCAAACCGATAATAATCTGGTTTAGTGTACAACAACGCACGCAGTGCACAAGTTATCCAAACAGAAACATGTAACACTTGAAAATGTTCTCACAAATGTGGACGTAAACTTGATGTGAAATGTAAGAAAATTTATCAATAGACTAGTGAATGGAGATAATTTGTGAGAAGATTTTTAAGTGTTACATGTTTTGAATTGAATGGTTATTAAGTTCATGGAATGTGCTTTAAGGCTAAGAGGTATGGGGACCACGGTTGGATATTTTTTGCCATATAAGACCATTATTCATATACTACATCACTTCCCTCATAATGGTGGTTCACGTGGATTAAACCACGGCCCACTCATTTGATAATTTAAGACAAAAATAAATTAAAAAAATAAAGGAGATAGTGGTTTGAGTAATGACGACACCCCACCCTTAGAGAAGTGGTTTTGGATGGTGGAATAGAGGTGGATGACATAGCAGCTATGTGGAGAGTCAGGGTGGTCATAAGGGTAATGATCACATCCTATAGCCTAACTAATCACAAATCAAGAAGCCCTGAAATTACAAATCAAGAAGACAAACTAAAATAAACAAAACATTACAACAACCAAATAAACAACAAAAATATCCACATCCATGTAATGTGATCGGGTGGCACCATCACCGATCAAACTCTATTCAGACAAAGACGGACACACATTTAACTTTTGCCTTGGTGCATGACTTTCTCGCACTGGACATGCCAGCTCGAAATGAATAAAGCCTGAAGCTTTAGATGCATTATTTTTCGCTCACCATGCTTGCTAAAAGTTAGATCCAATGATTTATTTCTCTTTGAAAAGCTATTAATTATTCAATGTTTATAAAATATAATAATTTTATTTAGGAATCATAAAAACCATTATATTCGTTGGTCAATTCATCGGTGACTTTATTATTTAAACTTTATGTTTTCACCCCAAAATATTCATTTAATCTTCTACGTGTAAGTATATTTGAACCCATACCTCTTTATTTAAGACAAACACCATAACACTACACCACTAAGTTACCGAGAACACTACACCACTAACTTACCGGTACATTCATCATTTTGGTGGGGTGGTAGAGGCTTTGTGCCTCTTGAGGAGAGACCAGGGTTCAAATCCTGGCATGGGGTAAATTTGATGTAATTTAGAAGTAGAGATTATGTAAACTTTGTCGTTCAAAAAAAATATAACACACACACACATATATATATATATATATTTTACAATACTAACTTTTTAATTAAAAAGTAAATAAAAAAAGTAATTGGTTGATAACGATTCTCTTGGTTTTCTAATAACTTTGTTGGGACTCCACCACATTAATTTTCTTTTTGAGTTAAATGCCAAAATAGTCTCTGAGGTTTGCTCATTTTTGTCAATTTAGTCCAAAGTTCAAAATTTTTAAATCTGGGTCTCTGTGGTTTGCATTTTGTTGCCATTTTAGTCCAAATTGCAAAAAAGTCAAATTCTGTCAGGATTTCTTACAGAATTTTGTCTTTTTCCTCATTTCTCCCAAGGGCAAAACTGTCATTATTTATTTTTAGTCCAAATTTCTTACCCTACCCTATATAACACACACACACACACACACACACACTCAACGCACACACGCCGCACACACACACACACACTCACTGTTATCTCTCTCTCTCTCACGTCTCCGGTCATCGGAGTACTTCCGGCCACGCACAACCACAACACCAGGACCACGCTCCTCCCCGCTCTTTCACGCAACACGTGTATTCCCTAAATTCACATCTCAATCTAGCCGAAATTTAGCCGTGTTGACTGAACCCGAGCTTGTTGAGTCGAACCAAGACCCGAGCCACCTGCGCCACATCTCAATCTAGCCGTGTTGACTGAACTCGATGTCTCCGGTGTGAATCCAAGCTGACCAGATGTGAACCCGTGTCTTGAACCAAGCCCCAAGCCAAACTGAATCAGACCCGAACCGAAACTCGGAACTGAAACGACGCTGGCAACTGAGAAGTTGACCGAAGGTCTTCCGGTGACTGCGTCGAGGAGAGAGAGGGATGAGGGAGAGTGGAGAGGGGTTGTCGAGTGTGACCAGGGAAGAAGAAAGCGGCCGGTGGTTCACCGGTCACGCTGGTTCTGTCGGTATCCTAGTCGAAGAAGAACCGAGGGGGAGAGAGAGGTCGTGTGGGAGTGCATGAAAGAGGGGGGGAGGAGGGTGGTCCTGGTGTCATGGTTGTGCGTGGCTAGAGATTGGCCGCAATTACTCCGGTGACCGGAGATGTAAGAGAGAGAGAGAGATAACAGTGAGTGTGTGTGTGTGCAGCGTGTGTGTGTTGAGTGTGTGTGTGTGTGTGTTATATAGGGTAGGGTAAGAAATTTGGACTAAAAATAAATAATGACAATTTTGCCCTTGGGAGAAATGAGGAAAAAGACAAAATTCTGTAAGAAATCCTGACAAAATTTGACTTTTTTGAAATTTGGACTAAAATGGCAACAAAATGCAAACCACAGGGACCCAGATTTAAAAATTTTGGATTTTGGACTAAAATTGGCAAAAGTGAGCAAATCAAAGGGACCATTTTGGCATTTAACTCTTTTCTTTTTAGTATTATAAATATGATAAGTCTCAATGACTCCCACGAATTTTTAACACTGGCCTCCATGAAATTCTGAAAACGAGCAAAACAACCCCCTAGGCGTATAAACGAACAAAACAACCCCTAGGTGTATAAACGAAACGAACATTCATGAACAGTTCATGAACTTGTTCGGTGTAAAGTTTGTTTATGTTCGTTTATTTAATAAACAAACGAACATGAACAAAATGTTTTATTGATTTAATTAAACGAACGAAAATGAACATACATGTTTTTCGTTCATTTATGTCATGAACACTCGTTTATGTTCATTCATTCATGTTTATTAATGTTTGTTTATTTACATTCGTTTAAACTTTTGCAAATACATAAGTAGTTGCATATAAATACAAATATAAAAGGTGTTTTCTAAATTACTTATTATATAAATATAACTATTTGATAGTTGGGCTTAGTAATAATAATGAGCACTTCTGTAGGTCCACTTGGAGGATCAAGATAACCTACTTCCTTGTTTGTTAACACACACACAAGTGCGGAATCCAAGTGTGAATGCAAACCGTAGCAAAACAACGTATGTAAAGCAAACACAAGTAACCAAAAGATTCACTATCTTTGATTAACAGGAAGAGAATCAGTACATACACATACACACAATGTTAACTCTCTAAGGACTCTCTTAGTAAAACTGTGAGATAAGGTTTTGTATATATAGGCCTACAGGACTGCATGGCTACGAAGAACCAGCAGTCCAATGAACAATACACTGTCCAACGAAGAATGGTTCTTCGTTGGACTCACCTATGAACAACTCAGCCAACGAAGAATGATTCTTCGTGTCTCATAGTGACAACGAACCATGAGTGTTCGTTGATGATCATTCCTACGAAGAAGCAGGGGTTCTTCGTAGGGACCTATATCAGAAACATATCATCTAACTGTTCACAAAGACAACAAACACTAACAACTAACAGACTGCAACATGCAGTTGCTTTACAACACCAATAAGCTAAACGTCGTGCTAAGTAAAGATAGGAGGATATCTTGACTTGGCCAACTCGACCAAAGCTTTACAGACAACAAAACAAAGACCGTACAGACTACCGTTAGCTAAGAACAAGCTACAGACACAAAACTGTACCAACAAACTCCCCCTTGTCTATAGCTTGGTCTTCGGTCTTCATTCTTTGTGTGCCTCGGTCCATGAGCTTCCGGCATGAATGCCTCGGTAGAAACAGAAACAAGCGATGCGTTGAAATAGCAACGCTTGGTACGCGTCCTTGTCTTCATAGAAGATATCATGTTGAAGGAGGGTCTTGATGTCGCGGGATGACATGTTCACGATCCACATCGGATCAAGCATACGGAAGTTGTCTTCATTGTTCTTGAATACAATAACCGCTTCTTGAGTGTCGGAGTCGTAACACCAAAGCTTCATGTTTCCAAGAAAATCTTGAGGCATGGGCATGAGAGGAATCTTCTCCAAAGCTTTCACCGGCTGGTACACAAGCTTGTAATGAGCTGTGTTGGTATCCGGATCCAGCGTATACTTTATCTGCTCATGCATTGGAAACTGAGGCTTGTACATTTCATCCTTCCAACCTCGTCTTCGCTCGATTCTAATCTTCTTTGCAAACAACGATGCTCCTTCGTAGTTGGATCTATTGATTAGATTTAACTTGGATAGCGCTGCAACATCCTAAAAGGGCAAAGTTAAAATGCTCAGCAAAGAATTAAAGTACTGGATTCTGTGTTCTTTTTTCACCGCCCTGCAGTGAATGTCTTTCACAGACATCCAACTCAGGATCCTTCCATGTGACTGATTCTTCTGGTACTTAAAGTAATCAACTTGAGCAGGAGGAGGAGATGGCCGTTTCGCCTTTGCAAGAAACTGCTTCCGCCATTCTTCAAAAGAATCAGCTGGAATGTCAGATGTATCTCTACTTTTCAACTTTTCATCGATCATCTACATTCTCACGAAGCCAGTCGTTGTCAAATGGCTCAAACACAGACCCGTCATCACGAACATACTTTTACTTTCCAACATCTCCATCAAACACAATTTCTTCCAATCTTTCGACGTTTTCTACCTCGGGTTCGCTTGGAATTTCATCAATAGTAGCTTCGTCTACCTCTTTCAATTCCTTGAGTTTCAAAATCTGTTCATGCGAGAGTTCAGAAACAAACTCCCCTTCCTCTAACTCCTCACCGGTAACAGGATGTAGAGACTGTAGCGGTGGCACATCAACACCAACAGAAGTAGAAATAACCTAACAAGACTTTGAACCTTCAGTAACAACCACATCATCTTAATTTTCCACAAGAACCATCTGCAAATCTATGTTGTCAAAGGCTTCTTGAACACTTCCAGAGCCGGCAACAACTTGAACAGAACTAGAAGCACCAGCTGGGGTAGACGCAGAACCTTCTGGTTGAGCGGACGAAGCAGACACATCAGGATTTCCTGGATCTTCACTATCATGATCCCGCTTTTGTAGAATTTCCTGTGTCTTACATCTATCAGCCCACAATATGTTGACCCGTTTTCTTGTCATTTCATAGCTACAAGCCATCTGTTTTACATTCTCAGCTATGGTCTTATTTCTCGTGTCACACTAGTTGGTTATCTTTGTGTACTTCCCAGAGAGCTTCTTGCTAGAACGTAGTAACTCAGTGCTTCGTTCTTTCATCTTATTCATCTCGATACCCCGAGTGTTGTCAGCTGCGCACATTTGCTGTAACTTAGTAGCCCTTTCGGTATCAGCAGCTCGCAGTTGAGCATTTTCAACTCTCAACTGGTTAATCTCTGCTTGTTGCTTCTTAACAGTCTCAGTCAGGGTGTTGATCTCCAATCGTTGCTTAATGGAGTCGTTCCTTGTAGCAGACATAAAATCCATGTGTTTGTCTATTTGAGTCTGTGCTGCTTGAAGTTGTAGAAACAGAAAGCTAGATCACTCGCTTTCAGACATTCTTGCAAACCTTGCCTCAAGAGATTCTGAACTTTGCTTGCGGGTTCTCTCACGAGCAGCTTGAGTAGCAGTAGGAGCTGTAAACTGGGGAGGAGGTTGTTGTGGACTAACTATAGCAGTTGCAGTTCCCGATGACCTACCAGGAGAAGCTACCAAGGCTTCGGTCTCCTCGGCAGTGAAGACTTCTTCTGGTATTGGCCCTGTGGAGGTATCAGGTTGGGAACAGATTCTGATTGAACTGATGAAGAACCAACTGTTTTCCGACTCTTTTTCTTCCGACGGATAGCAGCTTGTTTCTTTTGAGCCTTCTCAGACTCAGTATCAGAAGGCACATAATCCGGGTCAGCTTCAGTTCTTTCAGTGCTAATCCTTCTAACCCGTCGAACACCACGATCGTCAAGGTAATATTCATAACCAGGTTCCGGAGGATTATCTTCCTCTTCTACATCTGTGGCACCTTCTAGTTGCTTTTCCAAGTTTCCTCCGGTTGATGCAGCACCACTATCACCACCATCTCCACCATCTCCACATCACCATCGCTATCATCATCGTCACTCTTTTTCCCAAACCTATCTTCAAGCATTTTTCTTAAAGTAGGCTCTTCATTGTCGGAGTCACTATCATCGTGTCGCCACTTGTCATTCTCCGGTGCTACGTATGAGTCTTTTTCCAGAAATCCAAATAACCTTCGAGGAGGATCGTTTCCTTGTAACCTTTTGCAGCGTATCCTTTAAAAACCTTCAATGAACGTTCTGTCATTGGTTCAATTTTCAGAACTTCATTGTCCTCTCTAGGTATATCGGGATGTTGAACATTTAACACCATCTGCAGAAATCTGGGATACATCCAGAATTTGCTTCATGTTGTAACGGCTCCTATTCTGGATAAATTTTCTTTCATGTTGGAGAAAATATACTTAGATATGCTAAACGGCTTGTTCAGCACCAAAGCCACCATCAACCCAACTAAGTCTGGATTCGCCATATCATAACCGCTTCTTCGATTGCTCAAGCATTGTATCAGCACATGTAACAGAAACTTGTAACGAAGAGGTAAACCTGACTTGTTAAACTGATTTCCAAAAATTTCTCCAGTACACTTCATACGCATCAAACATCCTCTTTGTCACATTATCGGAACTGAGTGTGGCGCATCATGGTCATCATGAAGCTGTAATACCGTGTTGAGAATCTCAGGTGAAACAATAATATCTTGATTGCTCACACGTCCTCTTATAACTTCCTTTCCATCAATCTCTTCAACTTTCGCTGAATCCCAAAACGCTTTGATCAGGGACTTGTATATGACAGTTTGATGCGTGATGGCGTGATTGATTCTTGAGTCCCTTATCCACTTCATGATTCCAGCATAATCAGCAAGTTTGTTTTCCGGATCCAAGTATGTGACCATATTATGTCGAGATTCCGACATAATTTCAACCTCACTTTTATCCTCCTTCTTCGTAGCGGGCTTTCGATTTTGACTTTTAGGAGCCATTCTCTACAAAAAATACCCACAATGTGAAGAAAGATAGATTAAATGTTGAAAGCAGACTCATAACATGTTAACTATGTTAAGGTATGAATTCACTGTGAACTCAAAGTGTTCCAACGAACCATTCAGTGTCCAGTGAATTCATCCTTTCCACGAAGAATCACCTACGAACATATAATCTAGACGAAGACTCATATATATATCCAATGAACAATCATGGTCAACGAAGAATCCATTCTTCATTAACTATGATTCTTCGTCTATATATCTAACCAACGAACATTCCTGGTCAACGAAGAACCCATTCTTCGTTGACTGTGATTCTTCGTCTACAACTTACCAGCGAACAATCATGGTCAACGAAGAATCCATTCTTCGTTGACTGTGATTCTTCGCCGAGGGGATTCTTCGTCACAGTTGATTTCATGTCAGAGACAAACAACAAAATGGTTAAAACTCTCTGAGAAACAAGATCAAAACACTCAGTTCATTAACTTTTACCAACATTCTTGGTACAAACCCAAAAACTTCATAGTTCATGTAAAACCCATTCATGTATTTCACAAACCGAATGCGTCTATTGTTAGAACACCAAGTCAATAACAGTTATAGACCAACCGATTACAAGTTTTTATTTATTACAAACAATGAGGGTTACTCATGACTTTTAATGGATTCAAATGAATGATCTTGTTTGAGAACCTAAAAACCGAAACATTATGATACACCTGTTAACAAACGTGAATTCTACCTTAGATTTGTATCTAATCAAGAACAAAAATCAAGAGTTTCAAGGTTGTTTAGGATTTCTTCACAATGAAGAAGATGAACAGTGTTTTCTTGAGAGAAAAAGAGTATGAGTGAAAAAGGTGATTTTGAAAAGTGATGGGGTTTGGTGAATGGCCATGCCTTTTAACCATCCATGTTTCACCGCCTCTTCGACGAACATTCTTTGTTCGACGAACAATTGATTTGCTAGACGAAGACTCATTCTTCGTCGAGGGTTTCTACGAAGAAACCATTTTGGGCCAACGAACAATCAGATACCGGACTCAACCCTTGGGCCCAACTCATTTCAACAAAGAATCCCATTCTTCGTCGATCTGATTCTTCGTCAACCTGATTCTTCGCAGAGCTGAATTCTTCGTCGATCACCAGTACCAATCTTATGAAGTTGTTTTAACAGAACAGATTTTGAACATGTTTGGGTTTGTCAAAATGCATTGTGACCTTTATGAAGTTGTGTTGTTTAAGCAAGGTTGATTTAGGACTTCAACGGTAGAAACCATTCGAGCTTCAATATCGACTAAACGAAAATTAACGAAAAGACTAAAATATCTCAAATAAAGCAACCTATGTTAAATAACTGCGAACTACACTATACACTACTTAAACATCTTTTGCGAGTTTCAAGGTAAGAGAATCATACCAGCTTATGGTTTGGTCAAGCACGATTTTCTAACTTCATTTTACTTTCGATAAGCATTTTACCTTGATTACCGATATTGTTGTCCACATAAACTCAACTTATTAGATGTAATCACGTTTGAGAGATATGATTTAATGTATGATTTATACCTACTAGCCGGTGTTCATCCACTTCACGACACATTCCCGTATCAAGACATGCACAAGAATTCGTCTTACCGGTGAGTATACCGCTTATCATCTGTTTAACGTATATAATGTGAGATACTCACTTATTTTTTAATGAAAACAAGCCCTATGTGATAGAATCACTTATTTATGAGGAACTTGTTTTTCGGATGCATGCAGGGCACAGGTGCAAGTCCGTGAACAGGTTAGTACCATTGTACCGACAAAGAGACGAACTTGACACCCGCAATAAACTGTGATATTTTATCACTTATTCGTTTTGGTGGATGTAATATGATTATCACTTGTTGATGGTCGTATGCAGTATTTACACGTATGTATGGTATCATGGAAGTTCTTGACTTGCGTCCCCGTTATTTTTCGGTAAAAGAGACAACCATGATACGCAGATGATAAACAGCATAAGCACCACGCATTTCAGAACCTTGGCATACGATCAAACGAAATTTCGGTACCAAGACCATATGCCAGCGAATGGTTCCCACTTGACTTTCAGTTTGTTACGTTTATATCAACCTACACGTTTTAGTCTGATTGTGAGTCTACCGGTACATCGTTAGTAAAGCTACTTATCATTTCATTTTACATTTTTACCGCACTTGACTAACCACCAGTGTATCATCATCTTCTCTTATCTTTCTAAGAAACTCGTTTTGGTTTTTCAATTTTCTATTGTTTTTGTGTTTTTCTGAAATTTTCTTCCCCTTAAATGCAAAAAGTAAATAAAAGAAAGACATATTTTTGTATTTTTGAGATTTTCTCATGTTTTTGTATTTCCTTGAAATTTTCTCCCCCTAAAAAGCAAAAAGATAAATAAAATGAAAATCTTTTTGTCTTTTTGACGTTTTGAAGAAAAAATTTACACAAACGATTAGTCGATGATGATTTACTCGGGTTTCACTTTGATGTCATTTATCAAAAGCAAATAATCAAATCGAGATTTATCAAAAGCTTTTGTAAATAAGTTAGCACGTTGGTGATCGGTGTGAATTTTAACAACATCGATAAGTCTCTTTTCATAACAATCTCGTATGAAATGATACTTAATTTCGATGTGTTTTGTTTTCGAGTGCTGTACAGGATTACGGTAATCTGTAAAGCAGCTTCATTATCAACATGAATAGGAGTAGTTAGAAATTCAAAACCGTAGTCGCGCATCTGCTGTTGGATCCATAAAACCTGGGAACAGCAACGGGAAGCTGCAATATACCCAGCTTCACAAGTTGAGGTAGCTACACAGGTTTGCTTTTTGCATTGCCATGTGACTAAACGATTTCCCAGAAACTGACATCCTGCCGATGTTGATTTTGAATCAATTTTGCAGCCACCGTGATCTGAATCACTGAAAGCGATCAACCCGAAGTTATCATCCTTAGGGTACCAAAGACCAGTGTCTGGACATCCCTTCAGATAACGAAAAATCCTCTTGACAGCGATGAAGTGAGAAGACTTTGGATTTGATTGATAACGAGCAAGTTGTAAGATTTGTGTAAAATGGGTTTCGAAAACCCGCACCATTTTACTAATCTTGTGTGTATTTATATTTGTCGTAAATTCTTAACATTTTGTCGCAAATAATAAACGTTGTTAGAATTCAAAATTTTAATAATTAAAACCCTAATAAATAATTAAAACATTAATTAATAAATAAAACCAAAAGAAAGTTAAAATTAACTTTAAAATTAATCAATCAAAAATTTGAATAAAAAGGAAAGAGGGAAACCGGGATCGAACCCGGGTCTCCCAGGCACTCACACACACACAACACCACTGCAACACACAGACAAGATGTGTTAGAATCTGAATATTAATATATATATATATATATATAGTCGAACTCGTCGAGAAAACCTGCAACTACCGGAGATTTCGCCAATCTCCAACACGGTTTCACTGATTTGGCGACAACTGTTCCCATCGATTATTTTCGGTAAATTCCAATCACTTCACGCTGTCAATAATTTCCGGGATCTCATTCCTGAAAAATCGAAACCTTGGGACAGAAATTTCACCTATAAATACCACCCCCTGCTAAGCAATCCGAACTCGCACCTTCACCCAGCATTTGAAATCACCTTGCTCTCACCCTCGCAAAACCCTCTGTTCGCCGGAACTCGTTTTTCTTATCGCCGGAAAATTTCCACCGGAGTCTGTCGGTATGTGATTTGATCATCCCTGTTCATTAAATTCGATTCATTTTTGTTTGTCTATCAAAATCGGATCAGTTGAAAATGTTGGCTAATCGAGTTCTGATTTCAGTGATGAAATCAGTATTGATGATGATCCTCATTCAGTAATTAAGTGAATTGATATACGGATTTTAACCAGGTTAGACACACAGTCCAGTGGTGGACTGTGTGCATAAATAATATACAATACCCGAGTTCGAATCCCCACTCATCACCGGTTTTCTTATTAAGATGTTTATTCTTAAAAGCAAGCTAAAGCAATCTTCAGTAAGTACATTAATACAAAATAATTATAGTTTTCAATGGGTTAGACACCCAGCCCAGTTGGTTGGGCTAGGTGCAAAATAGCATGGTGATGCGGGTTCGATCCTCCGTGTGTGTGACGGGTTGTTTGATTTAAAATTTTTTTAAAATTAACTATTTTCTGAAATAGGCTAATGAGTATATAAGAGAATTAAAAATCAGATATCTAACGGGTTAGACACGTAGCTCAGTTGGAAGAGCTACGTGCACATGAACGGAAGGACTCAAGTTCGAATCCCACCCCACGCATACAGATCCGCTATTAAACCGGCCCGGCTCCTCTTACTGTCAGATCTGACAGTATGTTTTTAATACTCCTTTTTCTTATTATATGTATTTTTTATTTATTTAAATCACTTATATATAACTCTTTAGTTAAAATAAAATTAAATAATGCAAGTTCAAAGGAAATGAAACCACCAAAAATAATCTAAAAACTTAACAAAGATGTTTAAATAAAAATATTAATTTGTTTATATTTATCGAATTATCGTATTATTATTTTAGGATAATATTCGTTCGTCGATCAAATCCTCAAAATCGTGCGCATCTTTCATCAATCGAGAAAACGCACCCATGGTGAGTGAATCTCTACAAATTCCCCGTTTTAATCACGTTTTGGGGTGTATCATGTGTCATATCATTTCTTTATTTTATTTAACACTTGTGCTTATATCATGTCGTGATCAAATGTGTATTGCTTGTAGTGTGGTTTATATGTGGATACATTTTATCATTTCAGTGCACTCATTTCATTAGGCCCATCAGTTCCTCGTGGGATACGGGTTGAGCATCAGGTGCCTCATTAGATCGGCTCCGTTTGATTGAGCCTTGATCTCAGATACATCATCATTCATGTCATATATTCATTCAATGTGGTTTGAGATTGGTTACATATATGCATTTGCTCACATGTGATTCATGCACAATTTTATTTAAATAAACATAAAAATCAATTATTTAAATGTTTTATCAAGGTTCACTCGCCAACTTTTGTTGACCCAAAATTTCCTCTGTTTTACGCATGATACAGGTGATCAAGTTGAGAAAAGAAACACCTAGGATGGCCTAGAAGAATAATCAAGTTATTTCGTTGGAACAAGCATTAAGATTATTATTTGTGTTTGTATGAAATTTTGTTGGATATTTTAATTTTAAATTGAATTTAATAAATATGAAACTTAATAGTAAATATCATGAGCTTTGGTGATAACCCAATCATGCCCCGACTTTTATTCCGCTGCGGGTCGGGGTGTGACAGAAGTAGGCATGTCGGATACATAATATCAGGTCTTGAAGCTGTGAGATACATGAGAGATCCGATCATTGCACGATAAAGAGATGGATCCATACTATCACCCGACCCCTCAGGAGTAATCCCATGATTCTGAGCTAATGGAGTTCCAGCGAGCTTTGAATCTTCCATCTGGAATCGCTTGAGAATATCCCCGACATACTTTGTCTGATGAATGAAGATCCCTTCCTTAGATTGATGTACTTGCAAACCTAAGAAAAAGTTCATTTCTCCCATTGCGCTCATCTCGAATTTCTCTTGCATCACCCGTTCGAATTCTTTGCACATATCATCATTTGTAGACCCAAAAATGATATCATCCACATACACTTGAACCAGCAACAAATCCTCACCCCTTTCCTTTATGAAAAGAGTGCAGTCGATCAAACCTCTTCGAAAACCATTCTTGAGAAGATACGAAGACAAAGTCTCATACCAAGCCCTCGGAGCTTGATGAAGACCATACAACGCCTTTTTTAGAAGCCAAAACTTATCAGGATGCATTGGATCTTCAAAACCAGGCGGTTGTTCACATATACCTCTTCTTCAACCACACCATGAAGAAATGCACTTTTCTTATCCATTTGATACACAGTGAACTTCTTTTAGGACGCATAAGCCAAGAAAATTCTTATTGCCTTAAGACGTGCCACTGGTGCATAAACTTCATTATAATCAATGCCTTCTACCTGTGCAAACCCCTGAACAACCAATCTTGTTTTGTTACGCACAACAACACCTCAGTCATCCCGTTTGCACTTGAACACCCATCTTGTGCCAATCTTCTTGTAGTTCTCAGGTCTGTCAACCAGTTTCCATACTCCCAATTTCCGGAATTGTTGAAGTTCTTCCTGCATGGCTTCCACCCACGAATCTTCCTTCAATGCTTCTTTCCAAGACTTTGGTTCTACTTGGCAAACATAGCATGCGAAAGACCAATCGTTGTGCTCCCCGGATTCTCTAGTAGCTGCACACAATCCAGCATTCTGATTGTTTCTCAGCTGGTTGCGTGTCTGCACACCGCTTTGAATATTTCCTATAATATTCTGCTGAGGATGAGTATTATGAATTCGAGTTTCTGGCACATCAGGAACACGAGCATTGATACCCAAATTGTTTGAAGGTCAAATCAACTACCAGATCAATATCTGGCATCGCCGAAGACGTTGAAGCATTACCTTCACCAGTACCTACATTGTTATGCACAGAAGCACCTTTAGAGACACCTTGAACAGGAGCTGATGTAGCTTCATTTGCATCGTGATACTCTTCATCTTCAGACGAAACGTTGTAATCAGCTGTATCTTCAAACACCTCATTTTGACCAATATTGTTAACCGATGCCGAAGCTTGAGGATTAACAATAATCGGTCTCACCAATGACGAATTAATCACAATATCACTTTCTAATAACATCTGTGCTGTAGCAGAAGCTTCACCAAAGGTTGGCAGATTAAAGGAACCAAAAAGACCACCATAGTCAAAGATCCACGGATCTCCCAGAGCCCTAACAGACTCAGTGTATCGTTGAACCTTAACTTCACCCCATTCCTCTATCTTCCGAGTAGATAAATTCCAAACTCTAAAATTTGGAGTGGCATACCCAAGGAAGAAACCTTCGATCGCCTTTGCCCCAAACTTACCATCCGGCTCAATCATAGTGCATGGAGCTCCAAAAGGTTCCAAATACGACACATCAGGTTTCCGTCAATGCAGCAGTTCAAAGCAAGTTTTACCATGTCTCTTCACTGTAAGAACCCTGTTTAGTGTATAACACGCAGTTGCCACAGCCTCCCCCCAAAATTGAACTGGAAGTTGTGATTCCACTAACATAGTTCTAGCAGTTTCTATAAGCGTCCGATTTTTCCTTTCAGCAACACAGTTCTGGTTGAGGAGTATAGCGAGAACTATATTCGTGCAAAATACCTTTAGAAACACAATACTCATCCATAACCCTATTCTTAAACTGAGTGTCGTTGTCGCTTCGAATCCTCCTTATCTTCAAGTTGTACAAATTTTCAATGAGGGTAAAGAGATTCTTGAGAATATCTGGAGTCTCGCTTTTGTGTGCCATCACCGCTATCCATGAAAATCTTGAGTAGTCATCCGTAACTACCAAGCAGTAAACATCACCAAAGGTTGTCTTGTGTTTCATAGGTCTGAAAAGGTCCATATGAAGACGTTCCAGTGGCATGTTAACAGTATTGACTTTCTTAACAGGGTGTGATTTCTTCACTTGCTTTCCTTTCTGGCATGATACGCAGACGTCTTGAAGATGAAAGTTTTTGACAGGCACACCATTCACAAGATTGTTCTTCACCAGATGGTTCATCTTCCTCAAGTGAATATGTCCCATCCGTCTGTGCCATGAGATAGACTCATTCTCGGTAGCTTTAGAAACGAAACAAGTAACTTGTGCAGTTGTTGTAATCGCTTGGCTCATATCAAGGATGTACAAGTCATTTATCCTTGGAGCCGAAAGAAGAATCCATTCCTTTGGGATTTTAAAATCGGGTTTCAACACATAGCATCCAGCATCATCAAAATGCACGGTAAACTTCTTATCACAAATTTGAGACACACTAAAAGATTGTGATCAATTTGTTGCACATAATTGATCTTGTCGAAACTCACCACACCATTAGATATCATACCCTCTCAAGTGATGTATCCACCTTTGTTTCCAGCAAAAGCGACATAGCCTCCTCTAATGTTTTTCACATTATACAGAAGTCTAAGATCGCCTGTCATGTGCCTAGATGCTCCACTATCAACGATCCAATGACTGTTAATAATGCCTCCTGAAGCACCCTACACATGTGGTTACACAATTAGTTGGAGATGGGGACCCAAGCCTTTGTGGTCTTGGGTCGCCCCTTATCATCAAGAAATGTAATTTCAATTTCTTGATGATTTGGAAATGAAATAACCCCCCCTGAGATTGTATCCGACTTAGGTTTCCAAGATGACTTTTGTAACTTACCAGATTTATTTGTATTATTTACAGATTTTGAAGATTCTGGTTTTGACACATTTGATGGACTTGGTTCCCTTTTAACAATTTTTGGTTTTAATGCCTTTTCAAGAGCTTTAACATTTTTCCGTTTTGTTTAGCTTCTTGTTCTTTAACGACTCGTTTATCTTGTTTAGGGGTATACCGATCGTCGCTGTTCTACTTTCTCAGGTGGAGCATTATCCACAAACTTTGGTTTGGGTGAGTTTGTACAATATTTGATGATGTGTCCAAACTCACCACATCTAAAACACGATCTCCTCTCAACAAACTTAGGAGATGAATTTTTCTGATTGGATGTAGAACTTTTTGGCCGTGAGGTACTTGATTCACCATCACACCCGTTGGTATGTAGGGTGTAATTGTTTGTGTTAAGAAAGATAGAAACAACCAAGGATAGATTTATTTACGGACGGTAACTACATAAATATATTACCGGAAACACATGAATCATGCTCTTCCTTAAATCACATTCACAGCAGTCACTACTTTCCAAGAAAACCTGTATGAGTGTGACCCGATAAGCAAAGGCATGATAATCCAATATTTTATCCAAACATCTGGGCCAACTCCTGAAGCTTTATTAGCAATAATTGTGGAAAACAATTCTTGAAAGCTCCCCCACACATAAAGCTGTCTAAAAGTGGATTCCTTTTGATATTTTTCAATTATAAAAGCTCTTATTCAATAATGCATTCAAAACGTTCGTACCAGTTTGATAAGTTTGGGAATAATAACAAAAGCTTTGATTTTTAACACTGTATGAACAACATTTTGCAACCCACGTTTGAGATAAAAGTATACGACTTAAGATTTGCATGCATGAGCATGCCAGCCATTTCTAAAAACATGCATATTATAAGATACAAAACCCTTATATAAGAAGCATAAAATTAAAAGTAAATGATGACACGTATCCTTAATTCGAGTATGATACATACTAAAAGAAACTGGAGTTTTACCGACGACATTTATCGTCGCTAATAATGCCAAAATTAGCAACGACGTATCGTCGCAAAGAGTCGCCGCTATTTCACCGTCGCTATTGTCAACATGTCACCGCTATTGATGTTGTCGCTAATAATTGGTAACTTTAGTGGCAACTCTATGACTTTTAGCGACAAAAAATGTAGCCACTAAAAGTAAATAAACCAGTTTTTTTCTGCTATTTTTCGCTTCCCAAATAGCACGATGCATAACACGGGACGAAGCATTCAATAAGTAACTATAACATGTTGCATATCAATATTGTTTTTCAACATATGCATAACATTAAACCTAAATAATCCAAACGACAAATGTTTTCTCACAAAATAACCATACGTATACACTTTAAAATCAACATTGGTTGGTCAAGCTAGCCAACAACTCTAGATATTGTAATATATATATTAAAGAAGACAGAATGCTTTGAGTAAAACATTATGTGATACGTCGAGTTTCGTCTTTCTCTTGAAGTGCTTATAGGTGTGACATGCAAGTTGCTTCCAACTGATGAATGCTGGCTGCTACTCCAAACTCCTCAAAATCCATTTTTTCTGTTGGAAAAGAACTCACCTGTAAAAAAAATCTATCAATTTCTTAATCATGTTAACCACTTAACGGGTATTTTTGGAGATAACCATATGAACAAAATCTAGCACGCACGAATCTTTTAAAAGCGCATTAGTTAGTATTACTTTTTTTTTAAAGAAACTAGACAATAAAGTGTTTGTAAATCACCCGGAATCCATATTGACCCGTTACCCGGTCTTGCCATTGTGCCACCTCAACATCTAGATTAACACAAATCCAAAGAAGAGTTAAACACTTTTTTTACCTGCATTCCATTTATAACACTAGGAGTAATTGACCCAAGTTGAAGACGAAACGCCTTAGAAGCATTAGCCAGACCTAACCATAAACAAAAACATCAAGAGACAGCTTTTACAAAATTAAACAAAAAAACGTGAATAAACCGGGAAAGTGACTCACATATGAACTGAAAATGGTGCTTGCGGCGGCAAGAACTCTTGCTCAGGTGGAAATTGAGGTGCACTGTGGTGGACAGAGAGAAGGACGAGGAATTTTGGGAGAGAAAGAGGGGAATTTAGGGGGAGGGAGAGAGAGGGGGTTTTAGAGTTAATTAGACAGACGGGAATTTTGGCGCTTGTTTTTTTGGCATTCGCATCTACAAAGAAACCTAGCCGTCAGATCCCTCTACTAATCAACGCTCAGCATTACCCCTTGTGTTACCTCTCCGGATTGTGAGCATTAGCGGCGACTTATTTGGGGTCGCCGGGCTAATACTCTTCACCTGCCGCAGAGTGTAGGTGTGGTGTATTTAGTCTAAAAAATCTAGAAATCCCCGCCCCTCCTGTTTTTTTCGCTTCGTAGTGTTAATTTTACCGAAAAAATTTCCAACATTTTCTTTAGTATAAATATTGGATTCTGAGAGTCTGCCCCTGATTTTTCGTTCAAGCTCCGCCACTGCCACATAGTGCAAGTGTGGTGTAATTATCCTAAAAAATCTAGAAAATTGATGTTCACACACAAAATAAATAAAAAAAACATAAATGCTTGCAAATTCTATACATGCTTATGCAAATTGATAGATAAAACTTAAAACAAGCATTTTTTTTTAACAAAAATCACAATTTAGGTTAAAAACTCCAGGTTTAACAAATTATAAAAAACTTATATTTTAACACTAACAACTTTATTACCTAAAAAAAGTAAACAAAGCCTAAACATAATTTAAACAGATAGAAAACAAATTTACGCATCAAATCTTCTCCGCATTCTATCGAAAAACCGCTCCCGATCCTCATCATCACAATTCAACAACCGATCTAACACCAGCTTCAGCTCTTCAACTTCAAGCTTATTCACATCAACTTCTTTCGAATCTCCAACAATATTCGTAAAAATACCTTTCGAACTCGATTATAATTCGGCAGCCGCTCAATCGCCGCCCACCGCAGCGCCTCCTCGTCGTCACCGTCTTCTCGAAACGACGACAATCTGGCCGACAGATTCTCGGCCGAATTCCACATTGTTTGTTGTAACTTGTAACAAAATACAACTCAGTTGAAATGAAACTTATGAAAGTGATGGTGAAACCCTAGATTTGGAGGTAGAACATTATCGTGTAGATAAGGGGAGGGGAAACAGGTATGGAATGGTGCACTGGTGTTAGATGTATTAAGTTGTGTTTGCAATTTGGACTGGTGGTTGAGCTCTGCATTAATGGCGGGCTTTTTTTTTCTATGAAGCTGTTTTTGTTTTGAGCAAAACGTTAACTTTACACTAAAATATTCGACACCCGTTTTCCGTTTTCGCCCGGCATAATATACGACCCATTCAATTTGGTTTTTATTAGTTTTTTTTTTGGGGGTATTCTACTTGTATTTGTTTTTCTTTGAACGTCAAGAAATGACGTGTGGATCACCGTGACACGGGGCACTGTGGTCAAGGTGGACTACTCGATCGCCGCCAGCCCCTTGGCTCTCCCAGATGCGCAGAAAGCCGACATCCACCCGCTCGAAAGCACGACAGTGGAATAATCGGTAAAATCTCGCCTCTCATCCAAGACGAACAGGCGTCACCCGTATTCGCCATTCACCTGGATGTCGCAGAAAATAATGGAGAGAGTGGGAATCAAACCTGAATAATAAAGAACAACAAGTCTTTCACCAACCACTCTACCACTACCTCATTGGCTCTAGTTGTATTTGTTAAGTTATTTAATGTAGCGACTTGTATTTGTTAAGTTATTTAATGTAGGATTTAATTTTTTTTATTGATTTGAAAGAATGAGCATTATAGCATTCACATTGAATCTATTATTTATATTCTTATAATTATATAAAAAATTACTATTAAGATATCTTATTTTTAATTAAATAATATTTTTATAATTATACTAAACTTAATATTATTTTTATTTTATCTTGTTTTTAATTAAATAATATTTTCTTTTTACCTTTATCATTTCATTTTCCATTTCCTCTACTTACAATCACTTTCAAAATATTAAAAAATTTATAGAGGTGAACAGTGTTTCATATATATTTATTGGTGAACAGTGACATCTTCTCTCTCATCCACTCACAAACATTATTTATAATATAAGTAACCCAATCAAAAATAATAAGAGATCCATTATGAATGATTAAATGGAACTTTTGCAATTCTGGGTGTCTTTTAAAACATTTTACATATTTACGTCATTACCCCATCACCCTAAGTGTGCCTTAAAACAAACCTAATTTTACATGCATATTTATATCTTTATATACGTGTCAAGATTAATTCAATTTGGTCTACCTTTCAAACTAAACTTTTTCTAAAAACGAGTCAGGTCAAATATAATAACTTTATGTTTTATAAATATAATTCATATATAAGCCAGAAAACTTACCAAATTACATCAAAATAGAAGGTAGCCGGGCAACAAGCTGCGCCGCCAATCCTTTCTGAATTGCAAACCCTAACCTTCCAAATACAAACCCTTGCCCCCTTGGGGTTGAACAATAGTTGTAGACGACCCGTTGAACCCTCGTCAAGAAGTGGATAGCTTCTGGCGCTAGGGAGCAAAAGTATCAAAGGCAAAAGGGACAAAGACATGTTGGTTCTTTGCGCAAGCTTTAGCGTGCTTATCCACTTTCTTTGATCTGCCTTTCTTGCCGCTTGTCCAGCTACAAACCGTTTTCCCTTAAACCAACCAAAGGGGAAACCCCCGTGAGGTCTACACAAGCATGTTTCCCCGCAGCCCAGCCAAAGACGAGCAGATCTGCTGGTCGCAGAGTAGATCTCCCTTCCATAGGGTCCGTGAGGAAATTCACAGGGGCCTCTTTCTTAGCCGAAATTCTAGCTCTTCTTAAGATGTCCCACAAAGCATCACGCACACAGTCGTGCCGATATTTGAACCCAGGGAGCTCTTCACAGTGAACTCCATGCTCCCCGTATTTATCCATACAAGCTTTACGACATATCGACAAGTTTCATCTTCCGGGTACATAGGGATCAACAACCGGTATTTGAGAATGACTCTATATTCTACTGCAGACAAACATTGTCTCAACCCCTCAATTGGTATAATGGTCAAAAATTCCTGAGCATGGGGACCTTTCAGGCACTCAAACACCGCCTTCTGGCGGGATGACAAATCAAAAGCTTCTCCCAAGCTTTGAGCGATTTTGCTAAACAGAGCATTCGCCAAAGTTTTTTGTGAGCTTAGGATAGGATTTTGTGTTAAGAAAGATAGAAACAACCAAGGATAGATTTATTTACGGACGGTAACTACATAAATATATTACCGGAAACACATGAATCATGCTCTTCCTTAAAACACATTCACAGCAGTCACTACTTTCCAAGAAAACCTGTATTGAGTGTGACCCGATAAGCAAAGGCATGATAATCCAATATTTTATCCAAACATCTGGGCCAACTCATGAAGCTTTATTAGCAATAATTGTGGAAAACAATTCTTGAAAGCTCCCCCACACATAAAGCTGTCTAAAAGTGGATTCCTTTTGATATTTTTCAATTATAAAAGCTCTTATTCAATAATGCATTCAAAACGTTCGTACCAGTTTGATAAGTTTGGGAATAATAACAAAAGCTTTGATTTTTAACACTGTATGAACAACATTTTGCAACCCACGTTTGAGATAAAAGTATACGACTTAAGATTTGCATGCATGAGCATGCCAGCCGTTTATAAAACATGCATATTATAAGATACAAAACCCTTATATAATAAGCATAAAATTAAAAGTAAATGATGACACGTATCCTTAATTCGAGTATGATACATACTACAAGAAACTGGAGTTTTACCGACGACATTTATCGTCGCTAATAATGCCAAAATTAGCAACGAGGTATCGTCGCTAAAGAGTCGCCGCTATCTCCCCGCTATTGTCAACATGTCACCGCTATTGATGTTGTCGCTAATAATTGGTAACTTTAGTGGCAACTCTATGACTTTTAGCGACAAAAAATGTAGCCACTAAAAGTAAATAAACCAGTTTTTTTCTGCTATTTTTCGCTTCCCAAATAGCACGATGCATAACACGGGACGAAGCATTCAATAAGTAACTATAACATGTTGCATATCAATATTGTTTTTCAACATATGCATAACATTAAACCTAAATAATCCAAACGACAAATGTTTTCTCACAAAATAACCATACGTATACACTTTAAAATCAACATTGGTTGGTCAAGCTAGCCAACAACTCTAGATATTGTAATATATATATTAAAGAAGACAGAATGCTTTGAGTAAAACATTATGTGATACGTCGAGTTTCGTCTTTCTCTTGAAGTGCTTATAGGTGTGACATGCAAGTTGCTTCCAACTGATGAATGCTGGCTGCTACTCCAAACTCCTCAAAATCCATTTTTTCTGTTGGAAAAGAACTCACCTGTAAAAAAAATCTATCAATTTCTTAATCATGTTAACCACTTAACGGGTATTTTTGGAGATAACCATATGAACAAAATCTAGCACGCACGAATCTTTTAAAAGCGCATTAGTTAGTATTACTTTTTTTTTAAAGAAACTAGACAATAAAGTGTTTGTAAATCACCCGGAATCCATATTGACCCGTTACCCGGTCTTGCCATTGTGCCACCTCAACATCTAGATTAACACAAATCCAAAGAAGAGTTAAACACTTTTTTTACCTGCATTCCATTTATAACACTAGGAGTAATTGACCCAAGTTGAAGACGAAACGCCTTAGAAGCATTAGCCAGACCTAACCATAAACAAAAACATCAAGAGACAGCTTTTACAAAATTAAACAAAAAAACGTGAATAAACCGGAAAAGTGACTCACATATGACCTGAAAATGGTGCTTGCGGCGGCAAGAACTCTTGCTCAGGTGGAAATTGAGGTGCACGGTGGTGGACAGAGAGAAGGACGAGGAATTTTGGGAGAGAAAGAGGGGAATTTAGGGAGAGGGGGTTTTAGAGTTAATTAGACCGACGGGAACTAAGCTCGTGGTCTACTCTTAACAATCTTGGCATGCTTGTTAGTATTAGTGGTTTTGAGTTGATTACAAGCGATCCTTGCTCCAGGGTTCTATCAAGTTTTTGAAAATTAATTTAAAGCATTTATTCGACATTATTTATATTTAATTGCTGAATCATCTTACATTCATTTGACATACCTTGCGTTGTAGCTTTGGCCATGCATTCATTGTCGTTATTTTTGCCATGAAGTTCTCTTATTACCAAAGGTTTATTTATGAGTAAAAAGGGTGTATCTATTTGCACAGCCATGTGTCTATTTGCACCCCTATACCTACCTACATATATGTATCGTAGAGGCTAGAGACATGTATGATGCGTATAGGGTTTATGTCATGGACCAAGTGATCAAACTTCATACAGTGTCAAACCAGTCACATACAATGCGTATAATGCTTGTACGAGGGTCCTATACGATCTTGTAGTTCATCGCGTCCAAGCTAGATGGTGTATGTAAGTGGAGAGTAACCACTGGGGTATTGTGTGACAAGAGGTTCCTAGTTAAACCAAAAAGGAAGTTGGATAGGGTTACATTTAGAGCGGTCATGTTATACAGAACAGATTGTTGGGTCATCAAGAAGACGCAGACGCGGAAGCTGGAGGTAGCAAAGATGGGGATGTTGAGGTAGATGTGTGGATACATTAGGTTAGACAAGATAAGAAATGAGGTTTTTTAGAGAAAGATTAGGGGTTGCTAGTATATCAGATAAAATAAGGGAGCGGATGTTGAGATGGTTTGGGCATGTCAAGAGGAGACAAATGATAGTCATAGTTAGATCCATGGAAACTCTCAATATAGAGGGGAGGAGGAGTAGAGGTAGCCAAACCTAACGTGGGAGAAGCGGATTAGGCATGATTTACTAGAATTGCACCTCTCTAAGTTAATGACTTTTAGGAGAAGAGTATGGTCTAGCATTAAACTCGTTTTTTAGAAGCTTAGGATGTTGGTTTTTGGAGCTTAGAATGTTGGCCTTTCCTTAGGAGCTTAGCAAGTCGACGTATTTGGGTAGTCTTTACATGTTATTGCTTGTCTTTGAGTTTTTTATTTGTTTTTGGTCCCTATTATTTGCTTTCGCTAATTGTCTGCTTGGTAGCTTGCTAAGAATATCTTTAGAGCACTATGTCTTATGTTGTTTTGTTTGAGTAGTTGTGTGCCTATGTATGTATTTATGTGATTGTGATATCCGGTTATGACTTTGGAGTTGGGGTCTAAGTGGAAGCAGTCTATTTATCTCTTGTGATAGAGGTATGCCTTGCCTACATCTCACCCTCCCCAAACCCTAACAATAGCTTTGCTATAAGTGGAATTTACTGGGTTCGGTGGTTGTTGTTGTTGTTGTTATTGTCATTCCTATCGTCATATGATAATTTATTCATCGAAAAGGTATGTTACAGAATCCACCGTAGAGTAGGCAACCAACCTCCAAGCAACTATTTTACAATCAACCCCATCCCATGGAAACTTGACCCAACCCATGAAAATCACACACAATTTTAGTAACATAAAATCATCGAAAAAAGGGGGAACAACATCAGGTTAAAAGGGTTTACGGTGTGATGGTACTTGGTGTATCTCGGGTATCTGTTGAAGGGGTAAGATCATAACCCTTTGATTGGTCATCCAACGATTGAGACATATTATCCATCATATTCACCACTTCACACATTTTTGGTCGTTCACTTGGCACTCCCGATACACACTTCTTTGCTATTCGCCACAATTGCATAATCTCCTCGATATTATGACCCCTCGTTAATTTCGGATCAAAGATATCATCCTTTGGTTCCTCGGATGCAACCGACTCAACCAATGAGGCTTGCGCTGGATTTTTACCCGATAAAAGCTCCAATAACAAAACCCCAAAGCTATACACATCAGATTGGAATGTGACTTCTCGAATATTGTGAACTTCTGGGGCCTGGTAACCCGTAATATGATAGTCGAGGGATCTTGACTCGCTAAAAAGCGTGTTGAGACCGTAATCGGACAAATAGGCTTCAATGTTGTTGGTGTCATGTGACTCCTGTCGGAGGAGGATGTTTGATGATTTAATGTTGCCGTGAACAATTGATATTCCGTCTTCATGTAAGTATGCCAATCCCCTAGCGGCACCCAGGCTAATTCTTATACAACGGTCCCAATCGAGTTGTGCTTCTTCTGAAGCTATACTTTCTGCAAAACAATCACTTCTTTGATCAATGGTACTATCATTTAGAAGCTTAAACTACATGTAGTAGTATTAGTAATTAGTAATATTATAAACAACAATATTAATTATTCAAAAAGGGCCTATCGTGGATTGTTTGTAGAATGTGATCATATGATAAAAGTTGGTGTATATAAAAACAGAAACGTAATAAGACAACACATTTAAAAGATTAATAAAAGTTGGTATATTGAAAAACAGAAACATAATAAGACAACACATTTCAGAAGATTGTGGCAACCAAAACAACCAGGAGCAAATATGAAAACATTTTGAGCAATTATTAATACCCAAATATTAATTGTAACACCATAACTATAATATAATAAATTATATGCATATCATCATCCCCTAAAATGTTTAAGGTACTTAAAATACGTAAATTTTATGATTATATAAATCTCAAAAAATAATTACTACTTCATAGCGTACAAATATAAAAAAATTATCAATACTTTGTAGCATACAAATATAAAAAATATCATCAATATACATATCCGGAAATAAAAGGTTCACGTAATGAAGTTACGTGAATGTTACATTACTAGACAATGGTTATAGGAAAATAAATCAAAAACTTAAAATTTTCGACTATATGGTTCAGATAAATAGGTATATGGTTTCGGGTAATTGGATTGGATATCTCGTACTTTCGTCAAACCGACGAAATATATTTTTTTTTAAATCTCATGCTGTCTCACACCTAACTACTCGTGTTTTTTTCCATTGGGCCCGGATTGTCTTTTCATCCCTAGGTCGGACCGCTATAAACGATTAAGTCTAAGAATGAAAGAACCACGAGAACTTGGTCAAATGAGAATGCTAAATATTACGAGAATCGTGAGAACGAATAAAAACAAAACCGTGAGAACTTGGTCAAAAACCATTCAAATTAAAATTTTCTTTTTACACTTATCATTATTATTCGAATACAATGTTAGAAATTCAATTTACACATTTAAATTTACGTGAATTTGTTAATAAAGAAAATTTACACATGTGTAAGTTTGTCATTTACACATGTACGTGAATTTGTTATATTTACACATGTGTAAAAAAGCTAATAAGTGTGATTTTGAGAGGAGATGTGAACTATTTGATGTTGTAAATTCTTTTTGTTGATGTTGTATTTTAATTAAAACGAGGTTTGTATTAAAATTGGTTTTTTCATTTGTTCTCACGATTCTCGCAATATTTTGCGTTCTCAAGATAACCCTCCCCTATACATACATACATACATACATACATACATACATATATATATATATATATATATATATATATGTATATATATATATAATCTTATATTCATGATTATATCTCTTTGATATTCTTAGTTCTTAATAATTAATATTAATTATCTACTTACTTATACTTTAATAAATTATCTCTACTTTAATAAATAAAAACAAACTTATCGAAAAAAAAGATGGGATAACCTGTAACATCCGTCGAAAAACGGGTTTCCAAGCCCGCTTCGTTTATTAATTGAATATCAAGTTATAAAATTTCGTTGCGTATTTTTTATTTATTTTAATTTTAAACAATACATAATTAATAAACAATTTAGAATTTAAAAACTATAATTGATAAAAAGTGAAAATAAAATAAATAAAAAAGAAAACCGGCTGCCGGGTTTCGAACCCGGGTCAACCGGAAGACTCAACCAACAAAGACTTAACCGCTCCGCCACTTGAGTTGTTTGTTGTTATATCGAAACAATTAAAACATATAATGAAACTCGAAATCAAATTCGGTCATCAGCGCGCCCAAATCGCTCTCGCCGGAAATTCCGACGATTTCGCCAATTATCGACGGTTTCCTTTGACTTAACGAATGTATTAACATCAACATCGGTTATAACCGATGTCTAATCCCGCGACATCAGTCATAACCGCCGGAGAAAAGCTGACCACGAATCAAGACTAAAATCAGACCCAATTCATCGTGATTCTTCCCTATAAATACACACCCAAGTCTCTGGAAATCATTTCGCTCAAAATCGCACCATTTCTCGAATCAGTTTCACTCGCCGGAGATTTTTTGCAATCGCCGGACTTTCTCCGGAAAACCGAGAGTTACATCAAAACGGTAAATACCTCGACTCTTTCGGTTTCAATCCATTGTTAGACTATTACTAACTTCAATCCATCAACCAGAATCAATCCCAGACGACGTAGCCGGAATATTCTACACTCGTCGGAAAACCTCTGGAATTTCCAAAATCACGTTGTGAATCGGTATAATCATTTAAACCTTCTGTTAATCCTTGTTTAGTAACCCAATTTCACAACTAATCGATCAAAACTGTTAATTGATTCAATCAGACGGAATATACAAATCAGAGCCGACGACCATTGCCGGAATTCTGAGAAATACAGTCTGATCGGTACATTCGATTCCTTAACTCTTCTTATCCTTTACATTTCAACCAGTAATATGTTCGATGAACGATTTAATCAAGAACAGAAGAATATCGGTCGTTTGAGTCTTTGAACAAAGAAGACGAAGTCGACGATATTTATAAATTAATTAAAACAAGTTATTAAACCGGGTTAGACACACAGTCCAGCGGTGGACTGTGTGCAAACAATTAGCACACGTCTCGAGTTCGATCCCTGACACAACCTCACTCTCTGAAATAAAAATGTTCTTTTTAAACCGATCCGGATCAACTCGCTGTAAGATGTTAAGTTTAATAAAAATCAGTATATTAACCAGGTTAGACACATAGTCCAGCGGTGGACTATGTGCAACGCTAAACAACGGGTCCCGGGTTCGAGACCTTTTGTGTGCACCGGTCCGACATAATTAAAACCCTTTTTAAAATAAATGATTTCTGAATAAAATTAAATAGAGTAAATATAATTAAAAACATAAATATTTCGGGTTAGACACGTAGCTCAGTTGGTAGAGCTGCGTGCACGCGTACGGGAGGTCACGAGTTCGAGCCTCACCCAGCGCATATATACACAAAGTCCGAACCGGTCAACGGTCAAAGTCAACGGTCAACGGTCAACCCAAAAAGTCAACATTTTTTTTATATTTTTTATTTATTTGTTTTATTTAAAAATCAATTAAAAATACTTAAAAATAACATTTTTAAAGTTAGAAAGTGACCTTAAACTCACAAAAATAAATCTAAAAATCCAATTAAAATTGTTAATAAAATCCACTTATTTACCGTACCTTTTCGTTATTATTTAGGTTAGTTATTCCTCGTCGATCAACTCTCTAAACTCGTGCGCATTCAAACATCATCAAACGAACGCACCCAATGTGAGTGAATCTCTACCAATTCCCCGTTTTAATCACATTTTGGGGTGTATCATGTGTCGCTATTTATTTATTTCATTTAAACACTTGTGCATCCATCATACTCATGATCAAATGTGTATCCAATATGTATCAATTGTTTGTGTGGTTAATGTTTAGATTTAATTTATCATTTTCAGTACATACATCATCATAGGCTCGTCTGTTCCCCATTACCTATGAGCGGAACCGTTCCCCATTACCTATGAGCGGAACGTGGCGTTGCCAACATACGATCGGCTCCGTTGGATTGAGCCTTGATCGCACATACATCATCATAGGCCGTCCGTTCCCCATTACCTATGAGCGGAACGTGACGTTACCAACATATACATTATCATTCATGTCATATACTCATGCAAGGTGGTTTGTCATTGTATGTTTATTTACGTTTGCTCATATATGATTATTGCACAAATTTTCCATATTAATTACAACAAGAAATCAATAATAAATGTTTTCTAACAAGGTTCACTCGCCAACTTTTGTTGACCCAAAAACCCCCCATTTTTACACATTATATAGGTGATTCAGTTGAAGCAAGAAACATATAGGACGGCCTAGAAGAATAAATCAGTTTAGATTTTGGATTGTTTATTTAATTTTCCTTTCCTTGTATTGTATGAATTTGACTTGAACATTTGAGATGTAATTTGAATTTAATAAATATGAAACATAGTAGTAAACATCATGAGCTTTGGTGATAACCCAATTATGCCCCGACTCTTATTCCGCTGCGGGTCGGGGTGTGACAGATTGGTATCAGAGCCATGACTATAGGGATATAGGATAGGTTATAGACCCTTAGAGCCTATACTATAGTTGATTAAAATTTGTTTTTTTTAATTTATTTGTGTGTTACGTGCAAAATTCATGATGTTTATATGCTTTATGTCTATTGTTACCTTCAATGGTATGCAAGCATGTTCATAAGTACATATTATACAATGCTCATCATGAATCATATCCTCATAACATACCATATCCATGAGAGCACACACCTCACAATTCATATGATTTTTACAACGATTTTTGTATTTTCAATCATATCAAAGTGAGTTCTCATGACGGGTATGTAGTAACTGGAAGGGTACGAGTACCGGTAGTCGGAACGTCCTGTCTAGGCTTGGCATTCGTATAAATCCAAAATAAAGGACCAGTTTGCCTACCTGGGGACTAACGATGAGAGTACGAAGGACCTATTAGGCCAAAGCATGCTATACCAAACGTCGTGTGAACTAACCCCACTTTGAGTTGTCATTGTGTCTATACCTGGACACCCTCCGACCATACATCTCACAAACATATTTCATGGTTTTCCTTCGGGTGATGCGAGTGTTAAACCGCCAACACCAATGTGAATCCTACTAAGCCAATAGTCATGGGGGCCCACATGACTATACAGGCGATAGTATGGGGGACATTGGAGGCCCAAACATGAGCAAACCCAAGACATCCTATGGATGTAGTTGCATTATTGATGATTATGTTATTTTATTACTTTTAACGACACATGACACCTAAACACTTCTTAAACTCACAATCTTCCTATGTATGTTCCTGTAGATGTCGGCTAGGCAGCTACGTGGAGGTCGAAAGTCAGGAAGGTCAAACGAACGCTTGGCCACCCAAATTGCAAAACAAATGGCCGCGGTGCTTCCTGACATCGTTATTCAAGTCCAACAAGCTCTCACCGTGAATCCCATCAACCCTCCCAACCAAGAAGACCAGAACGTCGACAACCCTCCCTCCAAAAAAATGCTCCTACAAACACTTCAAGTCTTGCGATCCCCCAAAGTATGAAGGGACCGAAGGTGCCACTGCTCTTCTCCACTGGTTTGAGGAAATGGAGAACACCTTCCTCAATTGCGATTGTCCCGAGGATCGCAAGGTACGTTACGCAACCGGGAGACTATTTGGGGTAGCCCTGACCTGGTGGAACACAGAGAAGGGCAAGAGAGGAGTCGAAGACGCCATGGCCTTAACCTGGGAAGAGTTAAGGGAAATAATGACAAGTCGCTTCTGCCCAAGAAGCGAAATCAAGAAGTTGGAAGATGAATTCCACTCACTAAAACAAAAGGAAGGAGATCATACTTCCTATAACAAAAGATTTCTTGAGCTGAATCAAATGGTTCCTAACTTGTTCACCCCAGTGTACCGCTTGGTTGAACACTATATTCGAGGCCTCCCCTCGAAAATTCAAGACTCAGTTCTAAGCACTTCACCTGCAACACTTGAAGCTGCAATGGAACTAGCTACCGAACTTACCGAAAATCGCATCCGAAACGGAAAATTCAAGGGGGAGAAAAAGAAAGCCCCCATTGAGGCTCAAACTACAAACCACTCTGTCTCCTCTTCGAAGTTTGCTGGCAAGAGGAAGCGAAACAACAAGAACTTTGCTGTCACACAAACAAACCCCCCAATCACTGCTGCACCCATCACCCAAATTGCCCCCTCATCTGCACCATACAAAAGGGCATACTCCGGCCCATACCAAAATGCACTCGTTGTCAATACCATCACTTTCCCGAACACCCCTGCCAATATTGCACCAGCTGTGGCCGTGCAGGTCACACCATCCAAACATGTCGCACACTTCAACGAATGAACCGCAATCAACCCTCAAACCAAACCCACCATCAGATAGTGGGTCAAGCCCAACAACCCTTACTACTACCACCTACACAAAATACGGCCCAATCCTACTTCCAACCCAACTATCCCATGATGCAACCCATGCGGGCTTGTTACAACTGTGGAGACCCAAACCACTATAGAAACATTTGTCCACGCTTGGTGAACATCATACATGCTCAAGCTCAAGCAAATCCAGTGAAACAAGCTAACCAAGCTCCTCCATCTGCTAGAGGAAGAGCTTTCAACATCAACGCAAATCAAGCTAGGGCCGACAACAACGTGGTTAACGGTACGTTTCTCATCAATGGTAGTTATGCATCCATGTTATTTGATACTGGCGCGGATAAAAGTTTTGTGTCCTTAGAATTTGAACCCATCCTCAACCAAACTCGTGATAAACTCATGGAATCCATAACGGTGGAAGTTGCTGATGGAAAACCGGTCTCATTAAACTCCATTATCCGAAACTGTACTCTCACTCTAAACGATCACGATTTTCCAGTTGACCTCATTCCTATGAAGTTGGGAAGTTTCGACATTATAATCGGCATGGACTGGCTCAGCCAACATCATGCTGAAGTAGTATGCCGCGAAAAGTTCATTCGCATTCCTCTTGCAGACGGTCAAACCCTACGAATCTTTGAAGAAACCCCTTCGAAAGGACTCAAACTGATGTCCTGCCTTCAAGCCCGAAAATATCTCCGCAAGAACTATGTCGCATACCTAACTCACGTTGTCAAGAAGGGAAGCAAGGAGAAGAAACTCGAAGATATACCTGTAGTGAAAGAATTCCCACAAGTCTTTCCCGACGACATCTCAGGACTTCCTCCCATGAGAGAAGTCGAATTCCGCATTGATCTTGTACCTGGCGCTACACCCATCGCAAAATCTCCTTATAGGTTAGCCCCATCCGAAATGCAAGAGCTGGCTAGTCAACTGCAAGAACTGACCGACAAAGGATTCATACGCCCAAGCTCATCGCCTTGGGGTGCACCTGTTCTGTTTGTGAAGAAGAAGGATGGAACGTTTCGCATGTGTATCGATTACAGAGAACTCAACAAATTAACGGTCAAAAACCGCTATCCATTACCTCGCATCGATGATCTTCTAGATCAACTCCAGGGTGCCACCTGTTTTTCAAAGATCAACCTTCGTTCTGGCTATCATCAACTCAGAGTACATGAAGAAGACGTCCCAAAGACCGCCTTCCGAACTCGTTATGGTCATTACGAATTCATGGTCATGCCATTTGGATTAACCAACGCCCCAGCTGTATTCATGGATCTAATGAATAGGGTATGCAAACCATATCTCGACCGCTTTGTCATAGTCTTCATCGACGACATCCTCATCTACTCAAAGTCTAAATCTGATCATGAACGACACCTTCGACTTATCCTCACACTCTTAAGAACCGAAAAGCTCTACGCTAAATTCTCCAAGTGCGAATTCTGGTTAAGAGAAGTACAATTCCTTGGACATGTCGTCAACGACAAGGGAATACATGTCGACCCCTCAAAGATCAAAGCAGTACAGGAATGGCAAGCGCCACATACCCCTACCGAAGTAAGATCATTTCTTGGTTTGGCGGGTTACTATCGCCGTTTCATTGCAAATTTCTCCCGTATTGCTGTACCACTCACGGCTTTGACTCATAAAGGAAAACCCTTCATATGGGGACCTAAACAAGAAGAAGCCTTCCAAACCCTTAAGCAAAAGCTTTGTGACGCACCTATCCACACACTCCCGAAGGTTGCAATGACTTTGTAGTATGTTGCGACGCATCAGGGCAAGGATTAGGCTGTGTATTAATGCAAAGGGGAAAAGTGATAGCCTACGCTTCTAGACAACTCAAAGTTCATGAGAAGAACTACACCACCCACGACCTGGAACTTGGAGCCGTTGTGTTCGCTCTTAAGATATGGAGACATTACCTCTACGGTACCAAGTGTGAAATATACACTGACCACAAGAGCCTCCAACATATCTTTAATCAGAAGGAGTTGAATATGAGACAACGAAGATGGGTCGAACTTCTTAATGACTACGACTGTGAAATTCGGTATCATCCTGGCAAGGCAAACGTGGTGGCCGATGCGCTCAGTCGAAAAGGTTATGCGAACTCCATTCGTCTTCTATGTTCGCAAATCATAACCGACATCAAAGATCAAATCCGAGAAGCTCAACATGTTTCTGTAACAGAAAACGACGTACGCAATGAGCTATCTTGTGGAGCAGAACTTAAACTCGAAACAAAATCCAACGGTATTCTGTATTATCTAGATCGCATATGGATTCCCGATCACAATAACCTTCGTGATTTCCTTATGAATGAGGCGCACAAGACACGATATTATGTACACCCAGGAGCCGACAAGATGTATCAAGACCTTCGATACACCTACTGGTGGCCTGGCATGAAAAAGGATATTGCTGTATTTGTTTCCAAGTGCCTTACCTGTTCTAAAGTAAAAGCTGAACATCAAAGACCTTCAGGACTTCTAACCCAACCTGAAATACCTGTATGGAAGTGGGAAAACATAACCATGGACTTCATTACCGGGTTACCTCGCACCTCCAGTGGGTATGACACTATATGGGTAATCATTGACCGTCTCACAAAATCTGCTCACTTCATTCCGATTCGCGAGGACTTCAAGAACGAGAAGTTAGCTCGTATCTACATCAGCGAAATCGTAAGCCGTCATGGTGTACCTTTAAGCATCATTTCAGACCGTGATGGTCGTTTCACTTCACAACATGGCAAGCCGTACAAGCCATCTTGGGTACACGATTAGACCTCAGTACCGCTTTTCATCCTCAAACTGATGGACAATTTGAACGCACCATCCAAACTCTTGAAGATATGCTTCGAGCATTTGTCATAGACTTCAAAGGGAATTGGGACGCTCATCTACCATTAGTTGAATTTTCGTACAACAACAGCTATCATCCAAGTATCGGCATGGCACCTTTCGAAGCTTTATATGGTCGTAAGTGCTGATCACCAATATGTTGGCACGAAATTGGAGAAGCTCAAATCACCGGTCCAGAATTAATTCAAGAAACAACAGACAAGATCCATCAAATTCGAAACAATCTTCTAGCGGCACAAAGTCGTCAAAAGAGTTATGCAGACAAACGACGAAAGCCCTTGGAGTTTAACATTGGTGACCAAGTACTTTTAAAAGTATCACCGTGGAAGGGTGTGGTTCGTTTTGGCCAAAAAGGCAAGCTAGCACCACGCTACGTAGGACCTTTCAAGATACTCGAAAGAGTAGGACCTGTAGCATACAAGCTTGACCTACCAGAAGAACTCAACAGAATTCATCCCACATTCCACGTATCGAACTTGAAGAAGTGGCTCGCCGATGAAAATCTCCATATTCCTCTAGAAGACATTCAAGTCGATGAATCTATGCATTTCATTGAAAGACCAGTAGAAATTATGGACTTCAGAGAGAAACGTTTAAGACGAAGCCGTATTCCAATCGTCAGGGTACGCTGGGAGTCAAAACGAGGACCTGAGTTTACTTGGGAACGTGAAGACTCAATGCGCGAGAAATACCCACATCTTTTTCCTGTTACCACTACTACTTAAATTTCGGGACGAAATTTCTAAAAGTAGGGGATACTGTAACATCCGTCGAAAAAACGGGTTCCCAAACCCGCTTCGTTTATTAATCGAATATCAAGTCATAAAATTTCGCTGCGTATTTATGATTTATTTTAATTTTAAACAATACATAATTAATAAACAATTTAGAATTTAAAAACTATAATTGATAAAAAGTGAAAATAAAATAAATAAAAAAGAAAACCGGCTGCCGGGTTTCAAACCCGGGTCAGCCGGAAGACTCAACCAACAAAGACTTGACCACTCCGCCACTTGAGTTGTTTGTTGTTATATCGAAACAATTAAAACATATAATGAAACTCGAAATCAAATTCGGTCATCAGCGCGCCCAAATCGCTCTCGCCGGAAATTCCGACGATTTCGCCAATTATCGACGGTTTCCTTTGACTTAACGAATGTATTAACATGAACATCGGTTATAACCGATGTCTAATCCCGCGACATCAGTCATAACCGCCGGAGAAAAGCTGACCACGAATCAAGACTAAAATCAGACCCAATTCATCGTGATTCTTCCCTATAAATACACACCCAAGTCTCTGGAAATCATTTCGCTCAAAATCGCACCATTTCTCGAATCAGTTTCACTCGCCGGAGATTTTCTGCAATCGCCGGACTTTCGCCGGAAAACCGAGACTTACATCAAAACGGTAAATACCTCGACTCTTTCGGTTTCAATCCATTGTTAGACTATTACTAACTTCAATCCATCAACCAGAATCAATCCCAGACGACGTAGCCGGAATATTCTGCACTCGCCGAATAACCTCTAGAATTTCCAAAATCACGCTGTGAATCGGTATAATCATTTAAACCTTCTGTTAATCCTTGTTTAGTAACCCAATTTCACAACAAATCGATCAAAACTGTTAATTGATTCAATCAGACGGAATATACAAATCAGAGCCGACGACCATTGCCGGAATTCTGAGAAATACAGTCTGATCGGTACATTCGATTCCTTAACTCTTCTTATCCTTTACATTTCAACCAGTAATATGTTCGATGAACGATTTAATCAAGAACAGAAGAATATCGGTCGTCTGAGTCTTTGAACGAAGAAGACGAAGTCGACGATGTTTATAAGATTAATTAAAACAAGTTATTAAACCGGGTTAGACACACAGTCCAGCGGTGGACTTTGTGCAAACAATTAGCACACGTCTCGAGTTCGATCCCTGACACAACCTCACTCTCTGAAATAAAAATGTTCTTTTTAAACCGATCCGGATCAACTCGCTGTAAGATGTTAAGTTTAATAAAAATCAGTATATTAACCAGGTTAGACACACAGTCCAGCGGTGGACTGTGTGCAACGCTAAACAACGGGTCCCGGGTTCGAGACCTGTTGTGTGCACCGGTCCGACATAATTAAAACCCTTTTTAAAATAAATGAGCGGAACTGTGGCGTTGCCAACATTCGATCGGCTCCGTTGGATTGAGCCTTGATCGCACATACATCATCATAGGCCGTCCGTTCCCCATTACCTATGAGCGGAACGTGACGTTGCCAACATATACATTATCATTCATGTCATATACTCATGCAAGGTGGTTTGTCATTGTATGTTTATTTACGTTTGCTCATATATGATTATTGCACAAATTTTCCATATTAATTACAACAAGAAATCAATAATAAATGTTTTCTAACAAGGTTCACTCGCCAACTTTTGTTGACCCAAAAACCCCCATTTTTACACATTATACAGGTGATTCAGTTGAAGCAAGAAACATATAGGACGGCCTAGAAGAATAAATCATTTTAGATTTTTGATTGTTTATTTAATTTTCCTTTCCTTGTATTGTATGAATTTGACTTGAACATTTGAGATGTAATTTGAATTTAATAAATATGAAACATATTAGTAAACATCATGAGCTTTGGTGATAACCCAATTATGCCCCGACTCTTATTCCGCTGCGGGTCGGGGTGTGACATAACCAAATATTTATACAACGGTCACTATTTGACGTAACAAAAAATTTAAAACCTCATCATGTTTATCATTTGTTATTATCGTTTTCACATATGATAAACATATATATAGATAGTATATTATATATATATATATATATATGTGTGTGTGTGTGTGTTTAAAATATATATGCTCTTAGATCTAGATCGTGAATTAATTCCTTTCTATCTCCCATTTTGATAATAATTTCTAATATAAGAAAATATTAATTTGAAATAAAATATACTAATTCTTTTTTATTCAAAAACAAAATTCTTTATTCGGAAACACATCATTTAAAATGAGTAATGTTATACTTTCTTTAATTTCGTATGTCTAGTTCATATTAGCGTTATATGTATTCATATCGAAATTTATATTTATTATGTGTGATATAAGAAAAATATGAAATATAAAAATAATTCAAATTTTATAACCGTTGTGTCATTCAAACGCAACCAGCCTTAACAATAACATATTTATTCTAAAATAATCATTCATGTTTCTATAAATGGAAAGCATATTCTTTTCTCAAAGAACCCAATCAATTCCATGATTATCTAAATCCCTTTCATTTTCTTTTTTTCTTTTTTAAAGGCGTGAGGTTAGAATCATGCCAACCGGGTTAGTAGTTATTATGTTAATACCACCAAGTTAGTATTAAAATTCCTCCTTTTCTGGATTTGAACCAGAACCTCCAATAGAAGCGAAGTATCTCACATCCCCTTCACCACTAGGCCAAGAGATCAGCCCTTTCATTTTCTATCCTCAAACTCATTTAATACATGAAATTAAAATTAAAAAAAAAATGTATATTATATAATATAGGTAAAGTTATTTTACAAATGATTATTAACATGTTAAACATGGAAAATGAAGAAATATCATTTTCTTTTAATTTTTTTCCTATCTAGTCAGATATTTATTATACTCTTAAACTTTAAAAAAAAAGTAAAAATATTTTATAATTATAAAATTGCATACTATAAAGTAAAAGTAATTGCATATAATTACCCTCCAAGAGTAACAATATGAAAAAAATATATATATTTTCCAACTAAAATTCATACTTAAGCAAATAGAAAGAAAATTCAAAATTAAAATAAAAAAAAGTATCGCTTCATTTCTCATGTTTAATATATTAAAATTTATTTGAATTTGAATTTACCCTATATTATATATAACCTTCATAACCCATGAGAATTAATATATAGGAATGTTCATGTAATTAGTTTCAACTGAAAATAGCTATTGCTATTATTTTTATAGATTATTTACTCAACAAAGCTATTGAAACAAAAGTACCAAGTCCTTTAACAAAGTTATACCCAACTCATCATTGGCAATAATAAAGCATAACAGTCATGATTCACGTGATTCAAGATTTTCGATTAAATAAATAAATCCTCCCTAAATATTGGAGTTGATCATCAAGGCACGAATGCTTTTAAGTTTTAACTGAAAACACATTTACACTTTAACGGTTTGATTAATTAACTAAAATATGTGTGGTGTGGCACCACGTTATTATCTAAAGAAAATAGTTGTATCTCTCATCATTGATTCATGCCTGTGAAGGGTTTGGCGAGGTTAGCTTGGTACCAGAGTTTGACGCCTCGTGCTGGTATTTAACGCCGGAAATAGATGAGTTAGCATGGGCTTCACGCTCACTAGGTTTGGTCTAAACTATTTGAAATGAGGTGATAAATTAAAGTTAATTCATTCCTAAAACTTTTATCACAACCCTCCTCTTAAAACAATAAATCAAATAGTTTTCTTTTCTTTTCTTTTTTTTTTCCTACCTATTGGAAAAATAATCTCTTAAAGGGGCAGTTATGGACACAAGATTAGTGCGAATAAATAGTTCAATCATATTTTTAAAGGGTGTAATTAGAATTTGCCTATAAAAGACACTAATTTTTTTTTCAAGAGGGACGCCCACCCACTCATACACATGAGTCCGCCCCTATAAAGCGGTAGTTTAGTAAGAGTGGTACGTTTATCCAATTACTCTTTTTTATCTTTTAGGCAACCCGGTATGAGGTAACGCCCCCACACCGCCCTGGCTCCGCCAAAAAGGAGTGCTATCCAGTGTCTTGCCAAGCCCTTAACAGGCGCTAGAGAGACTTTAGCAGGGTCCATGTGCATAACCCAATCATATTTTTTTCCTTTTTTCTTTTTTTTATTAATCGTTAAAGGACCTTTATTTCACACCACCCTTTTTCCTTAAGAATGAAAAAATATTAGTGATATCATAAGTAAAGAAATTACCATGAAGTCGAGCATATAAGCTACCATCAGGCATGTAATCATAAACAAGCCATTTCTCATCTTCCGAACAATAATAAGCAATCAACCGAACCACATTTTTGTCCTTCATCTTCCCCAAACCCTCAACTTTTGCTCTAAACTCGACCTCACTCGCCACAACATCTTTCAATCTTTTCACGACCGCCGTGGTGCCATTCTTTCCCTGAAGCACCGGTTTATACGACCTTCCAAAACTCCCACCCCCAAGAACAACCGCAGACGCCTTCGACAAGTCCTCCACATCGAGCCCATGTACCAGGTCATGTAACACCACAAAGTTGTTGATCACCTTCCCTTGTGGTTTCTCAGTCTGCTGATACACCTTCTTCCGTACACAACACACAAGAACTAATAGCACTACCGCAGCCCCAACTGAGACATAGACGATTGTCGAATTCTGTTTAGGAGGTTTCTCATGTTTGATAGCATAAGGAGATGGGTAAGACGGAGGGCATATGGTTTTGGTAGGGGGACCACAAAGGAAAACGTTTTGGGAAAAAGAAGATATTGTGAACTTAGAAAAGGGATACGGGATAGAGCTGTTGAATCGGTTAAAAGAGATGTTGAGTTTGCTTAAACTCTTTGCGTCTATGTAGGGAAGCTGGCCCGAAAAGTAGTTGTCGTTTAACGAAAGGCGGGTAAGGGAGGTGAGGTTAGCGAAATCAGGAGGGAGTTCGCCACTTAAGCCGTTAACACGAAGAGATAGTACTCGAAGGTTAGTTAGTTTTCCAAGTGTGTTGGGTGGTATTTTTCCTACAAGACTTTTTCCGGGTAGTTTAAGGTAGAGGACAGTGGTGTTGGACGGGTAGCAGCCCACGCCTTTCCAACTGCAAGCGGGTTGGGATTTGTCCCAAGTGAAGTTGTGTGGAACCTTATCGATGAAGTCGAGGAGCGCTTGCTTCTCCTCGGGGTTAAGCCGATCGTGATCGGGTGGTTTGTCATCTTTACACTCGTAGTTTTGTAGAGGGAGAATAAAGAGTGAAAATAGGATCACGGCTAATGGAGACATGTTTGTGACTTTGATTGAGAGAAATGGTGGCTCTTTTGGAGAGTGAGGGGGGATGGATGAGGCAATATTTATAAAAGGAAGTGTGGTTATTCTTTCACTTCGAACACCAAAATTTAATAATTTAGATGCTTGTTTTCGACACGTGTGTTTCAATCAATAGGTAAGAGAGTAGGAATATGAATATAAAATTAGACTTATCTAGAAATACTTTTTCAATTTTGTGATTTATGAAGCCACTTTTGTATCAAATTAGGGTTATATGACGCCCGCGTTGCGAGACGCTAAATCGAATATTTCTTAGTTTAATACGTACGTCTTTGTTTCGGTTACTTATACATACTACTTATAAGACGATCTCAAAAATAGATACATCGAGTCAACCAATTAAACCAAAATACTACCATAGTTATGCTTTAAAAAATAACTAAAACAATGGTAAGCATGCAATTTAGAGCTGGGGGCGAAACAATAATTTGTCAGGACCAGTTAGCGAGTGCTAGGTAGACGTTTGGCACGAATAAAAACTACATTGAGTGAATCAAGTAAAATAAAACACTATCGTAGTTTTGCAAAAAAAAAGTAGAAAAAAGAAACAAACGATTACAAGATTGCAATTTTGAACTGTGGTAAAATCGTAATTTTGAAATGGAGGCAAAATCATATTTTGAACTGAGATCAAAACCATAAATTTATTTTGTACTTGAGGCAAAATCATAATTTTTAGCTGAGAGAAAAAACGTAATTTTTAGCTGGGGGCAAAGCTAAAATTTTATTTTGAATTGGGCGCGAAATCATAATTTGGCAGAACTATAGCTGGGTCAAAAGCATAATATTATTTTGAACTGAGACAAAATCGTAATTTTTAACTGAGGGCAAAATCAAAATTTAATTTTGAAATGAGGGCAAATTCGTAATTCTAAACTACGGATAAAATCGTAATTTAGCATGACTTATAGACAACTATTATATGCTTAAAAAATTAATGATACAAGTCGTAATTTAGCATGACTTATAATAATTTAGCATGAATAATAATAATAATAATAATAGTGATACTAAGATAAAGTATTTTTAGTTATTTAATATAATTTTAATTATGGATAGTTATTAAAAATTTAATATTTAGTATAACCTTTAAATGAAAATCACATCAAAATAGAAATTAAACGAGCAATAAGTTGTACCACCATCCTTTTTTAATAGTAAAGCCGAGAATTTTAAAAACTACATTAATAGATCTCATGTTCATAACAGTACTACTAGAGTTGTAAACAAATCAAACGTTCAGCAAACAGTTCGTGTACCGTTCGTCGGAAAGTTCGTTTATGTTCGTTCAATTAGCTTAACAAACGAACACGAACAAAAAAAATTCGTCCGGCTAGCTTAGCGAACGAACACGAACAAATGTCTCGTTGTTCGTATAGGTTCATAAACTTCCGGTAATATGTTCAGTTATGTTCGTTCGTGTTCGTCGGTTTATCTTCGTTCTTGTTCGTTTGATTATCTTTAAAAATAATAATAAAATTAATAATTGTTTTTACGAGTGATTTTTGATTTTTTTTTAAATAAATAATGTTGTTGGATGGTTTGAATGGTAAAATACATTATGTCAAATATAAAAAAGTAGGTGGTAATAAAAATAAATTCAAGTTTTAGTTTTTCATTTTATAGGTATTTATATATTTATAATTACACTTTAAGTTAACTTAGTTGTGCTAAAAAGGTATTTAAAGGACGCAGTTTTAATTAGTTGAATTAACATTTATCAATTAATGCCGAACTTAAAAAAACATTTTAAGAATTGACTTAACATAATCTATAAGTGTTATGACAAAGTTTATACATGAGTTTATTCAAGATGTACAATGGTAATACATACTTTATTCATTTTGTTGTGTGTCATAGTTATTACACTACAACAAATTATTACGCTACTAACAATTACTCTAGTTATTACACTACTTTGTATCTATTAAACAATAATTAAAGTAACATTTTTATAGAATATTTTGGGCTGTAGATATAATGATATATGAACCAACTTTTTCACGCATGTGTCTAGTTTCTAAAATTTGTCACTTTCACACCAAACGGAAAAGTTTTGGGACGAGTCATGTAATGATACAAGTCACAAAATAAATACAACTAGATTTACCATCCGCAATGAGACGGGGCATAAAACGGTACCGAATAGCACCAATGTCATACCACCATCAACGACAATCAATACTGAAGTTACGGCGTATTAATGTGAATAAATTAGACTGCAACGTAAAATATAGACAATAATAATTAAGTCAATTTAGGACCCCGCGCGTTGTAACGAAGTTGTCAAACGGGAAAAAATATAAACGACGTAAAAACGTTGAAGCACACACGCACGTTGAGCCATGTTAACTCGCAAAATCTAATACGAAGCGTAAAACGTTAAAACGTTGAACCACACACATACGTTACGCCGTGTTAACTCGCAAAATTTAAAACGGAAAATTTGCGAAAGATGAAAAGTGTGGGGACCAAAGTTGAAAGTACAAAAGTTGTATGGTTAAATTGCAAGAGATGAAAACCTTTGATGTTATAAGTAGAAAAACAAATAGCTTTGGGTTAAAAATGTAAAATTAAATTTTTCTGAAAATCTCCCATCCAAAGCATAAGGTACACATGTTTATGCACATTGATATTGATTATTTATATTTTATTAATGTCAGAAAAAGTGATAAAGTACAATATTATTTTAAATATATAAAAACAGTACTTTGGATAATTGCTTTTTACGCGTTTTCAACTATAAAAACGGTTTAGTAAATCTTTGGTTGAAACATTCTTAAACTTTATTAAATCGCTAACGAACCATTAGAGTATCATCGTGCCACCAGCAGAACTATTCGATTATATCCATCTTTACTAGACAATAATACCTATACATCAATTCAGGAGGAAACGTTAAACATACCGAATGTATATATCAACCCCTAGCCGGTGGATTACACAGTCCGGTCAAACTAATAATAACTGAGGTAGAACAACGGATATGAAATTTGTTGTCTTTTTTTCCACTTTCCACCGTTGCACAATCCGGGCAAATTGGGCTTCTAACTTGAAGTGTTGGGCCAATAATTAATTTAATGCCCTAAGCATATATGAAAAAAATAAAATATAAAAAATTACGGATTTAGGGGTTGTTTGGCAACTTCTGAATGGTTAAGCGCTGAACCATTAAGAGGTCTGAACCATTAAGTGTTGAACCAGTAATAGGTCTCAACCATTAAGAGCCAATATAATGTTTAACCGTTAAAAGGAAATGTCTGACCAATTCATATTAGAGATCTTAACCATTCAGGCTTAGTATAACACTTAACTATTCAGAGGCAAATGTCTTAACCATTCAAACATTTGCTCGCGAAATAAACAAGCTGAACCATTAAGCGTTGAACCAGTAAGAGAGAGGTCTGAACCATTCAGAGCCTTATTAAGAGGTAAACAAACAACCCCTTAGGATCTTTATTTTCTTTTTCGTAGAATCATAGAGGTACCCTATATAATGTCGTGGTTCAATCGAAAATCGATAACATAGCTAACATATGATGACTCAGAAAGGGTGAGTCCACCAGTAGTTCTAACTAATTTAAACTTTATAAAAATTATACAGAATCCTACTAAAAATCTAATCTTAATACGTATAAGCCAAGTTGATTGTCCAGAAAGTTTGACTAGCCGGTCTAGTCGGGTTTTCAAAATATCAAACCCGGGTCTCTACGTATAAATATGCTAGTAAGAAATTCTCTCAAGTAGTTCTTCAATCTTCGGATTCCAGGTGTTGTGGTGGGCTTAAATTTAAAATAATCACTAAATTTTGGGCTGGTGATTGGGCTTCGTTGGAAAAAAAACTAAAAGAAATATCCCACTTCCACAAGAACAAATAGAAAAGAAATAGTTAGGGTATGTTTAGCAAAGTAGCTGGTTGCTGGTGCCTGAAAGGCTGGTAGCTGTAGCTTTTTAAAATATTTTAGGTGTTTGCTGAAGCTTTTAATAAAATGTATAAAATGACCAAAATGGACATTAAAAAGTTGAAACATTAAAAAGATTATTATCTTTAAAGGTTAAAATAGTCATTTCTTTTCCTAAAAGCTTGTAGCTCATTCTAAACACTACTAGTAGGAGTGTTTAACCAAAAGCTTCAAACTCCTAACCTAAAAGCTTCAAGCTCCTTCAACCAAACTAGGTTTTTTATTAAGTAGGAGCTTTTTTAAAAAAGCTTAAAGCTAGAAGCTCCTAAAAGCTTCTAAAAGCTCCACGCCAAACATACCCTTAGTGAGCAGAGCGGCAAACCTTCTCTCTAAGTCTAGATTATTTTGTTTCGTTGTGTGTTAGTTGATTAGATCTAAAAAATGTTTTTAGTTCAAATTGGTGATTAGAGCATTTTCACTTCGAATCGGTGATTGAGGAGTTCATTAAATCCGTTTCTACATGTTTGGTTTTTATTGTTGTTGTTGCTGCTGCTATTGTTGTAAGACACCTCATCTTACGGATCTAGTTTAGCTGATTACATAATCTTCCTTTTGATCTTGTTGATATGAAAAGAATTTTAGATTATGACTTTGATCAAAGAGATGAGATACGAAGAAAGTATCAGTAATCTCTTTACGTAGATCAACACAAAATTACTTCAAAACATGATGACTTTCAAACCATTTGGCTCATTTTTCAAGTTTAATGCATCAATGTTAATGAGACTATATGAGTTTTATCCAAATGATTTTGATAACATGGAGAAATTTGTTCTTGCACATCAACTTGACTTATATATTGATAGTGTGCGAAAAGATGAAAGATTTTTAACTAAAATGGCGTCGCTAATCTTGCTAGAGTTATGATGGAAAGAAGTAAACATAGTTCATTTTCTTTTGGTGTATCAGTTATTAAAGCTAACACTAGTTTTACAAATTGAAACTGCAAAAGTGGATATATGTTTTTTGATAATGAAGATCGTAAAGACAAATTTGCACGGTCAAATTTGTGAAGATTCCCCTTGAATTCATGTTTAGTTTTACAATTGTAATATGCTTTTAATGACGTTTATCATTTACAATTTTAAATGAAGTTTGTTTTACATATGCTATGTTTTTTTGCACCCCATCCCCTTGGTAAAAATCGTGATTCCGTCACTGTTAGCACTTTATATATTTACAGACTTGATCCGATACTTCTAATCAATACGTTGTCTATTTTTTTGTTTTTGTTTTTCTTTTTTAAGTTTGAATCGAGCCTGATGTTTTATATGTAACAAAACGGACGGTCTAACACTGACCGAACAACGTCGGTACCGGAATTGATATTCGTTTTTATTGTTCCAATCGATGTAAACACATCTCGGTATTGATCTTTTTTTGTTTCTCTTTTGGTAAGTGTCGGTATCTTAATGAACCGAACCAATATCAAACGAATTCTTGACATTAACGTTATTTTTACTATTACGTCTATGTTTCCACTAAAAATTGGGTCGCTCCGCCGCAAAGCGCGGGTGTAACCCACTAGTTATTATAAATAATTTTAATTTCCAGTTTTATGCTCAGTTAGTTGAAATTATTTTTTTTGCTACTATTGAATAAGAATTCTAATTTTCACTTCGAAACAAAAAAAACAAACTTTTTTATTCAGTTTAGTTGAAACTTAAATAGGTTGGAATTAATTAAAAATAAATCCTAAACTTTCCCTTTGCTTGATTTTGCTTCTACAAATTTGGAATTAATATAAAAAGAAAGGAAGTAGAGAAAAAAGCAACAAATTTCTTATTTGTGGTATTGAATTAAAAGAAAAGAACCGTAGATAACAAATAATTTGTTTCTATGTTAAGGAGTTCAAGTGGGAAAAAATTGTAAGTTATACTTATAGAGTTAATAAATAAAAATCAACATAGCTCTTTTCAACTTTATACAACATATCTCTTTTCAACTTTATACCAAAAGTTCTCTAAACTTGTTTCGTATATATATATATATATATATATATATATATACACTTCAAATAATAATAATAATAATAATAATAACAACAACAACAACAAGTTACCCTTTAAAGAGCCAATTTTTGATGATAAAATGGCATTCCAAACGTAAAAAAGTAATGACATGAATGTTCTTTTATTATCATAGATGATATAAAATGTATGTAAAGCAACAAAAAGTTGATAAGATAATCAATATCAAAGAAAAAATCATCAACATGATCTCCACTTATGTAACAAGTGTGATGCTAGTCGACGTGTATCTTTATTGTAAAGTACATATATTTTGTACATATTCATGAAAAGGTATGTTGAGATGATGATATTATCCATAACCTTCATATGAACAAACCACTAATATAAAAAATAGATTAGTTTATTAACATGCCTTGTTAACTTATTATGTTGTTTACTATACTTTCATTTGTCATGAAAATTCGTTAACCAAAAATTTACATGTCTCGTTAATACCCTATTAACCAATATGATCAAGTAAAACGCACCTTACACTAGTTAATAAATCTACTAAATCCGTTACCAAAAATTACATATCTCAACAATGCCCTTATTAAGCTATGGGGTGTGGTTCCTCATTCCCCAAGTCTACCTTAGCTCCACATCACCCTCCCTTCCACCTCATCATCATCCCCTAAACATGGGGTGCGGTTACCCCTTCTCCCCCCCCCCCCTCCTTCTATTTTTTAAAATAGTTAAATTCTATAAAATATAAAAAAATTTCATTATTTAAAAAAAATACATAGGCTAGAAAAAAAGACATAATTTTAAAAAATAGAATTTCAAAGTAAAAAATAAACTAGAACCCACTTCCTCATAGCCATTTCTTCGCGATCTTGTCCTTCATTTCTTAAATCACCGCACGATCTCGTTCTGATAGGCTTTCAATGTCGGTTCTCATGAGTTGGAGCTCTTCAGTTTCTTGAGCTTGTAGATCAAATTCGAGTCGTCTCTTATCAAACTCAAGCCCATCCTTTTCCATCGTCACCCTTCTTCATTTCCTTTCTCTTTCTTTTTGTACCTCTCATTTTGCACTCCCATAAAACGGTGGGACGGTGTCATTTGTATTGGTTGTGATTGCATTTGCATAGCATGTTGGTGTTGTTGGTATTGTATTCGACAAGCGTTTTGAGCTTGACTAAAACCGCCAGACGATTACGGATCCATTGGTGTCGTGGGGTATACGAGTGGGGGTTGGGTCGAGGGAGTAGCAGGTGTGTTGGGAAAGAATAGAGGCGGGTTCGGTCGGCTCAGATCCATGAGTATTTTTTAATATGATGAAGGTTGGTAAAGATATTAGAAAGGGATTTGAGATTGTGATTTTTAAAATTGGAAATAGAGTTTAAATAGGATTTTAAAATCAATTTAAGTTTTTTGTTTTTGACCGTTGCCAACGGCAACACTTCAAACGTCCGAAAATTCTGGAGCTTCGAGGAAGATGGGGTGAATCCCTGATGTCACCGATGGATGGACGGGAAACGGTGTTCCTCAACCAGGAAACACTCCACGTCGGCTCCCCAATACCAACCCTGAAACCATACTCCATCGTCTTAACCAATTTTATCAGGTAAAACGTACCTTACACTAATTAATTAACCTACCAAATCTGTTATAAAAAATTCATGTGTTCCATCAATACCCTATTAACCGATCAGTATAATCATCTAAAACACACATTAGTCTACTAATTAACATACCAAGTTTAGAACAAATTTTACAAGCAGCATAAAACAAATATAAAACCCCAAATACTAGTTACAAAATTAAAGGAAGAAATAACAAAAGGGACACTAAAATTATTTATTTAACCGCCTTTGGAGCTTCTTATGGAAGTCAGTCCGTACACTTTCTAAGTCAAAAAGAAACACTTCTATAATTTTACAATAAAAAACATTCTGATTACAATAACCTTTTTCATCACCATTTCTTTTCGCTTATTTCATGGTATTGTTTCTGGCCGTTTTGCTTTCTTTCTTTCTGGGGTTTATCAAGAATCATCATCATGTCTCAATTTCCACACCAACCATCCATCATGGATAGTGATACAATGTAAGCATTCATTCATTCCCCCTTTTTCTTTCATGATCACTGGGGTTTTTTTTTTTACTTTTTAGTTGCGTTTTATTGTTCAATTTTGTATTTTTATTTGTGGGTTTTGAATGATCGAATGAGGGTTTTTCTTTTCTTTTGCATTGTGTCCACATTTCAATGATTCTTGAATTTTTTTTTATTTTTTATTTTTTTTAGTGAGTGATTTTTGATATGATTGTTTCTTGGGGTTTATGTAACCACTATTTACTATCGACTGTGTGTAAAATATGTGTGTATTTGTGTATGTATGTATATAGAGACCCATTTCAAGAATCCCAAGTTAAATGCAAAGTTTTTATTTTTTATTTTTATTTTTTTTATTGCTGATGTTTTAGTTGTGGTCAGAGGGGGTGTTTGGTTGTGGGTTTGAGTGATCAGTGTGAGGCAAGTAAGGAGTTGTAAGAGAAATGATCATTGATATTAGCCTATTAGGGGTGCGTAATTTTCGGAGCCACTTTTTATGTTGAGAACTGCAAGAACCGCATAAAACACTTGTACACCGGGGCGTAGCTTTTAAGGGGCCGGGAGGGGCGCCCGACCCCTGAACTTTTCGCTCAGTAGTATTATATCTGTAGCTTTCGTATATAAATTTTTGGGTATATACGTTTTCGACCCCCCAGTTCTATAGAAAGTTTTTGGTATATACGTTTTCGACTCCCCGTTCAGAAATCTCAAGCTTCACCACTGCTTGTACATAGTGCATTGATGATTTAACGAGAGATAGTGGTGTATGCAGTTACGTGACCGCCTTCTGTGTCACAGTTAAAGCAAAATGTACAAGTGGATTACGCAGTTCTGACAGTTCTCAACGTAATATTGGTTCTGAGTAATGTAAAATTACTTGACATTATGTTTTTAATGTTTATGAGTACTGTTAGTTTCGAGATTTTTTTTTTCAATTTTTCTGCTTGTTTTGTTGAAAAACAGGTTGGATGTTTATATTCTTGATTATCTTACCAAGAGGAAACTTAACGCTTCAAAGAAAGCATTCGGAGAAGAAGCAAAAGTATCTGTTAACCATCGCGGTAAATGGAGATAATATATTGATATGTGCTTTTACTTTATCTTCATATAAAGGATTAAAAATTAATGTTTTTATCGATTTTTGACACAGTAGCAATCGACGCTCCGCGTGGTTTCCTTCTTGAATGGTGGACGGTTTTCTGGGATATCTTTATTTCTCGGTACAAACACCACCAAGGTATTATGGAACCTAACAATGAGGTAAGCTTACATGATGACATATTTGTTCATTTGGAGGTCAAATATGACATGTTTGACTCAGAAAGTCAAAGTACATAATCGGATCAGATGTTTGGTTCTGATTTCTGACGAATGTTATTAATACGAAGAGGCTTTTTTTTATTTTATAATTATCTACTTACGTAGAGTTTAATGACAGGATTTTAGAGTACCACAACAGCATCAGCAGCATCAGCAAGGAAGTCAGCATCAAAGTCGAATGGTCAACGCAAACAACGTTGGTACCGGAAAGAACACTTGGATTGCCGAGGCGTCAGCCCAAATGAGGCAAGCGGTCCCCAAGGTAGGAAACAGGATTTTCGTTTTTTTACAAGTTTGCTTATAATTTACTTATCAAAATAATATATGTTTATATAGCAATGCTATGGAGACAATGCGGGCTTAATTATGAATCACATTAATCCAATGAGTAACCAGCCGATTCCGTATCAGAAGCAATCTTTGGTACCTACACTTGTGTGTATCTTTCGGTTTTTGCTTTACAGTATAATACACGAGCCTCAGGTGGTGTTTGGATCTGAGCTTTTAACGGGATTATTGCAACTTGAAAAAATATAATCATAATTTTAATCAATTTGCATATATCTCAATAATCAGTTTTCTTGCAACAACTTTTTTTTGGTTATTTTGATCCTAAATAATGAAGAAAATATAAAATAATATGTTTAACTAAACTCTCTAGACTGATTATTGACTTCAAGTCGTAGTTATCGAATCTAAACACACATCCAAACGCCCTAAACTTATTATTACGTCAAATTACTTTATTTTGTAATTTTTTTGGTGGAACAGGACATAAGTAATATGATAAGTTCTTTGATCAATCAAAGTGCTCAAGGGTCCGAGGGTTTACCGAGTGGAGCTCATGGTATTTTTTTGAATAATAATATTTTTATCAGCCCATTAATTATCCTTGTTTAATCACTTTTTTTGTTGTATGTTTCAGCAGCAGCTGGAATGTTAAATAGTATGCCTTTAAAGGGATGGCCGTTAACGGTGAGCCTTAAACTTAAGTTGTATTTGTGTATTGGAAATGATTATTTGATTATATTATGGAAATCAACAGGGACCGGATCAAATTCGGGGTCGAGTTTATCAGCAACAGGGTGCACTACACCCACCCCCGCTATCGTATGAAGGTGAAATGCAGGGTCAAAGTCAACTTTCAAATGAACGAGAAATAAGTCAAAGTCAAACTGAGGATCAACTTCATCATTCGATGGAACACAAGAGAAAGCAGCCGTTGATGTCTTCAAGTGATGCTAATACATCAGCAACCGCAAACGCTGTTGGAGCATCGCTGCCTCGTTCTCCGCAAAATGATAAGGTGTTTTTGTTTATCTTGAAATTTAAAAGAGTATAAAATTTTCATGTTTTTAGGGTTGTTTTATTTGTATTATTAAATTCTTTTGCAGATCAATATTGATGATTTTTTGAATTATGGAGCGTGGGATGGTAACGATAATTTGCAGTTATCTCGAGCGGGTAAAGAAGCTGATGTGGACACCTCAAATGGTATGTTGATAGTGATTCAGGTTCGACTTGTTTAGGTCATTTAACATTTATTTTTTTAAGTCTCATTGGATAATTAACATGTGATTTTGTGTCCCAAAAACACAAAAAAACTAAAAGAGTAAAGTACACGAGTGGTTTTGTGGTTGGCCAAAATTTTGGATTTGGTCTCTAGCTTTCCAAAAGTACACGGATGGTCCTTGTGGTTTGCACTTTGTAACACATTTAGGCCCTAACTCTTTCCAAAAGGACATTGATGGTCCCTGTGGTTTGCACTTTGTAACACATTTAGACCCTAACTTTAGCTGATACTACACGGATGGTCCCTGTGATCTGCACTTTTTAACACATTTAGTCCCTAACTTGGACGAAACCTTTAGATTTGTTTATTGCGGACTAAATGAGTTACAAAGTGCAAACCACAGGGACTATCCGTGTACTTTTGAAAGGCTAGGGGCCCAATCCAAAATTTTAGTTAACCACAGGGACCATCTGTGTACTTTACTCGAAACTAAAATGAAAATGATTTAACTTGTATTTCTTTTTTGTAAGAAGGTTTCTCATTCTCGGAAATTGGAAGTGTTCATGCAACTAGTGTCAATTGTTGTGACATCTCATGCGATGGAAAATTGGTTGCCGTTGGCGGGCAAGACAAAAAGGTATATACTTTTTAATTTAATGATACAGTTAAAACATATGGTTTCTTAATAATATCGTGATATAGGCGAGGCTATGGTGCACAAGTTCACTTGAAACTAAAGTTACACTTGATGGACATTCACAAGCAATAACTGATATCCGTTTTAGCCCCTCTATGCTACGCCTTGCTACTTCTTCGCATGACAAAACCGTAAAGATTTGGGATCTTGAAAATGTACGTCTGTTGCTCCTATACACTCTCTGTCCACTTTTGAACATTTTTTTTATAAATGATTAGTATGTCATATATAATATTAAGAGGCCAGTTAACGTACAAGACCACCTTATCGGGCGATGCTTACGCGAGCATCTCAACCGCACATCTGATCTAATCTAGGCCTTCAATTGAACGCGGTGCCACAATAGTAACTTTGCATAATTACGCACGTTAAAATATATAATTACGCATGGGTTGGGTTAAACCATAGTTAAGCGCGTTTCAATTGAACGCGGTGCCACAACAGTAACTTTGCATAATTACGCATATTAATATATATAATTACGCATGGGTTGGGTTAAACCCTAATTAAGCGCGTTATTTGCATAATTACGCATGGGCTGGGTTAACCCTAATTACGTATGTTATTTGCATAATTACGCACATTATATTGGTGGTCGCGTACCGTCACACGTTAAGAGCCTGTTGTATATAAACATTTCACTAATATTAATTGAATTGATGAATTATAATATGCAGCCAGGCTCTTTAATCAAGACAATCACAGGGCACACTGCATCAGTTACGTCAGTCGATTTTCACCCTAAAAAGGAAGACCTCATTTGCTCTTGTGATGAAACCGAGATCCGTTACTGGAGCGTCAAGAAAACGGGTTGTCTTAAAATGTGCAAGGTTCAATAACCAAAACAAAACTCGCTATTCACTAATCACATCTTGTGTTGGCTTTTAATTCTTTTTCATCATTTGAACATGTTTATTAACTTTGTTTTTCAGCGTGGTGCGAGTCTGGTTAGATTTCAGTCTGGTGTCGGGAAGTATCTTGCATCTGTTGTCGGAAAGTCTGTATCATTATCAGATTTGGAGAATAATCTCGCCCCGGGGCATATTTTAAAGGTTGATTCTTAGCTATTTCATTTTTATTTACTCCTTTATTTATATGTTAAGGAGCAGTATACTGTCTTGTAGGGGTGAGCAGAAAACTGAAAAAAACCAAACCGAAACCGAAAAACATGATTTAACTGATTTACGGTTCGGTTACAGTTTTGCGTTTTATAAAAACAAAAAAAAACGAACTGAACTGAACCAAACAACGTGAAAAATCATTTTTTTTATGTTTGTTATATATTGGTTTAGGAATTATTAGTTTTATTCTTGAATGTTAAGTCGTCATCATCATCATCATCATACTCAGTAAATCCCATCAATAGCAAAGCTAAGGTAGGGTCTAAGGAAGGTAAGATGTAGACAGCCTTACCTCTACCCTGTAGGAATAGAGAGGCTACTTTCAGTGAGACCCCCGGCTCGATAGTAGTTTTGCATCAAGCCTTGGACATAAGGCACTACACCCAGCAATTAAGACAAATGCCGATTAGTGCATGTACTCCCGTGTCTTTCGGCCATATACATTATATGCACATACCGCAAGCGGGGCGTAATTCTTGAATGTTAAGTATTTATAATAAAAACATTAACATGTTTATTTATCTTTGAATGATTTGTTCATACCGACCGTTGCTAAAACCGAAAAACCCAAACCAAACGGTTTTCAAAAATAAAAAACCGAACATTTTGGTTACTGTTTCGGTTTTACCCTACTGTCTTGCATGAATATGCGTTTGTAGAGGTGGAAAACGGGTGGGTCGGGCGGGTTGAGTAACAGGTCGAATTGAATTCATGTCAAAACAGGTAATTCTGATACGGGTCGGATCAGTTGGTCCATAACACTTTTTTGTTCAAGGATTAGTTTGTTAATATGATTACAAGAAATTATATTCTTGTAGCAGTTATCTGATTGCTTTTAATTAAGTGTTTTAGGAGGTTGTATTTCTTTAATGGTTCTTGTAATGTACTATACGCTTAGCAATAATATCTTTTTTATTATATTCTAATTATTTTTGGGTAATGCAGGTCCACGGATCTAATATTCAGTCGTTATGCTGGGATTCTTTGGGTGAGCATTTGATATCGGTAAGTGAGGACTCGATAAGAGTGTGGAGAATGGACGTGGGGGGAAAAGCGAACTGCATTCATAATTTAAGTGTTCCGGGAAAAAGATTTCATTGCGGTATTTTCCATCCGAGTTATCCTTCTCTCCTCGTAATTGGCTGCTATCAGGTATAAAGATCACACCTTTAAAAATTTGCTTAGATAGCAAAAAATTTAAAAAAATGGACAGTTTTCGGGAATTTTTGGTGCACTTGAAAATGTGCTGGGTTGGGCTGAATAACAAACACCTTTTTGTCAAATTTTTTTTATACAACTAATGACTTGAATATGAGAGATAAAGTGTATTATTAGTTTATTATTACTATAATAATCTAATTTTACAAATAAGAACGACTGTAATAGGGCAGTATTCATTGATAATACACTTTCTAGTTAGTGTATTTTAGATGAGAAATGAGCGAGTCTAGCGGGGGGATAAAAGGGTAATAGGTCAAATGTGTTGCATCTTGTTCAACTGCAAATGCCGTTTCGTCTTTTTTTTTAAATTTATTATAAATAATGAATGTCTACCATTATACCAATAACAATTTGAATAGCACGGAGTTTAGTAGTGTTTGCAATGCAAATACATTTTGGTCAACTATCAACTTGTTTGACCTGTTAATTCTCTTATTTAGTTGAGTGTTTTTTTTGTATCTGTAACCTCAAGCAATTCAGATTATTAATATAATCATAAGAGTTTGCATGGTCAAGACTAAGGGGCTGTTTGTTTACCTCTTAATGTGACTCTTAATGGTTCAGACCTCTTACTTCTTACTTCTTACTTCTTACTTCTTACTGGTTTAGCACTTAATGGTTCAGATTGTTTGTTTCGCGAGCAGATGGTTCAGACATTTGCCTTTGAATGGTTAAGCATTATACTGAGTCTGAATGGTTAAGACCTCTAATCTGAATTGGTCATACATTTGCCTTTGAACGGTTAAGCATTATACTGGCTCTTACGGGTTCAAACATCTTACTGGTTCAGACATCTTGGTTCAGCACTTAACCATTCAGAAGTTGCCAAACAGCCCCTAAGTGATGTTGCATATTTAGTGTTGTGTAACAAATTAAGAACGTCTTAGTAGTCGAAAGTTATTAGTTTTAGCCTTATAAACTCATAACTGTTGTTTCTAATCAATTAATCATATTGATTTTCTTGATGTTTTTAGAGTATGGAGCTATGGAACATGGCAGAGAACAAGATGATGATGCCGGTTGAAGAACCTGTTTTTGCACTAGTGGTATCGAGTCCCGGCTTGGTAGCATCAGCTGGTCACAATGGCAATGTCCTTAAGCTTTGGAAGTAGTTTAGATATATATAATGTATTTTGGTATTTTGGAGTAGATAAAGTTTTTGATGGCGTTTGAGTTTCTATAAATAGGTTTTTGTCGTATATTTTTTGGAACGATATACACGCGCAATCTTAGATCTGATGTTTCTATCGTAGTTGGATATATGGTAATCGTATGAGCTGACTGTTGAAAATCCATGAAATGGTAGTATTATATAATCCTATTATTTAGCGGTTTAGCAAGTTCGGGTTGGAAAAGGCTTATGTTTCTTTTAAGTATGTGTGGGATTGGGCAGGTTGTAGGGCTGTTTACTAGCCGATTCAAACCAAACTGATCAGACCTTCGTCATGCTTCGCTTTTTTACAAACCCTGAGCCGAAACCGAGCAAGCATTTTTTGAGCGCCCATTTTGTGAGCGAGCAGCGAGTGAATTTGACAACCATAAATTTAGGATGTTCCTTTGGATATATTCATCGTCAGGTGACGGCTGAGGTCCACTTGTCTGAGGATGACACTAAGTCTGAGGTCAACTGTCCAAGGATGAGGCTCAGGTTGAAGCCGGTGAGGCGAGAACAATTTTCGCGTTGTGGCGTATAGCAAGATACGATTGGTGACGGACGACTAATAAGAGAAAGAAGTCAAGAGTGTCGCTTCATGACTTAGAGTTTTACTATTAAACTTAGTGTTAAATAGGTTGATTGGGCTAGTAAGTATAAATATAATTGTATATTTGCATATATTGGGCCAAACCCAATAGAGTGGACCTTTGCTCGTGCTTGACTCGTTTACAGACCAAACCGACCCAATCGGCTCGTTTACAAATGAGTGGGAAATCAAACGAGCATTTTCTGAGCGACTCGCAACGAGCAATTTGGCCAGCCCTACCAGGTTGGTTTGTTTGACGATAAATTTCTGTCTATATTCGTGTCGAAGCTAAAGCAACAGGGTCAAGGGACGAAAATTTACGACAAATAAAAAGAAAATAAACTGTTCATAGTTCATTAACTAGTCACTAATACCAAATTGTGTTTGGGTTTTAAAGCACATAAAGTCTTTGCACATAGCAACCTATAAAAAGTATTGTAAACTAACAAATTTGTTAGTCACAAACTTTGCTGCAAATACAACACCAGGCATTATTATTCAACCAGCAAAAAGAATAAATCTAAACATGTCCTCTACAACATTCTCTCTCTCTCTATATATATATAACCAATTCACAAATTTAAACGTTTTCTATGCTGTTTCAACTTTTAATTCATAGAAGGAACGTAAACGCATCATTTTCAGCTTCTTTTTACCTCTTTTGGAAGATAAACGATTTTATAGCGAAAGCAAAGATGACTGCAAACAGGAAGCAGAAGCCAAACACCATGAAAACCGCAACGCCAAGAAAATCATGTCTGTAACCAAACACTTTGTTGACTAATAGTTTTATAGGCACAGAAGTGACTCCATCTGATAACGTTACGAGGTTATCTAAGTCGCCGTATTGGGATGCAAATAGTCCGTAAAGAGTCCATGCTACCGGGTTGGCCCAGTAATACCATCTCCACCATATCGGAATTCTCTGCACCATTCCAAAAGTCAGTACAGTTAATGGCTCAATACGTTGCCCGTTTGTGAATGGGTCGATTTGGGTTGTGTTTTATATAACGTATCAAGTGGATACAAAATATAATATAATTAGACGGGTCAAAAGAAAAAATTTTCCCAAAATATTTAAAGAAATATATTATTGGACGGGTCAAAACGAAAAAGTAAATCATGTTATATAAAAAAATATATTATTAGTGTAATAAAATCATGGTCGTAAATATCCCGACAAGCCTCTGATTAGTCGTTGATTAACCGCTAGTCGGAGGTTCACCGAGTAATTTTTATCTAATCTGCCAATTAATCAGTAGGCGGTCAACAGTGGTCAAAACAAGTCCTAACTGGCCGAAAATCGGTGGCCGTCTAGCGAATCCGGCCAGATTCTTGACCAAAACCTGTAAATTCCGGCAATTAATCCTATCTACTTGAAAATATGGGTCGAAGGTGGTGTTAAAACATGTCTACTTAAACAAATACATATAAAAATGCGTATATAAAATCTTAATCCGATTAGTCCTTATTAATCCCTGTTAATCGCTAGTCGATACCCTACAGGCCGACTAGCGCCTAGTGATTCTTTCAACACTAAATGATTAATATGTAATCACAATTCACAATTTAATCTTCATAAAGAATATTATATATGTGTGTATGTATGTATTTCATGTGAATACCAGTGACAGATCTAGGATTTTTGGTTACGGGGGGCACATATTGGTTGGGTTAAAATAAGGTGGGTCAAAACAAGTAAAATCAAAATAGGTCGAGTAAAATCAAGGCATACTTTTTGCAACAATTTTGAAAACATTTGGAAATAAAAAAATAATGATGCATCACTCAAATAGTTATAAAGTTTAAAGAAAAAAAATTAAATGACTTCCTAAACTTTTTATATTCATTAGCATACATAACCAATACATCACAATCATTTTTATTGTTGTTTTCATCGATATATAACAATTTGATAGTTTGATCCTTAGTTTAAGTTTCTTTTACAAAGTATTCAAAACAGATACATCTTTTTCTCTTATCTATACTATTACAAAAATAGAAAACTTTATAACAATTAGCTATATAAAATAATATACTTGAGTAGAATAAATAAGTAAATAAATAGAGCAGTATATAACAAATTATAATTAAATAGTCTAAATATAAGCAAAAATAGAATCCAAATTAAATTAACAATTTTATAATTTAAGCCAATTAGTAAAATAAAATCTTGTGGATTAGTCACTATATAAATGCAGGAAGTGGGTAGAAAATATTTTAGATAATTAATTTTATGTTTTTATATTTTCAAGAGAATATAATAATTGTTTATTGCTTTGATACTAGTAAAGTTGGGCCCATTTTCTAAAAATCCTACTAGCCATCTTCTTTCATCTATCATCACACAACATTTGCAGATTCGTCTCCGCCAAAGTAGCTCCCGGCGAATATATTTTCACTCATCTCTTTCATTTTAAGTTCTACAAAAGATGATCTAAAGGGTCAGCTACAACAAAAGTTCTCTTTTAAACACCATGCTTAAGAATACATTTGGTTGATCGGAGCTAAGTCTGCCGATTACACACACGTGCGCTTTGGGTTGGACGGTGGGCCTGTGCCCACCCTACTAAAAGGGTGGATCCGCCACTGGTGAATACTGAAGAAGTGCTTATATGCTGCTATAAAAAACATAATAAACAAAATATTTGCAAGGAGAGTTCGAGGTGATTACCTTATGAGGAATCATAAAACCACTGAAAAGATTCCACAACATGTAAAACGGAGTAGCAATAATAGCAGCTACATTGTGGTTGGGCGTCACAGCGGTTGTCATCATCCCATAAAAAGTGAAGTATAACATCGTGACGTACATAAAATATATGTACCATATAAATTTCCATGTTGTCCATTCAAATGCAGCTAGGGAGTAAAATATGGTACTGTAAATAAGTGCTTGTGCTAACACATAAGGAAACTCAATCGCCCCCTACAAACATAGTATAATAAGAAATTTAGCAACGTATTATGGTAAGCATACAAAAAAAAACATAACAATAATAAGAGTAAAATACCATTTTCGTCCCTAAGGTTTGGTCCGTTTTCCGACTTTCATCCAAAGGATTGTTTTTTCGCATCTGTATCGAAAAGGTTTGAAATCTTGCCATTTTCATCCAGCTCGTTAACTCCATCCATTTTTCTCGTTAAGTCAGGGGTACTTTTCGTCTTTTTTGTTAACTTAAAGGGCAATTCGGTTTTTTGAATACTTTGAACGAATTTCCCTTTAAATTAACAAAAAAGACCGAAATACACCTGACTTAACGGAGAAAATGGATTGAGCTAACGAGGCAGATGAAAATGGCAAGATTTAAAACCTTTTGGATCCAGACACGGAAAAACAAACCTTTGGATGAAAGTTGCAAAACTGGCAAAACTTCAGGGAAGAAAATGACATTTTACTCTAATAATAACAATAATTTTACTATTACTATTTGGAAGATAAAAACTGCAGGAAAGTTTACCTGAGCAAAGGCGAAGGGTAGAGCTGAATACATGCCAGCAGCCCTTTCTCTGTATGAAACAAATCGTTCTACGGAAACAACGGGTTGGACAGCTGTCGCATTGGTAATTCCTATAAATAGTATCGCTAAGTACATGGATCCCATGGCGTTAAATAAATCCTGCTGATGCTCCCTAATAATTCAAATAAAAATAAATTAACCTGACTGAAACATACAATGCATGCATAAGTATTAAAGAAAGCATTAGATACACACCGTTTAGAACCAAATCTCCAACATATTGTTCCAAGCATGAGTGAAATGATAGAAGTGTAGAAAAAACGAACTGCAGTGTACTGCGGGTTTCGCCAATACGAAAGGTATTGCTTCCAAAGACACGTAGCAAACTGATCCATGTACGATCGAGAATATTTGGTTGGAAAATGCAGTCCTTTTGCATCATTTCTTGGTTTCTTTAGCCTTTCGACCAAATCTCTATTGCGTCTGACAAATCATATATAGATATTTTTTCCCGTAAATAAATAGTCTCGAATATAAGAAATAATATAAAGAGAAATAGCACATACATAAATAATTTGGATTGCCTATAGACTTCAGCAAAGTCTACACCTAATCGGGTTTCTTCTGCCGGTGAAGTAGCCTCTAACATCCATGTTGCGGGATTATGCCCGGATTTTATCTTCCTCACTCCTTCAATTGCCTGCATGGAATATCTATCTCGGTTAACCTCATGAAACATAAGGTGGCCCAATGGACGGGTTGGGTTAGGTCAGGTCAGGCAGGGTCAAAACCCGTAAAATTTTGGTGGGGTTGAGTTCACACAAAGCTTTTCACAAAATAAACATTGTTTCAATAATAATATAATATTTAATAGAAGGTATATTGTCATTTTTGTCCCTGAGGTTTGGCCCCTTTTGCAACTTTCATCCAAAGGTTTGTTTTTCCGCATCTAGGTCCTCGTGGTTTCAAAATCTTGTCATTTTCGTCCCTGAGGTTTGGCAATTTATTGCGACTTTCGTCCCAAGAGGTTTGTTTGGCCCTCAGGGACGAAAATGATAAAATTTTGAAACCACGAGGGCCTAGATGCGGAAAAACAAATCTTTGGATGAAAGTGACAAAAATGGCCAAACCTCACGACGAAATGACAATTTACTCTTTATAGAATGAAAAGATGTATGAGAATTTATGCATTATAAATAAACTTGTTCCATGACTCCAGCTGACCAATTTGACTCGTCAAGAGGAAAATATAAGCAACCAAACCTCAAAATACTCGACAAGTTTGCATGATCTGGGACCAAGTGGGCCCGCATAAATGAGTTGTCCTCCTCGCTTCATAAACAGGAGCTGCATATTAGAAATCAATCAGTTTGATGTAACAATGATATTTTATTATGAAGGGATATAAGTTATGAAGGGACAACCTCATCAAAGGCCTCGAAGATGTCAATGCTGGGTTGGTGTATTGTGCAGACAATAGTCCGGCCCGTGTTTACAATGTTTCTAACGGTCCTCATGACGATAGCTGCAGATCTTGCATCTAACCCTGAAGTGGGTTCATCCATAAATACTATAGATGGGTTGGCAACTAACTCAACGGCTATAGTCAACCGTTTCCTTTGCTCGGTTGATAAGCCGTCAACACCAGGCAGACCGACCAATGCACCTTTTAGTTGCGTGAGTTCAACAAGTTCCATCACTTCCTCAACAAATATCTAATAGAGAAAAAATGAAGTGGCTTTGTAAGAGATACTAGTAAAAGAAGTTGATGAAATCCAAACTGTTATCAGGGCAGGCAAGATAAGCAGGTCAGTTACGGGTTTGGGTTAAACCGGACTGGCTCGTTTTAGTACAAGTTGGATCAGGTCGATCTAACCCACAAGCAGTGTTGGAAATATTGGGATTAATCGACGATTAGTCGCTGGTCGGCCGGTCACTGATTAATTTTTAGGTAACCGGTGAATTAATCGCTAGTGGGCCAGAGTTGGCCGGAAATAGGCGATTCCGGTCAGATTTCAACCAGATTCCGGCCTAAACCTGTATACTCTGGCGACTATCTTGTATACTCAAAAAATGGGTAGAGGAGGGGTTAAAACATGTCTACTTAGAAAAATTACATATAAAAATCCCAATCCGATTAATACCTACTAATCCGATTAATCATCAGTCGGTACCCGATCGGCCGACTAGCGCCTAACCATTATTACAACCATGCCACAAGCAAAATTTTTGCTATTTTTAAAGTTCTTTTACGTAAATAATTAATGCTATAACTATGTAAAGGGCAATGTACAAGTTGAATATGTAACACTAGATTCACTTATAACAAGTAAAGTCTTGTTTTGCACAATTAAATCCTTACGATTAGAAAAAGATCACAAACGTGTTTTTGAATATGATTAAGTCCTTAAACTAAAAAGGATCTTATCTGAAGTTTAAAATTCTGGAGGATTTTTTCAACAACCATTGTTACAATAACAATAATAATAACCTATATAAAAACAACTTGTAACTATAATAATCTAGTATTTATAAACAAAATCCAAATCGAACAATTTTTAAGAAAATTTTACCTCTAGTATTTATAAAGGTATACCTTTTTGTTTTGCAGTCAACGTCTGAAGGTAAACGAAGCCAAGCAGAGAACAGAAGTGATTCTAGAACGGTCAAACAAGGGGAATGGATGTCATTTTGCTCACAATAACCGGAAATTCTAGCAAAAGTCTCCTGTGACTTCGGATATCCCGAAATATAAATGCTTCCCTCTATTACTCCACCGGTTTTCCTGCCCGCTAATACATCCATTAAGGTGGTCTTACCGGCACCACTTACGCCCACTAATGCGGTAAGCACACCAGGCCTAAATGCTCCCGTAACATTCACCAATAACTGCAGTCTATCTACTGCAACACCTTGCTCCTTCAATTCCTGCATAAATAATGTAAAGAATCGTATGGCATTAGCCATATATATTTTTTTAAATGAGAAAGATGATGAAAAGTTACACACCGGAGGGACATCGACGTAATAATTGATATTGCTGAATGCCATGGAAAGTGGCTGGAATGGTAGAACCATGCCTCTTTGATTAATATTCTTTCCTGAAAAATGATGATATATGTAGTTTTGATTTATCAGCTTATATGTAGAACCGAACGGGACAGTAAGCCATCTTTTGATGACTCGTGAACGTACAAAACAAGTACAATGACTAACACAGAAAAAGTGAAAGTATATCGGTATTTTTGCAATATTTTTTTTATTTGTAATTAAAACACTAATTGTTATTGTAAAATATAAGTAAAGGTATTCCAGGTAACCACTTGAAATTGAAAAAAAAAATTGTTGGTTTTGACCCCGTTAGCCAACCAGCCCATTAAGTTGCCTCTAATCTTTGTTATGAAACAGCGTTTACCAGTGAAAGATCCCGAATGTTCCAAAAACTCTCTGAGCTGAATGACAACACTTTCACCGTTCTTTTTTCCATCTTTGTCCTTTTGTTCGTCTTTCGAAACAACAGCTTGGCTCCTTCCCAAGGCTATAAGTTATAAATAAAGCTATTAGAATAATGTGTTAAAAAAAATAATAATGTACACAAAGAAAAGATGGCTTACGGTTAAGGTACGATAAAAAGAAAGTGAAAAGGGCATTGAATAAAATTGTATATCCAAGCAAGGCACCGAGACCGATCCAATACCAATAAGTCTGCGGGAAAATACTGCGTGCTTTCAGCACTTTCTCACCTAATGTCATCATCGACTGATTCGCTCTCTGCATGAAAACTTTTTGTAATGATATGTGTACAATAAAAAAGTTTAACTATCTAATAATACTAATTCAGAATACGTTTTTGAAGAGAGATAATTACTTTATCCCAAGAATGCCCATGGAATTCATTCACAGATGCTGCATCTTGAGCATACATCAACGGAGAAATCCAGAAACCCCAAATCCACCAACTTGGTATACTATCTGTTACAATACAGATAGATAAAAAAAAGTTAAAGGGTGTCAAAAATGACTATAAAACTTATTGTGAGTAAAATGCCATTTTCGTCCCTGAGGTTTGGCCAGTTTTGCGACTTTCGTCCAAAGGTTTATGTTTCCGCATTTGGATCTAGAAAGTTTGAAATCTTGCCATTTTTATCCGACTCATTAACTCCATCCATTTTTCTTCGTTAAGTCAGGGTATTACCATCTTTTTAGACATTTTTTATTAAACTAAAATACTATAAGAAATAAAGATCCACCTTTTGTGACCTTATTTCTTATAGTGTTTTTAGTTTAACAAATAAATGTCTAAAAAGACGGTAATACGCCTGACTTAACGATCCACATCTTGTGACTTCATTTCTTATAGTGTTTTTAGTTTAATAAATAAATGTCGAAAAAGACGGTAATACGCCTGACTTAACAAAGAAAAATGGACGGAGTTAACGAGTCGGATGAAAATGGCAAGATTTCATACCTTTTGGATCCATATGCGAAAAAACAAACATGAAAATGGCATTTTACTCTAGTATTGTAATCACAAAAATGAGTTTACCTCTCGAAATTACGTATCCACCAAGAGCCATAACAATCAACATGGCAAAAGATCCAAAAGTATTAGCCACTATCATATTACGCCCCAAGGATCCCATCAAACGGAACAGACTGATAGACATTTGGTGTAGGAAGAAAAACACCAGAAACTGCTTTAAAAATCTGATAATATTTGGATCAAGTCCAACAACATAGTATGTAACTGCCACCCAAATACCGGACTCAATGAGTGAAGTCGGGATACTTAAAACCCAAGAAGGAAGTGTATAAACCCAACAAGGGTAGAAACGTAAATCTCTATGCTTGTAGATCACCGGAAGCTTTGCAACTAACATTGAGACTTCTGTGAACCCGTTGAAAAGAAGTATAACCATTGAAAAGTAGAGTTCGCCGAGATATAGCCCTCCGTCATCAACCGTTCTATGATGCAAAGTTGTCCGAAAGAAAACACTCATTGTGATGACTGCAACAAACAGAAGCTGGAAAACAGTATTTGGTGCCATATCAGCAGCCACATCAGATGCCAAATATGCAAAAAAAAATGCTTATGTGAAACGAATTATTTACATGTCTTGAAAAATGATGTTTTCTAGATCTTATATATAAGCTAAAATTATCAAATATTACATCAAAAGACGAGTGGCATATTCATAAACACTAAAATGACAAAAGAATATGTCATGCCAGCAATTTTTGAAGATTAAAGTATACGGATGGTCCCAGTGGCTTACCAAAATTTTGGATTTGGTCCCTAGTTTTCCAGAAGTACATGGATCACGGATGGTCCCTGTGGTTTGCCCCAGCCAACAAATCTAAAGGTTTTAGCATGTCCAAGTTAGGGACTAAATGCGTTACAAAGTGAAAACTACAGGGACCATCCATGTACTTTCGGAAAAAGCAAGGACTAAATGCATTACAAAGTACAAACCACGGGGACCATCTGTGTACTTTTGAAAAGCTAGGGACGAAATTAAAAATTTTGGTAAACCACAGGGATACTTTACTCACTTTTTAAAAAATCAGTAAAACACAGGTTGATCAAATCATTAATTGCCACATAACCCACATGAGACATCTTAGTCAAATCTTTTATCTTAACCCATGGCCCGTTAAAGATAAAAACATGACCCATATCGACCCGTTTGTATATAAAGGGGTCAAAACGACAACCTCTAAGTGATCCAGTATCATTACCTGAACGAATTTGAAAACATAGATAAATGAGTTCCGTTGCATGAGCAGCAATTGCCAGTTGAAATTCGTCTTCAGAAGTTCGCTTCTCTTTACACCGTAACTAGAAGTCGACAATGCTGCTGGATGATTATATTGTCGGTCAAATGGAACGTTTAACTCCTCAACTAAGTTCTTCCCCACGCGATATGAACGAAACGCTTCGGAAAACTTTTTGACGGGAATGTAGCAATACGGCCGATTTGGAACCGACCAATATTGCTCTTGATCCTTTTCAGAAACAACCTGTGGCAAATAGTTTACGTAAATTAATGTAACAGAACAATGGATATTATACACATCATATATATAATAATGAATAAACTACACGGATGGTCCCTGTGGTTTACCAAAATTTTGGATTTGGTCCCTTCCAAAAGTACACGGATGGTCCCTGTGGTTTGCACTTTGTAACACATTTAGTCCCTAGACAACAAATATAATGGTTTTAGTAGGTCAAAGTTAGGGACTAAATGCGTTAGAAAGTGTAAACAACAGGGACCGTCTATGTGCTTTTGAAAAAAGTTGGGGACGAAATGTGATACAAAGTGCAAACCACAGGGACTGTTCGTGTACTTTCAAAAAACTAGGGATCAAATCCAAAATTTTGATAAATCACAGGGGACCATCCGTGTACTTTACTCTATATAAATCATGTACAACTTACTTCTTGAAGGAAATCTGCAACGTTCTTTCGTTTGGGACAATGAAATCCCATAGATGCAAAGAAATCAAGAGCGGCGTTTCGGGGACCTTGGTATACTATATGGCCCTCACAAATGAGAATAATATCATCGAACAAATCATATGTTTCAGGAGCAGGTTGAAGAAGAGAAACTACTGTGGTTCCATCAAGTGCACGGGTTGAATGTTTAAGATATTGAATTATCTGGTAAGTGGTTGAGCTATCAAGACCATTTGATATTTCATCCATTAGAAGAACTCGAGACGGGCCCACTAATAGTTCACCTGTCAGTTAATCTACACTGTTAGGTTAACTATAAATCTGTTACATTCTTCAACTCAGTGACTAGTAACATATTATGATCAAAAGATAGTAAATCATGTACCGGTTGTAAGCCGTTTCTTTTGGCCCCCCGAGATCCCTCTGAGCATTTCGTCTCCGACTAACGTGTTTGCACATGTATCCAAGCCTAAGATCTTTGTCAAATTAAAACTTCAGTACTTTAAAATTTAAATAAGTGTAAATAAACAGATAATTTATGTTAGTAAAATACCTTTAGAATGTACTCCACAACAAGAGATGTTTCATGTCCCCCTAACGCCAACGCCTAAAACAAAAAAAATATACTTATCTGTTAAATTAACGATAAATCTAAATAACGAAGGCTGAAAAAGCATTACGGAATGTCTCGTATACCTTCATAAATATATCGAGATCTTCATCAGGTCGTATTCCAGCAACTTTTTCTCGTCTCGTAAGTTCAGTAAGCATATCTACAATGGACACCTGGCAGTCATCATTTTCGCACAAAAAAAAACATGCGTATTACATATAACATACCAAACAAAAGGAATCTCCAAGAGCTTACCGTATTTAAATCCAACACCTTGACAGCGTGCAGATAAGTCAAGTGTTTCTCTAACCGTCATTTCTGCAATATGCCAATCTTGTTGACTGACATAAGCCGATGTTCTTTGAGGAACAAACTCCTTAAAACCATGGCCATTGTAGGAGATTTTTCCTGACACCTTAGAGATAATCAAGGCATTAAATACTTATGATTATTTGGATGACATAATGGTAATACTGCGTTATCACAGACAAATTTGTGTACCCGCAAATGATTTCCGAGGCGTCCAGCCAAGGCCAACAATAGAGTTGTCTTTCCGGAGCTTGGAGGACCAAGAAGCAATGTCATTCTGCGTATATAAAGCAACCATCGGTAAATAAATAATTAACTTTTACTTCAACAACACTATTTTGACTTGATGTTGCACCTTGACGGTCTAATAATCCCACTAACATCATCCAAAATCGTCAGTTTTCTTCGGTTCCCTTTGTATATTCTTAATTGTCTTAAGAAAGCCTGTTAAAATTTAGAAAATTGTAACCAATAAGATTTCTTAATTTCTTTATATTAAGATAGTTTTTTTTTCCTGTAAGTAGCATATACCTCTGTCATGTTAACAATAAAATTGGTAATTGTTGGCAATGCTCTACTACCAACATGAACAAAAGTTTCTACATTCAAATTCTGATATCTCACTTCAATCTTTGGAAATTCCAAATCAACCCTGCAATTTCAACAAAAAAAAACTTTAGCATCTAGAAACGCTTGTCCTCAACGAGACATCCCAGTGGTAACTGGCATTGGCGGATCTTGAACGAAAAATCAAGGGGGCTGGACTCTCAAAATCCAATATTTACATTTTCGGTAAAATTAACACTACGAAGCAAAAAAACAGGGGGTCGGTGAACCCCCTGGCCCATGAGAAGCTCCGCCAATGTTAACCAGTGTACTCCACAACCAACAGGCGGAAAGTTCAAAGTATTTTTATGTTGAAATTGCTGCAGAGTCTGGCCCTTGATTTTTAGTATAATTGTTGGATTCTGAGAGTCTGGCCCCTGATTTTTCGTTCAAGCTCCACCACTGCCGCAGAGTGCAGGTGTGGTGTATTTATTCTAAAAAATCTAGAAATCCCCGCCCCTCCTGTTTTTTCGCTTCGTAGTGTTAATTTTACCGAAAAAATTTCCAAAATTTTCTTTAGTATAAATATTGGATTCTGAGAGTCTGCCCCTGATTTTTCGTTCAAGCTCCGCCACTGCCACATAGTGCAAGTGTGGTGTACTTATCCTAAAAATCTAGAAATTGATGTTCACACACAAAATAAATAAAAAAAACATAAATGCTTGCAAATTCTATACATGCTTATGCAAATTGATAGATTAAAACTTAAAACAAGCATTTTTTTTAACAAAAATCACAATTTAGGTTAAAAACTCCAGGTTTAACAAATTATAAAAAGCTTATATTTTAACACTAACAACTTTATTACCTAAAAAAAGTAAACAAAGCCTAAACATAATTTAAACAGATAGAAAACAAATTTACGCATCAAATCTTCGCCGCATGCGATCAAAAAACCGCTTCCGATCCTCATCATCACAATTCAACAACCGATCTAACACCAGCTTCAGCTCTTCAACTTCAAGCTTATTCACATCAACTTCTTTCGAATCTCCAACAATATTCGTAAAAATACCTTTCCGAACTCGATTATAAGTCGGCAGCCGCTCAATCGCCGCCCACCGCAGCGCCTCCTCGTCGTCACCGTCTTCTCGAAACGACGACGATCTGGCCGACAGATTCTCGGCCGAATTCCACATTGTTTGTTGTAACTTGTAACAAAATACAACTCAGTTGAAATGAAACTTATGAAAGTGATGGTGAAACCCTAGATTTGGAGGTAGAACATTATCGTGTAGACAAGGGGAGGGGAAACAGGTATGGAATGGTGCACTGGTGTTAGATATATTAAGTTGTGTTTGCAATTTGGACTGGTGGTTGAGCTCTGCATTAATGGCGGGCTTTTTTTTTCTATGAAGCTGTTTTTGTTTTGAGCAAAACGTTAACTTTACACTAAAATATTTGACACCCGTTTTCCGTTTTCGCCCGGCATAATATACGACCCATTCAATTTGGTTTTTATTAGTTTTTTTTTTTGGGTATTCTACTTGTATTTGTTTTTTTTTGAACGTCAAGAAATGACGTGTGGATCACCGTGACACGGGGCACTGTGGTCAAGGTCGACTACTCGATCGCCGTCAGCCCCTGGCTCTCCCAGATGCGCAGAAAGCCGACCTCCCCGCTCGAAAGCACGACAGTGGAATAATCGGTAAAATCTCGCCTCTCATCCAAGACGAACAGGCGTCACCCGTATTCGCCATTCACCTGGATGTCGCAGAAAATAACGGAGAGAGTGGGAATCAAACCTGAATAATAAAGAACAACAAGTCTTTCACCAACCACTCCACCACTACCTCATTGGCTCTAGTTATATTTGTTAAGTTATTTAATGTAGCGACTTGTATTTGTTAAGTTATTTAATGTAGGATTTAATTTTTTTTATTGATTTGAAAGAATGAGCATTATAGCATTCACATTGAATCTATTATTTATATTCTTATAATTATATAAAAAATTACTATTAAGATATCTTATTTTTAATTAAATAATATTTTTATAATTATACTAAAACTTAATATTATTTTTATTTTATCTTGTTTTTAATTAAATAATATTTTCTTTTTACCTTTATCATTACATTTTCGATTTCCTCTACTTACAATCACTTTGGAAATATTAAAAAAAAAAATTTATAGAGGTGAACAATGTTTCATATATATTTATTGGTGAACAGTAACATCTTCTCTCTCATCCACTCACAAACATTATTTATAATATAAGTAATCCAATCACAAATACATAAGGGATCCATTATGAATGATTAAATGGAACTTTTGCAATTCTGGGTGTCTTTTAAAACATTTTACATATTTACATCATTACCCCAACACCCTAAGTGTGCCTTACTTAAAACAAACCTAATTTTACATGCATATTTATATCTTTATATACGTGTCAAGATTAATTCAATTTGGTCTACCTTTCAAAGTAAACTTTTTCTAGAAACGAGTCAGGTCAAATATAATAAGTTTATGTTTTATAAATATAATTGATATATAAGCCAGAAAACTTACCAAGTTACATCAAAACAGAAGGTAGCCGGGCAACAAGCTGCGCCGCCAATCCTTTCTGAATTGGAAACCCTAACCTTCCAAATACAAACCCTTGCCCCCTTGGGGTTGAACAATTGCTGTAGACGACCCGTTGAACCCTCGTCAAGAAGTGGATAGCTTCTGGCGCTAGGGAGCCAAAAGTATCAAAGGCAAAAGGGACAAAGACATGTTGGTTCTTTGCGCAAGCTTTAGCGTGCTTATCCAATTTCTTTGATCTGCCTTTCTTGCCGCTTGTCCAACTACAAACCGTTTTCCCTTAAACCAACCAAAGGGGAAACCCCCGTGAGGTCTACACAAGCATGTTTCCCCCCAGCCCAGCCAAAGACGAGCAGATCCGCTGGTCGCAGAGTAGATCTCCCTTCCATAGGGTCCGTGAGGAAATTCACAGGGCCCTCTTTCTTAACCGAAATCCCAGCTCTTCTTAAGATGTCCCACAAAGCATCACGCACCCAGTCGTGCCTATATTTGAACCCAGGGAGCTTTTTACAGTGAACTCTATGCTCCCCGTATTTATCCATACAAGCTTTACGACATATCGGGCAAGTTTCATCTTCCGGGTACATAGGGATCATCAACCGGTATTTGAGAATGGCTCTATATTCTACTGTAGACATACATTGTCCCAACCCCTCAATTGGTATAATGGTCAAAAATTCCTGAGCATGGGGACCTTTCAGGCACTCAAACACCGCCTTCTAGCGGGATGACAAATCAAAAGCTTCTCCCAAGCTTTGAGCGATTTTGCTAAACAGAGCATTCGCCAAAGTTTTTTGTGGCTTCGAGGGGCGGTGTCCTTATTAGAGAAACCGCCAACATCCAAGTCCGGGAGAGGGGCATTTAAGCGTTCAAGCGCCTGCTGATAGTCCGGGTCAAGCCCGACGATCTCACAGTTTCGAAGGATATGATCTTATAGTTCCCAAGACTGAGCTCTAGACGCCACAAAGGCATAAGCCCCAACATCTCGAGCTGAGAAGAGGCCCAAACAACCTAGACGCATTGGCAAAGATGCCAGACGCCACTGGAGGTCACCAAAGAAGGGCCCGCCACCCACTACTATGTCTTCTATAGCCTCTCTAAGGCCATCATCGAACCGAGATACCGCATCCTCCATAAAATGCGGTTGACAAGTCCGCAACCCAAAAAGTAACTTAGCGACCCCCATGCACGACCTTAGCAGAAGGAGTTCACATTGGGGATCTCTCAGGCAGGGTAAGAGTTTCATGAGGTCAACCGCCCCCGAGGCTCGCCGCCCTGCCAACTCCTCAATAAAGCTAGGATCCCGACTAACAGCTCCACCAAGGAGCTTAATCCCCTTCTCTGGTCTACCGATCCCTCTCGGGAAAAGCCCATCTTGAACTTTCCGCCCGTCGCATGTCGGCCAAAAAACCTCTGTTTTCTTAATGTTGAGATAAAGCCCTAGAGATGGCCCATCCTCGTTGATGATGTCTAAGGCCTTAGCAACCTCAGAGGCGTTGCCGATAATCGTCACATCATCCAAGTACCACGCATGAAACGGGAGTTTACAGCGGTCCTGAACCCAGAGAATAAGGGGACCTGGTTTAGAAACCATTTTTTACATGTATATCTTTATGTACGTGTTGGTATGAATGTGACCTGGTTTACGAGTTAAGTCAAATGTAATACGTTTTCGTGCTTATTTTATGTATGTTTCATAAATTTTGTTCCGAACCAAGTGGAGTCAAATTGTGGTTCATTTTTTCTTTTTTTTTAAAAGCTCTAATTAATCACTTTTGATTAAACGTGTCAGTTATTCCTTTATACCAGTTACGTTTTCTATGTATAAGTCGGGTCACATATAATACGTTATGATTGTACGGTATAAATTCAATTTACTTTACGTGTTGATCCAATCACAATGATTATATAGCTTACGTTGAGTTCAGTCAGATACATCAAAACATGCATTTTCGTATGATTTTAACGAATCACTTAACTTTTGGACTAATGCATTCGATATTTGTTATTTACCCACGCCGCAACGTACGCAGTTCTTATCGCTAGTTCTTATCGCTAGTGTTTATAAAAATTACATTTTCATGAAAAATTGAAGGAAAATAATTTACATAAGGAAATTAATGTGGTGAAAAAGACAGGTGAGAAATGAGGGGTTTTGTTATAAAGTTATGATATATGACACGTGGAGGAAATATTACACCTTGTTGTTTGGGTTTCAGCTGGCGCGTGGGTGGGGTATACACTGCATGAGGATTTTAATTGCAACTGTTGGGAGATGGGTTAGTGACGGAAACCTTTTTCTTTGGTCAAAATTTCCCACTATACTTTGACTTTCATTTACTAAAAAAGAATTCAAAGTCAACTATGAATTTACATAATCACATTCATATATGCAAAACATCTTATAAAATAGTTATTCAAACGTTTAAGCTTATAACTTTTAAGTTAGTGCCAGTTTTATTATCTAATAAGGGGGAAACATTATTCTTCTAAAAAATTAAATCTCGTCATGTCAATTTTGTTAAAAAGTACCCATTAATCATAAAACCTTGGTCCTTACATTACATAAATTTATTTTTTCAATTTTAATTGAACATAAAATTTAAACATTTCATAAAAATTAAATATAAAACTTAAACATTACATAAAAATTAAACAAAAATCCTAATAATTTGTCACGCGAAAACGTGTTTAAAGTCATGATAGTACGTATGTTTGTAGTCGAGAAGGGCTACTTGAATAACGTCATTTTCCGATATTGTCGGGATTTTCCACATTGTTGAACATTGAATGAAATACTGCACTTTTCACATGCATAATTATGAAACGTGAATTAAGTTGATCCACGGTTCGGTTCGTCTCACCAACATGAACACAAAATTATTGAAAAACCCGGTTCCAAATCGAAACCCTTGCATTAGTAGATGCTCGTTAATTGTGGGTTGCGACGCAAGACGTAGCCAACGTAATTTCTTCTTCTTCGATCCACGAATTCCTTGCCATTTGAAAGGATTTTTTGTAGAGAGAAATATAAAATTGAGAGAGTATATGTGTTAAAGTAGAGGAATAGGTTAGATTAAAATATTGGAATAAGTTAGTTAAATAGAGAAAGTTATTTGATTTTTCTAGTTTGATTTTTTTAATCAACGGTCAAAACAATTCAAATGGTCATATTGACCTTGTAACCATCACCATTTACACGACTAACTCTTGTGGCTAGCCAAACCCGCCCGCCTAACCTGTATGGGTGGCAACGGTATTCTGACACTAGTTCGAACCAGGAGAGGGTTACCCATATGTGCCCCGTCCCCCTAATATACTTCTTCAATGTTAAGTATAAGGTAATGGTGCTTATATCATGTTAGCCATAACTTTATTTTAAATATATTGATATATCACAATTTCTCTTCTTCAGTAGTTAATATAATGACATTTTTACAGTCATTTAATGTGTTTTCATTTTCTTCCTTGATCAATGTTGGATGTGAGTTTATAAAGTTATTAGAAGGAAAATGACAACGAAAATGTTATGGTAAAGTACTAGAGTATCATCGTGTCACCAGCAGAACCACCCGATCATATTCATCTCCACTAAGGAATAACGTCTATACACAAATTTACGAGGAAATCCAATAAATATGGGAAAAACCTACCACCACATTGGTTCACGTGGTGGTTATCTCAAAACATCTCTCAAACCGTTAAATCACTAAAACTAATTTGTGAGCTGAATCATACCTATCTCAAACTACCATAACTGCTCAACTTGTTTAGGTTTGGTTGGTTTAGTAGCTTTCAAAGGTTATCAACACCCCTAGTAATAAATGTGCATAATTCGGTTCTTAAAACTAAGAAAAGGAGACCATGTTCGTAAATTCTTAAATATATTGGTGTACTTTTGGGATATTCGCATTGGATTAATGTCACACCCCGACATCCACGTGTGTACTGGTGGGCCTGGTGGGGAGTATCGTGACGTACAGTTGATATCATCATAACCAAATAAGCATAACACAGTGGAATGCTTGGAATAAATAAACTATTACAACTGATAATGTCTAATGTCCAAAATAAATATATACATACATGGTTGTAACAAGATCCACAGACGGATCGAAATACATACAAAATGATAACAGACTATAAACAGGCAATTCCCTAAGGTCGCAACTCCTTGGTTATTCGCCCCGCAGTTCCCGGCCTATTCCGTACTTGCAACCTGTAACTTAAGCTTTTGAAAATACGTCAGTTTACACTGGTAAATACGCTCAACCTACTCATTTTGAAAACCTTTTTCGAAAATGGTTTTAGGTGCACAAAGCACATTTTCATAAATAACTCGGGACAGTAAAAAAGACCTTGTATACAGATTTACATGCTGGCTTTTACATATGAGGCCCGGTACAGAAACCAAGACATGATCGACTAACACACCACTCTGAACTTTCACAAAGAAAGCAGGATAGCAATTTCCCAGTGTATGCCTACACGCCATGCTATATTGTCGTGGCCACTACCAATTAAGTGAGCCAAGGATATCCCAGACACGGTCAAGCCCACCCTCAATGTTTTAGTTTCAGTCAAAACAGATCAAAACCGGGTTATGTAAGATTTCAGTTAATTATCACAACTGAATAAAACATTATCCCACACCCGACCAAGCGGTAGTAATCTACCGTCCCAAGCCCAAAATAAGTTAAGAGTATTTACCTGAATTGAAGTTCGCAAGTAATCCAAATTCAGCTGTATTCCAGAGCAAGTACAGGAGCAATCTACCGGGAGGCGTTCAGTCTGGAGTGATGGTGTAACATCCGTCAAAAACCGGATTTACCAAACCCGCTCCGTTTATTAACCGAACAATCAGTTAAAAATTTCGTTGCGTATTTAATGCCCAAATTAATTTTAAACGATACATAATTAATAAGTATATTGGAATATATAATTTATATTTGAAAAAGTATTTAAAATAAGGAAATAAAAATAAAAGGCTGCTGCCGGGTTTCGAACCCGGGTCAGCCAGCGAATTCAGCAAAGCCTTAACACTCATCCATTCAACCACTGCGCCACTTGTATTCTTTGATAATATATCCAGACAATTAATTCAAATAACGAAACAGAAATCAAACCCAGTCAAACCGACGCGCCCAAATCCGTTGACGCCGGAAAATCCGACGATTTCGTCAAACGGCGTCGGTTATCAATGACTTAACGTAAACATTAACCTCAACATCGGTTATAACCGACGTTTGAATCCGCGACGCAAGTCATAACCGCCGGAAAATTTTAACCGACGAATCAAGACGGAAAACGGACCAAATTCGTCAATGTTCTGCCCTATAAATACACCCTCTAACCTCTGTTAGCTTTTTTCGCTCACAATCACACTCTTTCCCGACATAATTTCACTTGCCGGAGAACTTCTGCAACTCGCCGGAAAACCGAGCCTTTCACCTTTGTGCCTTACTAAACCCCCAGAGCTCATACCGGAGCCACCCACATTCATCTCAAACTCGTTGAAGACCCTCTGCCGCAAGACACACGTCGCCGGAACAACCTGCTGACATCGGAGTTTCGCCGGCGAAACAGAGGAGCCACCGTTCGGTATACCATACACTTAATCTCTCACTCTTTTTATTTATCTCACATGTAATTAATCACAACACACTAAAAAACTGGATTAAATCATCGAACCAGTCGGGTTGTTGTTCTGGTTAAGTCCAACGAAGAAGACGAAGTATCAGTTGTATATATGTTTAATTAAAATCAAGATATATCTCGGGTTAGACACACAGTCCAGCGGTGGACTGTGTGCAAATAAAACACGCTTACGTCCCGAGTTCGATTCTTGTCCCACGCACACTCGCCTTGATAAAAAAATGTTCTTTTTTTAACTGAACCGGATCCACTGCTTATAGATGTTAAGTTTAATAAAAACCGGAATAATAACCAAGATAGACACACAGTTCAGTGGTGGACTGTGTGAAAGTTTAAATCACATGTCACGAGTTCGAGTCCAGACTACCGCACCGGTCCGGACAATTATCAAACTTTTTATATAAGGCAGAAATGAAATAATTTAGTTTGTATATAAGTATAATAAAAATCAGAGTATTTACCAAGTTAGACACACAGTCCAGCGGTGGACTGTGTGTTAACCTAAACCACAGGTCCCGGGTTCGAGACCTGTGGAGAGCACCGAGCGAGTAATTAAAATCGTTTTTGAAATAAATGATTTTCATATTAATTCAATTAGAATATAAATATAATTAAAAACAGAAATATTTCGGGTTAGACACGTAGCTCAGTTGGTAGAGCTGCGTGCACGCGAACGGGAGTCTCGGGTTCGAGCCTCACCCGGCGCACACAATTATACAATAAAATCGGTCAACAAGTCAACGGTCAACAGTCAAAAATCAATATTTTTTTATTACTTTTATTTATTTATTTACATTAAAAATACTTAAAAATAACATTTTTAAGGTTAGAAAATAGCCTTAAACTCACAAAAATACATCCAACAATCCTACTAAAATTGATTAATAAAATCCGTTTACTTACCGAACCATTATGCCATTATCTAGGTTAGTTTCACTCGTGGTTAAAACCAACTTCGTGCGCATTCAACATCATCAACCGAACGCACCTAATGTGAGTGAATCTTACAACTCCCCTTTTTAATTATACGTTTTGGGGTGTGTCACGTGTCACTAAAATTAACTCATTTATTTAAACTTGTGCCATACCATATTGTGATCTAAACTTAGATTGTATATATTGTTTGTAGTTATGTATTTCATATTGTCAAGTTATATGCAATTCATTCATTAGGCCCATCAGTTCCTCGTGGGAGACGAGTTGAGCAACGCGTGCCTCAAAACAAATCCATTATTGTTCGTGTGTGCATTATTTAATATTAAATGATTGGTGAATAAGTTTACATCTATTTTTACTCATGTGTGGTTGTGCACTTTATTTTATAATCAATTCAATAAACTTGTTCAAATGTTTTTCATAGGATTCACTCGCCAACTTTTTGTTGATCCAAAAACCATTTTTACACATGATACAGGTGAACAGGATGAAGCAAGGAAAACATAGGAAATGCCTTAGAAGAAAACATTGAAGTCTAGAATGATATTTAGGACATGATGTATTTATGATTGTATGTTTCCCTTTAAAATGTAATAATGAATATGAAACGTTATAATAAATGTCATGAGCTTTGATGATAACCCAATCATGGTTCGATCACCTTTTCCGCTGCGGGTCGGGGTGTGACAGATTGGTATCAGAGCCATGACTATAGGGATATAGGATAGGTTATTAGACCCTTAGAGCCTATACTATAGTTGCCTAAATTTTAATTGTTTAGGTGGTTACATACAAACTTATGATATTTATTTGTTTCATATTTGTTTATACTTACAGTCAAACATACATACTTACATACACATTCATCATACATATTTCAATGTTCATATATTCAAATCATCTTCATACTTTTATTGTTCAAAGAGTTTGTCGCAATTTTCAAATCTCATCAAAGTAAGTTCTACAACGGGCATGTAGTAACTGGAAGGGTACAAGTACCGGTAGTCGGAATGTCCTGTCTAGGTTGGCATTCGTATAAATCCAATATAACGGACCAGTTTGCCTACCTGGGGACTAACGATGAGAGTACGAAGGACCTATTAGGCCAAAGCATGCCACACCAAACGTCGTTCGAACTAACCCCACTTTGAGGTGTCACCTATCTATACCTGGACACATTCCGAATATCATACGTTACATATTTCTCGATTTTCTCCGGGTTTTAGTGTACGTAACCAGGCTAACACATGCGAACCATATGAAAAACCCGGTATTCATGGGGGCCCACATGATTACGAAGGTGAAGTATGGCGGCATGCAAGGCCCAATTACGAGCAAAGCCCAAGACATCCTATGGATGTAGTAGATTTATTTTTCTATACTTATTTTATGAATGTTCATTCCTAAATACGACCCATGAACCCAAAAACATCCAACTCATACCCTTGATATGTATTCCTTGTAGATGTCTTCTAGTCTCGCCTGTAGGAAGATGAGAGCCGGAAAAGCTCGCGAGCGCATGGCTGCCCTAATCGCTCAACAAATGGCTGCCGTAATACCCAACATTGTAGTCCAAGTCCAACAAGCACTTACCGCTAATCCTGTCAACCAAAAAGATCAAAACGTTATCAACCCTCCCCCAAATACCACTAAATGCACCTACAAGCATTTCAAATCCTGCGACCCTCCAAAATACGAAGGGACTGAAGGTGTCACCGCTCTCCTCCATTGGTTTGAAGAAATAGAGAACACTTTTCTAAATTGCGATTGCCCCGATGATCGCAAAGTGCGATATGCTACCGGTCGTTTATATGGAATAGCACTTACTTGGGGGAATACAGAGAAGGCCAAACGAGGCGTTGAAGATGCTATGACTTTGACTTGGGAAGAGTTGAAGGAAATCATGACAAGACGGTTTTGCCCGAGGAGCGAAATCAAGAAATTAGAAGATGAGTTCTATTCGTTGAAGCAAAAGGAAGGCGACCACACCACATACAACAAAAGATTCCTCGAGTTAAATCAAATGGTTCCCAACTTGTTCACTCCCCTCTACCGTTTGATCGAGCACTACATTCGAGGTCTTCCGTCAAAATTTCAAGACTCTGTAATAAGTACCACGCCTGCAACTTTGGAAGCAGCAATGGAGTTAGCTACAGAGCTCACCGAAAACCGAATCCGGAACAAAGACTTCAAGGAGGAGAAGAAGAAGGATAAGGCATCGACTGAAACTTCAAACTCCACCCTAACCGAATCCCCTTCTCAACCCACTTTTAAGAGAAAACGAGATGGGCAACTTTTCACTGTCACACAACGTAATCAACCAATTTCACAAGCCATACCCATCCAAGCTATCCCAATCACTCAAGTAGCACCCAACTCAACTTACCCAAATAAGAAACCATAGCTTGGACCTCACCCTCAATGTAACACCTGTTTTTATCACCATCCCCTTACCTTACCTTGTCGACTATGTGCAAATTGTGGACGCTATGGTCATTTGAGCAAGGTTTGCCGCACCCCTCAAAACCAAATCTCTCCCCCTACTCAAAACATGATCAAAACCTATCAACAACCCCAATACCCCATGTTCCCATATGTTCGAGCTTGTTTCAATTGTGGCGACCCTACCCACTTTAGAAACACGTGCCCTCGATTGGTTAACATCATAAACGCTCAAGCTCAATCAAACCCAGTTAACCAAGTAAATCAAGAAAACCCAATCACTAGGCCACCAGCAAGAGGAAGAGTTTTCAACATCAACGCCAATCCTGTTGAAGATAATGACGGCCTAAACGAAACCACCCAACTAGTCCCCTTCACCAAAAATGAAGATTCAACTCCAGCCGCTTAGTTTTTATGTTTTTCTTTATGTTATCTCAATTTTCCCGTATCTCAATTATAAATTGGAATCTTATCCAAGGATCCTAATGCGAATTACTATTTCAGTTTGTTTTGTTTTAAAGTCACATAGAACTAATCATAATTTACGGATAAAGCCAATGAAAATTTGACAAGAATATGGTGGATACGCCGCTGGTACTTCCTATATATAAGTATTCTTGCCAAAGGATCAGAGGCATTATCTGGCGGTTATGAGAAGTTCCATGTGGAATTTAGTATTGTCTTGATTGAAGTTTGTTTTGTACTTACTGATTTAGCATTTATAGCATCTTATCATTTAAAGAAATTGGATTGTATTCCATTTCTACATAGACTAACCTCTCCATCACAACAAACGAGAGAGGTATTGTCATCATTCAAACATGTATACTATCAGAATTAAGACTCAAGTTTTGGTTGTTGTGGTTGTTTTAGAGTCACATAGAACTAATCATAACTTGCGGATAAAGTCAATGAAAATTTGACAAGAATATGGTGGATATGCCGCTGGTACTTCCTATATATAAGTATTCTTGCCAAAGGATCAGAGGCATTATCAGGCGGTTATGAGAAGTTCCATGTAGGATTTAGTATGTTTTGGTCAAAGTTTGTTCATCATACATTTCAGCGTATTTCAATTTCATCATTTAAAGAAGTTGAGCTATGTCTCACTTCCACAATGACTAACCTCTCCATCACAACAAACGAGAGAGGTATTGTCATCATTCAAACATAGATACTATCAGAATTTGGACTCAGATATTGGTTGTTGTGTTTATTTATGTTCTAAAGTCACATCATAGAACCAATCATAACTTACTGATAAAACCAATGAAAATTTGACAAGAATATGGTGGATACGCCGCCGGTACTTCCTATATATAAGTATTCTTGTCAAAGGATCAGAGGCATTGTTAGACGGTTATGAGAAGTTCCATGTAGGTCGTAGTATTAGAAGTTTTGCTTTAGGATATAACCATATCTTCCCAAACATATCAAAACTCTTACGCATGATATCACATTTAGTGAATCAACTCTGCTTATCAATATTTTTACCGTAGGCAACAAAAAGCGATTCCTGTAACAGGGTACTTAACCCTTACAAGGGACGTTACCGCCTCAAACAAAAATTTAAACTCTTACTCTTATTCTAAGCATGTAACTGTCAAACTAAACACCATCCTTTTTAGACAAATATGTCACTACTTAAATTTCGGGACGAAATTTCTAAAAAGCAGGGGATACTGTAACATCCGTCAAAAACCGGATTTACCAAACCCGCTCCGTTTATTAACCGAACAATCAGTTAAAAATTTCGTTGCGTATTTAATGCTCAAGTTAATTTTAAACGATACATAATTAATAAGTATATTGGAATATATAATTTATATTTGAAAAAGTATTTAAAATAAGGAAATAAAAATAAAAGGCTGCTGCCGGGTTTCGAACCCGGGTCAGCCAGCGAATTCAGCAAAGCCTTAACACTCATCCATTCAACCACTGCGTCACTTGTATTCTTTGGTAATATATCCAGACAATTAATTCAAATAACGAAACAGAAATCAAACCCAGTCAAACCGACGCGCCCAAATCCGTTGACGCCGGAAAATCCGACGATTTCGTCAAACGGCGTCGATTATCAATGACTTAACGTAAACATTAACCTCAACATCGGTTATAACCGACGTCTGAATCCGCGACGCAAGTCATAACCGCCGGAAAATTTTAACCGACGAATCAAGACGGAAAACGGACCAAATTCGTCAATGTTCTGCCCTATAAATACACCCTCTAACCTCTGTTAGCTTTTTCGCTCACAATCACACTCTTTCCCGACATAATTTCACTCGCCGGAGAACTTCTGCAACTCGCAGGAAAACCGAGCCTTTCACCTCTGTGCCTTACTGAACTCCCAGAGCTCATACCGGAGCCACCCACATTCATCTCAAACTCGTTGAAGACCCTCTGCCGCAAGACACACGTTGCCGGAACAACCTGCTGACATCGGAGTTTCGCCGGCGAAACAGAGGAGCCACCGTTCGGTATACCATACACTTAATCTCTCACTCTTTTTATTTATCTCACATGTAATTAATCACAACACACAAAAGAACTGGATTAAATCATCGAACCAGTCGGGTTGTTGTTCTGGTTAAGTCCAACGAAGAAGACGAAGTATCAGTTGTATATATGTTTAATTAAAATCAAGATATATCTCGGGTTAGACACACAGTCCAGCGGTGGACTGTGTGCACATAAAACACGCTTACGTCCCGAGTTCGATTCTTGTCCCACGCACACTCGCCTTAATAAAAAAATGTTCTTTTTTTAACTGAACCGGATCCACTGCTTATAGATGTTAAGTTTAATAAAAACCGGAATAATAACCAAGATAGACACACAGTCCAGTGGTGGACTGTGTGAACGTTTAAATCACATGTCACGAGTTCGAGTCCAGACTACCGCACCGGTCCGGACAATTATCAAACTTTTTATATAAGGCAGAAATGAAATATTTTAGTTTGTATATAAGTATAATAAAAATCAGAGTATTTACCAAGTTAGACACACAGTCCAGCGGTGGACTGTGTGTTAACCTAAACCACAGGTCCCGGGTTCGAGACCTGTGGAGAGCACCGAGCGAGTAATTAAAATCGTTTTTGAAATAAATGATTTTCAGATTAATTCAATTAGAATATAAATATAATTAAAAATAGAAATATATCGGGTTAGACACGTAGCTCAGTTGGTAGAGCTGCGTGCACGCGAACGGGAGGTCTCGGGTTCGAGCCTCACCCGGCGCACACAATTATACAATAAAATCGGTCAACAAGTCATCGGTCAACAGTCAAAAATCAATATTTTTTTATTACTTTTATTTATTTATTTACATTAAAAAACTTAAAAATAACATTTTTAAGGTTAGAAAATAGCCTTAAACTCACAAAAATACATCCAACAATCCTACTAAAATTGATTAATAAAATCCGTTTACTTACCGAACCATTATGCCATTATCTAGGTTAGTTTCACTCGTGGTTAAAACCAACTTCGTGCGAATTCAACATCATCAACCGAACGCACCCAATGTGAGTGAATCTTACAACTCCCCTTTTTAATTATACGTTTTGGGGTGTGTCATGTGTCACTAAAATTAACTCATTTATTTAAATTTGTGCCATACCATATTGTGATCTAAACTTAGATTGTATATATTGTTTGTAGTTATGTATTTCATATTGTCAAGTTATATGCAATTCATTCATTAGGCTCATCAGTTCCTCGTGGGAGACGAGTTGAGCAACGCGTGCCTCAAAACAAATCCATTATTGTTCGTGTGTGCATTATTTAATATTAAATGATTGGTGAATAAGTTTACATCTATTTTTACTCATGTGTGGTTGTGCACTTTATTTTATAATCAATTCAATAAACTTGTTCAAATGTTTTTCATAGGATTCACTCGCCAACTTTTTGTTGATCCAAAAACCATTTTTACACTTGATAAAGGTGAACAGGATGAAGCAAGGAAAACATAGGAAATGCCTTAGAAGAAAACATTGAAGTCTAGATTAGGACATGATGTATTTATGATTGTATGTTTCCCTTTAAAATGTAATAATGAATATGAAACGTTATAATAAATGTCATGAGCTTTGATGATAACCCAATCATGTTCCGATCACCTTTTCCGCTGCGGGTCGGGGTGTGACAGATGGTAATTAGTAACCAATATTAGAATGCTAACGGGTCCTTAGTTAAGTCCTAGACTTGGACCGGTTAGTCTTACGTTAAATTGTGATACGATACGATACGCTAGATTAAGCGTGACCGGAATAGAATGTTAATTGGACCCGACAAATACATAGACTTGTATGATATGGGAAGACCAATAACATTCTGGATTTTAATAAGGAATGGACAAAGTTAAACCCGTTTTGGTTTAAATACGTAAACTAGCTACATATGTTTAACCGAACGCGTATAAGCAAAACCGGGTAATCGTAAGAGTCGCATATAAGTTTTATGATGAGATATGTTTAAAATATGTTATAAAATCAGTAACATTTGCAAGAATAGGCCCGAGTTATATTTAAAACCGATTTATGCCTTACAAGGGCATTTTGGTCATTTTTAGGCTTATAAAAGATTTTTAGAGTGAATCTGATGTTATGACCTTAAATATTCTGTAAAAATATGTATATTATTATGTTATATCAGTAGGATATCAAATATATGTGTGTTTGATGATTTTGAAACATACTATGTCCTTCAAGGGCATTTTAGTAATTCACACATAGCTTTGAAGCCGAATTTGGGATTCTGAGTTCGGGATTTTTACTTACTGTTGTTATATTAAAAATAAGTTTATAAATCAGTAGGTATCAAGTCTCGGCCTATGGTTATGATTTTAAACCATACTTATGTGCTGAAAGGCGTAAAGGTCGCTAAAATGCCGTTATATCGATATTTAATATAAACTGAAGTCAAGACCTGTTTTAAATGGCCAAAAATATGTCATTTAATTTATAATATCAGTAAGCTAAAGTTTTAATTATAAAAATTTGATTTTCGCTATTTTTCCGTAAAAAGGTAGTTTAGCCATTTAGCGGCGATTAGCGATTCTTAAGCATGCATTCAAGTCATAACCAACATCCCAAATGGTCCTACTTATCATAACATATTAGTAAGTATACTATCCATATGCTCATACGTGCTAAAGATCTCATTTTACGCAAAAAGGACCTATTTGCAAAGTTTTAAGGATTATTACGGAACTGATATAATAACTCGGATTTCTTAGGAATCGAGTCACGAAACTTTAGGAAAATATTTTAAACATAAACATGATCATAAAATGACCAAAACTTAGTATCAAGAATGACCAAAACGGATCAGAACTGAAAGTCAACCGAAAGTCAACTGTTTGAGACTTTTGGTTACGAACCGAGCCTAGACAAAAAATTGACGAACCGAACCTATTGATATATGTTCAAATACTTATTTTAAGGTCATTAATGCTTTAAACATATTTTATAACATCCAGATCGTTAGTTATGAATTTTACAAAAACTGCTCAGTTTGACTTTCATTGACTTTTTGGTTGACTCGTCAATTGGCCATGAATCCGTGAAAATCTGAGAATGCCCTCTTGAGGGTTTATTACCTCCATCATTATGAGCACGTAGGAGCTTTCGTTACGCACAATGACGGAGTATACACAGATTTAGAGCAAAGTCAAGGCGTAATTACGACGAGACTTTGTTCTAGGCTAAGAACTATGAGGAATTGACTTAGCATGAGACTAAACACTTGCATATGGTCGAAATGATGCTAAGAACAGAAGGGAATGCTCCAAATTCGTCTGAAACTTCTCCAAGGTATGTTGATAAACTCTAAGTGTGAAGAACTTGTTGCAACATAAGAGTGCACTAACAAATGAGTCATTTATGGAGTATAGAGGAGGTGCCAGGTGTTGTGGTATGAATTCAGGTGCCCACAAGTGTCCTAGAGGTGTCAAATGGTGGCAAAATTACGAGCAAGGTGGCACAAGTTCGTGTAAGAAGTGTCCAAGAGCTAGCTGGCAGCAACTTACAATCATTCTGCCCAGACAGGGGCTAGGTGTAGCGCAAGGTCTCCTCCCCTGAGATACGCACAGAGCGGTGCCACCTGTGGGTTTGAAAGTTTGGAAAACTTAGTCCCTGCACTTCCCAACTCCATTATACTCTCATAAATTGCTATTTTGGCCCCTTGACTTCATTTCAAGGCATAACGAGGATACGCCAAGCGATTCAACAAACTTGGTCCCTCCCGTTTTAGCGTAAAATACACATACGGATTACCGGGACACGTGTCAGAAAAATATTGGACGTAAAAACACGAGGTGTACATCCTCACCCCCTTAAAATAAATCTCGACACGAGATTTCAATCAAACAATTGTGGGTACTTCTGTCGCATGACAGACTCAACTTCCCAAGTGTATTCGGGACCTCGACGAGCATCCCATTTAACCTTTACAATAGGCACATGCTTCCTACGAAGCTTCTTGACCTGACGATCCTCGATCTCCACTGGTTGCTCAATAAAACATAGATTCTTATCAATCTGGACCTCGTCGTGTGACATAGCAAATGACTCGTCCGCTAAGCACTTCTTCAAGTTGGGGATGTGGAATACATCATGGATTCCACTAAACTTCTCGGGCAATTTGAGCTTGTATGCAACAGCTCCTACTCGTTCGATAATCTCGAATGGTCCAACATACCTTGGACTTAGCTTGCCCTTTTTCCCGAAGCGCATAATGCCTTTCCAAGGCGACACTTTTAATAAGACCTTTTCCCCTACTTGGAATTCGAGGGGTTTGCGTCTTCGATCAGCATAACTTTTCTGCCTATCCCTGGCAGCCTTGAGACGATCACGAATTTGCAAGATCTTATCTGTCGTCTCCATGACTATCTCAGGTCTTGTCAGTTGAGCTTCCCCAACTTCTGCCCAACAAACGGGTGTCCTACACTTTCTCCCGTATAAAGCTTCAAACGGGGCGGCTTGAATACTTGCATGGTAGCTGTTGTTGTAGGAGAACTCAACAAGTGGCAAGTGGCTATCCCAACTTCCACCTAGATCAATCACACAAGCGCGTAGCATATCTTCTAAGGTCTGTATAGTGCGCTCGCTTTGCCCATCCATTTGAGGATGATATGCTGTGCTAAAATTTAATCGAGTGCTCAAGGCTTGTTGAACGCTTTTCCAGAAATGAGAGGCATATCTTGTGTCTCTATCTGATACAATGGATACTGGCACACCATGCAATGACACAATCTTATCTACATATAGCTTAGCAAGCTTATCCGAGCTATATGTCTCGTTGATGGGTAAGAAATGAGCCGACTTAGTCAGCCTGTCTACAATCACCCATATCGCATCATTCCCTCGCTTTATCTTTGGCAACTTGGTAATAAAATCCATAGTTACGCATTCCCATTTCCACATGGGAATTTCCAATGGTTGTAATAGACCTGACGGCTTTTGATGTTCGGCTTTAACTTGTGAGCATGTCAAACATTTAGATACATATGTGGCTATCGATTTCTTCAATCCGGACCACCAATAGTCGGGTCTCAAGTCTTTATACATTTTGTCACCGCCCGGGTGAATCGAGTACTTGGAATTGTGTGCTTCTTGGAGAATCAAATCTCTAAGTCCTCCGAAAACTGGAATCCAAATTCGTTCACAAAACCTTAGGATTCCATCATTTCCTGGGGTAAGTTGTTCTACCAACTTTCCCAGTTCTTCCTTCGGTAGATTCGCTTCTAACAAAGCTTGCTTCTGAGCTTCCAAAATTTTATCTTTCAGATCATTCTTAACCTGAATGCTCTTGGTATTGATCCTTATGGGCTTAACCCTTTCCTTGCGGCTCAAGGCATCGGCAACCACATTTGCCTTGCCTGGATGATAACGGATCTCGCAATCATAGTCGTTCAGCATCTCCATCCACCGACGCTGTCGCATATTTAGATCCTTTTGATTGAATAAATGTTGGAGACTTTTGTGGTCGGTGTATATAACACACTTTGTTCCATATAAATAATGTCTCCATAGTTTGAGCGCAAACACCACGGCACCTAGTTCCAAATCATGTGTGGTGTAGTTTCTTTCGTGTATCTTCAACTGCCTTGAAGCGTAGGCAATTACCTTTCCTCTTTGCATGAGTACACACTCCATGCCGGTGTGTGAAGCATCATAATATACCACAAAATCTTCAATTCCTTCTGGTAGAATCAACACAGGAGCATTACTTAATTTCTGCTTTAATACATCAAAGGCTTCCTGCTGTTTCGGACCCCAAACAAATTTAACATCTTTACGGGTCAGGGTCGTCAATGGAGTAGCTATCCTTGAAAAGTTTTCTATAAATCTTCTATAATAACCGGCCAAACCCAGAAAACTTCGGATTTCGGATGGTGTCTTGGGGGCTTGCCAGTTCATTAATGCCTCGACTTTGGCAGGATCAACTTGTATGCCAAGTTCACTAACCACGTGGCCTAAGAATTGCACTTCACGCAACCAAAATTCATACTTAGAAAACTTTGCATAAAGTTTCTCGTGTCTCAACAACTCCAAAATACACCGTAGATGTTTCTCGTGGTCCTCCTAACTACGAGAGTATATAAGTATGTCATCTATGAATACGATGACAAACTTATCCAGATAAGGCTTGCAAACTCTATTCATTAAATCCATAAATGCTGCTGGTGCATTAGTGAGTCCAAAAGGCATCACTAAGAACTCATAATGACCATATCTTGTTCTAAACACCGTCTTTGGAACGTCTTCAGTACGAACTTTGAGTTGATGATAACCTGACCTCAAATCAATCTTTGAGAAGTAGCGTGCTCCCTGAAGCTGGTCAAATAGATCATCGATCCTGGGCAATGGATAGCGATTCTTAATTGTTAACTTATTCAGCTCACGGTAGTCAATGCACATTCGCATTGAACCATCTTTCTTTTTCACAAACAATATTGGAGCTCCCCAAGGCGAAGAGCTTGGCTAAATAAATCCTTTTTCCAACAATTCCTCAAGTTGTGTCTTCAACTCCTTCATTTCTGTAGGTGCAAGTCTGTACGGGGCTCTAGCAACTGGAGCTGCACCAGGTATGATATCAATTCTAAGTTCTACTTGCCTATCTGGAGGTAGACCAGGAAAGTCTTCAGGAAATACGTCAGCAAATTCTGAGATAACGGGTAGGTCTTCGATCTTTGGCTTAGCTTCATCAATGGTCACTCGTGCCATGTAAATGACACAATTCTTCTTCAAGCATTGCGAAGTTTTAAGTAGCACATCCTTTTCGGACAAACCATAACGTACATCACCTTGGATAGGCAGCAATTCACCTGATGCGGTTTTGATTTCGATGAGCTTCTTGTTACAGGCTATATGGGCATGGTTACCAGACAACCAGTCCATACCAAGAACTACATCGAAACCTACCAACTTCATTGGCAATAGCGAAACAGGAATAGAGTGATCCTTAATGGAAATAAAACATCCATCAAGAATTGTAGAAGCGGTTTCTATCGTTCCATCAGCAAGTTTTACATCGTATGTTATGTCTACAGTTCTCATGGGCAAGTTTAATAAGGCACTAAACTTACGATCTACAAATGATTTATCAGCCCATGGATCGAAAAGAACTCTAGCATAAACATCATTAATAAGGAACGTACCTGTAATCACATTGTCATCTTTCACAGCTTCCTTGGCTTTCATCTGGAAAGCACGAGCTTTTCCATTCTTCGCCCCATCGTCCTTAGCAGTGTCATCCTTCTTGTACTTAGTACAGTTGGGCTTGATATGTCATTTCTCGCCACAATTAAACAGGTGGCCTCCTTCAAATCCTTACATTCCAGGGCCTTGTGCCCATGCCTTTTACAAATCCCACACGGCTTTGACTGAAGCTTGTCCCGACGCGCACCAAAGTGTCGCTTGTTGCACTTTCTGCATTTAGGCCTATTATCAGACCTTTGATGGTTCTTGTTTGACCCGAACTTCCTGTTCTTGTTAAAGCGGTGAAACCTGTCATCATCTCTCTTCCTCTTCTCGCCACCTTCAGACCTAAGAGACCTCTGTCTCTTCAAATCCTGGGTTAAGACCATGGAAAGGTCTACAGCAGACCTAAATGTCACGGGCCTAGATGCCCTGACATCACCCTTAATCTCTGGCTCTAATCCGCCAATAAAACGTGAGATACGTTTGGATTCTGGAGTAATCAAATACGGTACAAGTCTGGACATAGAGTTGAATTCCAACACATACTTTCCACAATCGAGGTTCTTCATGACTAACCCAATAAATTCTGTTTCAATCCTTTCTATCTCATGAGGCGGACAGTAAGCATCCTTCACCAATTCCACAAACTTTTCCCATCTTAGATTATACAGATGAACCTTCCCAGAGGATTGGATCATCGACTTCCACCACGTGAGGGCATCGCCCTTGAATGATTGCGCTACATACTGCACTACGTCTTTATCAGCGCACCCGCTGATTTCTTCAATGGTTTCAATTTCGTCCAACCATCGGAGCGTTTCCACCGCCCCTTTTCACCAGTGAAATCACGTGGTTTACATGACATGAAATACTTGTAAGAGCACCCTTCCTTAGTAAACTGGGTTTTCTTATGATACTCCTTCCTTTTCTTCTCAATATTTGACGAGTGCTCAGAGTCGTCCTTCTTGTGAGAGGGATGTTCAGATTTCTTTTGCGACGAGTGCTTAGAATGGTGCGAAGATGTATGCCTGGATGTGTGCTTAGAAGTATGCTTGGTATGTGAAGCACTGGATTCATCGTTCTTCTCGTCACGATCCTTAATTGCTTTTTCTACTTCAGTGGCAATTAATGCCTGTAGTTCACCTCTAGTAGTTACAATCTGTTCGTTGGCATCTCCATCTCCACGGTGGCTATTTGCTTCATCTGAATTGGCCATCCTTGTACTTTGACGCTAAAGCAATCACGTAAAATTTAATTAGATACACTTGTTTGATTGATTGATTACGACACGAACGGCCTTAACAAGGGGGTGTAAAAATGTGGCACGAAAGGCCTGTCACAAGGACAAATTTAAAGCAGCACTAAGGGCTTGATTTATAAAATCAAGGTCACTGATGGATCAAATAGCTTCGAGGTTCGAACGTAGTTTTACTACCTCGAGACAGAGAGTCGTAGACTGCAACTGTCATTGTCACCAATGGACATAACATAGCCCGTGTGCATTACATCACTAATGGATGTATTAATATGGCCGTAGGCACTACACCACCAATGGGTGTTTAAATAAAGTAATCATCGCACTGATGATTTTCTGATCGAGATCAAAATAGATTATATAGGGTTGGACGTAGTCCTTTGCCTTGACGGCTTGTGTGGTTCCTCAGGTCACACTGCTAGGAGATCAATACCTTGAATATATTAACCTTTTAGAAAAACAATTCCTTGAAATGGTTTAAGTAGCTAGTCCAGATCAGGCGGACTAGTGAAGTTTAGAACGTAGTTCACCACTTCTGGATAGAAGGGACTCCTTGTAGGATTTCTCAACCTTAACTATCATGGTAGAATACCATATTAACTACCGTTTTGCCAATATATGTGACCTAGTCACTCGGCAGGTGTAAACCATCAAGGAGATTTCTTGGAAGTGTTTAACAGATCACAAATTTCGAATTAATATCGAGACGTAGGCTTTGAACAACTGATATAATAATGTTATATGTATAACATTAATCCAAAAGAAATTCCATTAATTCAAATTACATTTTCCCTAAATGGGTCTTTTACAAGAAAATAAGATAGATTGTCCTCACAGAGAATAAAATAAGAAACATACCCTCGCAGGAGTTTTAAAATTAATACTTGTCCATGCAAGGACTTATTTTAAATTAAGCGTAATACATAAAGATAGTAAGGGACTCGGTCCTTTTTCCCCGTCAACTTTTTCACCAATCTTCTCAATAGCTTTTGGTTTTTTTAGCGTCCTTGGCTGATTGCTCCTGTAGCTCCTTTACTCGTTCTATTGCTTCGTTCAGGACGTTTACAGTTGGCGGCGGCGGTTGCAGTTGTGGTTGAGGCGGTGCAACCGGTGGTTGATGGCTATGGAAAGAGTATCCACCAGATTGGTAAGAATAAGGGTAGTGAGCATTCATAGCTGCTTCTAGGTAAGGGTCAGGATGAGGTATATGATGGCTATGGCTATGCTCTGGCCAGGTAGAAGGATCAAAAGGATTGTATTCTGGCAATTGTTGGTAGGTAGGTATGGGGTTATCAAAACTCGATGGCGGTGGTGGTTGAGGCTCAGGCTCAACAGTAGAAGGCGGTTGCTCGTTGTAAGGCGAGGCATAAGAAGGTCCACCCATTTGTGGATCTTCTGGGATAGTGGGGTAGGATGAAGTCTGGGGAGATAGTGACTCAACCCTGGGCCCCATTCGCACGAACATACGTGCGTTCCTCTTCCTAGGTGGACGAGGTGGTAGTTGTGGCTGTTCCATCTGTTGTTCTTCCGGTGGAGGAGTATGGTGTATTGGTGTGTAGTAGGATGGAGTGTGGTGGGATGGTGTGTTGTGGTAAGAAAGGGTGTCGTAGAAAATATATTGTGAAAACTTTTCCTGAAATTCGTCAGGATAGTGTTGTGGCGTTCCAGCGTACGAGTTGGATCCGCTGGATAAGTAAATGGGATGACCCATTGATCCCATTGCCGGTATTTCTGGGTTGGAGTCTTCTTCCATGGGCTCCGGGGAATCTTCAGGTGGGGTTATAGAAGGTGAGTGGAATTGAATATCAAGGTTATAATTTCCATGAGAAGAATGGGAGCGTGAGTGGTGAGATTGGGTAGGTTGTGGTGGCAGTGAATCTGGCGGTGGAGAATACTCATGGGATATAGAGTGACGATGAGGGTACGGTTCCCACGGTGACGAGGAGTCTCCTGAATCCTCGTAAGGGTTGTAGTTATGCGGGTTCCAAGGTCTTGACCCGCAGCTCTACCTCTCATGAGGCCTTTTCCTTTCGCTCCTCTAGAAAATTTTGGAGGCATCTTCGACAATTCCTGTTACAAAACTAATTAAAAACCAAGGCATATAAAATAACAAAATAAGGGAACGAATAATCCTAGGTCAAAGCCTAGACTCAAGAGTCTAAGGAATGTGTTTTTCTTATATCGCTTGAGATCAAACACTAATGGCGAGTGACGAATTCCCTCAAACGTTGGCTCTGATACTAACCTGTCACACCCCGACATCCACGTGTCTACCGGTGGGCCCGGTGGGGAGTATCGTGACGTACAATTGATATCATCATAACCAAATAAGCATAACATAGTGGAAGGCTTGGAATAAATAAACTATTACAACCGATAATGTCTAATGTCCAAAATAAATATATACAGACATGGTTGTAACAAGATCCACAGGCGGATCATTATACATACAAAATGATAACAGACTATAAACAAGCAATTCCCTCAGGTCGCAACTCCTTGCTTATTCGCCACGCAGCTCCCGGCCTATTCCGTACTTGCAACCTGTAACTTAAGCTTTTGAAAATACGTCAGTTTACACGGGTAAATACGCTCAACCGACTCATTTTGAAAACCTTTTTCGAAAGTGGTTTTAGGTGCACAAAGCACATTTTCATAAATACCTTGGGACAATACAAAAGACCTTGTATCTAGATTTACATGCTGGCTTTTACATATGAGGCCCGGTATAGAAACCGAGACATGATCGACTGACACACCACTCTGAACGTTCACAAAGAAAGCAGGATAGCAATTTCCCAGTGTATGCCTACGCCATGCTATATTGTCGTGGCCACTACCAATTTAGTGAGCCAAGGATATCCCAGGCACGATCAAGCCCACCCTCAATGTTTTAGTTTCAGTCAAAACAGATCAAAACCGGGTTATGTAAGATTTCAGTTAATTATCACAACTGGATAAAACATTATCCCATACCCGACCAAGCGGTAGTAATCTATCGTATCCCAAGCCCGTATAGGGAAAATAAGTTAAGAGTATTTACCTGAATTGAAGTTCGCGAGTAATCCAAATTCAGCCGTCTTCCAGAGCAAGTACAGGAGCAATCTACCGGGAGGCATTCAGTCTGGAGTGATGGTGATTAGTAAACAATATTAGAATGCTAACGGGTCCTTAGTTAAGTCCTAGACTTGGACCGGTTAGTCTTATGCTAAATTGTGATACGATACGATACGCTAAATTAAGCGTGACCGGAATAGAATGTTAGTTGGACCCGACAAGTACATAGACTTGTATGATATGGGAAGACCAATAACATTTTGGATTTTAATAAGGAATGGACAAAGTTAAACCTGTTTTGGTTTAAATACGTAAACTAGCTACGTATGTTTAACCGAATGCGTATAAGCGAAACCGGGTAACCGTAAGAGTCGCATATAAGTTCTATAATGAGATATGTTTAAAATATGTTATAAAATCAGTAACATTTGCAAGGATAGGCCCGAGTTATATTTAAAACCGATTTATGCCTTACAACGGCATTTTGGTCATTTTTAGGCTTATAAAAGATGTTTAAAGTGAATATGATGTTATGACCTTAAATATTCTGTAAAAATATGTATATTATCATGTTATATCAGTAGGATATCAAATATATGTGTGTTTGATGATTTTGAAACATACTATGTCCTGCAAGGGTATTTTAGTACTTTCACACATAGCTTTGAAGCCGAATTTGGGATTCTGAGTTCGGGACTTATACTTACTGTTGTTATATTAAAAATAAGTTTACAAATCAGTAGGTATCAAGTCTTGGCCTATGGTTATGATTTTAAACCATACTTATGCGCCGAAAGGCGTAAAGTTCGCTAAAATGCCGTTAAATCGATATTTAATATAAACTGAAGTCAAGACCTGTTTTAAATGGCCAAAAATATGTCATTTAACTTATAACATCAGTAAGCTAAAGTTTTAATTATAAAAATTTGATTTTCGCTATTTTTCCGTAAAAATGTAGTTTAGCCATTTAGCGGCGATTAGCGATTCTTAAGCATGCATTCAAGTCATAAACCATACCAACATCCCAAATGGTCCTACTTATCATAACATATCAGTAAGTATACTATCCATATGCTCATACGTGCTAAAGATCTCATTTTGCGCAAAAAGGACCTATTTTAAAAGATTTAAGGATTATTACGGAACTTATATAATAACTTGGATTTCTTAGGAATCAAGTCACCAAACTTTAGGACAATATTCTAAACATAAACATGATCAATAAATGACCAAAACTTAGTATCAAGAATGACCTAAAACGGGTCAGAACTGAAAGTCAAAAGAAAGTCAACTGTTTGAGACTTTTAGTTGCGAACCGAGCCTAGACCAAAAATTGACGAACTGAACCTATTGACATATGTTCAATACTTATTTTAAGGTCATTAATGCTTTAAAACATATTTTATAACATCCAGATCGTTAGTTATGAATTTTACAAAAACTGCTCAGTTTGACTTTCATTGACTTTTTGGTTGACTCGTCAATTGGCCATGAATCCGTGAAAATCTGAGAATACCCTCTTGAGGGTTTATTACCTCCATCATTATGAGCACGTAGGAGCTTTCGTTACGCACAATGACGGAGTATACACGGATTTAGAGCAAAGTCAAGGCGTAATTACGACGAGACTTTGTTCTAGGCTAAGAACTATGAGGAATTGACTTAGCATGAGATTGAACACTTACATATGGTCCAAATGATGCTATGAACAGAAGGGAATGCTCCAAATTCGTCTGGAACTTCTCTAAGGTATGTTGATAAAATCTAAGTGTGAAGAACTTGTTGCAACATAAGAGTGCACTCACAAATGAGTCATTTATGGAGTATAGAGGAGGTGCCAGGTGTTGTGGTATGAATTCCGGTGCCCACAAGTGTCCTAGAGGTGTCAAATGGTGGCAAAATTACGAGCAAAGTGGCACAAGTTCGTGTAAGAAGTGTCCAAGAGCTAGCTGGCAGCAACTTACAAACATTCTGCCCAGATAGGGGCTAGGTGTAGCGCGGAGGTCTCCTCCCTTGAGCTACGCGCAGCGCGGCGCCCCCTGTGGGTTTGAAAGTTTGGCAAACTTAGTCCCTGCACTTCCCAACTCCATTATACTCTCATAAATTGCAATTTTGGCCCCTTGACTTCATTTCAAGGCATAACGAGGATACGACAAGCGATTCGACAAACTTGGTCCCTCCCGTTTTAGCGTAAAATACACATACGGATTACCGGGACACGTGTCGGAATTGGACGTAAAAACACGAGGTGTTACAATTAAAAAGTTGTAAAGAGTATAACTTAGTAGTATCATGTGGTAGCTTAGTGAATAAATATACAAAATGTCTTATTTATAGTGAGCATGTTAGGTAGATTAAATATGGTACGAGTGTGGGAGAAGGGGGTCGTACCCTATGTTTCTATGTACTTTATGTCACATTAAAGTGTCTTAAACTTTATAGGGTCCATGTGTGGTTTGTGACTTTCATTTTGCGTTAATAACCATGTCGAATTATATATGGTATAATTAAAAAACGACAGAGTACGTAGCTCTGTGAATCTGTGTGTTAAGCGTGGCTTCTTTATAAATTTAAAACGACTCTCGACAACGAATTGATTCGCTCATGCATCAATGAAAAATGTAGCAAAATGGTGTAGATTGTTGAACTATCATTTTTACATTGTTATCTTAAATATCGCAGTTGTACGCTTTAGAGTTATCTATGTATTAGTGTAGGTCCCTCTCGGAGGATCAAGATAACCTACTTCCTTGTTGTTTACCACACCCACGAGTGCGGAATCCAAGTGTATATGCAAACCAAAGCAGGAGCACAACCAATATAACAAAGATATAACTTCAAAGATTCACTATATTGATTATTATAGAGACCCAATACATACACTCTTAAACAAACTTCTTATCTCTCCATGCACTCTTACAGAACCCAATTAACATGTGTTGGTATTTATAGGCCAGTACTACTCACGAACTACCTACTGGGTCATGAAGGAACAGCAAGGTCCCACGAAGAACCTTGAAGTTCACGAAGAACCTTAAGGTCCCATGAAGAATAGGTTCTTCGTGGTCATGAAGAATAGGTTCTTCGTGAAAGATTTCATTATATCATCATGACATCAACAATGATGTCATGATGATCTCGACTTCGATCTCGCATCGTAAATGTCGGTTCGTACGACGGAGGAACGTCGTCGACTTCGGTCTCGAACCGAGTCGAGTCGAGTCGAACCAAACCGAACTGAACCGAGTCGAACCGAACAACCTATATCCACAAAAATATGCATCTTAGGGCCCCAAAAGTTACCTAGACTTGTATGCATGAAGATACAAATACACAATAATGGTTGTTCATGTGTAAAGTCTTGAAATTATATCTTTTAAAGCGGTGGAAATAACATCATGTATTTTTTAATTAAGACTATAACTCACCAGTTAAAACTAATAGATTATCATTTATCATCGATTTCTATTTGGTTTGATGCGATAACACATGGTATCCATTTTCATTCCGTACGCAAGTTTAAACAGTTCATTACGACATCAGTATGTCACAGTTAAAAATAATAAATTACCATTTGTCGTCAGTTTTGGTACGGTTTGATACGACAACGACAAGCTATCCATTTTCATTAAAGTTTATATAGTAATGTGAAAAAAATAAACACATATGTGGAGTTAAAGTTTTTAAAAAAGTTTCCGTACGAAAGTTAAAATGAATACCTATACATCATAATCGCTATTAAATATAAATAGTGAATAATCTATTATTGATTGGGGAACACTAAAAAAGTGGGGAACAGTGGGGAACCGACTCAAACGAACTCCGATTGGACTCATTCCAGCGGCGTTGGAACCGGCTCGTCGAACCTAACTAGGATCTCTTTACCCTAAACCCTAAATCCTAACCCCTAAACCCTAAACCCTAAAGCTAAAAAATAAGGCTAAAACCGAAGCTAAATCGTAAAATCTAAGCTATAAACACTAAAACCCTAAACCCTAAAGCTAAACCGTAAGGATAAACCCTAAAACCCTAAAGCTAAACCGTAAGGATAAACCCTAAAACCCTAAAGCTAAACCGTAAAGATAAACCCTAAATACTAATGATTAACCCTAAAACTAAACTCTGAAGCTAAACCCTAAGGCTAAACCCTAATATAAGACCATAAATCCAAACCCTAATATATTTAGGGTTTAGGGTTTAGGATTTAGGGTTTAGGGTTAAGAGATCCTAGTTAGGGTTCGACGATCCGGTTCCAACGCCACTGGAATGAGTCCAATCAGAGTTCGTTTGAGTCGGTTACCCGCTATCCCCACTTTTTTAGTGTTCCCCAATGAACCTCCCACTATATATATATATATATATATATATATATATATATATATATATATATATATAGGGTATGGTTCTAGAGTGAACACTAGGTTGAGAGTGAACTGTGTGAACTAATATAGGCCATTGGATTACTCATCTAGAGATTTTTAAACAATGGCAAGATTGTAATTATAATGTTGTAACTTCCCTTTAAAATAATTAAGAGAAGGGCATTTGCGTCTTTTGTAAATTGCATTTATTAAACAATATAATCAAAATCCCTAAAATCTCGCTAGTTTCCGAATATAAAAGATACACAGTTGTTAGTGTATACACATGTGTACAGTCTCGCTAGTATCAATTTATACAAGAGATACACAGATGTTAGTTTATACACATGTGTACAGTCTCGCTAACTATCAGTTTATACAAGATACACAGCTGTTTAGTTTATACACATGTGTACAGTCTCGTTAACTATCAGTTTATACAAGATACGCAGTTGTTAGTTTATACACATGTGTACAGACTTTTATACATTTGTGTATTATATTCAGAAATTGTTACATATGTGTATATTAACAACAAATAGTATATTATGCATGCACACGAGTATATTCATATAAAAGTTATGAAATTAATGAAAACGAAACTCGTCACATGTATGCAAAAATAAATAACTTCATCACATATTAAAATAAAGTAATGCCCAAAATAATTACAATTTCAATCTCAGAGAAATTTTTCAATATTTATTGGAAATTATAAAAAAGTTAAAAACATTATATTATGATATTCATATATACGGATAATAAAAGAAAAACAATATTCAAGTTAAAATTAAAATCAAAATCTATGGATAAAGAAATGGTGGAGAAATAATTATAAAGGAGAGAGAGTTAATAGATGAGGAAATTAAGGGATTTTAATTAAATATACTCGGCTATTGTCAATCTTACCCTTTTAATCTAAAAAATGATCAAAGACCAAGATTAGTTTACTTAGTTCACTCTCAAGAAGTTGTTCACTCTTAAACCTAATCCTATCTACATATATATATATATATATATATATATATATATATATATATATATATATGAGGTTCCCTCGCGCTTCGCGGTGGGTGCCGCCATCATACTAAAGCGAGTTGAAACCGACTGAACAACATATCGGTACGATACTGGCACTTGTTATAGCAATCGAAAGGCAACATCCAAAAATAGAGTCAATATATGCCCAAAATGATATCGACACAAATTTTATATAAATCGAAAACCAAAAAAATGAATATTAGTAACGTCTTTTGAAATGAATATCAGTATTCCTTCTGATGGTACTAATACCGATACTGATGTTGTTCGATTGGAATTGACGTAGTACTAATACTCGCTATAGGTTACAATATTAAAACAAACTCTATACTACCATCGAAGTTGTTCACACAATATCAATTTAATTCGTTATGGTAAAGAACAAACGATATAAGTTCGGTTCGTCAAGGTACCAGTATGGTATTCATACTCGCTAGAGTTTATAATATAAAAAGATACTATATACCGCTATCCAAGTTTCGCATGGTATCTGTTCGGTTGATCACGTTAAAGAACAAATAAAAATCAATTATATTGATCCGTTTGATTTTGAACAAAACTTTTAGCGGAATGAAGACAAAAATAAACATGTCGCATATATTAAGAACTTTATAAAGTATTACACTATACTATTAGAATAATGAAAAAGTAATGTCAATTTATATAAAAAACTAAAAGTAAGTTACGTTTGATAACATGTATATTTGTGTTTCGATTACTTAAGCTTTACCACTCACAACTCAGTTTTGGAGAAAAAATGTATCAATACAGAGAAAAATTTAATCATGTCGCAACAAGATATTCAAAAAAAGTAAAAAAAAAACATTCAAAATCAATTAAAATATATTAATAAAATAATTATTAAAAACAAATAATATTTAAATAATTTTAAAATACTATTCATGAAAAAATTCAAAATCAATTAAAATATATTAGTAAAATAATTAAATATTAAAAACAAATTATATTTGAATAATTTTAAAAGACTATTTATGAGGACTTTCTATTAATATATATATTAATATATAAATATAATAATGATATATATATGTATGTGTATAATAATAATAATAATAATAATAATAATAATAATAATAATAATAATAATAATAATAATAACAACAACAACAATAATAATAATAATAATAATAATATTGTCGTTTTACATACTAAATTTTTTAAGTAAAGTGAATTCAGAGTTTATTAAAAATTTGCAAGTGTTGCTATTCGATGATTAATGTATTATGAACTTAACACTTAAATTAAAATCAATTTATAATATAAATTAAGTGTATATGTTATATAAATTTAAATTAATTTAATTTAAAACTTGAGGTGTATGACATCTATATACTATATATATATATATATATATATATATATATATATATAGGAAAAGTATATCGTACAATTGGGCTTAACTTACATTGGGTACGCTGGGTGATTTCGCACCCTATAATGATAAACTCGCATGGGATACAAAAACGAATTCGCATGGATGATGATTTCGCATGTTGTAAGTGTGGGTGAATTCGCATGGAATGTAGAAATCGCATGGAATCGTGCGGCTGTGGTTGTAGCGTACGCAATATATGATAAGCCATTTTGTACGTTAACTGGCCCCTATATATATATATAGGATACGGTTCAAGAGATGACCATTACCAGTTGCGAGAACCATAAGAACTCTTCTAATCCAATGGAATTTTAACACATCATCGATAAACAATTTAATTTGAAAGGGCAATTTAGTCTTTTTCACTTAAGGTCACATCTCCTCTCTCTTATCAATCTCCTCTCTCTTATTAATATTACCCATCACATCATCTTTAATATGTTTAACATAACAATATATCTCTTTCTTTTTATCTTTTTTATACTTTTTATATTTAAAATTATGAAAAAATAACTTAAGTTTTAAATTTAAACACAAAAAATATTACGTAATTTACAAAATACATAAATATCGAATATGATATCTATTTTTGTAAAATATTACGTATTACTAGTTTTTGTAAAAAAAAGTTTAAAATCGTAAAAAAAATTGGCGTAAAAAAATGTTTTAAAACCGGGTCGTAAAAAATGTTTGTATACCGGCGCATAAAAAAAGTTTAAACCCGCGCTTAAAAAAAGTTTTAAAGCGGCGCGTAAAAAATTTTTTATACCGGCGCGTAAAAATTTTTTTATACCGGCGCATAAAAAAGTTTAAAAAACGCGCATAAAAAAGTCAAAACCGGCGCGCAAAAAAAGTTTAAAACCGGCGCGCAAAAAAAGTTTAAAACCGGCGATAAAAAGAGTTTAAAACCGGGGCGCACAAAGAGTTTAAAACCGGGGCGTAAAAAAAGTTCAAAACCGGCGCTCATAACAAGTTTAAAACTATGCGTAAAAAAAGTTTAAAATCGCGCGTAAAATTGTTTTTATACCGATGCGTAAAAAAAGTTCTAAACCGGCTCGTAAAAGAAATTTAAAACCACGCGTAAAAAAGTTTTAAACCGGCGCAAAAAAACTTAAAACCGGCGCGCAAAAAAAGTTTTAAACCTGCACGTTAAAAAAGTTTAAAACCGGCGCGTAAAAAAATTAACAGAGAATTAAATAAAAAAATATATCATAATTAAAAGAAAATCAATAATGCATGTTTAAATTTTTAAAAAACAATATTATTAATTAAAACAAAATCAATAATCATAACAATCATTAAATCTATAGTAAAAAGACCAATATGCCCCTTTGTCACTAAAAATCAAAATGTCATTAATAAAAAACACAATCATTACATTGCTTTATTGTCTTTTAATCTCATCCATCAAAACCAACTTGATCAATGGCTAATATTGGTTCATACGGTTCTCACAACTCAAGGTGGTTCTCATTTTACCCATCCTATATATATATATATATATATATATATATATATATATAATATGCTATATTTTATCTGACATTTATAGTATGAAATTTATGTTGTCATTTAAAATATATATGTTTGAAAATAGTATCATGTACGTATAGGAAGATCTAAACGTTGTTTGGTGTACAAGTCAAAGTCACAACTAAATGTCATGCTTAACCACTAAATCGGTCATTCACTGTTACCTGTTTAATGTTCATTTAATAATGGTTTTGATGGACACAATATATCATCTTTTATTACCATTTCTCTATTTAAATAACTAACAAAATCATGTATTTTCCATATTACGTTAGTGTCAAATTAATGATTCGTCCTTAACTGTAGAAGAATACGCATATACTTGTACAATAAATCATTTGGTATAACAAGCACATCCATTTTTTTAATTAAATAAATATTATTGTTACCAAATAGGGCTGAGCAAAGGTCTAAACGGACTGATCTGGTGCAACCAACCCAGGACCGATAAAGTGAAAAATGTCATGGAATGGAAATCATATTGGTGTTACATTAGCTTACAAATTACTGTCACAAAAATAACTAAGCGGTATCAAGGTGTGTAGTAAATATGTTGCTTCATTCCCAAGTGGTCCAGTGTTCTATTTATCCTATTGTGGATATGGTGTAGATATAGGAGTAAGTTTAAAGGGTGTGCAAGTTAGCCGTTCTAAAAAAAGTGGTTCGTGTTTCCATCAGATTTGTCCGTCCAAATAAGAACCCGATATTTGTAATATTAGTGAACTAATATCCAACCAAACTACATCCGTTTGTGATCATTTTTGGCCTTTTCCGTCCGGTTATCTGATATTGTTGGAACTTGGAAGCAATGATCAATTGATCATGACCTCTACTACTATATGTTTTCATATGTGAACATTGTTGGGCCTAAGGTTTACCGGAGAAAGAGATGCATTTAACTTTGGTTGTCTTAGAGATGCATTTAATTTTGTTGTCCCTAAGAGATATGGTGATGGTGTAGTGATCATTCTATTTAATAGGTGAATGGTTAAAACAATGTACCATATAGATAGATATAAGAGTATATAAGAATATGTTTATTGTTGAAAGAAAAGAAAAATTTTAATTTTACTTAAATATGTAATTGTAAGCAGGTGATAACTGAACTAAGACATAAATGAGCATGTTACCTATGTTGACTCAGAGAGTCAGAGATAAATAACTGAAAACACATAATTTAAAGAGAACTAAGATAGTGTTTGGTATACAGAAATGAGAGATGAAATGAAATAGATTATTATGAGGTAATAAAAAAAGGTGTTTGGTTGGTCAATCGAATGAAATCACTCATTCCATAAGGGTGAACGGGTGCCCATGACTTTATAGCCTAGTGGCATCTTGGTGGTGAGATAAGGCTTTGGGACCAATAGGTCCTGGGTTCGATTCTCACAAGGGGGGTTTTCCCATGTTTATTGGGTTTCCTCCTGAATTGGTGTGGCATTATGCCTAGTGGAGATGGATATGATCGAGTGGTTCCTCTGATGTCACGATGATACTCCAGTGGTCCGTCAGTGATCCAAATTTACCGTTAAAAAAAAATAAGGATGAACGGGGTGGGTGCGGGAAAGGGTGAGGCGTGGGTTTTCACCGCGCGACAACACTCTTTTTTATAAGACATACATAAATGTAATTAATAATATCAAGTCAAATTTTTTTTATCAGCAAACAATTCATTCATTCATCATCAAAAAATATATACAGGCGGATGTTACCGGTGAGGTTTTAGCAACATGTTAGCCATCCCCTTTGAGAATCACCCAAGTTCACACCATAATTTAATCAGATCTATTACATATTAAAATTATTATTCGCCCAAAAAATATCAAGTCAATTACTCAAGACTTGTATTAGAAAGATAAAAATACCAAGACTATAATTAATATATGAGGGAGAACCAATTTTATTGGGTCAAGTAGTAAAATTTAATTAATATTATAGAGTAGGGTGTAACTAGTAAATAGAGTATGGTGTATTTAGAATAACCTAAATCATATTGGACCAGTGAGAAATTTCATACCCAATATATATAAACTATATCAATTATTGGTGCTGAGTATTTAGTTATTCCACTACACCTAGTTGTTGGATGTTTAGTTATTGTTCAAATTTCTTTGTGGCAGTGATGTGGCAATGGTTTAGTTATTCCACAAGTTATAGTGTTAGGTAGTGTTTAGTAGGCAGGAATGCGAGACTAAATGGAATAACCAACTTTGGGGCGGGTCATAGACGCGTTACATAGTGGGGGTAGAAGTGGGAACATTGTCCCGGTCTATGGAAAAAAATGGTCATGGTTAACAAAGATTTCTTTAGTTTGGATTTGAATGAGCACATAGTTCCTGAGGCGCCAAATGTGGATGGGGTTGGCTGGAAATGGAAGAGCAACGGGCAGCTAGTTGACTTTTCGGTTAGTCAAGTCAGAACTGATGTGGAGGAACGGGTGCAACTGCAAACTGATAGTCAGGTGAAACAATTCAGGTGGAGCAACATTGTGGTTCTAAAGGTCAACTTGTTCATGTGGAGGGCTGTGAATAATAACATTCCCATAGCTCCGGCGTTGGTGGCTAGAGGAGTCTAGGTGAGGGGGTGTGTGTGTGTGTGTGGGGGGGGGGGGGGGGGGGGCAGTCGTTGTGGGTTGTTTTGCTTATTGCTGGATGTATTTGGGGCTGCTTAGCTTCTTGCTAAGATCTCTTGTTATTTTTGTTGAATGACGTACCAAAAGATAAAAATAAAATTTTGCATTATGTTAAGATCTATAAAGTTAGTAAATAGAATTAGAATGTAAGAAAAAGATAATTGGCATAATTATCTCTTTAATACTCCTTAAATTGACATAATTATCTCTTTAATACCTCTTAAATTGACATAAGATGATGCGTAATGGAGCGTGTAATTCCCCATTCATGCCACACACCACCACCCCGGGCGTTTTAAGGGCTAGAAGTACCAAAGGCGTTTTGTGTCTCACACACTCCTATACAATTCACCTCCACTATTAGCTGTTTTTTTTTAAAATAATTAGATAATCATTAGAGGGTCATGAAAGATGCTTGAACTATTAGACCCATTTTTGCTTCAAAATATCTCCGCTGATGTGGCGCCCACATGATGAACAACGTCCCTTAAAGGCTTGAACCACTATGCATGATCTACTACCTCTTTAACACCCCATCTCATCGTCTTCTTCATCACCTCCTGACCCTAATCCGGTTTCTATGCATGATCTAGTACCTCTTTAACACCCCCATCTCATCGTCTTCTTCATCACCTCCCGACCCTAATCTGGTTACTATCATGTTTCTTCTTTGTCTAAGTCGGTTTCTTGTTTTATCCAGTTATTTTGTTCAATCTTTGTATAAACGAATTTCTAGTTTCAAAGGCTACAACTTTTGATTTCGGTGAACACTTCTATTGGTAGGTAGAGGGGCAAAAAAACCAATTTTGCAACTGGAACTGGTAAAAAACCTAGAGTCGGGTATTATTGGAATTGGGTTAGAGGAGCCAGTTATGGAATTGACCCTACCTTTGGGGTATACATTGGATTGTTTTCGCTATGCTTTAAAACTGGTTCCAAACCGCTATCACCTGACACACACTAGTTAAAACGCAATAAAAAACCCTCAACTGGAACCAAAACGATCACTTCCCTCTCCAAAACCGGTTTCCCAACTCTGTTCCACTAAAACCGTTTTGACCTACTTTGACCATATCCGGAACTAGAAATGGTTTACATATAAAAAAAATATAGTTTTGTACACCTATATCGATAATTGATATTATTTGTCATATATTTTTACTAGGTTAAAAACCCGTGTATTATATGGATTCAATAAATTAACGATTCTTTGCTGAGTTTTTTGTAGGGAAAAATAAGAAAATGATGATTTAATGGCAAGGAAATTAAGGAAATGATTGGGAATTTTAAAAGAAGCAGGCCGCGGGTTGTGGATTCGGATAAGTTATTTAAAAAAACTAGAAAAAAAACAATATTAGGTTTATAGGATTGTATCATATGGCACCACATTTAAATAAGTATAGATACTTGTCCGGTATAAACTTAAAGAAGAAGATATTAGAAAGATAAAAATCATTCAGGGGTTAAAATTGGAGATCTATTGTGCGAGGGAGCTCTTTAGCGTATATCCGGTTAAAACAACCTATGCTAGACCTCCCGACATTCGTGAATAATTCACACTTTAAAAAAATCAAACATATCAATTTCATTCAAAGAAAAGCTAGCGGAAGAGTAGCGAAAAACCCCCACAAATAGAGAAACCTGCATCAACACCACATGGTCGTAAGCCATAACGAAACAACATATATTGTAAATTTATTTGATTGAATGAAAGACATCATACTAAATTTGTAAATTTCAGTTATGAAGAAATGTGAAAATAATAGTTGTGCCATAATAAACCGTAATAAATATGGTAGGTGTAGTCGTTGTTGATCCATGTGTTTCATAAATGCTTACTTTTGGAAGACTATATGGAACATTTTCACATTTTGTTTTCTTTCGAATCAACATCAAATCGTTGGCCCATCTATTAAAACTATGATAGAATAAACAATAGTTATAAATTGTATTAAAGTGGAATAAGTCTTTCGTGATGCAGCGGGGCGTAAAATTGTGTCAAATAAATGTCACACCACCATCAGCGACCACCAACATTGAAGTTGTGCGTGTTAATGCGAAGAAATTAAACGGAATCATAAATCATAGAAAAAAATAACTAAGTCGATCTAAGACCATCGCGTTACGACGAACCTGTCAAATGGGAAAAATAGACGTAAAAACGTTGAACCACACGCACATGTTGTGCCGTGTTAACTCACAAAATTTTGAATGAAACGTAAAATCGTTGAACCACACACGCACGCGAGGCCATGTTAACCCGCAAAGAGTAGAACGAAACGTAGAACGAAAGTGTAGGTCCAAGATTCGGATCGAAACCGTGATTAGTGTGTGATTAAGCTCAAAGACGGAAAGATTAGAGATGGACAAAAACAACTTTCTTGTATAAATTCGGTAGCTTGTCTTTACAAAACGACACAATAATAAGCTAATCAAAATAAACCGAAAGAGCATACATCCGGGGAGAGACCAAGTGGTGATCTCTCCCCAAGTCTAAAACCTTCAAGTGTTGCAAATGACCAAGGGTTGGTATTTATAGCCACACCCTTCACTTGCAAACACACACGGTCAAACAAATAACCCTTTCGTTTGACCATTTCAAACAAGCGGGTCTATACACGTTCGTTTGACCGTTTCACTAACTATTACATAATCAGCGTAGAACACTATCTAATCTATTCGCACAGCAGCGGACACAAAATCTGCACCAACAAATTCCCCCTTGTACGTTGCTGTCGACTTCTGAAAATGCAACTTCAATCAATCTTCAATCAAGTATCTGTTGAAGACAGTTTCCTCGAGCAGATTCCCCCTTGACCGATGATCCAGGCACGTAGATCCTTGACTTGAGTCTTCACATTCAACCAAAACCTTTGAAGCTTCTCGTATCACATTTCCCCCTCAAGGTACGCATATCCAATCCATGTTGTGTTGTGCAATGTCCTCGTAAGGCAACACTGTCTGATCTTCCACTAATCTTCCAACACTACAACTGACATTTGATACAGTTTCAAATCTGTAATAACTGCTTCAAGTCTTAACCTTGTCATAAAGAAAAAACTCAAATCCATTTCAAGGTATACTGCGTTAGTAAAGTCTTCTAGTGAACTATCTTCTGTAAATCATCTGTGTAGAATCGACCAAGTAATGCACTTTGATCATCAGCATCAACACTCAGGAAGTCAGCTAGACTGAGTATATCATTTGCAAGCTCAACCAGCACGCTTAGTTAAACTACATCCAGATCTCATTGTCTCGCCTTTGTGAAGTCGACCACGTAATGCACTACGGATCTTCAGCATCAGTACTCAGGAAGTCAGCTTGACCAAGTACATCGTTTGTAAACTCAACGAATTGAATTACACCCAGATCCCTGTAAAATCCCAAAGAGAACATCAAACCCAAAACCGAATCTTGCAAATTCCCCCTCAACTGTAACTTCATCCGCATTAAGTTTCAGCAATCTCCCCCACAAGGTGTCATTGCTTTGATACTCTTGATCCAAAAACCTAACCGGCATATGATAGAGTTGGAATCTACATTTGCCAGCCTTGAACTATCAGCTCTCATAAAGATTCCCCAGGTCTTCAGTAAACAGCGTTTGAAACTACTGTCAACTTTAAATACCTGTATGTTTCCGTGCAAAACCCTTCACGCTGGCTGGAGAATTAATTACAATCCTCAAATATATGTTTGTGCAAAACATTCCACGCAGACCATTTGATACCACCAGAAAATCACACACTCTGCCACCTGTGATTGCGTTTTGAAATTACCGAATAAATTCACAAATTTTTATCCCCCCATTTCTTTGGTAAAATCTCTAAACCTTAACAAATTCCCTCCTCTGAGCAGAACTGTCATTAACTTCACTTAAACAAATTCGCTTCACAAAACAAAATTTGTTTAATTTTTCTTGGTTTTTCGAAAAATCATGAAAGCTGCTTTCTTCTTTGCATATTCTAGTTGATAAAGAAAGTCCCCTGGCCCCGTAGGATCTGACTAGTATCCCCTCAAAGTTCTGCTAACACCTAATCCGTAAACTTCCATCATAGGCATAACTCTTCGACCTTGTGGACTCGTTAGGACCGTTCTTGGCATTCCAGGTTCTTTCAATCGTTACCAAATGCGAGAATATGACAACTAACAAAACACTTCCAAATATTTAAGAACACCGATAACAACTAAATTTCACGTGCGGAAATAAATATAGCGTTTTTGGCCCATAATAGTCAAGTCACCAATTTTTGACCTTTAAACCGGTAACTGTGACTACCCAACATCCTTAAAATATCATTTGTTTTCATCATCCCAAATCACCCAGCGCGCTCCCGAACCCGTACGAATTTGACGTTAAAGCTTAATTCAAATAAGCTTCACGAACACCCGACCCCACCTTACAACTCACGAAAAGAAACGGGTCCACGACTCCATGTCTTATCTAAAACATTCTTCGCCTAATAAGACAAAAGGGTGATGAACAATGTTCTTCACCTAATAAGACAAACAGGCGACGAACAATGTTCTTCACCTAATAAGACAAAAGGACGATGAACAATGTTCTTCACTTAATAAGACAAAAGGGCGATGAACAATGTTCTTCATCTAATAAGACAAAAGGGCGATGAACAATGTTCTTCACCTAATAAGACAAAAGACTTGGTTTATTGTTGACTAAAAGGTTCTTCGTTGACCCAAAAAAGAGGTTCTTCGTTGACCCAAAATGGGTTCTTCACCTTAATAAGACAAAAAAAACTTGGTTTATTGTTGACTAAAAAGGTTCTTCGTTGACCAAAAAGGTTCTTCGTTGAAGTATTTGTTCGTGGAGACAAGGTTGTTCACAGAAATATGTTTGACGAAGAACTCAAGGTTCGTAGAAACAAGGTTGTTTGTTGGAGTGTTTTCAACACATGTTAGTTCTTCTTAGAACTTGTAATCAGCAACAACTGTACCTACAAAAGATGTTCTTCGTGGCAACTGATGTGAAGTAACCCTAGTGTTTCTTCAACAGCCGCCAACATCTTCAAGAACACAACCAACTGGGCATTTGCAGATTTGATGAAAAAAACACCTCAAAATGATAAAGGATGATGAAAAATTGATTCTACTTGTGTGAAACATAAAATACGACCCTCATGTATGGTTTATTTCATCATAAACCGGCCAGATCTGGGTTTTTCTTCATGTTTACACAACTTTACATCTTGAAAAAAACCCACAAAAATCACAAATCAAGAGTTCACGTGACTTAGCAAATGGTTAGATTCACTAAGTCGGGTACCATGGCTCTGATACCAATTGTAGGTCCAAGTTTCGGATCGAAACCGTGATTAGTGTGTGATTAAGCTCAAAGACGGAAAGATTAGAGACGGATAAAGACAACTTTCTTGTATAAATTCGGTAGCACGTCTTTACAAAACGGCATAATAATAAGCTAACCAAAATAAACCGAAAGAGCATGCATCCGGGGAGAGACCAAGTGGTGATCTCTCCCCAAGTCTAAAACCTTCAAGTGTTGCAAATGACCAAGGGTTGGTATTTATAGCCACACCCTCTTCACTAGCAACACGGTCAAACAAATAACCCTTTCGTTTGACGACTTCAAACAAGCGGGTCTATACACGTTCGTTTGACCGTTTCACTAACTATTACATAATCAGCGTAGAACACTATCTAATCTATTCGCACAGCAGCGGACACAAAATCTGCACCAACAGAAAGTTTTTGAAATATCAAAAGTATAGGGAACAAAGTTAAAAGTAAAAAAATTATGAGATTAAAACATAAAAAATAAAAAGTTTTTGGTTAAAAGTAAAAAAACACCAGAAAAAGAAGCCGTATGCAATGACCGTAGTATCAAGTACCATATTAGCTTGGTGTTACTTAAGACAATTACATGTTATTTAATCAAGAAAACTATTTTTTGATAACTTGTTTGATGGGAAGTTTGTCTACTTATCAAACCAATATACATAAAAAAGGGATTTATTTTTGTTTAGTTAATTGAGAGAAAACGAAGGTCGCATTCAATTTATTTACATGTGTAAATGTATGATAATTTGTAATTTAAGATCCATTTTGGTCATATATGTTCCTTTATGTCTAATACATATGTCTTTTAAAAGATAGCTATCTAATTACCAAACAAACACAAACAATAATTCATCAAAATTAACTTTATGTGTCTTGTAAATAATATATGTTTTATAAGCTATATATTTTCATGTGAGAATATCCTCTTCCAAATACGAATATCATCTTCCCATCAACGTGATTTGTTATGTCCCACTATGACGGAGGCTTAGATGGTGTGCGGGGAGGACTTCTGCACAGGGCCCGTAATTTCGTGGGGCATACGTTTTTTTAATCCGATATATATGTTAATTATTTTAAAATAGTAAACCTATACAAATTTCAAGTAAGGCCAATTTACAATTCATTTTCTTATATTTTATACTTTAGAATTTAGCCCACTAGGTTAATTGAGCCTATTACTAATTGAAAACGAAGTCTTAGATAATATAAACTGTGAAGAGTTGATCTACCAATTTGCTATTAAGAATGCAAGGAGGGCTACACGAATTATTGGTTAGCTATTAGCTTATTAGTTATTACGGTATGTAACTCATTCGAATACTATAATTTCTCATTTTTTCGTAATTGCATTGTTTATCGAATACTACGATTTTGTCATTTTCGTAATCGCATTGTTTATTGTTAAGATATAAGGGCACATTTTTTGAGCTCGAACAAGGTACATGAATTCTCAGAGACAACACCACTAAGACCCTACATCAATACATCATCCTTGTGACACCATGTACCAAGTACCAACTCACATTCCTTAAAAATGTTTTATGAAAGCTATCATTGATTAACATGCCAATTCAAACAAGTGCTCATATTTATCATTACAAACTCATTTTGTAAAGTTTATTAAGTTAACGTGATAAAGGTATTTTTTTTCATGAAATTTGAGTATGCTACCGCTATATTTGACGCAACGTCTCTTGTATTTGGGATGACAACCTCATCAACTTTCATCTCTCCTGCGGGATTCCTTACCCAACAACATCCATCTTTCGTTACTTCCACATCCTCTATATTTTAACATTCATACATACTATACGCATACACAACATATGGTTTATCTATGCTAGAACTGATTTTATTGAAGGGTGGTTGGGGCTTCCGTGTTTTTTTTTTACATATTATTAATATTTTTAGCTCGATCCAAGGTGAAGCATCAACTCAACTGTTCATTAAGACTGACCTAGATCATTGTTGTAACATTTAACGGCATTCATGCGACCTCAAAGAAGCTCTTTACATGACGCGCAACAACACAGATGAGCACGCTATCAATATAGTTCCTAACTTTTTCCATGCAAACAATTGAACGTAGATGAAAATAAATATGTTAATAGTTACAATCTTCAAATCCATGCACCAACTTTCAATCTCAAATTTAACTTTGGAAATTTGGTTTTCTTACGTTTCTTCAATTAAACTTGGTATTCTTACAATCTTACATGAATGACTTGCATTATATTTTATTATGTGTTGGGACATTTTGTAATGAACGACCGTCTAGCCTTAGTGGGACAGAGCTTCCGACGAGGAAGTACGATAAGTCGATGTTGATAATTGCCGTTAAAAAAAGATAATAATAAATAAAAATAAGTTTATTATAAGTTGATTATTTAGAGAGTTTGATAAATGAGTCTAGACGACCACTCAGTGACTTGAATCGGGGCGGTGGCTAGCTTGAGGTTAGCAAAAGGGCGGAGGTAGTGTAAAAGCAGGGGTAGCCCGTGCTACCCCTCAACTCCGCCTCTATCGTGTAAAAATATCCTTCAACTCCGTCTCATAGTGTAAACTTTTTTCATACAAAGGGTACTCCTAATTCCAAAAGAATTTTTTGGATACCCCTGAATTTTTGGGCTAGATTTAGCACTCTGTAGGACCGATCCTCGATACTTAGGAACCTAAATTTGATATCTAACGTCCATAATAGCGGAAATATTACGTCGTGTTACCAATAGACAAGAATTAATCAGTTAAACGTCAGTTTTATAGATCAAACGTTCTGAATACAGACTGACAGAGCTTCGCCTCTGAAATGCTAAAGTTACAAAGGAGACACACAAGCTAGGTATTTATAGTTCAACAAGTTCGGCCCAAGTAGTCACAAGTTCGCCCGAACTTGCCTATGCAAGTTCGGCCGAACATGCATACTTTAAATGCATATGGGCGAACTTGGCTACAACTCTTCATAAATACTTCATAACCTAGCCTATTCAGCTCTATACAATATAGACTCGATAATAGACTAAGACATAGACATTATGCACCAACAGACTCCCCCTTGGATATCGTCTTCGTCTTTTATCAGTCTTCAAAACTCTGTCTTCATATATACATTAACGTACCCGACCAAAGAAGTTCTTGTACGGCTTCTTTTGTCTCTCTTGTTTTGGATCCGGCGTCTGATCAGTTGGCGGTGGTTTTTTAAAATTAGCCATCTTAAGCGAACTTTGCCTTACCGCTTTTTCCATTCTTTCTTTGATCGCCTCACTTCTAATTTCTTCTTTAAGAAATTCAACTCTTTCCAGATCCCTCCACTTTGTTTGCCACATTTTACCAGAATTTACATCACGTGCATAGCAAACGTTAACAACTTTCTGATACTGCATCGCCTGTACCTTTTCTCTTTCTTCAAAAACAATCTTTCTATAGAAAAGGCATTTTATATCTTCTCTCGAGCAGTTAACCAACCACATAGGATCTAGAATCCTTATCGTCCTCCACAAACCTCTCATACCCTGATGACCCATCACTTCAACTCGTTCTTTAGCAATATCCAAGTGATCTTCAAACTTTAACACAATCACTGCTTCACAAGTAGCTGGATCAATCTGCCACCACTTGAATAAAGGATAGAAGTTTTGTTCAATTGGCATCAATGGCATATTCCTCATGGCTCTAGGACGTTTCATAATTAACGTTATGTCCTTTTTTCCTGTAACCTTGTTAATCTTTATTCTTCGTCTCGGAATAAACGGCTTCCAATGATTCCAACCTTTATCAGCTTCGTACTTAATCATCTTCCACAACAACTGATCAACTATCTTCATATGATAAGTAACATTCACTGTTTGCACTAGCTCTTCCATATCCCAATACGACAGTATCTTTAAATCAGCAAGATATTTGAAGTATTGCACTCCAAATTCCCTTTTGATTGCATATACGTTGAGCTCTTTAAACCAACCCCAACTCATTATATCTCCCAAAGAAACATCTTTATCTCTGGTGAAGAATGCTAGTGGACGTTGAAACTTACATTCACGAGGCATCTCCTTGAACCAGGACTTTCTCGCTTCAGCTATCTCTTCTTTGGTCATTGGTTTAGGAATTTTTCTTTCTCGTAGCTCTTCAGCAATCCTATCTTTCAACATATCTTCATTAAGCTGTTTATACATCTCTTTAAATGTAGGAAAACTTTCTGAATCCTGACCAACATACTTAGCTTTCTGTTCTGATTCATCATCTGAGGACCAATCTTCCACAATCACACGATTGTACTCATCAGCTTCAAACCTTCTTTCGTACTGATACTCTTTAGGTTCAAAAGTGTTAACATTCATAACCTCTTCAAAATCAAACTCTAAATTCTCAGCTTCAGTTTCAACTAGTTTCGCCAGATCTTCTTTTGTGTAGTTATGTACAAACTCACCTTCTTCCACATTATGTTCCAACATTAGTATTAAAGGCTTCGTAGGTACTGCAGTCACAGGCTTCGCAAAACGATCAATATCCAACAAATCAATATCATCTAAAGGCCCTTTTTGCCCTGACTCCCCCTGGCTTTTATCTTCCATTCGATTCGATTCATCGTCCATGAGGTCAGAAAAATCAAACTCATCAGAAACTTTAGCTTCATTGATCTTTAATCCTGTACCACCCTGATCAAAATCATCATCACCTTGATCAAAATCATCATCGTCATCCCCAACATTCCAATCTTCATAACCTTCTTCCTCTTCGTCTTCATTCTTATCCTCTTTCTCGGCTTCATCATTGTCTTTTTCTTCAGTAACAATGATAGGATCGGAAGGCTTGACAGATTCATCAACCTTTTGGATATCAGACTCAAAATTCAGTAGGCTTCTCGGGGACATCGGAAGATTTCTCAGCAGTAGATTTAGGGGCTTCACCCTCAACCTGCTTCCCTTTACCACTCTCAGCCAGTTCTCTCTCAGCACGTTCCTTGGCTTCTTGACGATCCAGACGATCGTATTCAGCGATAAAATCAATATTCAGATTGTTAGATAACACCTTTTGTAATCTGATGAATCTTTGATCGTTCAAAGCTTGAATTTTCTTTAATTCTGAAATCTTTGTCTGTAGTTTTTCATTGGCGTCCTGCAGACTTTCTATCAATGCCTTATAATATTCTCGTTCATTCTCAAGCACCTTCACTTTATCGTCAAGTATTTCTTTTTCGACTTTGCTTTGATTCACCTTCTTTACAAGCTCAGCCTTTTCAATCTCAATCTGTGCAACTTTATCTTCTAATACCTTCACACGTTTTTCTAACATCTCAGCATTAGTCTCTGGGAAAAATTCATCCAAGTCTTCAAGACTGATTGGACCGTGTGGCATATCACCAAACATACTTCCCCTTGGTGTCTTTGGTGTTGAATCTTTTGGTGTTGCAGCTTTCGGTGTAGACTTCTTCGGTGTAGAACTTTCAGGAGCAGAAGTCTTTGGAGCACTAGGCGATTCAGCGATCGGAACTTCAACAAATTCAGACACAGGAGGTTCTTGTGTAACTCCTGGCCTTTCAGCTTCAGCATGAACGATAACAGGAGGTTCTTATGGAGGAGGTTCTTGTGTGGCTCCTTTCTCCTGAGCACCAGAAGGTTCTTGTGTGGCTTCTGTGCTTTGCACCTTACTTTTATATCTCTTACTCACCGCTTTCTGAGCTTTCTTAGCTTTTCTTTTTCCTTTTGTATGCGGTGACCCTATAGTCTTCTTTGATATTTCAATTGCAGGAGACTTTGTACGCTTCGCCTTTTTCTTAGGCCTCTCCTCATCAGATTCTTTTTCAGCATTTGGATCAAAATCTGCATCCAACTTTCTTTCTTTTTCTGCTCTAATTTCAGCCTCTGTCTTTTCTGGCTCTGAAGGGGTATGGTCCCAAAAACCTTGCGCCAATCAAGGAAACCATACCCATTAATAACTTCTAAGGAAACTGCGCGCAGACTTCTTTGCCAAAATAAGATTTATTAGAAATTTACGCCAAGTATCCAAAGAGAGGAAAGCGTCATTTAACTACCTTGCGCGGGCTCGCGCAAGGTTCAAAGTTAACCTTGAACACTCTCTTTGGATAAATGCTTCATTTAACTACCTTGCGCGGGCTCGCGCAAGGTTCAAAGTTAACCTTGAACATTCTTGCTTGATAATGCTCCATGCGCAAACCTTGCGCAGATATTTATATCAAAGCAAGCATCCACCAAACGTTGCGCCAGGCAGCAAGGAAAAGAAGGAAGATCAGTTAACTAACTTGCGCTTCTTGCGCAAGGAAACAGTAAATCCTGAAACTTTCCCTTAGCAAAATCCTTAACTTGGTGCAGAAGCAAGGGGGAGCTTTTCTGTTGTAACAGAATGTATACGTGGCGAATGATAGATGGATAACAGCTGTGAAACCTTCTAGAAGCCATTAACACCCAATCGTGCAAGCATCTTTTCGGTTATAACCAATTGCCACATGGCAGCATCTGGACGGCTGAGGAAGATCACGATGATGGCATGCTCACATTCAAAAGATGTAGTGATCTCATGTTGACACGTGGCGCCTCCCTAACCGCTGATGAGCTCATGATCCGTGTGCACTAACAGATTGCCCACAAACGTTAACGGAATAACAAAAGATTCCGTTAACGTTAACAATCTCTCTTTTTGGCGCCAAAACCGGCTATAAATAAGTAACTTGGAGTTCAAGGAAAGGTATTCACACTCAACTACTCTCTCACTTACAATACTTACTTCAGACTACCTGTACTTATTCTCACGCCGGAGGGTGGTCAAGGAGAGAACCCCTTCTCCCCGTGGCGAGCTAACGGTGTTCTGTTTTGCAGGATCAGCCGGAGTATTGTTCTATTCATCATCCATCGTGAAACCAAACGGAGGGTTAACCCTTTTATGCAGAGCCCATTCCATAGATCTACCTTGACTCCGGTCTAGTTGATCTAGGGTTTCTTCATTGGCGCCCACCGTTTTCGATTCTCTCACCTTTCGTTTTGTTTCACTTAGATCTGCAGCGTCATGGCTGACGGATCATCTTTTCAAGGTCCTCGATCAGGGATTCGACGCGTTGTTGTCGGACCTCAGGTCGACGGACAAATAGTTGCGGATTCTTCCGGCGAAGCTAATGCTCAGTATGATCCTAATCATGCGAGTATTCCTGTGACGCCGACGGCTCCTCAGGTTGATGTTACGTCGATTTTACCACCTGGAGAGACTCCATTATCGTGGTTAATCAAATCTCAAGCAACTCTAAACGCTATGTATGCTCAGTTATGTGCCCAAACCGGAACTCCAGCTTTTCAAGCTCCAGTTAGCGCTCCTCAGGTCCGTGCTTCGCCGGCACCTCGAGTTTTGAGTTATAATACTCAAGGTCATGCTCGTTCCCCTTCGCGCATGCCTGAAGATAGAACAGAAATGCATTCTAAAACCAGGAATGATCCTGTTCATTCTGGTAATAGAAGGCAAGAAGACAACGTTCAGCGTCGCGCATCTGTCCACTCTCGTTTGGGCCCGCGATCTTCACAGAAGCGGGACACCCAACACGATGATCTTGATAGAACCTATGAGGAAGGGGATAGTGCAAGTATTTTTAATCGAATATCTGCAGATCATGCTAGTTACAGGCCAAAAGTATACGCTGTATACAATCCAGAAGCTGAGCATAATTACAATTTGGTGTATTGCGCAACCGAAGCAGCTGAACAATCAAAGTTTACCAGAGAAATAGCACTGGCTCCGTTGGAGCGAGCGAAATTACCATCCAACGTTGGAAAGTTTAACGGTTTGACTGATCCCGACGATCAGATGCGCCTCTTTACCGGCACAGGGTTACTTGGGTGCTGGACACTACCAATGTGGTGTCACTTATTTGTGCAAACCCTTACTGGCGCTGCGCGCCTTTCGTTTGATAATTTGCCGGCAGGTAAATTTTCCTCTTGGAATGACTTAAAAGAAAATTTTCTTACACACTTTAGCCAGCAACGGCGATACGTGCGCGACTCCTCGGATGTAATGAACATCTGGCGAAGGAGGATGAAAGCCTTGAAGATTTTATAACACGTTACAATAAAGAGGTGTTGGAGATTGGAGATGTCCATGAAGACCTTATACGCGCGCAGTTCAAGTATGCGGTAAGGTGCGACGAAATGATTAAAGTGTTGTCCAGTACAACTGGCCTTCCAAAAATTGGGATAAACTCATGGCGGCAGCTAAGGTTTACGCCCAGACTGAGCGCAACTTAAGTTCTAACCGGCCACCTCTACCTCAGAACCGTCCGCAAGACCTGAGTAGGGGTAGTCGCAAGTATAAGAGAAACTGGAAAGAGTCAAGTCAGAATTCGTATTCTCCGTACTCACCAATTGATGCGCGAGCAACAATCAACAAGATAACAACTCAAAAAGCAATTAAACAGGAGAATAGGGAACGTCAGTGGACTCCCTTAACGAAATCTCCGGCTGAGGTTCTCAGCACTGAGAATTATCAGTTTAAACAGCCGCAACCAATGAAAAACAAAAAAGGGCAAGACCCAAATTTGTTATGTGACTATCATAGAGACACCGACCACACAACAGATAATTGCATCAGTCTGCGCACGGAGATTGAAAAAGCATTAAAAAGTGGGAAACTGACACATCTAGTCCAGAATGTGCGCAAAGAGATTAAGTAGATCACGCGCGAGAACGAAGGGCAAGCAACAAGAAAATGAAACAGCATGTTTCCATGATTCAAGGTGGATCATCGCGCAAGCGGAGCCATCAACATTTTCAAAACAACACTTGGCGCGAACAGCAAGTCATTTTTCCTATCGTTCCAGGAGGTCCTCAAGAAGACCGGCCAGTAGTTATCACCGGTATCTTTGGGCACTACCAAACAGACTATATGTTTATAGATCCGGGTAGTTCATGGATATCATGTATGAGCAGTGCTTCAAGCAACTAGATCCTGAGGATAAGGCACGCTTGGAACCAGTTGATTTTCCATTAACTGGGTTCTACAATGAGGCTGTCTTTCCTCTAGGACAAATCCTCTTTCCTGTTACTTTATCTGATGGGAGGTGCTCTCGAACGAGTACTGTCAACTTCATGGTGATGCCGGCAAATTCCCGTCACGATGTACTATTGGGACGCCGCGCGCAACGTGATTTCAGTATGATTACTTCCGCTCCGCATGCTGCTTGTGGATTTCCGACACCAAATGGCGTAGCTATACTTTATGCACGAAAAGAAATCATGTCAATTGAGGAACCAGTTATGAAGGCTGGCAAGACATTGCCAAACAATGAACCAGAAAAGTGGGTACTCAACAATAAGTACCCTGAGCAGACAATCCTATTAGGACCTGCAATTAGTATTGAAATTCGCCCAAAGCTTAAATTACTATTGTTCCGCAACAAAGACATTTTCGCCTGGACACCTGCCGACATGGTTGGCGTCCCGCGCGATGTTGCGGAATATTGCCTGAATGTATTTCCATCAGCAGAGCCAGTTGTGCAGAAAAAGCGCAGCCTCGGGTCAGAAAAGACAACGGCAATGAACGAACAAGTCACAGAGTTATTAAATGCTGGTATTCTGCGCGAAGTCAAATACCAGACCTGGGTGGCAAACCCAGTCATGGTAAAGAAACATAACGGCGGATGGCGGATGTGTGTAGATTTTAAAGATCTAAACAAGGCGTGTCCAAAAGATTGTTATTCTCTTCCTGAGATTGACAAAAAGGTTGACTCATTAGCTTCCTTTCGCTGGAAGTGTTTCCTAGATTGTTATAAAGGTTATCATCAAGTCTTGATGAAAAAAGAAAACGAAGATAAAACCGCTTTTCGCACGGAGAAGGGCATTTTTTGTTATACCAAGATGCCTTTTGGTCTCCGCAATGCAGGAGCTACTTATCAAAGATTGATGGATACAGTGTTTGGAGATGACATTGGGAAAACTGTGGAAGTCTACATGGATGATTTGGTCATTATGAGTAATTCAGAAGGCACTATGCTAGACAACATCCAAAGAACTTTTGATTCTCTACGCGAGGTAAATCTAAAGCTTAATCCCAGCAAATGCTCCTTCGGCATGGAGGAGGGAAATTTTTGGGTTTCATCGTCACCAAAGACGGTTTCAAAGTTAATCTCGAAAAGGTCGATGCAATACAAAAAATGTCTTCTCCTACTACCATCAAAGAGATGCAACGTTTGGCTGGAAGGTTAGCTGCGCTAAACCGCTTCCTTGCCAATCATGCTGCAAAATCTTACCCATTCATTCGAACCTTGCGCAATTGTACAAAGAGCAAAGAGTTCACATGGACTCTTGAAGCTGATCAAGCTTTCCAGCAGATGAAAGATTGTTTAGTTCAACTTCCCACACTTACTGCTCCTCGAGAAAAAGAACCTATGGTCTTATTTCTTGCTGCATCTGAGGTAGCAGTAGGTGCTGTTTTGCTGGTAGAACGCGAAGGGGTCCAGTCTCACATTTATTATATTAGCAAGATGTTGAACGATCCAGAGACAAGGTATTCAATCATGGAAAAATTAGTTTTAGCATTGGTCCATGCTTCGTGCAGGCTGCGAAGATACTTTTCTGGACATGTTATTACAGTTTTAACAAACTTTCACATTGGCCAAGTCCTGGCCAAACCAGATGTTTCTGGACGACTTGCGAAATGGGCAATAGAATTGGGAGGTTATAACATCTGTTATAAACCTAGACCAGTTATCAAAGTCCATGTTTTGGCAGATTTCACCGCTGAAATTGTCACACCCCGACCCGCAGCGGAATAATAGTCGGGGCATAATTGGGTTATCACCAAAGCTCATGATGTTTACTAAAATGTTTCATATTTATTAAATCCAAATTACAACTTAAATATCCAAACAAAATTCATACAATTACAATAAAAGGAAACTACATAATTATTCCAAAGCGTAAACTTTTTATTCTTCTAGGCCTTCCTATGTGTTTCTTGTCTCAACTGGATCACCTGTATCATGTGTAAAACGGGGAGATTTTGGGTCAACAAAAGTTGGCGAGTGAACCTTGATAAAACATTGTTATTAATTTCTTGTTGTATTTAATATTGAAAATTTGTGCAATAATCACATGTGAGCAAACATATATATATAACAAAACACAAACCACATTGGATGAGTAAATGACATGAATGATGATGTATGTGAGATCAAGGCTCAATCAAACGGAGCCGATCGAGTGACATGAATGATGATGTATGTGAGATCAAGGCTCAATCAAACAGAGCCGATCGAATGAGGCACCTGATACTCAACCCGTATCCCACGGGGAGCTGATGGGCCTATTGAAATGCATGTACTGAAAATGATAACTTCAATCTAAACATAATTCACACAACAATTGGTACATATTGGATACACATTTGATTACGGATATGATGGATGCACAAGTGTTTAAATATAATAAGGAATTAAACGACACATGATACACCCCAAAATGTGATTAAAACGGGGAATTTGTAGAGATTCACTCACCTTGGGTGCGTTCTTTGGTGACGTTGGATGCGCACGAGTTTTGGGATTTGATCGACGAAGAAAACTAACCTAAAATAATAACGAAATGGTTCGGTAAATAAATGGATTTTATTTGAGATTAATACTTTTAATTCATAATCTTAATAGGATTTTTAGATTTATTTTTGTGAGTTTAAGGACATTTTCTAACTTTAAAAATTTATTTTTAAGTATTTTTAAATAATTTTCTGATTAAATAAATAAAAACATAAATAAAAAAATGTTGACTTTTTGACTCTGACCGTTGACCGTTGACCGGTCGGATTGTGTTAATTATATGCGCTGAGTGAGGTTCGAACTCGGGACCTCTCGTATACGTGCACGCAGCTCTACCAACTGAGCTACGTGCCTAACCCGAAATATTCTCTGTTTTAATTATATATATACACTAATTAACTGTTATTTTATTTGGTTTATTTCAAAACGGATTTAATATGGCCGAACCGACTTCAGTGACCCGGAGTCGAACTCGGGACGTTCGGTTCGAGTGCGCACAGCCTAACCAGTTGGGCTGTGTGTCATATCTGTTTAACTTATGATTTATATTATTCTTATAAACATTCTGTGACTTAATCTGATTAAGTTTTAAAAATGTTGGTTTTAATTCTGAAATTCGGTAACGTGTGCGATTCGAACCCGGGACGTGTGCATTGTTTGTGCACACAGTCCACCGCTGGACTGTGTGTCTAACCCGTTCGAATATCCGTTTTTAATTATACTTATACACATGTTTTAACTTCATCTTCTTCGTTTATCGAATTACTGAACAGTGAATTGACTGTTTGTTTAATTGACCAACTACGCTTATGATTGATTGAATTGAAGTAAAAGAAAGGAATTTAGGAATAAGATTACCAATCACAGAGTGTCTTCTTCAGATTTTCCGGTGAAATTCGTCAGCTCCGATTTGTGACTTCTCGACTGAATATGATGATTAACAGTTTAGAACCTTTGTTTGAACAATTAAAGTATGAATTAAGAGATAGCAGAGAAGTTTAGACAGATATACCGGTTGAGGAATTAATACGGTTTTCTGATGATCGATTCCGGCGAGGTTCCGGCGAAATTGGCAATCTCCGGCGACGAGCTTCTGCGAAATTTCAACTACGAAAAGTGTGTGGTTCTGAGCAAAAGGATTCCCGGAAGGTTAGAGTGGGTATTTATAGGAAGAGAACTGAGTGAATTGGGTCCGATTTTGGGTCTTCATTCATGGTCAAACGGCGGTTATGTCCGCAATTGACTGTTAGACGTCGGTTATAACCGATGTCGAAGGCGGTTATAGTGTTTTAGTCAAAAGGAAAATGGCTAAACTCGCGGATTGCCGGATTTTCTGGTGATTGCGAGTTCTGCCGCGCTGAGGTCCGGATTTTGATTTCGAGTTTTAATTTAAGTATTATTTGTTTCAGTAATTTCACAAAGGAGTCATGTGGCGGAGCGGTGTGTTGTGTGATTGAGTTTGTGGGCGACCCGGGTTCGAAACCCGGCGTCCCCATTTAATTTTTTCTCACAATTCACGATTATTTATCAAATATGGTTTTTAAATTCTAATATAGTTATTAATTATGTATCGTTTAAAATTAATTTGAGCAATAAATGTGCAACGAAAAATTATAACTGGATATTCGATTAAGGAACGAAGCGGGTTTTGGAAACCCGTTTTTCGACGGATGTTACAGTATCCCCTACTTTTAGAAATTTCGTCCCGAAATTTAAGTAGTAGTGGTAACAGGAAAAAGATGCGGGTATTTCTCGCGCATTGAGTCTTCACGTTCCCAAGTAAACTCAGGTCCTCGTTTCGACTCCCAACGTACCCTGACAATTGGAATACGACTTCGTCTTAAACGCTTCTCTCCGAAGTCCATGATTTTTACTGGTCTTTCAATGAAGTGCATAGATTCATCGATCTGAATGTCTTCTAGCGGAATATGGAGGTTTTCATCGGCGAGGCACTTCTTCAAGTTTGATACGTCGAATGTGGGATGAATTCTGTTGAGCTCTTCTGGTAGGTCAAGCTTGTATGCTACAGGACCTACCCTTTCGAGTATCTTGAAAGGTCCTACGTAGCGTGGTGCTAGCTTGCCCTTCTGGCCAAAACGAATCACTCCCTTCCACGGTGATACTTTTAAAAGTACTTGATCCCCAATGTCAAACTCCAAGGGCTTTCGTCGTTTGTCTGCATAACTCTTTTGACGACTTTGAGCCGCTAGAAGATTGTTTCGAATTTGAATGGCCTTGTCGGTTGTTTCTTGAATTAACTCTGGACCGGTGATTTGTGATTCCCCAATTTCGTGCCAACATACTGGAGATCGGCACTTACGACCATATAAAGCTTCGAAAGGAGCCATGCCGATAGTTGAATGTTAGCTATTGTTGTACGAAATTCAACTAATAGTAGATGAGCGTCCCAATTCCCTTTGAAGTCTATGACACATGCTCGAAGCATGTCTTCAAGAGTTTGGATGGTGCGTTCAGATTGTCCATCAGTTTGAGGATGAAAAGCGGTACTGAGGTCTAATCATGTACCCAAAGCGGTTTGTACGGCTCGCCATGTTCGTGAAGTGAAATGACCATCACGGTCTGAAATGATGCATAAAGGTACACCATGACGGCTTACGATCTCGCTGATGTAGATACGAGCTAACTTCTCGTTCTTGAAGTCCTCGCGAATCGGAATGAAGTGAGCTGATTTTGTAAGACGATCAATGATTACCCATATGGTGTCATACCCACTGGAGGTGCGAGGTAACCCGGTAATGAAATCCATGGTTATTTTTCCCACTTCCACACAGGTATTTCGGGTTGGACTAGAAGTCCTGAAGGTCTTTGATGTTCAGCTTTTACTTTGAAAATGTAAGGCACTTGGAAACAAAAACAGCGATATCCTTTTTCATGCCAGGCCACCAGTAGGTGTATCGTAAGTCTTGATACATCTTGTCAGCTCCTGGGTGTACAGAGTACCGTGTTTTGTGCGCCTCATTCATAAGGAAATCACGAAGGTTATCGCGATCAGGAATCCATATGCGGTTTAAATAGTATAGAATACCGTCGGATTTGGTTTCGATTTTGAGTTCCGCTCCACGTGATAGTTCATCGCGTACGTCGTTTTCTGTTACAGAAACATGTTGAGCTGCTCGGATTCGATCTTTGATGTCGGTTATGATTTGCGAACATAGAAGACGAATGGAGTTTGCATAACCTTTTCGACTGAGTGCATCAGCCACTACGTTTGCCTTGCCAGGATAATTTCACAGTCGTAGTCGTTAAGAAGTTCGACCCATCTTCGTTGCCTCATATTCAACTCCTTTTGGTTGAAGATATGTTGAAGACTTTTGTGGTCAGTGTATATTTCACACTTGGTACCGTAGAGGTAATGTCTCCATATCTTGAGAGCGAACACAACGGCTCCAAGTTCCAGGTCGTGGGTGGTGTAATTCTTCTCATGAACTTTGAGTTGCCTAGAAGCATAGGCTATCACTTTTCCTCTTTGCATTAATACACAGCCTAGCCCCTGCCCTGATGCGTCGCAATATACTACAAAGTCATCGCAACCTTCAGGAAGTGTGAGGATAGGTGCGTCACAAAGTTTCAGCTTTAGAGTTTGGAAGGCCTCTTCTTGTTTAGGTCCCCATATGAAGGGTTTTCCTTTATGAGTCAAGGCCGTGAGTGGTACAGCAATACGGGAAAATTGGCAATGAAGCGGCGATAGTAACCAGCCAAACCAAGAAATGACCTTATTTCGGTAGGGGTACGTGGCGCTTGCCATTCATGTACTGCCTTGATTTTCGAAGGATCGACATGTATTCCCTTGTCATTAACGACATGTCCAAGGAATTGTACTTCTCTTAACCAGAATTCGCATTTTGAGAACTTAGCGTAGAGCTTTTCAGTCCTTAAGAGTGTAAGGATGAGTCAAAGGTGTCGTTCATGATCGGATTTAGACTTGGAGTAGATGAGGATGTCGTCAATGAAGACTATGACAAAGCGGTCGAGGTAGGGTTTGCATACCCTATTCATTAGATCCATGAAGACAGCTGGGGCGTTGGTTAAACCGAATGGCATGACCATGAATTCGTACTGACCATAACGAGTCCGGAAGGCGGTCTTTGGGACGTCTTCTTCATGTACTCTGAGTTGATGATAACCAGAACGAAGGTCGATTTTTGAAAAGCAGGTGGCGCCTTGAAGTTGGTCTAGGAGGTCATCGATGCAAGGTAGTGGGTAGTGATTCTTAACCGTTAACTTGTTGAGTTCTCTGTAGTCGATACACATGCGAAACGTTCCATCTTTCTTCTTCACAAAAAGAACAGGTGCACCCCAAGGCGAGGAGCTAGGACGTATGAATCCTTTGTCAGTCAACTCTTGCAGTTGACTGGCCAACTCTTGCATTTCGGATGGGGCTAACCTATAAGGAGATTTTGCGACTGGTGTAGCGCCAGGTACAAGATCGATGCGGAATTCGACTTCTCTCATAGGAGGGAGTCCTGAGATGTCGTCGGGAAAGACTTGTGGGAATTCCTTCACTACTGGTATATCTTCGAGTTTCTTCTCCTTGTTTCCCTTTTTGACGATGTGAGTTAGGAATGCGATATAGTTCTTGCGGAGATATTTTCGGGCTTGAAGGCAGGACATTAATTTGAGTCCTTTCGAAGGGGTTTCTCCAAAGATACGTAGGGTCTGACCGTCTGCAAGAGGAATGCGAATGAACTTTTCGCGGCATACTACTTCAGCGTGATGCTGGCTGAGCCAGTCCATACCGATTGTAATATCGAAACTTCCCAACTTCATAGGAATGAGGTCAACTGGAAAATCGCGATCGTTTAGAGTGAGTGTACAATTTCGTATAATAGAATTTAATGAAACGGGCTTTCCATCAGCTACTTCCACCATTAGAGATTCCATGAGATTATCACGAGTTTGGTTGAGGATAGGTTCAAATTCTAAAGACACAAAACTCTTATCCGCGCCAGTATCGAATAACATGGATGCATAACTACCATTGATGAGAAACGTACTGTTAACCACGTTGTTGTCAGCTCTAGCTTGGTTGGCATTGATGTTGAAAGCTCTTCCTCTAGCAGGTGGAGGAGCTTGGTTAGCTTGGCTTACCGGATTTGCTTGAGCTTGGGCATGGATGATGTTCACCAAGCGTGGACATGTGTTCCTGAAGTGGTTTGGGTCTCCACAGTTGTAACATGCTCGCATGGGTTGCATCATGGGGTAGTTGGGTTGGTAGTAGGATTGGGTTATATGTTGTGCAGGTGGTAGAAGTAAAGGTTGTTGGGCTTGACCCACTATTTGATGGTGGGTTTGGGTTGAGGGTTGATTGCGGTTCATTCGTTGAAGCGTGCGACAAGTTTGAATAGTGTGACCCGCACAGCCACAGCTGGTGCAATGTTGGCAAGGAGTTTCGGGGAGATGATGGTATTGACAACGATTGCATTTTGGGTATGGGCCGGTGTATGGCTTTTTAAATGGTGCAGCTGAGGGAGCAATTTGGGTAATTGGTGCGGCAGTGATAGGAGGGTTTGTTTGTGTGACGGCAAAATTTCTGCTGTTTCGTTTCCTCTTACCAGCAAACTTTGAAGAGGAGACGGAATGATTTGGAGTTTGGGCCTCAATGGGGGCTTTCTTTTTCTCATCCTTGAATTTGCCGTTTCGGATGCGATTCTCAGTAAGTTCGGTAGCTAGTTCCATTGCGGCTTCAAGTGTTGCAGGCGAAGTGCTTAGAACCGAGTCTTGAATTTACGAGGGGAGACCTCGAATGTAGTGTTCAACCAAGCGGTACACGGGGGTGAACAGATTAGGGATCATTTGGTTCAGTTCGAGAAATCTCTTGTGTAGGAAGTGTGATCTCCTTCCTTTTGTTTCAACGAGTGGAATTCATCTTCCAACTTTTTGATTTCGCTTCTTGGACAGAAACGTCTTGTCATGAGTTCCCGTAACTCTTCCCATGATAAGGCCATGGCATCTTCGACTCCTCGCTTACCCTTTTCTGTGTTCCACCAGGTAAGGGCTACTCCAAACAGTCTCCCTGATGCATAACATACCTTGCGATTCTCGGGACAATCGCAATTGAGGAAGGTGTTCTCCATTTCTTCAAACCAGTGGAGGAGGGCAGTAACACCTTCGGTCCCTTCATACTTTGGGGATCGCAAGATTTGAAGTGTTTGTAGGAGCACTTTTTGGAGTGAGGGTTGGCGACGCTCTGGTCTTCTTGATTGGGAGGGTTGATAGGATTTGCGGTGAGAGCTTGTTGAACTTGAATCACGATGTCAGGAAGTACCGTGGCCATTTGTTTAGCAATTTGAGTGGCCAAGCGTTCATTGGTTCTTCCTGACTTTCTACCTCCACATAGTTGCCTAGCCGAAATCTACAGGAACATACATAGGAAGATTGTGAGTTTAAGAAGTTTTTAGGTGTCATGTGTCGTTAAAAGAATAAAAAAAATAACATAACTATCAATAATGCAACTACATCCATAGGATGTCTTGGGTTTGCTCATGTTTGGGCCTCCAATGTCCCCCATACCATCGCCTGTATAGTCATGTGGGCCCCCATGACTATTGGCTTAGTAGGATTCACATTGGTGTTGGCGGTTTAACACTCGCATCACCCGAATGAAAACCATGAAATATGATTGCGAGATGTATGGTAGGAGGGTGTCCAGGTGTAGACACAATGACAACTCAAAGTGGGGTTAGCTCACACGACGTTTGGTATAGCATGCTTTGGCCTAATAGGTCCTTCGTACTCTCATCGTTAGTCCCCAGGTAGGCAAACTGGTCCTTTATTTTGGATTTACATGAATGCCAAGCCTAGACAGGACGTTCCGACTACCGGTACTCGTACCCTTCCAGTTACTACATACCCGTCATGAGAACTCACTTTGATGTGATTTGAAAAATACAAAAATCGTTGCAAAAATCATGGGAATTGTGAGGTGTGTGCTCTCATGGATATGATATGTTATGAGGATATGATTCATAATGAGCATTGTATAATAATATGTACTTATGAACATGCTTGCATAACATTGAATGTAACAATAAACATAAAGCATATAAACATCATGAATTTTGTATGTAACGCATAAACAATTTAAAATTTTAATCAACTATAGTAAGGCTCTAAGGGTCTAATAACCTATCTATATCCTATAGTCATGGCTCTGATACCAATCTGTCACACCCCGACCTGCAGCGGAATAATAGTCGGGGCATAATTGGGTTATCACCAAAGCTCATGATGTTTACTAAAATGTTTCATATTTATTAAATCCAAATTACAACTTAAATATCCAAACAAAATTCATACAATTACAATAAAAGGAAACTACATAATTATTCTAAAGCGTAAACTTTTTATTCTTATAGGCCTTCCTATGTGTTTCTTGTCTCAACTGGATCACCTGTATCACGTGTAAAACGGGGGAGATTTTGGGTCAACAAAAGTTGGCGAGTGAACCTTGATAAAACATTGTTATTAATTTCTTGTTGTATTTAATATTGAAAATTTGTGCAATAATCACATGTGAGCAAACATATATATATAACAAAACACAAACCACATTGGATGAGTAAATGACATGAATGATGATGTATGTGAGATCAAGGCTCAATCAAACGGAGCCGATCGAGTGACATGAATAATGATGTATGTGAGATCAAGGCTCAATCAAACGGAGCCGATCGAATGAGGCACCTGATACTCAACCCGTATCCCACGGGGAGCTGATGGGCCTATTGAAATGCATGTACTGAAAATGATAACTTCAATCTAAACATAATTCACACAACAATTGATACATATTGGATACACATTTGATCACGGATATGATGGATGCACAAGTGTTTAAATATAATAAAGAATTAAACGACATATGATACACCCCAAAATGTGATTAAAACGGGGAATTTGTAGAGATTCACTCATCTTGGGTGCGTTCTTTGGTGACGTTGGATGCGCACGAGTTTTGGGATTTGATCGACGAGGAAAACTAACCTAAAATAATAACGAAATGGTTCGGTAAATAAATGGATTTTATTTGAGATTAATACTTTTAATTCATAATCTTAATAGGATTTTTAGATTTATTTTTGCGAGTTTAAGGACATTCTCTAACTTTAAAAATATTATTTTTAAGTATTTTTAAATAATTTTCTGATTAAATAAATAAAAAATAAATAAAATAAAATGTTGACTTTTTGACTCTGACTGTTGACCGTTGACCGGTCGGATTGTGTTAATTATATGCGCTGAGTGAGGTTCGAACTCGGGACCTCTCGTATACGTGCACGCAGCTCTACCAACTGAGCTACGTGTCTAACCCGAAATATTCTCTGTTTTAATTATATATATACACTAATTAACTGTTATTTTTTTGGTTTATTTCAAAACGGATTTAATATGGCCGAACCGACTTCAGTGACCCGGAGTCGAACTCGGGACGTTCGGTTCGAGTGCGCACAGCCTAACCAGTTGGGCTGTGTGTTATATCTGTTTAACTTATGATTTATATTATTCTTATAAACATTCTGTGACTTAATCTGATTAAGTTTTAAAAATGTTGGTTTTAATTCTGAAATTCGGTAACGTGTGCGATTCGAACCCGAGACGTGTGCATTGTTTGTGCACACAGTCCACCGCTGGACTGTGTGTCTAACCCGTTCGAATATCCGTTTTTAATTATACTTATACACATGTTTTAACTTCATCTTCTTCGTTTATCGAATTACTGAACAGTGAATTGACTGTTTGTTTAATTGACCAACTACGCTTATGATTGATTGAATTGAAGTAAAAGAAAGGAATTTAGGAATAAGATGTACCAATCACAGAGTGTCTTCTTCAGATTTTCCGGCGAAATTCGTCGGCTCCGATTTGTGACTTCTCGACTGAATATGATGATTAACAGTTTAGAACCTTTGTTTGAACAATTAAAGTATGAACTAAGAGATAGCAGAGAAGTTTAGACAGATATACCGGTTGAGGAATGAATACGGTTTTCTGATGATCGATTCCGGCGAGGTTCCGGCGAAATTGGCAATCTCCGGCGACGAGCTTCTGTGAAATTTCAACTACGAAAAGTGTGTGGTTCTGAGCAAAAGGATTCCCGGAAGGTTGAGTTGGTATTTATAGGAAGAGAACTGCGTGAATTGGGTCCGATTTTGGGTCTTCATTCACGGTCAAAGTTTCTCTGGCGGTTATGTCCGCAATTGACTGTTAGATGTCGGTTATAACCGATGTCGAAGTCGGTTATAGTGTTTTAGTCAAAAGGAAAATGGCTAAACTCGCAGATTGCCGGATTTTCCGGTGATTGCGAGTTCTGCCGCGCTGAGGTCCGGATTTTGATTTCGAGTTTTAATTTAAGTATTATTTGTTTCAGTAATTTCACAAAGGAGTCATGTGGCGGAGCGGTGTGTTGTGTGATTGAGTTTGTGGGCGACTCGGGTTCGAAACCCGGCATCCCCATTTAATTTTTTCTCACAATTTACGATTATTTATCAAATATGGTTTTTAAATTCTAATATAGTTATTAATTATGTATCGTTTAAAATTAATTTGAGCAATAAATGTGCAACGAAAAATTATAACTGGATATTCGATTAATGAACAAAGCGGGTTTTGGAAACCCGTTTTTCGACGGATGTTACAGAAATTCCTGCTGATAAGCTTGAAGAATGCCAAGCAATCCAAAACCCAGTCCCAGTCATCAACAACAGAGCCTGGACATTGTTTACAGATGGCGCATCAAACAGTGATGGGGCTGGAGCAGGTCTTCGATTAATGAGTCCAGAGGGAGCAGAGTTCACATATGCAATTCTGTTGGATTTTAAAAGCACAAACAACGAGGTCGAATATGAAGCTTTCCTAGCAGGCTTACGCCTCGCTATCAAAATGGGTGCAACAAATTTAGAAGCCCATGTTGATTCATTATTAGTTGCTGAGCAAGTAGTTGGAACATACGACGCAAAGGGAGATATCATGGCTCTATACTTGGCGCAAGCCAAAGCTCTTATAGCACAGTTCCAACAATTTAAAATCACACAAGTCAAGCGAAGCGAAAACAAACATGCTGAAGCTCTACGTAAACTTGCTGCAACTAGCTTCAAGCATTTAGCAAAAGAGGTTCGCATCGAGGTTTTAAAGTAATCCATCAGTCCCTCTCAGGCAAGTGACAATGGTTGAAGTAGGAGATCCATCATGGATGTCTCCAATAATGATGTATCTGTTGCATGGTTCTTTACCAGAAGATAGAGCGCAAGCACGGAAGTTACGATGCAAAGCCCTCAATTATGAAATGATTGACGGTATCCTGTACCGACGCTCTTACATGGGTCCTTCGCTCCGCTGTGTTGACAAACATGACGCGCAATACCTGATTAGGGAGATTCATGAGGGACTATGTGGCATACATTCTGGGCCGCACATGATCGTAGCCAAAGTAAAAAGCACAGGGTATTATTGGCCCGGAATGTACGTTGACGCGGTAAAGATCTTGCGCAAGTGCATGTCCTGCCAAAGGCATGCCCCTAAAACATTGCGCCCAAAGAATCCTTTGGTACCCGTCACAACAGCTTGGCCATTTCAACAATGGGCCATTGATTTAGTGGGACCATTTCCAGATGCGCCCGGCGCAGTAAAGTTTATCATCGTTGCGGTCGATTACTTCACTAAATGGGTTGAAGCCAAACCTTTAGCTTCTACTACAGCGATGGTAATTCGCAAATTCATCTGGGAATATATTATTTTCCGTTTTGGTCTGCCCATGCGCATTATTACAGACAGCGGTCCAAATTTAACGGCTCAAGAGCTGCAAACATGGATGACCGAAATGGGAATCCATCATGTTTTCGCTTCTGTTGCGCACCCGCAAGCAAATGGTCAAGTTGAAAGCATAAACAAACAATTGGTTGACGGTATCAAGGCCCGCCTTGGCACGGCACGACGGGGGTGGGTTGACGAATTGCCTAGCATCTTGTGGGCACACCGACTATACCCAAGACTAGCACTGGAGAAACCCTTTTAGCCTTGTATACGGCACGGAAGCTGTGATTCCTGCCGAAATTGGGTTACCATCTCCAAGAATGCTAGCTTTGGAAAAACAAGATAACGAAGAACAACGGCGCATCGACCTAGACTTATTGGAAGAGCGCCGAGAAAATGCAGCGATTCGCGAAGCTAAATACAAGTCCCAGCTTGAAAAGTATTACAACAAAAGGGTGCGCATCTGTTCCCTTTTGCCTGGTGACTTTGTTCTTCGCGATATGAAGCTCGAATGCCGAAAAACCGGGGAAGTTAGCCCCGCGATGGGAAGGTCCCTACGTGATACATGAAGTATTGGGAAAAGGCGCGTACACTCTGAAGCGTATGGACGGATCCAGCGTTCCTCGAACCTAGAACGCCCAGCAACTGCGCCGATGTTATATGTAATCTCAGTCCTCTAAGCAACTTCTGCGCGTTGCGTAACGAGACTGCTTACTTTATTTTGATATGTAATCTTAGTGGCAGCAATACCCTTGCGCTTTGTCAGTATGAATAAAATACTTTGCCACTATTTACAATCTTATATATGTTCATTTACAAATGCATGCAATTCCTTTGGATAAACAAAAACACAAACTCATGAGCCACATAATTTAATACTTACGCTCACACATGAGAAGAAATTGTTCATTTGTCTATCCTGCACAAGTAATTGGTTCCATGCAAACATTGTAAAACTGAAATATATTATATTCACAATACTTGCGCAGTAGCGGAACGTTACAAGTTATTGTACAGTAAAAATTACAAATTTCCTATTCTATGGACTTGGTTCCTGCCTGCTTCTCTGCTGAAGAAAAGATCTCCTTTAGCTTATCAACAAAATCGTCTTGATGCAGCGCGGCGTCCACAAGGTCCATAATCGGAATTTGCAAATGATCATATTTTTCCTTGGCAGCAGAATAAATGGCGGCAATATTTAGCCCATGCGTGGCAGCACGACTGGTATCCCATTCAGTCTTCAGCGCATGGGCCACGTGCAAAGTACATTCTCTGTAGCCTTCGGCATGACCGTCGCTGCGCGCCACCATCATCAATTCTGCCACTCTCTCATCCAACTCCGTAGAGTTAAGGATGGCATTTGCGATCTGTACGCAAATACAATCAGTATATGTTGCGACAATCAAGCCAGACGTGTAAAGAAAAGTGAATATTACCTCCACAATCCCGTACTCCCGCAACCAGGTAAGCTGGTTTATGAGGATTCGGTCAAGTTTTCTGTAGTAGCGCGAGCGACCTCCGTGTCGTTAAGTTTTTGTTCGCCTTCAGTCAAACGGCGGATCAACTCGGCTTTCTCTGTTCGGTGCAGGTTGACATCTTTTTTCAAACTGTCAACCTCAGCTTGCAACCGCTCCTGGTCAAAAAGCATAGCAGTTAGATCATCAATTTCTTTATTCTTAAGAAGGAGAGTCATTTTGGTTGATACCTCATTTTGCTCGCTTCTTTCTCTGTGTGAGCGCGCTTCTTCTGCTGCCGAACTGCATCAGCTTTCTCTTTTTTGAGTTTCTCAATCTCGTTGCGTAGAGAAATTTTTTCTTTATTATCACGCTCGCAAGCCTCCACAAAGCGCTTGCGCTCATCCGCATATTGCACAGCAGAAGCCTCACACTTGCGCTTCCAAGATAGCGCAGCCCATTCTTCAGTCTTCTTCTCTTTCTCAAATTGGGCCTATTCCACCTCAAAATCAACAAGCATCTTCAGCATCTTCTCCTTCTCAAGCTTAGCCCTCGCTTTCTCAAGCTCAACCTCATCCCACTCCTTGTTCGTACTGCGCCATTCGCGCACAATTCTATTTATGGTGGACGAGGCAAGGGCAGACTTTTGCAAATATGACTCGTAAGTAGCTTCATGGTCTTTTCCTCCTGGCGCTTCACCTCCGCCAGTGGGAAGATGCCCTTATACCACTCCCTACAGGAGTGCCAATTGGTAAAAACATCGCCCTGCTTAACCTTCCACACGGGCTGATGAATCGCAGAGGCCCGCCTCTCAGAATAAGAGCGATAATAATAATCCCCAGGCGTCTCCTCTGGGCGAATGGGCGATTCCCCCTCCGAATCCTCAACAAACACAAAGCCTTCGCCTTGTGTTGAAGGTTCGGCTCCCTTAGATATCAACCTTGACGGTTCCCCAACATCTGTAGCCGTATCTTTAACCTGCTCGCCAGCAGGATTCTCAGTATCAAAATTTTTGGGCTCTTTTTCTGGAGCCACCTTCTCAATATGTTCCGGGATGATGGGGTCGGCTTCAGGAACAGGAGTTTCTTGCCCCGCATCTCCCTCAACATTCTCAGGCCTGCGCGGCGATGACATAACAGATGAGGTGGCCGGCGCAGCCTTCACCATTTTCCTTGCAAAGCATTTCAACAAATACCAAGTATCAGATTCTGCGCAACTTTTATGACAGAAATGCGCAACAAACTAAACGTACCAGGTGAGAACTTCTTTGCAAAGGCATCCAGATTGCCCTTCTTACCAATGCGCGGGCACACAGCTTTGGTTAGCGCAAGAGTTTTAGTCTCCACCTCCTTCCTCTTCTTAGAAGTACGCTTCAACGCCTCTTCCGGGCTAGAAGGTATTTCCAAAGGATCATATGGGTTCGCAGCAGGAAGAGATGAGGTGTCAATGGGTTCTAGCTTCGGTTTCTTCAAACCTACAGGCGCAAGACCCTCTAGTGAGTCCGACACCACCACATAATTGCACCAAGAGTCAGATACGGGAAGTGTACTTTTCTTGCCCTCAGCTTTCGCAGCAGCTGAGGGTTTGGTTTTTTGCTCTGGGTTGGAATGGGGAGGCGCAACAGCAGTTGGTTTCTTCTTCTTTTTCTTCGAATCAGGGCCTATGCCCAAGTTCAGTAAATCACCTACATAAGCAATCATATTGAGTAAAGGTTGCGCCATTAAGTTATGTTGCAATATCAACTTAGGCTTTGTATGGACTTATTTACCAGTTTTCGAACATGGTTGCGCCTCAAGATCCTCCTGCTTGGGCAACTCAAAGTTCCCCAAGATTTGTGAGAATCAAGTGTCCTCACCATCAGCAATAGGCACGGCGGCCATTTTTCCCTTCTCTCTCTTGAAAGAGACCAAGTAGAGAGGCGCAACTACATAACAAGCATTTTTGCATCAGTACATATCTATTGAAACTTATTGCTAAGAAGTTAAAGGGTTACATACCAGTCCCATCTTCTGTGTACACCAGTTTTTCTCAGCATTCCTTCTTCCAGAAAATCCTCATCCCGGCAGCGATGAAGGCCCTCTCCGGTAAAACAATATTGGGCACATCTTTAATATCTTGATACCATACCTCGTCGGCAGGTATGGGAAGGGTCTCCAGCTCGATCTCATCACTACCCCGGAATGTCATCTTCATCGGGATCACCGCCGCCTTGATAAAGAAAAACTTCTGCTTCCAGTCATGGTAGGACTTCGGCGGCACCAACACCAATCGTTTGGCTTGCACACACTGTTGGAACGAATAAAAACCCAACGAGCAGTGCAGTTGGTAGAAAACTCTAAATTTCTCGACCGACGGCAAGATCTGCATCGATCGGCAAACGAACTCAAAATGCCGGATCCTCACCATTCCCATCGGGCTCAACTGAGAAATGTGAATCTTGTAAAAACCAAGAATTTCCGGCAAGAAATGGGTCACCGGCAGCCGGAAGTTCCCTTCGGCAAAATAGTCGTAAAATAATGTAATATAGCCGGCCGGCGCATCAGCCGCCGTGGCATTCACCTCCGGAAAAATGCTTTCCAGGACGGAGCGAAAAGGAAGTTGGTGGCAAGATTATCAAAATCTTTCTTCGACCACTTTAGCGGTGGCAAACTTGACGACGACATCTCAGCAGAGCTTGCACCGGTGGCCATTAATCAATCTTTGAAGAAAACTTAGAAAGCTTTGAGGGTTGCCGGAATTTTTGAACGCAAATTTCTCTCAAGGTTGGGTGAGGAAGCAAATGGATTGTTGATCCCTTTATATACTAACCGCAATTAATGCACGATTTGATTGCAGCGACTTTTACGGCCGTCATGTTTCTCCAAGTAACCGCAGGGGTGAGTGGGGAACAGTAACCGCCCTACGCGCGCGAGTGTCGCTATAAAGCATTAAATATGGTAAGACAGGTACTATTGACAGCCTGTCAATAGTACCACCACGTCTCAAGAACGTGCGTCGTCACCAACTACACCATCCAGATAAGTGACACGTGTCTAAGCATATTTGAAATTCAAATACTTTTTCAAAATTCACTTACGACACGTCATCAAGATGCATAAAGCAACAAAAAGCTAGTCCTTACCTAGCGCATCACATTTATCTTAAGTCCAGTGCTCCACCTGCTTTTTATTCTTACATACGAGCAACACTGGACTGGGGGGACTTGAAGGGGTATGGTCCCAAAAACCTTGCGCCAATCAAGGAAACCATACCCATTAATAACTTCTAAGGAAGCTGCACGCAGATTTCTTTGCCAAAATAAGATTTATTATAAATTTACGCCAAGTATCCAAAGAGAGGAAAGCGTCATTTAACTACCTTGCGCGGGCTCGCGCAAGGTTCAAAGTTAACCTTGAACACTCTCTTTGGATAAATGCTTCATTTAACTACCTTGCGCGGGCTCGCGCAAGGTTTAAAGTTAACCTTGAACATTCTTGTTTGATAATGCTTCATTTAACTACCTTGCGCGGGCTCGCGCAAGGTTCAAAGTTAACCTTGAACATTCTTGCTTGATAATTCTCCATGCGCAAACCTTGCGCAGATATTTATATCAAAGCAAGCATCCACCCAATGTTGCGCCAAGCAGCATGGAAAAGAAGGAAGATCAGTTAACTAACTTGCGCTTCTTGCGCAAGGAAACAATAAATCCTGAAACTTTCCCTTAGCAAAATCCTTAACTTGGTGCAGAAGCAAGGGGAATCTTTTCTGTTGTAACAGAATGTACACGTGGCGAATGATAGATGGATAACAGCTGTGAAACCTTCTAGAAGCCATTAACACCCAATCGTGCAAGCATCTTTTCTGTTATAACCAATTGCCACATGGAAGCATCTGGACGGCTGAGGAAGATCACGGTGATGGCATGCTCACATTCATAAGATGTAGTGATCTCATGTTGACACGTGGTGCCTCCCTAACCGCTGATGAGCTCACGATCCGTGTGCACTAACAGATTGCCAACAAACGTTAACGGAATAACAAAAGATTTCGTTAACGTTAACAATCTCTCTTTTTGGCGCCAAACACCGGCTATAAATAAGTAACTTGGAGTTCAAGGAAAGGTATTCACACTCAACTACTCTCTCACTTACAATACTTGCTTCGGACTAGCTGTACTTATTCTCATGCCGGAGGGTGGTAACAGAGAGAACCCCCCTTCTCCCCTTGGCAAGCTAACGGTGTTCTGTTTTGCAGGATCAGCCGGAGTATTGTTCTATTCATCATCCATCGTGAAACCAAATGGAGGGTTAACCCTTTTATGCAGAGCCCATTCCATAGATCTACCTTGACTCCGGTCTAGTTGATCTAGGGTTTCTTCAGGCTCCTTATCAGACGGAAGTAGCAGAAATCACATCTTCTTGAGTCGACTTTGCAGTTTCTTGATTCTCAATAACCACTGCAGCGCTCGATCTAGCAACTACTTCAACATTTTCAGGTTCCTCCTCATCAACAAGAAAAGTTTCAACTTTCTTTGCCGCTCGCTTCTTTTTCGGCTTATCAGCTTCAGCTTTCAAAAACCATTCACTCCTTGCCTTTGGTTTGAATTCTTTAAACCATTCTTGCTCGACTTTAAGCTCTTTTTCGTCGTCATTACCATCCTTTCTCCATTTGTTTCCAGGTGGCGAGACATCATCTGAATCTTTTATAGCTCCGAATACTGGCTTGGCAATAGGAGCTGAAGCTTGCTTCTGGAACTTAATAAGCTTCTTCACTGTGGTTTCATCGAGATAAACTAAATAAAGAACATCATTCGGATCTCGAGCAATGTTGGCATACTTTTCATCAATCAACATCTGAATAAACCTTGGATAAAGACACAATCTCGAATCCTCCATATTCTTCGACATGTGAGTAAACACTAACTTCGAAACGTTGAACGACTTTTTCAAAATAAGCGCCGTTGCCATGCTAGCCAAATAATCATGTACATCATCCAAACCGGCTTTGCGATGGCTAAATGTATGAATCAACGCATGAATCAGAAGCTTGTAGGGGTTAGACACTTCCCCTTTCTTCAGCGTCGGCTTATTTACACTTCCTTTGTAGCCCATGCGGAAAAAGCATCCACGAACCATCTTTTCGTCTAGATGAATCGGATCGTCTTCTTTGTCTTTGAGCTCCAAAATCCTTCGGATATCACCTTCGGTTACTGTGATCGGCTTTAGCTCATCACCAATTTGTACTGTAGAAGAAATTGTCTTCTCGTTAGCGCTCAAGCTTGCGTTCATCCAGAAATGAACAATATGAGAACGATATGATACTGTGCGCTCAGTATTTGCACGACGAATGTGACTATCTTCGAGAAACTTCAAAATGCTGTCATATTCTTTCAGCAACGGACAAATAGACTTGTCAAGCATAATGCATGTATTGTGAGTTTTGGAAAACTCAACTGAGATAACACGCGTTGGAATCTGTGCCTGAAAAATAACGTAAAATAATTAGCACGCTTTTCAAGAAAAAAATCAAAAAATTTTTCTAACACTTTAATCAAGTTCGGGTGAACTTGATTAGGTGTTACAACATTCTGTTTTGATCAAGTTCGGCCGAACATGTGATAAACATGTTCATCATTTTCAAATGCAAGTTCGGGGGCCGATCATGTATGAAACACATATTCTTCTTTAAAGGATAAGTTCGGTCGAACTTACGATTTAACCAAATCACATTTCATTAACATAAGTTCGGTCGAACATGATTGGATCAAAAACACTTCAAAAATCAAGTTCGGTCGAACATGTTTCTGGATCATTTAGTTGTGTTTTGGACAAGTCCGGTCGAACTTGACAACAACTTCGGCCGAACTTGTCGTCTTCTCCAAAAGACCAAACAAGTTCAAACATTCTAACAGCCGTTTTTCTTCAATCAAATCAAGATATACGGTCGATTTTAGGTATAGATCAAAGATCTATGTTCAATTTTGTCCAATAACATCTTTAACTATCAGATTTTAACGATTTCAGATCTGTTTGGTTTGTTTACGGTCAATACACAATTTTATACCTCTGCCATTGTGATTGGTGTGAAAATCACCAAAAACAATCTTGATTTGGACAGTATAACGGTATACAAATACCAATTTCGCTTAAGTTCTCTAAAAGCTCAAGTTCGCTCAAGTGTTTCTGATAACAGGTAAATGAGTTCGGCCGAACTTGAATGGTATTTATACCATGTCAAGTTCGGGTGAACTTGCTAAGCCCATCATGAAAGCCCAGAGTAAGTTCGAGTGAACTTATTATAAAACCAATAATCAGCCATCTGCAAGTTCGGTCGAACTTGCTGATTGTTAAACTTTGAATTGTTTAGCAAGTTCGGCCGAACTTATCATAAAAACAAACAATCAGCCATCTGCAAGTTCGGTCGAACTTGCTGATTGTTAAACTTGAATTGTTTAGCAAGTTCGGCCGAACTTGCCAAACCTCAAAATTTCAAACTTTTTTCAAATTTTTCATTCTTAACCCTGAACTTTCCAACTTTTTACCAGTTATGAAAAACCACTTAGTTGACCAAGTCCAAGCTAATGACCTTGGTTAACCGATTTGTCTGCCGAGTCCAAGTTAATGACCCCGGTTTGACCCGTTACGAACAAACTGTTGATATTTTTAAAATCAAAGTTTCAAATTAATGAACTTTTTATCATTTTATCATTTCAGATTAACAGATTAGCTCCCAACCCGTTGTCAAAGAGATTCCCACCAGTGCTTGCACCTTACCAGACTTCAAAGATCCGTTCTCCAACATTGGTTTGCTGAAAACAAATGTGGAAATAAAATCTTTTTGAATTTTTGAAAGTTTATGCTAAAACACACCGAAAATCTTTTTTATTTTAATATATAAAACTGAAATACAATGAAATAAGCAATGTAAACTATGCTCAAACATATTTACAGACATATTTTTGTGAATTCGTGTGTAAGGATCATATCAGTTGATAGAGACATATCACCAGTACCGTTGACCTTTAAATGACTTTAAGTTTTAAACTCGTTTACCTAGATTGTCGATATGTTTGTCCACTTAAGCTTTACCACATTTCTCAACTGTTTCAAGATATGTAAGGTAGAATTTATGAAACTTGACTTATCTGTGGTTCCCACTTCTTGAATATACTCACGTGTCCAGATTCCTTAGATTTCATCTTACAGGTGAATATAATGTAATTGATATTTGTATCTGGGTTGTGCGAGACCTTGAGAGCTCAGGTTAGTACTACCGTACAGACAAAGAGATGAAGGCTCGTCTTTAAGGTGTGTTCCACTTAAGGAATCTTTTCAGCATTGTATATGATTATATATTTTGATACTTCTCAATATTGCATGCAATTTGGGGGTTTTAAAGCTAAAGTATTATAGAAATTCTAGGCTATTGCTTTCGCAAAATCAGAAGAACTCGTATAATACCCCAGATATCAACTATCTATAAAGATCTCGTATCTCAGAATCAGGCAATCTCTCAAACGAAATTTCGGAGTACTAAGTCCATATATTCAAGATGTGTTAATCCACAAGATTAAGCAGTTGTTAAATTTAGTTTATATCTCGAAAACTGTTTACTGAACGTGTTAAGCCTATCGACACATCCACAGTAAGACTCGTTTATCTCTTTTAAACTTTACATTTCTTTAGCATGTTGTGATAGTCCACTGATGTACTATCATTTCCTTTTATGACACTGAATTCTTTTTGTCTTTTTCAATGTTTTTGTACATTTTGAATTTTTATGTTTTTGGATTTTAAAATTTTCAAATGTTTTTGTATTTTCCCTAATATTTCTCCCCATAAAATAAAAAACATCTTTTTAGATTTTAGTTTTTAATAAAATTCTAAACTAGAAATATATTTACAAACCAATGTGGATCACGCAAACTCGTCGTCCGATCCGTATTCAACCTCAGCGTCCGCACCTGTCAGCAAATTTTTCATACCGTTAATTCTCAGCAAGTATTTAAATCGTGACAAAGAAAATGGTTTGGTATAAAAATTAGCCTTTTGTTCGTCGGTGTGGATTTTTTCTATTCGTACCAATTTCTTTTCGTAGCAATCACGAATGAAATGATAACGAATTTCAATGTGTTTTGTGCGTGAGTGATGAACCTGATTTTTAGTTATATCGATGGTTGCCTTGTTATCAACATACAGAAGAGTGTCCAAAAATTGCAGACCATAGTCTCTCACCTGCTGTTGAATCCACATAATCTGTGAACAACAACTGGAGGCCGAGATATACTCAGCTTCACAGGTAGAGAGAGCGACCATAATCTGTTTCTTGCACTGCCAGGTTACCACTCTTGTTCCGAAGAACTGGCATCCCGTTGAAGTTGATTTTGAATTCAACTTATCTACACCAAAATCGGAATCAGCATAGCCTGCGAGGTCGAAATTGTCGTTCTTCGGATATCACAAGCCGGTGCTTGGGCATCCTATCAGATATCTGAAGATACGCTTCACGATCTGCATGTGTAAGATCCTCGGGCTTGACTGATATCTGGCGCATAGGCAGGTTGAATACATAATATCTGGGCACGATGCCGTCAGATACATCAGCGACCCAATCATCGATCTGTATAACTTCTCGTCAACTTTGGCTCCAGTCTCGTCAACACAAATATCGTGATTGAGAGCAAGAGGCGTAGATAGAGGCTTCAAGCTTTCCATTCCAAACTTCTTCAAGATATCGTGAACATGAATGAAAATACCATCCGGAAGCTGATCTACTTGCAAACCAAGAAAGAACTTCATTTCGCCCATCGAGGACATTTCGAATTTCTTTTTCATGATTCCCTCAATCTCTTTGCAGAGACTATCGTTTGTAGATCCAAAGATGATGTCGTCAACGTAGATTTGAACTATAATCAGATGGCCATCAACTTCTCTGGTGAAAAGAGTACTATCCACAGTTCCTCTGATAAAGCCGTTTCCGACGAGATTTTGTGATAACGTCTCGTACCAAGCTCTCGGGGCTTGGTGTAGACCATAAAGAGCTTTATCCAGTAGGTACTCTTTCTTCTTGTTAAGTGGATCGATAAACCCTGATGGTTGTCCAACGTACACCTTCTCGCATAATTTGCCGTACAGAATAGCCGATTTGACATCCAATTGATAGACCTTAAATCCTTTCCATGATGCGAAAGCTAGAAAAATTCGAATAGATTCCAATCGAGCTTCTGGTGCATAGACTTCTGTGTAGTCTATCCCTTCCTGCTGGTGAAATCCCTTGACAACAAGCCTAGCCTTGTTACGAACAATAACCCCTCTATCATCACGTTTACACTTAAAGACCCATTTTGTATCAATTGCTTTCTGATTTTCTGGTAAGTCTTCAAGCTTCCACACACCCAACTTCTCAAACTGCAACAATTATTCTTGCATTGCTTGTACCCAGTTTTCTTTTGCTAAAGCTTTATTAACTGTCTTAGGCTCAATCTGAGAGATGAAACATGAATAGAAACAATAGTTCTGGGTTGTAGCAACGCGTGAGTAGAAACAACTGAGTGCTTTATTAATTTGCCCTCGAGTTCTAACACCAGTTTGAAGTTCTCCGATAATATTTGTTGACGGATGACAGGAATATGATCGCGACAATTCTTCACTTGGAACATCTACTGAGTTATGCTGATTCGTGATGTTGAGATCAACAACCAATTCAATGTTTGGAGAGCTTGATGAAGCTTCATTTCTGTTGTTCAGGACTGCAGATTGATTAAGAAGACTTGTTATCTGCTCCACTTCTTCATCTGAAGAAGATGATTCCCCATCAGCATCAAATGTTGGTGCTTCATCTGAATCAGAATCTTGATTCTGAGGCATACTGGGCTCCGTTGTTGTATTCATTGGTTTAGTAGAGGCATTTGTTGGAAGATTAGTAGGTGTTGATAATGTTTCAGAAACATTTTCAGCCGGAACACCACTATTGTTTGAACTTGCGCCAGAAGAAGATGGATCTAACATGGGTTGATTAACCACAATTGGTCGAACAATTTGGTCTTGATTTGCTGACTGGTGAAGATAGTATAACGCTGCAACTTCTTTGTTAGTTGATTCTTTGGGCAAGTCAAATGACTTCCAAAGGTCTTGATAGTTAAACAGCCATGCGTCACCTTTCCTTTGAATAGGATCCGTGTAATTGAAACAATCCACGTGCTGTGCTTCAATAACCTTTCGCAATGAAGGAACATATATTCTTCTCAGCGGACTCGCATATCCGACAAAGAAACCTTCGAGAGATTTAGCTCCAAATTTGCCATCTTGGTCTATTACAGTATATGGAGCACCGAATGGTTCTAAGAACTTCAAATTTGGCTTCCGTTGGTTTATCATCTCAAAACACGATTTCTTTGTTGGTTTGATAGTGAGAACCCTGTTTAGCGTGTAGCAAGCCGCAGCAACTGCTTCACTCCAGAAGCTGATAGGAAGTTTAGAATTTGCAAGCATGGTTCTCGCAGTTTCAATCAAAGTTCGGTTCTTCCGTTCAGCTACTGCGTTTTGCTGTGGAGTATAGGGAGCACTAAACTCATGCAGAATCCCTTTTGCGTTGCAAAATTCCTTCATTTTGTTATTCTTAAACTCTGTGCCGTTGTCACTTCTAATGCGCCTGACCGGCAGATGGTAAATGTTCTCGAGTTTTTTGAAAAGAATAACCAAATTCTCGAATGTTTCGTCTTTTGATTCTTGAAAGAATACCCACGAATATCTCGAATAATCATCTGTCACGACCAAGCAATATAAGTCTCCTGAGATGCTTCGAACATTTACAGGACCAAATAATCCATGTGGAGACGTTCTAATGGCAACTTGATTGAGTTTAGAATTTTCTTCGGATGAGATTTCTTGATCTACTTTCCCTTCTTGCATTCCAAGCAATGATCAGACATCTGAAAATTTCGAAGATTTACGCCTTCTACAAGATCATTATGAACCAAGAAATTCATTTTTCGCAAATGAATATGCCCCATCTTACGATGCCAAAGAATAGAATCTTTTTCAGTAGCCTTTGATACAAAACATTGTGCTGATTGTGATGAAGTGGTAGCAACACCCATATCAAGAACATATAAATCATTCTCTCAAGGTACTTGCATCAGAATCCGTTCATCTGGAATTTTGAATCCCGGCTTCAAGATAATACACTCTCTGTCGTTGAAATGGACTGTAAATTTCTTGTCACAAATCTGCGATATACTCAGAAGATTGTTCTCAAGCTCTGCAATATAGTTCACGCGATCAAATGAAACTACGCCATTGGAGAGTTTTCCCTCGGCGACTATCCTTCCACCTTGATTTCCTGCAAATCCAACATATCCACCATTGATAGCTTTAATGTCGAATAGCAATGCCTTCATTCCCGTCATATGCCTGGACGCTCCACTATCCAAAATCCACTTTGAAAGTACGGATCTTTGGAGCCCCTGCAAAATTCAGAAATTAGGTGAAAAGCTCTGCCCAAGCCTTCTTGGTCTTGGGTTTTACTGGATAACCATCATCAAAAGCATATTCAAACTCATTAACATCATCAAAATCAAATTCATCATCTGTTTCAACAATGTTAATGTTTGAAAATTTCATTTTTTTCTTATCTTTCACAGATTTGACATTATCGTTCTTGATTTCTGTTTTAATTTCTTTCACATTCTCACTAGTCTTCACCTGCTCAGACTTAGTGATGTCAGACTATGATTATTTTGTGTTGTCAGTCTTTACTAGCCCAGACTTAACAACACCAGATGTTGTTGACCTTTTCTTGGCAATCCAGGTTTGAGATTTGATATTAGCCTTTTTTATGTAAAACTTGTTTTCATTAGACCTAGAAGTTCCATCTTTTTCGAAAATGGAATTTTCAAAAATCTTTTCAGACTTTGGTTTAACTTCTGGTTTTGATTCATTTCATTTCAAAATCTTTACAGGTTTTACAAACACTGGTTGCTTTGATTTAACAACATTTGAATCTTCTTTTCTTTGAAGATAAGCCGGTTATGATTTCGGACATTGTCGTGCCATATGACCAATTTCATTGCACTTGAAACATGTTCGATTATCAAGTGGATGTCCTTTAACCGGTGGTTTTACCCTACTAGAGGTTTTGGCACCACTTGTAACCTTGGCTTTATCTAGAATTTCTTTCTCCTTCTTGAACTCATCATTTGACTGTTTACCAATCAAATTCTCCTCATGAACTGTACTCGTCCCATATACAAACTTCATGTTTTTGTTTTTATATTCATGAAATGGTGACAGTTTCTTTACAGATTCATTAGTTTCTTCTTCTAAACCCAACCCCGCTCTCTGGTTTTCCGGATGATCACCACCGTTTCTTTGCTAATTGTTTCTTTTAGGTTTAGAATAGAATTTTCGTTCATTGGTTATCAATTCCTCTGATGTGACTTCCACGAGTTTAAAAAATTTATCAAGCAATTCTTCTTTCACATTCTGAATCGGGAAGCTATCATCAAAGTATAGTCTATCCGAATCCTTAATTTTGTACATTACAATATTAGGATCGTCACTTAGACCATCTTCTGACGACTTATCGTCATTTTCAGACTGTGAATCGGAATTCTTTGAACTCAAGTTGGCGCTTTTGAAGCTGCTTTCATCAGAATCACTTAAAACATTTTCAACCATTTTGTTAACCACAGCATTGTTATCATCATCAGATTTAGCAAAGACTATATCAATGTTCTCTGGCAACTCGTTTTTCTTTTTAGAAAGTAATTCAATATTGAGCGCCTTGTCCATCCCGTATGCAGAATTAACACAGTATTTTTCGCAAAGAGGTGGAGGAACATTGCTATATTCTTTGCCAGCTTTCTTTTTAGGTTTTTCTTCCGACGAGATTGTTGGAAGAAAGTGATCGATAACATGCGCGTTGGTGGTATAACTTCTTAACAATTGTTGAACTCTTTCAATTTCAATTGTCATGTCTTGAAGTTGTTGTTTGATTTCAGCAATGGTGTTAATATAGATGTTAATTGCTCTTTGTTTATCCATTACTGTACCACTCAACATTCTTATATTATCATGTTGTTCGATGTTATTTCTTCGAGTCTGCCATAATCATTTTTCATTTTGTCATATGCTTCTTTCATTGTGCGATAATCATATTTTAACAAATCGTTATGCACATTGTTTTCAGCAATGATGTTTGATTTTTCGGCACATTCGTCACAAGGTCCAGTACATTTTGTACAAGGTTTTTCATCCTCTACAAGTTGTACTTTGACAACTTCTTTCTCGACAACCTTTACCTCTGGACCTACCTTAGTTAGATTCTTTCACACCCCAACCGATGGCGGAAATATCGGGATTAGACGAAAACTAGATTGCAAGAGGCTTCATAATGCTAATTGTGTCAAGTGTTTAATAATTACCTTTTTACATAGTTTAAATCAAATAATACAAAATTTAGATCCCGACACGTAACAAATATAACTTCATTTCATTGATAACGATTTAATACAAGATATTGAAACGAAATAAATGTTTGAAACAAATACAATACAATAAGTATTTAAAGTTTAAATGCGTTTCTAGGCAATCCTACTAGATTCCATGTGTCATCAAAATTCCTGCAACATGTATTAAAAGCATAGATCAATACAAAAGTATTGCGAGCATACAATTTTGAAATTAATTATAAGTATAAAAGTTTGTTTTGATTGTGACAAGTATATATTCAAGTCGAATCGCACGAATATGTAGACCACTTTCGCATAACAATAGCATATAATCGAATTCCTTAACTAGCATGCATAGTATTCTAAGCATAACGATATCATGAGAATACGAGTCAAAACTAATAAGCATAAACAAACTCAAGCATAACAAGTATCATGTATAGACGAGTTTAAACTAACACATATAACTCACATAAGCGTAACTGATGGCACATTTGGTATTGTGAACACATTTAATTTTGTTTAAAATAAATTTTGTAATTTATACATGTTGCACCCCAAAAAGTGTAAAAAGGGGGTCGAGTATGCTCATAGTTTTGCAAAGTTTCATTTGGTGATTCCGTGAAGAGTTGGAGGTTGGAGCTTCAAAGCTTCCTTTAAAACACTTAGTGTTTTATTTTAGAACTCTTAGAGTTCTCTTCCTTGCTTGGAAGATTTGAGAGAAGTAGAGAGGTTGAGAGAAGAATGGTTGGAACACTTAGTATCCTTTTAGAATTCTTAGAATTCTTGATTTAGAGATATTGAGAGAATTAGAGAGATGGAGAGAAGAATGGTGTGAATAAAATGGTAGAAGGAGGTTGGTATTTATAGGTAGAGAAAGTGGAAAAGGGTGAAATATGGTTGGTTAATAAAGGTGGAAGAGGATTGAAAAGATGATTGGTGGAGAAAGGAGGTGGCAAATGGTGAAATATGATTGGTTAAAAAAGGTGAAAGAGGATTGAAAAGATGATTGGTGGAGAAAGGAGGTGGAAAAAGGTGAAATATGATTGATTAAAGAAGGTGAAAGAGGATTGATGAGGTGGAAAGATGATTGGTATATTTCTTGGTATTTCTTGAGTATATATTATGTAATTGAGTATATATAAAAGTATAAAAGTATAATTCAAGTATTGAGGATGTGCGTATAAGTATTTATACGTATAGTTATGTTGGTTTGCGTATAAATACGTATTTAAATGATCGGTTGTGTGAATAAAAAAAATATGTATAAAATATGAATTTTATTATGATTAACGCCTCGAGTTGTGAGATGGAAATTAAAATACGAATGTAAGGTTCCTAAAATTAGAATACGAATGCGAACATTTTTATAATAGAAATACGAAGATACGAGGCGTTACACGAATAACGATTAATAATATATATCTATATATATATATACATATATATACATATATTTTTATTATGTTTTAACACCTCGAATTATGATACAAATATTTTTTTCTACAATAAGTATGCGAAAAAGCGAGGCGTTACAGTCTCCCCTACTTTAGAAAATTTTGTCCCGAAATTTATTCAAGAGGAAGACTTTAAAAAGAGTTAGTATTTCGAAGCATGTATGGGTATAATCGCGAAATAGGTTGTGAGTGATTAAAGTTTGTATTTAACTATAGCAGTGAGCACCGAATTTCTCATGCCATGTTTTCACGAAACATTAGTAATATGGTATTAACACTTATATATAGGAAGTACCAGCAGCGTATCCACCATGTTTATACCATATTACGTCCGTTTCGCTAATCGATGTCATGTTGCGTTTCGTGTCCTGATTAGTGTCTATTAGCGTATTGCGAGTGATAATGATAGCGTATATAGAATCTCAAGTATATAAGTATAATGGTATTTAAGTATGAAAGTGTATACCATATGAGTATGAGTATATGTGTGTGTATATGCACATTCTTGTACCATACACGTGATATATTTTAGTTAACCAAGATTAACGGATTACTGGCATGTGAATAAACAGGTCAAACCATCGTGTACCGCAATGTAGACTACCCATCATCGTTAAAACGAAGAGGGTGTAAAATAGTTTACTTAACATGACCTCAAGAATACGGGCGGCCGTCACCCCTATAGCGCTACACAAGCGCTATACATGTTAACGTGTGGCTTGATCAAAGTTAATGACGAGTCTACCACATAAACATGTGAATAAAAAAGTCAAACCATCGTGTACGCAATGTTGACTAGTCAATATTTTGTTGAAACATAGTGTAAAATAGTTTACTTAGTATGAAATAGTTTACTTAACATGACCCCAAGTCTCAAGGGCGGTGCGCTACTCCTATAGCACTACGCATAGTGCTATACATGTTAAGGTGTGGTTTTATAACGAGTTTATCACATATAATGTTCCAGTAATCCCAAATCAAGTATGATGTTTAGTATGCACCTATAGAATCGTTGCGTAATAGTTTTAGTATAAATGCGAAGTTTTTCATGCATAAATTTGATTTTAGTATAGTGTGACATTAAAAAAAATGAAGGAATAAGAATTATATAGCATAAAATGTAAGATAGCATAAAAGAGAGGCTTGTTAAAATGTTGGAGTGTTTCGGTTTTAGAAAGTTCGACTATTCCAAAGTGATTCGAAAGTCCTTTCAAATTAGGGAGACATGATTTGGCCTAATAGGTATAATACTCTCGTCACCAAGCGATTAACGGTACTTTATCCTTCCAGTTTGTACATGTCTCTAATTTGATCGAAAAATACGAAACTTGGTGAGATTGAAAATTGAGGAGCGGTACCAGTCATCAAGGTGTGGATGTCAATCCTGGCTTGACAATTTCGTCCCTAAATTGTGGTTTATTGAACGTATTGAAACTCGTCACCAATGGCGGGAATCACCCCTGTATTGATGAGTTATTTCGATTGTGGAACAAGAATATACTCAAAAGTGTTTGTTGTGATTCATGTCTTAGAAAAGACATATTGTAAGTTTTAAAATCAAATGGGAGAGAGAAGCACAGTAGAAAGAATAATAATTTAGATAAAATCAATTGTTCATCAACAATCACTTCATCAATCTTTTTCTCCTCTCTCAATTGTTCTTTCGTGCTTCTATCAAAGTGACCTGCAAAACTGTCACAAGAATTAGAGGATAAAATTCCTTGTCTCTGTATATGGATATATTCCTCTTCTTCCTGCTGTTGATGCAAGTATTGTTCCAGAATAGCTTGATTAAAAGCTGCTGCTTCTGCTGCTACCGCTGCTTCCTCTGAAGAATTATCTTCAACTAACTCCGCCATCAAAGCAACTCTGGTCTTTTTCCCAATATAAGAATTCCAATCAAAACCGTCATCTTCTGTGGATGCAACCATGGCTTTCTCTGTGGTACTACTGTTTGGTTTTTCTTGGATCTCAACTTGAATTTTCTTCGGGAATGGTTTATATTGAAGTGCCCTCTTGTAATATTCATTCCCTCCTCCGAAAGGACATTGATTTCCGGTTGCCTCGGTGTTCTTACACTCTCTTTTAAAATGTCCCTTCTGTCGGCATTTAAAGCATGTGACTTTGGATTTATCAAAATCCAATTTGTTGCTGGAGTTTCCCATGTCACAGCCTGTGAGTGCGACGAACTTTGTCACTCTCCTGATGATCGAAGCTAAGGACCATTTGATGTCCACTAGTTCGAGTTCTTCCTCGTCTACCTGGTCATAATCTTCTGCGGTCATCTCGGGATATCCAATCTTACCGACAACAAGACATTCATAAGACTCTAAGACGGTAGCAAGTAGTGACATATGTTGTTTTGCAACTTCTTCTGAAACAACATTGTTCAAATTCACTGCGATGTTGCATTTGTAAACATTCAGATCAGAACTTTGCTGTTGGTTCTGATTTGCTTGACTTTGAAATGTTGAATTTGAACCAGTGTTCGAGTAAGAACTTTGTGGACTTTGGTCATACTGAGCCTGTGAATGATTCTGGTTATGTGGAGAAGCATTCATGTTTGCACTAAAAGCAGTTCCAATTTTTGGACTTGAAATGTTATCTTGCATTCCGATTTCGTAGTACAAACCGATGTCTTGAACAACATTAGCGTTCTTTGACTTTGCTATCTTCAGAAGCTCCATTTCATGGCCTTCGAGTTTATCGATAAATGTTGACAACTTGAAGAAATCCACTTATCACAATTCTTCAGAACCATCAAATAAGTTGACCATTCACCCTCTGGTAGTGCGTCAGCAAGTTCGTCGATGTATTCTTATTCCGTCTTTTCAAGACCGTGTCTTCGCATTTGCACTTTGAGATGACAGAAACGCTCAATCATTTGCTTAATGGTCTCAGTCTTTAGCATGCTGAAAATATCAAACTCTTTCAGAATGAGAGCCTTCTTGCTTTTTATCATTTCAGCACCGCCTTGGTATTTCTTCTGTAACGACAACCAAAGATCTCTTGCAGTAGTATACTCTGGTAACAGAATCAGAATATCTTCTTTTACTGACTGTTGGATGAGTCTGATCATCTTTTTCTCTGCAATGTATTCGTCTCTCTGAGCTGTCGAGTAGTTGTACTTCTCAAGAACTTGTTAATGTTCATCTACCGGAACAGTATAGCCTCTTTCGATTGATACCCAGCCAGCGAAGTGCATGGCTTGAACCCAGTAGGTAAATTTCTCTTTCCATCATTCGTATTCGTCCATGCTCATTAGCTTAGGCGGTTTGATGGTCGTTCCCATTTCGTTATCAATATTAACTTGATTAATCACGTTGGCATTTGACGAACTAGCTCCGGAATATAAGCTCTTAATTGATCTTCCATTGTGAATCACGAAACGTGTACGCTGAAAATTTTTCAAAAACTTTGAAAACAATTAGTCCTTCTACAAGTTCGGCCGAACTTGTAGTAACTAATGAAGAATTCTTGGATTTTCTAACAAGTTCGGTTGAACTTGTTAGAATTGCTTTGAAAAAATTGTGTGACTTCGGTCAAACTTGACAGTCGTTGAGAAAACACACAGAACTTAGAGCGAACTTATCAACAGAATTTTGATGAAATGCTAGGTAAGTTCGGGCGAACTTACTAAAAATCTCTTAGATATTACACAAGTTCGGTCAAACTTGATGTAAAATCAGTGAAACTTTCGTAACTTCGAGCAAACTTGACTAAATTTCTTCAAAAAACACCTAAGTTCGGGCGAACTTACTAAAAAATCACTTGAAAAGTGATGTTTTAGAGCAAGTTCGGCCGAACATGGCCAACAAGTTCGTTCTTGAGGGTTTTCAAAAACATGGTTTTTTTCAAAATTTTGACATGAATTCGGTTGAATTTGGTCTCCAATCTTTCAAGGGTTTATCTTTGTTGTATTTTACATGATATATTCAAAATTCAAAAGATTTTGACCATGAATTCTTCATTTTGTGATCAAAAGTTAAGAAAAAAAAGAATGGAGTAGAAATAGAAGTGTTCTTGTCTTGATACTATCAAATCAGGCTGTTCTAGCTATGATACCACTTGTAGGACCGATCCTCGATGCTTAGGAACCTAAATTTGATATCTAACATCCATAATAGCGGAAATATTACGTCGTGTTACCAATAGACAAGAATTAATCAGTTAAACGTCAGTTTTATAGATCAAACGTTCTGAATACAGACTGACAGAGCTTCGCCTCTGAAATTCCAAAGTTACAAATGAGACACACAAGCTAGGTATTTATAGTTCAACAAGTTCAGCCCAAGTAGTCACAAGTTCGCCCGAACTTGCCTATGCAAGTTCGGCCGAACATGCATACTTTACATGCATATGGGCGAACTTGGCTACAACTCTTCATAAATACTTCATAACCTAGCCTATTCATCTCTATACAATACAGACTCGATAATAGACTAAGACATAGACATTATGCACCAACACACTCAGATTACACAAATGTTTTAGAGCCATTGTTGCCAACCATTGTGTTTGTTTGAGCAGTGTTGGTCACCGACGAAGGGTATCACCGCCTACCACCATGTTGCATTTTGCCTAAATATATATGTTCATTACTCGACATGATTTCGAATCGTTTGAACGTCTGAAAACCGAATAAGTTCAGTCGAGTTATCACCACTCGCGCAATGTTGATCATGTACAATGCTCGTTGTTTTATTATATCTTGAGGGTTAAGAAGTGTAGGACCGATCCTCGATGCTTAGGAACCTAAATTTGATATCTAACGTCCATATTAGCAGAAATATTACTTCGTGTTACCAATAGACAAGAATTAATCAGTTAATCGTCAGTTTCATTGATTAAACGTTCAGATTACAGACTGACAGAGCTTCGCCTCTACAATGCCAAAGTTTAAAATGAGACACACAAGCTAGGTATTTATAGGTTTACATGTTCGCCCAACATGTGTAAGTTCGCCCGAACTTGCCTATGCAAGTTCGGCCGAACATGCTTAAACATGTCATCACATGAGCGAACTTGGCTACGACTCTTCATAAATACTTCTTAACCTAGCCTATCCAGCTCTATACAATACAGACTCGATATAAGACTAAGACATAGACATTCTGCATCAACAGACTCCCCCTTGGATATCGTCTTCGTCTTTTATCAGTCTTCAAAACTCTGTCTTCATATAAACATTAACGTACCTGACAAAAGAAGTTCTTGTAGGGCTTCTTTCGTCTCTCTTGTTTCGGATCCGGCGTTTGATCAGTTGGCGGTGGTCTTTTAAAGTTAGCCATCTTAAGTGAACTTTGCCTTACCGCTTTTTCCATCTTATCTTTAATCGCCTCACTTCTGGTTTCTTCTTTAAGAAATTCGACTCTTTCCAGATCCCTCCACTTTGTCTGCCACATCTTCCTTGAATTCACATTACGTGCAGCAAACATTGACAACTTTCTGATACTGCATCGCCTGTACCTTTTCTCTTTCTTCAAAAACAATATTGCTGTAGAAAAGGCATTTTACATCTTCTCTCGAGCAGTTTACCAACCAAATAGGATCTAGAATCCTTATCGTCCTCCATAATCCTCTCATACCTTGATAACCCATCACTTCAACTCATTCCTTAGCAATATCTAAGTGGTCTTCAAACTTTAATACAATCACTGCTTCACAAGTAGCTGGATCAATCTGCCACCACTTGAATAAAGGATAAAAGTTCTGTTCAATCGGCATAAGCGGCATATTCCTCATGGCTCTAGGACGTTTCATAATCAACGTTATGTCCTTTTCTCCTGTAACCTTGTTAACTTTTATTCTTCGTCTCGGAATAAATGGCTTCCGGTGATTCCAACCTTTTTTAGCTTCGTACTTTATCATTTTCCATAACAATTGATCAACCGTCTTCATCTGATAAGTAACATTCACTGTTTGCACTAGCTCTTCCATATCCCAATACGTCAAAGTCTTTAAATCAGCATGATATTTGAAGTATTGTACTCCAAACTCTCTTTTGATTGCATATACGTTGAGCTCCTTAAACCATCCCCAACTCAAAATATCTCCCAAAGAAACATTTTTATCTCTGGTGAAGAATGCTAGTGGACGTTGAAACTTACGTTCACGAGGCATCTCCTTGAACCAGGTCTTTCTCGCTTCAGCTATTTCCTCTTTGGTCATTGGCCCAGGAATTTTTCCTTCACGTAGCTCTTCAGCAATTCTATCTTTTAACATATCTTCATTCAGCAGTTTATACATTTCTTCGAATGTAGGAAAGCTTTCTGAATCCTGACCAACATACTTATCTTTCTTTCCTGTTTCATCATCTGAGGACCAGTCTTCAACAATCACACGGTTGTATTCATCAGCTTCAAATATTTTTTCGTACTGATACTCTTTTGGCTCAAATGTATCAACATTCATTATCTCCTCAAAATCAAACTCCAAGTTTTCAACTTCAGCTTCAACTAGCTTCGCCAGATCTTCTTTCGAATAATTATGTACAAACTCACCTTCTTCAACATTGTGTTCCAACATCAGTATCAAAGGTTTCGTAGGTACTGCAGTCATAGGCTTCACAAAACGATCAACATCTAATAATTCAATATCATCTGAAGGCCCTTTTTGCCCTGACTCCCCCTGGCTTTTATCTTCCATTCGATTAGATTCATCGTCCATCAGATAAGAGAAATCAAATTCATCAGAGACTTTAGCTTCATTGATCTTTAAGCCAGTACCACCCTGATTAAAATCATCACCACCCTGATCAAAATCGTCATTATCATCCCCTACATTCCAATCTTCATATCCTTCCTCTTCTTCATCCTCATTCTTATCCTCTTTCTCGGCTTCATCATCGTCTTTTTCTTCAGTAACGACAATAGGATCAGAAGGCTTGACAGATTCGTCAACCTTTTGGATATCAGACTCAGAAGCTTTTGAAACATCTTCTGTAGATTTCTCGGGGACATCAGAAGACTTCTCTGTAGTAGATTTAGGGGCTTCTCCCTCTACATGCTTCCCTTTACCACCCTCAGCCAATTCTTTTTCAGCACGCTCCTTGGCTTCTTGACGATCCAGGCGATCGTATTCGGTGATGAAATCAATATTCAGATTATTGGATAACACCTTTTGTAATCTGATGAATCTTCGATCATTCAGAGCTTGAGTTTTCTTCAATTCTGCAATCTCTGTTTGTAATTTTTCATTGGCGTCCTGCAGACTTTCTATCAACGCCTTGTAATATTCTCTTTCATTTTCAAGCACTTTCACTCTATCATCAAGAATTTCTTTTTCGACTTCACTTTTATTCACCTTCTTTACGAGCTCAGCCTTTTCTAACTCAATCTGCACAACTTTATCTTCCAAAACCTTCACACGCTTTTCTAACATTTCAGCATTCGTTTCAGGGAAAAATTCATCCAAATCTTCAAGACTTATAGGACCGTGTGGCATATCACCAAACATACTTCCCCTCGTTGTCTTTGGTGTTGAGTCTTTTGGTGTTGCAGTTTTCGGTGTAGACTTCTTTGGCGTAGAGCTTTCAGGAATAGAAGTCTTTTGAGCACTCGGCGATTCAGCGATCGGAACTTCAATGAATTCAGACATAGGAGGTTTTTGTGTAACTCCTTGCCATTCTGCTTCAGCATGAATTATAACAAGAGGTTCTTGTGTAGGAGGTTCTTGTGTTGCTCCTTTCTCCTGAGCACCAGAAGGTTCTTGTGTGGCTTCTATGCTTTTCACTTTGCTTTTGTATCTTTTGCTCACAGCTTTCTGAGCTTTCTTGGCCTTTCGTTTCCCTTTCGTGTGAGGTGACCCTGTAGTTTTCTTAGATATTTCAATTGCAGGCGACTTTGTTCTTTTAGTCTTTTTCTTTGGCCTCTCCTCATCGGATTCTGTTTCTGCATTCGGATCAAAATCTGCATCAAGTCTCCTTTCTTTTTCTGCCCTTATTTCAGCCTTTATCTTTTCAGGCTCTTTATCAGATTCTTAATTTTCAGACGTAGCAGAAATTACTTCTTATTGAGTCGGCTTCATTGTTTCTTGACTCTCATTAACAACTGCAGTGCTAGATCCAGCCACTGCCTCAACATTCTCAGTTTCCTCCTGATCGACAAGCAAAGTTTCAGCTTTCTTTGATGCTCGCTTCTTCTTTGGTTTATCAGCTTCATCTTTCAAAAACCATTCACTCCTTGCCTTTGGTTTAAATTCTATAAACCACTCTCGTTCAGCTTTAAGCTCATTCTCATCGTCGCTACCTTCTTTTCTCCATTTGTTTCCAGGTGGCGATACATAATCTGAATCTTTAATTGCTCCGAATACTGGTTTGGCGATAGGAGCTGAAGCTTGTTTCTGAAACTTGATAAGCTTCTTCACTGTGGTTTCGTCAAGATGAACCAAATAAAGAACGTCATTCGGATCTCGAGCAATGTTGGGATACTTCTCATCGATCAGCATCTGAATAAATCTTGGATATAAACACAGTCTTGAATCCTCCATATTCTTTGACATGTGAACGAACACCATTTTAGAAACATTAAACGGCTTTTTCAAAATAAGCGCCGTTGCCATGCTAGCCAAATAATCTTGAACATCATCTAACTTGGCTTTGCGATGGCTGAACGTGTGAATTAGAGCATGCATCAAAAGTATATAGGGGTTTGGCACTTCCCCTTTCTTCAGTGTTGGTTTATTCACACTCCCTTTATATCCCATGCGGAAGAAACATCCACGAACCATCTTCTCATCTAGATGAATCGGATCATCTTCTTTATCTTTAAGCTCTAAAATTCTTCGAATATCGCCTTCAGTAATTGTAATCGGCTTTATCACATCACCAACATGTACTGTAGAAGAGATTGTCTTCTCATCAGCACTTAGATTCGCGTTCATCCAGAAGTGAATAATATGAGATCGATAAGATACAATGCGCTCAGTAATTGCACGGCGAATATGACAATCTCCAAGAAACTTCAAAATTCTGTCATATTCCTTCAGCGACGGACAAATAGACTTGTCAAGCGTGATACATGTGTTATGAGTTTTGCAAAACTCAACTGAGATAACACGCGTTGGAACCTGTGCATGAAAAACAACATAAAACAATTAGCACGCTTTTCGAGGAAAAATCACAAAAAATTTTCTAACACTTTAATCAAGTTCGGGCGAACTTGATTAGTGTTAAAGACAATGATTTAAACAAGTTTGCCCGAACATGTAACACACATGTTCAAATTTTTCCTTAGTGCAAGTTCGGGCGAACTTACAGTTTAATTATACAATTTTTCCTAAGTTCGGCCGAACATGTATGAGACACATGTTTCATGTTAAAGAACAAGTTCGGTCGAACTTACAATACAAACAAATCATTTTTTGTTAACATAAGTTCGGTCGAACATGTTTAGAACAAAAATATTTCAACACTCAAGTTCGGTCGAACATGTTTATGATTCATTCAGGTGTGTTCTGGACAAGTCCGGTCGAACTTGACAACAAGTTCGGACGAACTTGTCGTCTTCTTCAATCAGACCAACCAAGTTTAAGCATGCAAACATGTATTTCAGTTCAATCAAAAACAGTTTCTCGGTCGTTTTTAAGTGTCGATCCAAGATCTATGTTCAATTTTGTCCAATAACACCTAAAACTATCAGATTTTAAATTTTTTATTTGGTTTTGTTTGTTAACAGTTCTATTCATATATTATTGTCAAATTAATACCTCTGCCATAGTAATTGGTGTGCTAATCACCAAATACTAACTTCAATCGGACAGTATAACGGCTTAAAAGTGACAATTTCTCACAAATTCTCTCAAAAAGTTCAAGTTCGCTCAAATGTTCTGGTAACAAGATAAATGAGTTCGGCCGAACTTGAATGGTATTTATACCATGTCAAGTTCGGGCGAACTTGTTAAGCCCGTCCTGAGGCCCAGAGAAGTTCGGGCGAACTTATCATAAAAACAAACAATCAGCCATCTGCAAGTTCGGTCGAACTTGCTGGTTGTTAAACTTGAATTTTTTAGCAAGTTCGGCCGAACTTGCCAAACCTCAAAATTTCAAACTTTTTTCAAATTTTTCATTTTTAACCCTGAACTTTCCAACTTTTTACCAGTTATGAAAAACCACTCAGTTGACCAAGTCCAAGCTAATGACCTTGGTTAACCGATTTGTCTGTCGAGTCCAAGTTAATGACCCCGGTTTGACCCGTTACGAACAAACTGTTGATATTTTCAAAATCGAAGTTTCAAATTAATGAACTTTTAATCATTTTAACTTTTCAGATTTTAAAAGATAAGCTCCCAGTCCATTGTCAAAGAGATTCCCACCAGCTCTAGCATCTTACCAGACTTCGAAGATCCGTTCTCCAACATTGGTTTGCTGAAAACAATGTAGAAACAAAATCTTTTTGTATTTTTGTAAGTTTATACTAAAACACACTGAAAATCTTTTTGATTTTAATCTGTAAAGCTGAAATATAATGAAATAAGCAATGTAAACTATGTACAAACATATTTACAGACATATTTTCGTGAATTCGTGTCTAAGGATCATATCAGTTGATTGAGACATATCACCAGTACCGTTGACCATTATATGACTTTAAGTTTTAAACTCGTTTACCTAGAGTGTCGATATGTTTGTCCACTTAAACTTACCACATTTCTCAACTGTTTCAAGATATATTAAGATAGAATTCATGAAACTTGACTTATCTATGGTTCCCACTTCTTGAATATACTCCCGTATTCAGATTCCCTAGATTTCATCTTACAGGTGAATATAGAGTAATTGATATCTGTATCTGGGTTGTGTGAGACCTTGAGAGCTCAGGTTAGTACTACCGTACAGAAAAAGAGATGAAGGCTCGTCTTTAAGGTGTGTTCCACTTAAGGAATCTTTTCAGCATTGCATATAATTATATCTTTCTATACTTTTCAATATTGCATGCAATTTGGGGGTTTAAAGCAAAAGTATTATAGAAGTTCTAGGCCATTGCTTCCACAAAATCAGAAGAACTTGTATAATACCCTAGATATCAACTATCTATAAAGACCTCGTATCTCAGAATCAGGCAATCATTCAAATGAAATTTCGGAGTACTAAGTCCATATATCCAAGATGTGTTAATCCACAAGATTAAGCAGTTGTAAAATTTAGTTTATATCTCGAAAACAGTTTACTGAACGTGTTAAGCCTATCGACACATCCGCAGTAAGACTCGTTTATTACTTTTTAAAACTTTACATTCTTTAGCATACTGTGATAGTCCAACGATGTACTATCATTTCCTTTTATGACACTAAATTCTTTTTGTCTTTTCCAATGTTTTTGAACATTTTGAATTTTTTTATGTTTTTGGATTTTAATTTTTTCGAATGTTTTTGTATTTTCTTTAACATTTCTCCCCCTAAAATCGAAAACATCTTTTCGGATTTTTGTTTTTAATAAAATTCTAAACTAGAAAGATATTTACAAACCAATGTGGATCACGCGAACTCGTTGTCCGATCCGTATTCAACCTCAGCGTCCGCACCTGTCAGCAAGTTTTTCATACTGTTAATTCTCAACAAGTATTTAAACCGTGATAATGAAAATGGTTTAGTATAAAAATCAGCCTTTTGTTCGTCGGTGTGAATTTTTTCTATTCGTAACAATTTCTTTTCGTAGCAATCACGAATTAAATGATAACGAATTTCAATGTGTTTTGTGCGTGAGTGATGAACCGGATTTTTAGTTATATCGATGGCATACAACGGAGCGTCTAGAAATTGCAGACCATAGTCTCTCATCTGTTGTTGAATCCACAGAATCTGTGAACAACAGCTGGAGGCCGAGATATACTCAGCTTCACAGGTAGAGAGAGCGACCGTAGTCTGTTTCTTACTCTGCCAGGTTACCATTCTTGTTCCGAAGAACTGGCATCCTGCTGTAGTTGATTTAGAGTTCGACTTATCTACACCAAAATCGGAATCATCATAGCCTGTGATGTCGAAATTGTCGTTCTTCGGGTACCACAAGCCGGTGCTTGGGCATCCTTTTAGATGTCTGAAGATACGCTTCACGATCTGCATGTGTAAGATCCTCGGGCTTGACTGATATCTAGTGCATAGGCAGGTTGGATACATAATATCTGGGTGCGATGCCGTCAGATACATCAGTGATCCAATCATCGATTTGTATAACGTCTCGTCAACTTTGGCTCCAATCTCGTCAACACAAATGTCGTGGTTGAGAGCAAGAGGTGTAGATAGAGGCTTCAAGCTTTCCATTCCAAACTTCTTCAAGATGTCGTGAACATACTTAGTCTGGTGAATGAACATACCATCCGGAAGCTGATCTACTTGCAAACCAAGAAAGAACTTCATTTCACCTATCGAGGACATTTCGAATTTCTTATTCATGATTCCCTCAAACTCTTTGCAGAGGCTATCATTTGTAGATCCAAAGATGATGTCGTCAACGTAGAATTGAACTATAGACCATCAACTTCTCTGGTGAAAAGAGTACTATCCACAGTTCCTCTGATAAAGCCGTTTCTGACGAGATGTTGCGACAACGTCTCGTACCAAGCTCTCGGGGCTTGGTGTAGACCGTAAAGTGCTTTATCCAGTAGGTATGCTTTCTTCTTGTTAAGTGGATCGACAAACCCCGATGGTTGTCCAACGTACACCTTCTCGCGTAATTTGCCGTACAGAATAGCCGATTTGACATCCAATTGATAGACCTTAAATCCTTTCCATGATGCGAAAGCTAGAAAAATTCGAATAGATTCCAATCGAGCTTCTGGTGCATAGACTTCTGTGTAGTCTATCCCTTCCTGCTGGTGAAATCCCTTGACAACAAGCCTAGCCTTGTTACGAACAATAACCCCTCTATCATCACGTTTACACTTAAAGACCCATTTTGTATCAATTGCTTTCTGATTTTCTGGTAAGTCTTCAAGCTTCCACACACCCAACTTCTCAAACTGCAACAATTCTTCTTGCATTGCTTGTACCCAGTTTTCATTTGCTAAAGCTTTATTAACTGTCTTAGGCTCAATCTGAGAGATGAAACATGAATAGAAACAATAGTTCTGGGTTGTAGCAACGCGTGAGTAGAAACAACTGAGTGCTTTATTAATTTGCCCTCGAGTTCTAACACCAGTTTGAAGTTCTCCGATAATATTTGTTGACGGATGATAGGAATATGATCGCGGAAATTCTTCACTTGGAACATCTACTGAGTTTTGCTGATTAGTGATGTTGAGATCAACAACCAATTCAATGTTTGGAGAGCTTGATGAAGCTTCAATTCTGGTGTTCGGGACTGCAGATTGATTAAGAAGCCTTGTTATCTGCTCCACTTCTTCATCTGAAGAAGATGATTCCCCATCAGCATCAAATGTTGGTGCTTCATCTGAATCAGAATCTTGATTCTGAGGTATACTGGGCTCCGTTGTTGTATTCATTGGTTCGGTAGAGGCATTCATTGGAAGAGTAGTGGGTGATGATAATGTTTCAGAAACATTTTCAGCCGGAACACCACTATTGTTTGAACTTGCGCCAGAAGAAGATGAATCCAACGTGGGTTGATTAACCACAATTGGTCGAACAATATGCTCTTGATTCGCTGACTGGTGAAGATAGTATAACGCTGCAACTTCTTCGTCAGTTGGTTCTTTGGGCAAGTCAAATGACTTCCAAAGGTCTTGATAGTTAAACAGCCACGCACCACCTTTCCTTTGAATAGGATCCGTGTAATTGAAACAATCCACGTGCTGTGCTTCAATAACTTTTCGCAATGAAGGAACATATAGTCTTCTTAATGAACTCGCTTATCCGACAAAGAAACCTTCGAGAGATTTAGCTCCGAATTTTCCAACTTGGTCTATTACGGTACAAGGTGCACCGAATGGTTCTAAGAATTTCAAGTTTGGCTTCCATCGGTTTATCATCTCAAAACATGTTTTCTTTGTTGGTTTGACAGTGAGAACCCTGTTTAGCGTGTAGCAAGCCACAACAACTGCTTCACTCCAGAAACTGATTGGAAGTTTAGAATCTGCAAGCATGGTTCTCGCAGTTTCAATCAAAGTTCGATTCTTCCGTTCAGCAACTCCGTTTTGCTGTGGAGTATAGGGAGCACTAAACTCGTGCTGAATCCCTTTTGTGTTGTCGAATTCCTTCATTTTGTTATTCTTAAACTCTGTGCCGTTGTCACTTCTAATGCGTCTGACCGACAGATGATAAATGTTCTCGAGTTTCTTGAATAGAATAACCAAGTTCTCGAATGTTTCGTCTTTTGATTCTTGAAAGAATACCCACGAATATCTCGAATAATCATCTGTCACGACCAAGCAATATAAGTCTCCTAAGATGCTTTGAACATTTACAGGACCAAATAAGTCCATGTATAGACGTTCTAATGGCAACTTGATTGAGTTTAGAATTTTCTTCGGATGTGATTTCTTGATCCGCTTTCCCTTCTTGCATTCCAAGCAATGATCAGACTTTTGAAAACTTCAAAGATTTACGCCTTCTACAAGATCATTATGAACCAAGAAATCTATTTTTCGCAAATGAATATGCCCCATCTTTCGATGCCAAAGAATAGAATCTTTTTTTAGTAGCCTTTGATACAAAACATTGTGCTGATGAAGTGGTAGCAACACCCATATCAAGAACATATAAATCATTCTCTCGTGGTGCTCGCATCAGAATCCACTCATCTGGAATTTTGAATCCCGGCTTCAAGATAATACACTCTCTAACATTGAAATGAACTATGAATTTCTTGTCACAAATATGCGATATACTCAGAAGATTGTTCTCCAGCTTTGCAATATGGTTCACGTGATCAAAAGAAACTACGCCATTGCAGAGTTTTCCCTCGGCGACTATCCTTCCACATTGATTTCCTACAAATCCGACATATCCACCATTGATAGCTTTAATGTCGAATAGCAATGCCTTCATTCCTGTCATGTGCCTGGAAGCTCCACTATCCAAAATCCACTTTGAAAGTACGGATCTTTGGAGCCCCTGCAAAATTCAGAAATTAGGTGAAAAGCTCTACCCAAGCCTTCTTGGTCTTGGGTTTTACTGGATAACCATCAACAAAAGCATATTCAAACTCATCAACATCATCAAAATCAAATTCATCATCTGTTTCAACAATGTTAATGTTTGAAAATCTCACTTTTTTCTTATCTTTTACAGATTTGTCATTATCGTTCTTAATTTCTGTTTTAACTTGTTTCACGTTCTCACTAGTCTTTACCTGCTCAGACTTAGTGATTTCAGACTTAGATTCTTTTGTGTTGTCAGTCTTTACTAGCTCAGTTTTAACAACACCAGATGTTGTTGACCTTTTCTTGGCAATCCAGGTTTGATATTTGATATTAGCCTTTTTGATGTAAAACTTGTTTTCATTAGACCTAGAAGTTCCACCTTTTTCGAAAATGGAATTTTCAAAAATCTTTTCAGACTTTGGTTTAACTTCTAGTTTTGATTCATTTCGTTTCAAAATCTTTTCAGGTTTTGCAAACACTGGTTGCTTTGGTTTTACAACATTAGAATCTTTTCTTCGAGGATAAGCCGGTTTTGATTTTGGACAATGTCGTGCCATATGACCAATTTCATTGCACTTGAAACATGTCCGATTATCAAGTGGATGTCCTTTAACCGGTGGTTTTACCCTACTAGAGGTTTTGGCACCACTTGTAACCTTGGCTTTATCTCGAAGTTCTTTCTCCTTCTTGAACTCATCATTTGATTGCTTACCAATCAAATTCTCCACATGAACTGTATTCGTCCCATATACAAACTTCATGTTTTTGTTTTTATATTCATGAAATGGTGACGGTTTCTTTACAGATTCATCAGTTTCTTCTTCTAAACCTAACCCCGCTCTCCGGTTTTTCGGATGATCACCACCGATTCTTCGGTAATTGTTTCTTTTAGGTTTGGAATAGAATTTTCGTTCATTGATTACCAATTCCTCTGATGTGACTTCCACAGTTTAAAGAATTTATCAAGCAATTCTTTTTTCACATTCTGAATTGGGAAGCTATCATCAAAGTATAGTCTATCCGAATCCTTAATTTTGTACATTACAATATTAGAATCTTCACTTAGACCATCTTCTGACGACTTATCGTCATTTTCAGATTGTGAATCAGAATTCTTTGAACTCGAGTTGGCACTTTTGAAGCTGCCATCATTAGAATCACTTAAAACATTTTCAACAACTTTGTTAACCACAACATTGTTATCATCATCAGATTTAGCATAGACTATATCAATGTTCTCTGGCAACTCGTTTTTCTTTTCATAAAGTAATTCAACATTGAGTGCCTTGTCCATCCCGTCTGCAGATTTAACACAGTATTTTTCGCAAAGGGGTGGAGGAACATTGCTATATTCTTTGCCCGTTTTCGTTTTAGGTTTTTCTTCTGATGAGACTATTGGAAGAATGTGATCGATAACATACGCGTTAGTGGTATAACTTCTTAACAATTGTCGAACTCTTTTAGTTTCGATTGTCATATCTTGAAGTTGTTGTTTGATTTCAGCAATGGTGTTGATATAAATGTTAATTGCTCTTTGTTTATCCATTACTGTACCACTCAACATTCTTATATTATCATGTTGTTCGGTGTTATTCCTGTCGAGTCTGCCATAATCATTTTTCATTTTGTCATACGCTTCTTTCATTGTGCGATTATCATATTTTAACAAATCGTTATGCACATTGTTTTCAGCGATGATCTTTGATTTTTCGGCACATTCTACAATTTGTACTTTAACAACTTCTTTCTCGACAATCTTTACCTCTGGACCTACCTTGGTTAGATTTGCCATTAGCTTTATCTGCCATGTCCTTGAGGTCTTCGACTTTCATTTCTTGAGTGATATCAACAATCACTTCATCAATCTTTTTCTCCTCAACCACTGGTTCTTTCGTGCTTCCATCAAAGTGACCTGCAAAACTGTCACAAGAATTAGAAGATAAAATTCCTTGTCTCTACATATGGATATATTCCTCTTCTTCCTGCTGTTGATGCAAGTATTGTTCCAGAATAGCTTATTCGAAAGCTGCTGCTTCTGTTGCTACCGCTGCTTCAGCTGCTGCCGCTGCCTCCTCTGCAGAATTATCTTCAACTATCTCTGCCATCAAAGCAACTCCGGTCTTTTTTCCAATATAAGAGTTCCAGTCAAAACCGTCATCTTCTGTAGATGCAACCATGGCTTTCTCCGTGGTACTACTATTTGGCTTTTCTTGGATCTCAATCTAAGTTTTCTTCGGGAAAGGTTTATATTGAAGCGCCTTCTTGTAATATTCATTCCCTCCTCCGAAAGGACTTTAATTTCCGGTTGCCTCGGTGTTCTTACACTCTCTTTTAAAATGTCCCTTCTGTCGACATCTAAAACACGTGACTTTGGATTTGTCAAAACCCAATTTGTTGCTGGAGTTTCCTATGTCACGGCCCGTGAGTGCAACGAACTTTGTCACTCTCCTAATGATCGAAGCTAAGAACCATTTGATGTCCATTACTTCGAGCTTTTCCTCGTCAACCTGGTCATAATCTTCTGAGGTCATTTCGGGGTTTCCGATCTTACCGGCAACAAGACATTCATAAGATTCTAAGACGGTAGCGAGTAGTGACATATGTTGTTTGCAACTTCTTCTGAAACAATATTGTTCAAATTCACTGCAATGTTGCACTTGTAAACATTCGGATCAGAACTTTGCTGTTGATTCTGATTTGCTTGACTTTGGAATGTTGAATTTGAACCAGTGCTCGAGTAAGAACTTTGTGGGCTTTGGTCATACTGAGGCTGTGAATGATTCTGATTCTGTGGAGAAGCATTCATGCTTGCACTAAAAGCAGTTCCAATTTTTGGACTCGAAATATTATCTTGCATTCTGGTTTTATAGTACAAACCAATGTCTTGAACTACATTACTGTTCTTTGACTTCGCTATCTTCAGAAGCTCCATTTTGTGACCTTCGAATTTATCAATAAACGTTGACAACTTGAAGAAATCCCACTTATCACTATTTTTCAGAACCATCAAATACGTAGTCCATTCACCCTCTGGTAGTGCGTCAGCAAGTTTGTCGATGTATTCTTGTTCCATCTTCTCAAGACCGTGTCTTCGCATTTGCACTTTGAGATGACAGAAACGCTCAATCATTTGCTTAATGGTCTCATTCTTTAGCATGCTGAATATATCGAAGTCTTTCAGAATGAGAGCCTTCTTGCTTTTGATCATTTCGGCACTGCCTTGGTATTTCTTTTGTAAGGACAACCAAAGCTCTCTTGCTGTAGTATACTCCTGGTAGCAAGATCAGAATATCTTCTTTGACAGACTGTTGGATGAGACTGATCATCTTTTTCTATGCAATGTATTCGTCTCTCTGAGCTGTCGAGAAGTTGTACTTATCAAGAACTTGTTGATGCTCATCTACCGGAATAGTGTAGCCTCTTTCAATTGACACCCAGCCAGCGAAGTGCATGGCTTGAACCCAGTAGGTAAATTTCTCTTTCCATGCTTCGTATTCGTCCATGCTCATCAGCTTGGGCGGTTTGACGGTCGTTCCCATTTCGTTATCAAGATTGACTTGATTAATCACATTGGCATTTGACGAACTAGCTCCGGACATATAAGCTCTTAGTTGATCTTCCATTGTGAATCACGAAACGTGTACGCTGAAAAACTTTCAAAACTTTGAAAACAATTAGTTCTACTACAAGTTCGGTCGAACTTGTAGTGACAAATGAAGAATTCTTGAATTTTCTAACAAGTTCGGTCGAACTTGTTAGGTTTACTTTGAAAATTTTCGTTTATCTTCGGTCGACTTATAACCCAATTAAACAGATCTTCGAGCGAACTTGTTCAAAAGAACTTTGATGAAATACAAGCAAGTTCGGGCGAACTTACTTAAAAGCTTCTTGATTTTACACAAGTTCGGTCGAACTTGATGTAAAATTAATGAAAATTTAGTATCTTCAGGCGACTTGACTCAAATTTCCTCAAAAATCACCTAAGTTCGGGCGAACTTACTAAAAATCACTTGAAAAATGATGTTTTAGTGCAAGTTCGGCCGAACATGGCCAACAAGTTCGTTCCAGAAAGTTTTTCAAAAACATGCTTTTTTCAAAATTTCGACATGAATTCGGTTGAATTTGGTCTCCAATCTTTCAAGGGTTTATCTTTGTTGTATTTTACATGATATATTCAAAATTCAAAAGATTTTGACCATGAATTCTTCATTTTGTGATCAAAAGTTAAAGAAAAAGAAGAATGGAGTAGAAATAGAAGTGTTCTTGTCTTGATACTATCAAATCAGGCTATTCTAGCTCTGATACCACTTGTAGGACCGATTATCGATGCTTAGAAACCTAAATTTGATATCTAACGTCCATAATAGCGGAAATATTACGTCGTGTTACCAATAGACAAGAATTAATCAGTTAATCGTCAGTTTCATTGATTAAACGTTCAGATTACAAACTGACAGAGCTTCGCCTCTACAATGACAAAGTTTTAAATGAGACACACAAGCTGGGTATTTATAGGTTTACAAGTTCGCCCAACATGTGTAAGTTCGCCCGAACTTGCCTATGCAAGTTTGGCCGAACATGCTTAAACATGTCATCACATGAGCGAACTTGGCTACGACTCTTCATAAGTACTTCTTAACCTAGCCTATCCAGCTCTATACAATACATGCTCGATATAAGACTAAGACATAGGCATTCTGCACCAACAAGAAGCGGTTCACCACAAAACCCAAATCTCATTGTTCTATTGAAGGGTGGAAATGAAGTTGCTTTAAGAATAGAGATTACTTGCCTTGAAACGATAGGTATAGCTTCAATTTATTCGTTATACTTTAGATATTATTCAAAGAGTAAATACACAGATGGTCCTTGTGGTTTACTAAAATTTTGGGTTTGTTCCTAAGCTTTTCAAAAGTACACGGACTGTCCCGGTGGTGTGCACTTTGTAACGTATTTAGTCATCAACTTTGCCAAACATACGTACATGGATGGTCCCTGTGGCTTGTATTTTGTAGCACAATCCCCAATTTGGACATGTTGAAACCTTTAGATTTGCTGGCTGGAGACTAAATGCACTACAAAGTCTAAACCATAAGGACGATTTGTGTACTTTTGAAGGACCAAATATAAAATTTTGGCAAACCATAGGGACCATTCGTGTACTTTAGTATTGTCAAAAACACCAAAACAAACAATATACCTAATGTGAGATAAATCAAGCCATATTCTGTCTTTGAATAATAATTTCCATTGAATCAAAGTATTAGTTTTAGGATTTAAACTTTATTATATAAACACACTTCAGTTTTTCCTAACAAAATAATTAAAGCTAAAAGATGGTGGTTACATAACTCAGTTTTATTGCAGTAGCTTTTAGCCTACTAATTATTACAAACATTAGTTTTTCCTAATTCATTTTGCTTTTTATTTATATAAAAAAGAGCTTAGGGTGTTTGGAGTCATGTTTCAACTGATTATTGCAACATAACATTTAAGACTAGACATGATAATTAGGTTTGATAAAATGATTAAAGCTAAAAATGGTTACATATCTCACTATTATTATAGCAACCTTTTGCCTAGTATATTTATTACAAACACCATTTTAGCTCTAAAAAGTCATAATCATATCGTAAAACTAATGTAGCACACCAAAGCAGCAGTAATAACTTAAATGATGATTGATGAAGTGTTGATGTACATTTTCAAGAGTCATATAATTAGCTTTAACCAAACACATAATACCAGTTTTGTTGTAGCTACTCCTAAATTTTAATGTTTTCTACTTTTTACTATAAACAAAATTAAAACTTCAAAACTAAAACTGCATTCATCAAACAGTTAAAATCTAGTTAATGCAACATTAGTTCTAATATTTGTGATTATAGCACATCTAAACCCCACATATACAAAGCCAGATAATATTGAAAAACCAAGGCAAGAATGAACCACATCATAAATCCCTATACAAGACCCAAAACCACTATCAGGGTTTCTTCCTGAATTGGTGTATAGGCATTATGCCTAGTGGAGATGGATATGATTGGGTGGTTTCGTTAGTGGCACAATGATACTCCAATGATCCGTCAGTGATCTAAATTTACCGTAAAAAAAGAGTTTCACATTATTAAGTCTTGTTCTAAACTCAAAAATCTCAAGTATAGCATCCATACCTTTTGTTATAACAGAAGATAAATTAAAAGAAACAAATACGTTCAATGGAATAGGGATGAGATTGATACCGGTACCTGTCACATCTGATATCAGAATTTAGCTAAAACCAAAACCGAATAACATACCGTATATATTGGGTCGGTCTCGGTATTGTATGGCACTACTAAAAGCCCTAAATCGATACCTTAGCGCATAGTACAAATAACGAAATTGAACCAAATTAAAAAAACGAATACCGTACCATATATGTTCCGTCGGTGCCAGTAATGGTGCAGTACCGCTATCCGGTACCGAATTTCTCATCTCTACAATATATAACTATATTTAAGTGAAGAACGCAATAAACATTTGTACAGTGGCTAAGAAAAAAAATCGACGGTTATTAAACCACCTTATATATCACGTTTAAAGCAATAAGTGTAAGTGTTTACGTGGTTCTCACAATTCTTTAATTGAAATTAGTTATGTATTTAAGACCATTTCTCTAATGGGGCTTGGTTTACACTTTACAACCTTGTAAAACATACCTCATTTACACAAGTTATAGTTACAAAAACATAAATTCATGGTGTACAAAGTAGTGAAGTACCACATTTCATGCTTATGGTTCAACTTCATTGCCTAAAACAAACGAGATGCAGCCCAAAATCAAGCCACAATGATGAGAAAAGGGTAGTATGAGTCTCTCCTAATAAATAATCTGGATTTATAAAAACAGTCCTAGAAATTCAACAAGCCCAAAATAATCTAAGTGCGGTTACCAATTTGAACATACAAATGGAATCATTTTCCTTTCATCCAAACTGCAGAATGTTTTTGAGTTGTACGATATTTTGGGTTATTGGGCCCTAATTTATCCTTGCATCAGTTTCTATATTAATCATGCCAATCGTGATCAAGAGGGTCCGTTTTGTTGGCAGATCGGGATCAATCTAGAGGGTCAATAATTTTATTTGCATTAAAAACATTAACTTTAATTTAAATATGTTTAATAATCATGTAATTCGAACATGACTTGTTTAACCCATTTATTTAAATGGGTCAAATGGGTTAACTGGTTGGCAATTAGTAATGAAGTTGTAAATGAGGTTGGTATAGCGTCATAAATGGGTTGGCGGAGAACACGACCAGATAATTAAATAGGTAAGATTGAATTTCTTTTTATGTTGGTTACACCCATATTACCTCTCCACTGGGCATTACTATTTTTACTGCATGGATGCCCTACTAGTCTTTGGTCTCCCACTCACCAGATGCACGCTTTAATGTTTACTAATCAACCATAGGTTCGTAACTAGTTTGCAATTATGATGTTGTTCCGGTTGATATGTTGGGTAAAAAGGTAGAATTTCTTGTATGTTGCCTGTAACCTAGGCCGATGAACTTGGTGTTAGTAACTGTTTGAATTCTTGCGACTTTTTCAAAAGTGACATGAAACCTAATGACTAGTTTTACCACCTACAACCATTTTATAGATGCACTCTTCCATGTTCCAACATTTTGAAATCCGTTTTGTGATTTCACATAAGTAGATAAAGTATATCTATGTTTAACTTTATATAAAATGATTTTGCTTAGTAAAGGTTAGTTGTGTAAGGAGTTTCTAACTGTTGTCATATGTGAGCCTCTATATCCACATTGCTCTTCATTGAACTAATTTTATTGAGCACATTACCTTCTTTCATTTTCTTTCAATTTAGAGAATATGTGTTTCGTAGATGTACAAGGATGGTTTGGTAATGATTTTGGAGAGCTAAAATAATATTAGAAGGATGGTTAGCTATAGGTCATTTTCGGGCTTAGCAATCTCTATGCACTGACCTCAGATATTCCTTGTTTGATGGTAGTAGTAGGTAACTTCTTTATGTTTGTGCTATATCCCTCCCGAGACACTTTGCTCGTTGTAAACCATGCCACACAAACCTTAATTAGAGTTAATATTGGCCGTTTGAGATTATTGAGGCCACTTTTAGAAATCCAACTCATATCAAATTTGTTGTATCATCACAGGAGCGACTAGAGTTTATGATGATTTACGTGAAGGAACTTTAAAAACTATTCATTTTATTTATGAATACGTGACGATGAGGCGGAGGACAATAGCTAGAGCTGTAGATGACCATACTCTTCTTAAGAAGAGTGATGACAAATCACTATTTCTTTTCTACACCATGGCTTATCCGATTTCTTTCTTTGATGAGTGGTCCAACGGACCACTATGCATGACCCCCTCCTTAGAGCTTCTATGAGACTTTGTTGAATCCTGACTTGATGAATTTTTGACACCCTGGAGTTGAACGATAACTAGGCACAATTCTACATAAACAAATGGTTGATTTTCACAAATAATCGCTAACTCGAACAAAAGAATTCTCAAAACGATCTTTGTTTTTAAGGTGTCCAACGATCGGAAGTGGTTTGAGTATGTGTTGCACCTCTTTGATTAAATGATTTCACATCTTCACATTTAGCAGGTTTTCCGTATATGAACATATGTACCATTGACGAGCAAGGAGAGGAAGATAGGGGTTTTTCAGAACCATGTTAGAACGTATGGTATGACATGAACTGAGGGACTTGGAGTGAGACTCTACATGTTGTATTGGAATCAGTCTAGAATCTGCACCATTACGAAAATATTTATGTCGCAACAAGATTTCCTAAGAGCTTATAATGAGCATGACAAAACCTTGATTTGGAACTGCATGTACTTCTCCAATGTGGGTCTCCAAAGTCGAAATCGGTATACGCTTATTGAGTATAGGAAAAGATAATAAAAGAGTTTCCTTCACGCTTAGTAACTTGGGTAACAAAACCACTTTGGCCTACAGGATGTATGTATGGAAATGCATCTCTGCCTTCCGTTATGAAAGATTTAGGTTCTTACTACATAATATAAGAATTTATTGTCGCTTCCAAGGAGAGACGGGTATTGCTCATGATATGAAGATTGCAACGAGGCTTATTAAGGACCCTCTTGATAATATGCATTTCATTATTTCATTTGTTTATCCTATTCATTATGGGCGACGGTTGCGGCTTCGTTATTTTAGCTGTACTCCTAATGATCTGCATCCAGATTTTCCGAGTCATGTTATGTCTGACTGAATCAGCCATCTGATACATACTGACCTACATCACCCCTTTACAAAGAATTATCCGGATGGATATGCATAGGGTCATCATGGTTGTGTCCACGAGGAGGAGGACGTCGATGCACCTAGCACGACGAGCTGATGTCCTTTTTGGTGCAACTTTTTGGGATTATTATCAAAATGCGCTGCTTGGAACTTTAGGCAACTCCCGATACTCAAGAGTAGTCGTTCATTCTAACGATGTTTACCTCGCAGTGGTAGAAAAATACATGGGTAGGTGGGTCGTCCTCAAATATTGGAAATGGTTAAATTGTTTGAGATAGAACCAAACTTACAAGGTGAATACAATTTTGTATCAAGGGTGCCGCAACATTATATCCCCCAGGACTTTTTGTGTTACATGGAACCTCGTTTAATGGTTTTAGAAGGATGCATGAATCTCACGATGAAAGCAACTTATCCACGCGATTAGTCACACAATCGATGTTATGTGCTACTAAGGTACCGCCCTCAAATAGGGGTGTGGGTATTAAAAAAAAAAGAAATGTGATGGTCAGTGGAGGTTACTATGACCCCACGTTTAGCGCAAAATTGAGGATCAGGCCAGTTTAGTTTCACCGACACAAGATTTTGTGCACCTATGGACAGTGGCGAAGCTTGAGATTTCCGTCCCGGGAGGCGGAAGTCACCAGACCTAAAAATTTCTATAAAACTGGGGGTCGAAAACGTATATATCCAAAGGTTTCTATACGAAAACTACATACTCTCCACTAGTGAGCGAAAAGTTCGGCCGCCCTACTTAAGCTTCACCCATGCTCGTGGATAAGGACCATGTTTTTTTTATTCTCTAAAAAACTTGTATAAGTTCTGCACCCATTACGAATACATTTGTGTCACAATAGGATTTCATAAGAGCTTATAATGAGCATGACAAAATCTTGATTTGGAACTACATGTACTTCTCCAACGTGGGTCTCCAAAGTCTAAATTAGCATACACTTATTGCGATATAGGAAAAGAGATAAGAGAGTTTTCTGAACACTTAATAACTTGGGTAACAAAACCCCTTTGACTTACAAGATGTATGAAAATGCATCTTCGCCTTCCGTTATGAAAGATTCAGGTTCTTACTATATGATATAAAAAAATTATTGTCGCTTCCATGGAGAAATGGGTAATGTTCATGATATGAATATTGAAAAGACGCTTATTAAGGACCACTCTTGATAATCCGCATTTCATTATTTCATTTGTTTATCCAATTCATAACAAGCGACGACTATGACTTAACTATTTCAGCGGGACTCCTAATGATATGTGTCCAAATATTCTAATTCATGATATCTCTTTCTAAATCAGCCATCTGACCCATAATGACCTAAATCATCCCCTATGAAGGACTATCTCAATGGATATGTGTAGGTCCTGATACAGATCGTTGGACTACGAGATTTCTTGTTTCGAATGCCTAACCAGTGCGGAATCCATGTTACGACACAAACCCGGCGAGAGAATGTATAAACACAATAACGATTCAATGTTTAAGACTCGTGTATTCGATCGAGCATAATTTCGTTACCATATTTAATAATATCAAGCTCACACAATTCTCTCTAATTTCTCTCTCTAGGTCATTCAACCTAACCTTACAAATGACAAATACCTAAATATATGCTAACACATGCATTCACTAAACGAAGGTCACTTATGTGTGACGAAGGTGGATTGAATCCACGAAGGTGATGATGCCATGCGAAGGTATGCCATGATATACGAAGGTCATTTGTTTCCATGCGAAAGACTTCATTACTGCATGCGAAGGTGATTTGAAGTTAACGATGGTGCACCATGCATATGTTCATGCGAAGGTTGCATGCTTTATACTAGATACATGCATATGTCTTGCGTGAACAATGAAGGTTACTTGTTCCTTGTCATTGTGTCGAACTCCGAGTCGTACGACGAAGGAACGTCGTCGACGTCGGACTTGAGTCGAACTTCACTAGGGACGTCCACACAAAGTGCATCAATAAACACCCCCTTGGATGATGTTCGTGATGGTTTGCTCTTTACACTGTTGGATCTTCAAAAGGCGTCACTTGTTACGTGCAAGAGGTGTATCAACAAACTCCCCTTGAATGTAGCTTGTGAATCGTAGATCTTCAAGGTTTTAGATCCTTGAAGTGTTGATGAGAGGTAAGCTGCAAATTGATCCTGTTGATTCATTGATTGCAATCATGTCGTGTCGTCACTCTAATAGCTTGTCATCTGACACGTTCTCTTTGGCTTTAGCTTGTTTGAATGCCATATTTGCATACACAGCAAACCTAAACACATAATGAGAACACCCGCTAGGTTTTAACAAATCTTAGAGATTTTTTAATCGAAAACCTCAAGGATTGAGTTTAAACAATATGAACAAATGGCACACATTAGACCAACTCTCATACAATTACCAACCGACAACACTTTGAAAGTTTTAAAAATGTTCAATTTTAGCCTTTTGTCTTTCAAAATTTGTCAACTTCAACTGTTATGAGGATGCGATTGTTTTCCAGCTTTCAATCAGGGTTTTAGGTGGATAGATTCGAGTTCAATGTTCATTAAAAATAAGATAGAATATCAATAGTAAATAAATTATAATTAAAAGACCTTTTTGATCAAGTTCCCAAAAAGTGGCCATTTCAGCTATTATTTGGTTGTTGATGCACAAAAACTGATTATATCCCGTCCACAACCTTAGAACGTTTTAAGGTTATATGACACTAAGGTTGGACGGGGCACCCTTAGGTATCCCCATTCAGGTATTCTTCTTACCATGGGAACACTGCCGCCAACGAGGTGGGTTGTGGTTCTAGGTATCAATCACCTAAGAAAGGTTGGTCAAACGTGACCGTTGGAAGAGCAGTAATAAAAAATAATTTTTACCCCCTTTAAATACATAGCTCACATCTTTTCACACAGTAACTCTACAACCATTTTCCCTCTTTATTTTTCACACACTAGCTCTACAACCGTTTTTCACATACTAAACTTGTATACTATGTTTTTTTTATACTACAAGATGGATGATGATGGAAAATTATGAATTCCACCCGACGATTACGATGATTTATTCTTCACCAATTATGAATAAACACCAGAATTAACAATCGAAACCAACGATTCACTATTACTAACGATCAATTGAAGTTTGATACAAACAATTACAAGAAACGAAAGAGAAAACGAGTAACCCTAATTCTGAACTCACCTAACGATTAACCCTACTAAGTGATGCTCTATAGCACATCACAAACTAAAGTAACTTCCCGTAAATGATCAAATACCCCTTGAACTTTCCTTAGAAGTATTTACACTTGTTTGACTTATTGTTTAACCTTGATTTGAACTTATAATCATCACACCACCAATCGTAGCCTCCAATTACTCATGGATGTTGTCGCCTAAGTCGTAGACGAAGACATGGCAACAAGTGAGCCTACAAGGCAGTCAACAAAGGAGTAGTGGTCTGCAGAAGTATGTGTACACTTTGTGTTGTTACATACCTTGCAACATAGTTTTAGTTACTACACCTTTTCCTGTTAGATTAAATTACCCATTACCCAACCCCTCCTGTTTTTAACCTTTAATTTATCTCATACAATCAAATCAGTACAAGAAATAATTAAGACTTTTAGCGACGAAAAAATTAAGACTTTTGGCTACTACATTTAGTCGCTAGACTATATGTCCAAACAATTTCGTCACCATTGCTCCGTCGTATCAGGTCACGTTTTTCGTCGCTATACATAGGCCTGTGGCAACTAAATTTGGTTGCAATAGGTGTGTTGCGAAAAATATTTCATTTATTAAATTTAATCTTTAATATTTTTAATGTAGACTTTTAGAGACCAATTTCGTCGCAACAGCTTGTTATTGTTTTTAAAATTGTCACTGGTAGCAACAAAATTTAGTTGCAATAGGTGTGCCATTTTTTTAGGTTTTCCAAATAAAAAAAAACTGGAAAATCCAAAATAACAAAGCCAGAAAATTTAAAGGATACCCATTGCGATTCTAATATAAAATAACCGTAACAAGTCAAAACATTTAAAATTCGCATCACATCGTTCGAATACATTCAATCCCAAAAAGAAAAACCAAGCTAACTAATCATTTGGATTATATCGCTTAGGCTTGTGCATTTCTTTCTCAGCCTCGACTAGTAGCCTGATCCATGATCTTTACATAACCACACCCTGCATTGGATTGAAACATTCCATGCATCATCCAACTAGATTTTTCCATATTCCTAATTAAAAACAAATGTGTCATCAGATCCGTGTCTTGTTTATTACTATGTAGGATTTGTAATAACAATGAAGCATCTATTATTTCCAAAATTCAAACATAGAGAAAAAGTGGTGGTATAAAGGCACAACTTGACCCGGACCCATTCTGACCCCCTTTTTTTTAAGGTTGCCTATCTTTGTTGGGAATTCCTAATCATACTCATGGCTTCAATGCGTGGAGTCGGTTAGAGATAATGATCAGCTCGAGTTTAGGAGTTGATATATTAACAATATTAATTAATTAGTGGATAACTGTCTAATATCCTATATGTGTTATGTTAGGAAGTGTGTTAGATAATTATTATGTAATTAATTAATAGGAATCCTAGTTGTAGTCTAACGTGTTAGGTTAGCTATATATATCACGTATTGGGTAGGTATTTGTAAGAATCAAGTTTTTGTGTAGTTTTCTTGATCTAATAATATTGTGGGAGTTAGCATAATATTTTACGTTCGTTTGATTATTGACTGGGACTTGAATTGGTATCAGAGCCAAGTTCAATCACCGATATCAAACGCGTACCCGGGTTCTTAATCGGCGACTAAGAAGTCTAACGGGTCGGCGATCAAGAAGGTCGAGGTTGGCGGTACTTGTTCGTCGGAGCAGCGTCGTGGGTACTGTTGCCGGGCAGCGTGTAGGTTGTTCATGCGGCGGCCAATAGCAACTCAGAACAAGTGGTTGTTCGGTTTTGGAAAGACGTCCAGAGGCGAGTTCAAGCCTGTGAGCGAAGGTCAATCAGAAGATCGGCGGCTGACTGGCTGAGTTACGAGTAGGTGACCGGACTTGACTCTCTCTCTTTGGGTTCTTTAGACAAAAAAAAACGGCGGCAAGAGGATCAGAGCTGCTGTGAAAACAATTTCATAAAAGGTTTTCGTTGCGCGATCGAGAGGGATTTATCCACTTTCCTGAGTGGCGATTTAATAACATACGGAAGTTACTTTTGTTTGTTTGCTTGCTTAGAAAGTTTCACAAAGGCAACGATTAAAGAGAAAGAAAACAAAATTACTTCTTGAAGCAATTAAAAGGGGATAACTCAAAAGTCAACAAAGGGTTTACCATTAAACTTTAATTTTTATTTGGGTTAAACTAGTATGGGTTTAATCATGGTTTAAATCGAAGATGAGCCTATATTCTGTGGGAAGGTGTAATGATCCAAGAGAGCTAGTCTTTGTTCAAGATCGCAGCCGAGTCAATGGTGATGCAAGTTCTTATGACAAAAGGACGGGTCATGGACAAAGGACTAGTCGTATACAAGATCGTAAGAATGTTCGAGCTAGGAACGAGCCGAAAAAACAGCTAGAGATAAAGTTGAGTTCCAAGAGAATCAAGGCAAAGAAAAAGTTCTTGACGTTGAAGATCTCCCTTATACGATTCAGAAATTCGGGGGTGAATGTTGGGAATTCCTAATCGTACTCATGACTTCAATGCGTCGAGTCGGTTAGAGATAATGATCAGCTCGAGTTTAGGAGTTGATATATTAACAATATTAATTAATTAGTGGATAATTTTCTAATATCCTATGCGTGTTATGTTAGGAAGTTTGTTAGATAATTACTATGTAATTAATTAATAGGAATCCTAGTTGTAGTCTAACGTGTTAGGTTAGCTATATATACCACGTATTGGGTAGGTATTTGTAAGAATCAAGTTTTTGTGTAGTTTTCTTGATCTAATAGTATTGTGGGAGTTAGCCATAATATATTATATGTTCGTTTGATTATTGACTGAGACTTGAATCTTGATGTGGCAACCAACCCAATCCAACCCGTCCATTTTGCCACCTCGAGTACCTAATCAATGAATCTGAATACGATTTCCTAATTTATAAAAAAACTAATATTAATTAGTTACCAAACTGAAACGATTTGTATATGTGAGATCACGCACATCCAAACACCCCCTTATTATATCAAGATTTAATCATTGAACACAATGAACAAGAATAAGAACATTAGGGTCGGTTGCTATACATAAGACTTGTTGCGACGACTATCATTTAGTCACTAAAGGTTTCATCGCAATAGGCCCAGTTTCTTGTAGTGTATATTCTAGAATGTGGGTTTTATGATCTGTGCAATCTTTCACATCTTTAGTTTAATTAATACATGATATTGAAGTCCCACAACTCTCATTAAGAGTCTCAACTCCTTTGCTAGACTACTACCTTTGACAATACGCATTGCATTACGCAAAATTGCTAACTTTAAATATACCTATTTAATGCAAATTATATTTTAAACTTTGTTTATATAATGCATTGCGGGTGTGGCAGCTTCTATATCAGATGAAAATGTGGTAACAGTAAAAATGCAAATGGTAAGAGTCTAGGAGATACCAAATCATCCTTGTTCAACTAAGTTACCTATCAATTACTTGTAAAATCAAGATCAACATCTCCTACAGATTTACGGACACTAAACTTATTACCGGAAACACGTGAATCATGTACATACGTTCTCTTTTAAAGCTGTTGCATGAATAAAGAAAACAAATTCACAACAGCCACTACTTTCCAGCAAAACTGTACGAGTGTGACCTGATAAGGAGATGCATGATAACTTTGTGAATTTTTTATTTTATTTTATTATAAGAATCAAACATTTCATCCTATCACCAACAAAACTTTATTTGCAACAGTGCGGTCTAAAAGTGGATTCGTGATTGATTCTTTTTAATTGTAGAAGTCTTTATAGTTTTATTGAAGGCATTGAAAATATACCAGTTTTATTTTTTAACAGTGTATAAGAAACATTTTGCAAAGCACGTTTGAGATATAAGTATAGAATACGACTTGCCACTTAGGTGATAGCCTAGTGGTCAAGAGGAATTATCTCTTATGGGGAGAACAAGGTTTAATCATTGGGAGGTGTAAGTATTTAAGGAGAAAAATTAGCCGTTAAAAAAAGTATAGAATGCGACTTATGATTTGCATGCATGAGCCTTTATATATGCTGGCCGGTTATAATACATGTGTACTCATGGGTTGGTTTTACTCCATAGGAACTCAATTGCCTTCAGTGGATAGAAACATTCTCTATGGTGCTTTTATCATGCTTCTTAGTGGTTTTCAGTTAACAATAAATGCGATGACGACACATAGCTGTCACAAATCCGTTAAAAATGTTCTCTACAAGTACTCTCATGCCACTCTAGTTTTCACATTTTTCTTTATCCGTCTATGGTAATGTTTGTTGATATCACCTAATGTTTTTAAAATATATGGTTCAGAAATATAATATATTATGTTGGTTCAGGCCCCACTCCACTCACACAAAACACACACTCACGTATGTATATGTAGGAATGAAGAATGAAATAAATGAAAATTGAGGCGCTGTGTATTTAGAATGAAGAAAAGTTGCACTTTATTAAACAAGAACTTGGCTTTTTATAGCCAACACATTGACTGATACATGAGAAAAAAAAAAACGAATATAAAGATGCTTTCCTAGAAACTTGGTGAAACCATGACCTCTTCCAATATCCCACGTGCAGAAGTCCAACGGGTATCTCCACATACTTGGTCAAACCAAGTTAATAATTCTAACTTTTTAAAAACCTATTAAATAAACTAAAACAATAAATGACATGTGCTTCACTTCATGTATCTAGCATAAACGTGACACAAGAATATTCAGCTTATTCCATGCAAACAAATGAACGCACGACCCGTGACCCGCGACCCACGAACAAACCCGAGTAAAGCCAACATATTAAAGGTAATTTTGTATTCTTCATTTGTGCTAATGTGTTTAGGAGTAGTTAACTGGTGGTTTCCAAATTAAAATCGTCATGTGTATCCCAAAAAAGTTTGGGAATATAGGTCGGTTTCCCACACATGTGATCATGAATTCTTCATTTGTACCCAAATGGGACTTAATGGACCAATAATATCATCAGGTTTTTGACATGTAGATGTTGGTATATGTAGTTGAAACGCGTTTTAGAGAAAACTGTTAGTGAAGCAGTGTTGATGACAGCCTCGCTAGTGATCTGTTAGTGAAGTAGTGTTGATGACAGCCTCGCTAGTGATATGTTGGTGAAACAAACACTTGTTCGGAAGGTGAGCATGGTGTCCTATGGGTGCCGCGGCCCCTCCCGATTTTTCGTTGATAGTGTTAATATTTAACGAAAATTTTTTAAATTTTATTTTTATTTTTTAGTGTAAAATATCGGTTTTTTTAAGAGTCCGGCTCCATTGATTTGGATTTTGAGAGTCTGGCCCCCACTGATTTTTTCGTTCAAGCTCCGATCGCTGAAGGTGAGGTGATCTCTGAGCAAAATCCATTGGTGATTTATTGATGAATCAATGAATCATTCACCTTTAGCGGTTATCACCAATGGCTCCAACTTTCAACATGATAAAATTTTCCATATCCCTCCTATTTTGTAGTGAAGACAATGAAAAGACGCCTAAGAATCGATCAAACAACTAAGTACAAATCTCAAAATACAAATTTGCATAAAAAATCAAAACAATTAACCACTACAAAACAACAATATACACATCAATCACTTCTTTGTAGTCGATTCTTGCTGCCACAATAATTCCTCACCAAACATGTTGGTCCCATCACTTTGATATTATTGTAAAGTGAATGGCTGAGGCACCATCAGTCAAACAAAGACAAATGAACATTCAACCTTTGTGCAGGTGGCACACTCCAGAAACCTATGTAAATTTTATGAACGATTTAATCTAAACAAAATAATTAATCCTGCCTTAAAGTTGCACAAATGACCAAATGAAGCTTGCCACCAACACTAATTTCCACCAACTGTGACTAAGACAAGGATAAGTGTTATAATTCTATGTCATTACGCTGTATACCCATGTAAATTTAGTTTCAATTATTAACATTTCGTGTCTTTCATCATGCTCACTACAAGTGTGATGAACTTATCTCTTTGTTCTTATAAGTAAAAAGCTACTACTTGAAGTATTGAAATTATTAAAAAGATAAATACATAATGACTATACTATTTTTATGGTTCTACAAATAATGTATCCATTGGTGAACACATATGTAGTCATCAGCGGATAGAATGACTCGTAAATATTTAGTGATCTTAGTGTGAACTCACCTATACAAAGCATTCAATACAAAACCAATTCAAGCAATAACCTTGAGAATTGTATAATGCACAGTACCTATTGCTTAAAAGATATAACAGAAGTTGGAAAAAGAGAGTAGAAATTACTATGAGAACCAATGACTTGATTAACATACATTTTAGATGCTATGATAGGAAACCAGAAGAGGAAAACATATAAACATGAACTTAACATTGAGCTTTAAGGAATTGAGAATTCCCTAAATAAGCACGCCATTTGTGAATAAATGGCAAGTCACTTGGATTCATGCTTGGAATACCACCACGTTGAAGTGTTTCCATTATTTTTGTAGACTCACCCAGAAGTAGGGCTGCGTCTTTGACATTGGCCTCCCTTATCTCTATTGCACTAGTGTGGCATTTCATCGCTATGACTTGAGGTAAGTTTGTGAGACATGCGGCGATTATGTCAGTGATCATTGATGATAAGTTATCAAATAGCTCCCTTTGGCTAACCTCACCATCAATGTTGGCGAAGTAGGTAATCAAGATCGTTTTGGTTATACGGTACATTGAGTTGGCACACATAGACCTGCCTATGGAATCATCATTCCTACTTGTGTCCTCCGAGTAAACTATGTTTCTAGCTGTATCCATGTACCATTCAACGATCTGTTGGGTTGTTTCCAAAGAGGGGTCTTTCAACTTGTGCCCTAACCATTCGTGGTCGATGTCAACTTCTATCCAGAAAGTTTTTGCAGCATCTTGAACGCTTACATAGTCATCGGTTGCATTCAGGTTTTCTTCAACAAGTGTGACGTATAGCAGACCTTCCCTCACAAAATTCAACAAGTTATCAACTTCCTCCCTTTCGATTCTAGGAAGGGAAACCGCGATGGTTGTGAAGGTTACCACCGGTAAGCTCCAACAATCTTGATACTCTACTTTTTGTAGTAAAAATGGAACTTGATGCATGTGATACTTATCTATGTTGTCAAACTTTGCAACTCCTTGAAAACTACGAATAGGGCTTTGTTCAATTTGCTTCACGAAATTATTGTTGGCTTCGTTTTTTTCATCGTTTTGGATCAACTGGTACACAGATTTTGAAAGGCCTTCCAATGTTCTCTTGGCAAGCTCCATCTCATCTTCAAGTTGCAAAACATATGGACGAAGATCTTCATTTTGTTCCAAGAGGTCGTTCTTTTCTTCCAATGAACTAAACCGTTGCAATGGTGAATTAAAGCGATCTTTGTGTAATAACCACTTCAAACAACGAAAACAATACAAGACACATATCATGAATACAAATGGTATCAAGGCTAGTATCTTGCATACCACCACAAATCCCTCCTGGAATTCTATACAAAAGCGGAGAATTAGCCTTTTCAAAGTCTCAATGACGATGTTGAGACCATGGCTACGAAATGGGAGCTTTAAACTAGCACGTTTCCAGTCATATAACTTCGATGTCCAGTAGCTTTCTAGTTTAAAGACATTAAAATCATTTGAAATGATTTTGAGGGACACTTTAAAGCTTAAGGCTGCAAAACATCTAGAAAGTGGTGCAATTGTACCAATCACGACTCCAATAAACTGTACTATCACAATTGCTATCATGGATCGACCATAGTCTGAATCACAGTCCATCTTCATAATAGCATCAATACTCCAGAACATAGTAAGAGTATGTAAGATTGTGACAAAAACACATATTACCCCAGAAGCAGATGTGGTACGAAAGCAAGCTGTTATGATTTAGGGGCTGCCACTTCCTGCCATGATCCAGTGGTTCTTCACATGTTTTTGCAGCTGCTCAACTGTTAACAATTCTCCTGATGACTGTTTAATATCTTTCAAAGCTCGATCGTGACCTTGTTGGTATTTCGATTCTATAATCTTTTTGGATTTTAGAATCGCTAAACATGAGCATACATGTACCATCAACAACCAAAGTAATGAAGCCACATAAATGGACGCTAGTATGATATTACGATCTGTGTTAATTTTAACCTCATCTAAGGCATTAATAACCTTCATAACAGAGGCAACTTCTTTAGAGGATACAACTCCTGTTTGTATTTGAATGCAAACATTCACAACAATTGTGATTATAAGAAGACACAATGCTGTGATGTTTGACAAGAGTGCATTGTTGTCCATGGTAGATAAACAAGGCAATAAATTAGCCATCATGGTGCACATAAAGGCCATGCTTCCGAGCTTTGCCACTTGGTCCACCTCACCAGGCATGGAACCACTTAGATCCACAGGTAACTTCATTGCAACAGATATTACAGCGAGAAAGGCAGAATTGATTCTAAAATACTTGCACGGGAACCATAGCTTCCCCCTACGTGTACCATGTAATAAATCAGTGACCATAGCAAGGATGCAAACAAGAGATGCACACGCGATATACAACCCAATCCAAATCATAGGTTCGCTGTACTTTTTTTCTTGTTCTGATCGGCATAAAGGGCGCGCGTAATCTAGCAATGTACTTGTAATATTGACAGGAATTATGCAGTCAGTGGTACTGAGTTCATCTAGAAGTCGGAGATACTGATATGTCTCCATAACTCCAGGGAATTGAAAGAAACAACTGATGATTTTATTTTATTATTTATATGACGGAGATAGACTGAAGTTGGGTTAGTTTAGGAAGATGGATGGATCGTTGTTGTATTTCAAATCTGAATATAATTAAGATAGAAACATAAAGGATTTACACATGAATCATGCTCTTCCTAAAAGCTGATGCATGAATAAAGAAATCAACTTTCCAGCAAAACCATGGGACCTGAAACTTTATTTGCAATAATTCTCCCACACATAATGCTATATATCTATATGTGGATTTCATTTATTTTTTTTTTCAATAATAAAAGCTTTTATTCAATAATGCATTTAAAATAGTGAAAATCAGAAAAATAACAAAGTTCACTCACCTTTTAAAAAAAAACTATGATTGACTTTGTAATATTTCTAAAATAAACATCGACTTTTAGCCCACTAATATTTAAAATTGACCAAACAGAAAATGCCATATAAGCTCCGCCAGCAAAGAAGGCAAAAGCTTAGCAGACACAAACTAACCAAAGATTCAGTATCTTTATTAATGGAAGAGAAGCAGTACAAACATATACACACAATTCTTATACAAACTCACAGTGCTCTCTTACTGAACTAGTGAAAATAAGTCTGTTTATATAGGCAAGACATCCTAGCAACATCACAAAGGATGTACATTGGCCACGAAACACCTCCAGGCCCACGAAGGATAGGTCCTTCGTGGACCAAACTCACGAACAACCATGAACGACAAAGAAAGGTTCTTCGTGGTCTTAACACTGGCGAAGGACGTCTTTCGTGTGAAAGGTAACTTCCACGAAGAAGTGAGTTCTTCGTGGGAAGTCTGCAAACAAACAGAAACTTACAAACACAAACATACAGCAAGATCAAAACACAAACTACTAACAGTCTGCACACTTGCAGCTGTTTTACATCAATAACAAAGTAAATGTCGCACCGAGTCAAGATAGGAGGATATATTGACTTGGTCGACTCGACCAAAACTTTACAGACTCGATAAACAAAGACCGTACAATTACAAACATAATTAAGAACAAGCGACAGACACAAAAGTGCATCAACAAATTCCCCCTTGACTATTGCTTAGTCTTCGGTCTTCATCTCTAATGGTCTGCTTCGGACCATGGACTACCGGCGTGAATTCCTCGATAGTAGCAAAAACAAGCAACGCGTTGAAATAGCAAAGCTTGATGTGCGTCCTTGTCTTCGTAGAAGATGTCGTGTTGAAGTAGTTTCTTGATATCGGCAGCGGACATATTCACGATCTACATAGGATCAAGCATGCGGAAGTTGTCTTCGTCGTTCTTGAAGACGGTCAGTGCTTCATGGGCGTCTGAGTCATGACACCACAACACCATGTTTCCTAAAAAGTCTTGCTTCATTGGCATGAATGGGATTTTATCCGTAACCTTCATTGGCTTGTAGACGAGCTTGTAACGACCAGTGTTGGTTGCTGGATCTGGCGTATACTTGATCTGTTCATGCATTGGAAATTGTGGCTTGTACAACTCATCCTTCCAACCTTTTCCTTTTCCACGTTCCATCCTTAGCTTGCGAGCAAATAGCGTAACACCTTCGAAGTTTGATCGGTTGATCACGTTCAACTGCGCTAAATCTGCAACATCATAAAATGGTAAAGTTAGTATACTAAGGAGAGACTTGAAGTATTGGCTCCCGTGCTTGCGCTTCACAGCCATGTAGTGTATTTCCTTCATGAACATCCAGCTGAGAATTCTTCCTTGAGGTCGATCTTTCTCATACTTCATATAGTCGACTTGAACTTGAGGAGGAGCAGGCTTTGGAATCTTTGCCAGAAATTTCTTTCTCCATTCGTCGAAAGTGTCAGTGGGAACATCAGATGTATCATAACTCTTTAATTTTTCATCGATCTCATCCACATTATCCCGTAACTAATCAGCATCAAACGGATTGAACTACGTTCCATCTTCGCGCACATACTTTGATTTCTCCGCGTCACCTTCAAACACTATCTCCTCTAGATCATCAACATTCGCTACATCCGGTTCACTTGGTAGTAGCATCGTCTACTACCTTCATTTCCTTCAGAGCTAAAATCTGTTCACTTGAGAGTTCAGACACAGACTCTCCTTCCTCTAACTCCTCACCAGTTAAGGATGACACGCCTGTAACGGTAGAACATCAAATCCTTCGATAACAACCAGACCAACATCTGAACTCGAAGCCACCACAGGCTCAACATCTGATGTTGAACTTTCACCAACGTCAACATCAACACTTTCAACCAATGCCAATTGAAGATCAATATTTTCAACATTCTCCAACACTTCTAACCTTTTCGGTTCCTCTTGAGTTCCACCTGAGGCAACTAGATCGACCATGATCTGCTCTGAACTTGAACCTACAACTGGAGTTGATACAGAACCTCTGGTTGTGCGGATGAAGCCGGTGCATCAGGATTGCCAGGGTCTTCACTGTCGTGATCATGCTTGCATTGAACTTCTTGAGCCTTACACCTTTCTGCCCATAGCGGGTTAACCGCTTTCTACTCATTTCAAAACCATCCTTGATGCTGTTAAACGCTTCAACCAGTGTAGTGTTCCGAGAGTTATACCAATCTCTCATATCAATATGCTTTGTAGCAAGTGTATCTGCAGATCACTGTAGTGCTGCACTTATTTCTCTCATTCTATTCATTTCAATCCCACAAGCATTGTCAGCCGCTCGCATCTGTTCCAACTGAGCTGCGCTTTCTGCATCTACAGCCTTCAACTGTTCATTTTCAGTCCTTAACTGCGTAATCTCGGTTGCTTACTTTCCAAAAGTTTCCTTCAACATATTGAACTCCAACTGTTGCTTAATGATGGTGTTTCGTGTTGAAGACATAAACTCTGAAGGCCGTTTAATTTAATTTGTTGGAGCCTGCAATTGAGAAAACAGAAAGTCCACCTTTTCACCTTGTTCCATTTCTGAGAACATTCTACTACGTCGTTCAGTACTTTGTTGGTAAGAGTGGATCGGGATTGTGGAGCAGAAGAAGAAGCATGTTGTTGTTGTTGTTGTTGTTCTTGAGACGCTACAACTGCTGGAGTTTCAACCGTAGTCGTAGCTATAGGAGGTGGTTCAGAGGTTGTTGTTGGGGAAGTCATTAAATCTAAAGTTTCCTCCGCTGTGAAGGAAAACTCGGCTTCTTGAACTAGTTCTGATGTGGTTTCAGGATGTGTGGTTGTAGGTTGTATTGATGAAGCTTCCATTGTTTTCTTACTCTTTTTCTTTCTACGAACCGCAACTTTCTTCTTATGTACTCCTTCTGTTTCTGTGTCAGATGAAACGTAATCTGCATCTATATCAGTCCGAATACGTCGAACCTGTCTAACCCCACGTTCGTTAATGTAGCGTTCATACCTAGGTTCAAGCGGATTGTCATCAGAATCTGACTTTTCATCATCACCCGGCTGTTTACCTTTGTCACTGCCGGTAGCACCTACACCACTCGCACCATCACCCATCACCGTCACCACCTTCATCATCACTATCATCATCTCCTTGATCTTTCCTCTTCTTTCAACCAAACTTATCTTCGATCATCTTTTTCAAGGTTGGTTCTTCATTGTCAGATTGGCTATCATCGTGATGCCATTTATCATTATCCGGAGCCATATAGTCGTCCTTGCCCAGAGCACCAAACATCTTCCTCAGAGGTCTGCTTTCTATGTAACGTTTAGCAGCCACACCCCTAAAGATCTTCAACGAATGCTCCAACATAACATCAAATTTGAGAACATCGCTTTCATTCTTTGGAAGATTAGGATGTTGTACGTTCATAATCATCTGGAGAAACCGTGGATACATTCAAAACTTGCTGCCACCAACACCCCCTATTCTTCTCAAATTCTCCTTCATGTTTGCAAAAATATACTTTGAAATACTGAATGGTTTGTTCAATATCAAAGCAACCATCAGTCCGACTAAGTCGTTATTCGCCATGTGCTAACCATTTCGCCTGTTGCTCAAACACTGAATAAGAACATGTAAAAAGAACTTGTATCGGAATGGCAACCACGCTTTGTTGATTTGGCCTCCTAGAATATCTCCAACACACTTCATACGTAACAAACATCCACGTTAGCACTTTACTGGAACTGGAAATGGAGCTTCAGGATCATCGCCAAGTTGTAACACAGTGTTGATAACATCAATAGAAACATCCAAGTCCAAGTTGTTCACCCTTCCGCGGATAATTTCCTTTCCATCAACTTCAGCGTTCGCCAAATCCCAAAAATTCCTTTATCAATGTCTTGTACATAGTAGTTTGATGCTTGATGGCATAGTTGATTCGTGAATCACGCAAAAACATCGTTATACCGTTGTATTCAGCCAGCTAGTCTTCCGGATCCAAATAAGCGACCCTGTTGTGCCTCGGCTCAGACATAATTTCAACCTCAGACTTGTCAGTTTTCTTCGTAGCTGGTTTTCGCTTTTGCTCTTTCGGATACATGAACACAAACAAAATGAAAAGAATCGCAAAACACATTGGGAACAAACTTAAAGACGTTCATTGTGAACATTCTGTAAGTGTAGCCTCTCATGAAGGACTGCTTATCCCACGAAGAACTACTCACACGAAGAACCATGTTCACGAAGAATCAAAGTTGTTTTAACAAGTATCATCCTACGAAGAACTATTTTGGGACGAATAACCGTTCCACGAAGAACCAATTCCACGAAGAACCAATTCCACGAAGGACTAGTTACACGAAGAACCTTAATCGCGAAAGAGTGGGTGTTTCACCTGATCACCACCGGTAGTACCTGCATCACTAGCACAACAACTCCACCATCACCACCTTGGTTATCATCGTCACCATCATCATCACTTTCATCGTCATTACCATCACCCTTCTTTCACCAAACTTTTCTTTGATCATTATGTTCAATGTTGGCTCCTCATTATCAGAATCGCTGTTGTATGTCGCCACTTATCGTTCTCCGGTGCTACGTATGTGTCTTTCTCCAGAAATCCGAACAACTTCCTTAGAGGTGTGCTTTCCTTGTAACTTTTAGCAGCATAACCTCATAAGATATTCAAAGAATGTTCCATCATAGAATCAATCTTTAGTGTATCCTTTTCATCTTTTGGTAAATCTGGATTTTGGACATTCATGATCATTTGAAGAAAACGAGGATACATCCAAAACTTGCTACCTTCCGTAACACTTCCAGTTCTTCCCAAATTCTCCTTCATGTTAGCAAAGATGTACTTTGAAATATTGAACGGTTTGTTCAATACCAAAGCCACATTAGACTAACCAAGTCGTTTTTTGCCATATCGTATCCACTTCTACGATTGCTCAAACACTGGATTAATACATGTAGAAGAAACTTTTAACGGAGCGGTAACCCAGACTTGTTCAGCTTATTTCCCAAAATATCTCCAACACATTTCATACGTAGTAGACAACCTCTTTGACATTTCAACGGCACCGAATATGGAGCATCAGGATCATCACCAAGTTTTAACACCGTGTTATGAATCTCAACAGAGACAATAACGTCTAGATTGTTAACACGTCCTCGTATCACTTCTTTTCAATCAACTTCAACAACTTCCGCCGAATCCCAGAAAGCTTTTATCAAGGACCTGTACACGGTAGTCTGATGTGTAATGGCATAGTTGATCTTTGATTCACATAATTACTTCATAATCCCGTTGTATTCAATGATCTTGTCTTCCGGATCCAAATAAGAAACCATGTTGTGACGAGATTCCGACCTGATTTCCACTTCTGTTGTAACATTCATCGTAAAATGGGTTTCAAAACCCGCTTCGTTTAATAATCAAATATTCGATTAAAAGTTCGTTGCGTATTTATTTTGCCGGTTATTTTAAATATCTACTAATTAATAAATATTTTAGAATTTAAAAAAAATTTATAATTAAAACAATAAGTAAGTTAAATTAATCTTTAATAATAACTCAAAAAGTAAAATAAAAATAAAAAGGGGTAGCCGGGTCTCGAACCCGGGTCTCCCGCTTGTACACACACAGTCTTCACCGCTGCACTACACACACATTTGCGTTATGAAAGGAAACATTTAAGCATTATAATGAAGATCGCTTAAAACCTGCAAATTCAAACGCCTGGTCCGTAACCACCAACGGTTTCTTTGGGCAATCTTCTTCCTCTGTTTTCGAATTATCAATCATAACCGAAAGCAGCATCAACGTAATTGAAACGGATTCCAATCATTGAGATTAAAATCACTGTTGAAACCGAAAATTCTTAACTTACTGAATACTCTATAAATACTGATCCTACATTTCGACTAAACTCGCTCCTACAATCTCCTAAACTTGCAAACACCCCACATCCTCTTTGTTCTCCATATCTCGCTTCGCCGGAGTCGGTTCGCCGTCGGAATTCCATCGGGGAAGTCAAGGTCACGCGTGTCTGGTATAATCCTTTTGAATCTATTACTTAGTATGTTTCAACTTTAAACTGATTAAACTTACCGCAGTCGGAATTATGTTCTGAGTTCTAGTTTTAATGAAGAAGATGACCTATTAAAATGGATAAGTGAAATAAAATTCAGGTTTTTAATCAGGTTAGACACACAGTCCAGTGGTGGACTGTGTGCAAATACATAGCGCAGGTCACAGGTTCGACTCGTGCATACAACCGGTTTCCAGTAATAAAACTCAATTTTTTTAGTCAACCAGAACACCTTCCAGTTAGTATTTAAGTTTAATAAAAATCATCATATAAATGTGTTAGACACCCAGCCCAGTTGGTTGGGCTGGGTGCAAGGCATCGCAGGGGCGCCGGTTCGAAACCCATCCCCACCACCGGTTTGACCATTATAAAAACCTTTTTAAATAAAAACAAAATATAATTAAAGCTAGTTAGTATATATATATAATTAAAATAGAGTTTATTTCGGGTTAGACACGTAGCTCAGTTGGTAGAGCTGCGTGCACGCATACGAGAGGTCACGAGTTCGAACCTCACACGCTGCCTACAATTAAACCGGTTGAACCGGCCGTTGACCGGTCAACCCTTAGAAAAAGGGTAATTTTTTTAATTAAAAATCCTTTTTATTTTCCTTGAAAATTAGTTAAAAATACCTTTAAATAAGGTTTTAAAGCCTAAAAATTTGCATTAAACTCACAAAAATAAATCTAAAAAACTCATTAAGAGCACTAATTAAAAATATGAACCTCAAATAAAATTTATTTATTTATCGAATTATTTCGTTATTATTTAGGTTAGTTTTTCCTCGTCGGTTGAATCATAAATTCGTGCGCATTCATCGTCATCAAGGAACGCACCCACTGTGAATGAATCTCTACAAATTCCCCGTTTTATTCACGTTTTGGGGTGTATCATGTGTCGTACTATTCCTTTATTTTATCTAAACACTTCTGCTTACATCATCTTGTGATCAAATGTGTATTGGTTGTTGTGTGATTTATATGTGGATTAAATTATTTCAGTGCACGCATTTCATTAGGCCCATCAGTTCCCCGTGGGATACGGGTTGAGCATTAGGTGCCTCATTAGATCGGCTCCGTTTAATTGAGCCTTGATCTCAAATATATCATCATTCATATCATATATTCATTCAATGTCATTTTGTGATTGTTTACATTTATATATATTTGCTCACATGTGATTTATGCACGAATTTTTCCTTAATAAATAAAACATGCAATTATAAAAAAAATGTTTTATCAAGGTTCACTCGCCAACTTTTGTTGACCCAAACCCCCCCCCCTCCCTGTTTTACACATGATACAGGTGATCCAGTCGAGGAAAGAAACACTTAGGATGGCCTAGAAGAATAAACGAGTTACTGCGTTGGAATAAACATTTAGATTTGGTTCCCTTTGTATTTGTATGAATTTTGTTTATTGGATATTTTTTGAATTTAATAAATATGAAACTTCTTAGTAAATATCATGAGCTTTAGTGATAACCCAATCATGCCCCGACTTTTATTCCGCTGCGGGTTGGGGTGTGACAGATTGGTATCAGAGCTTGTGACTATAGAGATATAGGATAGGTTATTAGACCCTTAGAGCCTATACTATAGTTGATAAAATTTTAATTGTTTATGTGTTACATACAAAATTCATGATGTTTATATGTTTCATGTTTATTTTCACACCTGATATTATGCAAGCACACTCACGAGTACATGTTAATATGCAATGCTCATCATGATTCATATCCTCATAACATGCCATATCTACGAAAGCACACACCTTACGATTTCCATGATTTTTGCAATGATTTTTTTAAATCACATCAAAGTGAGTTTTCACGACGGGCATGTAGTAACTGGAAGGGTACGAGTACCGGTAGTCGGAACGTCCTGTCTATGCTGGCATTCGTATAAATCCAAAATAAAGGACCAGTTTGCCTACCTGGGGACTTACAATGAGAGTACAAAGGACCTATTAGGCCAAAGCATGCTATACCAAACGTCGTGTGAGCAAACCCCACTTTGAGTTGTCATTGTGTCTACACCTGGACACCCTCCGACTATACATCTCGCAATCATGTTTTACGATTTTCATACGGGTGGTGCGAGTGTTAACCCGCCGACACCAATGTGAATCCTACCAAGCCCAATAGTCATGGGGGCCCACATGACTACACGGGAAATGGTATGGGGGACACTTGGAGGCCCAAACATGAGCAAACCCAAGACATCCTATGGATGTAGTTAAATTATTTTCAGTTATGTTGTTTTCATTCTTTTTACGACACATGACACCTAGGAAATTCTTAAACTCACAATCTTCCTACGTATATTCCTGTAGATGTCAGCTAAGGCAATCACGTGGAGGTAGAAGGTCAGGAAAGTCAAGCGAACGCTTGGCCACGCAAATTGCTAAACAAATGGCCGCAGTACTTCCTGACATCGTGCTACAAGTTCAACAAGCTCTCACCGCTAATCCCATCAACCCTCCCAACCAAGAAGACCAAAGCGTCACCAATCCTCTTCCCAAACCCCCAAGTGCACCTACAAACACTTCAAATCCTGCGATCCCCCAAAATATGAAGGGACTGAAGGTGTCACCGCTCTCCTTCACTGGTTTGAGGAGATGGAAAACATTTTCCTCAATTGCGACTGTCCCGAGGACCGTAAGGTACGTTACGCGACTGGAAGGTTGTTTGGGGTAGCCCTTACCTGGTGGAACACGGAAAAGGGTAAGCGAGGTGTTGAAGATGCCATGGCCTTAACATGGGAAGAGTTAAGGGAAATCATGACAAGACGTTTCTGTCCAAGAAGCGAAATCAAAAAGCTAGAAGACGAGTTTCACGGGTTGAAACAAAAGGAAGGAGACCACACTTCATACAATAAGAGATTTCTCGAATTGAACCAGATGATCCCCAATTTGTTCACCCCCTTATACCGTTTAGTCGAACACTACATTCGAGGCCTTCCCTCGAAAATCCAAGATTCAGTTTTAAGCACTTCGCCTGCAACACTTGAAGCCGCAATGGAGTTAGCTACAAAACTCACTGAAAATCGCATTTGAAACGGCAAATTCAAGGAGTAGAAGAAGAGAACACCCATTGAGCCCCCAATTTCAAACCACCCGGGTTCATCCTCGAAGTTTGTTGGTAAGAGGAAGCGAAATGGCAAGAACTTTGTCGTCACCCAAACCAACCCTCCCATCACTGCTGCACCAATCACTCAAGTTGCCCCTCCAGCCGCACCATTCAAAAGGCCATACACTGGCCCCCACCCAAAGTGTAACCGTTGTCAATACCATCATCCTCCTGAAAACCCCTGCCAACATTGCACCAGCTGTGGTCGTGCAGGTCACACCATCCAAACCTGCCGTACCCTCCAACGATTAAACCGCAGTCAACCTTCAACCCAAACCCAAAATCAAATGGTGGGCCAAGCCCAACAACCCTTACTTCTACCACCTGCACAACACGCAGCCCAACCTTACTACCAACCCAACTACCCCATGATGCAACCCATACGAGCCTGTTTCAATTGTGGGGACCCAAACCACTTCAGGAACACTTGTCCACGCCTAGTGAACATCATCCATGCCCAAGCTCAAGCAAACCCGGTAAACCAAGCTAACCAAGCTCCTCCACCCGCTAGAGGAAGAGTTTTCAATATCAATACCAACCAAGCCAGGGCTGACAACAATGTGGTCAACGGTACGTTTCTCATAAATGGTAGTTATGCATCCATATTATTCGATACTGGTGTGGATAAGAGCTTTGTGTCTTTAGAATTCGAATCTATCCTCGATCTACCTCGTGCTAATCTCGATGAATCTCTGACGGTGGAAGTTGCTGACGGAAAACCCGTTTCATTAAATTCTATTATACGCGATTGTACTCTCACTCTAAACAATCACGATTTCTCAATTGACCTCATTCCTATGAAGTTGGGAAGTTTCGATGTTATAATCGGTATGGACTGGCTCAGCCAGAATCACGCTGAAGTGGTGTGCCACGAAAAATCCATTCGCATTCCTCTTGCAGACGGTCAGACACTACGTATTTTTGGGGAAACCCTTTCGAAAGGACTCAAATTGATGTCCTGCCTTCAAGCCCGAAGTTATCTTCGCAAGAAATACGTCACATTTCTAGCCCACGTCGTCAAGAAGGGAGACAAGGAGAGGAAGCTCGAAGATATTCCAATTGTGAAGGAATTCCCGCAAGTTTTTCCCGACGACGTTTCAGGACTTCCTCCTGTGAGAGAAGTCGAATTTCGAATCGATCTTGTGCCCGGCGCTACACCGGTCGCAAAATCTCCTTATAGGTTAGCCCCATCCGAGATGCAAGAGTTGGCCAGTCAACTGCAAGAGTTGACCGACAAAGGATTCATACGTCCTAGCTCGTCGCCTTGGGGTACACCTGTTCTTTTTGTGAAGAAGAAAGATGGAACGTTTCGCATGTGTATTGATTATAGGGAACTCAACAAGTTGACGGTTAAAAATCGCTATCCACTGCCTCGCATTGATGACCTTCTAGACCAACTTCAAGGCGCCACGTGTTTTTCCAAAATCGATCTTCATTCTGGTTATCATCAGCTTAGAGTGCGCGAAGAAGATATCCCAAAAACCGCCTTCCGAACTCGCTATGGTCATTACGAGTTCATGGTTATGCCCTTCGGTTTAACCAAAGCCCCCGCTGTCTTCATGGATTTAATGAATAGGGTATGCAAACCCTACCTCGACCGTTTCGTCATAGTCTTCATCGACGACATTCTTATCTACTCCAAGTCTAAATCCGATCATGAGCGACACCTTCGACACATACTTACCCTCTTAAGGACTGAAAAGCTTTACGCTAAGTTCTCAAAATGCGAATTCTGGTTAGAAGAAGTACAATTCCTTGGTTATGTCGTCAATAACAAAGGGATTCATGTTGAACCTTCAAAAATCAAGGCAATACAGGAATGGCAAGCGCCACATACCCCTACCGAAGTTAGGTCATTTCTTGGTTTGGCTGGTTACTACCGACGCTTCATTGCCAATTTTTCCCGTATCGCCGTACCACCCACGGCCTTGACTCATAAAGGAAAACCCTTCATTTGGGGACCTAAGCAAGAAGAGGCCTTTCAAACTCTAAAGCAAAAGCTTTGTGACGCACCTATCCTCACACTCCCTGAGGGTTGCGATGACTTTGTGGTATATTGCGATGCATCGGGGCAAGGGCTAGGCTGCGTATTGATGCAAAGAGGTAAAGTGATAGCCTATGCCTCTAGGCAACTCAAAGTTCACGAGAAGAATTACACCACCCACGACCTGGAACTTGGAGCCGTTGTGTTCGCTCTCAAGATATGGAGACATTACCTCTACGGTACCAAGTGTGAAATATACACTGACCACAAGAGTCTCCAACATATCTTCAACCAGAAAGAGTTGAATATGAGGCAACGAAGATGGGTCGAACTTCTCAACGACTACGACTGTGAAATTTGGTATCATCCTGGCAAGGCAAACGTGGTGGCCGATGCGCTCAGTCGAAAAGGTTATGCGAACTCCATTCGTCTTCTATGTTCGCAAATCATCACCGACATCAAAGATCGAATCCGGGCAGCTCAACATGTTTCTATAACAGAAAATGACGTACGCGATGAGCTGTCATGTGGAGCTGAACTCAAAATCGAAACCAAATCGGACGGTATTATATACTATTTAAACCGCATATGGATTCCTGATCGCGATAACCTTCGTGATTTCCTCATGAATGAGGCGCACAAAACACGATACTCTGTACACCCAGGAGCCGATAAGATGTATCAAGACCTACGATACACCTACTGGTGGCCTGGCATGAAAAAGGATATCACTGTTTTTGTTTCCAAGTGCCTTACCTGTTCCAAAGTAAAAGCTGAACATCAAAGACGTTCAGGACTTCTAGTCCAACCCGAAATACCTGTATGGAAGTGGGAAAACATAACCATGGACTTCATTACCGGGTTACCTCGCACCTCCAGTGGGTATGACACCATATGGGTAATAATCGATCGTCTTACAAAGTCATCTCACTTCATTCCGATTCGCGAGGACTTCAAGAACGAGAAGTTAGCTCGTATCTACATCAGCGAAATCGTAAGCCGTCATGGAGTACCATTAAGCATCATTTCAGACCGTGATGGTCATTTCACTTCACGAACATGGCGAGCCGTACAAACCGCTTTGGGTACACGGTTAGACCTCAGTACCGCCTTTCACCCTCAAACTGATGGTCAATCTGAACGCACCATCCAAACCCTTGAAGACATGCTACGAGCATGTGTCATAGACTTCAAAGGGAACTGGGACGCTCACCTACCATTAGTTAAGTTTTCGTACAACAATAGCTATCATTCAAGTATCGGCATGGCCTCTTTCGAGGCTTTACACGGTCGTAAATGCCGATCTCCAGTATGCTGGCACGAAATTGGTGAAACGCAAATCACCGGACCTGAATTAATTCAAGAAACAACCGACAAAATCCTTCAAATTCGAAACAATCTTCTAGCGGCTCAAAGTCGTCAAAAAAGTTATGCTGACAAACGACGAAAGCCCTTGGAGTTTGACATTGGGGATCAAGTACTTTTAAAAGTATCACTGTGGAAGGGAGTGTTTCGTTTTGGCCAGAAGGCAAGCTAGCACCACGCTACGTAGGACCTTTCAAGATACTTGAAAGAGTAGGTCCTGTAGCCTACAAGCTTGACCTACCAGAAGGGCTTAATAGAATTCATCCCACATTCCACGTATCAAACTTGAAAAAGTGCCTCGCCGATGAAAACCTCCATATTCCTCTAGAAGACATTCAAGTCGATGAATCGATGCACTTCGTTGAAAGGCCAGTGGAAATCATGGATTTCGGAGAGAAGCGTTTAAGGCGAAGTCGTATTCCAATTGTCAGGGTACGTTAGGAGTCAAAGCGAGGACCCGAGTTTACTTGGGAACGTGAAGACTCAATGCGCGAAAAATACCCGCATCTTTTTCCGGTTACCGCTACTACTTAAATTCCGGGACGAAATTTCTAAAAGTAGGGGATACTGTCACATTCGTCGTAAAATGGGTTTCGAAACCCGCTTCGTTTAATAATCAAATATTCGGTTAAAAGTTCGTTGCGAATTTATTTTGCCGGTTATTTTAAATATCTACTAATTAATAAATATTTTAGAATTTAAAAAAACAAAATTTATAATTAAAACAATAAGTAAGTTAAATTAATCTTTAATAATAAATCAAAAAGTAAAATAAAAATAAAAAGGGGTAGCCGGGTCTCGAACCCGGGTCTCCCGCTTGTACACACACAGTCTTCAACGCTGCACTACACACACATTTGCGTTATGAAAGGAAACATTTAAGCATTATAATGTCGCTTAAAACCTGCAAATTCAAACGCCTGGTCCGTAACCGCCAACGGTTTCTTTGGGCAATCTTCTTCCTCTGTTTTCGAATTATCAATCATAACCGAAAGCAGCATCAACGTAATTGAAACGGATTCCAATCATTGAGATTAAAATCACTGTTGAAACCAAAAATTCTTAACTTACGGAATACTCTATAAATACGGATCCTACATTTCTACTAAACTCGCTCCTACAATCTCCTAAACTTGCAAACACCCAACATCCTCTCTGTTCTCCATATCTCGCTTCGCCGGAGTCGGTTCGCCGTCGGAATTCCATCGGGAAGTCAAGGTCACGCGTGTCTGGTATAATCCTTTTGAATCTATTACTTAGTATGTTTCAACTTTAAACTGATTAAACTTACCGCAGTCGGAATTATGTTCTGAGTTCTAGTTTTAATGAAGAAGATGACCTATTAAAATGGATAAGTGAAATAAAATTCAGGTTTTTAATCAGGTTAGACACACAGTCCAGTGGTGGACTGTGTGCAAATACATAGCGCAGGTCACAGGTTCGACTCGTGCATACAACCGGTTTCCAGTAATAAAACTCAATTTTTTTAGTCAACCAGAACACCTTCCAGTTAGTATTTAAGTTTAATAAAAATCATCATATAAATGGGTTAGACACCCAGCCCAGTTGGTTGGGCTGGGTGCAAGGCATCGCAGGGGCGCCGGTTCGAAACCCATCCCCACCACCGGTTTGACCATTATAAAAACCTTTTTAAATAAAAACAAAATATAATTAAAGCTAGTTAGTATATATATATAATTAAAATAGAGTTTATTTCGGGTTAGACACGTAGCTCAGTTGGTAGAGCTGCGTGCACGCATACGAGAGGTCACGAGTTCGAACCTCACACGCTGCCTACAATTAAACCGGTTGAACCGGCCGTTGACCAGTCAACCCTTAGAAAAAGGGTAATTTTTTTTAATTAAAAATCCTTTTTATTTTCCTCGAAAATTACTTAAAAGTACCTTTAAATAAGGTTTTAAAGCCTAAAATTTGCATTAAACTCACAAAAATAAATCTAAAAATCTCATTAAGAGCACTAATTAAAAATATGAACCTCAAATAAAATTTATTTATTTATCGAATTATTTCGTTATTATTTAGGTTAGTTTTCCCTTGTCGGTTGAATCATAAATTCGTGCGCATTCATCGTGAGTGAATCTCTACAAATTCCCCGTTTTATTCACGTTTTGGGGTGTATCATGTGTCGTACTATTCTTTTATTTTATCTAAACACTTGTGCTGACATCATCTTGTGATCAAATGTGTATTGGTTGTTGTGTGATTTATATGTGGATTAAATTTATTATTTCAGTGCACGCATTTCATTAGGCCCATCAGTTCCCCGTGGGATACGGGTTGAGCATCAGGTGCTTCATTAGATCGGCTCCGTTTGATTGAGTCTTGATCTCAAATACATCATCATTCATGTCGTATATTCATTCAATGTCATTTTGTGATTGTTTACATTTATATATATTTGCTCACATGTGATTTATGCACGAATTTTTCCTTAATAAATAAAACATGCAATTATAAAAAAATGTTTTATCAAGGTTCACTCGCCAACTTTTGTTGACCCAAACCCCCCCCCCCCATGTTTTACACATGATACAGGTGATCCAGTCGAGGAAAGAAACACTTAGGATGGCCTAGAAGAATAAACGAGTTACTGCGTTGGAATAAACATTTAGATTTGGTTCCCTTTGTATTTGTATGAATTTTGTTTATTGGATATTTAAGTTTGTAAATTTGAATTTAATAAATATGAAACTTCTTAGTAAATATCATGAGATTTGGTGATAACCCAATCATGCCCCGACTTTTATTCCGCTACGGGTTGGGGTGTGACATCTGTTTTGTCAGCTTTCTTCATAGCAGGTTTCCATTTTTGTGCTTTAGGTGCCATTCTATACACAAAAGCAACAACAATGTGAAGAATAGCAAAAACACATGGAAACACATCCAAACAAGTTAACTGTGAACACTTGTGAACTTTCTCTGATACTTCAAGTGTCCCACAAAGAACGTGGGTTCACTGTGAACATTCTGTTCACGAAGAATCAGCTTAATAATAAAACACACAGTTATATTAATTAAAAAAATTACATAAAATCCAAAAAAAAATTAAAAAAAGTGTACTTATTAAATACTAATAAATTAAAAACGGCTTAATAAATCCTAAAAAAAATTTCAAAGTATGATAAATATTAAAGTGCGGAAGCAACGAAATTCCGCATTTCCATCGTGCCTCCACTCGATTTTCGTGATCTCAATTCGATCGTCGTGGCTCAAGTCACCCGCAGGGATAAGGTCGAAGCAAACTTTAAACCGATCCAATTTCGGTTTTAGATCATGCCACTTATGTTGGCAAGCGTTCAAGTTGTGACGCGCATTTCCAATATATTGTTGGTATTTTTGAAACGCTTGCGTCCAATAGGCGGTTTGACCAAGACGTAGCGTTCATTGGGCGTCAACGATTGACGTCACTAGCGCTATCTCCTCCTCGGTCCAATGAACCATTTTTTTGGGTTGATTTTGGATGAAGATTTGTGTTTAAAGAAAGTATATGTGAAAAATATTAATGTTTGGGGTGGGTATTTATATGTAAAAATTGGTAAAATTTTAAAAAAATTTAAGTTTCATAGCCGAAACCGCCATTGCAACGGCTAGCCCAAACGGTCTGATTTCCCTAGCCAATCCCAGGCATCCATATCATCTCCTCAAACACCCCCCCCCCCCCCCCCCACGCTAGGCACCATAGCCACGCTAGCGGGCAACGCCGCTACTCACGCTGGCGCGATGTGACTAAAACGGCGTTGCTTGGCTTTCTAAGCCCCAACCAAGCACACACCTCGCGTTCTAATGACATTCCAAGTTAAAGTGTAGTTGGGGGTGCTAGAACCACACTTCCTTTACATCTTATAAAAACACACATTCTCTCTCTCTAGGCTGTCACCGGAAACCTTCAAAGTAGCCACCTTTCCTTGCTATCTCGATCTCCTCCGTCATCTAGTAACAAAATAACAATACATTTCTTCTATCCCATGTCGTCATTAATCATTTTTGTGTTTTCATTTCTTATTCTTCACACCGGAGCTGCAAACGATAGCATATCCTATGATCCGCTGAACCCTGAGGAGAAGCAAGCGCTGGTTAGCTTCATCAATAAGATTCCTCACTCTGCTTCATTAAACTGGACCATGTCCCAACCCGCTTGCTCTTGGCAAGGCGTTACTTGCGACCCCAGCGGCATCACCGTCCTCTACCTCCGCTTATCTGCAAGAGGACTACTCGGAATAATACCATACAACACTATCGGGAAATTAACCAGCCTCCGTGTCCTGTCCCTCAGATATAACGGTCTCATTGGCGAGATCCCTTCTGATTTCTCCAATCTCACCTACCTTACCACCCTTTACTTAAGTTACAACAACTTTTCCGGCAACATCCCTTCCGCTTTCTCCACTCTCCCCTACCTTACCAGACTAATGTTAAATAACAACAACTTTTCAGGCAACCTCCCGGACATGAATAATGGACAAGATTTAACCACTTTTAATGTTTCGCATAATAAACTTGTTGGTCGAATTCCACGTTCGCTTTCTAACTTTCCGTTATCTGCATTCACCTACAATACTTTCTTTTGTGGTCCTCCTACTGCTATTAAGTGTAACTCTTCATATCCACCACCTAAGTCTGATGAAGAGCGAACCGATACTTCTACGGTCCGGAGACGCGCAATTTTTGGCATTTACAGTGGATCAACGATGGTGTTACTGATTCTCTTTGGCTCTGTGGGGAAGAAGATGTATCAGCATATCATACCACCATCAGAGCTAATGGAGAAAAAGAAGCTAGAGATGTTTGAGGATAATGAATTAAAATTGGAGGATTTGTTGAACACGTATGCTGAGCTTTTGGGGAAAGGGAGTCTTGGGACATCATACAGACAGGTTTTTTTGTTTTTAAAAAGCTAACTCATACGTCTTTTAATTTTACTTTGACTCTAGTTGTATATATATCAACATGTTTTTCTGAAACGGCTAACTCATATACTCTTTAACTGTATTCTCACAGGTGCATAAGGAAAATGATAAGACGATGGTTCTGAAAAAATTGAAAGATGTTGTGGTGACGGAGGAGGAGTTCAAAACAAAAATGAATGTTTTGGGGACCATAAAGAACAAATATGTGGTTCCGTTGAGAGCTTTTTATAGTTTTTCGACTGTTGAGAAATTGCTTGTTTATGATTACATGCCTGCTGGTAGCTTATCTGATCGTCTTCATGGTAATTTCTTCATCTTTATTAGTATACATTATATCTTCAGGATTAGATTTAGAGTGTGTAAGTCCATCTTAAGAAAAGATTATTATTTGTCACTACGTTATGAAGTTTTAAACTATTTTTGTGTGTTGGTTATACTCGGTACTAGCTAGTACGTCTTGTAGTATTGCAAAATCTTTAAATAACGTGAACCATGAAAGTTGAAGATATGATATGTTTTGGCTTTGAACAAAGTGTAAGTAGGACAACCTACATTGTTGCCAATAGTTAAGTACAACTTATTAATGCATCACTATAACTGAGCTTCATATGCCATAGGAACTGTACTTTTCTGTGGCCTTTATTAAGAAAAATAATGTATAAAAAAGGAATTTCATATGTTTTAAAAAAAGAGTTCTTTTATGTTTTATTTACTTATTATAATATTTTATTTTGTTTTTTATCTTTTTTTAGGTTAAAAATTGTGTATTACATAAGGTTGGATTAACAAAATTTAATAGTTATTAATAAGGGGAAAAAATAAAATAAATAGTTGAGGAAAGAAATATTAAATAAAAATGAAATGAAATGAGTGGAAAATTATGTTTAAATATTATTATTTAGTATGTGAGAAAAAACGTGAAAGTTATGTTTTAATATTTTTATATATTTATTTAAGATGAAAGAGATCGTAAAAAATAAGTTTGAGAGTCACCAGAAAGAGAGAAAGAGATACGTATCTTTAAAAAAAATCGTTTATTATATACTAAACAATAAAGATAAAGATATATATGAACAATCAAAAAAAATAGTTATGTATATTTTTATAAAATTATAGAAGATACGAGTGGAAACAATAGCTGTTACATTTACACCTTTTCTTTTAGTTTTAAACTTTTAAGATTAAGAAACGAATCATTTATTTTGATTCTTTTTTAAGATTAAGAAAACGAATCATTAATTTTGATTCTTTTTATTCAAGTAATAATTTGTGTTGTGCCAAGATATTTGTATGATGATTTAAATAATCCAAAGAATGTACAAATGAGTTTTGTATAGTTGTATGCGTTAAGTAAAATGGAGCAAGTGATTGTTTTGCAGGAAGTACAGGTTCAATCCGAACACAATTCGACCGGGATCATCGTATGCATATTGCACTAAATGCCGCTAGGGGGTTGGCATACTTACATGAAGTCGAAATTGTTCACGGCAACATCACATCATCAAACATCTTCCTCCAACATGAAACTAACAATGAAGTTTCCTTGTCCGACTACGGTCTCAACACACTTTACCATGGGTCAAGCTCCCTAAACCATCGGGTCACCGGTTACTGGGACCCTGAAGTGCTCCAGACACTGAAATTCACATTCAAATCTGATGTGTATAGCTTCGGGGTTTTGTTATTGGAGCTTTTAACCAGAAAAATTCCTAACAATGCCTCATTTGATAAGGAAAGGGTCCACTTTTCTGGCTGGGTCGGTTCAATTGTATGCGAGGAACCTAAGGTTGAGCTTTTTGATGTGGAATTAATGAGGGATCATAATTTCGAAAAGATGTTAGAGTTAGCAAAGGAATGTGTATCGATTGCGCCGGATCAACGACCACCAATGTGCGATGTGGTGAGCATGATGGAGGCTCGTATGTTGTGGAGACAATCATGGGATTACAACTCAAAGTAATACAATGATAGGCCTTCATTAATGGAGACTCGTGATACACTAAGTACCATCATGCTCGACACACCGAAGCCCATATGATCGATCTAATGTGATTATAGTGGTTTTGTGTTCTTGAAATTGTGTGTGACTTTTATGGATCGGGTCAAGCTTCCATGGGGTTGATTGTAAGTTAATTATTAGCTTGTGAGGTTGTTTGCCTGCAGTTGTAGTAGGTTCTAAATCTTATTTTTTGAAGGTAAAGCTTCTCCATTCTGTTGAAGGTAACCTTCTGTAAGCTACCTAATCTACATTCTCCTCGAAAAAATTAATCAATGCAGTTGCTATATTGCAGGAGCTTATTGGTTAAATTAATGTTAAAAATAGGAGTTGTTTTTGAACCTATTGTAACTTAAATTTTGATGTTTGAATATGTGATAGAATTAGACTTAGCCACTTAGATGTCTATTATCTTTAAATACATGTTTAAGAGGTATTTTCTATTATATTGGGTAGAGATTCACAATCTGTTTTTTTTTTTCAGAAACGGTTGGGTTGAAACCTTATTCGGTTTGGTTAAGGAAGAGACAAAACCGGGTTGGGTAAGAAGTAGCGCGCTAGAAATGGGAGGTAGCGGCGGTGATGCAGAGAGGAGGTTACCAAGATATATGGATTTTGGTAAAATTTAATCGAATTTGTTATCATTAACTAAAAGTTAAAGACAACATGCTACCTGCAAATCAGGTTACATATTACATTAACCGGTAAGAAATTGAATGATTGTTAATGAAGATAAATTTTAGTGGCATAATATGATGGTGTATTCTGTTTTAGATAGTATCTAAGAGTTGACGTATAGAATAGTTCACAACTTCACACAGATAAAAGTTTCACATGTATAGATACCATTTCTAATTTTTATTAACTACACACGTATAGGCAAGTGTACGTATCGTTTGTCTAATATAGCGATGGTAAGAAACGGAGTATCGTTCATAAGACCAGACAGCTACTGTTACAATTTAATGAATGTGTAACCAATTAAATAGTTTAGAGGTGTCTATGTTAACAAGTAAAAATAGATAATAAGTTAAGCAATATAACAATTAATAAAAGATTGTCGTCTTAGTTCGGAATTATTAATGTGCCTCATTTTACATTTATAGTTTAATCCTTTTGTATTATCCATGTAACTTAGTATATGCTGATGCATTTATGTATGGTGCTAATGTCGGTTCTGTTGGAGATATGTATGTCCGACCGTAATTAAAGTCAACGTAACTAACTCGGTATGTTTCGAAGAGTTACACGTTTGGTACACGAATCGTATATGTTCAGGTGGATTATTTTTAGTGAAATAATAATAGCTTAAACCCGAGGGACTTAATATTAATTAGATTATTATTAAGAGGATTATAATTGTATAATCTTAAAGGGCTTTTATATAAGATTGGATTCTATAAAAGGATGATTAAGGTGCAAACCCTAAATACAGTTTTATAAAAACACAAAACCCTAGTTTCCCTCTCAAGTTTAGCCCGCCGTCGCCGCCTCCTTCTTGGCCGGTTCGTTGTGAACTTCCTACTAGCGAGGATTTGTTGTAACCCGCGTGTTACGATCCCGGTGTATTCGTCAAAGGTTGATTACTAAAACCCTCTATGGTTTTTATTATTTTATTTGTTTATACGCGTATAACATTGATCCTGCTTGGGAATATTTATTAATCGGATTAATAAATCAAACTTATATAATCAGCTTTTGATAAATTATATAAACCGCTTCCGCTAGTATTTTGATACATTGATTCCCAACAGTGGTATCCGAGCCACGGTTACACGCGTATAGATGGTAAAGTTATAATTTTTGATCTATGTTTTATTTGTTAAAAATTATTTATTTTGACAAAAGATCCAAATCTTTTGGTTGTCTATGGATTGTGATGTGAATCGAGCCCTATGTTATCACCCTTGTCATGGTTGTGTTTGTTATGGTTATGATTTTATTTTGATTTATTTTTTTCGGATATTGGATCCGATGTAATAGTTTTTTTATTTGTATTTTTGCGGATATTGGATCCGATGTAATATATAGGATTAGAATAGATTTGGTTTTATTGTATTTCCGAATTTATTATTGTAATCCTTCAAGTACAAGATCAAGATCAGATCAAGATAAATGGCGAATAGGTACCATGAAGATAGAGATCACGGGTCAAGTGGGAGCTTTCAAAAATTAGCTTTTGAAACCCTTTAGACTAGTTCGTTTCGTTTCTGGCTAAAACGAAACGGGCAACCTATTAGGGGCTAGATTCGATTATTTTATTATTATGTTTTGTGGTTGTGTTTTACTTATTGTAAATAATCTAGATAACCCAAAATAAATAAAATTTTTCACAATCAAGACAACGGTTTTATTAAAACAAGTTTTATAAAACTGAAAAGTATATTTAATAAAAGAGTTTTATTAAAATTCATAACAAGTTTATTCGCGAATAAAACAACCAACATAGTTTAATAGGGTATTTAAAACTATACCGTGTCGAGTGTGGAAAGGAGTTTTTATTATCACGAATTATATAAAATTGGATTTTATAAACTGTTGTGTAACTCGCCTCATGCTACGAGTTATTCAAAATATTTTTGGTAAATATTAAAATAAATCCCAAATTTTAAATTGATTTTTTATGCCACCATTAACGAGTTAACACTTTATTCTAAATAGAACCCAAATGTTAGTGTATACTCTGCATCTGGGCATCTATCATGAAAGAAGGTAATCATCGCGTTTCCTGTGTAACATAGGCCGGTGTTACAGTTAACAGTAAAGGACAAAACATTGCTTGTTCATCAAGTGGGCATAGTTGGGTTGAACATACATCGCTTTTAAGCGATAACCCCAAATGAAGAGTTGTGTAGTAGACACAATTAACAATTGTTGTTTACCTACATAATCATACCAGTGGATAGTGCTCAAGCCAATTCACTGTAATTGATGAATCAGGGTCTCATCTTAATTAAATTAATTTTTTGGGTCATAAAATAAAATTAGGATATTTAAAACATAAATACTAATAAATTAATTTTGAATTTTGTAGATGTCAAATGAAAACAATTCCTCCCAATTCTCTCTCAAGTCCATCTTAGAGAAGGACAAACTGAACCACTCCAACTTCATGGACTGGCACCGCAACTTGAAAATTGTTCTCAAGGCGGAGAACAAACTGTATGTTCTTGAAACGCCAATCCCTAATGAACCCATCAATCAGCAAACTATTGCATATAGAAACTATGCGAAGCACTTTGATGACGCTTTGAAAGTCTCATGTCTGATGTTAGCATCCATGATCCCTAAACTTCAAAGGACCATGGAGGATATGATGGCATACGAGATGAATGAGCACCTGGTAGAAATGTTCCAACAGAAGGCTCGTCATGAGAGGTTTGATGTGATGAGATCACTCATAACCACTCGTATGCAAGAGGGTACATCAGTTAGCGCTCATGTGCTAAAAAAGAAGGCATACGTTGATCACTTGACTCGTCTGGAATCCCCCTTGAGTGATGAGTTAGCTGGAGATATCATCCTCAACTCATTGCCCAAGTCATATGATCAGTTCAATATGAACTACAATATGAACGGGATGGAGAGGACACTTGCAAAGCTGCATCAGAAGCTCAAAACTGCTGAGGTAAATATACCCAGCAAGACTGCACCAGTGCTGATGATCAAGGAGGGTCGTGTTAAGAAAGCTAACACCAAGAAAAAGGGCAATCAGGGCAAAGGGAAAGGCAAAGGCAAATCTGTTGCAAACAAGAAGCCTCAGAAGGATGCCAAGTGTTTTAATTGTAATGAAATTGGGCACTGGAAGAGGAACTGTGCTAAGTATTTAGCTGAACTGAAGCAAGCCAAGGCTTCAGGAGGAGAGTCCTCAGGTATATATGTTATTGAAATCTTTGCTTTTTCTGGCAAAACATGGGTGTTTGACACAGGATGTGGTTTTCACATTTGTAATGCTTTGCAGGGACTAAGAAAGATTAGGAAGCTGAAACAGGGGGACTTGGAGGTCCATGTTGGCAATGGACAAAGAGTTGTTGTGAAGGCGATTGGAGAATATGTTCTTTTACTTCCTTCTAGTTTAGAACTTGTTTTGAACAAAGTTTATTTTATTCCTAGTGTCACTAGAAATATTGTTTCGGTTTCTGCTTTGCATGAACAAGGTTTCAATTATCGTTTTAATGGTGAATTTATTTCTGCTTATTTTAATGATGTATTTTACTTTGATGCAAAACCAAACAATGGAATCTATGAGATAGAAATACAAAACAATAACATATTATGCAACATCTCCCATAAACGTAATAAGTTAGACTTTAATGATACGTATATGTGGCATTGTAGACTTGGTCACATAAGCGAGAATCGTGTTAAACAACTCAAAACCGCAGGAATCCTAGATTCCAAGGGTTCAGAAACATTTGGCAAATGTGAATTATGCTTAAGTGGAAAGCTAACAAAAGCACCTTTTTCAAATGTTGGAGAAAGAGCTAATGATCTATGGGGACTTGAACATACAGATGTTTGTGGTCCATTTAGAACAATGTCAAGACATGGAGAAAGATACTTTGTTACATTTACTGATGATTTCAGTAGATATGGTTATGTTTATCTTATGAAGCATAAACATGAAACACTTGAAAAGTTTAAGGAGTACCAAAACGAAGTAGAGAATCAGCTAAATAGAACTATCAAGATGCTTCGATCAGATCGAGGCAGTGAGTATCTTAGTCAGGAGTTCATCAATCATCTAAAGGATTGTGGAATAGTTTCACAACTCACTCCACCTAGAACACCACAACATAATGGTGTATCTGAGAGGAGAAATCGAACTCTATTAGATATGGTTCGATCAATGATGTGTTTAACAACCCTCCCATGCTCCTGAGTTATGCTCTGGAAACTGCCGCAAGACTTGTGAATATAGCTCCAACGAAGAAGGTTGACAAAACGCCTTATGAGATATGGCATGGAAAGAAACCTAAAGTATCCTATCTTAAGGTATGGGGATGTAACGCTTATGTCACTCTAGAATCTTCTGATAAACTAGATCCCAAAGGCAAAAAAGTGGTTTTCGTAAGGTACGCTAAAAGGATCGGTTACCTATTCTACCACCCCACTGAAAATAAGATTTTCACTAAACGCAGAGGCACCTTCTTGGAGGAAGAGCTTATGGCGCGAGGGATTGGAGAAAACCATGTGGATCTTGAAGAAATTCGAGAATCACAAGTGACTGAACCAATTGTTCAGATAGAACCAGAAGTAACTGATCCAGTTGTCGAAGTTGAGCCTAAGCAGACTCAAGAAACAACAGAAACACCATGTGTTCGAAGAAGTATTAGGGATCGTCGTGCACCTGAAAGGTATGATGATATCTTCATGATTGATGAAGCTGAACCTGCTACTTACAAAGCTGCAATGTTGGATTCAGAATCCAATAAATGGCAAGAAGCCATGAATGCAGAGATACAATCCATGTATGATAACCAAGTTTGAGATTTGGTTGATCTTCCTACCGAAGGTCGGACTGTACGAAACAAATGGATCTTCAAGAAGAAGACCGACATGGATGGAAATGTGCAAACCTACAAAGCAAGGATTGTAACGAAAGGATTCACTCAGACTCAAGGAATTGATTATGAGGAAACTTTCTCGCCAGTAGCCATGCTTAAGTCTATTAGAATTCTACTTGCCATTGCTGCGTATTATGACTATGAGATATGGCAAATGGATGTCAAGACTGCATTCCTTAATGGACACTTACTTGAAGATGTCTATATGGTTCTACCTGAAGGTTTTGTCGATCCAAAGAATCCTAATAAGGTGTGCAAGCTAAATAAATCCATCTGTGGATTAAAGCAAGCATCTCGCAGCTGGAATCTCCATTTTGATCAGAAAATCAAAGAGTTTGGTTTTATTAAAAACGAAGATGAACCGCGTGTTTACAAGAAATCTAGTGGGAGTTGTATCACTTTTCTCATTTTGTATGTAGAGGGCATACTAATCGTTGGAAACAATGTCCCTATGCTAAAAGATGTTAAGGCTTGAGTGGGTAAATGTTTCGCAATGAAAGATCTTGGTGAAGCCGCTTATATTATAGGAATAAAGATTTATAGAGATAGATAAAGCGGTTATTAGGTTTAAGTCAAAGTACATATATTGATAAGGTCATGCGACGCTTCTCAATGCAAGACTCAAAAAGGGGGCTCTTGCCCATGGCACATGGAACCATTCTTAATAGCGAGCAGTGTGCAAAGACTGAAGAGGAAAAGAAGAAAATGGAAAGAGTTACATATGCTCCTGTTATTGGTTCTATCATGTACGCCATGTTATGTACTAGACCTGATGTTTTGTATGCTCTTAGCATGACAAGTAGATATCAACAGAATCCAGAGGAGAGTCACTGGGCTGCAGACTAAGGACATGTTCTTAATATATGGAGGACTGGATGAGGAGCTATCAGTTAAGTGTTATACTGATGCAAGTTTCCAGACTGATCGTGATGATTCAAGATCACAGACAGGATATGTTTTCATTCTGAATGGCGGGGTTGTTACTTGGAAGAGCTCGAAGCAAAGTGTAGTTGCTCAATCCACCTATGAATCAGAATACAATGCTGCATCGGATGCTGCTAAGGAGGCTGCCTGGATGAAGAAGTTCATTACTGATCTCGACGTTGTGCCTAGCATAGAGAAACCGATCGAGATGCTGTCTGACAACACTGGTGCCATTGCTCTTGCAAAGGAACCAAGGTCACATCAAACCACAAGGCATATACTCAGAAAATTCCACTATATTAGAGAGATAATAGAGCGTGGAGACATCGTAATAAGCAAAGTTCATACGGTAAATCTTGCTGACCCCTTTACTATACTAAGCATTTACCTCAAGCTAAACATGAGGAGCATGCTGAAAAGATGGGGCTTAGATTTGCTAGACAGTGGGCATGATCTGTAGTTAGTATTGGTGTTTTAACTTTGAACTACAACAGTTACATTAAATAGCTATTTGATTTATTGGTTAAATGCAAGTTTAATTATTTTGTAAATGTGTTCGTTATTTGTATGTTTATATCCTTGAATAAGCGTATTCTAAAAATCCGTAGTCGATCAAATTACATGGGAATGAATTTGAATGTAAGACTATTGTGAATTGAGATGATTGTATTCATGAGATGAGTAACTCAAGGGTTTGAGAATCAAAATTCACAGATATCACTAGGAAAATGATATTGGATGTGACTCGCATCAAAACCATCTCCATGGATCTAAGTCATGAGATGTTTTGATATTGATATGTTCAATCTGTCATTTTTCCTTATGCACATATTAAACTACATTGATCAAGGACAATCTTTGATGTTATCTAACACTGTCCTGAAACATGGATAGTAATCCGGGTAGCGTTGGAAATCCAAGGTTAAGTGGGAGTTGTATGACGCTGATGGAATTCTGTACTTCTATGCAATTAGAAGTTTAGACATTCTGGTGCCCTCGTTAACTTAAACTGGAATAAACGCGTGGCCACGCTCGGACTAAAAGTAGTTCGTTAGACCAGCTTGAATTAAAGTCGAGAACAGAGAATAGTTGATCACTATATAAGAATGAATGATCCATGTCTTATGACCAATGAATGTTCTATACAGAAGGGACTTATTGATAGAATTATCAGGGCTACAGTATTTGGTTAAGTAAAGTGTTACTTGAACTCAAAGAACTAGTTGACGACTGTAAAGTGTCATACCATGTTAGGAGCAGTGCGATGCAGCTAGGCATCCAACTCTGCACACGTTGACTCATTTAATTAAAATCGTCCAAGTGGGAGATTGTTGGAGATATGTATGTCCGACCGTAATTAAAGTCAACGTAACTAACTCGGTACGTTCCGAAGAGTTACACGTTGGTACACGAATCGTATATGTTCACGAGTAGGTGGATTATTATTAGTGAAATAATAATAGCTTAAACCCGAGGGACTTAATATTAATTAGATTATTATTAAGAGGATTATAATTGTATAATCTTAAAGGGCTTTTATGTAAGATTGGATTCTATAAAAGGATGATTAAGGTGCAAACCCTAAATACACTTTTATAAAAACACAAAACCCTAGCTTCCCTCTCAAGTTTAGCCGCCGTCGTCGCCTCCTTCTTGGCCGGTTCTACCTTTGGGTATCTTGTGCTCGGTTGTGAACTTCCTAGTAGCGAGGATTCGATGTAACCCGCGTGTTACGATCCCGGTGTAGTCGTCAAAGGTTGATTACTAAAACCCTCTATGGTTGTTTATTATTTTATTTGTTTATACGCGTATAACCTTGATCCTGCTTGGGAATATTTATTAATCGGATTAATAAATCAAACTTATATAATCAGCTTTTGATAAATTATATAAATCGCTTCCGCTAGTATTTTGATACACTGACTCCCAACAGGTTCGGAATGTGAATGACGTCGAACTACATTCCTCTGTCGGTTTAACTCGAGTAACGAAGATACAAATGACAGATGTCACCGCTAAAAACCCTGATCTGTGCCAATATAACAGCGGCGACATGTGGCCGCTATTGAGTTGCCGCTGAAGGTTAGCCGCTATTGCTCCTTACGTCGCTGCTAAAGGTTTTCCACTTTTACCGGCGACATGATGCACAATTGCGTCGTCGCTATATGATCTCGTTGCAAATACCATCTATCAATAGCGGCGACACATGTCAAAGCTAAAAGTCTTTTTTTTTGTTGCATTTACAATATTTCTAGTTATATACAAATCTGTCAATTTTTCTAGTTTTCTGCAACACAAATAAAACTAAATAAACATAATAGTCAACATCCTAAAATTGCATAAAACGTTTAATTCGTACACTAACATCCTAAAATTGCATAAAGCATAAAAAACTACAAGATAGTTGTCATATGTCGATAATACTTAACAGTCATCGTCATCCTCATCGTCTTTATCAAAAATGTCATCATCATCGTTTGCGGGCTGCTTTCTCTTCGAAGCAAGATAGCAATCAAGTTGATTAAAAAATGTCGGGGTTTGGAACATACTCGAAACATATTCCTACAATAATACATATCAAAACCTACAGTGGCATATTAGCATACTACCAACATGTATTTATCAAAGTGACATGCGTTCGCCAAAGGAGCAGGCGTTCAACAAAGTAACATGCATTCATTGACCCTTGTATACTTTTTAAAGTAAAATTGTATAGTTTTCCTTAGAAAAGGGTTGTTGAGTTTGAGGTTGTGCACCCAACACATTCCAGGGCATATTGGAAGAAGGTTGTTGCCCAATCCCCCGTATCCATCCTCGTCAATCACCCAACACATTCCGAAATACGGCAACCTCATTCGACGATTGAGAACCGCTGCCTTCTCTGCCATATTCATTTTGACCCATAATCTCCCATTCTAAATTAAGCTGTATATATTATAGAGAACCGTTGACATTATTTTTTATAAAAATTGCACCATAAAAACAAGCCTTTTTTTATATTTAAAACGAGTATACTATTGCTATATTTTTGAAAAAATAATTTCGAAAACCATTACATAAAACGCAGTGTACAAAAAGCATGAAAAATGACTTTTTTTTCTAAAACCACTAGTACAAAACCAATTTTTTGATGGTGTCAAATTCAATCTTTTGGTGCTTTCTTATAATACAAAGCACCAAATAACAAGATTACCACACTAATAAATAAACACACCACCAAAAAATAGATTACAAAGCACCATTAAATTTTTAGAAGTTATATAAAACCATTAAATTGATTTTTTGAGGGTGAAGTTTTTAAAAAGCACCAAAATATACCATAAAATTGATTTTTGAGGCTCAAACTTGCAAATACCACCAAAATAAATTGATTTTTTGAGGGTGAAGTTTTTTAAAAGCACCAAAATATATCATAAAATTGATTTTTTGAGGCTCAAACTTGCAAAAACCACCAAAAAATACCACGATCTTCTTATCTTCTTATTCTTGATACCTGCAACTTATTTTAACCCATTACAATCTCACAAAACCCTAAGCCCTCAATCTGTCATACCAATTAAAGGTAATTTTGTTGATTATATGTTTTGATTTAATATTCCATTAATTATGTTTTAACTTAATATAAATTGTTATATGTAGCTATGGTGGAATTATTAAAGTTTCTTGAAATCTTCATTCAGTTTAACTTTAAGATATGAAATTCAATCATTTGTGTGTTTATTTTAATATCAGATGGATCGTGCTTACTGGATGTACAAGACTTCGCATGCTTCATCAATATACATGGAGGGTGTTAAAAGTTTTCTTAAGACTGCCGAAGCTAATCGGGTGAATAAAAAAGGTGGGATCATTTGTTGTCCTTGTACGGTTTATAATAATTTTATTAGCTTTGATGATCTTAGAGACATAGAGTTTCATTTGGTGAAAAATGGTTTTATGCCTAAATACATGTCGGTCAATGTATGGAGAGTCACTACTTGATCATAGCGCGTCGTCGATCAAGTCACACATTAATGAGAATAGAGAGACCAACAATTCATACCTTGATGCTGATAATGACCAATCAAATTCAAATGAACCCAATGAGAATTTAAAGGAAATGTTACATGATATCGAGACTAATATTAGTGATGATGAGCAAGAAAATTTACATCACATATTTGAAGATGCAGAAAAACCATTATATACCGGTTGTAAAAATTTAAAAAGCTTGATGTTGTGCTAAAGTTGTTTGGCATAAAGTCGAAAAACGGATGGAGTGATAAAAGTTTCACAACTCTATTAGAGTTTTAGTATGACATGCTTCCGGAAGGCAATGAGTTACCAATTTCGACATACCAAGCGAAAAAACTTATGTGTCCAATGGGATTGGAAGTTGAAAGAATTCATGCTTGTCCAAATGATTGTATGTTGTATAGAAAGGAGTTCGAGGATCTACATGAATGTCTTATCTGCCATACATCAAGGTATAAACGTTAAAAAGAGTCAGATGAATATGACGATGATGTGAAAAAAAATGGACCACCGGCTAAAATGTTGTGGTATCTCCCCATTATACCAAGACTTAAAAGATTATTTTCAAACGAAAAAGAAGCAAAACATTCGGATGAGCGTGTAACTGATGGAAAACAAAGACATGTGGCGGATTCACCACAGTGGACAAACATTGATGACATGTATCCAGAATTTGGAAAAGAGATTAGAAATATACGGTTTGGGCTTAGTTCAGACGGGATCAGTCCTTTTGCGAACATGAGCAGTCGCCATAGTGCGTGGCCGATTCTTTTATGCATCTACAATCTTCCACTGTGGTTATGCATGAACGAAAGTACATTATGATGTCGTTGTTAATTCAGGGTCCAAAACAACCCGGCAATGATATTGATGTGTATTTGTCTCCTTTGGTTGATGACTTAAAAACTCTATGGAATTCAGGTGTTGATGTGTATGATGCTTATATGAAAGAACGCTTTCAGTTGCGGGCCATGGTTTTTTGCACTATAAGTGATTTTCCAGCATACGGTAATTTGTCGGGATACAATACAAACGGTAAGAAAGCTTGCCATGTTTGTGAAGATGAGACATGTTCGATATGGTTAAAAAATTGCAAAAAAGGGTATACATGGGACATCAAAGATTCCTTCCGGCTGGTCATATTTTTCGGAATAAAACGAATGAGTTTGACGGAAGCACCGAGCTTGGATCGGTGAGGAAACGATTTGATGCATTTTCACGAGTTGAAAAATTAAATACCGTGTTGGGAAAAAGAACTCGTGTTAAGAAAAGAGCCATTAATAAAAAAGCACGTAAAAGAGCCATTATCAAAAAAGCTGAGAAAAGTGCCATTATAAAAAAACGGAAACAAAAGCCATCTGGAAAAAAATTCATTTTTTTGGATTTACCCTATTGGAAACATTTAGATGTTAGACATTGTCTATATGTTATGCATATTGAGAAAAATGTATGTGATAGTTTGTTGGGCTTATTGTTAGACATTCCAAGAAAAACTAAAGATGGGCTTAATGTTCGTAAAGACATGGAAAAAATGGGAATACGTAAGGAGCTTGCCCCCGTTGAAAGAGACAACCGTTTATATCTGCTACCTGCCTGTTATACTATGTCAAAGGCTGAAAAAGAAAAGTTTTGTAAATGTTTACATGATATCAAGGTTCCATCAACTTATTCGGCAAACATTAAAGGTTGGTGTCGATGAAAGACCGTAAATTGCTTGGAATCAAGTCTCATGATTGTCATGTTTTGATGACACATATGATTCCCATCGCTATTCGTGGACTGTTACCAGATAACATCCGACATACAATCACAAAGCTTTGTTTGTTTTTTAACAACATCAACTCAAAGGTTATTGATTCAGAAAATTTGGATGAATGGCAAAAGGACATTACCGTTACCCTTTGTGAACTAGAGATGTACTTTCCACCGTCATTTTTTGATATAATGGTTCACCTAATATGTCATATCGTACAAGAGATTAAGGCTTGTGGTCCTGTATTCCTACGATACATGTACCCTTTTGAAAGATATATGGGTTTCTTAAAAGGTTATGTGAGAAACCCAAATCGACCAGAGGGTAGTATGGTCGAAGGATATACTTCTGAAGAGGTGACTGAGTTCTGCCAAGGTAATTGTATCACAACAAGTATAATATATTACAATATATATATATATATTAGTGTTATTAGATTTAACTTACAATATAATATTTTGTTTTTTTACAATCTATTTGGAAGGTGTGGAAAGTGTTAGTGTCCCTAAAAGTCGCCATTCGGGTCGGCTTGATGGTAAAGGAGTAGTCGGTATGAAAACATATAAGCCAAGCCGCGATAATTTACAAAGCACATTTAGTTGTCCTAAAACACATACATGTCTTTCTCCATAGGTTGATGAGCACTTGAACTCATTACGAGCGACATACCCAGGTAAGGGACAAATGTGGTATGTAACGAAGCATAACAAAGAGTTTTCGAGGTGGATGAAAAGTAAGGTAATGGAAACTAATATTGATAAAACGGTGAAAAGGTTAGGGCAGGGCCCAAACTTTACGGTTAAATCTTACCAAGGGTATGACATTAATGGTTATACGTTCTACACCAAAGATCAAGATCTAAAATGTCCAATGCAGAATAGTGTAGTTACAATAATAGCATCGGCGACCAAATTCGATAAAGTGGATCATAATATAATGAGACACATTGCCAACAAATCTTATTACGGTGTTATACAAGAAATTTGGGAATTGGACTATTATGATTTCATTATTCCTGTGTTCAAATGTAAGTGGGTCAATAACCGTACAAGTGTTAGAGTTGACAAATATGGTTTTACACTTGTTGACCTTACAAGTAATGGCTATGCATCTGAGCCATTCGTTCTCGCTAGACATGTCACACAAGTGTTCTATGTCAATGACCCGAGCAAGCCAACACACCACATTGTATTGCAAGGTAAACGATGGATTCTTGGTGTTGATAACGTCGTTGACGAGGAAGAATATGACCATTTTGATGATCTACCACCATTTTCTGTCGGTGTCGAACCGGGTAACTACGATAACATTAATGGCACCCCATACTTAAGAACTGACCACAACGATGGGATATATGTTGATTAAGACGTGTTCGTTTATTTGTGTTAAAGTTTGTTTTTAGCGGAAACTTGTTAGTTGTATCAAATTGTTTGTGTGATTTTGAAGTGTATATTTTCCCTACTACTTTCGTATTTACCTTATATTTTTAGTTGTCTATAATTGTACCATTAAAGATATACGCGACACCGATGCCGATGCGGTTCGTTGGCTGCATTCGTTGCGGTTTCGCTGGCTGCACTCGCTGCATCACTGCCACTGCCGCTGCAGCGTTCTAGGCTGGTTGCGTTGGTTGCGGTGTTGCGCTGGTTGCACTCGCCACGTCGATGCGCTGGCTGCATTCGCTGCGCCGCTGCCACTGTCGTTGTGGCGGTGCACTGGTTGCGTTGGCTGTTGTGTTGCGCTGGATGCGCTCGCTGCGGCGATACGCTGGCTGCAGCGGTGCGCTGGTTGCGATGGCTGCGGTGGTGCGCTTATTTTGCTCGCTGCGCTGCTGCCACTTCCGCTGCGGTGTTGCGCTGGCTACACTCGCTGCGCCGCTGCCACTGTCGTTGCGGCGTTGCGCTGGTTGCGTTGGCTGATGTGTTGCGCTGGCTGCGCTCGTTGCACCGCTGCCACTTCCGTTGCGGTGTTGCGCTGGCTGGGGCGGTGCGCTGGTTGCGCTGGCTGCGGCGGTGCGCTGATTTTGCTCGCTGCGCCACTGCCACTTCCGCTGCAGTGTTGCGCTGGCTACACTGCGTTGCGCCGCTGCCACTGTCGTTGCGCTGGCACCGATGTTGTTAGGTTGGAATTATGGAATTAGTGCAGTTCGTCATGGTACCAATACAATACCAACACTCGTATAGATTACGATACGACAACTATATATTCATCCATTATAAAAAGTAAATGAACGCGTACGGTATCGTTCGTTATGATAGCGGCATTATGTCCCAAATGTTAAACCATTTACAATAATAGCTAAACGATATATGTTTAAAACGTTGAGAATGAAAATCCATCACATAACCCTTTCTCACAACCCGCCCAAATTCTCACACTTTACATTGTTGCCTCTGCTTCAACACCAGCCACCACGCGTTCGCGGCCAGCCCTATTTGCTCGTTCGCTACCAGTAGGTATGAGTCCTTATTGATTTTGGATTGCATCTCGTTTGCGGCCAGCCCTATTTGCTAGTTCACTGCTAGTAGGTATGATTCCTTATTGATTTTGGATTGCATGAGCTTTTTGTCAATAGTCTGCCCTTTTGATAGATTTATATGGATTTGAACCTGTTCGATAAAGTGCAAGTGGTCCCATACGCTGGATTGTCTTTTGTGTTAAATAATGTTGTATATTCAAGTGTAGTTTGTTGGATTATGGTTTTTTATATGTTAAAGTTCTTACATGTGTTTACCTAGCTAGTTTGATAAGTATCCATGTGTTGATATATGCATTTATGTGTGGATATAGTTAATATGTTTGTATCGAGGCATTAACTTTTTGCAGGCATCTCATAAACATTATATAAATATACATTTTGTGTAATAGTGATATAAATAAATAGGTACTTGATAAGTAGGTATATATGTTTTAATAGTGTTTATCATACTTATATGCTTTATATTTTTAATGGAATTGTGTTGGGTTAAACTAATAGATACTTGATATATATTTTTTAACATTGTTTACCATACATTCATGCTTTATATTTTTAAGGGAATTGTATTGGGTTAAACTAATAGATACTTGATAAGTATGTATATATGTTTGTGTATATGTATTATTGTGTAGTATTTGGTACTAGTATATAAATTTGATCGTTTTAGTTGATGTTAGTATGTTAGTTGATTGACTATAAGTATGTTATATGTTTTTGTTTAATGCTAAACTAGGTGTGTCGAAAAGAGGAAGAGGTAAACGCGGTTGTGCTTCTTTTTCAAAGAAGTTAGATGCGAGTGATTATCACATTAATTTTGGTAAGGAAAATTTGCCCGTTAGTCGTATGAAAGGAAAGTTTATATCATGGTTTGGATTATGGGTTAAACAAAGATTGCCATTATATCTTGACACGAAGGAACTTCCTGTAAATTGGTTTGATGAGCTATGGTTGGAAACAAAGGTATTATATATTATTTTTTTTGTAGAATATGAGAAATGTGAAATACTTGCTAATTAGTTATTTTGTTTAACTTATTGTTTTTTACACTCTAGTCACAATGGAATATTACTGATGAGTCGGAAGAAGTTAGAGAAGTTATGGGGGAGAAAGCTATCAGCGTTCGAACAAATTTCAAAAGTAGGATTTTTAATGCATATCTAAATGAAGGTAAGGATCCTACTGTCACACATACATATCTAGATTCTGAGGAATGGGAAAAATTTCTTAAAAGAAGGAGTACCGAGGAAGCTGAGGAAAGACGTAAACGAGCAAAAAATGTGCAGCCAAAAACACATGCCCGACCCGCCTAGGACGAACTGGATGGGCGGGTTTTGAAGATAAAGTTGATGGAATATGGTCTTCACTTGAAGCAAACAACAAATCCCTTGAAGGCGTAAAACATCCTTTCACTAAAAATTTATATCGGGTCGAGCAAAAAAAAACACATTAACAAACTCGTATGAACTTCCATCGAATGCAATTGATGAATCCAATAAAGGTAATGCTTATACATATATATATACATTTATAATTTGGAAATTGATATAGTTTGTGTATGTATATATATACATAACAACTTATTTAGTTTCAATATTTAGTTTATAGGTGAAACAAAGCTTCAAAAGAAAAAGAAAAAAACTGGTAGAAAACAGGGGAAGAATGACTCGGGTGTCGATGTGAACCGTGATAGAGTCCCGTCACAACGGGTGGACAGTAGTCTTGCTGGACCGTTTATCGACTATCCACCTATCCAGGTAATATATAATTATAGTTTGTTCAAAAAAATGTTATATACTTATATATTAAAATGTTAATTATGGTTTTGCAGAACCCGACCAAATGTGAGTTGATATCTCCCTACCACGCTCGCGAGGAAGTGACGGAGGCTAAAGGTATGGCATGGCCAACCCCTCCAAATCTGATTATGAATGTGAGTTGTGTCAAAATCCAGGTTCATTCTGTTGTTGATGAACATTCGGGATTACGTGTCCCAGATGAAATACGCACGGGAGATTTCATAACCTGGGAGATATGCTTCATAGCTATGTTCAGTGGTCTAGACAACATCTAAAGGTATATTTTTGTTTTATATTTTACATTATATTTTAGCATATCAATATTTACTTTTAATATTTATGGTTAAATTGTAGCTTTTGAACGGGGATGCACCAAGCAAATCAAGTGCCTCGAGAATGGCCTCGAGTCATGGATCACCTTCTCATAAAAGTTTCGCGTCACAAATACAAGCCGACGAGAGCATGAAAACTTCATATTATCGTCCACAGGTAGTTTATATTAATTTAGATTTATTTGTGCATTTTATAACACTTTTTTTGTTATTTTAGCTTGAAGTCGACCCATTTCTACAAATCCAACCTCCGAGTTATGAGATGCAACCTCAAGGCAGTTATATGAGTTTGGTAACTAATGTAAAACTTATTTATATAAGAATCCAATATTATATATATATATATATATATATATATATATATATATATATATATATATATATATATATATATATATTATATCTGGGTACTAATCTTTTTTTATAATTGTTATTGTTAATGAATGTGAAAAACCTACAAACTGGTTCACAAAGTTCATTTGAGTTGCATGATTTCAATCTTGAGCTAAATCCTAATACCATCCTCGAGCCTGAGCCGGAGCCTGAATTCGAGCCCGAGCCTAAGCCCAAACCCAAGCCCAAATCCAAGCCCGTGCCTGCATTTAGTGATCCTGATGTATTACTGGCCTTGAAAAGGATAAAGCGTAAGCCTCCACGATTCGAGCATTAGTTGATGAATTACAAATTGGCATTGGTAAGAACCATTACATTTGGGTCAATTCACCCGACGGAATGTATCCCCGACCTGTTTATGAGAACATCATGTATTCCGATTTGTTAAACATGCTCTTGGAAGGTTGCCTTGATGTCACAATATTACACTGGTTTGCCATGTAAGGTGCTATTATTGTTATTATAAGATACAATAACATGTTTAGATAGAATTGAAGTTACTAACTTTGTCACAATTTTTATAGGCATTTCTTTGAGTCGCCCAATTCTCGGTGTGCTTTTTTCAATCCACAACAAATCATTGGATCACAGTGTAACACACATCTTGAAGACGTTAAAAAAACGTAAAAGAAATACGTGAGCTTCATTCTAAAAAAGTGTTTTATCTTGCACCATACTTAGCCGGGTAATATAAATTCCTCACCATACATACACATACACTTACAAATATATACTTTATATGTTCAATAATTTTTATTTTTTAGTAAACATTGGTCGCTTATAATTGTTTGCCCGGACTTCAAATTCGGCTATATTGTTGATTCTATAAAGAAGGGAAGACCCATGAAAATTACATGCTCGCCAATATCATTGAAGAAGTTTATGATATTAATTTTAAGTGGCACATGGCACAGGTATGTGAATACTTTATTTTGTTTAAAATAGTCTAGTCAAAATAATTATTTTGTTTAATATGTTGCAGTGCAAACAACAGAAAGGCGATTGGGAATGTGGGTATATGGTAATTAAACATATGAAAGAGTTTATCGACTTTGTACAACATGATTTGGTTAACCGAGTGAGTTTTTGTAAATATTCATAAACTTTTTCTATTGCATTAAATTATATATGTTGGCAATCTAACTTGTATTTATTTATTTTTAGCTTTGGAATGAAGAATGGTATTTTGAAGAATCTGAAATTGAGAATTTAGTGGTAGATTCAATGTCGGGATTTATCAAAAAGATTTTTGATCTTGTAAGCATTAGTTTGTGTTTCTTATTTTTGTAATTCCATATACTTGAACGGGTTGTTTAATAGTAGTTAATTTTTGTCGTAAGCATGCGTTTTTGTATGTAATTGGAATTATATTGGGAAATATTAGTGAAAATTCTGAAATTTTGCAAAAATATTAAAAATTTATATTTTTTTCTTGTCTTATTTTTTGGTGCAATGGAGATTTGTTTTTTTTTTTGGGTGTTGGTGCTCTAATTTATGTTTCATCATTGTTTTTTTTGTGGTGTGTTTGGATTTTTAATGGTGTTCGGATTTGTGTTTCATCAATGATTTTTTGGTGGTGTGTTTGGAATTTAATGGTGTTGTTATTTGTGTTTCATCAATGACTTTTTGGTGGTGTGTTTGGAGTTTAATGTGCTGTTATTGAACAGCACCAACAAATCCATTATTTGGTGTCATATTTGTTGGTGCTCTAACATAAGTGTAAAAATAATCATAAAATATAGCACTAAAAAAGTTAATTTGTACTCGTTAACACAACTGACAAAAAATACTAAGAAATATCTTGTTTCTAAAATGCAATGGATAAAAAACACAAAATAAATGTATTATTTCTAAAACGCAATAGCTTAAAAACACAAAGAAATTTTTATTTCTAAAACGCAATGGCCAAAAAACACAAAAAAAAATGTCTTTTTTTCTAAAACGCAATAGACTAAAAACACAATGAAATTTCTTATTTCTAAAACGCAATAGCCAAAAAACAAAAAGAAATATCTTTTTTTTTAAAACGTAATGGGCAAAAAACACAAAGAAATGTCATTTTTTCTAAAACGCAATGGAAAAAAACATAGAAAAATGTGTTTTTTCTTTGTGTTATAAAACACAATTAAAAAACGCAATGGATTAAAACACAAACAAATTATGTTTCATGATTGTGATTTTATATGTGGGTAAAGATCAAAAACCTTAAATCTTATGTTAAACTAATAAACAAATAAAGCAATTAATCCAATTTTCAAAACCTCAACAAATTCCACTTTTCCTTTCATTTTTCATCTCATCTAACACAATAGTACAAAAAAACCCAGTGTGTGTGAAAATGGAGAAGGCACTAGTGAAAATTGAAAGCATGAAGTCAAAAAAGGAAGTTACTTGATTTCAAAGAAAGCTAAACAAGAGTTCTCCAACATCTCAGATACCCACTTCTTTATTTTATGTTTCAGTTCAGAATCATTCACTCTCATTTTGATTTACCCAGTTATTTGTAAAATGCAACAACCTTTCAATTTCCTTATTCTTTCTTTCTCTCACAATTAAACAACAAAACCCTAAGAATCCTTCATCTTGTTCAACCGCAAACTCAATATCTCACACTTAAACTCAAACACACACAAATATTTTTCTTTCTCTAAAACGCAATAAACAAATTCAGCCACAAATATTTCTTTTCTTCTTTCTACGATTCAAAACAAAAACCATTAAAGCAACAATTAAACCTGGAAGATCATTGAAGTGAAGATCTCTTTTGCACTTTTTCCGTCATTGGAACCTGTAAATGGTGTTCGAAGTAAAAAATCTGACGGTTGACAGAATAGATCGGACGGAAATCACTGAGGCGGAGCGACGACGGTGAGCGGTGGGGTGGTGGCGGTGGCGGTGGTGGTGGGGTGAGAGATGAAAAATAGCGGTGGTGGGGTGGAGTGAGAGATGAAAGATGAAGCTGAGACTCCATTATTTTTTGCTTGAAAAATGACAGGAAATGTGAAATTGTGTTTGGACCATACCCTCGTGCACCCTAAATCAAAAAATATACGTGGATGACTAAGATTATTTCCTACCATTCCTAACAAGATCAAACTTCCTATTTGATCTTTACCCAACATAAAAAAAACCCTAAAAGAGGATGTTACGGAAATACCAACCGGTTTCGAACTAACACAGTGAATTTTGTAACCGAACTAAAGTGAAGTACAAGTGATAATTAATGCGCCAAAACATTTGAAATATTAATAAGTTTTACTTAATTACTTACAACCCAAACAAGTGCAGGGTTTAGATTGCACCCTCTAGGCCTGGCCGACCAATGATATCCTTTCACACCAACTTTGCAACCTATAGATTGTGAGCAATATAGTTAAGTTAGTTACTTATCGCAATCATAGGACCCGAAAAATTTTACAAAATAGAAGGTCAAATATCTTAATACCACTGGAACCTCTGCTTGATACCATGCATCACGTTTCAAGATTTCACATGGCGATGTGTCTTCAGGAATAAAAGAAGGGAAGATTCCCTTTTTTGAGATAAAACTTGTCAGCCATGCTTTCAAGCTCCGACTCCTCCACCCCTAACCCAATTAAGATTGATTTAGGAACATATATTTTCCGTCCTGAAATTAAAACAAAGCAACTCATTATCCTTACCGCGTTCCTGTTATCTTCAGTCCAATCCCCATCCACATCGTGCATCAGACGTCAAAGGACCTTCAATTGGGGTTTTGATTCTGATGGATAAAATATAAGATTTACATGCGCTTGTCATGAAGCTCGTAAGAGCTTCCATCGTTAGTATGAAGAACGGTTCATCCAAGTAGTCATCCAACGCATGAAGGAACAAGAGTAAATTGCACAAAACATCCTTTATGTTTCTTCAAACTTGAAGGTTCCAGCCTTAATGTTTAAAAGTTGCTAAAAACAGCCTTTAAGTTTATTTTTGTTGCGGGTTCAATCCTTTACAGCTAACCACGTTATTTTCTTCAGTTAAGTTCCCTCACATGCATAACATGTGAGGGTATATTCGTCATTTTGGTTGATCTTCCACCCACTTCAATTATAAAAAAGAATATTTAAGTTTTAACCTAGTTTAAACAAAGTTTGGTAAAACGTACGCGACTACAGAGGAGCACGATTACCGTTTGATAGTGTTTAAGTCTAACTTGCGGCGTCCTAAGCGTCACCAGTTGCTGGATCCGACTACTGAACACGGTGTTACGAAGTTCTCTGATTTGACGGCATCGGAGTTCCGTGAGAGGTATCTAGGGTTGAAGAGTCGTTTGTCGTTTCCGTCTGATGCGAATAAAGCGCCGATTCTTCCAAGTGATGATAATCCTGAAGAGTTTGATTGGCATGATCAAAATTTGTGTTAATCTTTACAGCTTAGGGGGCTAGCTTTACAAGATTCCTATCTTAATTCCGGGTTCGCCGGAACACGGCGAAGTCGCCGGAGAAGAAGACCGGAAAAGAGGGTGTTTGGTTTTTAAAAGTTTGGTTTTATTGCACATTAGTCCCTGCGGTTAGAATTTTTTTAAAATAGGTTAAACCTTAAATATTCTTTTTTCTTATAATTGACGTGGGTGGAAGATCAACCAAAATGACGAATATACCCTCACATCTTATGCATGTGAGGGAACTTAACCGAAGAAAATAACGTGGTTAGCTGTAAAGGATTGAACCCACAACAAAAATAAACTTAAAGGCTGTTTTTAGCAACTTTTAAACATTAAGGCTGGAACCTGCAAGTTTGAGGAAACATAAAGGATGTTTTGTGCAATTTACTCTAATATAAACCTTTAGTTAGAGAATAAAAAGTTGTGCACGTGTAGTGATAATGTGCAAGATGGAGTGGTAGTTAAACCTGGCACTGTAGGCAAAGTGAAAAGACTTAAGTTTAGACATGGTTGTTTTGACTCTTTTATCTAAAAACGGGTTGACATAGGTTTTTTTTTCCTTTTACGGGCCAATTAATTAAGCTAAAGAATTAATTAAAAAGGAAGCATGTCAAAGGGGTCATGAAAGTCAAATGGATTGATGGACTTTTGTTCGACTCATGATTTTTACGTTGTTTGTTTTGTTTTTGCAGGCGAGCGCTTGATGGGCAAAAAGACAAAATAAGATTTTGGTAACATTTAATTAAGTTTTCTATCACTTGCCGATTCATAAAACATACATCAAATTGGGTCGTGTTCATTTGATAACAAGTCACCATATCCTGAATGTGAGCTGGAACCTAAGATAAATAAAGACTCAGCAAAGAATGGACACGAGGATGATGAATCGCATTCATATGAAACTGTTGTGTGGATATGTTGCGATGTTAAAGATACCGGGATAGGAATTTGGGGTACGTTTTAAAATTTTATTTTTGTCAAGTTGGCGACTATATTAGTTGTCTGAATTATTAAGTTATAAGATATGGGGTTTTTATTCATGCATTAATTGTTGTTTATTTTATTAATGTGATCTCAGAAACTGCTTTGTCAAATTTATTCAAGAAATACATGCAAGCTGGTGCAGATACAACTCCAATGTATGGTGGGACTGGATTAGGTTTAGCACTTTGCAAACAACTGGTAAAGTTTTCTTAGTTGAATTCTGTTGTCTTTAATCGAATGAAATGAGAGCTTAATTGCATAATCAAGAGAAGTTTTATACTTTTTGTGTTCACCATGATTATATATTTTTATGACTTTTGCTTTCCTATAAAAACTTAGAAGATGACGTCTAAATAGGACCTTAATCAAGTATGGTGTTATGTGTGTGTTTAAGACTTAAGTATGGTTTATGTGGATGTTTTTTACTTATGTAGGCAGTTTATGTTGTTTTATAAATCTGAGTTTAATAATAGTTGTTGTTTAAAGCGCAATCTGATTCTGGACATAAGCATTGGAATTGTTCTACATTCTTTGTATCTTAAATATAATCTCTAATAGTAAGTAGTTAAAGAATTAATATAATCATTTTGTTTAGAAATTAAGTGTTGTTGACCAAAAAAGTCAACATTGATAGTTAAGAGTAGTTAAAGAATTAATAATGATTTTGTTTAGAAGTTAAGTGCTAAAGTCAACACTAATAGTTAAGAGAAGTGACCATGTGGGTGTATGCTAATTCTGGGAAGAGGGTTGCTTTGCTTGAAAAAAATATTATTTTTAAAATATATTAAATATTATATTTTGAAATATTATGCAAATTGAAGGCATGATGAGGGGGGAAGGAAGAAGGATTTGCCTAATATTGGTGAGATTGTTAAGCCTGCTGACCATTGAAGCTTATGAAGTTGGACTCACTTTTTTTGAATAGTGTTGTTGCTAAAGGAGCTGGTACAGATGCTATGAAATGCACAAACTTAATGTTATAGGGTGTGTTAGTATCGTACATGTGCTGTTGTAACAAACCAAAACTAACCGACCGATTGTCTATCACAACACGCGGCGAATCACACTAGTTGATGTTGAATACATTATATTTTATAGAATATATACTAAGATATACTCTGATATAAGAAGATAAATGCTACAAACTTCTAATCGATAGATGTTTGTAAATTCATGTTATATTAAGCTTGAAACAAATATCGTAAATGATGGATAATGTTAAAATTAACGACGAAAACAATTTTTTTTTGTGTTATTTTTTTTGTTATTGTGTTTGTAAGATCTTTTATCTAACATTGGTATTGTGTTTTTTATATAACTTGTCTTTGCTAAAACTTTTACTACAGGTTTAAAAAATTTAACTGAAATACATAATGCAATTTTGTGTTGAATCACTATAATTCACCAAAAATCTCTTCATAGATTATACAAGATAAATGCTAACAAACTCCTACCTGACTAAGTGTTTATGAAACATCTAACTGATAAAGATCTCTATGGTAAACTTTATAATATATGATTAAGTCTAAGGTATAAGCTATAAAAGAATATTAAAGTATATTGCTGATAAACATCTAAAGATATACCACTAATAAATGATACACTATCTTAAACTTCTAGCAAGTCTTATTTAATTGACGAGTGTCTTTAATACGCGAGAAAGCGAAAATTTATAGCAATATTATTTGGATTATTCATGTCGATTGTATATGAAAACACTTATGGGCTAAGGTTTAGAGCATCTCCACGTGTATACTAAACTGGATTAATTAGTGTAAAGTCGTAAAAAAATAATTAATGTTAACATTAGAAATTATAGTTTAACCAATTAAAAACATTATGTGCTTAAACCCTCCACTGATACACTGAAGTGAATAGAAGTAGCGTTTGCCTTGGCCTTCACCTCCACATGCATAATTCTGAACGTGAGCATGGGGAGTAGCGTGCTGAAGTCACTAGAATTCAATGTTGAGCTAGCGATGCGTGACAAGCAACAAACTATGAGAAACTAATTTTGAATTTGGAGAATAATGGTAAACGCATAATTATAAAAAAATAAATCAAAATACAGTCCACAACATCCAAATCCTATATTAAACCAAAAAATCACAACACACTTACACCACGACCAAAACCAATGAATCAATTCAACCAATCTGAATTAATTATTATTATTATTATTATTATTATTATTATTATTATTATTATTATTATTATTATTAATTATTATTATATTATTATTATTATTATTATTATTATTATATTACTATTACTATTACTATTATTATTATTATTATTATTATTATTATTATTATTATTATTATTATGTTGTAGTTGTTGTTTTCGATCCCAAGCACCTTGCTAGTGGTTGTGATTTAAATAAATTGCGTTTGTCGTTTAAAAGAGTAATCTTGTTTGTTGGCTTAGTTAGTTTATTAAACTTTAATTATGTAATGATATGATTTAAAAAAATATTAAAATAATGTAAGTCTTTTATTTATGTATTTTTTTTAAATTGTTTTATAAATAATAACTATCTGTAAAAAAGGATTAAAAAAATAATTATATTAGTTAAAAAACCTACTCACTAACTCACCCGATATTTTTTCTTTACGTCAGTGTAAATGGTGTACATCTCCTAAACACGTGACGCCTATATAACACAACTCATAGTTATTCATGTACGTTACACGGTCTTATTTGATTTCATACATATAATTATTACGTACATTACATAAAACAATAATATAGAATTGACAATTCGTGTCGAGTTAATGGTCACTTAGGTAGACCCAATTAAAATTTGAACCTCATGATGTTAGTTTATACCTCCTTTTCTCTCTCCTATTTTTTATTTGTATATCTTACAACTCATGTTTCTTTTCCTTTTTCAGAAATACTAATAATAACAACAAAATCATTTTATTATGTGACATTTGTTGGGAATGCTAAGGCTATGGGGTATGGGGCGAGGGTTTGGGCGTGGGTTGGGGGAAAACGTCTATGTGCACCATGGGTGGGTTTGGGTTTGGGTGTGGCCCTTTTAGCGTGGGTTTCAGCCCGGGCGTTGGGCGGGGCTACCATCTGAGCTGGCGGGTGGTCATTGGCTGCACTCCATCCTATATTATTCATTAATTAAAAAAAAGAAAAAAAAAAGTAATTTGGCCAAGCCACGGCCCAAACCCAAGCCCCACCATACCCCCATTTTTTTTGGTCTTGCTGGTGGAGCCCACCCAATCCACGTGTCAACCCATGCCTCAAACCCCCGCCCCACCATACCCCACGGTATAAGGTGTCACATTGTTTGTTTAAGCGGACCGGCCATGTTATTTTGGTGTTTTGTCTCAAGTTGCGTGATCATATTGCTAGTTTTTTCCCCGGCGTGCGCTGCTGCGTCGGTTTTTTACGTGTGTGTATTTTTGTATTTTTTTTTTATCAGTGATTCAGTTCGTTATGACTTATGGTATCGGGACAATGCATACACTCGAGCTAACATCCTGAAGAGATAAAAATCAAACAAAAAGCATAAACATTAATTGGAGCAGGATCATACACATTCAAATACACAGAAACAAGTTCTAGTCTTCTTCTTTCTACATATAATCTTAGAAGTTAGAACACATGTTGGTTCATTTACAATACCTCTAATCCTCTAGGGATCAAATTGTTCTCTTTTCACTTTCTTGCTTCTCCCTCAGCACATGAGTCAGCAAAAATAATACCCATCAACATTATGGAATGTGTAGTAAAAAGTAAAAAATAGGAGTAAGATCAAATACAAATCATATTTTGTGTACAAACTGTAAGAACCATTTAAAAAGTGTCATATGACATCTAATTAATTATAAAGAAATGGTAAATAACAACCTAAATAATATCAATTATATTGAATTCTCTATAATTAAACAAACAAACAATTAATTCTTTATTTGGATATTCTTTTGTTTTCAATGTGCTGATAAAGAAAATTGCTGATATCATTCACATATGTGCTAAAATCAATCATCTTGATTAATTTTAATGTGTTAATATAATTCAAACGTGCTACTTTTATGCGTGTATTGTTTTAGTATGTGCTAATTTAACTTTTTTTATGTGCTAGGATTTGTTCTTATGGTTTGTAGGATAAATATGGTTTGTACCGGAACCAACCCCAGTAAAAATAATAGTCTAAGTAGTAAAAAATGGTCGGTTCTGTTTTTCTAGTGTAACTTTCATGAAAAAGAAAGACCAGACCATGTTATATACCTTGTAAAACATGTAGGCCAGGTCGGGCAGGGTAACCTGTTACAATGGGTTCGGATCTGAATGGTTAACGTCTCCCAACTACTTGCAGTAATTTTTTATATCAACACTAAACAAAAACCGATATAAGCTATTTTTATCAGATAATCAATCGAAAATAAGAAAACTAACATGTTGCTGATCCATTTTGATGTAGTGGTCCATCTTAACCTGAAGCTAATCCATTTTGCTCTTGTTGTGCATCTTTATCCACTTTGGTGCTTTGAAATATTGTGATAACCATGTTTCGGTTTTGTCGCCAATTTGCTCCACGGCCTTAACTCCGTCCATATTGTATGTTAACTGAAAGGGTATTTTGGTAATTTCAAATGAAAAATAAGGGTACATTTGTAATTTAAATTTAACATCACCATTTAACTATTTATTATAATATCTGAAAAATAAAAGTGATATTTTTACATTAACACATATAAACTATCCCTCTCTACATGCATGCCCTCTCTCTTCCTGATCACCGAACACCACCACCCACCACCTCACCGCCACCCACCCCCTTACCACCAACAACCACCACCTCACCAACCACTGCCACCATTACACCGCCCAACCACCACCATCACACCGCCTAACCAACACGATTAGCCACCGCCTCACCAACCACCTGCCACCATTATACCGCCCAACCACCACCATCACAGCGTCACCACTCCCATCTCCAGCTGCCACAACAAACAGAAATCTGAAACTCAAATCCGAAGTCCCTTTTTTCCCCAAATCCCATCTTCATAAGACAGAAAGAGTAAACTTCTGTTTTGTTCCTAGTGGTTTGGTCGTTTTAATGGTTTTTCCCCGATCCTTTAAAAACAACCATTTTACTCCTTGATCTATTTAACTTATCTCCATTTCACTCCTTGATCTATTTAACTTAACTCCACTTCACTCATTGATCTATTTAACCTATCTCCATTTCACTCACCACCCCTAACTCTGTCTAAAATGTTTATTGGGCATTAAGATTGGGGCAAAACTGTTAAAACAACCAAACCAAATGGAGCAAAACAAAAGTTTACTCTTTACTATAAGTCTATAATAGACCATGTGTAGTGAGGCATTATCATAATGCCTCTCTCTTAGGCATGAAACGACACATAGCACTGGGGCATAATGAAATATGAAGTTAAAAAGGGTGTAGTGGTATAATGTCAATGCCTCATTGAATCATCAACCCATTATTTATTTTTAATTTCTTTTTAGGAAAATACATTAAATATAAAATTACATTAATATTAAAAAAACACAAAAAACAATACTATTTGTCTTAATTTTTATCTTCATTTTCGTCTTACTCGTCTTCATCTTGGTCTTCTTCGTCATCTTCACCCTTGTCTTCGTCTTCCGGCTTCTGCTTCACCCTCATTTGAAATGTACCGAACTGACCATGCATGTTGGATCAAATCAAACGGTAACCCGCAATGTGCTGTTTCAGAATGCATTTGATGCGCATTGTGCACTCTTTCAGCCACTGTTGCTTGCGGATATTCGTGAACAACGTCTGGTATAAAATTTTGACATATCGGTTTTCCTTCGTCTTCTAATATTATCCTATGCATAATTATACAAGCATACGGATTATCTCTCATTTTTTTCTTTAGTCAAGCATACATATCATCTCTCATTTTTTCTTTAGTCAAGCAAACGTAGCATCTCTCATTTTTGTTTGAATTTCCTATCCACCTTTTTTTTTGTTAGGTAAAAATATTTTTTATTAATATAGCGGTGTTCAAGGAATCAAAATTTGAATACTTGAATTAACCGAATCAAATAACTAAAATTTTAAAGTTTTGATGCTGGATTCAAATTCGATTATTGAGTTCGAACTGAGTCTCGAGGTTTTTTTAGTCTGATACAAACACTAAACACTTCTAGACGAGGGTTGTTGTTATGAATCGGACCCGGGCCCAACCAGCCCAACTAAGTCGGCCCAATCAACTGAAAGGAATTAGGGAGTGACGTATGATATAACGAATGAACCCGGGCCCAACCAGCCCAACTAAGTCGGCCCAATCAACTGAAAGGAATTAGGGAGTGACGTATGATATAACGAATGAAAGGCAGAGAAAATAGGATGACGAATATGATGAATGTGTTGTCTTCTTCCCCATCTCCTTTCTGTAATCTCTAAGCTTCCCATCCCTCTTCTTTGTCAGTGTTTCTTTTTCTGGTGTAATCGTTCTATTGAATCAATCGAATCGAAATTACTTACATCCTAATTGATTATCTCTCGTTGTGTCACTTTGAGTACACAACAGTTGTTGACAACTTTGAGATTAGAGGCTTAGAGCCAATTACCCGATTACCCTTGCCCTATGCTAGCCAGTTTTGACTCTTGACTCTGAACCATACCGTAACAACGGATCGAAATGGGTCTAATCCGATTTAACGTTCTCAACATCTAGTGATTTTAGCGTATTTGCTTATTGGGTTGTAATTGTGTAATGTTGCTGTCTTGAGATTTACATCTCTTTGCTGACCGTTTTAATATAATCTTTCGCCGTTAAAAAAAATAATTTAATATTTATGCTATTTTGGGAACTGATTTTAATATTTTGTATCATACGAAGGCACAGAAAAAGGGATAAAAGACAATCGTGTGTGGCAGTTAGCAATTATCACACGACTATTTTCAGACGATAAAGTCACTCATTTTCAGACGATATTTTCAACTTTAACATACCGTATCGTTTTCATCTTTAACATATCGTATCGTTTCCATCTATCATCGTATTCACCACTTTTCGTTGTATATTGATTTAAATTTTGAAAATTGTATTCAACATCTCTCACATGTTGCCATTTCTTACGACTATTTCAAAACCATTTTTTTAGAGTTAATTGTGTACAATAAATCCACTTTTCGTATTTGTTTTATTGAATTTATACCGTAACGAAAACGTATTATATTTAGCCCGATTGGTTTCCAATTTTTTTTACGTCAAAACGTAGACAAAATGAAAATGCACATAAAAATATGCACGAAAACATATTATATTTGACCCGACTTATTTTCAGAAAGAAAAAATTTACGTGAAAACGTATAACGAACATAGTAATAAGCATAAGGAGATATTATATTTGACCCAACTCATATCAGGGAAAATTAATGTAGAAACGTAAATCAACTTGAATTTATACCGCTATGTACAAAAAACACATAAAACTCAATTACAAAGTCTTTAGAAAATTAAGGGGTTGTAAGTGTCACTACTAAAAGTTGAAGGGTAAAAATATATAAAAAACAAAAACATAAAAAAGACAAAAAAAAAAAGTCAAATTACGATTCACGCATGTTAGTAATTCTAATATAGATAATATAGTATAAAAATTATCCGCATTTTCTATATAATGTTGATGTCTAATTAGAGTTTAATGTAAGAATGTACTACAAAATTATTTGGTATTTTTTTTTAATGTTGACGTCTAATTAGAGGTGTTAATCGGTCACATGTCTTGATTAAGGTTTGCTAGTTTTGAATTCTTCAAATTGACCTCAAAACCGAACGAATTAGACACGACATGAACACAATTACTTGATTAAAATCCGGGTTAACAAGACCCAAAAAGTTGATTTACGCTCTAATATTTACATCACCATCTTGTATATATTTACTTATTCTATATATCCAAAATCACATACTCCCACAAAAAAAGTTGAAATACATGTGGGATTGATCTCGAGTCTTCAAAATTACTCTAGCGTGCGTAAAATAATGTGAGGCTAAGTAAAGTGACTAACGAACTTTAAGTTTTTATGCTACATTCGCTACCTTCGTTCGGAAATGAGAGATATATCAATACCATAGTTTGTCAAAGGCGCAAAGAGTTAGCCTTGGGCCTCAATGCAAGGTGATTAAAAAGAGAGGACTTTTTTAAGCGAGTCGTTTAGTATAAGAATACAGTTTTTAAGAATTTAGGCATGTTTAGGTTTCTTTATGGCTAGTTTAAGTTGTTTTAGTTTGTCTCAAGACTTGTTTAGTATTCTTATAATTGTTTCAAACATGTTTAAACACTTTTTGAATGGAATTCGTTGACAACAGAAATCAATATTAATGTAAATTTGTATAGATGATTCATTGGCGGGGCAGAAGACTAGAGGACATAATGTAGGGTTCGTGTGCCGTTCGAGATGTTAGGAGGGGGTAGTGGTGGTTTGGCTTACGAAAATGATAAATCCCGATGTTGTTTGCTTGGTTTTAGTTCTCTTCAATTACCAGACAAAAAAAACATTATTCTGAGCTCATAATGCTGACACCGGTACCAAATTTGTTCTTTTATCACAAGAAGGTATAGTAAGAGCACCTCTATTTAATATACACCGGTACTCATAATGTTAGACACCAGTGGGAACGTAATTTCATAAATGATCTTATTGGTCTCTTTCTATTGAATATATAAAGGGATTACAATGAATATCTCTCATGAACATGAACATATAATTATATACTTACCAAAGATAATTACAAGAATAATAACTAAATACAAATTCCTACTTTATAATCAATCTATTACACCTCCGTAGTCGAAGTGAGAGGTGGTTGTATGCTAATACTGGAGCGGTAACCAAGATATTGCATGGTTTGGAATGGTGGTCACGTTTGTGAAGGGTGGTAGAAGGGAGGAGAGGATAACAAAGACAACCGAACATGCGTAGGTGATCATAAGAAGGTATGCAATGATAGAGTAATTGGGTGGGGTTCTATGGTTGATAATTTTACTTGGAAGAATGTTGATAAGATATTAAGATAGGTGCAATTTCCGAAGCATGATGCCACGGTCGCGGCCTTTCGGCTGAAGAAGTATCCACGTCGAGTGGGTGGAGAGGCGGCGGTATGGAGAGTGGCTTTGGCAGCCTGAGCAACTTCTGAGTTTCTTCCAGGCACAGATCAAATCGAGCCTCGTAAAAAGCAGGTAGAGCTTTTGTTTGTGGCAGTAACATGGCAATGCCTTCGCATTGTTCACTCAATCCGGTTAGAAGTTGCATAACAAAATCTTCTTCGGTGGTGACGGGAGAGCCAACATTGGCCATGCATCAAACGATCAAAGATAAAGAACGGAGAACAATGTATCGAACCGACACGACTAGTGGTATCTTGATGTGTGACATCCTAAAATCCAAAATTTCTTGTTGATCTGGGTTGACTCAGTTACAGTTTATTGGCCTTATTCCCATAAAGTTTCCCGACAAAATGACTTCTTTGGTCAAACAAGTCCGTATTGGAACTAAAACTAGTACGGGTTTGTAAACACATCAAAGGAAAACAAAGAAATCATGTCATGTACTAACAAGAAGCTAGCAATAATCAAGTTCGCAATCTTCCAAAAAATCGTAAAACACCAAAACTGAATTAAAAAGAAAACCAGTTGTTTGACCTAAAAAAGTCAACGCTACAGGTTGAAAAGAAGCGAATTAACACAACTTAAACAGAAATTCAAAAGATCAAAGCGAGTCAAGATTCTTACTATAAACGGAACCATGAACGTTAGATATGAAAGAACACATAGTAGGGAGGTTCAACCATAAGTTTAAACAAGTCAAACTAAGAGGTCAAAACAAACCGAATAAGAAGAAAGAAGGCTGCAGCAGTAGAAGTAAACTAGTGAGGGACATATACCAGTAAAAAAGGTAAAAACTCTTAACCAATTTCCATTGTAAGTTGAATGAAAAAAACATCAAAATTGTCATGCACTACAACGAAATCAAACAACAAACCCCTCTTAAAGTATTGGTTTTAAAGGCACGTATAAGGTGCAGGGCGAGCTAGAAAACGCCTCAGGAGCTAGAGGCGCCTAGGTAAAAAGTGATTAAAATTAGGGTCTGTAGGAATTCTCATATGTGTAACAAACGGTAATTAACATTTGACAAGTACTAGAATACAACTATTTTGGCATAAAATTAGATGAACTGTAGAGCAGCATGTCTACTTTTGATTCTCAATTATCTAAAGCTACTAACAATTATGATTCAAATAATCATAAGTTCTTGAGCGAATCGCCGGCTCCCTGAAAAAAACAATACGAAAGCACGAAATCGGCTATAAAGATACCGACAAGCGAAAGAACCACGGCAGAAGTAGTAGACTCTCCAACACCTTTAGCACCACCCAAAGTAGTAACCCCCCAACCACAGCTCACAACAGATATGATCAAACCGAACACCTGCGACTTGATCATTGCACTAATTAGGTCCCACGGTCTAAGAGCCCTTTGAGCCGAATCCAAAATGATATTAATGCTAATTCCGTAAACCCCGTCAGCCAAAAGAGCACTAGATGCCATCCCGACAGTAAAACAAATAAGGGTCAAGAACGGTAAAGCTAAACAAGACGCAATGACACGTGGAGTTACCAAATAGTCAACCGGGTCGGTACCCAAAACCCGTAAAGTGTCGATTTGCTCAGATACTTGCATGGTCCCTAATTCTGCTGCAAATGCACTGCCGATTCGACCGGCTACTATGATTGAAGTGATCACAGGGCTTAGCTCACGTACGAAGGCTAAGGCTAGGACCCCACCTACGGCTCGGTTTAGACCTAATCTGGTGAATTCTCTGACGAACTGAATAGTGAAAGCCATGCCCACGAACGCTGATGTTAAGAGACAAACACCGACTGATTTTGGACCGACTCTTTCTAGCTGTTGGAGAGTGTTTTTCCAGTGGACTTTACGGTTTAGTACTCTCATTATTACTTGACCCGCCAACACAAAAACGGATAACCCTCTCCATAGGTATCCCGGAGGTGTCCACTTGCTGAACAATGGGGTGGTTCTTGATCTGTTGTGTCGTTTGTGGCTGCACTATCTTCAGATGCAGAAATAGGTATCGCGTGACCATCGTTTGTCATTGTGTTGGGGATCGGGAAAACCCTGTTTTTGTTGTTTAGGAAGAAGTTGGTTCGGTTATTATCTACCCAACTTTGATCATTGTTACCTCGTCTCACCAATTTATGTCTTGGAGACAGTTGACTTTGACTTGTGTTCCCGAATTTCATCCAAGCACATGTCTTTGTAGAGTCTCTTCTGCAGTTTGTTGGAAATTTGCATAATAATTCAGTTCAAAAGAAATAAAACACACTCCTAGTTTAAATTTAGAACCTAAATTTAAAATTTGACTTTGAGATCAAGCCGACTCATTATTCTTGTTTTTGAAAAGCAACCATAAAGCACGGGGCGATCTAGGAAACGGCTCAGGGTCTCAAGGCGGCGCCTCATGCGCATTTGGGTAAAAATTAGGGTCTGTAAGAGGCTGATATGTAAAAGCAACCAAAGAGATGAAAAAATTTATTAACGGTTTACTTGATAAAAAGACTGATATATTGAGAGAAATGCAGCTTCTGGTTATACACAAAGCTTATTTGGTTGTACATAAAGCAACACCTCGCGTAAGCGTACACGTACGTGAAGCTCTCGCCTCAACTTTTGGGACCTAAACGTCTCAAAGCGGCTCACAAGTCAATACTAACCTCAAAACTTATATAAACTCTTCAAATCTCTTTCTTTAACAGAACAATCAAATGAAGCTTCTTTACACACACAAACACACATGCGAATAGAGCAATACCTGCCATGCAAGTGAAAAGTTATGGAATGCAGAGCAGCTGTTTGCATCATTCGAGTTCTAATGTTCAAATCAACCGCAATTGACGTTATCCGATCTCCTTACTCTCCAAATCCTACATATACATGATATTAAACATTTCAGCATATAACAGACTACTCTCAAACTTCTCAGGATTAAAATCACTTTTCCTTTCAAATTAGGGTTTAATTCATCAATTTAACACAAAATATTCACAACTTAGGGCTTGATCTATCAGATTGAGGACTCATCATCATCATCATCATCATCATAGTCAGTAAATCCCACCAATAGCAAAGCTAAGGTAGGGTCTGAGGAGGGTAAGATGTAGACAGCCTTACCTCTACCCGTAGGAACAGAGAGGCTGCTTCCAGTGAGACCCCCGGCTCGATAGTAGTTTTGCATCAGGCCTTGGACATAAGGCACATAACACTCGGCAATTAAGACAAAAGCCAATTAGTGCATGTACTCCCTTGTCTTTCGGCTATCAACGCCACCACATGATACATGATTACCCCCCCTCCCCCCCCCCCCCCCCTCTTTTAACAATATTTTCACAAAATTAGTTAAATAACGTTAAAATTAGTGCACTTTCTCCACTCTACATATAAAATCTTATTCGTAATACCGATCACATGAATACATGATTACGCAATTTTAAGATAATTGATCCAAACCGTAACGAATACATTACGAATATACACCGTGTTCAAGCTTTCAGTTACCTTTCATCTATGAAATTGTTCAAAAAACGGAAAGTAATTGTAAATAAAGGAGTACAAAACCTAGGTTAAAAAAGGGGGAAAAGCATGTAGTGTGTGTGTGTGTGAACTGAATTAACTGATTAGTGTAATTATACCAGAATTTGCTAAAATCAATTCTGCAATCAAAAGCAAGAACATATACAGCAAACATTTAAAATCATAGTGATGTCTATTGCAGCAAGAAGAGATCGATTGGTAGCCATACGAAACTGAACAAACAAAAATCGATGGGCAAAATGAAAATCGAGCAGAAAAAGAACCTTAATCGAGCAGGATTGAAGAGGAAGAATGGTTTCTTGATCGACCAGTTTCTCTCTCTAGGGTTTCTTAAGATCGAAGAAGATAACCCAGTTAGTTAGTTAGTTGTTCACCGTGACTGACCCGTTTGGTTTTATAACATCACACTGTAATATAAAAATTTTCAAATTTTACGGTCCGGTTTGGTTTTATACGGTTTGAAACTGGAACCAAACCATTCATTACGGGTTGAAACTGACCAACAAAAAGTTAATAACAAAAACGAAAACGAACTATGAAATCGAACCAATAATTTTAAACCGAATCGTGAACACCCCTAATAAGAATGATAAAATTACTCTTAAATAGTATGAAATATATAAAATAAGTACTCTTAAATAGTATGAATATATAAAATAAGTAAATGAAATGATTGTTTGTTATAACTAGTATTAAGCCCCACCGCATTGTGGTGGGGGCATAAAAATGTTTCAATTAGTACCAATGTCACATCAACGCCATTAGACCGTAACGTAAAACATAGAAAATAATAATTAAGTCGACTTAGTACCTGTTCGTTGCGACGAACCTGTTAAACGGTGAAAAATAGACGACGTAAAAATGTTGAACCATACACGTACGTTGCGTCGTGTTAACTCGCAAATTTAGAACGAAGCATTAAACGAAACGTAAAAACGTTGAACCATACACGCACGTTGTGCCGTGCTAAGTCACAAAATTTGTGAAATATGAAAATTATACGGGACAAAAGTTGAAAATAAAAAAATTATGAGATTAAATTGCAAAAGACTAAAACTTTTGGGTTAAAATTGAAAAATCAAATAATTTTGTGTTGAATTAAAAGTGTAATATCAACATTTTTTTTAAAAACAACCCTAAATATTGTGTACAACCCTTCAATGTACAAAGATGTTGCAAATTTATACTATGTAAATTTCTCAGATTTTACATTTTTTTGGAGTTCTGAAATGAACCAACTACTACAAATTAATTAACAAATATATAAAAAATTAAGCCAAGTTTAAACAATTAATAACATAAGCCCATTCTATCTTAAAATTGATGGGTTTAAGTTTCATTTACGACTTGATCAATTTCAGGCCAAACTCGTGGACGCGTTTAACTAATAGAGTTGTATATGTGTTGACCTGATGGGTTCATAGGTTGACCCATTTAACTCATTTATTTTTATAAGTTTTATATCATGACTTAAAGTGATTAGGTATTTTATGTTTTTTTCAACAGCTTAAATTACACCAAATCCGTATTTGGCAAATAACACCTTAACTCAATGGCTTTGCCAATTGAACCCAACCCCACCCATTAGGTATTTTATGTTGATTTTTTTAAGAAAGAAAGAAATAAGCATAAGTTTTCATGCTTTAAACGTAACTATTTTATACATGTTTGTATTTATGATTATAAATTTGAATTTTAGAGCATAAGTTTTCATGCTTAAACTTCAGTCGTCTTCATGTGCCTTGGTTTGACATGAATTTCGGGTTTTGTGACATGTAAGGATACATATCAAGTTTTTGGGTACGTGTCAGGTTCAACCGGTGAACACTACCACCATATGAACAGGCTTGATGGTTCAACGGTTAGCCTAAAAAATACAACGAAAAAACAATACAGTTTGACAATGTACCAAGAATAACCATCATATATGATGGTTCATTTAGGTGTGACCGAGCAGTGAAGCGTTGCAATTTTTTCCATCGTCCCAGTGTAAAACAGCCCCGCATGATATGATAACAACGCCTGCTTTGTTAAATACAGTTCCTGGTAACGCGGTTACAGATTTGGGCGGTTAAATTTGTTAGTTGATGGCTTTGAATTTTGGTAGATGGTTTTATGTTGTAATTTATTTTTCTTTAAAATGACGTTTTAAGTGTTAATAACGACTGAGCTGGCATATCATCGGGTCTATTTGTACATTCTAAGGAACTAAAACCAATTTCGTATGAATATACCTTGGTGCTGTTAGGAGCCTAAAATCGTATTTTTTTTTAATTGATAACTTTACGAATTTAATTACATATCATATCAGGGGGTCCATCTCGTGCTTTTGTTAAAAGAACACTCGGACTTTTATTTAAAAAAGTAAAAAACCAACCCTCTTGACCCCACTCTGGTTTCGCCTGATGAGGGAGAGACCGAAATACAAAAGTAAAGGCATCAGAATTAACTTATTTGCACCAACATTAACAAGCATGATGGAATATGAAACATCAAACTGTCACCTTCAAACCTAGTAATTTTGACCATACCATACAAAACTAAAAGTCAAAAGTGATAATATACCAAAACATTTAAGATGTTAATACCATTTACTTACAACCCCAAACGATCTTAAGTGGATTCAAGAATCTGCTGCTGCAGAGCTTCAACTAAGCCTCGCCAACCATTGTTTTCCCATCGGTTTAACTTTGTGACCTAATAACCGATGTTGACTTAGTTACTTGTAATAACCATAAGAACCAATGACATTTTGAAAAGAGTTAATTACGTTTTTCGTCCCTGTGGTTTGTCAAAAATCACTATTTCAGTCCATTAGTTTAAAAGTTGCCATTTCAGTCCCTGTGGTTTCACTTTCGTAACTATTTCAATCCACCTTCGTTAACTCCATCCAATTATTCTGACACTATATTGCAAACCAATGGACTGAAATAGTGATTTTTGATAAACCAATGGATTGAAATAGTTACGAAAGTGAAACCATAGGGACTAAAATGGCAAATTTTAAACTAATGGACTGAAATAGTGATTTTTGACAAACCACAGGGATGAAAAATGTAATTAACTCTTTTGAAAAAAATAAATAAAAAAAGGTCAATACCACAAGCAACAAGGTGATGATAGTATGGATCCTTTATAGCGGCTTCCTCGGGAGTTATAGGTCCTCTTTTTGCACGCCGTACGTAATTGTTGTGGGAGGGAGGAAATCTGATTTTTGCTACTAAGCGAGTTCCCTCGTATTGGTACTTAATCTCTGAGATTCGGATAACAAAGTATCATATAATTAGCAACGAAAAATGATATATTTCATAAGTAGGATATTTTTTATAACGTAAACTTCATTAAAAATCGATACTTTTTTCCTACTTGTTACTGTCGATATGTGATAGATTAGTTTTAGAACTCAAACGGGTGTTAACCGGTACCAGGATATGGATATACATCATACGGATGTCGGTTCTTGGTAAAGGGTTCTTCTTCTTCTTCTTCTGTCACTTGAGCTTCGGTACCTATTCGATAAAAATAAACTGTAGCATTGCACAAAATAAATAAAAGATTAGTTGACCAAGACGACCCAACCAAACGAGTGCTTACCAGAAGCAGCAGCAGTTGCTGATGAACTCTCACCAAGATCCTCACAAAGGCGCTTTCGTTTCCCTTGAGCTTTTCTACCTATGCATGCATTAATTAAAAAGCCGATAAGATTGCAGATATCTTGATTCAACAATGCTCAAACAGAACCACTTTAATCATGAATGGATCTGCTAACCGGCAGTCCCGTTTGAGCTTATTGTCAAGAATCAAGAACAAAGCGCACATACCGAGGAAGTTGAAAACGGCTCCCACTTGAGCTTTGATCATACCTATTGATAATGATAAACAAAAAAGAGCGGCTCCCATTTGAGCTTTGATCATACCTATTAATAATGATAAATAAAAAAGCGCGGCTCCCATTTGAGCTTTGATCATACCTATTGATAATGATAAATAAAAAAGGTCATAGCATATTACAAATATCAATAATATTATGTCTGTAATTATAACCCAACCTACCAAACAAGCTGTTACCGGCACTTGTTGATGCAGATCCGTTTGAATTCTCAACAAGATCATCATAGGAGCGATCGCTAAAATTAGAACCTGTGTACGTATTAATGAACAACATAAGAGTGCATAAACATCTTGACTAATTAAAGCTTAAATAATAACTTTCACAATTGTTTATAACAATAACTTACCAGAAGCATCAGTAGTTGCTGAATGATTCTCAACAGGATCCTCACAAGGGCGCCTCCATTTCACTTGAGCTTTTCTACCTATGTATGTATTAATCAAAAAGCTTACAAGTTTGCAGATATCTTGATTAATGGTCAAACAAAACTACATTGTATAAACGTCGTATTTAGTTGGAGAACCAGTCATTATAAAAACGGCACAATTTTAAAAGTTGAAGATCTTTAATGAACGAAAAACTTAAGCGAAGATCTTCTCTAGTTTCACAAAACGATCGATCTTTACCTTCATCATCCTCAACCCATTGAGCGTTAACTTCATCATAGTAAAACGATGGAGCGTTACCTTCCCATTTAGCTTCGGTACCTATTAATCATACATCAAAAAAAGAGGCATAGAAAGAGTCGTATCATGTTACAAAGTAAATAAAAGATCAATTCACCAAAATAATTCAAATATCTTGATAATAATAAGTTTTTTACAAACCAAGAACACTAGTGGTTCCAGTAGTTGCTGACGTGGAACTGGGATTCTGAAAAAGATCCTCACAAGAGCGCTTCCCGTTCACCTGTTCTTGTCTACCTATGTTCGTACGTTTTAATTAACAAGCTGATAAGATTGCAGATATCTTAATGTAACAAATGAAACAATTTTATAAGTCAAGAAAAGTTTCAGTGACAATATTGTTAAGAACCAAAAACAAAGCACACATACCCGAGTGGTTGCGAATGGCTTCCACTTGAGCTTGGATCATACCTATTAGTAATTATAAATTAAAAAAAGTTGAATTAACTAAAGCAATTCAAATTTCTTAATAATAATAATGTGTTTGTATTTACAACCCAACCTACCAAACAAGTGGTTATCAGCAGTTGCGGATGTAGAGCCGCTCGGATTCTCAACAAGAGTATTGGAACCTATGTATGCATTAATGAACAAGATAAGACTGCATATATATATATATATATATATATATATATATATATATATATATGTGTGTGTATATATATATATATATATATATAGATATATATGTGTGTGTGTGTGTGTGTGTGTATCTTTATTAATCAATGCTTAAACAAAAACACTTCATATAAGACTGAGTTTAATCTTTTCGACCACATCTTCTTAAGCCGAGATCACCGGATACTTGCTTCACTTCACCTTTTGTACATGTTAATTAACCAACACATGACTAGAACCATAAAAAAAGCCAAAAAGTAATCTATTAACGGATTCGATCAATGGCATACCATACTACAAGTGACGGGATTCAATCGAAAAGATTAAACCGAAATGTCATAAAAAGAAGATTAAAGAGATTTGGGGAGCAAATACGACGTACCATCTCCTCCCTCCATGCGGTACGTGGTAGTATTAAACCTATTGTAACAATAGAATGACCAAATTATTGAAAGAAGACATAAAATTACACATGCTGTAACAATAGAATGATAAAGTTAATGAACTATGACACAAAATTAAACCTGCTTTCATGAATAAAAAGAGTCCATTTTATGTACAAGGTAATAAATTTGAATAATCTTACTTTAGTTAAATGAACAAAAGTTCTACCATACATGACCACCCTTACAGCTTATACCATAATCCAAGAAACTAAAACTTAAGTGAGAACACCCTGCAGAGACACTCAATATCACCCAAAATATATAATAAATAATAATAATAAGAAAGTGGCTGCAGTTAACCACAGGGATGTGCATGAGTCGGTCTGGTTCGGTTTTTAGCATTAACCATAACCAAAACCGCTAGCTTCGGTTATGGTTATTCAGTTATGAAGTTGGTTACGGTTCGGTTTTGTTTAATTACGGTTAATTAACCAAGCAAAGTTTGAAATAAATAGGGGTGCGCATCAGGGGCATACACGGTTTGGACTTAGCCAGGGCTTTCTTTTACAAGATAACTAAGACTACACTTTTTGTAATTCTCAAGAAAAAAAATATTACGATGATAACACCTAGTGGCGGATCTAGAAAATCTTCCAGCGGTAACGTTTTATAAAAAAGCAGTAACGAAATCGAAAAAACGTCAAAAAACGACAAATTTTTCCAAAATTTACACTACTGCCGGAGCGCCAAGTGGTAGCGGAGGCTACCCCTTCTTGAATGGTAGATCCGCCACCGATAACACCTACGTTCTTCATCAAAATAAGGAGCATCTATATTAAGATAATTTTGTTACAAAAACACGAGAATGCTTGTTTAGAGAATCAACACGTGTTTATCCCATTCGCTTTTGATACATTTGGGTCCCTAGCCCCAGACGCTGTGGAATTTCTAAACAGGGTCCAACAGGTTGTGAATAGTAATCTTTCAACCTTTAAGGGCCGTTTCGTCTTTAGTAGGATTGGTTGCAATTCAAAAGGGGGTTGCGGCGCAGCTTGTTGCCCATTTACCTGCCACTTGTTTGTAATTTGTTACTTTGGTATTTTAATGAAAAAAAATTGAAAACAAATATAAAAAAATATATATATATACGGTTAACGTAAAACATAAATCCATTATATAAAGGTAACATTACAAGTTTGATTCGGTTTTGGTTATTTATGTTAACCAAAGCTTCATAATCGTAACCATAACCGATTGGTTGGTTAATCAAAAGTTTCATAACCATAACCATCGGTTATGGTTCGGTTATCGGTTAGGTTAACTTAAGTTAATATAAATGATAACACTAATCCCACAAGCATCATAGTTCGCATCATTATGTGATTAGAATTTCACATCATAGTTCTACTCTTATGAAGAAAACTAAAATATAAACAGATGGTAATAATAATAAACTCAAAAGTGCAAATCATGATTTTGTTTTACCTGGCTAATCAATCAGATGGGATGAAGAAAGGAGAGGTTGTTTTTAACCTTTCGATTTGGCGCCACAGACAACGGAGTCGATTAGGTTATCTTGTTGAGTTTACATGTTTTTAACCAAGGAGCTTGAGGGTAATTTAGGAAATCTTGTTATGGTTTGGCGGTTGGTCCTATACATCGTGTATAGACCAATACGGCCCAACTCCGAGTTAAATGTTTAATTGGTCTTTGTGGTTTGTGTAAATTGCAGACTTGCTCCTAAGGGTTCATTAATTATACATTTGGTTCCAGTAGTTGTAATTTTTAAGCTTGGGTGGTCCTTAACAGTAGCCTTTGTTAAATTTTCCAGTTAAGTCTTTGTGAAATTACTAAATTGTCCCTGAACAATTAAAAAACAAAAAAGAAATGGGCCACCCTCATCTTCTACTTCCCCATCTCTCTCTCTAACCCACCGCCACCACCACCATCACCACCACCTCCTCCACCTCAATGTAAAGATCACTGATCACCTCAATTTATCGTTGTTATAAGCAACAACACACCACCAAAAACAAAACTTTTACATCAACCCTTTTCTATTGATAACCACCCACTTCTCCTTCTTCTTTAACCATCAACCATCGCCACTACCTAACTAATATGTAGGGAATCTATATGTGCAGTTACCTAAACAAAACATTGTTTTCAAAGTTCAAATCTGAATCACTGAAAGAGTCAAAATTGTTCATACCCATAAAATTTAAATACAAGATGCAGAGCAGTAGGTGATTGTTTTCAGTAACTTGTATATCCAAACATGAAAAACCCTTGACCCATGGGTTCCAAGATTCAACAGCTTTCTTTTGATTGTTTCGATTGTTGTTCACTTTTGAGATGAAAGTGGCTCCACGATCAAAACCCTTTTGTATCGTTGATGACAGAGATCAAATGAAGGGTTGAGTGGATCGAGAATTGAAGAAGAAAAATGAAGATTTCGACCCGCCGCCCCTGTGGTGTGCCACTGGAGGACGCCGGAAAGCCGAACCTGTCGGCTCCTCACTTTCTCTTCAACTCTCACTAATATACACACTGGTTTTGACAAAGATGGTTGGAGGTGGTGGTGGTTAATGGTTGAAGAGAAGGAACGGGGATTGTTGTGAGTGGTTGTTATCAGAAAAGTATGGAGTGGGGAAGAAGAAGGGTGAGATGGGGGTGAGGGCCACTTAATTCTATTTGTTATTTTGTTTTTTTAATGAAAGGGGTAAAATAGACATTTCACATACATTAACTGGAAAACTTAATACAGGTTAGTGTGAAGGATCACCGAGTTTAAAAATTACAACAACTGGGACCAAGTGTATAATTAGTGAACTCTTAGGACCAAGTCTGCAATTTTCACAAACCACAGGGACCAACCAAGCATTTAACTCTTAAAAAATTATACAATATTTATCTTTTTTTAATCAAAGTTTGTAAAAATTTAAGTCAATTATAGAAAAATAACCTTGGGTAAATTAATCGTGTTTTAGCAAACAACATCATTAAAAATTTATTACGTAGTATAAGTCTCGTATACGCAAGTAGATGTACTACAGATGGAATATAATATAGTATAGGTTTCGTATTGATGTAGTATAGGTATAATATAGGTGTGATATAGGTCTCGTATATATTTATAGGTGTAGTATTGTATAGTATAGGTCCCATGTAGGCCTCGTATAAGCCTATAGGTGTAGTATAGTATCACATAGGTGTAGTATAGTATGGTACAGGTGTAGGATAAGTCTCATATAGGCCTAGGGGTGTAAACAAGCCCAAAGGCTCAAGAGTTATTCGAGATCGACTCGGTTAAAAGCTCGAACAAGCTGAGCCTTAACGAGCCCGAGGCCGAGCCTGAAAAACAACTCGTTTCGTAAGCTTATTTAGGCTCGTGAGCCTAAACGAGCCCAAACAAAATTATAGTTTTTTTATTGCATATGATGATTATAACCCATTCTTAAAAAGCCCAAGTCGCTTTCAACTTAGGCCCATATGATTTGAACTAATAACATTGGTGAGCCGAACTTTGGCTCGTTTAAGCGATATCAAAGCAAGCACGAGTCGATATTTTAGCTCGTTTGAGATTGTTCTCAAAATAGATCGAGTCGAGTTGAGCTTTGGGTTTTACTCACGAGCCGAGCAAGAGCTCAAATAAGTAAACTTTAATCGAGCTGATCTCAAGCTTGAGCTTCAAAAAAACATGACGAGCCGGCCCGACTCATTCATAGGCCTATAGGTGTGGTATATGTGTGGTATAGTATATTATAGTATTGTATTCAATAATATCGTATCATATAGTATAGTATACGAGACCTATATACACCTATACTATACTATAATACATCCATACAATACGATATGGCACGATACAGTACAATGCTATATGATACGATACGATATGATATGATGATATCATATACTACATCTATAGGCCTATATGAAATATATACTACACCTATGCTATACTCCACCTATATGATGAGATACAATACAATATCATAGATACGATACAATGTTAAAGTATAGTATAATATAATATCTATATCTATACTATATAATAAAAGAAACCATTCGGTGGACACTTGTTATGATATTAGGCCATGTATCTTTTAAATTTCCCACAAATCTTTTATGGATAATTATTATTTATACATAAGCCTCCTACTAATTATTATTTAGTTTAATCTCTTATAGATAATTATTAATTAGTTTAATATCTTCTAATTAATTATAGACAACTCATCTACCAAATATTATTTAGTTTAATCTCTTCTACTTAATTATAGATAATTATTATTTAGTTTAAATTTAATGTATACTTCTTTATTCATAATATTTTTATTTGATTTTCTATATCATATTATCTTCATTGTTTATATTACCTAACGTGTCATATAACAACTACTATTTTTAATTTTCTTTTACCCAAATTATTACTTCATTTTTATAGACACCTACTTCTTATTTGTAATAAATAAATTTACTTTTATTATTTTCGATATTGTAACTATCTCTATTAAACTTTAAACTTTTCCCATAGTATATATATACATTTTTTTTAACGTCAAATGTAGATCATCGACTGGCCACTGGAGTATCATCATGCCACCAGCGGAACCACCCGATCATATCCATCTCCACTACGAAATAATGCCTATACACTAATTCAGGAGGAAACCTAATAAATATGAGAAAAAACCCTCCATTAGGGAATTGAACCAAAGACCAAATAGTTCCTAAGCCTTATCCCAACCCCAAGATGTCATTAGGCTATAATGCCATGGGCAATATATATAATGCTAGACATAAAATCGAAATACATTTTGGATGACATCAGTAACTTAAGACATAATATAATTATATGTATAATATGCATTTTTTAACAAAATAATACCAAACAAAATTACAATATAAAATCATTGATTTTACTAACAATAATAAAGTCTTAATTTCTTTAAAAAAATAATTCAAAAAATGTATAACTAAACACATATGACATTATAATAAAGTTAACCGATTTATCATTATACAACCTCCCAACTAGTCAATGATATTTTTTTCTATCTTATTTAATTAAATAAATAAAACTTAATATTAAATCTTATTCTACTTTAAATGTTGAATAGAATACTTCTATTTTTCAAATAAAATATTATTCTTAACTTTAAATTGTTAATTTAAGATATTATTAAATAACCAAATTATTTATCACCAAAACCAAACTTTTTATTAATATATTATTTATTTTTTATTTTCATTATTAAAAAAATTATTATATCGATTTTATTACATAATTTTTAAAAAAATTGTATATAACTTTCAATATTACTTTATATATATATATATATATATATAATTAGATTTATTATGGGTTTTTTTAAATATAATTTATATTTTATCACTCAAATGACTGCTTATTTGTTTCTTGAATAACATGTTTGACCACTGTATCTTTTTTTCAATAATCATCTCCGCAATCACCATATCTATTGCGTACCAAGTATATCAATTGGTTTTTTAAATATAGTTTTTTTAATATTTGGTATGTAAAATCATATATATATTCAAACCGTGTAATACACGAGAGCTTTTAAAGAGATAACTTTTTTTATTTATTATTTGGTAACAATATTACATTTATTCAACCTGTGTAATACACATGGTTTTAAAGATATAATTTTTTTATTATTTGGTATGTAAAATTACATTTATTCAACCCATACAATACATATGGTTCTTAGAGATATAACTTTTAATTATTAAAATATAAAATTACATTTATTCAACCCGTGCAATAAATGGGGTTTTTAAAGATATATTGTTTTATTATTTAGTCTATAAAATTCATCTATTTAACCCGTGTAACACACAATGTTATAACCTAGTATTATATTATACTACATCTATACTACACCTATAGACTTATACGAGGCCTATACGGGATCTATAATATACGATATAATGCTATGCTACGTTATCCTATACCATGACATGCCATATACGATATGGTACGATACAGTACTGTACTATACTATACTATACTACAAGATACGACACTATACAATATAATAAGATACAATACTATACCAACGTACTATAGTAAAGTATCATGTCGTCTCGTCTCATTGTGTGCGTATGGGGTCGTGTGACTAACCTCCCCGATATACGCAGTCTTTATACACTGCATATTGGTAAAAACGTGATGTACAAGGATATTTTTATAAATAAACACCTTTTTACCGGTGCGTATGGCTTGTGCATAACTTGATGCACAACCCCTATACGTCACGTATTGGTCAATACACAACATACAATTGACCGAGTTGTAAGTTGGTTTCATACAGATGACTTTGATTGTATCTTAACCCCATGCCCTCCAATTGTATTCCACCAATAACGACCTTTCACTGAAAAACACTCATTAGATCTCTACCTCACACACTTTTTTCCTGTGTCTTGTATATATTTTTGTTTGAAAAAGAAGTCCTGCGGATAAGTGGGGAGCTTGTAATAAAATGACGTTTATCCTTTTGCCATTCTAATCTAACGCGCTATAAAATTCTGAATATATCATTGCAACGTGCTTACTTTTATCTATATGTCTATAAAAGTTTTAGTTTAAGATCGAACATCATCCAAATAACATCGGTACCCATATTAGTTTTAAAAACCGTCTACTTTAGTCACCCAAACTTAGCTTTAACCTATCAACACTTTCCATGTTACCTGCAACTGCTAGCACCCAACCGGCGTTAATTTTATATATAAACGCTCGTTGCCTATAACCAACTCAACATCGCACTCTCGTCACAAATCAACAACAAAAAACCCAAATTTACTTGTTTATGTTTGATGTGTGTTATTATAATCCGTCTAGTTCCAAAATCTCCCAATTTTATAATATTGTTATTTACAACACGTTGGAATGAGTGGCCTTGGAATTAAAATGAAAAAAGTGGTGGCTGGAATTTGGCGTTTCTTCCATGATTAATGATCTTGTCGTGATTCCTTTTAGATTCGTAGTTAAATTCTCAAATTTTAGATATCACTTCAACTCTAACACCCCAACTTGAAACATACGACGTGTCACTTTCAGAGAGTCAGATAGAAAACATAATTCTTTTAATTTGAAAGTTATTTTTAACTCTCTTCACACTTCCCCATATTTTGTATTTGAATCTAGTATGTTTGTTATGTATCCGTTAAGTTGATATATGGGTGTCATACTGAACAATTTCGAGGACGGAATTTTTTTTAGTAGGGTAGAATTGTAATATTCTAAAAATAATAATAACAAACCTTTTTTTATGTTAAATAAATTATAAGGTTAAATAAAAAAATGCATGCATGGACATGTGCATGCTTTAGTCCCACGAACTAAAGGAAAAAAAGAATATATTATTATATAAAATAAAATAAACATTATACATGATAATGTATCTGTTCAAAGTTTATCCTATATTTTCATCAAAAGAATAACAAAGCTTATGATTTCCTTTAAACGAACTCTCCGATCTTTGGGGGTTGTTATCACCGACTTCAACTCGGTTAAAGCTTTTGATCATCATTCGAACTACCCGTATCTGAATCTCTCTGACTATTGTTTTATAATGGTCACACTTCCGTTCGCCACCACCGTTCCGGTCACTTGGGTTCTCTGATCATGAGCAGCGACTATTCAGACCGTCGCAGCTGCACTCCGTCTTCGGTCTCCGTTGTCACGCTACTCGTTGTGTTCGGGCTGCAACCATCATCGTCATTGAATCGTTTCTGTTTGATCATCCGAAGCGCTAGTCTTTGGTGTTCGGTCGGCTCCGTCCGGCGATTAAGGTACTAGATAAACCCTCTTCTGATTCTAATTCGTATATAGGTATATTCATTTCGATTTTCCGGCGACTAAAACGTAAATATATATATACACGCCTATGTGACTGAACTATAAGAGATGCAAAGTTTATCAAGTATTGAAACGTTGTTCAAGAGTTATAACCAGAGAAGATCGTCTTTTCGTTTGACACTAGTTGGTTCTGATGAGTATTCAATTAATCGATTTTGAAGGGTCTAAACCATGTTTATGAGAAACTTGCAGGTTGTCTTTATATATGTGAACACATAGGGTGTGGTTTTAGTTAGATATATATTAAGTAATGATAATAAATGTGCACTAGCATAATCTGATTAGCTAGAATTTTAATTAAATTGATCTTATAAATATAGAGGTGAAACGTGATATTTTCATAAATGATATTCACTATTTTTCTTTTAGTAAATACAGGTTTTATGAACTTGGAGTTTTTAAATGAAATTACTAGTACACAGCTATTTAAGTTTTCGTCGCCGGACAATCGATGAGTCATTGAATCATATAGTCGAATTAATGTTTATAATTAATAATGAAATAATAGATTCGCATGCTTGCTATCAAAGGACGACTTGATTTCCGTATCACTTTATTTTGCTAAACTTAAACTTAAGGTACGGATTCTGTTTTTTTTTCATCGTAGTATACTTTTGTTTTTCGTTACTCGTTGGTACGGATTCTTGTCCTTGTCATCATAGTATTTTATCCAACCCGTTACTTTGTAGTATGGATATTTTCGTTAGATGTATCAGTTCGTATTGTTATATGATTGGTATTTGTTGTACCATGCAATAGACCTTAGATTTTGTGCTCGTTATTGCATGTTCCCTTTAGACTTATGTCAAGATACTTTTATTTTTGATACACTTTGTACTCTGTCACCCGGGAAATTATATGTTTAGACTTGTCGTTGGGGCGTCAACGACATGGCACTCATGTAAGACCCAAACACGTTTAAACCGAAAATACGCAGCGGAAATACGTACTATAAAATTTCTTTTATTAAAATTATTCCATCATGATTAAAAGTACTTTCTATAGTAAGTCTTAATCGATATTTACATTTTTGTTTCGTTTAATACATGAACATATCATATGTTTAAATATCGCAAGACCCCACATTCCCGTACAATCCGTATTATAACTCGATCCTCAAACGTTTGCATCTCTAGATGATTATGGCCCATAAATCTGCACAACCTGCATTCACCACATACATTCACATTATCAGTACTTGAAACATTATACGATCTAAGTATATAACTAAAAGATCTCGTCTTGTTTTATCCTCCTGTAGATTCCATTTAGATAACTTTCTGGATTCGAGCATTTCTTTCCAAAGTCTATCCTTTGAGAAGTATACGATAATATACCTGCACTTCATTTCATTCTCAAACAATTCGGTTAGCATATAATTCCTTATATGTTAACACCATGAACTTCTTCGTACGAGTCTCATGCTTTGGAAACGTATAAACTAATAACACATGTACAAACCATCAAATCCAACTCATTCGTGTATAAAGACCTTCTACGAACTTACATACTTCTCTACCAAATCTCTTACATAAATCCTACATACTTATTTAGCCATTAAGTGCATCATAAACGTAACATCATGTTTATATGATTAAAATCTTACTTATAAGACTTAACCAAATCGTATCAAACCATAATTTACATAAGTTAGTGTACATATCACGTCTTCGTACACATTCCATAGGCTTCCGTTCTTACCCAAACCCTATATAAACTTTAGGATAAGCTTGGGGTACATTTGGGGAAGCTACATGGGCCTTGGAATCAAGCAAAAGTGCGAAAAATGCGAAAAACGAGTTTCCGGCATCAAACCCGCGTAGACAGCAACTTAGTGCGTCGGCAGCAAAAGGAGAGTGCGTCGGCGATTCACCTCGTGCGTCGCCGGCGCCCTCTAGAAATGCCATTTTTCTGTTGTGTTGTTTCGTCGTTCGTACGCACTAAAACTTGCATAACTTTTGAACCGTTTATCCGTTTAACCCTACGTTTCTTCCTACGTGATCGTAATTTGGTCCTCTATCATATGGACTCAAAATCTAACATCCATATTGAGGACATTCTTGACTTATACGTTTTTGTCTTAATATTCATTTTCGTCATTCGTACGCACTAAAACTCGCATAACTTTTAAACCGTTTACCCGTTTAACCTCACGTTTCTTCCTACGTGATCATAATTTGGTCCTCTATCATAAGGACTCAAAATCTAGCATCCGGACTAAGAACATTCTAGACTTATATGTTTTTTGGCTTAATATTCTTTTACGAATTATTCAACCCGTTCATGTTTTTATCAAATAACCCATTTGTTTATACTCAAAACTCACATGAACATTATAACTATAGAAGTTTTACATTTCCCGGAGTTCCGTACATGGATTTATGCACCCGATATCCGGTATGCGTTAAACTCATTTATTTCAATCAATTATACATAATTGAACTTTGTTAGAAATAAATACTAAGAAGTGATTCCGGAATCACTTACCTCGAGTGCTCGTTTCATACATGCTTCCTCATATCCTTTCCGTTAGCCTTCCATGCTTTCCCCCCATCTTGACATGATCCTATACTTTCATGTCATCATGGTTACCACTTCGTTAGTATGAACGCACATTCTAATATTGCATTCATTTCACATTCATATTCTATATTGAACTTTACTCGTCGAATTGCAACATCACAATGTATAAGCTAGAAGTCGCATCTTTTCATTCCACATAACTCTTCGGGTCGTCACATATAGCACATATTGATATAGTATGTACTTAATAATTTCTCTAACATCACATTTGTGACCGAAAACTTACTACGCTATTTATGGACAATTGACTTGTAGAAAGTCAACTGTCTACCTTATGAATTATCAATCTAATCTCATACCTCTACATCGCTATAGTCAATTATACTACGGATATCATATACATTCTCTACTCACATAGTAAAGCACGCATACGACCACATGATTACATATGCACACGCAACATAACCAATTCCTTCCATGCTAGTCATCTTATGATTCCACAACTAACACGACTTCATTCGAGATAAACTAAGTTAACATTATCTTTACTAGTAATTCTACATGTCATACAATGACACCACTTTCGCTTCTTAATTCCTACTACAAAATCGACTAGACGCATAAGGTGCACCATATCTTCGAACATAGAGTACAAGCTCTTAATGCACGCTTTTACCACATCATACTAACAATTCAAATTTCCACATGAACTCCATCTAAAACACACTTCACATATTAGTTTGCTAACAATTTCATCATTATTACTTTCTATACATATTTATCCATTGATTAACATGTAATTCCATATATTAACCTATACTAGGCATTTCATCAAACACTTGGCGTGCGTACCACTTTTCAAGCATAATGTACAAGTTTTTTAAGTATGTTCTCCCCGATTCATCTCATGAACATCACATTCAAGCAAAAATCATGAAATCATCAATCCTACATCAAATTTATCTATCACAATCTATCATATAACACCTTATGCATCACAAGATCACACTATAACATCTACATGTTCATCATGATCATTATCTTCACACTCATGCAATGAGTTTCATTCTAAATCATCAAATTAATCAAAATCATGCATAATTCATGTTCTATGTGGTGATTCTAACACATATTCATACTCAATTTCATACCAATTCACGGATTAAAACATAACCTACTTCATAGAAGACCACCAATCTAAGTTTTAAGACATACCTCATGATCCCCTCGTGTAGGTGATCATTAATTCATATTCATTCATGGATTTGAGCTTCGATCCACCCTTCAATTTGGTGATTTTGGACTAGTTACGGTTTTGGCTCCTTGGGAGCCCCTGATCGTACTAGAACACACACGAAGTGTGTGTTTGTGTGTGATATTTTCATATTAAAATTCAACTTTCAACTTATTCCACTTTAGTCCCTCGTGTTTACCCCTAAAACATAATTGGCGCAACTTTCCTCCTATAATAGTTTTTATCATACGCTTAACTAGGTTAAATAGCGTAGTTATTTATTCCATGATATATCATACAAAAACAAATAGCGAATATAAATAATCGAGTTTTGGGGCGTTACAACTCATCGTGACGGTGCGTAACTAAAGTTCACGGCGTCTCTAGTTTGTGCTTGTGTAGCACCTGGTCCCTAGAGGCGAATAGATTGATCTTAGCTCTGACTCCTGACTCCTGTTGAGATAGAATAATGTGTGTACGCCTACAGGCACCATCTCGGCGCATGGACTATGGCCATGCATGCCTCTGTTTAGGCTCGTGAGTGCTTCTATATTACGTGACTTGTTTTATTATTATTATGTTGTCACGTATGTCTTGTCTCTGTTTGATATGTTATATGCATCTGATTATGTTCAGTATCTGTTATAAGTTCAGTATAAGTTTTGGGATTCAAGTTATATAAGTATTCGTCTCAGTGCCGTCTTTTGGATTTGTTTAGTGTCAGTACGATCCATTATGCTTCCGTATGCCTGTCTTACTTTTACTGTTGATTTCTCCGTTACTGAGCAACTTTTTGGCTCAGCCGTAGTTTTCTTTTTGTGTTTGTCTTATTTGTTTGGCAGGTATTTAGGGGAAACGTGGGGAATAAGTGAAAAGTGTCGTGAAGATACAGATTTATTTTATTTCGGTAATGTAATGAAAATGTAATTAGGATCTTTTATCTTCAACGTTATGGATTGGTTTTAGTTTTGATATCTGTATGAGTGACACGTCAGCCTATTCCGGGTTGGGGTGTTACAGTACCTGTTAGGTATAATAAATAGTTGCTTATTATTATTATTATTATTATTATTATTATTATTATTATTATTATTATTATAAACCATGATCAAATATCTTAACAATATGTTATGTTTTACAGCCCAAATATACCAAAAGCAGCAGCAGCAGTAGTTGCATTCTCAACAAAGGACTGGTGCTTCCTTTTTACGTCTACTACGTGAGCGTCTATGCCTGTATGTATATGTATATGTATTAATTAACAACACCAGATTAAATTAATCCAAAGGAAACTTGCTCACTAAGAGATGACAAATACTTGCCAACACTACTAGAAAACTGCTACTATTCCTACAAAAAATTCCTACGCATTTCCTACAAACGAAAATTCCGACACTTTTCCCACGAAATTCCTACGAACAAGAAAGGGTCTTAGTTTGTGACAAAAAAGCGACAAATTGTTATGAGTAGGAAAAGTGTCGGAAATTTCCCACATATTTCCGACGGAATGCGTTTTCATTTTAAGCATTTGTTGGAAATTCGTAGAAATTGGTGTGCAAGCCTTTGATACATTTGGTTTCCTAGCCCCAAAGGCCGTAGAATTCTGAACAGGTTCCGCAGCGGGTAGTGAATAGTAATTTCTCGACCCAAAAGAGTTGCTTCATTTTTAGTAGGATATATAGGTAAACAAATTCCGATTTGGTATTTTGAACCAAAAAATAGCATTCACACAAAAACAGTTGTCAAGAAATAAAACTTAACACCTCTATCTGAATAACAAGAATTCATACATACGATAAGTAACCATCATATTCCTCTGTATCATATCAACTAAGCACGTACCTTCGTCTTCCATATATGAGACAGAGAGAAACTCCTATTTATAGTTAGAGTAAATTACAAGTTTTGTCCTTTATGGTTACACCAAATTGCAGGCGCTGTCCTTTTTCCAAAAGTTTACAGGCGGTGTCCTTAACCTTCCAAAAATCTTGCAAGTTTACAGGACATAACGTGTAAGCTTTTGGAAAGGTTAAAGACACCGCCTGTAAACTTTTGGAAAAAAAAAACAGCGCCTGCAATTTTGGTGTAAACACAAAGGACAAAACTTGTAATTTACTCTTATAGTTATTATTTTGGGGTTTGTGTTTGCATGAAAATGGGGATTTTACGGGTCTCTCTCTCTCTATATATATGTTTTTCAACTTTCACGTTGCCCCTCTATCAAACACACATTCCCTAAATTTAACTAAATATGACAATTCCCTGTATTTTTTTTTAAAAACATAGCAAAAACATGAAAACCAGATGAATGCAATGTTTAAAACCGGTTGAGTCAACTACCTGATAGAGCCTGGTTTAATTAGGGTATCAGTTTAGTTTTCGAATCGCCGGAAAATCCGGTATTACCGGTGCATACCAAGGCTATTTGTTCAGTTTTGAGTTTTAGTGAGGATGAACCGGCTTCTCAAACACAAGGCTACTTGTTATATACGTTACTTTTCTTATGTAATTTTAGTACATTATGATTCATGGTAACTAGAACTTCTTATTTTATCATGGTTAAGCATGTTTTATAACGGTTGCTATTTTAGGTGTTCTATACCATGGTTAAGCATGTTTTATAACGGTTGCTATTTTAAGTCCTCAATCATGGTTAAAGTATGTTTTTATAACGGTCATGGATTCGGTGTAGAATGATTCTTATTTTAAACATCGTAGTTTTTAGTACCGGTACCTAGAGGTGCACAAATCGGGTTAGGGTTTCAACCTGAACCGGGTTCAAACCTGGTAGGGGTTAGGTTAAAAATATTCAAATCAGGTTGGGTTCTAACCGGGTTGGGAGACCAGAGAACCAAACCCTATGAAACCGACTCGGGTTGGGTTGGGACCGGGTTGAGTTCTCAAATCGGGTTCAACCCTATTGTTCAACTAATAATACTCTTAAATAACTTACTTATTCTTACTTTATTTGTTTTTTAATATAAAAAGTAAACTAAAATATAATTTCACAATTTGTAATATAAAAAGTAAACTAAAATATAATTTCACAAAAAACCCTTATGACACGATATACAACTTTTTTTTACATTTTATTCGTCATCTTCATAAGTTTAGTAGAGGAACAATTTTTTACCTTTTGTTCATCATCTTCAGTAAGTTTAGTAGAGGAACAACCAATATTGACATATTAATGTCCGCTTTCGATTTAGTAGAGGAACAACTCATATTAACATATTATTAACAAGTTATTGGTTTAAGAAACACTTACCAAGATTGTCTAAGTATAGTGAACATGGTGAATCAATATACTTGATTCTCTAGCTTCTAATTGACAAAACATTTTTATTTCTCATCCTCTCCCCATTTTTCCTTTGCTCTTAAATCGATTTTGACTGGCAAGAAGGGGTCCTTGGTAAGTCTAATACCCATATGCAAAGTTTCATCATACATGTTCTAATGAAGTGGACTCCATATTCATGTGGATCTCATCGTACACAAGTTACAAAGTAAGAAACCATGGCATCAGAAACGGACATTGGTATTGATCGCCATACAGCAATTAACCCAATAGACCAATGTTTTAACTTTACACCAAACTTGTTAAACGTTTGGTAACTTGCACCCATCATTTTCACTTGCGCCAACAACCAATGCTAAGGAAGAACCTCCTCATGGAGGGGAACGTCATTGTTCGAGTTGGAAGAATATGTAAAATTCCATAGAGAGCCGGGGCCTCCCCTATTGTATGCTCTGATGAAATAGTTGTTTAAAACGTTTTTCTAAAGCAAGGACAAGTACCTCTAACGGAAGTCAACTCTAGAAATCCAATTAAAAAAATATTACAAAAGAAATCATCACCTAGATTTGAAATTGCTCCAATTGTTCGGTGGAAAAAGCCCTATTACAAAAGAAGAGATGATCAACGTATATACAGGAAAAATGGAGTGTGAATGTGAAAAAAAAGGGGAAAGTGGAGTTTTTTGTGTAGGACAATTGTTTTAATCCAGGAACGACATTGATTGTAGGGTTGGGCAAAGTGTTCGTCTCTAACCGCTTGCCAAAAATTGCTTAGAAAATGTTCACTCGATTGTAAACTAGCCGGTCGGCTCGGTTCGGTTTGTAATCGAGCCAGGCACGAACAAAGGTCCGCTCAGCACGGTTCGACTCAAATATTTTTAATTTATTATATATATATATATATAATTATTTTTATAATTATCACTATGTTGAATTTGGAATTGTTTCTATGGATTTAGCTCAAAATCAATTGCCCTACACTAATTCTAAGTCACTAAACCTAATTTCTTTTGGTTTTAATTTCACAAGTTCACTGAAAAATATCAACTTGAGTCGTCCCGCTCAAATTAAGATGTTTTTTTCGTTACGAAACAATTTTGTATTTGTATTTGTTGAACTTATATGTATCTTGAGTGAATAACAATTGAGCGCAAAATGAGCAACATTTGGAGTGAAACAAATTTATATGAAACAACACTGACATTAAAATTTGAAGTCTTGTATTAAAATTTAATTTAAAATTAAAACTGAGCGATGAGCAAAATCGAGTTGTACTGTCACACCCTAACTGGTAGCGGAATCATCAGGGTGCGGCACTAAGCGGTTCAAATTGCTCGAGAGAATCTAACGACTATTATAAACGACAATATTTAAAACGTCAATTTCCCATACAATCAACATACAATCATTCGATAATCATTACAAATCCATCATTCTCAAACAATTCGATATTCGTCAACTAGATTATTACAAGTTTCTAAAGCATATCCTAAGTCCGTTTGCAGCGAGTAGAAACATTAACCTGCAACATACGTTAAAATAATTGTCAATACAAAAATGTATTGGCGAGCATACATGTTTTGATATAATAGCATGGTAGATAAAACGGTGTCGCGAATTTCCACATATTTAAACATGATACACATAACATATAAACTCACAAGACAAATTTATCATGCTATACTCTCAAGATGCTCGCGCGGTCCTCCTAGCTAGACCCCGTCGGGTGTTAGCCAAACTATAGTACCATACTAACTAAGGTGAGTTAACGAAAATGTGTCCTAGTTTGCATGTTCTTAGCATCACGTATAATTATGTATAACAGATATTCGCGTGTGATAAATTAGTTTAGTGTGTTTCGTGTGTTTTGATATAAACGTATGTTACACCCAAAAAGTGCATTAAAGCGAAAATGGGTCAAGTATACTCACAGTGGGTGCGTAACAGCGAACACCGGGAGTTGATGAGAGGAGAGAAAGTGTCGGTTGAGCCTGCGCGTAGAGACGGAAGTGCATCAGTCTTCCAGAGCGTTGAAACAGTTGAAATGGAGAGTCGGTGTGAGGGAAACAGATATTTTCGTACGAAATTAGTTTTCGTGCGAAAATTTTGGTGAAATTTTCGTGCGAAAATTTTTGGTGTTTTTCGTCATACTTCGGGAAATCGAGTGTTCATCCGTCAAACCTTAGGTTACTGATCAACCTAGCATCAGAGAGGTCTTTTGAGCGAGTGAGTCTCTTGTATGAACTCGGACTGGACCGTGTGAACCAAGTATGGTTCACGCGAGCAAGTCCAGATCGCACAAGTGACTGTTCTTGCGTCTTGTTGCGTTCGGGACTAAGACTTCGTCTGAAACAGATGTATTTTCGAGTCTATTTCGTGACGGTTTCGACAGCGCCTCGTTCCACTACTTAGTGATGAAACATTAGTCGGTCTGATCCGTTTTCATGTGAAAGTCGATTTGATAAAACAGTTTTGTTAGGATAAACACTGGGTGAGTTTGAAACAACAAGGTTTCGGGTCTGAGAAGCCAAGGCTAACTCAAACATGCTCGGTTAAGTGCTAAATCCTTAAGAAAATCAGAAAGTTTTATGAAAAAGATGAAGGTTTCGTAAAACAGAGAAGTTTAGATGAAATCGGAGATAATCTCGTGCAAAATCGTTGTAACAACCGTTGTAATTCGTGTGAAAAACGTAGTTTTCATACTTGGAACAGAGAGAATCGGGCTGGAGAGCGTTTTGGTGCGGAATGGCAGCAAGTTGGAGTGAATGGTGAAAGGTTGTATTTATAGGCGGAGAGGAATAGAGGTGGTTTGGTGATATTTTCGTGCGGAAATCCATATTTTTGTGCGAAAATAGTCATTTTCGCACCAAATATGTGATTTTCGCATGAAATATGTCTTTTTCGCATGAAAACTGCCATTCGGAGCCAAAACATGCAATATTTTCGCACGAAAATTGGGATTTTCGTAGGATTTTCGTACGAAAATAGTTTTTTTTATTCTAATGATTAAAACACGCACTTTTTACAAAAAGGAACCCATGCTAGAAAAATTCCTAAAAATTATTAAAAATCCTTTTGTAATTCTTTCGTTCGTATTAGTTAATTCTATTAAGCGTTTTAGCAAAGCGTTAAGCGTATTAATCGATTAAATTAAGTTAAGATTCAAATGGATAAGCGAGGTAGTATGCGGCTTTGTTCCCAAGTCTTGCGAGAGTCGCGTTGCAGTTTAAGCGAGCAGATAGCCTTGGAAACTTTACGCAAAGTTTGTAGTATTTAGCGAGTGCGTTATAAGCGTTGTGAGGTGCGATATAGTGCGAAAATAAGCGATGTAGTGCGAAAATATGCGATGTAGCGTAGTAAGCGATATAGTTTCCATTATGATCCGAATATCTGGTGCTAGGCGTAACGAGAGTAACAAGCTGCGAAAAATGCGGGTTGTTACATGTACGGTTGTAAACCAAGCGAGTTCGAGCAACATTTTCTACTCGTTTCCTTTAATTCAAACAGAGCCGAGCCGCTCGGTTTCAATTCGAGCAAAGTACGAGTAGACGCTCACCCGGTTCGACTCGGCTCATGAACAACCCTAATTTATTGTCTATAAATCAAGTGTGTTTTTATCGATGATATTCATCACATTTATTAATTTATATAACCAACATTAATGGTTTATAATATTTTCCCCGTGTTATAAACCCTAATACTTTGATTAATATGACACACACTTCTATCATTATAATCAATGGTTAACATATATCAAAGAAGGTCCATAAAACACAATTAACTCATAAACCAAATCATATTTTACAATTAAAAAAGTTAACGTATATCAAAGAAGGTACATAAAACACAATTAACCCATAAACCAAATCATATTTTACAATTAAAAAAAAACAAGAGATGTCTACCATGGTAAAAAAAATCAAAAGTTGTATAGGAAAACATGGGAGTACTTGTTCTAAATTGTCATAACATATCAAATATGAAAGCATTAAGTGCCCTTACTTATAACCAACTGAATCGGTAATCTTCATAATTCAATGAAAACACAGGCTATAATTCAATAAACAATCGCATGCAACAACCCATCATCACTCGAAAATTACCGAAGTTTGATCAAGAAAACATACCGATTGTTGTTGTTGAGGACACGAGGTTGTTCTTAGTAGGGATGACAATTCGTATGTGTCGATGATTAGGGATTTAGGGTCAGCAAACCTAGCATCATAAAGCGATAAGTAGAAGATGTATATAAAAAGAAAAACTCTTGATACATATATAAATTTGGTACCAATACCTCTTTTGTGGATAAAAGTATCAGTACCGTTACGTAAGTACTAAACACCAAATGAATAAAACTTGGTACCGATACATGTAAAGAATAAGCAAAATCGGTTTTGGATGGTCCAATCATCCTAGCCGGTGTGGTTTACTTTAATCCAAAACACAGTCAAACCCGTCTTAACATAACTACCGTCTACAAACATTGTGTTATAAATTAATATATGTTACTAGCACAAAGGCCATAATCCATCTTGTCTGTGTATCAATATGAGTATATAACAAACTATTTCAAAATCCATCTTGTCATCAATATGAGTATATAACAAACTATTTTTATAATTAAAGTGATTATGCATGTTTTATGTGTTAAGACATTTTGCTGGATATTAATGATGAAAGACTGTTAAAAAATATGATACAACTATTATTCATACAATGATATGAACATTTAGCAAATAAAATTCTTATATATTCTTTAATTACACAATAATTAGAAAAGAATAAACAACAAATAAATATAAATTGTAACTTAATTAGTAAGGATTCATATTAACACTAAATTAGTATGCAAAGCTGAATCAGTAACAATAAAGTAGGGATGAGCTCGGTAACAAACTAGTACTAAAAGTGCTAATCACGAAAATCGTCAAAAAGGGTAGCGGTACTCAAAGTTCTCGGTATGGTACGGTACAATAATCAAAGGTAAATAGTGGGTAAATTACGGTATTGTATTGTACCTAAAGTACCAATCCTGAAAAACGCCAAAAATGGATACCAAATCCCACCAGGTGTACATTACATTAGATTCCAATACTTGCTAAATTCAATGCCCGCCAATTCCCCCATGTTAACCCTTGCGCCCCGACCTGTTTTTTAGCCTCAAGAAGCTAAGAGTTTGTATTTCATCTTTGATCTTCGCTATCCAATCAAAATGAAGTAACTTTGATAAGTTTAGCATACAAACACAAACAGTTAAGCACCATGTGAGTAGTGAAGCATGTCCCATGTCCAATATTGTCCCCTTTATTACAAATGCTCTCTAACAATACTGTTTTTTTTTTTCGAAAAAGTTAAGCCCTCGAACGTCACATGGAACAGCCACATTTCCTTTATCCAAAAGTAAATATGTATTAAACATACATCAAACATGTTGGAAAATACTAGAATTCAGTTAGTTACTTCTCATAACCATAGAGTCCATGCCCATACACAAGTACAAGTCAAAGTAAAGACGACTGGATTTGAGGCCAATCGGCTAAAACAGGCCTCCCTTGGGCTTGGCAGACCAGGAACATCTTCCTACTTCAACTTCGAGACCTAATAACCAACAGTATCAGTATCATAACCATAAGTAAAGGCTTCTTTCTTTTACAAAGAGTTATAGAAGGAAGGTTGTTACCAGAAGCAACTACTTTTCTGTAGAAAGGACCGTCTGTCAATATTTCCGTTAAGTTATCGGGAGGCATTATTCCACTTATCCAAGGCATTCTTTCTCTAGTGATACGATTCGGATCAACTGGCCGTCGTCTCGTAAAGAGTTTATTAGCTTCTTTACTTCTGCGACCTCCCACCCGTATAAAGTCGAACCCCAGCCCTGAGATTCACATTTATTTATTAGGGAGGGAAAATGACGTATTTCCTAAATATACATGAAAATCTAAAAAAAAACATTTTTTCTATTAGTAAGGGTGACATTAACTTCCTTTTAAGCTTAAGCAAAGAGGTGAATCTATATAACTCAAGTGGATTTCCATGTTACCTGGAGGAGCATATACATGTGCTGAAGAATCCACACAGGGGGGCTTCATAACGGATCCTCCAGTCACTTCGGCTTTGGTGGTACCTATTCAACAGAAACCACATATACACAGTTCGTTATCAAAACCATAAGAGACTCGTACGATTCAAACATCTTAAAAATATGTTTTACAACCCAACCAAACAAGTGATTACCGGTGGTTGCCGATGGATTCTCAACAAAGGACTGGCCAAGATCCTCACAACGGCGCTTCTTTCTACCTATATGTGTATTAATTGGCCTCTCTATTCCTAAGGGGTAGAGGTAAGGCTGTCTACATCTTACCCTCCTCAGACCCTACCTAGCTTTGCTATTGGTGGGATTTACTGAGTATGATGATGATGATGATGATGTGTAATAATTAACAAGATAATTGAGATTGCAAAACATCCAAGTAATAATGCTTAAACTAAAAGTGAATTAATCATGAATATACATGCCAACCATCCGTCCTACCTACCTAGCGGAACCAGTTTTTACAGCAATGGAATAGTTAAGAGGGAAAAAAAACATACAGTCTATGTCAATTGCATTGAAGAAAAATTAGTACAACCACAACAACAGCAATCCAACTCAACTCGACAGACTGTGTTCGGATCAAACTACTCTATCGTATGAGGAGCATAAATTACGTACCTTGTATCACTGCTGAAGAAGTAACAAGAGGAAGCTTGAGAGGCATTTTACCTAAGAATTAAAAAGATAAGATTGGATTAATCCATATATCTTCACTAATGGCCAGACAAAAGAGAACTACACAGACAATATTGAAACAATTTTTGTAACATGGAACAATTTTAAAGTGATACAAGTTTGAGTGACTTCAAGAAACATTATTGAAACTTCTAACTACTTTCTTCTTCTTCTTTTTAACCAACAACAAACTTGTTTATTATACACACTAACTACAACCTCTCATTTGAACTCACTGTCAAGAACTACACAGACATAACCAAAAACAAAACAAAACAAAAGCGCACCTATATAAAACTAAAATTTACTAAAAGGAAGATTAAGGATTAAGTTTGTAACATCCGGCCCCTACACCACCAATATTTTCCGCTTTGCCCCCGATGGGTTGCCCATCCAGGAACTCACGTCTTTGTTTTTTGTCGCCCCGGTGAAGACTTCCCAGGAGGCACCCATCTTAGTACTACTACATCTATACTCCCACCTGAGCACGCTTAACTGTGGAGTTCTCCTCTCATCCACTAACATTAAGCCCAAAACGCGTTGGTGATTTTTAAGAGGCAGGACATTCCTTATGAACCAAGATCTCTCCTGGCCACGGCCGATGTGGGATTTGCCTAGGGTGTCACAATGGTCCATGTTAATCTTTCGGTAGTCGGTATCAGTATCGGTGTCGTTACAAAGTTCCTCCATCGAAACCAAAAAAAGTGAACATGTTTTACAGCCCAACCAAACGAGAAATTACTAGTAGTTGCTGCTGGTGCAGAGTTAGCAAGATATTCCTCCTCACAAGGGCACCATAAAACCCTACGGTGGTTAGAACCTGGATTACGGTGGGAATTTACTCCCAGCAGCCACCGTAAGCTACGGCGGCGCCGTAAGCTACGGTGGTTGCTGAAGTTTGCTCCTTTGTTTGCTCGATGCACTTTTACGACTCCCGTTCAACTCTAGCACGTACGAGCATCCATCCCATCATTATAAATCATCATTTTTATGCCCGTAAAACCTGCAGAGTAAAACCTCCCATAGTTATCTAATTCAAATAATGAACTCGGTTAAATGCGCGAAAGTATATGATGTTAACACACTTAAGGGTCGTCCACAAGACTACCCGTCACATCCCCACACTTAATCGTTGCTTGTCCCAAGCAACACATCAAACCCATTCCAAATTCATGATCAATTTCAAACCGAACAATTAGATGTCATCTTTTTACTAACCTACATCATACCACTTACACACCCCTCACAATCAACTCTCTTCTCGGTGACAACAAAGAAACTAGCAACATTTATGCTAGCACCCTCAATGCAAATATGTTAATGTGCGACAATATGCTTGTGCGTAGATCAAATCTCCGCCTAAAACATGCATAGCTGCTTGTAAATCAAAAGGACTTAACGGTTGTAACTGGGCTAGGCGAAAGGTGAGAACGAGGGAATATATGCGAGTAGCTCGTTGATTTGATTCAGTGATACTATTACAATAAAGATAAAAACAAAACAAACATTAACTATATAAACAACTACCTTCCATCTTTCTTTAACTTTTCTATTTCTTCCACTAACATCATTATTCCTTCTTTTTGGACTTTTCAGATTTTTGTTCTTTTTTTTGTTTTTTTGAACCAAGATTGCAACAAGGCGCTACTAAATAACACTACTACACCGAATCAATGGGTAAATATAAGGAGTTAAGCATGGGTCACAAACAATGGCCAAAAGCTCAAACATGGTTACTATGGACCAAACCCCCACCCCTATCATCACCAAACTCATATATATAACTTATGAGGCCCAACCCCCCAAATTCCACACTCTCACACATCCAGATGAGGCCACCTAAATGCCTCTATCATCTCTACAAGCAAACAAGCTAAGGCCTCGAAATGCATCTACCCACAAGTTCTATTTACACAATAAACACTTTTCCACTCAAACAAACGAAAATTTCGATTCAATACATGTGTGTGGCACAAATACTCACCAAGAAAGAAGGTATCATAGGTTACCGATGCGTAAGATGGATAGATGACAAGTTTTCAAATTTTTGACACTCTTATGCTTGGTTGAAAAATTTTTAAAAATTTTCCCACATCCCACACTTGGGATACATTGTCCTAATGTATGGTTTTGGAGTCACTCATAGTTAACAACCACAATTCACTTTTGTTTTTCCTCTCAAATCCCAAATTTCTTTTTTTTGTATTTTTTTTAAAATTTTTTTAAATTTTGATAACAACTCCACCAACTATCACAACCCATCAACACAAACTCAACACCACCTTTCCACCCAACCAAAAACATAAACATACACAAATATATACATAAATATATAAGCGAAGAAAGAACACCACCTGATCAATAATAGCGAGGTTGGGCGGCCCAAAGATTGATGTTATCATATCCGAGAACTCACCGAACCCAAAAGCTCCACTACTGCTTCCACCTTGATCATCACCTTGTGCGGACTGCTGGCCCCCCGTACCCGTAAGTTGATCCACCCATTGTGAAGGATGTAATGGTGGAGTGGGATACGACATACTTCCATCATATGGTGGTAAAGAAGAATAATCAACAATCAGCGGATCAGAGACGACTGGCTGACCCGCATGCCAAGCATCGTGCATTCGTCGATTCCGATCATCCATATAACGATTGTTTTCTCCTCCTCATGAGCATACATATGAGCTCTATTCCACTGCTCCTGTCGGTCATAATTCCTCTTTAACGATCGCTCTATACTCGCTCCTGTGAAGGTTTGATGATCAAATGACACTTGATCAGTGTCAGAAAAATTCAAAAAAACAGGCGGCCTCATTCTCTACACAACTTGCTCCATCGATCCACCATATGCCCAATCTGAACCGTATGATATTTGTGCGTAGTCAAATGCACTCCCAACATAACCTGATTGAGTACCGCCTCTACTACCACTAGGTTCTCCCCTATAGTCTCCATTTGTTCCACATTAGGATTATCCATATAATCCTCATCACCGCTTGGTACTTCCTCCTCACTTTCGGGGTCATCAGCTTCCCCCGGTTGTAACGGCCTCACATCAGCTTTTAACACTCTCCATCTTTTACCTTCATTCTTCAACGTATGATACCTTTCTGACTCAGAATTCGACCACCCAGGCCCCAACTGTTTAAGCTCAAAAGGTTTGAATTTCTTATACGACCTTTTGTCATCCGTCGTGATCGCCCCGTACATCTTGAGCAATGCGGTAATTAGTCGACAATGTGGAATAATTTTTCGTTGATCGCTATTTCGACTTATCCACACATTGTTTAACACCAAAAACCGAAAGGGAATCAAAGGAGCTCCTCTCAACAATGAATACAAGATTGGAACTTCCGGATATCTCACCTCAACCTTATCACCCCTCCGCGGAATTACAATTTGCATGCAAATCACCAATAATAACCTTGCTTCAATTGTTAGATTCTTCCGATACAGTTTTCCATGTGTAGTACCCGGTAGAAATAGATAATCCAACATATTTTGCCATCGCGGGTGCTTCTCAGTTGAGACATACAAATCTTTCAATGAAGGTGTCATGTACTAAGTTGTCGGTTTACTGTCAAACTTCGCACCCTTCTCAACGAATCGAAAGACATCTCAACATCAATCCCATTCACTGTCCCAATTAACTTCATTTTTGTTACCCCTTTGAATGGAGGGCATCGTAGAGTGGCCATCCACTCTTGAATTTCTTCAACGTATAAATTGTTCCCGCCTTATCATAGCACTTCAACGCCGCTTCCCAACCAAGTGCTCGAAATTTATCTGTGACCCCAAATCGCCCAAAATCCACCTCATGGACCTCCTTTTCGCAAATAAAAGCTTCCTTGCGTTGAGCTAAGGCGTTCATTTGATCATGAAACAACACGGCTTGCCACTCAGACGGCTGATCGTGCAATGGAGCAGATGTCCATTGCGGTTTTGGCCCTCTCGGTTGCTCCTCTTCTTCACTTTCTTTAGGATCCTGTTGCAAAACTAGCCTTCTTTTCCTTCCCTGCTGCTCAGCCGGGTCACTTGAGGATCCCACTAGTTCTTTACCTTTACGTCCCATAATCCTGCACATCACAATCAAAACACACAAACTTTTTATCAAAATCATTCTTCTTCCCCACACTTGCTTATCACCATAATTATAGATGTAAACACAAGCTTTTAATTTTTACAAAATTTGGGCATGATGCCTCTACATGCTAAGAATTTCCCAAGACATAGAACAAAAATCTTGACATAACCCCTATCTACAACCATAGCCTCAACCAACCCACAAGTTCATATTATCCAATCTCTATAAGCAAGTGTGTAAACAAAATCAACTATTAAAACTTACAATTCTGCAATGTACCTCAATTGATGAACATAAATTACATACCTTTGCTTTGTAGATGATGAGAATAACAAGAACTTCAAGCTAAACACCAACCCACAAAAACCCCCAAAATTTCGGACCTAAGATGTCCAAAATTGACCAACAAAACACAGGACTTTTGAAAAAAGTAAGCACGAATATGAACTCCTTGCGAAATTCTACCCAAGATTGACCCAAAAATCACTTGAATCGATGAAGTTTTGAAGAAAATGTGTAGAGAAGTTGTTATGGAAGCTAGGGTTTTGATTAGGTGAAGAATAGAGAAGAAGGGGATAAGAATTGGGTAAAAATGATGGAAACCCGTGTTTGGTTATGATAAAAATAAGGTTTTTCATTTTTTTATTAAACCCGGTCCCCGCATCGCCATATGTCGCCGTAGCTTACGGCGCCACCGTAAGCTACGGTGGCATTAATCCCAAAAATTTCACCGTATTCCAGGCTCTGGCCACCGTAGGGTTTTTTATGGCCACCATAAGTTACGGTGCCACCGTAGCCTACGGTGCATCTGGGCATTTTGGTTTCGCAATTTTTTTTTTAATTTGTAATTTTTATGATTTTTAATTTCAAAAAGCATGAAAATTACCCTACCCCCCATGAAAAACCCGTGTTGTCCTCAACACTATGCTAGAGAAATTCGGAAGAATATCCCCACACTTGTTTGAACACCGATTCAACATAAGAACGATAAAATAACTTAAACTAAACTAAATTAAACTACATATTTACACTACCAAACCTGGGCCTCTTGATTATTCCTCATATACCGGGTGTAGAATGTAGCCCATCTTATCAACCTCTAGATTTTTGATGTCACTTCCTTCCAAGTACGGTTTAAGCCGGTGCCCATTCACCGTTTGTTTCTTGTTGGTTTGAGCATCCAAAATGTCTACATCACCGAAGCGACCCACTCTCGTAATCTTATATGGGCCCATCCATTTACTCTTCAATTTGCCCGCAAACAACTTCAAGCGCGAGTTATACAACTACACCTTTTGACCCACTTCAAAGGTCTGCTTCCTAATCTTCGCATCATGAACCTTTTTCGATTTGTCCTTGTAAGCGGATGCACATTCATATGCTTCATCATGAATTTCCTCAATTTCGCTCAATTGTAACTTTCTAATTCGACCCGCTTCATCATAATTTGCGTTCACCGTTTTGATTGCCCAATGTGCCCGATGCGCTAACTCGATCGGTAAATGACACCCCTTCCCATATACCATCCGATAAGGAGTTGTACCAATGGGCGTTTTGTAGGCCGTTAGATACCCCATAACGCGTCATCCAACTTACTCGACCAATCTTTTCTATCCATCTGCACCGTCTTCATAAGAATTTCTTTGATTTGGCAGTTAGAAACTTCAACTTGTCCGCTTGTTTGCGGATGATAAGGCGTAGCGATTCGATGATTGACATTGTACCGTTTCAAAAGCTTCCCAAAATTAAAATTCTTGAAGTGCGAACCACCGTCACTAATTATAACTCTAGGAATCCCGAAACGAGTGAAAATGTTGGATTGAACGAATTTACAAACTACCGAATGGTCGTTTGTCCTTGTAGGTATGGCTTCAATCCACTTCGATACGTAGTCCACCGCCACCAAAATATACACGAAACCATTCGAATTCGGGAAAGGGCCCATAAAATCTATCCCCCAAACATCAATATCCACCACCAAAATGCGATTCAAAGGCATTTCATCCCGCTTCGAGATGCTTCCCATCTTTTGGCAATTCAAACAATTCCATGCAAACTCACATGCATCTTTGAAAATTGTGGGCCAATAAAACCCACATGTGAGTCCCCGGTAACCCATTTTGTGGCCACTAAAATGACCCCCACAAGCGGATAAATGAGCATGGTTCAAAATTTCCAAAACCTCCGTTTCAGGCACACATCTTCGAATCACTTGGTCGTGTCCAATCCTGAAGAGATCCGGTTCATCCCATATATACTGTTTAACTTGAACCATAAATTGTTATCTTTGTTTCTTGGTCCAATGATCCGGAATAGCACCCGTGGCCAAATAGTTCACGTAATGGGCATACCATGGTGCAGCAAATGTAGAAACGGCCAAGAGTTGCTCATCGGGAAACCGTTCATTAATCTCGCTCATATCATCAACACCTTCTAATGGAATCCGAGACAAATGATCTGCCACAACATTTTCACATCCCTTCTTGTCCCGGATTTCCAAATCAAACTCTTGTAGATGTAATATCCAACGGATCAATTGGGGCTTCGCGTCTTTTTTCTCCATCAAGTATTGAACCGCGCTATGGTCCGAGTACAAACCACTTTGCTCCCCCAAATATATGAGCAAAACTTGTCCAAGGCATACACCACCGCAAGCAACTCCTTTTCGGTTGTGGTGTAATTCAGTTGCGCCTCGGACAACGTTTTGCTAGCATAATAGATTACCACTGGCTTCTTATCGACCCGTTGACCCGAAACTGCCCCAATTCTCGTGTCACTTGCATCACACATTATCTCGAACGGCTTTAACCAATCCGGCAGTTGCAAAATAGGAGCTTTGACCAACTGTTCCTTCAACACATTGAAAGCTTGCAAACATTCGTTAGTAAACTCAAACGGGACATCTTTTAACAACAAAATTACATAAAGGTTTAGTAATAACACTAAGACCTTTAATAAATCGTCGATAAAAGCCCGCATGTCCCAAAAATGATCTCACCCCTTTTAAATTTTTAGGTGGAGGCAAAGATGATATTACCCGAATCTTTGCTTTGTCCACCTCCATCCCTTTTTCCGAAATAATATGACCTAACACAATACCCTCTTGTACCAAGAAATGACTTTCTCCCAACTTAGCACCAAGTTTTTCTCAACACATCTTTTTAAAACTTTTGTAATTCGTTGAGACATGAATCAAAACTTGTGCCGAAAATGGAAAAATCATCAATGAATACCTCAAGTGACTCTCCAACCATGTCCGAGAAAATACTCATCATACATCGTTGAAAAGTCGCCGGGGCATTACACAAGCCAAATGGCATTCGCCGGAAAGCAAAAGTGCCTTACGGACAAGTGAAAGTGGTTTTGTGTTGGTCATCCGGGTGAATGGCGATTTGGTTATAACCCGAATACCCGTCCAAAAAGCAATAATATTTTTGACCCGATAGTTTTTCAATAATTTGGTCAATGAAAGGCAACGGGAAATGGTCCTTAGAAGTGGCGGCATTCAATTTTCGGTAATCAATACAAATTCGCCACCCAGTGACCGGTAGGGTGGCTATTTGTTCACCGTTTTCATCTTTTAAAACTTGAATATCGTCCTTCTTAGGCACAACTTGGGTAGGACTTACCCAAGCACTATCCTAAATCGGATAAATAATTCCCGCATCTAACCATTTAATTACCTCCTTTTTTACTACCTCTCGAAGATTCGGGTTCAATCGCCGTTGAGCCTCTCGTGTTGGTTTTGCATCTTCGGTTGTGATAATTTTGTGCATAACAATCGACGGGCTAATTCCTTTCAAATCGGCAATCATCCATCCAATGGCCATTTTATTTGCCTTTAACACCTCAACAAAGCTTGCTCTTGACCCTTTTCCAAATTAGAGGCAATAATGACCGGGAGAGTGTCATTATCCCCTAAAAATGCATACTTCAAATAACTTGGCAAGTCCTTCAACTCCAATGCCGGTGGCTCCTCCAACGACGGCTTCGTACCCGAATTAATTTCCACCGGTAAATTCTCAAACTGGTGGGTCCATGGCAGTCGACCCGCTTTTACCGCTTGAGCATCCAACTTTTGCTCATCTATCCTCAATGCACAAGCATGTACCTGTTCAGAAAATCACAAACACAAGTTTCCATGCTATCTTCCTCATACTCGTGCGGGTCGCACCCATCGACTAAATCTGCCATAAAACACTCATCAACACCAAAAAATTAGATAAGTTAGTAAAAACATTTAATCTCATTTTCCTATTACCGAACGTCATGTCAACCATACCAAATTGACAATCAATAACGGCATGTGCGGTGCTCAAAAATGGCCGATCCAAAATGACGTTTTGTTGTTGTTTTGGGTCCACGGATGAGTAATCTAAGACCAAAAAGTCAACAGGGTAGTAAAATTCATCAACTTTTACTATAACATCTTGTACCATCCCCCGTGGCAATTTATGAGACAAATCGGCCAAAACCACCGTTGTCTCAACCCGCGCTAATGGACCAAAATCATATTGGTCGTATAATACCCCCGGTAAAATGCTTATTCCGGCTCCAAGATCTAACAACGCCCTCGACATTGGAAAATTTCCAACTTGAATGTTTATTAACGGCATCCCCGGATCTTGGAGCTTAAGAGGAAGATCCCCTTTAAGCACCGCGCTTACTTGACCGGTTGAATCGACCCGCTTAAGCATCTTTTTCTTTTGTTGCCTCTTTTGTGTGCATAATTCTTTAAAAAATTTTGCATAAGCGGGGACTTGCTTAATTGCATCAAGCAACAGAATATTAACCTTAACTTGTTTGAACACATCGAATAATTCCTCTTTTTGAGGACCCCTTGTTGAAATAAAATTTTTCTTACTCGGGTCAAGTAAAGCCGACGGAAATGGAACTTGGCTAGTTCCCCCTTCCTCGTTTTTGTTCTCTAAAACTTCACCCAACCTCGATTTCTGAATTACCTTTTCAACATTAGGGTCCTTAGACACAATTGAGGGTGACCCGGTGATAAATTTGCTTTAAATTCTTTACCACTTCTTAAGACACTAACATGGTTAATAGGAATATTACGTGAATTATTATGAGAAGGATTTACCTTGGTGTCACTAGGAAGTTGCCCTTTACCTTTTTTCATTTCCGCTACCTCGGATGCCAGTTGACCCATTTGAGTGATCAACGTTTGGATGCTTTTATCACGAACCTCATCTTTTTACATCCTGACCTCATCGAGTTGGTTCTTCTTGTGCATGTCTTGTTGCATCATCCTAAGCATATCCATAACTTCGTTTCCACTCGACAAAGTTTGACCCGAAGAACCACTTTGACCACCACCCGATTGTTGATATTGACTTTGGTAGCCTTGATTGTTACCGTTTCTAAACTTACCTTGTTTGTATTGTTGGCGTGAAACAAAATTTCCTTGAACTCCTTGGAAATTCGGGTTGGTTTGGTTCGCCGGATTCCCGTAACGTAAGTTTGGATGATTTCTCAAACCGGGGTGGTATGTGTTCGAATTCATACCAAAATTTCTACCACCCCCTTGAATAGCATTCACCTCCGCCACTTGACCTTCAACACATGGCGCCCCACAAATATCCACCGAGTGCCCTATTTCATTGCAATTAGTACACACATTAAAAACTTGATTAATAGGATGTACCTCTACATCCTCCACGGCGTTGATTTGTGGCCTTGTAACCACATGCTTTTTGCCTCTCGATGCTTGCGCCTTCCATTTTGAAGTGAACGGCATTTGCTCCAAAAAGGCCCAATCGTCATGCTCGAAATTGGTACCAAAAGTACCATTTGTGACCGACATTAAGTCACGCGCATTCCCATCACTCAACCCTTCATGAAAGGCATGTAACAACTCCCAAAGAGCAATTCCATGATGTGGATAATTTTTCAACATCATGTTAAACCTCTCGAATGCCTCATGAAACATCTCCCCCACTTGTTGTTGAAACCCCCGAATACTCCTTCTCGCCTCATTAGTCTTTTGGGCGGTAAAAAACTCTTCCAAAAATCTTTGTTGCATTTCTGCCCATGTATACACCGAAGCGGAAGGTAGCGTGTAAAACCATCTCTTAACTATTCCAATGAAAATTGGAAGAGAACCAATTCTACATCATCGGCTGAAAACCCTTGACCTCCGATAGTGTTGCAAATGGAGCTTCAACCCTCGTACCACCTCTCTATGATATCTTCGTGGAGCACCCAATGGTACTCTTGGTCGACCCGCTTGACCTTGCACCGGCCCTTAAGGTGCAATTGTTGTTGGTATTGAGGTTGTTGCATAGGCGGTTGCTGAATCGGTCTTTGAAATTGTTGAGGTTGTTGAAACTGAGGTTGAACTTGTTGTAGAGGCATAGGCCGTTGAAACTATGGCCCATGTAGACGAATTTGTTGTACTCCTGTCGGTTGTCTAACCACTTCTTGAACTTGCTCCACTTGTTGCCTTTGTTGATAAACCATTCCCCCTTGAGGTCCCAAGTTACCTCCATCACCCCCATAATAATACCTTCCTCTTCGTATCCTCTAAACTCATCATCATATCCATCATAAAAACCTTCTCCTCCAACACCCAAAGATTGCACATATTGAGACGATGGTTGGTAAAAACCCGTTTGCTGTGAAGGTTGGAAAGTGGGTGTAGTATGGACAATGGTTAAATTGGGTTGGAATTGGTTTGGTGGAATTTGTTGAGTGGAAGATGATTGACCGGTTGATGGGAAAAAAGATGAATATGGTGGAACCATTGTTGTTGAGGTAAAGGTGAGAGCAGGTGCGGGTTGAGTAATTGCGGGTGATGTGGTATTAGTGGATTGTACTTCCAATGTAGAAGTAGGATTTGTAGTAGGATTAGGTGAAGGTGTGGATGGTGACGTTTGACCCGCAGTAGGAGTTGGAAAATCCATGATGATTTTGTTTTCTCAAAGTAAAACTCGGTTTTGTCGTAAGGTTCGCTCAATTTCGGGATCAGATGCTAGTGGTGATGACTTGTGAGAGCCTCTAGTATGCTATACACCTGTAAAAAGTACCTGCACACTAAACACAACTAGCGTAAACCCGAAAATAACAAACAAAAACTACAAAAGATAACACACGTTGCGCACTACTCCCGGCAACGACGCCAAAATTTGACGTGATGTCGAAGTCTCACGTGAATTTAATCCAATTACTACTAAAGTTAGCGGTAAGTGGGTATCGAACTCAGGGAGTTTGTGGAATATGTGTCTGTTTTGTAGCTTTATCGATTAACTAAATTAAACTAATTTGCAGAAACTAAAATTCAAGAGTTTGGATTGTTTGGTTTTAAGACTAAATTACTAACTAATTGCAAATCAAAATTGGTTGTTTAACAGATTAGGAGAAAATGACCATCTTAGGTTCCGGTTTCCATTAACAATTGTGCATAATCCAACTAGAAAGAGTTACATAGACATAACTCATGCATAAACGGTTGTTGTGATAAAAGGGAACGAAGTACTCGGATTATATAAACGCGAGGTTGTTACCCGATGACCAATCAACCAATATCCAACCCTAACCCTCCCGTGATATCTCGATTGTCAACGACACCAAGAACGTACGATTTAGACTAAGATCAAAATATCAATTAACAATTTACAATCAACCATTCATTCACCATAATAAAATAGCAAATAAACCAAGTTCATTATTCTAGAAATAAGATTCAACACACAAAAGTCATAAAGAAACCTTCACCTAAGATGATCACCGAAAGTTTAGCCGGACATTGTTTGGTGAATCGTCATCCCAACAAAATCAAAGTTCATACGAATCAAAATACAAACCGAAATGTTTTGAAATTGTTCCAAGCTTGCAAGAACACCCAAAATTCGTCTCTAGACTGCTGGTAACCGAATAGGGATGATTGGAGAGGAAAAGACATCATAAAAACGAAATAATTTGGCAGTTACACAAGTCCCTCGCTGACGCCACCGTAGCTTACGGTGGTCACCATAAAACCCTACGGTGGTTAGAACCTGGATTACGGTGGGAATTTACTCCCAGCAGCCACCGTAAGCTACGACGGCGCCGTAAGCTACGGTGGTTGCTGAAGTTTGCTCCTTTGTTTGCTCGATGCACTTTTACGACTCCCGTTCGACTCTAGCACGTACGAGCATCCATCCCATCTTCATAAATCATCATTTTTATGCCCGTAAAACCTGCAGAGTCAAACATCCCATAGTTATCTAATTCAAATAATAAACTCGTTTAAATGCGCGAAAGTATATGATGTTAACACACTTAAGGGTCGTCCACAAGACTACCCGTCAGTGGGTGGTGATGGTGGTCAACGGTGGTGGTGATGGATGGTGGTGGGTGGTGGACGTTGGTGGCGATGGACGGTGGTAGGTGGTGATAAACGGTGGTCGTGTTTAACCCTCTACAGATCTTAGAAGATCTTAGAAGTGGTTGGGCCATGTCTACACCAAGAAGAGCTCGTGCAAATGTTTTTTAATGTAACGTTTTCGAAAAAACAAACAGTTTGCGCGTGGCAATGTCTGCGCGTGATCTGCGCGGCGCAGACAGAAGAACTTACGCATAAGCTTTTCTGAAAAAACAAACAGCGCAGACAGAAGAACTTACGCATAAGCTTTTCTGAAAAAACAAACAACACCTTAGAATTTGCCAAGAATTAATAATCACCAAAATCATAATACTATTTTTTTAACGGCAAATGGCTCCCTGGCTAGGACCGCGGCCAACGACTTAGCCCCCCTCCCCCCCCCCCCCCCCCCGAGTTCGAATCCACGCGCATGCAGGCTATTTCAACCCCTCGTCCGAAGGCTTTGCATTTTTCGCACACCCCGCATCTCGAACCGGATCACCCGTGCAGGAACCCCACTGGCCCGGGATCGGACCTGTGACCTATGGGTAAACCTTCACACCTTCGACCAGCTGGGCTGGCCATCATCGGCAATCATAATACTATTTACTTAAATATTATGCTAATATTTCTTTATAATATTGTTAGTCAAGAAACTCATATATACTTATGTATAGATTCATAAATGGAATTGGATAATTATTGCTTAGGAAGTTGTATGGATATTTCATTTGGTTTTGTTGGAAAATTGTATAAAGGAATTTAAGACCTAAGAAAAATATATTTAATTTTAAGTTACGACTCATTGAAATATTGAATCCTAATAATTGCTTCATTTACATTTACATATACATATATGACGTACCTTAATGCATATTTAATTATTGGGGTAACTTTGTAAAATAGTAACCAAGTTTTAAAAGTGTTTCAATTAGGTTACTCAAGTTTCAAAAGTGTTCCAATCAGGTCACTCAACATTCGTTTTTCATTAAAACTAAGGGTCTTTTCATCATTTCATAGGTAATTGTGGTGATGTGAATTTTTGTTTCTTTTTTTCCTTTCATTTGATGGTAACGTCGAATTATGACGCGGATTTTAACTTGTTTTTTAATTTTTAATGTGATCAAAATGTTTTTATTTTAAATAAAAATAATTTCATATATTAAAATAATCCGACTCCAACATCTTATGCTCCATTTTTTTCTTGACATATTGAAAAAAGGATATGGATCGATTTGAATGTTAAGTTATCTAATTAGGACAAAAACGATACGAGTGACCTAATTAAAACACTTTTAAAACTTGTTTACTATTCTGTAATATATTCCCTTAAGTATTTATGTCCTACCTTATTGAATATATATTTTGTCCGGACATTTTTCGGACTTACTTAGTTTCGATTAGGAGGTGATATATTTAATTAGTCGCATTGCTACAAATTCATTATTCTAAAGTTAAAAGACTTACAAACGTAATAATATCATTCATGTTATTACTTCTTGGAATAAGAACACTAATGAAAGTTTCTTATATATATAGATCCAGGTTCTTGTAAAAAAGACCAAAAGTGTGAGAAGGGTAAAAAATAATCTTAGCCATTAGATCTTTCCCTATCCATTTTTTTAGATCAAGGATATATTGATAATTGTACTAATAATTCTAATTAAGGATACAATTAATGTATAGTTACTTTAGGAATTCCAATTTTGAATATTATATTATTAATTCGCAGGTATAAAATTCATATCAAAATTTTAGTTAATTCGCAGGTATAAAACACCATACGAATTCCAAAAGACACCACAACTTGAATCCAATATAGTTTTTTGAAAGTATAAAACACCATTCAGATTATAAAAATACCATGACTTGAATTGTAATATAGTCATGGTGTTTTTTTAATATCTGGAATGATTGCATTAAACATTATGTGTGGTGTTTTATTACTGTAATTCCAGTAGATCTTCTTCGTATGGTGTTTTAAACCTATATTAATGGTGTTTTATACCTGCATTCTAATAGGTGTTCTTCGGACGGTGTTTTGCACCTGCATTCATGCTGTTTTATACTTGCATTCCAGTAGTTGTTCTTTGCATGGTGTTTTACACCTGCATTCATGGTGTTTTACACCTGCAATCAGGTAGATGTTCTCGTACAGTATTTAAACCTGCATTTCAGTAGGCTGAACTGTACGTAAATTTTTTTCTCTAAATAAGTATAACACTATGGTACTCGTATTAAAGATAAAGAAACGCTCGTTATTATGGTGTAATTTTTAAAAAAAAATGTTACATATAAAAAGCTATTGACGTTTAAAAAGACGGAGGAAAAGTTGCATGTGCATTAATGTTAGTTTATTAATTTAAAAATGTTAAATTTACCTTTATACCCTTAATCTAGAAAACTAATTAATTTAATTGTTACACTATTTACAAGATTGGCATCAAGATCTCAACCATTAGATTAAATATCTAATGGTTTAGATTTTTTCTTACCATTCTAAAAAAAAACATCTTTTTACAACAACCTCACCTATATATATATATATATATATATATATATATATATATATATATATATATATATATATATATATATATATATATTATAATTCATTATATTTGTATAAATATTTTTCGATTAGGAAAATTTACATACAATATTTTTTATATATACAAAAATTCCCAAAATCAAGACCCATATTACTAGTCCCAATTTTATCGTCCCATTCGTTTAGTACTTTATTTATTTATATAATAGGGTGATTGTTATTATTTTAGATATTATCCATTTCTCTTCGTGCCCAATACTCATGGATTAAGTCTTCACAAGCTGTGAGTAAACTCTCTTCCTTTTTTATCATTAACTTTTGAGGTGTATCAATGTGTTTCGATCAATCGTTTTTATCTAATCTCAAGCATGCAATATTTAGTGTGTCGTATATGCATTATTTGTTGTTGTTGTTTATTGAGGTTATTGTTGTTGTTTATTGAGGTTATTGTTGTTGTGTTGGTCATTGTAGTCAATTAGCCATTCATTTAATGGATCCACGGCTGACCTTTTCTCATGACCCGGAGATGTTGGTATCGCCCTATCAGTCTTGTGCTGACTTTTCCTCCTAACTATCGGATGTTGGTATCGCGATGGTCACACCCTTTCTAGGTGTGGGACGCAAGTAGTTGGTTTTGGTTTTTGGTTTTTGGTTTTTGGTTTTTGGACTTAGTCATTATTCAGTCACCATTCTATGATCGTATTTTTTGTTGCATGACTTGGACATGAATATTTGCATGTTTAGTATTTGAATTAATTTTTGAATTTTAAAAAGGCAAAGTATATATCATTTACTTCTAAATTTAAAAAGGTAAATTTATATTTACTTAACCAAGGTTTACTTACCAGCTCATTGTAGCTGACGCAAAAATATTATTTTACGCATGATACAGGTACACGACGTTGTGAGGATTTGAAGTTGAGGGCACATAGGATGTGCCTTAGTGATAAATGAGATTTGGATATCGTATGATTTTTTGTTGAAAATATGCTATGATCAAGTGTGACAATTAAATTTAGTACCTTTAATTATTTAAACTTATAATAGTGTCATAAGATATAAGCTATGGACAATCATCATGCCCCGTACCATATCCGTTATGGGTCGGGGTACAATGAAATCGACAAGAATTTGTAGCTCGTTTCCTTGAGACTTGTATCTTGACGTGCTCCAGTTGAGTTTTGGACTTACTGAAGACCAGCTCCACTACGTATTTGCCTATGTTCATCTAGATCACAGTGAAGGTGAACAGGCAATAACCATGGAAGACATGAACAAGAAATAATATATATATAACCAACCATCTATCATTACCGCTTGAAGCATATTCCTGTGCTTTTTGCAAATGTGGATAATACTGATGTGTCGTGTCTTGAGACGTGTTGGTCTAGTTCTTTTAATAACTCTTAGCACGTATTAGGTGGGTTAACTTAATATCTTTTAGACGCTTTCACCTCGTTTTAAATTTATAAAAAGTTATTTTTACTTAGGCTAGACACACACAATAGGCAAGCGTCTGCGGGTGGAAGCAGCGTGGTGAGGGGGATAGGTATGGTTTGTAGTAGAGTTGTTGATTCCCTTAGAATCTTGGGTTTCTACTTCGTTTATGTTCATTTTTCACTTCTTTTCATCCCGAGGCCTTAAAAACCTGAATTTGTCAAAGAGGAACGATTTAGGTAGCAATGCAACTAAAAAGTCATTAAAGTACTTAGATTTATGGGTAATTATGCACTAAAAATATGTATAACTGATGGCACATCTAATACCTTGTAGCTTTTCTACCCATGGTTGATTAGTTGTCCCGTAAATCTCAGACCGTTATCATCCTTTACCTTGTCTTTTCCAATCTCACTGTCTACTTGATCATCAAGTATAGAACCATTTAGATCAGGGTCCGTGGTCGCATGAGCTGAGGAACCAATATTGACTGTTCTTTTAAGGCATCACTTTCCTGCTTCTTCCTTAACTCAGTCACATGTGTTGGTATTTGCCAGCTGACCAAAGCAGATGAAGATTTAGTTTATTGTAGGATATAGAAAACTGTTAACTTTGAACTTAGTTTACATGTCACTACAGAAATAATGCAAGTGAAGTTGAAATAAACAAGAACTCAATAAATGAGATGGGCCACATCCATATAAAAGCATATATACGAAATCAATTTGGCTGCAGGTTATCGATGGCTGAAACTCCCAACTTCGCTGCTGGATTATTCTCTAAATGAGATGGGGCAATGGGTCAGTAATTCAAATGGATCAAAAGACTGGAAAAAGATCGTGGGTGCGGTTCTTCTAACCGCTTCTTGGGAGATCTGGAAAGCCAGGAACGAAAAAGAGTTCAACAAAAGATTCATCCGTGCATTCGTACAGTGGAAACGATAAAAGAAAACTCTTTTTTTGTGGATTAGGACTATAAACAAATTTTGTAATTTGAACAGGGAAAGGTGGAATGATTTCAATATTCAAGACTTGATTGTATAATTGCGGGGTTTTTCAGCTCCTAGCTGGCCTGCATTCTATTTTCTAATAGAAGGTCCGCCGTTTTAAAAAAATATAAAAGCATATATAACACCTTGGCACATATGTAATAATAAAAATATATCTTAGCCGTTTATACGTGAATATGTTTAACATCTTCCCAATACTCAACAACCTTAGTCTCGCCTAACGCATCGCAGATTCATTTTGGAAGTGAAGATGTTGAGGTGCAGCAAATGACTTTCCATCAAGAAGTTTCTTCACATTTTCCTCGTCGCTTGAATGCATACCCCTTTCTGCACGCTAGAGCGATCCAATATCTCATATATGCCTCCGCCAATTCTCAATCACAAGTCCACAATGACCTTTATACAATTAAAATCTACAAGTTCAAATGACAAAAAGGGCGGATGGGTAAAATGGTCAGAACGCTCTGATACCATATAAAGATTGGTAAAACTCATATCTCGTTAGGTCTCGAATGATGCAAATAAATACAGATAGCATGGTCAATCTTAAAACTATGCCATATATTCCAATCTAACAAATACAACTTCGTCTACTCCTAACTCAAGGAAAAGAAATGGCCTTTACGTCTTCCACCATCTTGAACATAGAGGTCGATTTGTCGTTAAAAAATCTTCTCGTTTCTGCCTTTCCATATCATCCAAAGAGTGGTCAACACTAGAGCATGAAGAGACTGAGCATGCTAGTCTTGGCTGGCGAGAAGAGAAAACTGCTTACTATCTTTCAAAATATATAACTACCCATTTGCTAGACAATGGTATCTTTTCATTCTCCTAATTACACCTTACTATCTTTTCATTCCTCATCAATTCGGCACGGAGCAGCATCCATTAACAAACACAACAGATTTTTGAAGACTGCCACCAGCACTAAACTTCGCAGCAACAGAAAACTGCTGTCAACGAGTAGCTGTAAAGTCGCAGCAAATCAATATAATCAGCAATCCAACATCACCAATAGGCCAAAATAAAAGAATTAAAATTCTCTGTGTGTTATAAAATCAAAATTTGGGATTAATCTACTCTAAATGGGTACGCAGGCCATACCCGCGAATATGTTTAGCTAAATGTGTTGGTTCGAGCTGACCCGGTTGACTCATTAATTATATAAATAATTTTAAAAATCATTATTTTAATTGATATTACTTAAAATGATCGGGTATAGTTTAACCGCGATTGTTTTATACACATTTGTATTTCTTTTATTGTAAATTTGTAATTTTATAATTTTTAATATACGAAGAATATTTTGAAGAAAATCAGGTTAAGTAATCGGGTTTATGCATCTAGCACGATTTTAACTTCGTCTATAGATGGGTTTGTGGCGAATTTGCGACATGTCAACCCGTATACATTAACACCCCAAAAGGATTGTCAAAGATGACACCTGGACAAAAATTACTAACAAGAAGTTTCTACTCATCAAGAAATCTAAAAGATTCACTAGATAGTAACTTTAAATATTTGGTACTAATATAAATGTCTATCATTGATGCTTATCTTCATCAAAGATGACATTTTAACAAGAAAGATTTTAACCGGGTGGGCGTAAACAACCACCAGGAAGAAGAAATCTAAACTTTTCTGCATTTTTTATCAAGTATGTTGGAAGATGAACTGCTGAAGCCGTACGAGGTATTGAACCCATCTTCCCGATCAAATTCTTGAAAGTATATTCTTCGGGTAACATATCGTAAAGATCATCTCCATTACAAATCTTTTCTTGGATTCTCGAATGATCCAAATGTTGTTTGCTTTTCACACGGTCTGCATGGCTGTATGCTGTCATTTTTGTTACAAACTCACTCAAATACTTGAAACAGAAGCTGCAATGCCATCCTGTATCCGAAAGAACAAGATCAGTTTGGCGCGAATGCATATAACGAGTGTGTTGATTGTACACATGACTCGTGGCTTTCCACGTGGGTTCCGTTGGGAACTCGAACGAATACATATACTTTTTCATATCAAGATGCAACACAGGCGGCAAACCGTCACACCACTGAAGCAACTTAATAGTATTTCGACTTGGAATCTCATCAGCATCCGCCACAATGAGTAGATCACCGTCAGAAATCCCCGAACGACTAATCAACGCGTTCATGGAAATGCGATGATGCGCCTCTACAGAAAACGGGCTAACACGTTGCCCCTCAGACGCCAACTTGCCAGGAAGGAACCCATAAACAATCTTCCCCTCAAAGCGTGAAAACCGCTCACGATTAGACGCAAAGGAAAGATCTTTCGGGAGGCCCGTAAACGTTGCATTCGATTCAAGAATAATGAATTTGGTAACATAAGGATCAAGTTCACCCCACCTAACTTCCAAAAGGTCAAGCTCATTGCTGAATATGATAGCATCGAACACTCTACGCGCTTCCTTCCTTACTTTCCATCCATGGAGACGACATAACTTCGCCATCGAAGTGTTTTCAGAATAATAATGCGGTAGATACGTTAACGGGCGCGGTGGTGTGTCCCAAATGGGCCTCAAGAAGTATGTAATCTTCTCATAGTGGTTAAAGATTGTAGTGAAACAAACTGGTATCAATATTAAGATGATCAAACATCTGTATCCCGGAAGATGTCGTCTCGAGACAACTAATCTTGAACCCATAACTCAAAACAATTAGGGTTGGACAGCAGCCAGCATGATCAAAATCATCTGCATAACACACCAACTAATCAAAATCACCATAAAAGCATAAACTTTTCACCTAATTCTTTTTTTTTTCTAATCGATTGCATTTCAGATTAATAAAACAAAGACGATTACAGACTGGCAGGTAGACGAACAACAAGCTGCGTCGTTACCCTTCTGAATAGCAAACCCTACACCTGCTAAACACAAAATTTTGCCCCTTAACATGCGGGGTGTTACTACTTACCACCTGCTAAACCCGCTTGAGGAACCGCACCGCGTCAGGGGCGAGAATTTGTTTCAGAACTAAAATAAAAGCAAACCCTAAACCATATGAACAAAAAATTTTAACTTAACAAACACAATCAACCCGAATAATTTCGACTGATTGATAGCTGAATTAACTGGTGTTCAAGAACTGAAAAAGACCCGAATCATGAAGATCAAACACATGATCAAAACCCAACAATGCATCAACAAATGATGAACAAAAAAAGTAGTAAAAATTGTATGTAATGCATGAAGAAGATCAAGAATCTGAACATAATACCTCAATCAGAACCGTTAAAATCGAAAACCCAGATGAGATTTTAATCCAATTTCGTCAAGTGTATGTTACAAATCGAAATTGACGAAGAATAATCGATGAATATCGTAAATGAATATATAGAGAGATGAAGCGGGACATTCAGATAGTGTGATCATTGATCTTGTACGATCAACTCCAAATATAAGTGAAAGTGGGTGGCAAATAAGAAACTGCCACGTGGATAAAATTAGGGGTTTGATTGTTTGATGAATAATTGGCCGTTGATTAGGTTGGGTGCTTGATTGTTATCGTGGGGTGCGAAGTAGGATGTTGTTAAGAAACCCGTTGGAGTACTTGTGGTTTTATGGTAGATGTAACCGATGTGTGTATTTTAAAATGGGATTTAATTATTTTTTTTTGGATTGTACAAGAAAATTTGTTGTGTATACGTATGTAACTATGTTTGTTGTTTGGCATATTGTTTGGTTTTGGTTTTTGGATTAGGTATTGTGTTTGGATTGATTGGGATCAGGTGTGATTTGGGAATAGTCGATGATTCGTGTATGATTGTAGTATTCCGGATTTATGATATATGTTTTTATGCTTATAGTTTGGTTTTGGGATTGTATTGTGGGTGCATTTTCTAGTTTTGATATTGATTTTGTTTGTATGTTTTCCGCATCTCTACTTTTGTATTTTAAGCGTTCGATCAAATTGTTTAAAATATAAGAAGGAAAAAACATGTGTGTTTGTGACTCCAAGTTGGGTCGTTCTTGAAAGGTCAAGGTTTCGTTATAGACCCGAACATCTCTTTTGTTTGTCACTAATGCTATAGATGGGATCTCGGTACAGGACTCGTACCTCTCACCCCATAGACATGACTCTTAACATCCTCGTTGAGTGGCACCACCACAACATGACAAACCCTAATGGTTTTTTTTTTTAATACCAATGATAAGACTTTACCCGACATGAGCATGATATTATTTTCTATTAAATCGTCATTTCGTCTGACCCTTGAGGTTTAATCTTTGGAGTCTATACGAGAACGTCGAAGGAGGACATGTATATTGGTAGTAATGTAGCTTTATCACACAGGACCACAAAAAGGGGATATATTTTGCTTATTACCTCAAATATTTTGTGTCTAGTAAGGTCACTACTTCTTAAGGAACCCAACATTTCATTTATGAGTGATGTGTGAGGTCACTCTATAGTACGGGTGCAATCATCATCTGTGAGTTTTGACTTTGATGTGCTTTTATTGTAAAATGTAAGCATTACACATGCTTCCTACTTGTATCTTCATGGTGGACCATCTCTTTCTTTATGACCGACCTGTGACAAGCTAAATGAGTATCTCTGCATATGGTCATCCATCCCTCGTTTTTACAGTATAAATACTCTTATAACGCCAACATCTTCTTACATGTTATAGCATTAATCAATACAAACATAGTCTTCGAACAATGAGACTCAAAGTAATGGATTGGTTATTAGTATTACTCACTAATTACATGAAATCGGGTCTAATTTGGTTTTTTTTTTTTTTTTGAATTAATCAAAAAATTATGTTTGTTGTTTGGCATGTTGCTTAACATAAGTTTTGTTAATTTAATTTTCAATTTATTATATTGATTGTAATCTCCCTGAAAAACATATTTTTTATTTTTTTCTCATCACATTCTCTTTCGTTTTATCGAAATTCTAATTTTTAATGGAATGATTTTTGGGATTGCTTATTGATCCAATTTTTAATGGAATGATTTTTGGGATTGCTTATTGGTCCAAAATCATCGGCCGTCAACGGTCAACAGAAATTAGTCAACTAAAAGCCACTGTTTGACTTGTGACTTCCACTCAAGCAAAGCCCACTAACATAAGTCCACTACAGCCCATTATAGTGATTTCTATTTCTAGTCTTTCACTAAATCATAGCCCATTTAAAGTCCAATAGCTCATAGCGATGAATGTTCCCTATGCATGATTATCCACAAAAAAGTTCTAAATGGCTTCATGGCTCAACAAGTCCCTTTATGGCCATTAGTACGGCTGCAAGTGAACTGAGCGAACACGAACAAGACCTTTTCCGTGTTCGTTTGTTAAGAAATATATGTGTTCACGAAGTGTTCTTGAACAGTTACCGAACGAGATTTTATTTCGTGTTCGTTTGTTAAGGAAATGAACTTGTGTTTTTTTTGTTAATTTTAGGCAATGAATGAAATAACATGAATGACATTGATGAACACAAATGGAAACAAACGAATGTTCAGAACAGAATATATAATACACTAACACTTATTAAATATTTTATTTGTAGGAATTTTGAAGTATCTAAATAAAAATAATAACTAAAAACACTAATGAACTATCGAACAAAAACGAACATTTCACTGAAGTTCACCAACATAAACCGAACGCAATCTCGGTTCATATTCATTCATTTAACTGAAAGAATGAATATTCTTGTTTGTGTTGTTTGTTTAATAAACGGATGAACACAAACAAACTTCCCACCAAACGGTTCATGAACTATTCGACAAATGTTTGGTTCTTTTGCAACCCTACCCATTAGGTCATTCTAGTGGTTTTCGTGATCTAACAAAATTCGGGTGTGATTACTACCCATCTTGGGCCTTGCAACAATCAGGTTTTACACAATTCGGGCTCATAGCGAATTTCTCCAACACATGTCACGTGGTCGACTCATGGAATTTCGACTCCAGTTCCGCAACTCATGACATCTTGCATTGGTATGGTTCGCGATGCAACACCTTCTCTTAGTTCAGAGAAGTGGTTGTTCGAAATGTTATGGCTCATGACATCTCTCATATTTGCTAATTCTTTGATTTCGGTTCCAAAACATCCTCTCACCCTTAACATTGTTCTTGTTGTACCGGGGTTAACCTAGGTTAGACACTTCAACTCATGCTTCCTAAACCGCGCCATCTTTACTTGCTTTTCGATGCTACATTTGCGTCACAAGAGATGTCGGACTCTCGTCTTCCATTCTTAGCATTTCGCATAAGTTTTTGAACAATCATTATAATTCATGTAGTGTTGCAAAATCTACTAAATTACCTTTTTATTTGTATGCATCTCATTGTAATATTTGGAGCCCTCACACGTAACTTCTCATTCAAATCATTGTTATTTTATTACTTTCTGTTACAACAAATTGATACCTAGTCCAATATCGAGACTTGGTATCTTGCACTTACCGATCCTCTAACACTATGGGGTGACGACATTAGAGCTACAATTATCTGGAAGTCAATCATGTCATGTGAAAATCATCATCGCATGAAACACCTTAAGTTTGACTTACATTTAAAATTAACACTACAAGCAAAAACATCAGGAGGGTCAGGGCAGGGCCACCAAATATCTCCGCCACTGGTAACACTATGTACATCATGAGCATGATATTGTATTATATGGAATCGTCACTTGATCCAGACCCTTGAGGTTTAATTCTTAGTGACCTTACGACAACTTCGTATGTTGTGCTTTTGGCCTCAAAATAGGCCGTGTCTAGTGAGACCAATGCTTCCCAACGAATCGAATGTCTCACTTGTTTGTCAATGGTGTGTAGAGGTCCTCTATGGCACTCCCAAATTTTTTTGGGAGTAATCATGGGACTCGAGTTTTACTCTAATGCTTAACGTGTCATCATCGTGGAATGTATGCATTACGCGTGATCCTATTTATGTCCACATGACCATCTAACAATAAAAATACTCTTGTAACCGTCATCTTTCATATGTTATAGTATCAGTCAATACAAGCATAATAAAACGTTGTGTAATGATCAGTCCATTACATGAGTTTCCCCACTACCATCTTCATGTTTCTCAATTTTATTTATATAAAGTAATAGTGTCGTGTTATAAGTTTTTATTGGTACTTATGTGTTCACTCAAAATAAATGTACTTTTATTACTTTGAAAAGAGTAAATTACGTTTTTGGCTCCTGTGGTTATATCACTTTTACTATATTAGCTAAAAATAGGATTTTTTTTTAACATGTGTGCCCTCATGGTCTCTATACTAACTATTTTGGCCCCTGAGTCTAACTCAACCCAAAATAGTTAGTTATAGAGACCATGATGACACATATGTTGAAAAATCTTATTTTAGACTAATATAGTAAAAGTGATATAAGAAAAAAATGTAATTTACTCCTTTGAAAACAATAAAACTAAGAAAAAAGTGATGATTGATATAAAGTCAATGAACAACTAGACACTAGAGTACCGAACTTAAAAGTCAAACATGTATATTCTTTCAAATGGGAATGGCATCCTCATTTCAATTCAAGTTCGAGTGGTTTGAACCCGGCTCGAACAGAGTCTTGAAGGTTCATAAGAGGTTGTCATTAAGGTGTACAAATTGGTTTAAAAAAACCAGTCCAGTTAAAACCGGTCTTTTTTGTGGAGGGAAAATCGGTTTTTAAAAAATCGAACACCCGAACTAGTACTAATCAATTCAATTCGGTTGAAAACTGGTTTGGGCCAAAAAAACTGAACCGGTTACAGTTTTCAAACCGGTTCCTGAGATGAACAACCCTAACCAGTCTACAAACCGGTGGTCGGTTCGGTTTTTTGAAAAACCGGTTAAAAAAACCAGTTTCGATTTTTTTTCCGATTTAGTCTTAAAACCGGTTTTTTACACCTCTAGTTGTCATCCACTAGAATGATGGCCTCCCATAAGGCACAAACATTTTGTTTCCCACGTTTGTAATCGTACAACTCCAAAGATGTTCTTTTTGAGGTTGCCAAATCTCAAACTTATGATTACTAATTTAACTTTTTTAGAATAAAACACTCAATTGTTTGTGCTAAGCATACTTTTCATATTGTTTTATTAAATATATCTTCCCCTACTAAATCAGTCACATGAGCCTTCTACTATTATTTATAACGGGTGCGTTCAGCATAAGCGTAAAGAAGGTACGTTTAACATTAACCTAATCAATCCATGAAAACCCATTGAACTAGTTCAACTACATACAATAAAGATCAAGTCAAATACTAAATACAACAAAAACTAACACTAGTACCATTACATTTTAATCACCAAACACATGTAAAGATCAAGTCAAATACTACATACACTATATACATTCCCCTGCTTCAAAGACCTAAATCTTAAGTGTTTGTTATCGCGATACATCGCGTGTTACCATAAGCGCGAAAAAAACCAAAGATTTTTCCTCTTTCGCGCTAGACATAAGACACGCGAATCAAGAGACCGGAATAAGATTAACACCATTCTTCATCATCTTCTTAAACTCTTGAAAATTGATCATACCATCACCATCAGTATCAACTTTGCTAATCATCTTCTTACAATCTTCCAACTTCTTACCTTTCTTAAACCCCAAGGAATCCAAAACCAAGCCCAATTCCTCAACACTTATAAGCCCATTTTTATCCCCATCAAACACATCAAAAGCATCTTTCAAATCACCATCTCCATGATCAAAACTTCCATCACCACTACCCCCTTGTTTCCCTCTTCATCTTCACCACTCATCATGGACTCGAAAAGCTCACAAAACTCGTCGAAATCGATCAATCCATCGCCGTTTACATCCACCCTTTGAACCATTTCCAACAAGTCTTTGCTACTTGTTGAGACTCCAATGTTCTTTAGTGAATCAGATAACTCTTGTTTTGTGATGAACCCATCTTTGTTCTTGTCAAAAGTGGCAAAAACACTCTTTAGTTCGGCTTTTCTTTCGCTCGAATTTGAGTATATATTCATCCTCTTGTTCCTCACCATCTTGTTGTCGTCGTTGTTGTTGTGTTTGTCTATGGTTTGGTTCTTGAGTGAATCTTGATTGCTTGGAGAGTGGAATCCAAATAAAGTGGCAATTCTTTTGTGGGTATATGATAAAGAGTGGAAATAAGGCCAATAATGAAAAGAAAAATAAGAAAAAGAGTGGTTAATATAGCCATGTAAATAAACTGAAGAAGAATAGATGAGTGTGTAATGTGTATACCTTTCACGCGTTATTTGGTATCTTTATTTGTTTATTATTTTTTTTCTTTATTGCTTTTACTTTTCAGGTTTGGTATAAAGAAAGATATTTTTATCTTTAATAAAATATCAGGAGTCTAATAATAATAATAACAACAACAATAATAATAACTCTTATTATAATAAATAATTACAAGAAAATGTCATATTTCAGTACTAGAATTACTCTCCGACATTTATATGTTTTACTAATTTTAATTCAAGTATTAATTTTTAGTTAATTCCTAAAGTATAAGAATATATGTTAAATCCTTATATAATCTATATCTCTTATTCTATAAATAATAAATAAAAATTTTATGAGATACATGACATAAATAATTCTAATCAACCGTAACTTTTGTTTTTCCACCTAAACTATATCCCCATTTGCCTTAAACTTGAATCCTTACCCGTTTCAGATTTATCCGATTTCTTTTTCAACATCTTTTCTAAGCGATATGAGATTTGCATAGATTGTTAATATTATAGTCTTTATATGACAGAACAACAACTTTACATTTCAATCAGAGATAATAGTTTACACTTGACCATTTGCATGTGTTTAGTATAAATATAAAGGCATATTAAAATAATATAAGATGGATAATGATTTTAAAGAGCTATGATATCCATAGACGTGTTGTGTTAATGATAATGACATTGTCGTGAGATCCAAAACTACATCTCCTTTTTTTTATATAAAGTGAATATAATAAGAGAAATGTTATATTTGTAAAATAAAGGTGTTTGATTAATTTATAACAATGATTATAATACTTTATGGTATATAATATAATGAGATTAAAGTTAGGGATGAATAAAGAAGGGAAAGAAAAGCACATGCCAACGCACAAGTAGGGTTGGGTATCATATTCCAAAGGAAAGGGAGACTTTGTGTAGACTTGAATTAGAAGGCAAATTATATAATATATTCGTGAATAATTACATGACAATAAAATAACTTACATTTGACTAACAATTTAGAAAGCAAATTATATAATTTATTCATGAACAATTACATTACAATAAAATAACTTATATTTGACTAACAATAATGCATTTAATTGTGAGTGCACTACTGCCCCCAAACGATAGATATTTTTTGTTGTTGACAAGCACACACTCACACACCAATTTAATGATTGTCAACTACCAACTTACATGATCTTGAAGTCTTTTTATCATCTAAAAAGACTATTTTTAGAATAAAACTTAATATATTCATAACCAGAAATTTCCGGCTAAACCAAACAAAAAAACTAAACACCCTTCGAAAATCGATAACTAATTTGACCAACCTGATCGATTATGGTATTATGATAACCGAAGTGTTCAGTTTAAGACAATAACCGAACCGAATCAAACCGAACAAACATGAACCATGCTCAGGGGTGGTTCCAGTATGTAAAGACTTAACTCCCAGAAACCCACCCGGTTTGAAATTATTAGTGAGAACATTTATATTTGGTCATAGAAATTGGAGCATCTACCAAAAGATACCCACTAAAAAATTCTTTGATCCGCCACTAATCATGATTTGTGGACATCTTAAAGGACGAAGCATTATTTTGTTGAATGATATAGTTAATTTATATAAAAAGGGAATAATATCATAAATACCCTTGAATCATATCGTGTTTGTCCCTTAAATATACTCATTTTCACATTCTATAAACATTATCTTATGTAAGGATAAGGTTATGAGAGTTTGAAACATTTTGAGCTGGAGAAGTGTAACGATTTTTTAGAAATTGTATATGATAAAATGAGTAAGTATAAAATTTAGTATTTAAGTTGGTATATTTAATATCTATTTGTTTGATTGGATACGTATGCATATGATATTGTGAAAAATTTATATGTATATATGCAATTGCCCAAAAAACAGGGCAACTAAGAACACCTCATATTGATTTGGCATATTGCATCTTGAAGATATGCTATATTCCAAATGAAAATCCATACAATGAAATTTTAAATCTTGAGATGACGGGCGATGGTGAAATATTGTAGTGTAAACAAAGATGACAAGGGTTGGTGACTAGTCGATTTTTGGTAATTACGGTCTCATACATACCCTGAATATATTACCTATCAGATTGGGATACGATTTATGAAATATTGATCTTAAAGAGATATCCTGGTGGTCAAGTTGTGTGCTCAACAATTAAAAGCTTGGAAGTTAAAATCCTACAATGTGCAAATATTGGTGTATTTGTACTAGAAAATTCAAGATTTTTTTGTTAAAATAGGTACGTGGGTATATCCATAGGTATTACATAAATGCATTTGTGGTTTACGTTGTTAAAAATATTTATTGGGATACCATTAACTATTTACTTGGAACTAGATCTTAAACTTGCCTAAAAATTCAACTTGAAAATAAAACAATCAACTACACTTTCAAGTTTCTAACAACTCAACATCGTATTATATATGCATACATATTCATAAGATTATACAACATATTAATGCTCGGTTTTGATACATGTAAACCGGTTCGGGTGATTGGACATGCTTCACTTAATACCATATTCGTCCCAAACATGTGAAACATTTTGAAACTGATTGTATATGAAGTCTCATATCTGAATACCATCTTTCATGTTTCGTGTTTCAAGTGTTTCAAGGTTCTTTCACACTTTCACATTCCTTAGTGTAAGTAGACATGTAAAAATACGGTTTCAGGATCGACCCGACCAGGTGGTTATAGACCGGTTATTCTTCAAGACATTTGTAACCGGTTTAAAAATCAAACCGATTTTAAAAAACTGGTTTAAACCAGTTAAAAACCAGGTTTTTTTTGCCCGAAGTTCGGGTTCTTCTCGTATCAAACCTGTTTAAAACTGAACCGATTTTAAAAACCGGTTTCCAAAAAGAAAAAAAAACGAAATCGGTTGAACAAACGGACTGGGTTTATTAAAAAACGGATTTGTACACCTCTATGTGTAAGTCCGCCGGATAGCCTTTCTAAAATCAACGTGGACTTGTTAGAGCAGATTATATAAGTGTGGGCTTTAGGTAAGTGGTCTAATAGATACTGGGCTACATGGACTATTCCAAAAAACTAAAGATATTATATATGTGGGCCTACATGGACTATGGAGTATGGCCCTTTCCCTTCCTTTTAAGTTATAAACTTATAAATTATTATAAACTTATAAATTACAATATAAATCTAGTAATGCTTATGCGATACATGTATTAAGTCATTTCCAAATTCAATCCCAAACACCTTCTAAAAAAAAGTTTTGGTTCTTTGCTTTGATAGGTTTTGCATAGCAAAACCGAGGCCCATGTGTTTACTATTGTAGTTGATGGCTTAATATAGGGTATCTGGTTAGGGTTTAAACAAATTCAACAAAAATCTTGTGGTTTAGATGTATCTACATGTGTAAAATATAAAAATGTTGTCTCTTCTCAAGACGTACACTCCAGCCTCACGGTGGACACTGATGTAAAATTAGGAGCATATTAGATTGTCTTTAAAAATATACAACAATCTTAATCAACCCGGTTATATGGACACCGACTTTATTAAACGTGAACCCATATTAGTTTTATCATATGATATTGCGAGGTTGATGAATCGACAAAAACTAAGCACGTTGGTAAAAGTAAGTGGTAATAAATAAAAGAGACGAGTCTACAAAAAATAGATTAAAACCGAACAAAATAAGAATCATATCTTGGCATAAACACATGACATATTAAACATTGTTTATATTGTCATTTTATTTGTTAAGAGGAATGGGATAAAGCACTTGTGTGATGTTCAATTTTTCGCTTAGTAACTATTAAGTTTTTTTTTTTTTGACGGACTGTTTTAATAATTATAAGATGATGAACATGTCAAAATCCGACGTCTTTTACCAAAAAAAATATAATAGAACAAGAACTTATAGTCCTTTTTTATCATCTGACATGCATTTCATATGAGATATGACGTTGGCTTAGAGTCTCCAGAGTACCTGTTATGTTTTCATCGTCATTCGCTTGTAGATATGCTAACCAAACTACCAAAGGGTCGCCTTCCACATTCTTTGGTCCAAACTGTATATATGGTGATGCTTGGCTTTCCTCGTAACATTCATATAACCTTGTGTGGTGACTTTCATATTGTAATGAAATTTGAACAAAAAGAAAGCACAATACGCAACATTTTCTATTCATTTTCTTGTAGTTTTTTTTTTGAACGGTGACTTCCTTTTTGAGTGACCCAATATCACACCGCCTAAACGGCGGCCCTAGCCAAGATCTGCACAGTCGCACAGACTATGTATAGGCAGCTCGGGATCAAACCCCTCTAGGTGGGTTTGTCACCATCATTTCTTGTAGTTGATATAGATAATAAGATGCAAGAGAAACCGAAGTTAGCACATATTAACATATGCGAGAGGGTGAAAGTATTTATTTCCCTAAATATTTATTTATTAACATATGCGCATTAGCTAAGCCGTTTTCTTGCAAGAGTGCTAGCGAGCGCCCTTACGTTTTCTTTGCTTGCTCTGCAGTACGAGCCTCATACAGAGTCGCGCCCCTTTAGTATGATGAAGAGGGGCGCCTGTACAAGAATCCTGGTAAGCATTAACAAGAGGCACATGTAAGGATGGGGGCGGACACCCTCTTAATAAATTAGTGTTTTTTTAGAAAAAAAACCCAATCATCACCTTAAATATTTGGCTAAAACCCCAATTATCTTCCTATTAAATAAATTATGAATCCAGCATTGTAAACATAATTTTCTGAACTGCTTACCAATATGTGAATCCTAATCGATAAGAAGTAAATATTAATTGCTTTAAGATATATGCCATTTGTAAAGCAAATTAGATTTGTAGTTATTTATGAAAAGTTAAATCCCATGCATGGGGGTGTATCATTAAAAAGTGAATACGTGGGAATGGGTGTTCTTGATTTTATGTTATTTGTTTTTTTCTTCAATTTGCTTTTAATTTAATAAAAAATATAAAATAAAATATGCAGCCCTTCTAGTGGGGTGCATTTGCAGACGACATTCCCGATCTCTGTCCATGATCCCTATTATTTTATTTTTAAGTTTAAATAGTATCACATAAATGTCTCGCATACATAATTTATTAATTTAACATTTAACTTTGAGGTTGTCTGGTAAATTCTGAATGATTAAATGTTAAACCAGTAAAAGGTTTAAACTATTAATTGTTAACCATTCAGAGGTAAATGTCTGAACCATTCAGATATCTAATCGCGAAACATACCATCTGAACCATTAAGTGTTAAACCAATAAGAGGTCTAAACCATTAAGCGTTAAACAAACAGTCTATTTTTCTTAAATTTGACACATGACATGATAATTATCTATTTTTTAGTGAGACCATGAGACCATCCATAATGGTTAAAAGGGGTATTTTTCGTAGCACTAATATCATATCGCTTCTTAAAAAAAATTAATAGTTAACTCATCTTAATATATTTTCAGTTGTTACTTTTCAGTTATTTTCTCTTTATTAGAAGTCGTACTAGAAACGTCTCTCTTTCTTCATGCCTCTCTGATATCCATTACGCATGGTTTGATGATCGTATATAATATGCAATCTTTAAATATGAAACTTTCAATTCTATCTGAATACAATCATAATTCTACAAAACAGAAAAAAGAACATCGAGACATCTTTATAAGTATTTTGTTTTTTTTTATAATCTTTGAGTAACACTTAAATATTATTTAAGAAGTTAGGTATGTGGCTATATATAGGATGGACATAGAGACCTCTCATAAGGCATATGTCTGCATTACACAACAATAAAGACAGAATGCAAAAAGTTATGTATATAATTATATAGTACAAACACATGCATCGCACCCAGCTTAAAATTGGTTGACATGCATGTTACTGGTCAGAAAAATTATTTATTACCAGTAGGGAAACCTCTATTTTTCATAGCTACAACACTATACTTGCCAAATATATAAAGCCAGATCATGACTCCTTACCAGATTTTTCAAGCATTAATTGAAGGGTAAATCACATCTAACAATATGAGTTGTGATATTCATATTTAAAACCTCAACAAACATGTAAATATGAAAACTCTACTTACTGATTGCATAATAAAATTTGGGTTTATGCTTTTAATTACCAGGCTGTATTTCAAATCTCTTTAAAAAAACAATCTAATAAAACTTGTACAAAGAATAAAAAAGAATTGAAGAACTCTTTGAAATATAGAAAACAAAATTAAGTGTGTCTATATATAGGGATGTTTATCTTGCGAGTGTTAATTATTGCGATAACCGCGAAAACGAATGAAAAAACCGTAACAAGTTGGTCAAAAAAAATTAAATTCAATTTTTTTACACTTATCGTTATTATTCAAATACAATATTAGAAATTAATTTACATGTATTCGTAAAGAGTAAATTACGTTTTTGGCCCCTGTGGTTATATCACTTTTACTATATTAGCCCAAAATAAGAATTTTTAACATATATGCCCCCTTGGTCTCTATAACTAACCTTTTGCCCTAAGTCTAACATATATGCCCCCATGGTCTCTATAACTAACCATTTTGGCCACTAATTAATTAACCAGAGTTGGGGGTTTGGTTAGACTTACGGGCCAAAATGGTTAGTTATAGAGACCAGGGGGCAGATATGCTAAAAAAAATTATTTTGGGCTAATATAGTAAAAGTGATATAACTACAGGGGCCAAAAACGTAATTTACTCATTCGTAAATAAAGAAAATTTACACATGTGTAATTTATTGTATTTAAACATGTGTTAAATATTTATTAAGAGTGATTTTGAGAGGATCGATGAATTATTTAAAGAGTAAATTCTTTTTTAATATTGTATTTTAATTATAATATTTTTTGTATTAAAAAAAATGATTTTGATTGGTTTTTTCATTCGTTCTCACAATAATTTTAGCGTTTTCAAGATAATATCCCCTACACACACACACTCACATGGAAGAGAGGGTTCAAGCGAAACTTCTTTATTGTGAGAACTCGAAAACTCTCAAAAAAACCTAAAAAACAAACAAATCTTTTTAACATTTTTTGCCTGTAAATATAGCATTTTTAAGATACAAAAACGACATTTTTCGTAACTTGCCATCGTTGGTGATGCAAAAAACTTGAGCGGTTTGTGTTTTAGAGAGTGTTTAAGAGTTAGAGAAATGATGTTGTAACACCCCAAAAATATTAAATTATGTATATATGCATATATATAAACATGAGTCGGTCATAAACGAGGGTAAAGTAACTAGGAATAATTAACCTAGTTAGTTGTTTGCTTTTAAAACAACAAAGAAACATAAATAGATGCACCTTTTAAATGACTATAGAACTAAAGGGACTAAAAGGGGCAAAGTATGAAAATGTTTTAACTAAAACTAAATAAAAACCAAAACACTTACACAGAGGAAAAAGGGGGGTTCTTCTCTTGAACCCTAACTTACTAAAATCCATCAAAATCAAAGGGAAATCAAGCTTGGGGCTTTAACTAAATTTGTGATTACCCAAGCTAGGAGATCACAAGGTATGTTGAATTTTGTCATTTGGTGATATTTTGTAATATGGATAAACATTCATGAACGAAATTTTGGTATGAATAATGATGAGTACAAGTCTAGGAATAAGCCCCTATATGTAAACTTGTTGATTTAGTGCCATGCAATAGTGTTTCGGTTAACTAATCATGTAGGTGCTAAGTGGGTGTTATGATAATAGAATGAACACTCGAACTAGAGTGTTAAATATACGAAATTTGAAGATAGGATGCGAGTTCTAGATGTAGTTCATGAACACTAGACATGAGGGCGTGATTTTGATGTTAAAATTTGGTAAAAAGTCAATCATAAACTTGATAAAAGATGCCTAAAAATCTCGCCCACATGATGCTCGTTAAAATGCCTAAGTGAAATCGTGTTGTCTACTAATTTGTATGTAGAACTTGATTAAACTAGGTATTCGGATGAACGCCTAGTAATATGATGAAACGGGTTTCGCTTGTAGGTGAAAACCCTTAGATCTTGAATAATGAAAGGATAAAGTACCTTTGATAACCGAGAACTAGGCTAACTTGGTGTTAATATTAACATGAACTTGGATTAGAAGGTAGTTAAAACGGTGGTGTAAAAAAGGTAATAACGCCTACCGGAAAATTTATGAAATGTCTAAATGAGTTATTGAACTCAATTGTGCATATCATATGATTAAAGGTAGTTGACTTTTGAAAGTCAAATTAACCAATGATAAGGTCGAATAATAATTTCGACATAAAATCCGTAAGATGGAATAGTCATAATTAATGATGACTAATCTAAACGTCTTACGAATTGTGATAATAGTTTGACGCTTAACAAGCTAGGTGGAGGCTTGGAAAGGAAGCGGGTCAAACGAACCAAATATGATGGAAAAACGTATTTAGGATGAAAGGTAAGTAAAGCTTACACCCTTTTGTAAGATACGTATTAATTTTATAGGTTATAAATACGAAAAAGATTATATCCGAAATGTGGTTTCCGACACAAAGTGATATGGGTCGGAACAAATAAAATGATAAAAACCATGTTTAACGGTAAAAAGGGGTGAAATGGTAAATTGGTCATGAGATGACATATAAAAAATGAGTTTTTGAATGGCTACTTTATAAGGTAAGCCTAAACGAATATTAAGGGTAAACCAGTGATCTAGTCACGTGTAGACGGGTAAAAATTGAAGTTTAAACGATACCATATGGCACAAGCCATGTTGGGTTAAACACGTAAGAAACGGATTTAAGAGATATAACCATATGGTGAGAAATCCGAAATGGATTAAATAATGAAATGGAAAATAAATACCATTCAAATACAAGTGCAAAATATTAGGTCGTTTAGACCGAATGGGTCAAATGATAATGTTAACACCAATTGACAATAACGACTAATAAGTGCTTGTCGAGTCTTATGCTCACAGGGTAAAACGACATATGGAAATTTGCGTTGCTATTAATTAGCAAATTATTAAGGCAATGTATTAAAACGGGTTAATACTTTAACCCTAGCCAGGTATGTGTAATTTAGACTATAACTAGATGGTGCGATTTGGTCAAATATGTCAATGAAAGGCCGTCGTAAAAGGAGGGACTAAAGTGACCAAAATGCCCATAATCGATAAACCGGACAAACGACCCCTAGGAGTTGTTTTCAAATAAGCATTATGATCAAGTAAGTGTTTGATAAATGTAAAAAAAAGTTATAGGTATAAACCTTTTTGGGTCAAAGGCCTCAAAACGGGTCTTTTCCGTAAAATGACTAACCGACGGGTAGAATTCGGAATAAATAGTTCATTATATTAAACCCATCACAAATATAGTTGTGGAGGAAGATAAGTAGATATCTTAATGTGAGAATAAGATATAAGTAAAAAGGAATGCGTGATATAAGTTTAAAATGCTTAAATCCTTAACGGGTCAAAATAAGTATACACGTAAAACGGTTACGGATGCATAGAAAACCCATGAATAGAACCTTGGTTGATAGAAAAACAATTGTAGTATGATGTTCATGAGATTTAGTATGCAAATAAATAAGTTTGTTTGATAAACCATGAACGGGTCAAAAGTTTGTAAATAAATATAAAGCCGTGGGCTTAAAAACTTAAAGAAAAATTTATTCGGATGTTGGGTTTTAAACTCCATATGATGGAGGAACAAATTACGATCATGTAGGAAGAAACGAGTCGTAAAACGGATAAAAATTCAGAAAGTTATGACCAATTACTTAAGCATTGGCAAGGCTGGGAAAATGCATCCCAGCCTAAACAACTTTCTGTCGAAACAGGGCTGTTGCGCCCCGTGAAAGAAACCAGCGAAGCCGGTCGGCCCCGCGAGGGGCTTAATAGTTAAAAAATGTTTTCTTGTTCGTTTTGGCATTCAGACTTGATTAGACACGTTATAAACTAATTATGACTAACTCATTTCATGTTTGTTTTAGCATTCGGACTTGATTTAACACGTTATAAACTAATTACGACTAACTCATTTCATGTTTTATGAAATATAGGTATAATGTATGGTACCGGAGAACGATCAAGCTCAACGAAGAACCGAACACGATCAAGTTTTAAGCTTCCACACTATGTTTCGTCGTCACGTTTAAACGACGAATAAATATATCTTTTATGTTGAAAAGTTCTAAATCTTAAATTGTTTTAGGAAACCCGGTATTTTCAAATGTATGTGTAATCGTATAAACGCATTTATACGAAAAACTTATATAGATGTTAAATAAAGTAAGAGTCTTACAGATGTGGTTAAAAAGAAACATTCAAAACCTATTTATGCTAATTTAGAGGGTTAAAAAGGTAAATAACCGGTTTCAAACCGCTATATTACTGTTAAAAACCGGTTTTCTAACGGTAATATTTCAATTTTCAATTTATACCCGATTCCTCCCCAGTTCCTTGGTATACCCGTACCCGACCATACTCATACATGATCATACCTGAACCAGTTTCTATGGGTTTCTCTTAATATTCTATACCTAGGTACGGTTGTACCTGATTGGGCCCTACCCGGTTTCAGATACCACCCTAAACCCATTTTGTGCAACTCTAGTGGGGTGGGGTTGGGGTAATATTTTATATTTAAATCATCATAGTGTTGCCTACTTGAATATTAGATGATTAATTTAATTTTTTTAATGTTTAAATTATTTTTTATTAGTAAGGGTGATTTAGTTGATATCCACGAACTTAACGTCCATCTGAACCGGGGACTTTCTAAGTAACAACCATGCAAACCACAAATAACATAGATGTAATTTTGAAAAGGTAATGACTAAAGGTAATATATTAACAAACCATAGAGACTATCCGAACATTAGACTCTTTTTTGGAAACAAACCCGACGTTCACAAGCTTATTCACGTCTGTTACTGGGCTTATGCCCCTAGTGACGCCTTTGTCACGGTGTATCACGCCCCAAAGGTGAATGTTCTATCTTCCTGATTAACATTGACGAAACAAATTGGAGCAAAAAGATGTTGAAACTCATATTTTGGCCGTTAAATTTGATGTGATTTAGCTCATTTTCTTAAAAACTAAAAAAATACAAATTTCTAGAAATATATAGAATTGAAACGTGAATATGATCATGATTTATGAATGTGGCCAGTACACTTCTATATTTTCATGAACAAATTCATTAGTTGCGTTATTCCAAGTCGCTCAAACTTCCCGTCTATCACCCGTTTCAAGTATTGTCATCTTTGCATGTGTTATTGTGTTTATAAATGTGCGTGCATTAAATTGGTTGGTCTATTTTAGTAAAGTAATTAATAATTAACAAAGGTACATTGACGAAATATCTATGCGTGATAAATAAAAAAAACTAGTCGCTTCACGTGTCACAATTCTGTAAGCTTTAGACTTTTTGTCCCTCTTCTTTTGTATCACCCCTTCGTAGTTGTTTTATAATTCCTAAATCCTCAATATTAACTATTTAATATTTCTTTTATTCAATACGTGTATTACATGAGTTTCTAATCTATTATACTGTATTATATTGTAAGTTAATTTAATTTAATTGTTTTTGGAGTTGGATTTTAAACTTAATCAGTTATATGTGTTTTTTTTTCATGTATTTGGTTTTTAGAGTGATATTTTTAGTTTGTAAGTGAATTGCAAGTTTTTATCCTCTATTTAGATAGTAAATTCCAGGTGGTTTCTTTTGTATTTAAAATTAATGGATTTTGTACTTAATGTTTTAAAATGTTACACGTTATGTTCTTTAGCCCTAATCCAATTATTTCTTTTTGTAAATATGGTCATGTGACTTGCACATAAGAGTAATTTTTATCATTTCACCTTTCCAGGGACTATAGTGTAAATAACCTAAAAATCTCACAATTTTATTAAAAAAGAAGGTTTCAAAAAAAAGTTATATGTATAAATATAAAAACACTACTCTCTCACTTTTTCTCTTCTCTTTCTTACATCTCACTCTCTCTCTCACCACCACCACCACCACACCACCTACTGCCACCATCTCCAGCCATCCCCACACCATGGACACCATTTTCATTTCCCCCCAAATTCTAACTGAGTTTATAACTAATATTAACTAGCAAACTACCACTAACTTGACGAGTTTAATTACCATGAGTCCCCGTATTAGTAATGTTTCCTTACTAATTTGACGAGTTTAAACTACCACCCACATCTTCGTGCACTCTTTTTACGCCCAAAATTAACTAGCAAACTACCACTAATTTGAGGAGTTTAGAACCAGAGGCAAACAAATAAAAAGGGAGCGGATGAGTGGGAGTGTGTGTGAAGAGAAAGAGAAAGAGATAAGCAATAGGAGAACATAGAAGACAGATGGTCAATCACCACTCACGGTGGTGCAATCTGCCAACAATCCCAACTGTCGTGTATAAAACCCTAGAGAGGAAGGGAAACTGATAAGGAGAAATAGATGAAGACAATGGTGTTAGGGTTTTGACAAAAGAGTGACAACAGCGGGTTGAATGTTTGGAATTTCTAGCAAGATCTCAACTTGTTAAAATCTATTTTAAATAAATGGGTAAAAATACTAAACTACCTTTGTGTAATATGATTTAACAAATTTTAACTAGCATTCGGAAACATTAAGTACAAAACTCTTCAATTTTAAAGGCAAATGACACCGTCTAAAATTTGGTACAGAGATAAAGGACAAAACTTACAATTCACTCTTAGTTTGACAAAGTTAAACAACCATACACTTTATGCACTTCAGATAAGTATTTTTAGTCATTTTACTCTAAACTTAGAAAATAATCCAAAACGACATAATTTCATAATAAAAAAATTAATTTTTAAAGAAAGTTTCTGTAAATAATGTCTACTTGGTTTATTGCATAGAATGTTGGATGTATCAAGTTCACAATCGCATAAAAGAAGAAATTCACTATCATCATCATCCTCATCAACAAGAACATAACTATTTTCATTTCCTACAATATAAATAACAAGTCTTAGTTAACAATAATCATAATATACTAAAATTGTGTAAGATAAGTAACAGAAGCCGGTTTAGGCTCTTCCACACCAAACATACATGTTATCTATATCATCATTATGAAGTTCTCCAAGTTCTCCTTGTGACTCTTTTCAACCACCCAAAATTTTGTATGATTAATACTTTCATAATCAATCGGGTCATAGGAAATTGGAAAGATGTTTTGGAGTTTAGTACACCAGGTTATAGGTTATAATGGGGAGTTTAAAACTCAAAATTGAACATGGGTATAAACTAGATCATTGGTATGCACTGCTAATATCGAATTTTTGGTGGTTAGAAAACTATACTAGTACCCAAATTATATCGGACTCTATCGTACCAGTGATGTCTCAGGTTTTCGGTTCAATTGGTAATACCAACAGGTTTGAACCAGGTTTAAAACATTGCAAATAGAGATACATGTCCTACAAAGACAAAATTTTTAACTTGTTATCCTCTTACCTAAGAGGCAAATATTTGCTTTTATGGAAAGGATGATTCATTCGGATCGACATGGGAGTCCAACAACATTGCGTTGCCAGAATCCATGTTGTATATTTGAAAGAGGTTGACATCCTTGCATCTCTCACAGTATAATCCCTTCCCCTCCGAGCCCCCTTTCTCCTCGGTCCACAAAGACAAAGTGTAGGATTGTCGCCAACACTTCATCACTGAAGAAATGACTCACCAAGCCGGGATCACTAACTAAGACTAATCTAATATAAATTAATAGACTGATCTAATATGAATTAATACTAATATAATAGAAAATAGTTATCTTTTTTGTATACTTTCCCCGGTTCCGTTGTTACCACGAGCTTCACGCAATCCACTGGATTATCCAGATAACTCTTCAACAGGACATAGGTCACCTACGTTATTATAGAAAAAAAATAAGTAAATGAAATGAGACCTCACACATCTTTCAGCTCTTGAACTTTAACATCCCTCACTAAAAATTAGGGTTGCAAACGTACCAAATGAACATGAACAAGACCTTGTTCGTGTCCGTTTGCTAAGAAAATATATGTGTTCATGAACCGTGTATAAACACTTTGCGAACAAAATTTCATGTTTATGGTCGTTTGTTAAGGAAATAAATGTATTCGTGTTTGTTTGTTAATTGCAGGTAACGAACGTTCATGAACACAAACAAAACGTTCATGAACATAATATATAATACACTGGTATTTATTAAATATGTTATTTGTCATAATTTTGAAGCAAAATAAAATATAAAAACTAAAACATAAATGAACGAGCGTGGCCTCTGTTCATATTCGTTCATTTAATTAACGAACGAATTTTTGTTCATGTTCGTTTATTTATTAAACGAACGGGCACAAATGAACTTCTCGTTGAAGGGTTCATGAATTGTTCGCTAACTTCGGTTCGTTTACAGCACTGCTAAAAATATCATATCATTGGCAACCATTATTGCCAAATTTAATGTCACCAATGTCATTTTAGTATAGATGAATTCATTAAATATCAAATGAGAAATTGGAATAAAATTAAAACATTTTAAGATGTATGAAGTATGCACTCGTTCAAAATTATTCTGACTTCTTGAATCATATAACCTTAAGGGTTTTAAAGAGTGCAGACCCTAGACCTTGGGCGGTTTATAAAACCGCTCCAACGAGTATTTTTTGAAGCGGTCTATATTATTTTTGTGGAGTAGTTCGTTTCGTATTAATTGAAGCAGTTTATGTTATTTCTTGAAGCTTAAAAAAATGTTTCCATTTTTTGGAACAGTTCATAAGCCGCTTTAAGACAGTTATTCCACACTTCAATAGAAAAAGCATTTAGTTAGTACTAGTGGTGCTAAAATAACACTATTCCAATTGGATCCAAGAGGTGACACCATTATCGGGGTCCAAGGGGTATTTTATACTAGTGGTACTAAAATAACACTATTCCAATTGGATCCAAGGGACGACACTCTTATCGGGGTCCAAAAGGTTGATAATAAATAGCAATCAGTTATCAATATTAAGTTGTTAAGTAATAACTAAGATTAGTAATAACTTGGTTAAGCATTGACAAGTAGCATTAGTGGTGTTGACATGACAAGAAGACTTGTATTGTTATGTTTGTTTTGATTTCTATCTTAATAATAGAATAGTTCAAACAAACTAAATAGTCATCTACTTTTTTAATATACGTTAAAATATACACATTTAACTTAAAATTTTTCATATATATTAACATTTCTATTTTATATATATCTTGGTGTCGTCTTGCATGGGAAACTTACAAGATTCAAAGAAGACAAATTAATATATAAAAGGTTAAAAGTGTTCGAAAAACATTTATCAATAGTAAATGTTTATAATCTTTTTGACATATTGGTAATTGACCCAAAAAGTGGCTTCAAAACTTTGAAATTATCACTTATGTTTAACTTTAATCCAACATAATAACTAAAGATAAGGAATTTGCACCCCTCTGAGTTAAAGCATACATATTTAAACTATACACTACCCCGCAAAAAGATATTCTTGATCCCAACAACAAATATAAAAAATAAGCATATAAGGACACATGTAAATTCAAACCTTAACCTTTTTTATTTAGACTATTCGTTGTGGCTAAAGTTAATTAAAGTGAACACCAGGATTTATCCTATAATATTGCTCTACCTGGCGATGACTGGGCACTGAATAAAGCCATTGCTAAAACTTCATCACCCTGTTGTGATCCGGGTGAGTGGTGGCTTGGGCGAGTATTTTTAATTTTTAAACAAATGTAAATAATCATATAAATTAAAAACAACAAATTTGTCAAACAAGCCATCACTCGATCTCTATGTCTATTTAACATAACCTGGTAAGCATTCGAGCCAAACAAATCAGAATTCATTGTTTTATATAAAAAGGTTGGAGATAGAGAGATATTTTTAAATGGGTTTGAAGATTTAAATAGTTTTTAAATTAAAAATTGTTTTTATTGTTTAATTAATGCTCAATAGTAATAAAGGTGTTCCCCACCTCCGATGTTCATATTCGCAGCCGTTACCAGCCTCGCGTGGATCAATAACGCTCACGCTAGTAGGAGGTCATTGCGGCTACGCGAGCGCGTCAGTGTGGCTCGCGGTGGCCTCCTAGCGCTTTGACAACGTACAGCCTTAGAGAATAACATATTTGTTAGATTTTATTTTACTTTTACAATGAATGATTTTAGGTGCAACAACATATAGTTTCATTATTACCAAATTTTATAATTTCAAAGTATTAAAAACAAACTTTTATCAAGAAAAAGATGTACGAACTTTAACAAACATATTGTGTGAATTAAATATTGGAACAAAAATCGAGTAATTGATGTTCTAGATTTTAGAACTCGAAGTTTTTTAAACCAAATGCACCATGGTCGTTCTTTTTGATTCATACCCATGGCCAAGGGATGGTCCAAGAAACACTACAGAAAGAAAATGATTTGTTTTTTCTAAGGTAAAACAAAATTTACCAAGGCAAAATAACGTACATTTCTTTTTTGATATTTTGGTTGGCACTCCTTTTTACATGGTGAAAACCCTAATCAAACCACATGTGATTTCACTCTTCTCAACTTTAACATAATTTGAATATCAAAATTCAATTACCCATTTAAAAAAGTAGTTTGTTTTATGTCAGAAGATTAAATAACACAGGTTAGTATAATAATTTGGGAAGTACGTACATGGTACGTACAGGCGTGTCTAAGAATTCATATACCATGTTTGAGCTAAAAAATATGTCTTCTGTAATGTATTATTATTATTTTTTTAAATCAAATGGGTGTTAACTCACTAAACCCAATGCGAATGAGCTAAGTTCTAAAACATAAAAATGGTTTTGTAAATGGGTCTATTTTGAAGTTAGTATGGGTATGTTATTTAAAAAAAATTAACATATATATTTTGTAACGTGCTCTCGAAATCACAGGCCCTATGCGGTGGTCCTCCCCGCACAACCTCGTCACCGCCACTGCATATGTACACGTATGTATGTATGTATGATAATGTATGTTAATGTATGTATGATTACTCATTTTTTAAGGTGTAAAAAATTAATGGCAACGAAGATGGAGATGTTATACTTAAACCTTGTAACCCACTACATTAGTTTTATTAATATGTACATAATGAATACAAGTATGCATGTAATTGTCTTTGTGTAAATAGTGGTTGTTAATTATCGACCTGGCAGTTCAAACCGGGACCAGCTTGAGTATGTACTAATTGGCCCGGTCCGGTCTAGAACCGGCCAAAACCGAGACCCACCGGTACATAATTGTTTTCTTCCTTTATCGATCACTCTCAAAGCTTTGGAATGGTTTGTATGTTTTCGTCAAGTGATATATATGTGGACTAATCAACATGTTACTTTTAATAACTAAATTTTCTAAGGGTAAAGAAGGCACTCGGACCTAACTCAACCCATTAGTACTTACACGATTATTCAATAATATTGTGTCATCTCGTTTTAAGCCATTACAAACCAGATTTACCTAAAAGCTAAAAGGGAGTGAGCACTCTCCTAACTCAACCCACTACCCTAACATTTTTCTTTATTAAAAATTGAATAAACTAATTTAATAAATTAAAACGTATTTTTGTTAATAAAACAAACAAAATACAAGAATAAATTTGAAACTAAAAAAATGCAAATAACAAAAAAACAACTAAATGTTAGAATAAACTAGTCGTTGTTCAAATCAAGGATGTTCGTGTTTGGTAGGTTAGCAATGTGTTCCACAAGTTCATATCGAAATTTAAAGTGTGTATCTAGATTCCGCCACTTTAGATTGATATCATTGCCAAAGACTCCATCAGTAGCAGGGTCCATCGTGTACTCCGGTGATATTGTATTCTTGTTATCCTTTAAAATCATATTGTGCAATATAAAACACACATAGTGTACATCACATTCCTTATCTTCTCACGTTTCATTGCATGTGTCGGTGAATCAAATATACCCCATCCAGATTTTAATACACCAAACCATTCAAAACAGCCTGAAACTCTTTTTACCCTTCCCATTGCAACCTTCTTGAAACCATTTAGAATTGGTATCTGTATCCCCCAACAATTTTTTAAAATAGTTTATCTCGTAAATGAATCTCGTTCAGTTTGAGTTTTCGACAATGTAATCGTTCATTAGAACTTGATGAGCCAGTTCACGATCACGTGATGCACTTTTTATTTGATCGTGTCGTATCTTCAAGTTCGATTCCTGTAGCGGCCTCTTTGGACATAATTTTTTGGACCACTAGAAGCGGGTGAGTCAAAAAGAAACTCAAACCCATTACAATCGGATAACTCCGAGCTAAATCAAGACTACTAGAATCAAATAGATTATAATCCGCTACATAAAATTGAACGGAAAATGGATTTGATATGAAGTAGAGGATGGGTAACATTTTTAATTTTGTTGTGTGTCAAAATGAATGAGTTGCGGATTAATTTATAAGATGAAAAAAGAAAAATTATTTTTTCTTATATATCAGACGGTTAAAAAACCGTTTCACAACGGTCAATTCTGCATCTCCTTCATCTGAGTTGTGCAACTAGCAAACCTTATCCACTCCACATACTCAGGTTAATTGGTTGCGACAATGTACCTATCCAACAAGGGGCGGACTCAAGTGTCTTTGTGGGCGGGCGGATGCACACCTTAAAAAAATTAGTGTTTTTTTAGGCAAAAAACCTAACCGCACCATTTTAAAATATGGTTTAACCCCTCATCCACACCTCTAACAAATAAGTCCTGAGTCCATCATTGCATCCAACACGGTTCAACTCCTCCACCCCTTCAAGTTAGCCACACCTTTATCATTTTAAGATTTGAAAAGCACATCCTTTATCATTGTCACATCCACACACCTCCATAAATGAACATACAAAACACAAATAAAGAATTCATTCTATATATTGTTATACATCAATTTGCAAAACAACACTGAAACGCATTAATTAGCATGTACTTATTATGATAACATAATCCTTAATAATTTTGTTATTAATTAAAATGCATGCTAGAGTGTGAGGAGATATATATAGATCTCAAAAGGAAACCATATAAAAAGTCTTTACTTTTCTCTTTTCAAAAGAAAAAAAAATCAACAATTTAGTGACACAAAATTGATCACAAAGGAATTAATTTAATTAATACCCTAAAAACACATGAACTAAAAAGATAGAGGTGAGAGATACATACATACAATGCAAAATTAATAAGATCAGATCTGTATATAACTTGTTGTCAGTTGTCACCTTCATGTGGATTGATTCTGTCTCTATCTTCCCACAGTTTTATTGAACTGCAAAGGTTATATCAACCCAAAAACACAAACACAGATCCAAATAGATCAAGATTGAACCATGCAGTTCAAGAAAGCTGTGGAAGAACAGAAAGAGCACCATTTTTAAAGATATTTGTAACCCTAATTAGGGTCTTGAAATCACAGTCACCGTGTGTGTTTGTGTGTGAAGAAGAGAAGATGTGTTGATACGAAGAGGAGTTAAAGAGGTTGTATATATAGGAAAATAAGTGTTTTCTACCACCAATCCCAAGAAGAATATCTGGTATATAACACAACTCTGATCATACCCCACCTTCTTTACAAGTTTCCAACCTCCTCTCAATTATATTCATGTACTAATCTGTTTAACTTTTCTTTTATTAATATAATATACATACATATATATATATATATATTCATGCTGTCAAAGTACATATTATATGTTTGCTTATAGTTTAAAAAGTTTATAATAAATGTTATGTAATCTAATATTTATTTTAGTATTAACAAAAGAGTGTGTAAAGCCAGCTGAGTGGACCATATCCTTGTATTTTTAAGAGTTTGTGAGCCCTTAAAATTAACTTTGACTTTGTTCTATGTCCCATCCGGTTCTTTTAACTCATGGCTTCAATTTCACCATGATTGTGAACTCGAATTGTTGCACACATTTGCATAGACAGAATTTTTTTCTATAGTGTTTGATGATCATAGTCGAATTTATAACAATCCGATTTTTTTCTATAGTGTTTGATGATCATAGTTGAATTTATAACAATCCGTCATCAAAATTTTTAGGTTGGGTAGGATCTCATGTTTAAATTGAATTTGGCTCACCTATTTGATTAGAAATTCAGAATCGACCGTACCCAGTACGTGACGCTTCAATTTATTTATCCATGTCTTCTACTTACTACTTACTGACTCTTCAGGTTACCTATCGTTGATCGTGACTCATGAATGACTAAGTTTGAATTAGTCGTTTTTGTTTTTTATATTTAGGCTAAGCAATTGGAGTTAGTTAATCGGGCAGATAATTGGTAATTAGGTTAAAGACTTAAAAATAAGACATGGTCGAGCCTTTAATAGTTTTAAGTGGACTATATATTAGAATTTTTTATGAACGACGAATTTTTTGCTTCTTTTGAGACTTGAATCCAATACCTTACATTTAAGTGTTTTAAAATGTTTTGCCTTTCCATTGGACCACTAACCTTAGTGGTTGACTATATATTAGATGGAATTAAGTAATTGAGTTTAATTAATAAACTATAAAGTTTTTATTTAGGTAACACATTTTATATAATTCTTTGCATTTATGTTTTATATATATATTCTTCATGCCAATTGTATTTTTTTATAAATCAATGTCAATAAAAAAAATAGAGTGTTTGTCAAAAAGAATTACGTTTTCTATATAACACACAAAATAAATTGGTGTCGTAAGACCCTGTCCGTGACTCTGCCACTAGAGAGCACACCTTTGGAAAGTCAAGATATTTACATGTCATCTAAAAAACATCAAAGGGGATTTTTTTTCTTATTAACCCACTAGGTTCCGACATGTAACTAACATCACAAAGATAAATTACTTAAATCACATACATTTGACTATGGGGCCAATATTCAATTAGATCATCCGGTCCACCCATGTCTTCTCACGCGTGATAGACTACCTCCTCACGCATGTTATACTATGCCGCCACACCCTTTTCTTACATTACGAGAGATTTTTCATAGGGGTGGGGTGCCTTCTTTTCTCACCTCTCTCTCTCTTTTGTGGATTAGGGCAAAAATGAAGTGTGAAACCATTTCCTCCGTCATCACGGATTGTTAAAACTCACAAGATGGTGAGATGACGATTTTCAGATGTGAAAAAGTGAGGGCTCCTCTTATATCCCTTAGCAAACCCATTTATATTGCATTAAAGAAAGTTATTGCAATTGCATTTGGATTAATAACCCTAGTTCGACGAAGGAGTGTATATATGATTTCTTTTCTTCAAAATTCTTTGAAAACATGTCTTGTAGACCATTTATTTTGAGGTGTACAAGATAATTGTTACGTTATTTTAGAAATCCATTTTATGTATTTATACTTATATTTCTTTTATTTATTCTTTTATTTCATGTATTTCTAAGTAAAAGTTTTAGTTCATGTTTGGTTTTAGCTATTAACCGAAATTAACTGAATCGAATCAAACCGCCATAACCGATCGCGTATGGTCATTGGTGGATTAGATTAACTGAAAACCGATTGGTTAATAAAATAGATTAACCTATGACTTCGGTTTTGGCTTCGTTTACACAATGTAAAGTGTCGTCAGCCCTACATTGTGCGGGCACCCTGCCAGTATATGTAAATGCAAATTGTTTTGTTATATATTCACACACCAATGAATTAGGAACTGTGATGAATAGTAAAAAATTAACTATTTATTTATTTTGAAGTTTTAAATTACATTTTATTTATCGTGAATCTGGTTTTTAATAATTAGTTAAAATTTTTAAAATCTAAAGCCGCAACTATGTCTAATATGTTTAATTTTTTATTTGAATACATGGTCGTTACTGAGCAACATCGATATTCATTTTATTGTTTTTGGTTTTGATAAACTAACATCGTATCGCTCCCGTAACGTACCGTACCGAACATCCGTAGTGCTACCTTAATTCAATTTTATGGTATACGGTTTCGATAATATTTCATTTGTACAACTTTGTTTGTGATGATAGATGAATAACTATACCACGACGCACCGAAACTACAATGTGTTGATTATTCTTTAACCCTTAGGTTTAGTAACATATCTTATTATGTTATTATATTAATTTTTTTGATTGTGAAGCGTGATCATGAAAGAAGCTCGAATATTGTTGCTTTTAATGATCTTCCGCATGATTTTTTAGCGTTGTTATATTAAATTTCTTTAATAACTAAATTCACCCATTGTACTTTAAATAATATACGATTTAAACCCATCTAGTTTTATTAAACTTCATTTTCCTCCGATAATTTAATATTTCTTTCTCGATGCTCGTGTATAAACTTTGTTGAAAAGGAGTTTATTCTAAATAGTATCGTGGCGAACCGAACTTATACCGACATCGATACCGGTATCGTTGTTATCGGAAGCAGTAACCCTTATACTTTAAAAATATACGTTTTAACCCATTAGTTTTTATATAACTTGATTTCCCTCCGATAACTCTATCCATTATTATTCTGCTATAAGGTTTGTTGAAAAAAAAAAGAGTTTTATTCAAAATAATATTGCGACGAACCGAACTGATACCGACATCAGTACGAGTATCGTTATTATTGGAACCCGTATCGATATTATTTTTATAGTTTTCAATGTAAAGCACATTCTTCTAGGCATATCATGACTTTAAACCCCTGTGCTGATAAGATATCTATACTGTAACAAACCAAACCGATACCAACCTAATTTCCCTATGTATTGAACCAAACGAATTCCTGATGCATCACGAACCCTCCTAGTTTAATTAAAAGAATAAAGTAATTATTTTGAAATATTTGAAATAAAAGTAATCAATGAAAATGAAAGAAAATAATTTTTTCATTAATTGTTTCAGTAAAAACCAAATCTTGATTTTTTAAACATGTTTATTTTGATGGACTATTAACAATCAAATATTACTTTTCAAATTCAAATTTCAATTTCACCCCTTATATTTCAAATAGTGTACATCCTTAGCTATAAACTTTTATTTGATTTGATAGTTTTAATAACTTGCGTTTATTAACTTTTTTTAAATGAATACGCATGTATCTTTACGTAAATATTTTCTTAAAAACGTAGTTTCATTCACAGTACAATAATTTTCCTATATCATAACCTATAGCAAACGCCTATCGTACCAATATCATAACCAGCAAAATTGAATTCCCTTCAAACGATAACCCCACTAGTTATAATAATAATATATATAATAATCTAGGTTAAAAAAGGTCATTATCAATCTACAAATTTGAACTATACTATCACTAATTTTTACTTTTTTATTCATAATTTATATTTATATTTATATTATTTTTTTTCCCAACTGACTTTCTCTCTCTATATTTTACAAAACAAAGTAGGGACCAAGCAAGCAAAAACAACCCAACCCTAATAAGAAAACAAGTGGTGGGCTGCGCCTACAACACACGCTACTAATTTATTGGATCTCTCTCCATAGTCCATATCCCCCCCTATTACAAAGTCTTAATATTATTATTACTATCCCCCTTTCTTCTTCTCCTTATTCTCATTATTATCCCCTTTTCTTCAATCCAATAGTCCAATTTCATTCAAGCCCAATCCGATCCCCTTTCTGCTTCCAACCTTTCTGGATCAGCAGGCTTGGATCTCAATTCATCGCTGTTATTTCTTCGATTTCCGTTGTATCAACTGGTATATATAAATACATATATATATATATATATATTTATTTATTTGTTTGTTTATTTAAGATGGTTTTATAAACCCTAACTTTAATTCGTCTTGATTGATTAATTAGTTGAATTGTGTGGTGGGATTGTGGGGTTGTTTGTATCTGTTACGTGATTCGTTAATTTTGTTGAAGCCCTAATTTGGGTTGTGAAAAAAAATTTAAAACCCTAGATCTGATTTGGGTTTTGGATACGTCAAAAAGTTGGAATTTTTTTAGGGTTAATTGGGTTTTGATAGTTTTGTGAATTTGGGAAATTTTGGTTATTAGGGTTTGTTATAGTATTAACTAGCACGGTTTTCTCGCCCGATGCGACGAGAACTTGGTTGGTATCAGTTTGTTTTGTTTTGTTTAAAGTCGTGATACGCACAAAAGAATGTGTTTTACATTGAAAACCATATAAACGAATGCCAGTACCTGTCATGATAATAGCAATTCTTGTATTGGTGTCGATAAAAAAGTATAAAAACGAATACTGGTACTGGTTTTGATGATAACGTTAACGATGCCGGTGTAGGTTTGGTTCATCACAGTACTATTTTGAATAAAAATCTTCTCAACAAAAAAGTCAAGAAAAAAAAAGTACTAAATACAGTCGATGGTATGGATATGGTACCGACACTTAGTTTAAAGTCATGATACGCACAAAGTAACGTGTTTTACATTGAAAATCATATAAACGAATACCAGTACTTGTTCCGATGTTGATAAAAAAATATATAAACGAATACCAGTACTAGTTCCGGTACCGATGTTGATAAAAAACCATAAAAACGAATACTGGTACCAGTTTTGATAATAACATTACCGATATCGGCATAGGTTCGGGTCATCGTGGTACTATTTTGAATAAAAATCTTTTTTCAACAAAGTTTATACAGTAATGTCGAGAAAAAAAGTATTAAATATAGTCGTATATTAGGCTTTTAAAGAAAATATTGAATGCTAGTTAGCGGATGAGTTTAAAGTGTATATTATTTAAAGTACAAACGGTAAAATTGGAACATAAAAGTTTAAATATATAATAACATAAAAGTTTCATGTTACTGGGGAAGGTTAACGTATAATATTCCTTAACGTGTGATGGTACGATATGAAATTACGCACATTATAAAACTCAAAACCCTAATCACGCACGTTGAAAAACCATAAATCACGCATGGTTATGATTTTTCAACATGCGTGATTATGGTTTTGAGTTTTATAACGTGCGCAATTTCATATCATACGTTAAGGAATATTGTATTTTACACTCTCACTATATACATATATATAATATTAAAACATGTTATAAATGTTGTAAATTATAAAACTTGTTGTTTGATCTATGTTATTTGTAATGATAAACCAGGTGATATCTTGTTTGTTACACATGGAGACTCCACCACCAATGGAAAGTAATGCATTGGTTAGCATAGAGATGCAGCCGGAGTATCTTGACACACAAATAACTGACATCGACGTGCAGCCCACGAAGCGTAGGAAGAAGAAATCTATCGTTTGGGAATATTTCACTATCGAGAATGTCGGGCAAGGGGTTAGAAGAGCGTGTTGTAAACAATGCAGGCAGTCGTTTGCGTACAGTACAGGTTCCAAGGTTGCCGGAACCAGTCATTTAAAACGCCACATCGCTAAAGGCGGTTGTGCGGTCGTTCTTCGCAACCGTGACCCGGTTACCCCGAAGACCGCCCCGGTTAACGGAGCAGTTAAACGCCGTTACAAAAGTTTCAACTCGGCTGTTTCGTACTCTATGTTTGACCCTGACGCGTGTCGTCGGGAGTTGGCGAAAATGATTATTCTGCATGATTACCCGTTACACATGGTTGAACACGCGGGGTTCAATGCGTTTGTGCATAACTTACAACCGAGTTTCAACATGGTTAACTTTAACACGGTTCAAGGTGACTGTGTAGCGATGTATCTTCGAGAAAAACAGACTGTTCACAAGCTGATTGAACAAATGCCGGGTCGGGTTTGTCTTACTCTCGACCTCTGGAACTCGCACCATACGACGGGCTATGTTTTTGTAACGGGTCAGTTCATCGATAGTGACTGGAAAATACACAAGAAGTTACTTAACGTCGTGATGGAACCGTACCCCGAGTCCGATTCAGCTTTCAGTCATGCGGTATCTACTTGTTTATCCGACTGGAATTTGGAGGGAAAGTTATTTTCGATTACAATAAATCAGCCCGTTAGCGAGATCGGGCTTAATAGTCTTAGAAGCTTACTTTCGGAGAAGAACCCGAGCATCCTCAACGGTCAGTTATTGCTTACGAATTGCTTTGCTAGATCGTTAGCCGGTATTGCACAGGTCGCGTTAAAATCGGCTCAAGGAACGGTAAACAAGATCCGAGACTGTGTGAAGTATGTGAAAGCGTCGGAATCGATAGAGGAGAAATTTCTTGCGTTAAAGCAACAGCTTCAAGTATTAAGCGCTAAAACGTTAGTAATCGACGATCAAACTCGATGGAACACGACTTACGAAATGTTGTTAGCCGCTTCAGAGTTGAAAGAAGTGTTTTCATGTTTGGACACATTAGATCCGGATTATACAGAAGCTCCGAGTGTTGAAGAATGGAAGATTGTAGAGAACGTTTGCACACATTTGAAGCTGCTTTTTAACACCGCGAGTCTGCTGACATCATCAACTGTTCCGACAGCGAATACGTTTTTTCACGAAGCATGGAAGCTTCAGTTGGAGCTGACGCGCGCATCCACAAGTGAAGATAAAGAGATTAGCACGTCCACGAAACTAATGCTCGAAAGTTTCGATAAATACTGGAAAAACAGCTGTATGACTTTAGCGATCGCAGTGGTTATGGACCCGCGGTTTAAAATGAAGTTGGTTGATTTTAGCTTTACGAAGATTTACGGGGATGAAGCGGCAACGTATATCAAAATCGTCGATGAAGGGGTTCACGAGCTTTTTCTCGAGTACGTCGCACTTCCGTTGCCGCTCACCCCTGCGGGTGTCGAACAAGTAAACGGTGGCCCGGGTGATCCGAAACAAGAAGACGGTGGTCACGGTTCGGGCGGGCTAGGTAACGGGCTTGGGCTTTCGGACTTTGACGTTTATATAATGGAGAGTACAAGTCAACAGTCAAAGTCGGAGCTCGATCAGTATCTGGAAGAGTCGCTTTTGCCGAGGATTCACGAGTTTGACGTGATGGGTTGGTGGAAGCTGAACAAGGTTAAGTACCCGACACTATCGAAGATGGCGCATGATATCTTGACTGTTCCTGTTTCAACTGTTTATTCCGTGTCGGTTTTTGACACGGGTATGAATGAGATGGATCATTACCGTGCGTCTTTGAGGCCGGAGACCGTAGAGGCGCTTTTCTGTGCGAAGGACTGGTTGCAGTATGAACCGACGGAGAGTATGGACTCGCTTGTGAAGATGGAGTTTCCGATCTAGTAGGGTGCGGTTTTTTTTACGGTTTGGTTTCTATTTATTTAGATTGTGTTCATTTGTGCATGATGGTATGGTACTAACTAGTAAGTGTGGTTAATATGAGTTTTTTAGTTGTAATTCTGGATCTGGGAGATGAGTTTAGATTTGTGAAGTTTAATACTTTTTGTTTCTTATGGAGCATTCTTTGTTTTGGCATGATGGTTCACTTGGTTTTAAATAGGTGCGCCTTAGGTGCGACTTGCGAGGCGGTCAGGAAAACGTCACAAGGCCTTGTGGCGGCGTCAACGTTTATGTATATTTTGTGGTAGTTGTGTTGGGTATTGTCCAACAAATTGTTTATCAATGACTGAAGAGTATGAACTTTCTACTTATGATCGTCACGAATTGAATTATAATCAAATTGTTATTAGTAAGGGGCTGTCTGTTTACCTCTTAATGACTCTTGATGGTTCAGACATCTTACTGGTTCAACACTTAATGGTTCAGACATTTGCCTCTGAATGGTTAAGACCTCTAATCTGAATTGGTGAGACA